>JASDDO010000022.1:148186564-149520564 GCA_030015575.1 Agapanthus africanus
TTTTTGGCGAATTTTTTTAATGTAATAAACTTGATATCGTTGAAAAAATCGAGCACTTTTGAAAAGGAGTGGTCTAGGCTGCGTTTTAAAAACGACTGGTTATGAAGAAAACCGAGTAATCTATAATAACACAAACTTTTGCTTAAGAGTGAAATCCCCATGAAGGGATCAAGGCTCTTCCCTCATCGAATATTCCTAACCAAATACCTAGATGCAAAACAAAAGAATATGGCTATAGTTTTTGAAAAATTGGTTCCGACAACATCATTTTATGTTTTATTCCTTGCATCAATCAAAATTAATGCGGTCCTATCATTTAAAATCCTATCACACCAGAAACAACGAAAATAGAATGTAAGTATATACCATCCATATACGCCTTGGTGTCTGGGGACTTCACTGTAATGTTACTTAAGTTATGGCAGCGTATGGGCAGGGTTAGCGCGGATGCAAAACATATACAACACACACACACACACATACATACATACATACATATATATATATATATATATATATATATATATATATATATATAACTGTTTACCGCCGAAGGACGCGACCGGGATGTTGGGACGTCTGGCCTGAATTTTGGGGGCAGATGCTATTTGGTTTTATCTGTCCACCTCTCCGAAGATGCCAAGTTGATTTATGGCACCGTGTATCGGAGGTTTGGACAGATGAGGCCGTTGTAGCAGATTTAGTCAGATTCCCCCTCGTTGTGAGGGGTTTTTTAATTGTGGGGACGCTCTTACCTGCAGGCGCAAGTCACTGCAGTTAATTACGTTACCGCGTAGCGATAACCACTTTCTCCTGCTCCAAAAGGTCATTTCGTGTCGTGTGTGTTTGTTTTATTTTTGGTTGCTCGTGGATTGTATACGGAGATTAATTTACATTGTCGCCCGTAGGGCGGGGATTAGTCCAAATCCGTATTTTCTTAGATTTGGGTTTGGTTGATTTAAGGATCATTAATCTCGTTTGAGATTAAAATCAACTTAAATATTTGTTAAGGATACGTTAGTCTAATTTTAGACCAAGATCTGCTTAACGAAGGTTCATGATCATTTTTGATCCAACGAAAGAGCATTTGGGCTCTATCGTTTTAGTTTAGGGACATTAAAGTCCATTGGGTTTAAGGACATCATAGTCCATGGAGTTTAGTTTAAGGACATTACGGTCCATTGGGTTTAAGGACATCATAATCCATAGAGTTTAGTTTAGGGACATTACAGTCCATTGGGTTAAAGGACATCATAGTCTATATTTAAAGAAATCAAAGTCCATAGAGTTTAGTTTAGGGACGTTACGGTCCATTATTAGTTTAAGGACGTTGCGGTCCATAGCTAGTTTAAGGACATTGCGGTCTATAGGGTTTAAGGACATATTAGTCCATGTTGTTTTGGCTTATTGGTTTGGGGGTGTGCCAAGAGTTAATGGTTATTGGGACCCTCCACCTTTCTGAAGACGTTGAAGGATTATAACGACATATATTAGAGGTGTAGAGAGATGTACCCTTGAACCAGATTCCAAATCGATGAGTTATCAGTTCTAAGCATAGAGGCTCGGTTTGTTTGAAGATTTAATCTCAGAAAGAACTTAACCAATTTGAGGTTGGAGTTGGTTCCTTATAGTGTTAAACACTAATGTACCTTTAATGCTCGCGTGCTCCCACATGATGCTCTAAGGCAGTGTTAAACACTGGAATTTGAGAGTGCTCACGTGTCGCACGTGATGCTTTTATAGGTGGTGCTGTTCGCTTGGTTTTATTCCCTATCTTTATATAAGTGCTAAACACTTTATCCTTGTGGCCATCACGTGTGAGCACGTGAGGCGCCTCAGAGTTAGACATTGTTTCCTTGGGTTTATTTAGTTTTCTTTAAATAAAATGCCAAGCACTATCGGTGAGGGGGGGGGGGTTACGTGTGGACACGTGATCTATTTCAATCTTTCCTTTGAGTTCATCACAGGCGGTCACGTGTGAACACGTGATCATCAATATGCATGGAATTCTTTCTCTGAGTTTTAAAAATCTCAAATCCATTATTATATAATTTTTTATAAGGATTTAATTTCTTGGACTTAGTTCTTCTCTTAGGTTTAGGATCTGCATGGCAGAGTTCCCTAATGAGAATTAAATTCTCAACTTGTGGAGAGATCTGCTTCTGCAGATCTTTTACCAGAAGGGAGAACTAAATTCTTATATAAAGGGTTAAACCCTAGTTTTATCAGAGAAATTAAATTTCTATATGCCTTTTGGGAGAATTAAATTCTCTGAACTTAGATCTTCCTAGGTTTTGGATCTGCATGGCAGAATCTTCCCGATGAGAATTAAATTCTCAACTTATGGGGAAATCTGCTTCTGCAGATCCCAACCAAACAAAGAACTAAGTTCTTTTAGAAGAGTTAAACTCTTGTGGAGACGAAGAAGAAGTAAAATGTTCTCTGTGTTTTGTTCCTTCTTACCTAGGGTTTCTTCTTTTCTATGAGGAGATCTTCTTCTATCTAGAGAATTAAATTCTCTTTTCTTTTAAACCTATCAGGGTTTTTCTCTCTGTTTCTTCTATATCTCCTATTTTCTATCTCTTGGCTCTTATTTATAGGAGAAAGAAAAGAATCAATTTGTTCAGAAAATCTCTCATTGAGATATTTTGATTGATTTTATAATCAACCAAAATGATCTTTTAGATCAATCGGTGAATTTTATTCACCGTTGGATTTTTAATCTAAGGACTTCTGTTTTACAGAAGACATTTTTCTTGTTTCTAACAAGATTGGGAAAATACTTTCCCATACAGAGCTTATTCTGTATCTTGGTGATTTTTAATCACCATTGGATCTTTGATCCAACAGTGCTCTGATTTACAGAGCACAATCTTTCTTGTTTAGAAAGATTTGAGGAGTATTTCCTCAATAAGAATTTAATTCTATATCTTGGTGATTTTTAATCACCATTGGATCTTTGATCCAACGGTGGTCTGATTTACAGTGCACAATCTTTCTTTTTTAGAATGATATGAGGAGTATTTTCTTAATCATAATTTAATTCTGTGCTCTGATGATTTATCATCTCCGTTGGATTTTTGATCCAAGGGTAGAGAAATTTTAGTTCTGGCGCTGGCGCTCTCGTGCTTTGCACGTGAGGCACTGCCTCAGAGTTTTTAACTCTTGGCGCTGGTGCTCTCTTACCTTACACGTGAGGCGCTGCCTCAGAGTTTTTAACTCTGGATGCTAGCGCCTTCGTGCAAGGTACGTGAGGCGCTGCCTCCTAATAGTTTAACTCTTATTTAATAGATTTACTTTTGTGCTTTGCACATTGGCGCCCGCGTGTGGAGCATGTGAGGCACTATCATAGGATTTAATTCTATCCGAGGCAGTACCTATATGCTTTGCATGTAGAGTTTTTTCTTTATTTTTATTTTTATTTTATTGTTATTATTATTTTTTTTATGAGAGTAAGTTTTGAGCCAAAATTTTGGCGGGAACAAATGCCCCCCACTACTTTGCCGACGTAAGTATGTACGTGGGTGAAGTAGTGTAATGTTATGCGTGACCAGAAAATTGATGGCTCAGGAAACAAGTTTAGGGTCCTTGTAGCCTTAAGACTTTTTCCATCTTCATGAACCGTAAGGGTCTCAAGAAGGTTTTTTCTCCCTACGAGTCGAGAGGATCCCGTAGGTGTATTTTCTCCTTTGGAGTCGTGAAGACTCTGAAGTGCATTTTCTCTTGAGAGTCGTAAGGATCTCATAAGAGAATGTTCACCCTTACAAGTCGATAGGATTCGTAAGTAGTTTTTTCCCTCTTTGTCAATATTCGACTTTGGAGAGTGTGGCCTGTGGATGGTATAGTCTATCTTGGACCTACTTGCAGGGCATCGATGGCTTAGGAAACAGGTTTAGATTTGTCGCCAAAGACTTTTCAACTTTATGAGCCGTGAGGGTCTCATAAAGATTTTTCTCCCTACGAGTCGAGAGGATCCCGTAGGTGTATTTTCTTCTTAAGAGTCGTGAGGACTCCTAAGTGTGTGTTTTCTCTTGGGAGTCGTAAGGATATCATAAGAGAATTTTTCCCCCTTACAAGTCGAGAGGACTTGTAAGTGGTTATTTCCCTCCTTGTCGATATTCGACTTTACAGAGTGTGGCCCATGAATAGTATGCAATAGTCCATGTTGGACCGACTTGCAGTGCCTCAGTGCTTAGGAAACAGGTCCTTATCCCCATTGCCTAAGGCTTTTCCCTACGAGTCGAGATGAATCGATAAGTTCTCGCATGGACATTGATTTCCTTGCGGGCGGAAACGAATCGAGGGTTCTCACTAAGGACGCTGATTTCCCTGAATCGAGAGGTTTTTGCCAAGGACACTGATTTCCCTGGGGTCGAGACGAATCGAGAGGTTCCTGCAAAGACACTGATTTCCTTACGGGCCGAAATGAATCAAGGGGTTCTCGCTAAGGACGCTAATTTCCCTGAATCGAGAGGTTTTTGCCAAGGACACCGATTTCCCTGGGGTCGAGATGAATCGAGAGGTTCCTGCAAAGACACTGATTTCCTTGCGGGTCAAAACGAATTGAGGGGTTCTTGCTAAGGATGCTGATTTTCCTGAATCGAGAGGTTTTTGCCAAGGACACTGATTTCCCTGGGGTCGAGACGAATCGAGAGGTTCCTGCAAAGACACTGATTTCCTTGCGGGTCGAAACGAATCGAGGGGTTCTCGCTAAGGATGCTGATTTCCCTGAATTGAGAGGTTTTTTCTAAGGACACTGATTTTCCTGGGGTCGAGAAGAATCGAGAGATTCCTGCAAAGACACTGATTTTCTTGCGGGTCGAAATGAATCGATAGGTTCTCGCCAAGGACGCTGATTTCCCTAAATCGAGAGGTTTCTGCCATGGACACTGATTTCCCTAGGGTCGAGACGAATCGAGAGATTCCTGCAAAGACACTGATTTCCTTCCGGGCCGACAAGAATCGAGAGGTTCTCGCCAAGGACGCTGATTTTCCTGAATCGAGAGGTTTCTGCCAAGGACACTGATTTCCTTAGGGTCGAGACGAATCGAGAGATTCCTGCAAAGACACTGATTACTTTGCAGGTCAACACGAATCGAAAGATTCTCGCCAAGGATGCTGATTTCCCTGAATCGAGAGATTTTTGCCAAGGACACTGATTTCCCAGGGGTTGAGACGAATCGAAAGATTCTTGCAAAGACACTGATTTCCTTGCGGGCCGACACGAATCGAGAGGTTCTCGCCAAGGACGCTGATTTCCCTGAATCAAGAGGTTTTTTCCAAGGACACTGATTTCCCTAGGGTCGAGACGAATCGAGAGATTCCTGCAAAGACACTGATTTCCTTGCGGGTCGACGCGAATCGAGCTTCTCGCCAAGGAGCTGATTTCCCTGAATCGAGAGGTTTTTGCCAAGGACACTGATTTCCCTAGGGTCGAGACGATTCGAGAGATTCCTGCAAAGACACTGATTTCCTTGCGGGTCGACGCGAATCGAGAGGTTCTCGCCAAGGACAATGATTTCCCTGGGTCGAGACGAATCGAGAGATTCCTGCAAAGACACTAATTTCCTTGCGGGTTGACACGAATCGAGAGGTTCATGGGTTGACTTGATTCCGAGATGGAGCATTGATCCGGCGGGGAGGGCATTGGTTGACTTGTTTCTGCTTCTTACGGTGCTAAGGATTGGATTTGATTTGCTCCGCTTTCTGTGGTTTTGGGGTTGACTCTAGGTTATCTGTAAACCGTAGAGTTCTGGAACTAGGGACATTGCCATGGCTCCGATTGGCAATGTCACATCCGTATCCTGCTGGAATGAGGAGAAATGTCGTTGCCGATCTCTAGGCTGTAGATGTGTCCTTCGCGATTTGGAACTAAGGACTTTGACATGGCTCCACTTTGTTGACGTCGCATCTGCATCCGGTTGGAGTGAGAAAAACGCCATTATTGATCTTTAGGCTGTAGGTATTGCCATTGAGATCTGACTCTCCATTTAAAAGAGCCAAGTGAGGAAATGTAGTTCCCTTTTCGTTTATGCCCATGGATTGAATACAGGGGTCATTATAGACTTGCCTGTAGGGCAAAAGTTTCATTTCATCATTTTTTGTTTTCTTTCCGCGATGCTCTATCATTTCAGCTTTTTATATTGCGAAAGTCGCGATTGCCCAATCATTTCGGCTATTTTTCGCGGTGCCCAATCATTTCGGCTGTTTGTCATTTTCTTTACTCGCTGCTTTTTATTGCGAGCCGCCCTATCATTTCGGATATTTTTCTTTTTACTCCCTGCTTTTTATTGCGAGTTGCCCGATCATTTCGGCTGTATATTTTTTTGTATTTTTGGCTCGCTGATTTTGTTGCGAGTATGGACCTGAGATCTGATACCAATCTTAGCATCAGTATCGCTGTGACTGGAATATTTCCAGGAGCGAATCATCATTTGCCGTGAAAGGACTTAGAATTTGTTACTGATTTAAGCATCAGTATCGCTACAACGGGAATATTGCCAGGAGCGAATCATCATTTGCCTTTGTCGATTCGAACAAAGGTGGCTTAACGAACAGGGTTAAGATCCTGTCGACTAAGGCTTTTGACTTCATGAACCGTAAGGGTCTCATAAAGGTGTTTCTCCCTACGAGTCGTGGGGATCTCGTAGGTGCGTTTTCTCTTTAGGAATTGTGAGAATTCTTAAGTGTGTGTTCTCTTATAAGTCGTAAGGATCTTACAAGAGTGTTTTCTCCTTATAAGTCGAGAGGACTTATAAGTGTCGTTCACCACATGAGGGCATTTCGCACCATTGGTGGAACTTGGTGGGGGAGACGTTTATTTATGCTCGTGGATTGTATACAAGGGTCAATATTGAATATTTTGTAGGCCAATCTGGGGAATATAATGTCTTAAGAACAGGTTTAGATCCCTGTAGCTTAAGGCATTTGAATCCTATGATCCGTGAGGGTCTAATAAGGGAATTCTCCTTACGAGTCATGAGGATCTCGTAAGTGTAATTTCTCCTTAGGAATCGTGGGGATCCCTAAGTGTGTTGCTCCTTAGTGAGTCGTAAGGATCTCACGCAGATATTTTCTTCTTACAAGGTCGAGAGGACCCTGCAAGTGAACAGGAATTTCTTTTACAAATCAACGCCCTTTCGGTTTTTCACAAACTCGTCGGTAGCCCTGCTGAGCCCTTTCAGGTTTTCATCCGTGCCTATTTTTCTTATGGACGTACCGTTTTTTTTGCCGCGTTAGCCTAAGGATGTTGCGGTTTGTAGTAGTTTAAGGACGTTTTAGTCCGTAGCTAGTTTTAGGACATTTCGGTCCATTGTTAGGTTAGGGACGTTTCGGTCCGCTGTTTATTCTACATGCACGTGTATTTGTTACGTGACGGGATACATGACGATGTTATGGAATACACCCAGTTTGGGTGTGATTTCACGGGTTTCGTTCAGCGGCGTGTTAATCCCCTCGTCTGACGATTCCAAGGATTTTTGCACCGATTTTGGCCCCAGTTCCTCTACGTTATCTTCTGATGCCAAGTGAGATTTTTCGTCATTTACTGACGAATGAGAGATCATGTGACAACTTGCCACATAATCCTCAGGTTCTTTTGATGAGTCATCTTCCTCATCTCCGCTCTCAAAGATATGGTTGAAAAACACTTAGAGTGTGATCGGGGTTCGCGCCTTCTGGTTATATTCTTCCAGTGCATCAATATGCATTTGCAAGTCCGTGCGTTTGTCATCAGGCCGTGCGGGCTTCTCAGCCTTCTTCTTTTTTTTCGAAGACTTTGACGGCTAGGCCTAGGTATTTTGCCTATCGCTACCAACTCTCGGCGTCGGGTGCGGTTTCAACATTCCCTCAATGACCTCAGGTTCCAGCGGGCTTTTCCACCTGATCGCGGGGCATGCTTGAAGACCCTTCAGCATTTTTTTTGTTTTGGCTGAAAGGACAACTTCCCATGGAGCTTCTTCTACAAATGAATATGATGCCCCCAGCGTGTCTACCCTTTCAAGAGTGTGCTATTGTGGTTGATTTACCTTCCAGTTTTCGGACAGTGCGAACTTTCACTGTTGGCACCGGTCTTCAACCCAGTTTTTGAAGACGTAGCAATCTTCGATTGGGTGGCCCACTATTCGGTGGTAGGGGTAGTAATTGGGATTGTTGACATTGCCCGGTTGCAGTGGGCGTCTCGGATCTGGCAGAGTGATGAGCCCGTTGAGCACCGCTAGTTCGAATAGTCTCCTTGTTTTATCCCGGGGAAACGAGTAAGGACATCTCAACTTCTCATCGAGGGATCGCGGCTTGTTGCTTTGGCAAACAACCGGTCTTAGGCCACTCGGTTGTTGTTGAGCGTTGGCGACGAAGGTTTCTTTCCCTTTGTCCTTTTCATTCCGAGGATCCGTTTTCGAGGAATACGGTCTATGGCCCATCTGGTCTATTTGGGTCAGCTTGTTGATCAAGGCTTGGAATGTGGTCATCTTGAAAAACATCATGAATTAGGATATAGTTGCCTGCGGATCGAGGGTTTCCACGAACATGCCCACGGCAGGAGCTTCTTCTATGCGTTGGTTGCATTTCGACCATAGGTTCCGCCACCGAATTGCATACTGAACCCATGTCTCTCCTGGCTTCACCCTGGCATTGATCAATGCCGTGATCGGGGTGCATTCACTAGCGCTTGTGAAACGCTGGGTGAATAGCAGCTCCATTTCTGTGAACGTTTTGATGGAGTCATTTAGAAGCTCCGAGTACCATTCAAAGGCCATCTCTGCCAAGCTGCCGACGAACTGGCGAAGTAGCAATTTGTCGTCACCTCCAGTATTACCGCAGAGAGCCCTGAACTAAGCGACGTGCTGATGGGGGTTGCCTGTCCCCTTATACACGTGAAATTTAGGGATCGTATATCCCGGCGGGTACTTAATTTGATCGTACCAGCTGGGATAGGGTCGCCCAGTTCTAACGACTTGGCCAGCGGCTTCGGTTGCCTGATGAGCTCACATTTGTTGAGCTATGTAGTCATCAAGCGCAGCTTTTGAGATCGTCTCCTCCCTGGCTGCTGATAAAGCCGAAAGAGGGTTTTATATCTCCCCTCTGTCGTCTTCAATGATTATTGGGGGATCTTCGGCTAGAGGGTCCGGCTGGATCATCATGCCCACCATATCTTGGAACAGAAGCGCCATTTTTTTTTATGTTAGCCGCTTGTTCCGCGGCCTCTTTATCCTTCTTTTCGAGCATTCTTAGGAGGAACTCAGCATCGGTTTCCTGTTCCTGGCGTTGCTCCGACGACGCTTCCGGGCTTTCTTTCTGCCCGGTGAGTGCGGCCATTTTCGTCAGCATCTCCTGGAGTTTCTGTTGTTTCTCTTGAGCCTTTGTTACGGACCGCGTAAGTGGTCAATGACCCTTAGAAGCACGGATTTCCTCTTTTCCGGAAGCCATGTAAATGGTGTGCACTACCATGCCCCCAGACTTGGGGCGTTTGGATTCAGTACCCTTGAGATTTATCGTAGACATGGGGATCTTCTCCGGCCTTCTCCTTTTATGGGCGGTCGAAGTTGAGGGGGCTGTCGCAGACGATACTTTCCGTGGTACGACGGCGGGATGATTCTCCTCTTTCCAGATCATCATTTTCTTTGATCGGCGGGAGTAGTCTTTGTCAATTACAGAGTCTCGAACTCTTCGCCAGACCCTGTGGATTTTGGAGGACAGCCGCTGAGAGGTCTGTTCCGAGTTTGCCTTTGTAACATTCTCCACAGGTGGAGGAGAATTTTTCAACACGGCAGTTGAAAAGTTCTTGCGCACCCTCCTGAGTGGCTCAAAACTGTTCCCAGTAGGAACAGTAGCATCAACTTCCACCATTGGAGCTGGTGGGGTCAGTCCAGAAGAGGAATTGCCCCTAGCTTTCCTAACTCAGCGCCAGTGACGACTTCGAGCATGTTGTATAGCCGGGGTCACCATTATCATCGGAGTAGCTTCGTCATGCCCCTTGCTTTGAGGAGAGGTTGTTATTGGCGCTAGCCTGTCAAAGAATGACATCCACTGGGAAGGAATGGTCAACCTGTCAAAGGCGGACTTTTGAGTAGGGGAAGTAGTTTGGACGACTTTATCTGTGGCAGGAGTTGGGATAGCCTTCTCCGGTATTGTGAGCCTCTTCGCATGCCCATTTGAGCTTATACTCAGCCTGTCGAAAATTGAGGCAGTAGACTTGAACGACCCGTTGAGAGGGGCCGCGGTAGTTGCAAGCGATCAAAGACCGACTTTTTTAGAGCTTCCTGTGACGGCACTAGAGCGTTGAAGATTATTGGCGGGAGCATGGCCCCGAAGAAAAATCCAGTGGTGGCCTGTGTCACCTGTTCCACTGGCATTGCGAAGATGGAGGCCGCTTGAAGCCCGTAAGTTACTCCTCCAGACGGGGCAGAGCAAGAGTTATTGTTGCAGTTGGTGCAGTTGGAAACCATTGATCTTCTTTTCTCTGCACGGGAGCAAGACACCAAATCTTAGTACCCCGAATCCAAAGCCAACCATAGCAAACCGTGATTTGTTCGCATAACACGACACATGAAGTGTGGAGTGGAAAAAGGAAAAGGTCCCATCGGGCGTGCCAGAATCTGTTTACCGCCGAAAGACACGGCCGGGACGTTGGGACGTCTGGCCTGAATTTTGGGGGCAGATGCTATTTGGTTTTATCTGCACCTCTCCAAAGATGCCAAGTTGATTTATGGCACCATGTATCGGAGGTTTGGATAGATGCATCCTTTGTAGCAGACTTAGTCAGATTTCCCCTTGTTGTGAGGGTTTTTTTTTATTGTGGTGACACTCTTCTCTACAGGCGCAAGCCCCTGCAGTTAATTACGTTACCGCGTAGCGATAACCACTTTCTCCTGCTCCAGAAGGTCACTTCGTGTCATGTGTGTTTGTTTTATTTTTGGTTGCCCATGGATTGTATACGGAGACTAATTTATATTGTCGCCCATAGGCCGGCAATTAGTTCAAATCCGTATTTTCTTAGATTTTGGTTTGGTTGATTTAAGAATTGTTAATCTCGTTTGAGATTAAGATCAACTTAAATGTTTGTTAAGGATACGTTAGTCTAATTTTAGACCAAGATTTACTTAACGAAGGTTCAAGATCATTTTTGATCCAATGAAAGAGCATTGGGCTCTATAGTTTTAGTTTAGGAACATTATGGTCCATTGGGTTTAAGGACATCATAGTCCATGGAGTTAAGTTTAAGGACATTACGGTCCATTGGGTTTAAGGACATCATAGTCCATAGAGTTTAGTTTAGGGACGTTACGGTCCATTGGGTTAAAGGACATCATATTCCATGTTTAAGGAAATCATAGTCCATAGAGTTTAGTTTAGGGACGTTACGGTCTATTATTAGTTTAAGGACGTTACGGTACATTATTAGTTTAAGGACGTTGCGGTCCATAGCTAGTTTAAGGACGTTACGGTCCATAGGGTTTAAAGACATCATGGTCCATGTTGTTTTGGCTCATTGGTTTGGGGGTGTGCCTAGAGTTATTGGTTATTAGGACCCTCCACCTTTCTGAAGACATTGAAGGATTACAACGACATATATCAGAGATGTAGAGAGATGTATCCTTGAATCATATTCCAAATCGAGGAGTTATCAGTTCTGAGCATAGAGGCTCGGTTTGTTTGGAGATTTAATCTCAGAAGGAACTTAACCAATTTGAGGTTGGAGTTAATTCCTTATAGTGTTAAACACTAATATACCTTTAGTGCTCACGTGCTCCCACATGATGCTCTAAGGCAGTGTTAAACACTGGAATTTGAGAGTGCTCAAGTGTCGCACATGTTGCTTTAAAAGGTGGTCCTGTTCGCTTGGTTTTATTCCCCATCTTTATATAAGTGTTAAATACTTTATCCTTATAGCTATCATGTGTGAGAACGTGAGGCGCCTCAGAGTTAGACATTATTTCCTTGGGTTTATTCCCTTTTCTTTTAAAAAAATGCCAAGCACTATCTGTGAGTGGGGTCACATGTGGACACGTGATCTATTTCAATCTTTCCTTTGGGTTCATCACAGGTGGTCACGTGTGAACACGTGATCATCAATATGCATAGAATTCTTTCTCTGAGTTTTAAAAATCTCAAATCCCTTATTATATATTTTTTATAAGGATTTAATTCGTTGGACAAAGTTCTTCTCTTGGGTTTTGGATCTGCATGGCAGAGTCTTCTCGATGGGAATTAAATTCTCAACTTGTGGAGAGATCTGCTTCTGCAGATCTTTTACCAGAAGGGATAACTAAGTTCTTATATGAAGGGTTAAACCCTAGTTTTATCAGAGTAATTAAATTCCTATATGCCTTTTGGGAGAATTAAATTTTCTGAACTTAGATCTTCCCCTAGGTTTTGGATCTGCATGGCAGAATCTCCCCGATAAGAATTGAATGCTCAACTTATGTGGAAATCTGCTCCTGCAGATCCCAACCAAAGGAAGAACTAAGTTCTTTTGGAAGAGTTAAACTCTTGTGGAGACGAAGAAGAAGTAAGATGTTCTCTGTGTTTTGTTCCTTCTTACCTAGGGTTTCTTCTTTTCTTTTAGGAGATCTTCTTCGCTCTAGAGAATTAAATTCTCTTTTCTTTTAAACTTATCAGGGTTTTCTTTCTCTGTTTCTTCTATATCTCCTTTTTTCTGTCTGTTGGCTCTTATTTATAGGAGAAAGAAAATAATCAATTTATTCAAAAAAACTCTCATTGAGAGATTTTGATTGATTTTATAATCAACCAAAATGATCTTTTAGATCAATCGGTGAATTTTATTCACTGTTGGATTTTTAATCCAAGGAGTTCTGTTTTACAGAAGACATTTTTCTTATTTCTAACAAAATTGGGAAAATACTTTCCCAAACAGAGGTTATTCTGTATCTTGGTGATTTTTAATCACCATTGGATCTTTGATCCAACGGTGCTCAGATTTACAGGGCATAATCTTTCTTGTTTAGAAAGATTTGAGGAGTATTTCCTCAATCAGAATTTAATTCTGTATCTTGGTGATTTTTAATCACCATTGGATCTTTGATCCAAGAGTGCTCTGATTTACAGAGCACAATCTTTCTTGTTTAGAACGATTTGAGGAATATTTCCTCAATCGGAATTTTATTCTGTGCTCTGATGATTTATCATCTGCGTTGGATTTTTGATCCAAGGGTGGAGAACTTTTAGTTCTGGCGCTGGCCCTTTCGTGCTTTGCACGTGAGGCGCTGCTTCAGAGTTTTTAACTCTTGGCACTAGTGTTCTCGTGCCTTGCATGTGAGGCGCTGCCTCAGAGTTTTTAACTCTGGGCGTTGGCGCCTTCGTGAAAGGCACGTGAGGCGCTGCCTCCTAAGAGTTTAAATCTTATTTAATAGATTTCTTTTTGTGCTTTGCATATTGGCGCCCGCGTGAGGAGCACCTGAGGCGCCATCATAGGATTTAATTCTATACGAGGCAGTACCTACATGCTTGGCATGTGGAGTTTTTCCTTTATTTTTATTTTTGTTTTATTGTTATTATTATTATTTTTTTAAGGGAGCAAGTTTTGAGCCAAAATTTTGGCGGGAAAAATAACCATTCGTTACAAGTATGATACAATAAACATCACATGAATACGATAAGCAATATGGAATAGTGGATAATCTAGGAGCCCCGCATTTCATTTGAGCCGCAAATGTAACTCGACATTCTCCGGTCGTATGGATAGCCCATAAAATATCAGACCAAGACCCTTATGAGTGCGGCAAATAACCGACAATTCTATAAGTGAGGCAACCCGCACTCAATATCAGCAGTGGGCCACCCGGCACTTCTTGGAATCCTGTAACTTGAGCACTCCACCATAGGTCATCCTTAAACCGCTACAAGTGTGGTGAATAGCCAAACAATTCTAGAGCGAGGCAGCTCGAACTTACCACTGCGAGACGACTACCTAGCACACTCTAGAACCTGACTATTCGAGCACTTCTCCTAGTCCAAAAATTAAATAATATACAATGGTGATATTGACCTCAACCCGACCGTGTCCCAATAAAAGAATATACAAACAGAAAGAAATGGCAGTCCACAAGTCGTACGCTCGTCCCGCAATAATGAATATACAAAAGACACAATTGTATAACCAACATCGCACGAGGGGCTATCCAACACGAAAATCCGTATAAACCATCACAGAGATATACATCACAACAACACAAGCAAGTATGTGCAACCCCGTCTAAATGACATATAGAAATTAGACGACGTTTGAAACACATATATAATATCACAGATATCAACGATGCAAAAGTTTCAAATTTTAAAACTTTCTGTATTGCCCTAAGCACAAACAATACCAAACTAAATATGGGGAAAAAAGAAGTATGGCAAAAATCCCAATTCCCAAAATCCAAGACACAGAAAGAAAACAAGACAAAATAGAGCAAGTATGGACACAAATTGCGGCCAAAATGAATTTTTGGGCGGCCAAAAGTTCTCTATTTTGGTTCATTTTCATTCTGTGTCATTGATTGATCATGAAAAAGTATTTTTGTAAATAACCGCAATCGAGATGATGTCGCTAGTAGCTAGCCGCGATGAGTACGGGTCATCCGCAGGGAAACGTGGATTCTTTTCTTATTTTAGACGAGTTGATAAAAGAGATAGGTGATTGTTGTTATTCCGCGGATATAAAATTTATAATAAAAAGGCTTGTAGGTTTCATAGAACTTAGTAGCTAATGGATGAATATTAAAAATGACTCTTTTTATCTTTTAATAGTTTAAAACTATAGCGATAGCGATGGATATGGATTACGGTTCTTGGAGAGAATAAGGGTTTCCCACTACCGACCCTTGTCTGTCTATTGATCTCTATCCATGTCGAGCCCTTAACAAAACAAGTGTTTAACCAATCTCAAATTGCAGTCGTGACTTATCAATAAATTGTTAGCACGCCCGATAAAGAGGTTAATATTTATTTTCCTAAAATTTATAAACTTTCAAATGATAAAAAGAAGTTAAAAGATTTTTCATTCATTATTCTACCATATCCTACAAACCCTAGCAAATAAGAAATTACTCGCTCATGGTTAATTTAGAAGAGAGGTTGAAGATGAATGAAAGTATAATGAAGATGCAGAAAAGTAATGCGTAAAGTAAATGCGAAAAAGCAAATGCAAAAATAATTAAAACAAAATCTAACTTTATCAATCAACTATTGCATACAATTTTTCTTCTTAGAAAGTAGTTTATAAGAACCCAAGTTTTCTCTATATCTCTCTCTTTGTGGAGGTAGATGAATAGATGATTATGTGATCACTTGGATAATTTTGAATGCACAGCTCTCGATCCTTTAAATAGTCTCTGAAACCAGAAACCCTCGATACCATCTGTGAATATATGCAATTAAGATCATGATCCTAAAATCCCATATCCTACAGCCTAGATTCGACCGTGCTTCCGCTGCATAATACCTTCTTTGGCCGCAAATCCGCCGCTTCTTGGCGACACTGGGTTATAAGATTTTTCTGGCTTTTTTTGTCGATATTTTGATATCCTTTTGATGTATAGATTCTGAAAATATTACTCTAAGTCTCTGTCGTTTCTTGATTCCTTGATTTGCTTCTAAAATTTGGTAGATTCGGTTTCGATATCCCGGTTTGACTTGGATCTTTTACTTGAATTCCGGACCTGAGCTAATACCTGCATAATATCTCAAATCAAAGTGTTAATAGCATTTGGTATTTTTGAGATATTATCCTAACCGTTTATATGATATAATATTTTAAGAATATAGCTTAGGAATATTTGATATGATATGCATATTTTAATTACTAATATTTCATTTAAATATTATATGCATATATTTTCCCTTATTATATTAATTAAAATGAAGAAACATATGATAATAATCTTTTTACAAATAAACCCGCAAATGTTCTATATTTACAATAAACACCTTTTAGCACTTAACAATAGTAGAGAAAATGTTCATTCAAATGTGCAATATTTTAGACTAATCAAATACCTCCAAATTTATCTTTGATCATCCCGAGCAAACTTGTTATTAAAGAGAAAAAGAAAAACATAACTATCACACTTTCGTATGGAACACGATTGCACTTAGCACGTGCAACAAGCCTTCAAACCTCTAGGTATTTCTAATAGGAGGCGTGTTGTTTCCTGAAGGTTTTCAACGGATTATACCCAAAAAATCCCATAATAAACGAACGAAGATGAAAATTACATACAAAAATAAGAATATATAAAAGAAAGAACTTGAAAATAAGTGTTTCAAACTATACTAGCTTTTTAGTTGCCATGAGCCCTATCTTAATAGTCATGAAAAATGTCAGAAATCACATCACCCCTCAATAAAATATCGTCTTTAGTCTTCCTTCCTACCTTTCTTCTAAACATCGATCATATACCCCTACGTGTGTGTAAAAACCATCCCTACACTTAGAGAATTCAATTCAAGCTATCATACTCTTGTCCATCTTGCTTAGTACTTTTTAGTCGGTGAATATTTTAGATGGATTTACTCACACATTCTTCATGCGACAGTTAATACTTCTTGAGGTATTAACCAACCGATTACCAAATGTGCTCACTCATTGAGACGCAATTAGCAATATTTTAGTCTTGCAACACCTAAGGCTTAGCAATGACTCCCAAACCAGTTGGTATAAGGCACTAGGTGATAAGGCACCATCGCTATATTTTTTTATGCTGCCTTAAGTAATTACAAAACCAGTGTTCATTTTTCTTCACCATTTATTTTTTTATGTGTCATTTATATTTTTGTTTATATATTTTTTTCCTTCATACTAAAACTTTTAGGCAAGAGCATTTCAAGATATGCTCTACTATCCGAAGTTTCAAGATGTGTGCAAGTGCATATAATAGGGTATCAACATTCAGATGTTTGGATTCAAGAATAGAGACTATTTTTTAGACTTATTTCTATCCACAAATTAGTAATTTCCTTTAACTTACTAACCCTTTGGATAACAGCTTATGACTACCTATTACTAGCTTCGTTTTAAAATATCTAATTTTATTGCATTTCTTAAATCTCTTCCCCTCTTTCATATGTATTTTTCACTTTCTAACTTTTATTTTCAAAAAACAAATCTAGTGCTTTTATTTAGTATAATGCAAAATGATACGTGAATAAGCACAAACCTCCCCCCAAAGCTATTTGCAGCAGTGTCCTCACTGATGTCATCTTTTAAGCTCAAAACCTGTAAACTTGGGAGGAAAAGTTCTCAATGATTAGTAAAAAGGGACAAAAAGTCAATGGCAGTGAAATCTTCCCCCAAACTTATTTTTGGCACACAATCTTGCAAAAAAAAAATTCTTTCAAGAGCCAATCCCCCCCCCCCCCCACGCCCCTCAAACTTGAGTAAAACAGTATTTTTCAGCATTGAAATTTATCATAAGAGGGGGGAAATATTATTGGTCTATATAAAACTTTACAAAAACCAAAAGTCAACACCAACTATTCGAATATTTTATCAATATAACACCATGGTTGGTAGAAAATCATGTTACAGATACATGTGAAGAAGTGGGGAGGAGATAAGAGGTGTAATTGAACGGGTTTACGTCTTGGTTGGTAGAGACGAAATAGTGATGGTGGATGAAAACGAGAATATGAAAAATAAGTAGTAGGTGGAATAGTCACATTCTCGTATAGGATAAGAAGAACGTGAGTTCTTCAATGAAAATGTCTTCGAAACATTCATCGATATTCCGAATGATAATCTCATCGGAAAGAAGAGTATGATACTTGGACCCCCTAAGAGGTTCATATCTAGTGTAATGGACTGACTCTGATAGCTCGACTAATTCATTCGACAAGTCAAAGGATTCGGACTCGAGTGTGGACTTGTCGATAGAAGGGTCCTCACGTGTATAATAAACAGTAGGATCAAACAATAACGCATTGGTGGCATCGAGATCAGTATCGTGAAGCTCCTTAAATTTGCTACTGTTGGAAGCTATCTTGTCAACAGAACATATATCAATTATATGAGCATATGGTTTAGAGAGTTGACTTCCTAACTTATAGATGTTAAGCTCAATTGTCATTTTCCCAAAGGACAGCTTCATTGAACCGTTACGATAATTGATTATCGCGTTGGAAGTTGCTAGAAAAGGTCGATCTAGAATCACCGGAATTTAGTTCCGTGGATTTTCCACAGGCTGTGTATCTATAACTATAAAGTCCACAGAGAATATAAATTCCCCGACTTTGATCAACATGTTCTCTAGCTCACCCCTAGGGTAGGTGATAGATCGATCGACCATTTGAAGAGTGAAGTGTGCAAGTTTCAACTCTCCTATGCCTAATTGCTCATAAACAAAATACAGAAGGAAGTTAACACTAGCACTTAAATCGAGTAGAGCGCGATTGATATTTTTACCCCCAATAATTATAGATACTGTAGGACAACTGTGTAGGACCACAGTAGCGCCCCGGCCGTCTGTCCGAGGCCAAAATGCGGAAAACAAAAACTTTTCTTTAACTAGAAACCGGCGCTACCGCGGACTATAAAACCCGGATCGGACCATTTACCTAATACTAGCTAATTAGAGAAAGGGTAGAGAGCTATACCGAGCGATCTGTGTCCTTCGGTCTTCGGCCACCATCCCGATCTCCTCGCGGCATCCCCGGTCTCGATCTCCTCGTCGGAAAGGGCACCACATCGAGAATTCTTTTTACGGGCTCCCACCTCTGAGCCGAGGCAACTCGGACACGAAGTTGGCAAGCCGGCGTGTCCAAGATTGCTGTAGACTGAGCGTAGATCACTATGTCTCAAGGGGTTATAGAAGTTGTCATTTTTGGTGGTGGAATCAACTATGGAGATGTGCTATGGAATTTTGTAGCAAGAAAATGAGATCAATATTTTTCCCACACCAAAAAAATCCTCACCCTCTCAAAAATGTGGCCAGCCATATATTTGCAAAGGGAAAAACAAGGGGGTGAGCACAAGGAAAGGTGGGGTGAGCATAGGAAAAAGGGTGGGTGATCATGAGGAATAATGATCACAACAAAGTCAATCAAACACCCATCTCATCAAGGCACACAAAGATGAACAAAACAAGTAATCATAGCAAGCTAGAACCATCATGAAACCCTCCACTACTAATTGCACATTTGCAAAAAGAACCCCCTCCATCAAAGGAATTTCAGCCAAGAAGGAATAAAGAAAAAATGGCCGAAACGGAATGCAAACTGGCAACTTCAAAAAGCGATCTGGTAATAAATTACAGGAAAACCCTGCGATTGTATATACATACCCGCATTTGTATTCCGATCGAATACAAATGCAATGAGACAAAATCTACACTGTATAATACTAGGATCCGGCTTAAACCAAAACCCGCTAGTATTATCCGTCCGAAACACTACACGTGCACAAGTGCACGCGTACGTTCGAACCCTGCCATAAAACCATATGGCCTCTATAGCGTTTTGCCCGAAACTTGAGAAACTTTCTGTGGGGGACTCTAAAGACTCGTCAATACTTTGGCTGTAGATTTAACCACTAGCACGTCAGAGGTATTAGCCGTACGTAACGGGCTACCAAGTATTGACCAAAAGGGAGGTCGATGAGCGAACTCATCCTGACACCCTACTGAGCCTGTCAGTGAAAATATCCGTACAGTCCGGTCCGTTTGTCTATGAGCATCGCATGGCGAGCCTAGGAGCTTGGTAAAAGTCAGACCCCCAAAAGCGGTACAAGTCGTGTTGGAGTGTAGCCCAGAACACCCTGAGATACTACTGGAATACCTACCAGTAAATCTTTTGCCTTGGCCAAGGACTTCTTGTAATGGCTCTCCTAGACACAGCGCGATCTCACCCCCAATACCGGGAGAGACGAAACCCCTGCAGATCCGTTCACTGCCTCCATGTGGCTCGGGACTGTACCCAACTAAAACCTGTTTGCACGACTCCTTTGAGCCGTGGTAGGGTAGTAATCAAAGTACAGTGGGAACTCACACGAGACAAATGCCGATTTCAGGTCGATGAACCTGTACACATGTTACCAGGGAACTGCTATCTAACATCAGGTATAATACCAACTAGCAGGTTGTAACAACCCTAATTTTCTTATTCCCTTTTTCCTATATAAATTTTTTTCAAATATTTTTTTAAAATCCATAAAGTGGTATTTATTTCCTGAGCACAAGACTTAAGTAATTGATTAGCAATTTAATTACAAGAAGGAGCTTGTAGCTCATTGGTAATACCTTGCATTGCTGAACCAAGCCACCAAAGTTCAAATCCCATGCCCCACATTATTTTTAATATTTATTTTGTTTTAAATTTTTCTTCAATATTGTGTCTCTTCATCTTCTAAACCCCCATGTACACTTCAAATTCCTAGATCGGTTTCAGAGACCTTTGAAATCCCCATTTACTCCATTTTAATGATATTTTAATACATTTTTACATTAAAACCTTTCATATACCCTATTTACTCCAATTTTTTTAATGATTTTATACATTTTTACATTAAAACCTTTCGTATACCCTATTTACTCCAACTTTTAATGATATTATACATATTTACATTTTTATTTAAAAAAACTCTTCACCTACCCTACCCCTAGCCTACCCTATAAATACACCCCCTCCCCTCTACCCTCTCATCCCAAAAATCCTAAGCTCACTCTCTTAAAATTTTCCAAGAGTTGTGTACTTTGAAAATAAGTTCGCGGCGAAGCTCCGACAAAATTCCGGCGGAAATTCCGGCGATGTTTTGAGGAACAATCGGCGACGAAGCAACGCCTCGGCAACCCCTTTAGTCCCCCCTCACTCCTTTGCCTAATCGAAAACCCGTAAGTCCCATTCTATCCCTCTTTCTCATTCTCTAAAATACGAAATTACAAAACCCGACAGAATCGGAACAAATCCGATTTCCGATTCGGTTTTCTATAAAAGTTCACTTCTCACCAATACATTCATGCTTAAACATCTTTATGTTGACTATTAAACATTCAACGAATAATTTGAACAAGTTTTCTCACATGAAATGATAACCTTTCCAATCTATCATATTTTTCACCTTAATACAATCATATTTCGATTTCACATTTAACCCCTAAACTTTGCTATACATTTAAAGTAGAGTACGAGGTAATGACCTACCTCCACACACACGCAAATACAAACCTAAACGAAATCATCAAAGAAATTAGAATACGATAAAACAAAACTTTCATTTAAATACCATATTCTTAATAAAACCATTCTTAAAAGTTTTAGATTTGATACGCTTTTAAACAAATACCTCTCATTAGGAAATACGATAAGTTGTGGACATCGATCGTTTATCTAAACCTGACTTTGTGGTGTCTAGGCTAGGCAAGTGAGCTTAGGTAACTTTAAAAGGCTCGCCTCACGATTCGTGAGCAGATCCCTCCTTCCTCACTTGTACTTACCTGGCCACAATTGGCGGTGAAGAGGCGATATAAGGCTTCTAACGACTTGTCGTTTAGACCATTTAGAAATAGGCTAGTTGGCTTAGGAAACCCTAGAATCTAAAATACGGAAAACTATACTTTGCAAATAAATACCTTTTACTTTATAAAACCGTTTTCTAAAGGATTAGTATTTTACGATGTTTGCAAAGCGCCGCTACAACCCACCTTTGGGAAACTCGTTAGGGATAGTACGGTTTATCGTGCACCCTCGGGCTAGTAGTGTGAGATTCAGACCTCCGCAAGGAGTATTCGGTCTCGAAAGGTTTAAAATACGACATCTTAAGAAAAATGAGAATTTTGGAATATAAAATATTTATTAAAATTATTTTTGTATAAACATATGTATATTTATCATTTAAATATCTATTTTATTATAGTATAAATTTTCCATCTTTTTCTAAAAATCATAAGGATATATTTTACACTAAAATACCACGAACTTTAAATAATCAATATTACAGATAAATACCATTATTTATAAAACTAGGATATTTTCACTAGAAATGTCACAACATAAAATCCACCCTCATTACAACTCTAAAGACGAACAATAAATACTTGAGGCGTATTTTGAAAAGTATATAAAAGTATTTTTACATAAAACCCCCTCCAGTTTTATAAATTACCCTAAGGACCCTGGCAATTATAAGACATCGATTCACATTTCTGATTGTCCGACTCGGGTTTGAGTCTGATTAATCTGACTTGAATATGATTCAAGTCAATTTATAATCTACAAGATTCCACTTTAATATAAACACATGAATTCATGAATCCAATATCAATCTTTACAACTTGACTGAACCGAACCATGGATATATATTCCTTTTACATGATTCTCAGTTATTCCATTTACATGACTCTATGGTTACAACCGCTTACTGATATCATGGTTTCGGTCAGTCAACCAATCTTAAAATCAATACAATTTACAAGATAATAATACAAACAAGACATCGCGGGGTTTAAGGGGTAGACTGGTACGGAATATGTTAAAGGTGGCACGAGGTGGTCACTTAAGACGTAATTACATCTATGCTTTTGTTCCGTGGTATTATCGACGGAGCCTTGTACTACAGGTTACCAAAGTCCCCGGTGTAAGTGGGACTCCCCTCGTATACACTGGAATCTTCTGTACCAGGCTACAAACAACAGCGTTAATACAACATTACAATATTATAATACAACATTAAAAGCTACTCTCTCTCTCTCTCTCTTACTCTCTGTCTATTTCTCCCTTATCTTTGGGACTTACCGAGCGACCTGTTCGCTGACGACATTCTGTTTCATTCTTCTTTGAATGTCGTCAGGTGGTTTGGACCCGGCGAAGATCGAGTCATCTCAAGAAGACTTGGAGAAGTTTACCGAAGACCCTGCACTTAAGTTTCATTGTACACTTTTCCTTTCTGTACTTTTCATTTCCTGTTATGCCACTGTTTAGGCATCTTTTTATTTCAGTTGTATTTCCTTTCATGTATTGTACAAAGAATGTTAATAAATAAAAGTTGCTGTTCTTTTTATTTCTTGTCTCTTGTGTACTTATTTTATATTGCTTAGATACGCTTAGCGTATGTATTTCTGAGTATATACGTAGCAGGCCTCGTCGCGTCCCCTTCGCCGTAGAATGGGAAGAGGGGCGTGACACAGGTTCCCGGCGAGTCCTGTCCGGTGTACTCATAACCCAATGAGCACCTGTATACATCTTAGGTGAACCAACTGACACCAATGGCTTGTGAGACCGGCCACCGCCCCTCGTCGGGGTCTCGACTGTATACACTAGTCTACTCCGGAGTATCGATGCCCTGTCTCGAAAACTCCCACGACTAGGGACCACTTTAAGGATGTGCTTATAAACCCCAGCTCCCACGTATATGATCGCCATCATACTGCTGGCCGTCAAGCAAGAATCCTAAGGGCTCTACCAACGTGTAATAGCGACCTGTAAGGTCATCTAAAGTAGTACACGATGATAAAGATAAACCAGATAGCATACTATTTTCTATCAACGTGTAATAGTGAACTGTACATGATGATAAAGACAAACCAGATAGTATACAAAGCTTTCGAGTAAGACTGTCCTACCGGTATAGGTCATCCCTCAATCATTGCAATCACGTGCCTGCGATTCAATAATTGACTCTGAGGGCACTATATCTAACAAACCGGGGTCTTTACATTTTGTGGGCACCAATTGGGTAAGAGAATTGCGTATATTACTCGCTAAGATAAAAAAAAATTAGCCACTTGAATTTTCCTTTTCCTAGTGCACAAGTCCTTTAGAATTTTCACATAGGATGGAACTTGTTGGATTGAATTTAGGAGAGTAATATTTATGTTAACTTGCTTAAAAATTTCCACAATCTTCACCATTTGGAGACTTAGTTTGTTGGCCCTTAACCTATTTGGAAAAGGAGCTTTATCAATAAGGGATGAGTCCAACATTTGAGGAGAAGTTTGTGGAGGTGGAATGGATCCCAAAATTGATTTTGGGATGGTCGTAGATGGTAATTCCTTCAAGGAAGTGGGCTGAGGGTTTGAGCCAAGTGAAGAATGGAGAATAGGCTCGGAAGAAGATATTGGATCAAACGAAATAGGAGTAGAAGTGGTAGCCGGGGTATCATCAACTTCAATTTCTTCACCGACTTGGTTATTCAGCACTCTTTCCAATCTCAACGTGGTTACGACACTCACATTATGATTTTGAAAGATGAGATTTGCGCTTTGTGAGTGGCCAGGATTTGGTAGACGTTGAGATGGAAGTTTCCCTTTCTCTCTCTCACTTATTGCGGCATTTAACTGTGCAATTTGTGTTTCGATTGATTTTATGCTTTAACCGTGGGAAGCAGTATGTTGTACTAACATTTGGATGGAAGACGTTAAATTAGCCGTCGTTTGTGTAGATTTTTTAATAAACGTTTTTTTACTTTGTTCGAGTGCATAGATTCTATCGGTACCGGGCGTTGGAACATTAGTATGTGATTGGAAATAATTATTATAAAGGGAAAGATTGTTGGTCGGATTTTGAAAAGATTGCGGTTGAAAGGGGTGCTGAATTTGGTGTGGTGGCTATTGTCGCTGTTGGGGAATCCTTTGAAAGTTATTTTGGCTTGGGAACTAATTTTGAGTTTGAGTTTGGTTCTGGTTCCAAGCTAAATTAGGATGATTCCTCCATCCCTGGTTATATATGGATGAAAGGGTCATTCCTAGGTTGTTGCAGAAAAGCAGCATTGGTTTGTTCATGACCTTGAGACGGAGGATTCAAAGGACATTCTTCTGTTAAATGTGATGGGTTAAAACAGCAATCACACACGGTTTTGGGGAGCGTAACATTTTTTAGGGAGGCTGAAGAGAATTTTCTTTCTATTGCTTCTTGTTTATTTTGCATCACGGCCATTTCGGCTTTCACTGCGATGGAAGCGTCGAGCTGATGGATACCTGCCCTAGATGAAGATGATGTTGGTCTAGTGCTCTCCCATTGTAACGTTTGTTTGGCGAGATCTTCCAGAATTTTCCATGCTTCTCCATCATCTTTTGACATAAAATGACATTGACAAATGGTTTCTAGCATTTGTTTTGTCGCAGGATTAACACCCTCATATACAATGCAAAAAAGTTGCCATATATCGATTCCGTGATGAGCATTAGACGAGAAGATCTTTAAACTGTTCAAATTATTTCCAAAAGGGATCGTTAGGAAGTTGGCCAAACTGGTTAATCTCTCTCCGAATACGGGCGGTCTTGTGATGAGGATAGAATTTCTTAAGGAATGCTATAACGAATTCATCCCATTTAGTGATAGAATGTGCCGCGGTACTATAAATTCATTTTTCTGCTAGGTCGCATAAGGTAAAAGAGAGAAGATGTAATCGCAGAGCATCCCCTGATAGTTGGGTGGTACTTATCTTAGCACATACGTTTTTGAATATGGTTATGAAAACTTATGCATCTTCGGATTCAAGCCTGTGAAATTTGGGCAAAAAGTTGATGAATTGGGGTTTAATTTCAAAATTATCCCCATTGGCTGGTGGAAAAGAAAAACACATAGGAAAGGGTCCGCGTACGGGATAACATCTGTCTTGTAGAGTGATGCGTGGTTGATTTTGCACACCTGCGGGTGGTGGCAGGGTGGTGTCGTTAAAACCAAATGGATATCCGTCCATTTCCGAAGATGTTGTGGGTGGAATAGAAATAGAAGATGAAGAAACACCGACTTCGGAGTCGATAGCAAAAACGCGGACTAGACGGCCATTAGAATCCCGTGTCTAGCCGATCATGCACTAAGCGGGTTTAGTGCATGTGCAGCGTGTGATATGTAAGAACGCTTTAAAGAAAGTTTGTTTTGAAAAAATAGTCAAACTTGAGGCTTGACTCAACAAATCATAAAATGCACAATCAATCCCTAGAGCTTGGGTCTCCTAGGTCAAGTGACTAAACCGCTCCTAGACTTCTAAAGGACAAGTTGTAGGATCAATCCTCTACTACATCCTTATTAATCTTGTGGCCAGGTAAGTGGGAGGTATCGACTATACGAATCACCGAAATAGCAGACCTAATTAAGTAACCATTTTCTTTAGTCACACTTGTCTAGACACCATAAGAGAAATGAGGATAAGCAATAGATTAACCATGACCCTCCTCTGTCCTAATTGAGCGCGAATGTCCTTAGGGGCTAGGTCTATATATTATTTTTATTAATGTAGGGTGATAGTATACTCGTTTGTGATTTGTGGGGCTTAGGAAGGGTGATGAAATCCCCACCTATTCTGGATTTGGGTTTATTGTCCCTTAAAGTCCGGTTTAAATATGCAAAAACAAACCGAAATCAAAAAACGCAAAAGGAATTTTGAGCGGCGCTTTTTTCAATGAATCCTGCAGGAAAAATTAGATTATTGGAGGTTTAGAGGAGAGAGAAAAAATATAGGAAATAACCACAGAAGTTTGGAGGCCCAACTCAACAAGAAGGCCGCGGTTCCGCCGCCAATTGCACCAAAGTGTCGCGGTTCCGCCGTTGTTTCCCAAGAGCTTCTGCTGAAATATCTTATGGGCATACCCATGCTCCTTTGGACCAAGTTTAAGGTCTCTGGCTCTCTGTTGGCTTGCTTCAGTTACTCCAGATCCCCTTGCAAAACTCGCACGATAATTGTTATAAAAATAAAATGCGGTTTTGGTTCTCTTTTATTTTATGTTTGTTAGTTTTAATAAGAAATCAACCCGAATAACAAGAAAAAAATTACGACCGTCTCCTCGGCAACGACGCCATTTGATTGATCGTGAAAAAGTGTTTTTGTAAATAAGCTCAATCAAGACGGTGTCGCTAGTAGCAAGCCGCGATGAGTACGGGTCGTTCGCAGGGAAACGTGAATTCTTTTCTTACTTTAGACGAGTTGATAAAAGAGATGGGTGATTGTTTTTCTTCTACGGATATAAAATTTATAATAAAAAGGCTTGTAGGGTTCATAGGACTTAATATCTAATGGATGAATATTAAAAATGACTCTTTTTATCTTTTAATAGTTTAAAACTAGAGCGATAGCGATGAATGTGGATTAGGGTTCTTGGAGGGAATTAAGGTTTCTCACTACTGACCTTTGTCCATCCATTAATCTTTATTCATGTCAAGCCCTTAAAAAAATAAGTGTTTAACCAATCTCAAATCGCGATCGTGACTTATCAATAAATTGACAGCGCGCCTGATAAGGAGGTTAACATTTATTTTGTAAAAGTTTATAAACTTTAAAATGTTAAAAAGAAGTTAGAAGATTTTTCATCCATTATTCTACCATATCCTACAAACCCTAGAAAGTAAGGAATTACTCGCTCATGATTAATTTAGAAGAGAGGTTGAAGATGAATGAAAGTATAATAAGGATGCAAAAAAGTAATGCATAAAGTAAATGCGTAAAATTAAATGCAAAAATAATTAAAACAAAAACTATCTTTATTAATTAACTATTGCATAGAATTTTTCTCCTCAGAAAGTAGATTACAAGAATCCTAGTATGCTATAGATCTCTCTCTTTGTGGAGATAGATGAATAGATGATTATGTGATCACTTAGATAATTTTGAATGCACAGCTCTCGGTCCTTTAAATAGTCCCTGAAACCAGAAACCCTCGATGCCATCTGTGAATATATGCAGTTAAAATCATGATCCTAAAATCCCATATCCTACGGCCCAGATTCGACCGCGCTTCCGTCGCATAATACCTTCTTTAGCCGCGGATCCGCCGCTTCCTGGTGGCACTGGGTTTTGATATTTTTTCTTCCTTTTTGTGTCGATATTTTAAGATCCTTTTGATGCATAGATTCTAAAAATATTGCTCCGAGTCTCTGCCGTTGCTTGATTTCTCGATTTGCTTCTAAAATTTGGCAGATTCGGTTTCGATGTCCCGATTTGAGTTGGATCTTTTACTTGGATTTCAGACCTGAACTAATACCTACACAATATCTCAAATTAAAGTGTTAATAGAATTTGGTATTTTTGAGATATTATCCTAACCATTTATATGATATAATATCTTAAGAATATGGATTAGGAATATTTGATATGATATGCATATTTTAATTACTAATATTTCATTTAAATGTTATATGCATAAATTTTCCTAATTATATTAATTACAAATGTAGAAATACATGAAAATAATCTTTTTACAAATAAACCAACATATGTTCTATATTTACAATAAACACCTTTTACCACTTAACAATAGTAGGGAAAATGTTCATTCAAATTTTTAATATTATAGACTAATTAGTCATGTTCATACAAATATTATCCGTCTGCAATACTCCAAAAAAAAAATTAGAGACCCAAAAAATTTGAACTGAAACTTGAAATATAGGGTTTTGAAAAAACGGAAATTTCTTGGTTTCGAAACTTAAGTATCATCTACGACTAGTTTACGTGTCTGCGTGGCTCTGATACCAGCTAAGGTCATTTAGCGCAGCGGAAACTGGCCGTGGCGCCTATAGGTCCCTCAGCAGCTACATTTTACGTAGTCCCCTCACGATGTACTACAACCCGCCGAATCATATAATCGCATGGGGCACCCTGGGATTAAAAGCCTGTGCTTTGCCACTACTATCACACAGTGAGAACCCCCATGGGTCGGCATCTCTGCTCAGTAGCTCTGATACCATGATGAAGTTCATAGCGCCCTTGCCGGTAACCCATGGCCTTTGCGGAATGAAAAACTTTAAATTTTAAAATTGACGCTAGAAATGTAAACCCTAGAATCTATCCAAACACTAAAATAGCTAAGAAAGAAAGAATTTATACTACTCTGTTGAAATAAAAATCTTTGTAGTCGTTTCCTTCATCTTGAAATTCTCTTCTTTAGCTCCTCGGAACTCCGGGATCGAGCTTGTAGGCCGGTCTTCCTTGGTCCTAGATAATCCACCCGAGTGATATAGTTCAAGGCTCTAACTACACACAAAATAAAGCATGTGGAGCAACTAAAAACCCTAGGATGCTAATTTAAGGTGCTTAGAGATGTAGTGATGTGATCAAGTTTTTTTCTATCTCTTCTTCTCTTTGATTATCAACTCATGAGAGGGCAAGAGAAGAAGGAGGATGAGAACTCAAGTGAGGAGAAAGAAAGGAAATGGTGAAATGAAAAATTAAGTGAAGGAAAATAATGGCTAGCATGATTTTGTTAATCTATTTTCCAAATAGAAAAATAGCCACCATACTTGAATAATAGAAGCAAATGTAATAAACAAATATAAAGCCATTCCCTTCACCATTCCTCCATGCCATCTCACCCCTCCACCACATTTCCATTTTCCAATAAATGGAAGATCATAAAATGAAGTTTCCTCCTACTAGAATGTATCTTTGTATGCATATAAAAATACATCCCCGCAAATATATACCCGTATTCGTATAAATACGAATACCCAAGAGATAGAAAAAATACAATGAACATAATACTAGAATATACATATCGAAATATATCTATATATATGTCAATTATTAAATCAATACTTGATTTAATAATCCGGTTTAATCCTAGGCCGATTAGTATTATTATCCGTCCGATTAAAGTCTGTATATCTAGTATACGTATTTAATCGGAACCCTGCACATATCAAAATATGGCCACTACATCATTTCTCCTGAATCAGGGAAACCCTCTATGTGGGACTCTAAATATTCGATAGTATATTGGCAGTGAGTTACTGGATAAATCCATCACCACAAGCACGTCTGCGGCACTAGCTATACGTAACGGCTACCCAGGTATCTGTCGAAAAGTAAGGCCGACAAGCAAGCTCGTTCGAACCCATACTAAGCCTATCTGTGGCAATCTCCGTATAGTCCGGTCTCTTCGTCTAAGAGTATCGCATACCGGGTCTACGGGTGGTAAATGCCAGACCCTAATAACCGGAGAATTCATGCCGGCGTGGCTTAAGACCTGATCTAACTATCAGTAAATCTCATCTGCCTTGGCCAAGGCTTATGGTGCTGACCAACCGAACACAGTGCGACATCGACTCCCTATACCGGGAGAGAAGAATCCCTAAAAATCATTCATTGCCTCCATGTGACTCTAGACTGTACCTAACTATGTTAGATATAAGTGTCATCAAGGCAATTATTGTAATTGTAGGAGGACCTATACGAGAGAACAATCTTACTTGATATTATAGTATGCTATCTGGTTTGTCATTATCATTCATGTGTATACGTTTTATTCGTTATCACGTATCGCTAATACATATAGATAAAGCCCGTAGAATCTTTTCTTGATTACCAGGATTATGATAAGGATCATACTAGTGGAGCCTAGGTATTTTATAAGCACATCCTTAAAAGTCTCTAGTCGATAGAGTATCGAGACTGGGTATCGATACTCTAGATTAGACTAGTGTATATGTTTCTTGACCCTGACCGGGACAATGGTTGATCTTATAACCATTGGTTTTTTATACCAAAAATTGTATACAGGTGCTCATTAGATGAATGAGTTACACTGGACAGACTCACCTGAGAACTCATAGATGGTATTGTACCTATCGTCAGATAAAAGTTCTTATGTGACATGAGTACAGGGTAGTCTGTAGACCTAATATCATCATAGTGTCTTGTGTGTGTTCCCACTGTACTTTGATTACTACCTTACCACGGTTTTAAAGAGTCGTGCAAACAGGTTTTAGTTGGGTATAGTCCCGAAGCACATAGAGGCAGTGAGCGATTAAAGGGACTTTGTCTCTCCCAGTATTAGGAGTCGAGGTCATGATGTGCCAGATCAACTATAAGCATAAGTCCTTAGCCAAGGCAATTGAGATATACTCTTAAGTATTATCAGTAGTTTCTCGGTTGGTTATGAGTTTATGATCAACAAGACTTATTAGGTTATTGGGGTTCAGATGACCTTGCTTGTTGACTTTCTTTTGATCAATACCTGGGTAGCCGTTATGTCCAACTAGTACCTCTGACGTTCTTATAGGCCAGGGATATGATCCTAACCTACTGCCAACGTATTGTCAAGTCTTTAGAGTCTCACACAGAGGTTTCCCAACATAGGAGAAACGATGTAGGGCATGTATAAGGATACATGCAGGAGTTCGATTAAGCATGTGTATGTGATACACGCAGTTTAATCAGGTGTTTAATGATATTAGCCGGTATATATATGATATAACCGGATTATTAAATCAAGTGTTGATTTAATAATTAGATATATATTTATATGTGATATAGATATGTATTAAACTAATATCATGTTCACTTTATTATTTCTTCTCTTTATATATATATTTATAATTGATATAAATATATGTATCATTTTAACTTATACACGTGAGTTGTGCGTATGAGATACACATATAAGTTTAGCTAATACATGATAGTTGTGTGTACGTGATGCACATGAAAAGTGAGATGATAATTCTTTTGTTTTTTTTTTTTTTTTTGAAAAAGAGAATGAGACATTGGAAAATATGTGTGTAGATTTTGTGACTTATTCTTCTTTTATATTAAAAGATAACCATGGCTACTTCTTTAAAAGAATAAGAATGATCATCATCGTATTCTCACCATCTTCATCATGCTCTCTCTTGAGTTTTTCTTAAGTGAGAAAGAAAAAAAGAAGAGTAGAATTTTAGTGAGCCAAATTAACCTACATCACTTACTAATCATTTTTAGCAACTTTGATTAGTGAGTTGCTTCACAAATGATATGATAAATTGAAGCTAAAGCTTGTGATGGAGGGATCTTAAGGTGGATCATTTTCGGCGAGTAGATCACCGAGCGAACTTGTTCCGGATTTCGTGAAGACTAGTCAGAGTCCAAAGAGAGATGGCTACCGCGCTACAAAATTGTAGTCCCTAACTTACTCTTTTTTTTGACAACTACTAGAATTGGAATGATTTTGGGCTTGGGATATGGTGCTATGTTCTTGATTAATTCTGTTGATCATTCCACCATGGTCCACTATCGTAGCGACCCTAACATCCTTCCTAACAGTGGTATTAGAGACGATTCAAATTCAAGTAGTTGTTTTGGTGGCAAAATGATCTCAAAACCTAAGATTTTCAATGACTCACTCATTGTTTTGGCTGTCCAGAAAATCAGCCGTGATAATCTCCGCATTTCTCGCTTGTACTCGCACTCCAGGGCTCATGGTTCAAACCGAGAGCCTTGTGGATGAATGGGGGTGACCCCGGGGCTGTCCCCGGGGACTTGGGTGGATCCCCGCACCCAAGATAACCACAAAATGGTCTCGGATGCGGGGATGGACCAGCAAGCACACTATTGTGTGCTTGCTGATCCAACAGCCAACCCTTGGCCACAACTTTGTGGCCATGGGTTGGGGGCCCAACGAAAAGCTCCCCAAGGCCCCACGGGTTATGCCCGAGTTCCCCCCTCCCCCCGGGAGTCTCGGGCATTTTTTGGGTCATTTGTGATTCAAAATGTGCAAGAAATGAGAAGGTTTTTGGCACCGGAATGGATTAGAAATTGGATTATTAGAATTTCAAGTTTGTAATTCCGTGGGTTGTGAAATAGTTTGCCACGGTTTCAAATTAGCTCGATGATTTGCTCAATTCAGTTAGTTCGATTGCATATGTGATATGACGTGCTTAACATCGCCAAATTGACGCGATCAATCCGACGGGGTTGCACATTTACTTAGTTGTGATATTGTGATATATTGATATTGTGTTATGGTTTAACGGATCGTCGTGATGAATATCCCCTCATGTAAGATGCTTTTATTTTTGTTATATATGTATTTTTTATTTTGGGACGAGCAACCGGATTGTGGTCTTCATAACCATTTGTTGTATATATTTTCATTGGGACACTTCCGGATTGAGGTTGATGTCCCCACTATATATATATATATATATATATATATATATATATATATATATATTGATTCATGTACTAGAATATCCCGCGGAGAAACGCACGGATCACCGGATTCTAGAATACAGCGGGTAGCAATCTCAAGGAGTTGAGATCTGGGTTACCCTAGTCTAGAATTGGCGGAATTTCGTGTTTCATAATTGGCTCAATTGAAACATGTTATTTCTAGTATATCCGCTTTTTCATATTCTATGATTTTATTTGCATGCCTGTAATGTGTTTACTTGCGTGTGATGATATTCACCGCAAGCCTGTGATGTTGATTATCTGCTTGCGATGATATATATATATATATATATATATATATATATATATATAGTGATATATATGATATATAAATAAATGCTATATACGTTTTACATCCGCATAGCCCTGCCCCCGTCTTGTCATAAGTTAAGTAACCTTACGGTGAAGACCAGGGGCCTCGTGGTGAATGTGGATGGCGTATATGTGCATTTTATTTTCTTTTCATATTTTTTCTGAGATTATGTGAAAAGATGCTAGTTAACAAGATTATCTAAATGATGAGATTGCATTAATAGGATTAATACAAGGTTAAATAAAGAAAAAACACATTGTAGAAACTAAATATTATATATTGGTGTTATAGTTGGCTCCTTTACTTTGCATCGAGATATTCGGTTAGAAGTATCTTGCACCTCATTCGACGAGGAAAGAGCCTACATCCCATCACAAGGAGTGACCTCTTTGGCCAAAAATTGTGTTCCTATAACTTTGCAAATTGAATAGCCGTATCCTATTGCTTTGCATAGTGGTATTCAGTTAGGAATATCCTGCATCTCATTCAATGAGGTAAGAGCCCTGATCCTTACACGGGGAATCCGCACTTAAGCAATAGTCTACATAACTATAAATTTACAAAACCATTCGGTTCCTATGATGAGATCAAGTTCATTACGTTAAAGGTTTTCTTAAAAAACCAGCCGTAGCCCTCTGTCATTTCAGGATATAGAGTACTTAGTATTCGTGCTATGTTTGTTGACCATAGTTAAGGTGCAGTGTACAATAGCTAAGTGATATCTTCCTACTTGCATATGATGCGATTGGTTAGGACAGTCGTATGATTTTGTTGAGCATAGTTAAGGGTCATGCTGGTAGGTCTAAAACAGTTACGAAATGACGGGTTGAACTTGACTAGCGACTTACGATTTGTTGACCATAATTAAGTTCATAAGCCATCAGGGGTGAAAACCGATATTGGGAGTTTCAAGTGTTGAAACTTTCAATGAGATTGCATACCTTCTATGATATGGGGAGACTTGTTGAACTTGTCAAGATTACCACTTTATGATATTTTGGGTCTCGATTTCAACTGTGAGTAATAGTTACTCTCGGGATATAATCCTGGCTAATTTTTCTTTTAAGGTTTGAAGGAGAATTCGACAGAACAATGGGAGCCATCCCGATTAGATGAAAATATAAATCAATCTAATCTTGATAGAGTGCATGACTAGTGTTTCTTTTCTCTATCTTTGGCTAAGTCTTTTGATGGACCTTGAACTAAAACTCGTAAACCAACTTAACCAAACCTTTTTACAATTAACGTATTTGGAATGTCATGATTGCCCTATTTCACGACATAGTCGCATATATCTAGAGGCCCTTGAAGAAACTAGCTTCATAGCACAGCAAAATCTGGAGGCTTATAAGGCAAGGATGACATGGTCATATGAAAGATTGATCAGGACGAGAACATTCTGCCAAGGCGAACTCTAGCTAGTCGTCAAAAGACCAATGATCCCCAATCGTGCAAAACGGGAAAAATTCAAGCCGAGCTATGAAGGCCCATACATCATAGACAAAGTCTACCAGGGTGGAGCCTACTTGCTTATGGATATGCATGGTGAAAGACCCTTTCGGCCAATAAACGGCTGATTCTTCAAAAAGTACTACGCTTAACGAGCCATGACTTTGGTCAGTGATAGATGAAGACACTTGTGTCCACTCTCCATCTTCCTGAGTCAAAACTTTAAGAGTAGTACCCAAAAAGCTCCATCGCCTAAAAAACGGCGATAATGGACCGAAATGTTCTTAAACTAATAATGGACCGAAATGTTCTTAAACTAATAATGGACCGAAACGTCCCTAAACTAACAATGGAGCGAAACGTCCCTAAACTAATAATGGACCGAAACGTTCATAAACTAACATTCGCCCTAAAACACAGCGATATTGGACTGAAACGTCCCTAAACTAACAATGGACCGAAAAGTCCTTAAACTAATACCCGCTCCGAAATACGGCGATAATGGACCGAAATGTCCTTAAACTAACATTCATCCCCAAAATAGTAATGTTGGACTGGAACGTCCCTAAATTAGCATTTCGCCCCAAAATATGGTGATAATGGACCATCATGTCCTTAAACTCACACGTTTAGCCCTACGATGAATCCCCATATCGATTACCGTATACAATCCATGGGCATAAACGCTACATAACTCTCCCAGGTCCCACATGATGTAGTCCTTTTTAAAAAAATTAGGGCCTACAGCTAATGGTGTGTTACCTTATGGGCTGCATTAAAAAAATCGGGTATGTCTATAAGAGAAATGGGAATGGATGAAAACCCGAAAGGACACCGTGGGTAAAAATAGAAGGACTGCTAACGAACTAGTGAAAACCCGAAAGGGCGCGAACTCGTAAAAAAAAGGGGGCAGTATGTCCACAAGTGAAATGGGCACGGATGAAAACCCGAAAGGGCGCCGTGAGTAAAAATAGCAGGACTGTCAGAGATCTAGTGAAAACCCGAAAGGGCGCAAACTCGTAAAAAGAGGTATGTCCACAAGCAAAATGGGCACGGATGAAAACCCGAAAGGGCGCCGTGAGTAAATACAGCAGGACTTTCAGCGAGCTAGTGAAATCCTGAAAGGGCGTGAACTCGTAAAAAAAGCCCCCGCGATTTTGTAAGGAGAAAATAATCTTGTAAGATCCTTACGACTTTTAAAAGAAAACACACTTAGGAATCCTCACGACTCCTAAGGGGAAAATACACCTACGAGATCTCTCGACTCGTAGGGAGAAATACCTTTATGAGACCCTTACAGCTCATAAAGTCAAAAGGCCTTAGTCGACAGGATCCTAACCCGGTTTGCTAAGCCACCTTTGTTCAAATTGACAAATACAATTGATGATTCGCTCCTGGTAATATCCTAGTTGTAGCTATGCTGATGCTTAAATGGGTATCAAACTTTAAGTCCTCTCACGGCAAATGATGATTCGCTCCTGGTAATATCCTAGTTGTAGCTATGCTGATGCCTAAATGGGTATCAAACTTTAAGTCCTCTCACGGCAAATGATGATTCGCTCCTGGTAATATTCCAGTTGTAGCGATGCTGATGCCAAGATTGACATCAGATCTCAAGTTCCTGACTTATAATAAAACTCAAAAAAATGCATATGATATAGCCGAAATGATCGGCATCGTGGATAAAAAGACGAAATGATTAGGCAATCACGACTTTCGCAATATAAAAATGAAAGGATAGAGCATCGTGGAATGAAATAAAAAAAATGAAAATAAAACTTTTTCTGCTCTACAGGTATGTCCATATTGACTCTTGTATATGATCCATGGGCACAAATGAAAGGAATGGAACCATATTTTCCCACCACACTTCGTCAAAAGAAGAACCGAGTCTGGACGGCATATCTACAGCCTAGAGACTATTTGGACATCCTTCCAACTTCAGCGAAGTATAGATGTGACGTCAACAAGGACCCAAAGGTCAAAGCAAAAATGGTGTAATGGCAAAATTCTAGCTCTAAGTCTAGACGGTACATATACAGCCTAGAGACTATCCCAGCGTTCACCCCTCATTCCATCAGGGTGCGGATGAAACAATCAAATAAAAGTGAAGTGACGGCAAAATCCTAGCTTCAGGTCTTAATAGAAACATCTACAGCCTAGAGATCATCTTGATGTTCCTTCTCATTTCAGCAAGGTGCGGACGCATCTATCAAATGAAATTGGAGCAATGGCATATTCCAAGCTCCAGATCTCAATTGCAATACATACAGCATATAGGTCATATGCATGTCTACCCTACTTCATCAAAGAATCAGCGCGACATCATTAAAGCAAAAATGAAGTGATGGCATATTCCTAGTTTCGGGTCTTAACGGCAGTACATATATAGCCTAAAAACCATTGGAGATCATCCCATCCCAGAAGGGTATGGTTATGACTCATCGGGGCTCCAAATTAAGCCTAACCTCTAGTAAAAAATGCCACGGCAAATACCTAATGCTTGTTCTTCTGACGGTAATACATATACACTAACCTAAAGAAGATTACTTGAAAACACCTTGTCCATCCTCAAAAGGGATCAGAGACACGACATTCGTGGGGCTACTCGAATAACAGCCTAAGGACTGAATATCGCGGCAAACATTAGACAATGCGATGGTACGATGGACTTAAATTTAGTACCATAAACCTAACAGACCCCTGCCATAAAGGAATGGGGGTTATCTACATCCAACGTTAGGGCAAGTTTGCTTGTAAACCCAAGGGAGGTGAACTAAAAACACTCCGAAATGAGTGAATAAACTAGAGACTTTGAAATGAGTGAATAAACTATAAACTCCGAAATGAGTACATAAACTAATTTGCACCAGATCAAGAAATCAAGAAACAGAAGAGTGCATGCGAATAAAAAAATGTATATTCTTTATTCATGAATCAAAATGTTTGAAAGATACAATTTGTAAAGAAAAAGGCATACAATTGTAGCCCCTAAAAAGGCGTGGCTTTTAATAAAGCGGAGACCCGCTCATTCTCCTACCGAAGCTCATTCTTACGCTCCACTATTGCAGCTAGAATTGCTTCGATTTGAACTCGTTGTTGCAAGCACGAAGAAAGCCTCTTAGAAATTTCCTGCTTAGTAACTTCGTAACCCCGCATTCCTCGCTCGGTATAGTCAAGGTCCCGCTTCAGTGCCATTCTTTTACAAAAGTATCGTTGAAGGTTTTCAAAGATAATTTGGAGCCAAGCAGCATTCACTTCCACCTGAGCACGTAATTTTATTGACCCGCTAAAAGCCGTTTCATGCTCCTTCTACTTCATGACCAGCTTCTGCTCGTAATATTGAATGAAAGCGGAACTTTGTTCGATCCACGCGATCAATTGAGCCTTTGAAGATAATGTCTTAGGCGTAAGATGTTTGCGCTCGATCTCATGGAGGCAAGCCTCGATTTGCTTACAGTAATAAACCAAGATGCAGACGAAATCTTCAATATGGAAAGTCATAAGAGTCTCTAGCATATGATTGACTTCATCCGCAAAGTCCGCAGTAGAAGTGAGAGCCTCGACATTAAGGTCTTCAATAAATTCGCTTAGCATGCACCTACTATATGCTGAGCCTCTGGAAGATTGGTGTTTAGAAAAAAGCCCTGTGGGCATAGAAATACGGGACTCAAAAAGAACCAAATCCAGTAGAGCTGCTACAAAATAAGACATGTACAAAGATGGGTCGGATTTCAGCCAAAATAAAAAAAGTGAATTAGATCTAACCTACCAATAGTTGAAAGCGGCAAATTGGGGAGCATAGAGGGCTCAACAATTTCTTCATCTTCTCCTTCGAGCCGTAAGACTATATTAAGTACGGGAAAAAGCTTATTAGAGAAGAATTACTCGTAGAAAGATGAAATAAGAAATGAAAAATATACTAACCAACGCCAGAAGGAGGGACAAATCCTAATTGGAAGGCGAAGTGCGAGGTTAACATTTGGCATAGATGGTTGAAAATCACTCCTACAAGATTGCGACAATATACGTTAAGAAATTAATCTAAGGAGTAATATCAATACTGAAACGAAATAAAAAAAATTGAACAAAAATTACCTTCCATCGCTGAGCCCGAGAAAACCCGGGGAGGCGCAAAAGAGATAGGTGGAGAAGCAACAGTCATGGTGATTGCTGACGTGGGTTCTTCAATCAGCAGATCGCCAGTGTTTACCATGCATATACCAGAAATAGAGAAAACGTTAGCAAATGTGTCTAGCAGAAAAAAGAATCTGAAAGTAATAGCACAGAAGATACCTGCGGGTTTCATGAGAACTGACGGTGCGGGAACCATGACTGTATCTGGAGCATTACTAATCACGACAGCCTCTTCGACTTCCTCCACCACAGAGGAGAAGGATTCAAAATCTGCGCCCCCGTCCCCCGAATCAATAAGGGTCGTCGCTATACTAGCAGTATCCGTGGATACTGAAGATCCACCGGGAGAAGGAGTGGCGGTTGGAGCAAAATTAGACTTAAGATGAAGGCCCTCCATCCCAGAATCCCCAGATGCCGCCATCTCATCCATAGCCCCGGCATCTGAACTTGTCCCTACTGTATCATTCAAAAAAGGGGGAATGTTGTAATTTTAATAAGTGTCTATGGAAAGAAACTGGGAAAATAAATAAGTCCTACCAGTTTTCGTTAAAATATCATGCGTTGTCTCACCTTGAAGTAAACGCTCAGCTTTTTCACGAGCTGCACGTGTGATCTGCCTGTGAGCGGTTGACAAGGAAGGGGGAATGTCCTCCATAGGAGCATCAGGGGTTCGTATTTCAATCGAACCCGCATCTGTGGCCAAGCTAGGCTGACGCTCCCTCGCTTCATGCTCTGGCATTTTCTCTCGGTCTTACCGTACGAAGAGATCTCTAGAGAACCACCGAAAAAAGAAGATCTTCATCTGAATCAGACTCGGCCTCCAGATCTAATACAATATCCATCATCGGTTGCTTTAACGAGGCTTCCCATAGTGGCCCAGAGGTGCCCTGAACAATAGTCGGCAGCTCTGAAGATTCTGTAGGGGCCGTCAGGAGAGGAATATCCTCTGCGTTAACGCCCAAAGATAGCACCTCACTCGAAATAGCACTAGCTACGGGAGTTCCTATAATGAAGAGAAAGGAGTCGAGGTGGGGGAAAATGAGCTAAAATATTTTAAGAGCGTCACAAAATAAATCATACCAAGGCCCATAGAAGCACGAAATCTCTGCTCTTTCTCGTATGTTTTGATAGACGCCAGAAGTGCCTTTTTAGTAGAGATGCGTGTTAAGAAAGGAGTGTTAATAAAGTACAATAACATTTTTACTCTAAAATATACAAAGAGTATAGATGATGCGTACCCGACGCCGCAAGGGCATCAAGCTGTAACACCTTAAAATGCGTTTAGAGTTAATTAAGTAATATAACGTGGGATTTTGATAAATTTAAGTAATAATTATTTTTCACATATTTTATATAATTAATTAATATTTTTATTAAATTATTTATGTACTTGTGGTAGTTATACACACACATGTGCATGCTAATCTAGCATTAAGGATATGTTAATCATGTTTTGCTAGCCATGGCACATTAACCATATCTTTATGTTATATATATTTTTTTAATAAGTAAAAAGGTTTTAGTTTTTATTTTAAAAAGAAAAGAAAAGAAAATACATGAAGGCATGGGGGAGACATGGAAGTGAGGGGCGCATTTAATGAAGAGAGAGAGAAAGAGCATGGCTCTCAAGAGCCATCCCTCTACCCTCATCTCTCTCCCATTCTTCTCTTCTTCTTCTTCTTCAACAAAAATCCTTCTCTTGAAAATATTCTCCACCTCAACCTTGAGCCTAAACCACCATAAAACTTCACTAAACCCTCCATTAATCATGTTTAACCCCTTTTGAGATGCCTTGGAGCTTGCATGGTTAGGGTTCCTTCATGTTTTTGGTAAGGTAATGATCTAAACCTCCTAATTAGGCTCTAAGGAAAGTATTTTTGTTAACTAGTCTCACTAAACTACCTTAATGTTTTGGTTTAGTGTTAAGTATCGTATTTGTTTAAGCCTAGGATTTCAGTTCGAATCTGATATTGAACCAGATATCTTTTAATGAAGTTGCCACTACTGAGAGCTAGTCTAGAGGCCTAGAACATAACCCCAAAACCTGAGCCTTCCCCTCTTCTTTGTAGCCGCAAATTTAATCAATCTGGTGGCAAATTGCGGCCAGTGTGTGGGAGATGGGTGTGAGTCTTGGTCGTGGGTTCTCTGGGACTACATGTAGGCCTATGGCATATGCAACTTTCCCTATTGCTTATATAGGAAAATCTGGGACCGTTTTACTATATTTCAAGTATTTCGATAAAGTGCGATACGGATTTATCCGACTCTCGTTTAGGTGTTTCGTGTGGTTAGCAGCCTTAGGGCGGTCTAAGATGTCGCTGCACACGTTTAGCCCGCTAAGCTAACACATGATAGCTTATGGGAGTTGGTTCGTTAGTTTTGTGTATGTGTTCGTATCTTATCAGAAAGGTTATTAACCTTACGCGTTATGGTTTTGTATGATGCTAGGATCGTTTGTGAGGACTTCGGACGCGGCAAGAAAAGGGAAGGAGGTGATCGGATTCCTATAGCTCAAGACCGTTCCGGTGAGTAGATTTAACATTTGTGGGGGAATCGCTTGTATGGCGTTAAGCGCCGATGGCGAGATTCTAGTTAAAAACTCTATACTGCATGGTTATAAATTTTTTATTGTGCATGAGTATCATAGTGTGCATCCCATTACATATTATGCATTGACATATCCTTAGTAGGACACTGCACCATTACCGACGGTTCATGTCGCACAAGCACTGATTCATATGCCCATACACACCGTTGGTAATTGCCATCATATGCACACTATAGAATTTGCCATGAATAACTACATTGTATTACATTCCTAAATGGTAATTATACTTTCGTTATTGTACTAGTACACATCATGTCAGTAACATACATACATTGCTATTAGTACCATATTCTCATATGATGTTTTCATGAGATTTGCGGTTTTCTTGACATGATATTTGATGTCCACCATGGGTGTTCTCGGTTCTGAGTGATGAGTATACCCGATTCGACGAGTAGGGAGGAACCGTTTGTGGGTACATGGTGGGCCCGGTATGGCACCCTAGGGCAAGAAGATCGTATAGAAAGGCGTTGAGCTCGGCAGGGGAGCATTACCTACCGGTGACTGTATGGAAACTCGGCGCATATACGGAGGATACCGATTGAAGTTATATGATGAGACAGATATGAGGGCCGATCAGAGTGACGACACTTGAGATATTGGGATTTTGGTGTCGTTGATTGACGCCGGTTTTTATGATGATGATTTATCGATGGTATTGTTTATTTCATATTCAGGACTGATTATGACATGCTTTGTTCATGTAGTTGTTGCATCCTGATGTTGTACCTTGCTCATGATTATGTTGCATTCCTTCTGTTAGACATATGCCATCGTATCCTCGTATAAGAAATTGTCTCTATTTCGTGCATGCTTGCGATTACACTTATGATATTATTTACTACTCACGAGCTGGCAACTCACTCCCGTTGTGCCACAGTTTCTTGCAGGACTGATCCTCAGTATAGTCGCGGCGGGGCACTCTACTTCTATTTCTGCGGATACCGCTACTTTTGGGCGTGAGATATTTTGTAAGTGGGTTTTGTGAGTATCTATATGCTTCTATTTGTAGTCTTATCCTTATATCTAGTACTCTCCATCTACCAAATGTATGTATTAACTTAGAGACGAAACTGAGAGATTCGATATTTATATTATATGTAACTTTGGTTGTCGTGCTCGTGTGCCGAATTTTGTGCTATTTTGCGATGTTGTTTCTTTTCATATTCACTTATTTCTTCGCTTTTGGCGTCATATATCTGTTGTGGTTGTGTTCCGCCTTTAGGCATGAGATTGATCCCAATTGGCGATGTCGTTTTTATATATTATGCTTTGTATCCGTTTTGGACCAGTTTTTACAAAGGAGATGTTTCCGAGATTTTTAGTAACAACTGGAGATTTTTAAAAGGATGATATTTTGAAACAAATGTTTTACCACTCTACATCAATTCACGGTTTAGATTTCTGAGTTTCGGCTTACTTGAATTTCGTTACACCTTTAGATGTTGCGTGATTTAAGTGCCGGTTGCGTGCTAAAATTGGGTCATGACAAATTTGGTATCAGAGCCCTAGATTTACCTTTCGGAGTGTAGGATGACCCTTGGTATAATGGAGTAGGTAGCTTAAGCAGAGTGGCGTAGCGTGTGTATGTTCCGCGGCATACTTACGACACGATACTCCGCCTAAGTGACCTTAGGATATATTTGCTTCTAATTCCTTCCTTGATTCCATGTATCATTTTGATTCAATTGCAATGTTCTTATCGAATCCTATTTCTTGTTCCAGCCACTATACCACAAAAGACTTCGAGGGCCCAGAGGGCTACCGCTAGAGTGAGGTCAGGGTAGGCTCGTCTGAGATGAGGGCCGACTATGGTGATACGTCTATCCCTCAGGAGTAGATTGATCCACCTTCTTCAGCCCGGATTGCTAGGATAGAGGCCAGTATTCAGGATTTACGCCAGATGGTTGGATCTTTGGTTAAGACCAGCCGAGTACAGAGATCAGATGTTGTTCCACCTACTACGGGGACAGTGATTGTACCTACTGCTCTGATAGTTGTACCTGCCGCAACCGTGACTATTGCCGTATCATTATCGGAATTTATGAGGCCGAAGGCTCCGATTTTCACTGGCATAGACGCGGAAGAGGATCCACAGTCATTCCTTGACAGGATGGCTAAGATTTTTCGTTCCCTAAGATGTTCCGATGCGAGATCGGTCGAGCTTACTAGTTTTCGTCAGGAGGGTCTTGCCCAGAGTTAGTGCGAGTCTATCTAGAGAGGCTGAGCTGCAGGTCTTCCTCTTATGACCTGGGATGAGTTTGTGACAATTTTTCTTGCCCGTTTCCTTCCGCAGAGCGTTAGGGATGCCCGAGCTCGCGGTTTTGAGCCTTTGCGTCAGACCTCCGGTATGATGGTGGCCAAGTATGATATCCAGTTCACCCAGCTATCCATATAAGCTCCTTATTTGGTGGAAACCAAAGAGAAGCGCGTCAAGAGGTTCATGCAAGGACTTGATACCCAGTTGTTTCTCTCTATTAGCGCCCAGCACATTGATACGTATGCAGCAACGATGGATGCAGCCCTGCTAGTAGATGAGAGTATTGCCGAGACTACGGCTGTTCCGGGACCAAAGCGGATTCGTACGGGTGAATCAGCTCCTGGGTAGTTTGGAAGAGGCCATGGCGGATTCTTTCTAGGCCGTGGTGGTAGCAGAGGCTTGAGATGAGGCCATTTATATAGATCTTACCCACAGGGTCAGCAACCGTTGTCAGGATGTTTTCAGTGTAGGGGTCCGCATCACCACGTTAGGTATTGTACTGAGAAATGCTAGGACGAGGTAGCAGTTTCACAGGTCACCTTACCACCTTCACATCCTCCGAGAGCATTGCCTCCTACGCCCGTCGTTACATCATGCCAGATCGATGCTCAGAGAGGCCGTGGTCGTGGCGGTCCTGTTCAAAGGGGATGAGGTGGCAGAGGTAGAAGACAGGCCCGAGTTTTTGCTTTGACTCCTCGGGATGCGTAGGCATCGAATGCAGTTGTGACAGGTACTCTTTCAGTGTGTTCTTTCAATGCGCGCATATTGTTCGACCCAGGTTCTACACACTCTTATGTATCTACGCACTTCGTGCCGAGATTGGGCCGAGATAGAGATTCTTGATATGTTGGACTTTGACGTTCTCCTCGGCATGGACTGGTTAGCCACTTGCTATGTGTCCGTGGACTACCATGAGAAGATGGTCAGGTTTTGTTTTCTGCAAGAGTCGGTTCTGGTTGTGCAGGGGGACCGCAGTGCCTTCCCTCACAGTTTGATTTCTGCCTTTTGCGCTAGTCGACTCTTGAAGAAAGGATGTCGAGGATTCTTAGCTTATATTCGTGATACTGGAGCTACAGCGGATCCGTTGGATCAGGTTTCGATTGTGAGAGATTTTTCTGATGTATTTCCTGATGAGTTACCTGGCTTGCCGCCATAGCGCGACATTGAGTTTTGCATCGATTTGATTCCTGGCACGGTGCCTATTTCTATACCGCCATATTAGATGGCCCCGACGGAGCTTAAAGAGCTTAAGGATCAGTTGCAAGATTTGCTTGACAAGGGACTTATGCGTCCGAGTGTGTCGTCTTGGGGAGCTCCTATCCTGTTCGTTAATAAGAAGGATGGCAGTATGAGATTGTGTATCGACTATTGTCAATTGAATCGAGCTACAGTACGAAAAATGTATCCTTTACCTCGTATTGACGATTTGTTCGATCAGCTCCAAGGAGCGGGATACTTTTCAAAGATTGATTTACGGTCAGGTTATCATCAGTTGCGGGTCCGGAATGATGACATTCCGAAGACTGCTTCTCGTACGCGCTACGGGCATTACGAGTTCCTGGTGATGTCGTTCGGGCTTACCAATGCCCCGGCAACATTCATAAATTTGATGAACCGGATCTTCAGGCCGTTTCTCGACCAGATTATTATTGTATTCATTGACGACATTCTGGTCTATTCTAGAAGTCTAGAGGAGCATGAGCACCACTTGAGGATTACTTTGCAGATATTGAGAGAGCACCAGTTGTTTTCTAAATTCTTGAAGTATGCTTTCTGGATTTACAGTGTTGACTTCTTTGGTCATGTGATTATGAGAGATGGTATACGTGTAGACCTAAAGAAGATCGAGGTCGTACAGCATTGGCTCAGACCTGTTTCTGTGACAGAGATCCGCAGCTTCTCAGGCTTAGTCGGTTATTACAACCGTTTTATGCAGGATTTCTCTTGTAGCGCTGCACCGCTGACCGGATTGACCCGGAAGGGAATTCCATTTATTTGGACTGAGGCATGTGAGCAGATTTTCAGAAGTTGAAAACTCGTTTGACGACTGCACCAGGTCTATCTTTGCCTTCAGGATCAGGCGGCTATGTTGTTTATTATGATGCTTTTCGAGTGGGTCTAGGTTGTGTGTTGATGGAGAACGACAGAGTTATCGTTTATGCTTCTCAGCAGTTGAAGAAGCATGAGCAGAACTATCCCACTCACGATCTAGAGTTGGCCGCGGTGGTCTTTGCGCTCAAGATTTGGAGACATTACTTATACGGAGAGTTGCGCCAAATCTTTACGGACTACAAGAGCTTAAAGTACATCTTCCAACGTCGGGATCTAAATTTGAGACAGTGCCGTTGGATGGAGCTTGTAATGGACTATGATTGTGAAATCGTTTATCACCCGGGCAAGGCGAATGTGGTAGCTGATGCTTTGAGTCGTAGGCCCGGAGATAGCTTGTTCTATTTGAGCGCAGTTCAGAGACAGTCTTCTATAGATTGGCAGATTTTATACGACAGCAGAGTACAGTTCGAGTTCACTTCCACCGAGGGACAGTTTTCTCATGTCCGCGCACATCCACTTCTACTCAATCGAATCCAAAAGGCACAGTCCGACGATACTCATTTGTTTGAGATTATGAAGCATGTTCGGCAATGAAGAGATTCGGAGTTTGTGATTGATGGCCAGGGAGTGCTACGATTTGGGGCTCGTCTATGTGTACCAGATTCCAAGGGGCTGAGACGCGAGATCCTAGAGGAGGCACATCAGTCAGCATACAGCGTTCATCCAGGTTCTACCAAGATGTATCGAGATTTGAGAGATATCTACTAATGGGAAGGGATAAAAAGTGATATTTCTGATTTTTTTAGATGCCTGATTTGCCAACAAGTCAAGGCTGAGGATCAGAGGCCGGTGGGAGAGTTGCAGCCTTTGCGTATTCCGGAGTGGAAGATCTCCATGGATTTCGTTGTGGGTCTACCTAGGTCCAGTAGAAGGTATGACTCTATTTGGGTGATTGTAGACTGGTTGATGAAAGCATCTCACTTCCTCCCAGTGAAGACCACTTTTGGATTTGCTTGGTATGCTCAGAAGTGCATTGATGAGATTGTACGGTTGCATGGCGTTCCGACATGCATTGTATCCGACAGAGGCACCCAGTTTACCAGCCGTCTTTGATAGAAACTTAAGGAAGCTTTGGGTACCCATTTGAGTTTCAGCATTGCTTTCCATCCGCAGAATGATTGTCAGCCAGAGCGGACAATATAGACTCTCGAGGATATGCTTCGGGCGTACGTACTTGATTTTGGTGGCAGTTGGGATCGTCACTTGCCCTTGATAGAGTTCTTCTACAATAACAGTTATCAGGAGACGATTCAGATGGTACCTTTCAAGGCCTTGTTTGGGAGAAAGTGTCGATTGCTAGTCTGTTGGACCGAACTCAGCGAGAGTAGGATTTTAGAACCACAACGAGCTCAGGAGACTACGGAGAAGATCGAGTTGATCCAGGAAAGGATGAGAGCAGCCTAGTGCAGGCAGAAGTCTTATGCCGACCGTCGTCGTCGCAGACTTGAGTTCGCAGTGGGTGATCATGTTTTCTTACTGATCTCCCCGATGAACGGTGTGATGAAGTTCGGAAAGAAAGGGAAGCTTAGTTCCAGATATGTGGGTCCTTTCGAGATCCTTGAGCTAGTCGGTACCGCTGCCTATCGTTTGGCACTTCCGCACAGTTTTTCGGATGTACACCTCGTATTTCATGTATCGATGCTTCGCAAGTACCTTCATGACCCTTCTCACGCGTTCAGCACCAAACAATCCAGCTGGAGCGTGATCTTTCTTTCACCGAGAAGCCGGTAGTTATCCTGGACCGGCAGGTGAAGAAACTTCGGTCAAAGGTTTTACCGTTCGTGTAAGTTCTTTGGTGTGGCCTGAATAGCGAAGAGGTCACATGGGAAGCTGAGAGCGAGATGCAGAAGAAATTTCCCCATCTTTTCGAAGGTATGCACAGTTAGATTTTAAATTTGGGGACCGAATTTCTTTAAAAGGGGAAGATTGTAACATATTAAAGCGTGTTTAGAGTTAATTAAGTGATATAACATGGTTTTTTGATAAACTTAACTAATAATTTTTTTCGCATATTTTATATAATTAATTAATATTTTTATTAAATTATTTATGTACTTGTGGTAGTTATGCATACACATATGCATGCTAATCTAGCATTAAGGATATGTTAATCATGTTTTGCTAGCCATGACATATTAATCATATCTTTATGTTATATATATTTTTAGTAAGTAAAAAGGTTTTAGTTTTTATTTTAAAAAGAAAAGAAAAGTCATGAAGGCACGAGGGAGACATGGAAGTGAGGGAGGAATTTAATGAAGAGAGAGAGAGAGAGAGAGAGAGAGAGAGAGCATGCATGGTTCTCAAGAGCCATCCTTCTACCCTCATCTCTCTCTCAACCCTCAACTCTCTCTCATTCTTCTCTTCTTCTTCTTCTTTAACAAAAATCTTTCTCTTGAAAATATTCTCCACCTCAACCTTGAGCTTAAACCACCATAAAACTTCACTAAACTCTTCATTAATCATGTTTAATCCCTCTTGAGATACCTTGAAGCTTGCATGGTTACGGTTCTTTCAAGTTTTTGGTGAGCTAATGATCTAAAACTCCTAATTAGGCTCTAAGGAAAGTCTTTTTGTTTACTAGTCTCACTAAACTATCTTAATGTTTTGGTTTAGTATTAAGTATCATAGTTGTTTAACCCTAGGGTTTCAGTTCGAATCTGCTATCGACTAAGATATCTTTTTATGAAGTTGCCACTACTGAGAGCGAGTCTAGAGGCCTAGAACATAACCCCAAAACCTGAGCCCTCCCCTCTTCTTTGTGGCCGCAGATTTAATTAATCCGGCCGCAAATTACGGCCATTGTGGGGGAGTTGGGTGTGAGTCTTGGTCGTGGGTTCTCTGGGACTACATGTAGGCGTATGGCATATGCAACTTTCCCTAATTGCTTGTATAGGAAAATCTGGGACTGTTTTACTATATTTCAAGTATTTCGATAAAGTGCGATACGGATTTATCCGACTCTTGTTTAGGTGTTTCGTGTATTCAGCAGCCTTAGGTGTGGTCTAGGATGTCGCTGCATACGTTTAGCCCGCTAAGCTAACAGATGATAGCTTGTGGGAGTTGGTTCATTAGTTTTGCGTATGTGTCCATGTCTTATCGGAAAGTTTATTAACCTCACGCGTTATGGTTTTGTGCGATGCTAGGATTGTTTGCGGGGACTTCGGACGCGGTAAGGAAAGGGAAGGAGGTGATCGGATTCCTATAGTTCGAGACCGTTCCGGTGAGTAGATTTAACATCTACAGGGGAATCGCTTGTATGGCATTAAGCGCCGATGGAGAGATTCTAGTTACAAACTCTATACTGCATGCTTATACATTTGTGATTGTGCATGAGTATCATAGTGTGCATCCCATTACATGTTATGCATTGACATATCCTCAGTAGGACACTGCACCATTACCGACGGTTCATGTCGCACAAGCACTGATTCATATACCCACACACACCATTGGTAATTGCCATGATACACACACTATAGAATTTTCCATGAATAACTACATTGTATTACATTCATAAATGGTAATTATACTCTCGTTATTATACTAGTACACATCACGTCAGCATCTTACATACATTGCTATTAGTACCATGTTCTTATATGATGTTTTCATAATATTTGCGGTTTTCTTGACATAATATTTGATGTCCACTATGGGTGTTCTCGGTTCTGAGTGATGAGTATACCCGATTCGAGGAGTGAGGAGGAACTGTCTGCGGGTACATGGTGGGCCCGGTATGGTATCACGGGAAAAGAAGATCGTATAGAAAGGCGTTGAGCCCGACAGGGGAGCATTACCTACCGGTGACTGTATGGAAGGCAGATATCCGGAGGATACCGATCGAAATTATATGATGAGACGGATCTGAGGGCCGATCAGAGTGATGATGCCTGAGATATTGGGATTTGGGTGTCGTTGATTGACACCGGTTTTTATGATGATGATTTATCGATTGTATCGCTGTTTTATTTCACATTCAGGACTGATTATGACATGCTCTGTTCATATAGTTGTTGCATCCTGATGTTGTACCTTACTCATGATTATGTTGCATTCATACTGTTATACATATGTCACCATAACCTCATATTAGAAATTGTCACTATTTCGTGCATGCTTGCAATTACACATATGATGTTATTTACTACTCCCAAGCTGGCAACTCATCCCCGTTGTGCCGCAGTGTCTTGCAGGGTCGATCCTCAGTGTGGTCGCAGTAGGGCATTCTACTTCTTCTATTTCTGCGGATACCTCTACTTTTGGGCATGAGATATTTTATAGGTGGGTTTTGTGAGTATCCGTATGCTTCTATTTGTACTCTTATCCTTGTATCTAGTACTCTCCATTTACCATATGTATGTATTGACTGAGAGACGAGACTGAAAGATTCGATATTTGTATTATATATAACTTTGGTTGTCGTGCTCGTGTGAGCCGACTTTTGTGCTATGTTGCGATGTTGTTTCTTTTCATATTCGCTTATTTCTTCACCTTTGGCGTCGTATATCTATTGTGGTTGTGATCCGCCCTTAGGTGTGAGATTGCTCCTAATTGGGAATGTTGTTTTTATATATTATGCTTTGTATCCGTTTTGGACCAAATTTTACAAATGAGAGGCTGCCGAATTTATAGTAACAACTGGAGATTTTTAAAAGGATGATATTTTGAAAAAATGTTTTATCACTGTACTTCAATTCACTGTTTAGATTTCTGGGTTTTGGCTTACTTGAATTTCGTTACGCCTTTAGACGTTACGTGATTTAAGTGCCGGTTGCGTTCCTAAATAGGGTCGTGACACAAGCGCTGCTTGCTCACGGGCCAATCATTCGGAAGCCTCAAGAGCGGCCTGAAGATCAGTTGCCGCATTCTCATCGACAAAAGCTTCAGGACGAAAAAGATCGTCATTGGCCCCGTACTCTGACAGGCCTTCGCTATAAGGAGCATGGGGCTCTTGACCAAAGACAATTTCGGCCGAAAACATAGATTTCTTTTTCTTTTGCGAACTAAGAACAACTCCCGACGATAAAAGCTTTCTTTTTGTCGGCATCTTGGGGTAGCGTGTTCCAATGTCTGACTCGGGAAGCATTGTAGGCGTCACATCGGGTCATGTCTTAGCCTTCGACACCATCGGAAAGATACGCGGAGCTACTACCGCATCTCTCTCTCTCAAAGAAGGGTGGACGACTGTGCATCGTTTCAACGGGACCGCAGGGTTACTACCCGAGACAAAATCTTTGTGATCAAGGAGCATCCACTTCTCTTCTTTGATAACGGCACCCGTCACATGCTGATACCAAGCTATATAGGCATTTGAGGCATTCAAAATATGACTATGTTCACCAATCAGGAAATAAGATCTCATATTCAGTCGCATAAAATTGTGGACCACATTGTGAACGCTCACCTCTGAAGCAACCGGATCGACAAGAAACGCCTCGAGGGGAACACCTTGGTTATAGCCTAACTGTTGAGCGAAACGATGTGGGTTATACCTCAAGAACAACACTAGCGCATTTTTCTTGAATACTAAAAAACCCGGCCTGATGGAGTACAAATATACAATTTCCCTGGCCTTCAAAGCAGAAACCCCATCCTTGAATACGTCATGAAGCAGCCGGACTGCTTTGGAGGGTTCTTTACCAATAGTCAGGACCCTATCAACAAAGATCATGCTATCCCAAACCATGCGCGGACGCAGAAGCAACCGCCGAGCCTCTCGTTGTGTTGGATCTGGAGAAGAAGCGTCGACCAATTGCATGACCCGGGGGAAATTATACCCTTCACAAAATTTGGGTCTCTTATGCACACCGAAAGCACCCAATACATACATCTCTATCCATGATGTGAAATAATGGTGAGGGAGATTTACAGGCTTCACACCCGGCTGGGTGGTGTCAGCCGCTATACTTAGGCCATTAGACAAATGAGCCAATCCTGCAACTCCAACCGCCATACGCGTTCCTGCCGTAATACGATTAGCCGGATAGAAGACGGATGGTCTTATATATCGAGGATGCATTAGGAGTGCAAACCAGCTGAACCATATGGCAATGAAGCCCACAAAAAATGTTTCATCATCAATGTCTGGAGTAGCAATTTCTGCAAAAGGGATGATAGGGGTGTCCGAAATACAAAACTGCTTCAGATCCACATCAGCAGTCAGCAACTTGTCCAAGCCAAACCCGAATGGATCATCAAGCTTGGAAAACTTCACAGCCTTCTTTGACAAAATTTCTGGGTGAAGGAAATGGGCGACAAAATCCGCAAAGCTAACTCCGTACCCCCAGACTCCAAAAACAGGCTTTCATAAATATTGAACACTTTGATCGAACTTGGGAACTTGTGTTAGATAGCATTTTTCGGCATAAGGCCAATGACGACCGATTCGGTGGAAAAGATATACTCGTCGGGAGGAAGTATCTCCTCATAGTGCTCCCCCTGACGGGTAATCCAGAAATATCTGCGAATTTCTCCATTGAAATCGATACTTACTGGTCCGATAGTAGAAACGTGTGGGTTGGGATGTTCCACTGTTCCAATAATGAGTTAACACACCACACATGAGGAGTATGGTAATAAAATAAAGATGCATAGACCGCTGGGTATAACCCGGTTTTCAGTAGCAACGATTTCTTGGCCGATAAGATGTAGCGGGCTCAAATGAGGTAACCAGACGGAGGTCGAGGGGTCACTCCTATTGTATAAACCTGACCCGAAAGTCATGCTTCCCCCTGATATATACGATGTCCTAAAATATCTAGGGCCATCGACGGTTGGACTGGTGTCGATACCATAGATAGTTGAAGATGACTCTCTGCAGTCCGATTAATCTCTTCCACAGCATAAGCAACCGGTGGCGGGTAACTGTACCGAATCGAGGGGATCGATTCTAATGGCACCTTGCAAGTAAAGCTGCGTCGACCTTGGATGATGTAGCTGTACCATGCTCCCTATAGATGAAGAGATTTCCGTTCCAGATCATAGTCCCGGATTAAAGCAAGGACTTCACGATCAGTGGAAGCGTCAGCAAAAGCACTCTCCGAACGAATGTAAAGAAAAAAAGGAACCAAAAGCCATGGTACCTGAAAAAAACCTAGTGGAGGGTTAGCAATAAAAATACTGAAATCACTAAGTCTAAAAATACGGTGGGCCCTATAAAATCAAGATGGCGGCTCATAAATGATGAGACATGTGCCCATTGTGAGAATCCAAAAGAATTCTCATTAAATGAATAGTGCTCATTAAATAAACGGTGGAGTTAAAACTCCCAATATTCCCCGAAAGGCGGGTTCTTTTAAATAAACAGTAGATTCAAATATGTGAAATAAGGGAGTAAAACCCCAAAAATTATAGAAAAGGAAAATATCCAAAAACGGTAAAAGGAGTAAAATTCCCAAAGTTCTTAAGATTCAAACAAGAGCTAAGCTCTGCAAAAAAAATAGAATTAAATTCTCTCAAACAGTGGGATTAAATCCCAGAAATCCCCATGTAAGAAAACTCAGGGGTTAATTGATAGAATCAAGTTCCAGAAAAGCTCTAATGTCAAGATTGACAGTAGGGTAAAACCTAAGAGGAGAATCAAAGATTCTCAAGAATGTCCATTGACTCAAGTTTTGGATATGGACATTAAGATCCACGATATATATAAAAAAAGGGTTTTTTAAGATCTCCAAGAGATCAATTCAAGAAAAGATCTAAGCTCTATCGGGTATGATAATGGATTTTAAATCCACACAAACAAACACACACACACACACACACATACATACATTCATACACACACACACACACACACACACACACACCCCAAAGGGGATTAAGAGCTAAGCTCTGTTCATAGTCTTCACCAAAAAGTTTTGCAGCGTTTATTCTGTTTAAAGAAGTTATAGAAGACAGAGATCTAAGCTCTAGAACGAGAATTATATTCTCAAAAGAAAGGAAAGTTTATAGAAGAATATGATGAGACAGCAGTCATCTCAAGGGCCAAAGACCCCATTTATAAGACATTGGGGGATCGGTTCAACTTCCCTAGGAGATCCAATGGTGGTAAAATTGACACCGTTGCACTCACGTGTGAGCCGTGTGAGAACAACTGTAGGGGACATTTTGAAAGGTTATGCTAGTGCCCCGACCAACTAACGTGACCAAATGCGGAACAAAATTTTTCTAACGATTAAAACATGGCATTAGAATAACTTTTAATCCGGATCTTTCCATAAACCTAACTAGCAAAACTAAAGTGGTGCTATATACTATGGAAAGAATTCTCACCAAGAGACCCAAGTCCTTCGGTCTTCTATCCTCATCATGTGCTCCAAGTGGCCACCTTGAACTTGATTGATCTCCATTTCCGGCTCCATCGGGCCTCCAGGATTGAGCTTATTCTCCGATCCTCCTTTGTCGTAGATGATCCACCAGAGGGATGTGATTCATGGCTCTAGCTCCTAAATAAGTAACAAAAGGAGCAATTAGAGAACTTGGGATTCTAATCAAAGTTTTCTAGGATGTAGTATGAAGATCTATGTGTTCTACTTTCTCTACCTTACCTCTTCACTTGTTTTTCAACTCATGAGAGAGTGGTGAAAGAGGAAGATGATGAAGGTGGAGGAAACTTGAGAGGAGGGAGGAGAGTGAAGCAAAATGGGATCTCAAGAAAATAATGAAGCATCCATGAGAGAGAAAATAAACACAAAGGTTTAGTGTATGAATTTCTTGAATAAACAATCAACAACCATGCTTCAATAGTAACTCCAAATGAATTAAAAATTCATTTGTTAAATATTGAAGTATGGTTATCTCCATTCCTCCCATACCTCATACTTTACACCTCATTTTCCATTTATCAAATAAATGGAAAAAGCATAATGAGGTGGCCACCTTCTAGAAGGTAATCTGTAATAAATACGGATTACAGTCTACTGTATATATATTCCTGCATTCAGATAAAAACATGAAAGCACAAAGAGATAGAATAACACGAAGAACGTAATACTGAAATATACATATCGAAATACATATATGTAAACTATTAAATCAATACCTGATTTAATAATCCGGCTCAAAACCCGAGCCGGCTAGTATTATCAACTGTCTGATCGAAAGTCCGAGTACAAAGTACATCAATCGATCGAGACCCTGCCTGATCCAATACGGCTACTACATCATTTCGCCCGAACGAGGGAAACCGTCTTTGTGGGACTCTAAAGACTCGACAGTACGCCGGCAGTGAGTTACTGGATAAATCTATATCCACAAGCACGTCAGCAGCACTAGCTGTATGTAACGGTTACCCGGGTACTTGTCGAAAAGGAAGGCCGACGAGAAAACTCATTCGGATCCTTACTGAGCCTATCTGTGGCAATCTCCGTACAGTCCGGTCTCTTCGTATGAGAGTATCGCATACCGGGTCTAGGGGTGGTAAACTTCAGATCCTGGTAACCTGGTAATTCGTGCTGATGTGGCTCAGGACCAATTCGAGAAACTACTGATCAGCCTATCAATAAATCCTAACTACCTTGGCCAAGGCCTTATGGTCCTGACCAATCGAATATAGTGCGATATCGACTCCCTATACCGAGAAAGACGAATCCCCGATAATCGCTCACTACCACCATGTTGCTCGGGACTGTACCCAACCAAAACCTGTTTGCACGACTCAGTAGAGCCGTGGTAGGGTAGTGATCAAAGCACAATGGGAACTCACACGAGACAAATGCCGATCTCAGGTCTAAAGACTAACTTGTACTCACGACACCTGAGAACTTCTACCTGACGATAGGTATAGTACCATCTGGAAGTTCTCGGCGAGTCCGTCCGGTGTACTCACCCTCAGTGAGCACCCATATACGATCTTAGGTCTAAAGACCAATGGTTGCGGGATCAAACCATCGCTCCTCGTCGGGGTGTAGAAATGTATACACTAGTCTACTCCGGAATATCGATGACCAGTCTCGATACTTCCACGACTAGAGAACATTTAAGGATGTGTGTACCGACTAACCAGCTCCCACAAGTATGATCACCATCACAACACAGGTAATCTAGCTGTCACGACCCGCAAGGTACGGAACGCGACCGGCACTTAGATTACGAAACGTCTTAAGGCGTCCGTAAAATAAGCAAGTCGAAGCCCAGAATACAAAACCCAATTAAGATCTTTAGAGTGAAGGAAAACCAAATTATTTAAGCATTTACTTTATTACCAAATCAAATTGCCTTTTTAAAATAACTTTCTTTTTTTTTCCAAAATTCCAGCAAAATCTCACAAGTAAAATCAGCCTCAAAGGTGCAAGCAGATATATATAGGAATAACAGTGCATAAGAAATAGCATGTCGACTCAAGTGAGTTCGATCCAGATATATCACAAAATAAATTCCCAAGTCTCACAATCTCACCTCTAGGTCAATATACAGTAATCCAAATAAAGCAGGTACAACTGAAATGATAGTAGCAGTAGATGGAGTGTTCTAGATACAACAAATATATAAGGTGGTACAACCTGATAATAACCCACCTAAGAGCAAAAGCCTCGGGTCCAGGCAAAAGTGCAAAAGAAGCAAAAGTATCCGCCGCTACCGTGCTGACGGAGTGGACCTGCAGAAAAACTGTGGCACAACGGGGGTGAGTTGCCAACTCGTGAGTAATAAATAACATCTAGTAAGGCTATCGTATGTATGCACACAAGTATCCTGGTATCCCTAAAGCAGGTATGGATACAAGTTCTAGCAAGTATGTATTCATCGACAAGGTGCTAGCAAGTATAAATGTGTCACATGCATGTAATACAGGTATGCATGCTACATGAAGGTGCTATCAAGTATGTATGAGAATTATCCTTTCCTTTGTTTTGAAACTTTCCTTTTTAAATATCAGCGTAATATCCAAGAAATCAGTAAAAACCGTGTCCAGCAACGACACCTCAAAATTATCCAAATCCCATATATCCATGTCCGGCACCTCTGGCCTCAGCCATCCGGCTGATCTACATCAAAATCCATGTCTCAAACCAGCGGCCACGGTCGGCATCCTCTGGATATCCGCCGTGCCAAATGGAGTCACCGGTAGGTAGTCCGTCCCCCAGCCAGGCTCAACGCCATCTCCTGCGATCTTCTTGCCCCGGGGTACCGTACCGGGCCCACCATGTATCCGTGACGGTTCCTCCACTCCTCGACACGGATCTCGAAAACCACAGCAAACTCATGGTGGACGACACTTTACATCACTAGAAAACCGCAACTTTTTATCTTTTTAAACAATTATCAGTTTTGAAATCTTGCGGCTTTCCCCCAAAATCCAGAAATATCATAAATCTCATGAACTCATCATAATGCATATGTCGATGATTATTAATGCTTATGGTATCAATTTGCAATGCATGGTTACACTAGGCATGAGCAGATGATATGATAACATATATGCACGAGTATTGTAATTCTTATGGTTTCATTTTAAATATTCATTTTAATATCACATTCCTAGGCAATTAACATATTTCAGATTTATAGTCATCTAGTGTTGTGACATGGCAATTACCAGGGTGTGTGTGTGTCCACATGAATAGTGCTCGTGCTGCATATAAACCTGGTAATGGTGCATGTGTCCTATCATGAATTTGCATATAAGGGTATGATATGTAAATATGACTGCGGTAATATTATGCCAGTTTTATTATTATCACTCTAATGTCATAAGTACTATCAAGTTTACCAAATATCAGTTTATTAAATCTAACGGGCGACTAGCGCCATCCAAACGATCGTCCCCCGTAGATGTTAAATCTACTCACCCGTGATCCTGCGCTAAGTGTGTCCGACCACCTGCTTGCCTTTTCCTGCTGTGCTCGAAGTCCCTGCCGGCGAACCTAGAATTCACAAGAGTCACCAAATAGGGAAAAATCCTGCAAAACGTGATATATCGATAACAGGAATACGCGTGCGTCGTGGGGGAGTTGGGTCCCCGTGTTCTGTATGTGTGTGTCTACTAGTCTCACAATGCTACAGTCCTCCCAAATTTATTCTGAAAAGTTCGGGTCAACAACAGATTCAATAGAGGCCAAAAAGTCAATAAAACTGCTAAATTACGCCAAGTCGGGTAAATCGGGTGTCTTGGTGAAATCTGGGGAAATCCTCTGGTTGACTGGCCTCACTAACACCTAAAAGGATTATTCTAACTAACACAACTTCCACTTTGCCAATAGTTTCCCTAATTCTCTCAAAATCACTACTAAACCAAGAAATACACACCAATTAAGCTAGATTACTAAAATTTTAGCGATTTAAGGCTACCCATCTAATTTTAGCATCACAACTAGGCTTAAACAGATTAGTTAACACCAAGAAGGGTTCATTAAACTACAAGTACTCTAAAGTATCTAAATCTAACATCACTGCACAATTCCAGCATGAAAAACTCCATTAAAACTCTAAACTAACCAAGCAAACATGTAACCTACACAATACGGAAAAAGTTTAGGAGTTATACCCCCTAGGACCCTTGCAACCAAGGAGAAGGAGAAGAAGAAGAGGGTAGGTGCATCAAAACGTGGCTGGAATGATCTGAACTTCACCAGAGCTGGTGCTGATGTGCTGCTGTTGCTGTTTGCTTTTGTTGTTGCTGTTGCTGTTGCTGTTACTGGGGCTGATATGGTGTGGTATGGAGTTGGGTGGTGTGGTATGGAGTTGTGTGGTATGGTATGGAGTTGGGAGGGGGCTGAAGGAGCAGCTTTTGCTGCTGCTGCAGAAATTAAAAGGGCTGAAAAGCTGATGTGCTGTTGTTGTGTGGTGTTTTGGAGTAGGAAAGGTGGCTGATTTGAGGCAATCTTGGGCTGATATGATGCAAATTTTTGGCTGATGTGTAGTGTGAGTGAGTGAGATTTGAGGGTAGGCTACTTGTAATGATAGTGGGTGCTGAAGGGGCTGTTTTGGGGGCTGGAACAGCTGCTGTTGCAGCAGTTTAAGTGCTGGACTGTGAAGGGGAGGGGCTGAGAATGGCTGAAGTTCATCACTAGCTGCTGTAGCAGCACAATGTGATGGCTTGGGGGCTGAATTGGTGCAAATTTCTGGGTTGAACTGATGTGTGAGTGAGAGAGGGATTGAGTGTGAGAAGAATTGCTAAGCTTGAAGTGAAAGAGGGTGACAAAATCCTTAAACCATCATGACCCATCACCCCCCTCTCTCTCTCTAAGTCAACCTTAAACTCTCCAAAACCCCATGGTCAAAGCCATCCAACCCTAATTAACTAATTAGCTCAAAACAACACAATTGTCTTAACCATGAACCTAGCCCACCATGGTCAAATTAAACATAGCTAACCTACAAGCTCAAATGTGTGGCAACCCTAGTCTTAACTCTAGTTAACGTGCACAAGTGTGTGTGGTTGAGATAAAATTTCACAAAAATAACCATAAATCCAAATAAATTACTAGAATCCCGTTTTGGTAAACTTTTTGCCAAAACCCCAAATTAACACTTAATTACTACTAATCCTAAAACTCAAGTGTTACAGTCTTCCCCCCTTAAGAAAATTCGTCCCCGAATTTTAAAATATGCAACTACGCGTACCTTCAAAAAGATGAGGAAATTTCTTCCGCATCTCTCCCTCGGCCTCCCAAGTGACCTCTTCGTTGCTCAGGCTGCGCCAAAGAACCTTCACGGACGGCAGAACCTTTGATCGAAGTTTTTTCACTTGCCGATCCAAAATCTCAACCGGCTGCACGGTTAACGAAAGGTCCGGCTCAAGCTGAACTGTTTGATGCTGAATCGTGTGGGAAGGGTCATGAAGATAACGGCGTAGCATCGACACGTGGAAGACGGGATGAACATCTGAAAAGCTGGGTGGAAGAGCCAAACGATATGCAACAGCGCCGACACGCTCGAGGATCTCGAAGGGACTTACGAATCTAGGGCTAAGCTTCCCCTTTCGCCCAAAACGCATCATGCCCTTCATCGGAGAGACTCTCAGAAAAACATGGTCGCCAACTGCGAACTCTAATCTGTGACGGCGCCTATCTGCATACGATTTCTGCCTGCTCTGAGCTGCCCTCATCCGGTCTCGAATCAACTGCACTTTCTCGGTCGTCTCCTGCACGATCTGCGGCCCAAAAATGCTGCTCTCCCTCAGCTCCGTCCAACAGACGGGCGATCTATATCTCCTCCCATACAACGCCTCGAAAGGTGCCATCTGAATAGTATCCTGGAAGCTGTTGTTATAGGAGAACTCCACTAGAGGTAAATGACGATCCCATCTACCGCCGAAGTCCAAAACACACGCACGGAGCATGTCCTCGATAGTCTGAATGGTCCGCTCTGACTGTCCGTCGGTCTGCGGATGAAATGCCATGCTGAAGCTCAAACGAGTGCCCAAGGCCTCCTGAAGTCTTTGCCAAAGCCGGCTGGTGAACTGGGTGCCTCGATCTGACACGATACAAGTCGGTACACCATGCAACCGCACGATCTCGTCGATATAAAGTTGGGCATACTGAGCGAAGCTGAAAGTGGTCTTCACTGGCAGGAAGTGAGCCGCTTTCGTCAATCTATCCACGATCACCCAGATGGAGTCGTACCCTCGACTGGTCCTGGGTAGACCCACAACGAAGTCCATCAAAATCTGCTCCCATTTCCACTCCGGAATGGGTAACGGCTGTAGCTCTCCTGCGGGCCTCTGGTGCTCGGCCTTGACTTGCTGACAAGTCAGGCATCTCGCTACAAACTCCGCAATGTCCCTCTTCATTCCGTCCCACCAGTAGGTCTCTCTCAAATCATGGTACATCTTGGTGGAACCGGGGTGGACACTATACGCCGATCGGTGTGCCTCCTCAAGAATATCGCGCCGCAATCCCTCAGCATCTGGTACGCACAGTCTAGATCCAAATCGTAATATCCCCTGATCATCAATCATGAACTCGGAAAATCTGCCTTGTCCCAGCTGTGCCATGATCTCTGAGCAACGGTCATCTCTGCACTGTGCCTCATATATACGGTCAACCAACTGTGGGCGCGCACGAACATGCGCGAGCTGTCCTCCTGTCGGAGTGAACTCGAACTCGACTCGGCTGTCGCATAGAATCTGCCAATCCGCTGACGTCTGCCTCTGCACCGCGCGTAAACAGGATAGACCACCCCCGGGCCTCCTGCTCAAAGCATCCGCTACTACATTTGCCTTGCCCGGGTGGTATAAGATCTCGCAGTCATAGTCCTTCACCAGCTCCATCCAACGACGTTGTCTGAGGTTCAGGTCTCGCTGCTGAAATATGTATTTTAAGCTCTTGTGGTCTGTGAATATTTGGCACGACTCGCCATATAGGTAATGTCGCCATATCTTCAGTGCAAAGACCACTGCAGCCATCTCCAAATCGTGAGTAGGGTAGTTTTGTTCGTGCTTCTTCAACTGCCGAGAAGCATAAGCGATCACCCGGCCATGTTGCATCAATACGCATCCTAATCCCACTCGCGAAGCATCACAGTAGACCACAAATCCGCCTGATCCCGAAGGCAAAGATAATACCGGTGCCGTAGTCAAACACGTCCGCAGCTGCTGAAGACTGCGCTCGCACTCCTCCGTCCAAACGAAAGGAACTCCCTTCCGGGTCAGACCGGTCAAGGGCGCAGCTATACGGGAGAAGTCCTGAACAAAACGCCTGTAGTAGCCTGCCAGGCCTAGAAAACTACGGATCTCGGTAACCGATGTAGGTCGGGGCCACTGCTGAACGGCCTCAATCTTCTTCGGGTCCACACAAATTCCATCTCTCGTAATCACGTGACCTAAGAATCTGATTGGTAGAGATTCTGCGTGTTTAAGTTTAATTACCGCAATCAGGACGGTGTCGCTTTGCAGCTAGCCGGATGAGTACGGGTCGATCCACAGGGAGATGGGAGTCTTTTTCTTAATGTCTTGACGAGTTAAGTCCAAATATGTTGGGTTTGTTTGGGTTTAGCTAATTTAAAATGAATGATAAGAGAACTTGTAAAGGGTAGGATTTAGTTGGTTTGGGTAGGGAGGATCGCTCACTTGATTCTTTTGCCACTTCTTAATATTGATGTTACGGTAATCGGCAACAACGGGGATTAGGACGACTAAGAGAAAACTTGCGAGTATAAGCTAGGCTTTCCAACACTTCGTTTTCTCTTTTTGGTCCTTGTCCGTCCGTTCTTGGCTCTTAGTCGCAACCTCAGGTTGATTCAACCACAACCGGTCTCACTAGGGTATCACCGCTATTATGAAGAATAGGGTGCCGTAGGGAGCGGATTGTGGATCAATTAACAGGAGTTCAAATCAAGATATTTGTCAAAGAGAAAAGAGAGGGATGTTCCCGTCTTTCAAACTTTCTGTTTCCTACCCTAACAAGTGAAAAGTTACTCACCCATTAGAATAGTTAAATGAAATAAAACAAAGAAAGATGGTAATAAGAATTGAGGTAGAAAATCACAACTAGCTATTCGGGACCTCACTTAGGCAAGGATCACACTAAGCATCATGGTTGTAAGGATAACCGAAAAATGGAAGGAATATCAAAACGACAATTTTAAGAAATAACAACAACTACGTTTAACAATGAAAATTACAAGCAACATAAGAAATTGAATTACAAATTACACATAAAGATAAAGAACACTTCTTGCATGCTTCACACTCAACAAAACCTCTCACAAGCTTTAATGGAGGAAGATGGAGGAAAATGAACTTTTATTAAAAACTAAATAATTCTAATACAAAATTACAAAAATGAAAACTAAGTCCCTCTCTTGGTTCTGCTCGGGGCTATTTATAGGCCTGAGTTTGATAGTTTGGCAATAAAACACAACTCTACACACAATTGCAGAAACCACCCCAAAAATCCACACCATGAAGACACGTGGCAGCCGCGCTTGCGCGGCCAAAGCATGGGTTTGGCCGCGCAAGCGCGGCGGTTTGGTGGCCGAACCCTAGTTTCTTCTTTCCTGTGGTCTTGTGCTCTTTTTTCTGTCTTTTTGAAAACTTTATACTGCAAAATCAACTTTCAGAGGATCTCCAGATTTTTTTTCCAAAATGTCTTCATTTCATCACTTTTTTGACTTTCACCATTTTTGACTTTGATTTCTCCTTTAGTCCCAAATGACGACTCTTTTCGTCCCCTCTTCTGAACTGGTACGGGACGGATGCTGGAACCCGGCTTTTATCTGTTTGTGACAGATGTTCTGGATTTTGCCGTAAATGTGGTGATTTTGTCGGATTTGCTCTTTCTTGGACTCGAAACCTGTAATCTGTAACATGCAGCAAATACGGATAAAAAGCACCTACCTGTATGCAATGTGATTAAGAATGGGCGGTACAAATATACAAAAATATGCGATGAACAAATACCCCCAAACTTATCTTTTGCTCGTCCCGAGCAAAACCATTTTATTCACAAAAATTTCCTAACCTCACTTTCGCAGGGAACGCGATTGCACTGACCACGTGCAACAAGCCGTTAAACCTCTAGGTGTCCCTAGTAGGAGGAGTGTTGTCTCCTGAGGGTTTTCAGCGGATTACACCCACAAAATCCGATCAATTGACCGTCGACTCTAATCTTCTATTTCAGCATTCTAACTAAAAACCCTATTATCATAAACTTAGAAATTACTAACCCGTATTCTTCACACTTCCTTTCTATTTAACTTAAGATCCTATACGCCTAGCCAGTTTATAAAGCTTTCAGCATCTCCTGAGTTTTCCTTCTTAAGCGGAATCTCAAATCCGGAATTTTTATCCATTCTATCGAAGAAATAAATCCTATCTTTCATTCCTCATCTCTCCTCCAAACTCTGATTATATACCCCTACGTGTGTGTAATTGTCACCCCTACACTTGGAAATTCAGTTCAAGCTATGATACCCTTGCCTTAATACCTAGCACTACTTCTTTTTCTTAATGATGGACGGGATCGTTCATACATCTTTCATGCGACTATTAATGCTTCTTAAGGCACTAACAGCCGATTACTGAATGTATGAACTTAAAGCGTAAATAGCAGTATCCAGGTCTTGACTTCATTCTATTTTTTCTCTCTTTTTTTTTTCTTTTTTTTTTTTTTTTTTTTCAAGACCGGATATATTTTTCGGCGTGCTCTTTTGGTGGTTAGCTTCAAATACCGTTTTTTCTTTCATACTAGGCTTTCAGGCAAGAGTATTTCTAGGTATCCTCTACTATTCCGAGTTTCAAGGTGGTGTATGTGCGTTTTGTAGGGTATATACTTTTAAAATTTGGATTTAAGATTTAGAATTATTTTTCAGGCTTATTCTTCAAATAGAGCTTCAATAATTTTCCCTCATTTTAACTTCGCCTAAGAACTAGACTCAAAATTTGCTTATTTCAAAACAAACTGCTGGAGCGTATACTTTCTATAGTTAAACTTCAAGGAATGTTATTTTTAGGGTTCATAATTAACTAAGTTTAAGATCTAGTAGTTTCTAACTAGTTAACCTTCATATTAGACTTGAGTCAGACACGGTCAATAATATTTTTGTATATTTTTTTTTCTTTTAAAATTTTTGTTTTTATTTTCTAGTTTTCCAATTTTTTTGTATTTTTCAATTTTCAAAATTTTTTTTTTTTATATTTCAAAAAATGCAGTGCATAATTTAAACATGCAAAGTAAAACCAAATATTTACATAAAAGATAAAAAATATGCAGATGCAATGCAAGGATAACTATTTACAGTCTAATCCCTCCCCCAAACTTGTTAATGGCAGTGTCCTCACTGCCCCCTGCGTCGTCTCCCAGACGATGCGGCACTCGTCCCTGGTTCACTTGACTCTGCCCTAGGGGCCCTAGATCGCGACCTAGATCTCTCCTCTCGTCCCAAAAGTGTTGCCATTCCTTGTTCTAAGCGTGCCATTCTCTGATCTAGGGTTGTCATCATTCCCATCATTCTTTCTACCCCCCTATGTGTCCGTCTAAGTAAGCGTGCTTGCTCAGCGGGGGTAAGCTCTTCTTCGCTCGCTGTGGAGCTCGAGCTGGCTATCACATGCTCGCTCGGTTCTGTCCGTGACCATAAATCTTGAAGTCTTGTGTAGGATGTCGAAACACCCTCAAGAGCAGGTCGAATGCATGAGTCAGCTTGCATGTGTACTGCAAACTCGTCAGAAGGGATGAACTGGCGACACAGTTGTGTCACCAGCATAGGGCACGGAAGGTTGGATGAAGTCTTGCCAGCAGCAATCGACTGAAGTAGTACCGTGCACATGTCATAACTTGGATGTTTGTTCATTAATGTGTGCACGATGTGTAGCGAGGGTGTAAAAAATGTCGTGTTGTGCGAGCTGCCAAAAATGTTATTTTGTGCCCATCGGCACACAGTTAAAACATTCGCGTAAAGTGTACGCGCCGGAATCCCTTTCCGTGGTTCCCTATAACAATCATTTCCCATCAACGGGGTGTAATCCTCAAATTGGAGGGGTTGGTCATGTGCGGGTATTCGTGGGATTAATGTGACTTCGTGAATGAAGTCCCTATCTATTCGTATCTCTTGACCTCCCCAAAACAACCTAATAAACCCGTATTTGTGATAGCTACCCTCCTCCATGTACGCATAAAATCGTCGGACTAGATCCGGAAGCGCGAATGCGTTCGGATGGTTATATAGAAGATAAGTCCATCCGCGTTTCCGGATTTCGTCGCCAAAATAACTCCCGTACACATCATGTTCAAAGATTTGGGAGAAATTTCTTTCATATTGCAGGTTTGAAGCCATTACAGAAATTTATAAATTTCTACAGATCAGAATGAGTAGAAAATGGCGCAAACCTCCTCTGGAAAAAATTCCAGAGGCTGAAGACTCCAAGCGGCGGCGGAAGGGCGGCGGGAGGTGGGGTCGCGCGGCGGTTGGGCGGCGGCGGCAGCGCTTCAGGGCACGGTCTTTGGGTGGCGGCTAGGGTTTCTGATTGGGAGAGTTGTGAGGCAGAAAAATAAAAGAGAAGGGTTAGAGGGCTATTTATAGGGGGTTTGTATTATTTACACTTAAACCCCTATAAATAGAAATATTATTTGCAAATACATATTTACATTTTATTATTTTTTATTATTTTTTATTTTTTTGAAAATTTTTTTTTTAGTTTTTGTTTTTATTTTTCTTATTTGAAATTTTTCCAGGCATAAAAAAAAAAATTGTATTTACATACCCCTAAACTTATTTGAAACAGTATTTCCACTGTTTTTGGCTGGATTGTCGAAGTTTGGGTGTAGGGGGAGAGGAAGATTATTCAGGGTAAACCGGCTCCTGTAAAAACAGGAGCTCCTCTGTTTGATCGGCGCTAAAGTACGGTTTGCATCGGTGTCCGTTCACTTTGAAGAGTGAACCGTCCTTTGGATTTTCCAAATCCAGAGCGCCCTGCGGATACACATTCCGCACAAAATACGGCCCTATCCAGCGAGATCGGAGCTTTCCAGGATGGAAATGAAGTCGGGTGTCGTAAAGCAGTACCTGTTGACCAGGCACGAAGATTTTGCGCAACAGGTGTTTATCGTGAAACACCTTCGTTCGATTCTTAACGACAACCGCATTGTCATAAGCCTCATCCCTAAGCTCGCTCAGTTCGTTCAGTTGCAGCTTCCGATGGTTGCCCGCGTCCTCAAGAGAAAGATTCAGCTCCTTAATCGCCCAAAACGCGCGATGCTCGATTTCGACAGGAAGGTGGCAGGCTTTTCCATACACAAGCCGATAGGGATACATGCCAAGGTCGGTCTTATAAGCAGTTCTAAATGCCCAAAGGGCATCAGTTAGTTTCAGAGACCAATCCTTACGGTTCTTGGAAACCGTCTTCTCCAGTTTTTGCTTGATCTGCCGATTTGAAACTTCGGCCTGCCCGCTGGTTTGGGGGTGGTAGGGCGTAGAAAGCTTATGATTAATGGAGTATTTCCGCATTAAGGTCTCGAAAGTCCTATTGCAGAAATGACTTCCATTGTCGCTAATGATCGCTCGGGGGTGCCCAAACCGTGAGAAAATGTTTTCTTTAAGGAACCTAATGACAACCTTGTTGTCATTAGTCCGGCTGGGCACAGCCTCGACCCATTTAGAGACGTAATCAACGGCTAGAAGAATGTACAAGTTCCCAAAAGAGCTGGGAAACGGCCCCATGAAGTCTATCCCCCAAACATCGAAAATCTCCACAACCAAGATCGGTTGGAGCGGCATCTCATTCCTACGGGATATCCGGCCCATGTGTTGGCACCGGGAGCAAGTCTTGCAATAGTCATAAGCATCTTTGAAGAGTTGTGGCCAGTAGAAACCACATTGCAAGATCTTTTCAGCTGTCTTCCTGGGCCCAAAATGCCCGCCACACGCTTGATCGTGGCAAAATGACAGCACACTCTTGAATTCCTCATTAGGGACACACCGACGAATAATCTGGTCGGGACAGTACTTGAACAAGTAGGGTTCGTCCCAGTAAAAATGTTTTACTTGGGATAAGAAGCGAAGTCTGTCCTGACTCGACCATTCGGTCGGTAGCAATCCCGTGGCCAAATAGTTCACAATATCTGCGAACCAGGGTTCGCAAGATACTGTCAAGAGCTGTTCGTCCGGAAAAACGTCGTTTATCGGAATTGGAAGCGAAGGCGAAGAAGGAAGTCGCGAGAGATGGTCGGCAACCACGTTTTCACATCCTCGTTTGTCCTTAATGACAAGGTCAAACTCTTGAAGCAAGAGGATCCAACGGATTAACCGAGACTTGGCATCTTTCTTCGCAAAAAGATGGCGTAGAGCTGAATGGTCCGTGTAGACGATGACTGGAGAGCCGATGAGGTAGGGCCTGAACTTTTCTAAAGCAAATACGACAGCTAAGAATTCCTTCTCAGTTGTTGTATAGTTAAGTTGGGCGTCGTTCAGGGTTCGGCTAGCGTAGTAGATTACGTGCGGCATCTTGTTGATGTGCTGTCCAAGGACAGCACCGATGGCAAAGTCGGATGCATCGCACATGATCTCAAATGGGTGCGTCCAGTCGGGAGAAGAGAGAACGGGAGCAGAAGTGAGTGAGCGTTTCAGTGACTCGAATGCAGTCACACAGCTTGAGTTGAATTCGAAAGGTGTATCCTTGGCCAGCAAAAGAGTCAAAGGCCTAGCAATCTTGCTAAAGTCTTTGATGAACCGTCTATAAAAACCGGCATGGCCAAGGAAAGCTCGGATATCTCTGACGCAACTGGGAGGAGGAAGATTGGAAATGACCTCAATCTTTGCTTTGTCAACCTCTATGCCATTTTGCGAAATGATATGTCCTAAGACAATACCTTCTCGCACCATGAAGTGGCATTTCTCCCAGTTCAAAGTGAGATTCTTGTCCTTACATCGGGTAAGGACAGCGTCAAGATGTAGCAGACACTCGTCAAAGGAGTCGCCGAAAATGGAGAAGTCATCCATAAAGATCTCCAAAAATTTCTCCACCATGTCTGAGAAAATTCCCATCATACACCGCTGGAAGGTAGCGGGCGCATTGCATAACCCAAAGGGCATGCGTCGATATGCAAACGTGCCGAAAGGACAAGTGAATGTGGTCTTGTCCTGGTCTTTTTCGGCTATGGGAATTTGGTTATTGCCAGAGTAGCCATCAAGGAAGCAGTAATACTCATGTCCAGCCAATCGTTCAAGCATCTGGTCAATGAAAGGTAGCGGAAAGTGGTCTTTCCGCGTTGCGGCGTTGAGTTTTCTGTAATCAATGCAAACTCGCCACCCAGTTTGGGTGCGAGTAGGGATTAACTCGTTTGCCTCGTTGGTTATGACCGTGATGCCCGACTTCTTGGGGACAACATGAATGGGGCTAACCCACTGGCTGTCAGAGATAGGGTAAATGATACCACTATCTAGACATTTGACGATCTCCTTCTTCACAGCCTCCTTCATGACTGGATTAAGACGTCTTTGTGGATCCCGGGCTGGTTTGGCATCATCCATCAGATGAATGTGATGCTCAACGATGAGGGGACTAATCCCCTTGATGTCCGCCATGGACCAGCTAAAAGCTTGCCTGTTGCTGTGCAAGACCGTGAGGAGGGCTTTCTCTTGCGTGGGAGTTAGAGAAGCCGAGATGATGACAGGGAGGGTCTCGTCGTCTCCCAAGTAAGCGTACTTGAGGTGAGAAGGCAAAGGCTTGAGTTCGAGTGCTGGCGGTGAAACGATGGAAGGCAAGACTGGTGCAAAGGTTTCGAACTCAAAGGACTCCAGCAAAGGTTCAAAGCGAGTGTAGGCAACCGAGTTGGATGGTTCAGGTAACTCATCCGAAAAGTCGAAAGTTTCAAACTCGGGTTGTTCGCAGCTAAGATCGTTCGAGAACGTGAAACACTCGTATTCGTTATCGGGCGCTGAAGTAGCAGCAGGTTCGAAGAGAAACGCACTAGTGGCGTCAAGATTATCATCATTGAATAGAAACTCCTCGAATTCACACTCTTCTGAGGTGATCTCCTGGATCGAGCAGACATCCAGTATATGAGCATTAGGTTCAGAGGGCTGATTCCCCAACCTAAAAATGTTGAGTTCAATCGTCATATTTCCGAAGGATAGGTTCATAGAACCATTGCGATAATTGATCACAGCATTTGAGGTTGCGAGAAATGGGCGACCGAGTATCACAGGAATTTGATTCCGGGGGTTAGCTACAGGTTGTGTGTCTAATACAATGAAGTCAACGGGGAAGATGAAGTCCCCGACTTTTATTAACACATCCTCTAGCTCACCCCTAGGATGGGTGATCGATCGGTCGGCCATTTGGAGAGTACAATGCGTAGGTTTCAGCTCTCCTATCCCTAATTGCTCGTATACTGAATATGGAAGCAGGTTAACACTGGCACCAAGATCTAATAGTGCGCGGTTGATGTTCTTATCCCCAATAGTAATTGAAATAGTAGGACAGCCAGGGTCCTTCCGTTTTAGTGGTAAAGATTGGGTAAGGGCATCACTCACGGCACTAGCCAAGAAAACTTTCTTTGGTACCTGAGACTTCCTCTTTTTCGTGCACAAGTCCTTTAAGATTTTCGCGTAGGACGGGACTTGTTGGACAGCATCTAAAAGAGGAATGTTAATGTTAACTTGCTTGAATAACTCCAAAATCTTCTCCATTTGTGGATTTTGTTTGTTAGACCTCAACCGGTTTGGAAATGGAACATTTTGAAAATTGGTTGAGTCTAATGCTGGAGGAGGAGATTTTGGAGTTGGAACGGATCCCAGAATAGGTGTTTTCGTGGAGTGAGAAGTGGGTCCATTCAAAGCAGAAGAAGAGGAAGAAGAGCCTTGTGAAGAACGGAGAATAGGCTCAGAAGATGACGAAGTAGGAGAAGAAGAAGAAGCGGCGGCCGGGGTATTATCGTTGATCCGTATGCCAATGTTATTTTGCAGCATCCTCCCCGATCTCAGTGTGGTCACGGCACTCACATTATGGTTTTGTTGTTCAAGAGCAACATGTGCATTATGTGGGTGACCGGGATTTGGAAGTGGCTGGGACGGGAGCTTCCCCTTCTCTCGCTCGCTCAAGGCCGCGTTCAGCTGTGCAATCTGGGCCTCGATGGTTTTGATGCTTTGCCCGTGTGCGGCGGTGTGTTGCACTAAAGATTGGATCGAAGACTGGATGTTGGCGGTGGATTGAGTCGATTGTTTAACAAACGCCCCCAGACTTCGCTCGAGCGAGGAAACCTTATCGTTATTCGACGGAACAAAGTTGTTTGGTGGAAAAGGGTTGTTCAGTGCAAAGTTGTTCGTCTGGTTTTGGAAAGGTTGGGGTTGGAAGGGCTGCTGAAATTGTGTTTGTTGCTGCGCTTGTTGCTGCGGCGGAGGGGGTCTCTGGAAATTGTTGCCCTGGAATTGATTCTGATTCTGATTCTGATTCCAGGTGAAATTGGGGTGGTTCCTCCAACCGGGATTGTAGGTGGAAGAGTATGGATCATTCCTCGGTCTTTGCTGGAATGCATTAACCTGATCCTGTCCTTGCGATGGTGGATTGTAGGGACACTCTTCGGTCAAGTGAGAAGGATCGGAACAACAAGCGCAGATGGTACGAAGGGGGAGAACAGGGGTAGGAGCAGGAGCAGAAAATTTGCTCTCTATCGCTTCAAGCTTTCGTGTAATTGCAGCCATTTCAGCTTTCATCGCAATAGAGACATCGAGTTGGTGGATTCCTGCCCTAGATTGACCAGTAGAAGTGGAGGTAGAAGAAGATGAAGAAGAAGAAGTCGGTCTGGTGCTCTCCCACTGTAGCGTTTGCTCCGCAAGGTCATCAAAGAACTGCCACGCTTCCTCGTCAGATTTCGATAGGAAGTGGCCCTGACAGATGGTTTCCAGCAACTGCTTCGTTGCTGGGTTCAGTCCCTCGTATAAGGTTTGGCAAAGTTGCCATTTCTCTATACCGTGGTGAGGACACTGAACAAGAAGGTCTTTGTATCGGTCAAAGCACTTCCAGAAAGGTTCAGAAGGAAGCTGGGAGAATTGATTGATTTCATTTCGAATCCTTGCGGTCTTATGATTTGGATAGAACTTTTTGAGAAACGCCTTAACAAACTCGTCCCAACTGGTGATGGAGTGGGAAGCGGTGCTATACAGCCATTTTTCGGCGAGATCGCATAGAGTGAATGGAATGACTCGTAGACGTATAGCATCGTCCGACAGCTGGGTTGTTTTCATCATGGCACAGACGTTTTGAAATTTGTTGATGAAGATATAGGCATCTTCAGATTCAAGCCCGTGAAAACATGGAAGCATGTTGATGAAGTGGGGCTTAATTTCAAAATTATCCCCATTGGCCGGTGGAAGAGAAAGGCAAGTGGGGAGTGCGGAACGTGTGGGATAGAAACGATCCTGGAGCGCAATTCGCTGCGGCGCTACAACAGGCGGAGGTGGTGGAAGATTGGTCTCCGTAGGAGTTGGAGCCAATCCAGGAGTAGTCAAAGAGATGTTCGGATTAAATCCTGACATCGTGGAAGAAGAGGTTGGTGTATCGACGTCTGAGTCGATCGCGCAGTCGGAGGCGACTAACGAAACGCGGACTAAACGGGCGCTAGTGTCCCGAGTCCAAGCGGACATATACTAAACGAGTTCAGTATAGTCAAAGCGAAGAAGGTGAGGGTAAGAAAATGTTAATGAGAAAGGCAATGGGTGGTGGAGTGGAAAATGGAACGTGGCGACAAAGGCCAAGTTTTTATAAAAGTTTTGATTTTTTCTTTTTATTTTATTTTATTTTTTTTTTGAAAGAGTTTACAGAGATATGTACAGATTTACGGCTTTTCGCAATCACACACAAGATATGCGCACTCACACCTAGATCTATGGTCACCTAGGTCTGCTAGACTTGCTCCAAGACTTGATTGTCGAAGCAAAACTGTGTCGAGAAACAGGCTCAAAATACACTGATCAAGAGGCCAGGTAAGTGCAGAGATAAGGGGAGGTTTTCCAACGCTTTCGCGAAGTTCCTTAATTATGTAACCCTTTCTCTTTTGGCGGTTGCGCCGTTAACACTTTCCTAGACACCCCTTAAACAATATATCGTTGAACGAGGTTCTAAACACGGTTTAACTTCTCCTAATGAGCGCGAAGTCCTTAGGGCCGAGTCTAGTATTTTTTATTAACAATGGTCAATGCATATGCTTTTGTGATTTCTGGGGTCCTGGGAAGGGTGATGAAATCCCCACCCAATCTGAATTGGTTTCATGCCCCTTAAAGTCCGTATTAATCAATGCAAAGCAGTAACAAATCAACTGCAAACAATTTTTTTTATTTTTAGCGCGGCGCAAAGAATGCTGCAGAAAACACAGTTCAGTGGAGTTTAGAGGAGTTGAGAAGATGGTTGGGATACTCACAGAGGATTTTGGTTTTCGCCTTGATCCGCCGCGGTGTAGCCGCGAAATATGGGTCTAACTTCCCACAACTTTGGCACTGAACTTGAAATTCTCCTTTTCCTGTACTCTTGCACAAAGAATAATAAAATGATTTTGTACAGTATATTTTTTTGTTTTGTTTTTGGTTATATTTTTATTCACAAATTAACCCGAAATTACAAAAAGAAATAAACTACCGTCTCCCCGGCAACGGCGCCATTTGATTGGTAGAGATTCTGCGTGTTTAAGTTTAATTACCGCAATCAGGACGGTGTCGCTTTGCAGCTAGCCGGATGAGTACGGGTCGATCCACAGGGAGATGGGAGTCTTTTTCTTAATGTCTTGACGAGTTAAGTCCAAATATGTTGGGTTTGTTTGGGTTTAGCTAATTTAAAATGAATGATAAGAGAACTTGTAAAGGGTAGGATTTAGTTGGTTTGGGTAGGGAGGATCGCTCACTTGATTCTTTTGCCACTTCTTAATATTGATGTTACGGTAATCGGCAACAACGGGGATTAGGACGACTAAGAGAAAACTTGCGAGTATAAGCTAGGCTTTCCAACACTTCGTTTTCTCTTTTTGGTCCTTGTCCGTCCGTTCTTGGCTCTTAGTCGCAACCTCAGGTTGATTCAACCACAACCGGTCTCACTAGGGTATCACCGCTATTATGAAGAATAGGGTGCCGTAGGGAGCGGATTGTGGATCAATTAACAGGAGTTCAAATCAAGATATTTGTCAAAGAGAAAAGAGAGGGATGTTCCCGTCTTTCAAACTTTCTGTTTCCTACCCTAACAAGTGAAAAGTTACTCACCCATTAGAATAGTTAAATGAAATAAAACAAAGAAAGATGGTAATAAGAATTGAGGTAGAAAATCACAACTAGCTATTCGGGACCTCACTTAGGCAAGGATCACACTAAGCATCATGGTTGTAAGGATAACCGAAAAATGGAAGGAATATCAAAACGACAATTTTAAAAAATAACAACAACTACGTTTAACAATGAAAATTACAAGCAACATAAGAAATTGAATTACAAATTACACATAAAGATAAAGAACACTTCTTGCATGCTTCACACTCAACAAAACCTCTCACAAGCTTTAATGGAGGAAGATGGAGGAAAATGAACTTTTATTAAAAACTAAATAATTCTAATACAAAATTACAAAAATGAAAACTAAGTCCCTCTCTTGGTTCTGCTCGGGGCTATTTATAGGCCTGAGTTTGATAGTTTGGCAATAAAACACAACTCTACACACAATTGCAGAAACCACCCCAAAAATCCACACCATGAAGACACGTGGCAGCCGCGCTTGCGCGGCCAAAGCATGGGTTTGGCCGCGCAAGCGCGGCGGTTTGGTGGCCGAACCCTAGTTTCTTCTTTCCTGTGGTCTTGTGCTCTTTTTCTGTCTTTTTGAAAACTTTATACTGCAAAATCAACTTTCAGAGGATCTCCAGATTTCTTTTCCAAAATGTCTTCATTTCATCACTTTTTTGACTTTCACCATTTTTGACTTTGATTTCTCCTTTAGTCCCAAATGACGACTCTTTTCGTCCCCTCTTCTGAACTGGTACGGGACGGATGCTGGAACCCGGCTTTTATCTGTTTGTGACAGATGTTCTGGATTTTGCCGTAAATGTGGTGATTTTGTCGGATTTGCTCTTTCTTGGACTGGAAACCTGTAATCTGTAACATGCAGCAAATACGGATAAAAAGCACCTACCTGTATGCAATGTGATTAAGAATGGGCGGTACAAATATACAAAAATATGCGATGAACAGAATCCGACGCTGTCCAGCCAGAATGCGCACTTGGAGAACTTTGCGAACAGCTGGTGCTCCCTCAGAGTCTGTAACGTAATCCGCAGGTGCTGCTCGTGCTCCTCTCGGCTCCGGGAGTACACCAAAATATCGTCGATGAACACGATGATGAACAAGTCAAGATACGGCATGAAGGTACGGTTCATCAAATCCATAAATGCTGCGGGGGCGTTGGTGAGTCCGAACGACATCACCAGAAACTCATAGTGGCCATAGCGTGTACGGAAGGCTGTCTTCGGTATATCCTCCTGTCGGACTCGCAGCTGGTGGTATCCTGATCGTAAGTCGATCCTCGAAAAATAACCCGCACCCTGGAGCTGGTCGAACAAATCATCAATGCGCGGCAACAGATATCTGTTCCGAACGGTCACCTTGTTCAGCTGGCGGTAGTCAATACATAAGCGCAAACTTCTGTCCTTCTTCTTGACAAATAGGACCGGAGCACCCCACGGAGAAACACTGGGTCGAATAAGTCCCTTATCCAACAAATCTTGTAGCTGGACCTTCAACTCTCTAAGTTCCGCCGGGGCCATCCGATAAGGCGGTATAGAAATAGGCCCCGAGCCAGGAATCAAATCAATACAGAACTCGACATCGCGCTCAGGTGGCAATCCTGGAATCTCGTCAGGGAAAACATCGGGGAACTCGCATGCAATCGGAACCTGGTCCAATGGAACATCCGTAGCTCTAGTATCACATACACAGGCTAGAAATCCCCGACATCCCTTCCTCATCAGCTGACTAGCGCGAAGGGAAGAAATCAAAATGTGAGGGGTGGCACCACGGTCCCCGTGCACAACAAAAACCGACTCGCCGAGAAAACAAAACCTAACTGTCTTCTCGCGGCAGTCCACCGTCGCATAGCACGTGGCTAACCAATCCATGCCCAAAAGAATGTCGAAGTCTAATATCTCCAGAAGGATCAAGTCGACAGGCAGCTCTCGCTCGCCAATACGAACGGTACAGGATCGGAACACGTTCCTAGCAACAAAAGTCTCTCCCACCGGAGTGGTCACAACAAGCGGCTGATCAAGCAAACCGAACTCTCTACCCAAACTCGGCACGAAGTGTGTGGAGACGTAAGAGTGCGTGGATCCGGGATCGAACAATACGTGTGCATCAACATAGCAAACTGATAGGGTACCTGTAACGACGGCATTGGATGCCTGCGCATCCTGGGGTGTCAATGCAAAAACTCGGGCCTGACCTCCTCCAATAGCGGGCTGACCTCGGCCTCGGCCTCCTCGTCCTCTCTGGGTCGGTGCGCCGCGCCCACGGCCTCTGGGTGCGCCTAACTGGCGTGGAGCATCGCCTGTGGCAGGTAGTAGAGCTCTCTGAGGAGGGGGCGATGATGGAGGTAGAGTCACATGCGGAACTGTCGCCGCACCCTGTCGCCTCACTGGACAATCTATAATACGATGGTGCAGACTCCCGCACCAAAAGCACCCTGGCGACGACTGCTGACCCTGTGTATACGATCCGTACAACTGACCTCGTTCGAACCCTCTGTTGGCCCTATCTCTCGGAATGAATCTGGCATGCTGCCTCTGATCTGGTGTGCCGGTACGAATCCTCTTCGGCCCGGGAACGGCCGACGTCGCTGAAATACGTGTCTCCATCCGCAATGCTGTATCCATAGCTGCCGAGTAGGTATCGAAATGCTGAGCGCCAATGGCAAGATATAGCTGGGCATCCAGTCCCTGTATGAATCTCTTCACCCTTTTCGCTTCGGTATCTACCAGGTACGGGGCATATCGGGACAACTGTGTAAACTGAACGTCATACTCAGACACCGTCATCCCAGGTGTCTTGACCAAGGCCTCGAAACTCCGAGCTCTGGCGTCGCGAATGCTCTTCGGAAAGAAACGGGCAAGGAAAACTGCTGTGAACTTGGTCCAGGTCATGGGCGGTAGACCTGCAGCTCGACCTCTCAGAACTGACTCCCACCATATCTGTGCGAGACCCTCTAGTCGGAAACTCGCAAGCTCTACCTAGCGATCATCGGAACATCTCAGCGAACAGCAGATCCTGGCCAAGCTGTCAAGGAACGTCTACGGGTCCTCTGCTGCATCGGTACCCGTAAAGACTGGAGGTCTCAGCCTCATGAACTCCTGTAGTGAAACCGGAATGGTCGCGGTGGTAGTAGTAGGTGCAGGTATCATAGTGGTCTGGGATGTAGTAGGTACGTCCTCCGGCCTCGGTGCACGACCGGCTGCGACTAGGGATCCTACCATCTGACGTAGCTCCTGCATACTCCCCATCATCTGTCGTAACTCCTCCATACCAGTCTCAAGCCTATCCATCCGGCCTGGGGAAGGTGGGTCGGTCTGTCCCTGTGGCGGAGGCATGCCACCCTGCTCAGTCCTAGTCTCGGATGAACCAGCTCGAATCTCGTCTCGGGCAGCAGCCCTTTGTGCTCTGGTAGCCCTCTGTGGCATAGTGACTGGTACAGGAAACAGGACAATGAGAACAGCGCAAGAGAATCACAGGATACATGGAATCGAAGAAGAAATTCTCAAGCAAGCATGTCCTAAAGTCACCTAAGCGGAGTATCGCATCGCAAGTATGCCGCGGACATACGCACTCTACGTTACTCTGCTTAAGTCACTTACTCCATCTACTAAGGGTCATCCTACACTCAGAAAGGTGGAACCTATGCTCTGATACCAACTTTGTCACGACCCGCAAGGTACGGAAAGCGACCGACACTTAGATTACGAAACGTCTTAAGGCGTCCGTAAAATAAGCAAGCCGAAGCCCAGAATACAAAACCCAATTAAGATCTTTAGAGTGAAGGAAAACCAAATTATTTAAGCATTTACTTTATTACCAAATCAAATTGCCTTTTTAAAATAACTTTTTTTTTCCCCAAAATTCCAGCAAAATCTCACAAGTAAAATCAGCCTCAAAGGTGCAAGCAGATATATATAGGAATAACAGTGCATAAGAAATAGCATGTCGACTCAAGTGAGTTCGACCCAGATATATCACAAAATAAATTCCCAAGTCTCACAATCTCACCTCTAGGTCAATATACAGTAATCCAAATAAAACAGGTACAACTAAAATGATAGTAGCAGTAGATGGAGTGTTCTAGATACAACAAATATATAAGGTGGTACAACCTGATAATAACCCACCTAAGAGCAAAAGCCTCGGGTCCAGGCAAAAGTGCAAAAGAAGCAAAAGTATCCGCCGCTACCGTGCTGACGGAGTGGACCTGCAGAAAGCTGTGGCACAACGGGGGTGAGTTGCCAACTCGTGAGTAATAAATAACATCTACTAAGGCTATCGTATGTATGCACACAAGTATCCTGGCATCCCTAAAGCAGGTATGGCTACAAGTTCTAGCAAGTATGTATGCATCGACAAGGTGCTAGCAAGTATAAATGTGTCACATGCATGTAATACAGGTATGCATGCTACATGAAGGTGCTATCAAGTATGTATGAGAATTATCCTTTCCTTTGTTTTGAAACTTTCCTTTTTAAATATCAGCGTAATATCCAAGAAATCAGTAAAAACCGTGTCCAGCAACGACACCTCGAAACTATCCAAATCCCATATATCCATGTCCGGCACCTCTGGCCTCAGCCATCCGGCTGATCTACATCAAAATCCATGTCTCAAACCAGCGGCCACGGTCGGCATCCTCTGGATATCCGCCGTGCCAAATGGAGTCACCGGTAGGTAGTCCGTCCCCCAGCAAGGCTCAACGCCATCTCCTGCGATCTTCTTGCCCCGGGGTACCGTACCGGGCCCACCATGTATCCGTGACGGTTCCTCCACTCCTCGACACGGATCTCGAAAACCACAGCAAACTCATGGTGGACGACACTTTACATCACTAGAAAACCGCAACTTTTTATCTTTTTAAACAGTTATCAGTTTTGAAATCTTGCGGCTTTCCCCCAAAATCCAGAAATATCATAAATCTCATGAACTCATCATAATGCATATGTCGATGATTATTAATGCTTATGGTATCAATTTGCAATGCATGGTTACACTAGGCATGAGCAGATGATATGATAACATATATGCACGAGTATTGTAATTCTTATGGTTTCATTTTAAATATTCATTTTAATATCACATTCCTAGGCAATTAACATATTTCAGATTTATAGTCATCTAGTATTGTGACATGACAATTACCTGGGTGTGTGTGTGTCCACATGAATAGTGCTCGTGCTGCATATAAACCTGGTAATGGTGCATGTGTCCTATCATGAATTTGCATATAAGGGTATGATATGTAAATATGACTGCGGTAATATAATGCCAGTTTTATTATTATCACTCTAATGTCATAAGTACTATCAAGTTTACCAAATATCAGTTTATTAAATCAAACGGGCGACTCGCGCCATCCAAACGATCGTCCCCCGTAGATGTTAAATCTACTCACCCGTGATCCTGCGCTAAGTGTGTCCGACCACCTGCTTGCCTTTTCCTGCTGCGCTCGAAGTCCCTGCCGGCGAACCTAGAATTCATAAGAGTCACCAAATAAGGAAAAATCCTGCAAAACGTGATATATCGATAACAGGAATACGCGTGCATCGTGGGGGAGTTGGGTCCCCATGTTCTGTATGTGTGTGTCTACTAGTCTCACCATGCTACAGTCCTCCCAAATTTATTCTGAAAAGTTCGGGTCAACAGCAGATTCAATAGAGGCCAAAAAGTCAATAAAACTGCTAAATTACGCCAAGTCGGGTAAATCAGGTGTCTTGGTGAAATCTGGGGAAATCCTCTGGTTGACTGGCCTCACTAACACCTAAAAGGGTTATTCTAACTAACACAACTTCCACTTTGCCAATAGTTTCCCTAATTCTCTCAAAATCACTACTAAACCAAGAAATACACACCAATTAAGCTAGATTACTAAAATTTTAGCGATTTAAGGCTACCCATCTAATTTTAGCATCACAACTAGGCTTAAACAGATTAGTTAACACCAAGAAGGGTTCATTAAACTACAAGTACTCTAAAGTATCTAAATCTAACATCACTGCACAATTCCAGCATGAAAAACTCCATTAAAACTCTAAACTAACCAAGCGAACATGTAACCTACACAATACGGAAAAAGTTTAGGAGTTATACCCCCTAGGACCCTTGCAACCAAGGAGAAGGAGAAGAAGAAGAGGGTAGGTGCATCAAAACGTGGCTGGAATGATCTGAACTTCACCAGAGCTGGTGCTGATGTGCTGCTGTTGCTGTTTGCTTTTGTTGTTGCTGTTGCTGTTGCTGTTGCTGTTACTGGGGCTGATATGGTGTGGTATGGAGTTGGGTGGTGTGGTATGGAGTTGTGTGGTGTGGTATGGAGTTGGGAGGGGGCTGAAGGAGCAGCTGTTGCTGCTGCTGCAGAAATTAAAAGGGCTGAAAAGCTGATGTGCTGTTGTTGTGTGGTGTTTTGGAGCAGGAAAGGTGGCTGATTTGAGGCAATCTTGGGCTGATCTGATGCAAATTTTTGGCTGATGTGTAGTGTGAGTGAGTGAGATTTGAGGGTAGGCTACTTGTAATGATAGTGGGTGCTGAAGGGGCTGTTTTGGGGGCTGGAACAGCTGCTGTTGCAGCAGTTTAAGTGCTGGACTGTGAAGGGGAGGGGCTGAGAATGGCTGAAGTTCATCACTAGCTGCTGTAGCAGCACAATGTGATGGCTTGGGGGCTGAATTGGTGCAAATTTCTGGGTTGAACTGATGTGTGAGTGAGAGAGGGATTGAGTGTGAGAAGAATTGCTAAGCTTGAAGTGAAAGAGGGTGACAAAATCCTTAAACCATCATGACCCATCACACCCCCCTTCTCTCCCTCTAAGTCAACCTTAAACTCTCCAAAACCCCATGGTCAAAGCCATCCAACCCTAATTAACTAATTAGCTCAAAACAACACAATTGTCTTAACCATGAACCTAGCCCACCATGGTCAAATTAAACATAGCTAACCTACAAGCTCAAATGTGTGGCAACCCTAGTCTTAACCCTAGTTAACGTGCACAAGTGTGTGTGGTTGAGATAAAATTTCACAAAAATAACCATAAATCCAAATAAATTACTAGAATCCCGTTTTGGTAAACTTTTTACCAAAACCCCAAATTAACACTTAATTACTACTAATCCTAAAACTCAAGTGTTACACTAGCATTGATCCTACGGGCTTTATCAACATGTATAAAATATATGTAATAGCAAGTAAAACATACACATGTTAAGATAAAGACAAACCAAATAGCATACTATCATATCGAGCAAGACTGTCCTATACATATATATGTCCAAGCATCCATATGTATACATATACAATAATGGCCACTTGGCCATATATATCCAACAATCTCCCACTTGCACTAAGGCCATATATATTGGTGTATCGAGTATCCAATGTCTGCTCTAGGGCCAGCTGTTGGCGTACCGCATACACAACATCTCAAAATGTCTCTTGAACTGTGCTTGAAGAAGGACCTTGGTGAGTAGATCCGCAGTGTTGTCTTTTGTATCCACTCTCTGGACCTCGATCTCGTGGCGATCTACGATCACCCTGATCAGGTGATACCTCCTTAAGATGTGCCTGGATTTCTGATGGGACCGTGGTTCCTTCGCTAAAACTATAGCCCCATTATTATCGCGATACAAAGGTATTGGGTCAACAATAGACGGAACAACCTGAATTTCATTAATGAACTTGTTCATCCAGACCACCTCTTTTGCGGCATTGCTTGCAACAATGTATTAAGCCTCTATCGTCGAGTCTGCAACGGTATCCTATTTGGAGCTCTTCCAACACACCACCCCTCCGTTGAGGGTAAACACAAAACCAAAGACAGACTTGCTGTCATCCTTATCACTCTAGAAGCTTGAATCGGTAAAAGACTCGACCTTTAGGTCTCCATTACCGTAAACCAAGAATATCTCCTTAGTCCTTTTCAGGTATTTGAGAATGTTCTTTACTGTTGTCCAGTAGTCCTCACCTGGGTTTGACTTATACTGGCTCACCACGCTTAGCGCATAAGCTACATCTGGCCTTGTACATAGCATCTCATACATTATAGATCCTACCACCAAAACGTATGGTATAGTACTCATGCGAACCCTGTCCTCGTCAGTCTTGGGAGACATCTCCTTGGAGAGGGTGATTCCGAGCAATAAGGGTATGTTACCGCACTTAGAATCTTCCATACTAAGTGTCTTTAGTACGATCTCTATATACCTGGACTGTGAAAGTCCCAGTAATCTCTTGGACCTATCTCTGTAGATCTTAATCCCCAGAATGTATGAGGCATCTCCCAGGTCCTTCATGGAGAACCTTTATAATAAGAATAGCTTGAACGATTATAGCACAGGAATGCCATTTCCTATCAAAAGAATGTCGTCTATGTACAAGACTAGGAACACGACAGTTCGTCCTACAAACTTCTTATAAATAAAAGGCTCAACCTCATTCTTGATGAAGTAAAATTCCTTGACTGTTTCATCGAAACAGATGTTCCAGCTCCGCGATGCCTGCTTTAATCCATAAATGGATTTAAGCAACTTGCACACCTTCCTGCTGCTCCCACTGTCTACGAAACCTTCCGGCTGATCCATATAAACGCACTCTTCTAAACTTCTGTTTAGAAAAGTCGTTTTTACGTCCATCTACCAGATCTCATAGTCATGGAAGGAGGCAATGGCAAGTAGGATCCGAATGGATTTGAGCATAGCCACTGGAGAAAAGGTTTCGTCATATTCCACACCTGGTCTTTGACGAAAACCTTTTGCAACGAGTCTAGCCTTATAGGTTTCCACCTGTCCATCTACACCAAATTTCCTTTTGTAGATCCATTTGCATCCAACGGGTTTTACCCCAGGTGGAGCAATATCCAAGGTCCACACTTTATTCTTGTACATGGAATCCATTTCGGATCGCATAGCATCCAGCCACTTATCAGGGTCCTTACTGATAATGGCATGCCTGTAACTACTAGGATCATCATCTTCCAAGATGCAATCCTCTCGATCCCCGTCTATTAGAAAACCGTAGTATCTCTCTGGCGGATGAGAAATCCTACCAGATCTGCAGAGTGGCTGAGGTTCGTCGGGTGATTGATAGGTCTTTTGCGTATGCGTTTTTAAAATCAAAGAATAGAATACCGCAATCAAGACGGTGTCGCTTGGAAGCTAGCCGGTTGAGTTCGGGTCGGTCCACAGGGAGATGGATTCCTTTTCTTTATATTCTAACGAGTTAATCCGATCAAGTCGAATTTTGTTTTACGATCTAAGAATGAGATTAAATTGATTAAAAGTCTTGCTAGGGTTAGGATTAGGTTAGTTTGGAAAAAGGATTCTACCCACTGCTATCAATACCCTAGTGAAGAATATAGGTGTTAGGGTAATAGTCAATAAAAGGGATTAGCACGACTAGGAAGAAACTTAGTTTCTTCCTTTTGGTTCTTGTCCGTCCTTTCTTAACTCTTAGCCCTAACCTCTATTTAAATCAAGCACGACCAGTCTAACTAGGGAATCACCGCTATCTTGTAGGATATGGTGTCGTGGTGAGCGGTTTCTGGTTAATTTAAATAGAGTCATATTATAAAAATTATATGGGCAAAAAAAGGAGAGAGAGAGAGATTTACTTCTCTCAAACATTCCCAATCCTAACCCTAACAAGTAAGGAATTACTCACTCATTAGAGAAGTTATGATAAGATTCATTTTTATAATTTTAAAAGACTATCTAAGTTGCAGATAATAAAAGACAGATAAAAATTCAGGAATTAAATTCAAATAAAAGAATGCACGATAAAAAAATACCTTTATTGATGACCTCTTGACGATTACAAGGAAATTAAAATTTAATCTAGAAATTAAAAAGAGGCATCTCAAAAGAGGAACCCTAGAAGATGCACCCTTTATTTAGCTTTGAGCCCTCCTATTTATAGATAGGAAAAACCATAGGTTTACATTCTGATTCATACATGAAATTACAAAACAACCCTAAAGACCGAGTCAAAGCACCGACACCTACATCGACACGTGCATTGCACGGCCGCAGTTCCGCGGCAGAAAGGCCTTTTTGGCCGCAGTTCCGCGGCCATATGGTGGGTTCTTAGGCCCATTTCTTCAGGGTTCTTCAAGTTGCTTTTATCTTCTGTTTTCTTCACTTGGTTCCTCAGAATCTTTTCTACTTTCTTCCAGATTTCCAACAGTGCAGAATTATGTGGACTTTTACCGTGAGCTTCGCTTTGAAGTTTTTTTTAATCATGTGCTGCCCTTGTACTTTGTGCATTGAACTGTCTCATGATTTTTATTTTTTCCTTGAACTGGTAGGTGGCATCATACGTATTCATCTATTGTTGATCGTAGTCTCACATTTGTAGCGATTTTTCATGAATTTCACTGTAACGATCTGAGAACCTGTAACCTGCAACTATTTAGCAGACATGGGTCAAAAGCACCTATTTATATGCAATGTGATTAAGAATGGGTGATATAAAAATGCAAAAATCTGATATGAACAAATACCCCCAAACTTATCTTTTGCTCGTCCCGAGCAAAACCAATTTTATTCTCAAAAAATTCCTAACCTCACTTTCGCAGGGAATCGCGATTGCACTGAGCTCGTGCAACAAGCCGTTAAACCTCTAGGTGTCCCTAGTAGGAGGAGTGTTGTCTCCTGAGAGCTTTCAGCGAATACTACCCACAAAATCCGATCAATTTGGCCTATTGACTTTCATTCTTCAATTCGGTGTTCTAGCAAAAAATTCTATTATCTTCAACTCAGAAATCATCAACCCGTATTTTTCACACTAACTTATCATTTAACTTAAGATTGTATATGTTCTGTAAATTTATTTAGCTTTTAGCTTCTTTTGAATTTTCCTTCAAAGGTTCCATCTCAACTTAGGAATTTTTATCATCTCTACTGAAGGTGTAAGCCCTATCTTTCATTCCTATCTCTCATCTAAACCCCAATCATATAACCCTACATGTGTGTATGTATCACCCCTACACTTGGAAATTCAATTCTAGCTATCATACTCCTGTCCATCTTCTAAAATACTTTTAGTTGGTGAATTTTAGATGAAATTGCTCACATATTCTTCATGCGACCGTTAATACTTCTTGAGGTACTAGACGTCCGATTACAAAATGTGCTTGCGCATTTAGACGTAATTCCTCGTCTTGCAATACCTAAGTCTTTAGCAGTGACTCCCAAACCAGTTAGTCTAAGGCACTAGGTGATAAAGCACCCTCGCTATATATATTTTTTATTTTACGCAGCCTTAAGTAATTACAAAACCAGTGTTCATTTTTTTTATATCTCTTATTTCACACTTATACTTTAATTTTTTCTCATACTAAGGATTTTAGACAAGAGCATTTCAAGGTATCCTCTACTATCCCAAGTTTCAAGGTGAGTGTATGTGCGAGTTGTAGGGTATATATTTTCAAAATTTAGACTAAAGGTTCGGAGTTGTTTTTCAGACTTACACTTCAATACTCTTCCCTTATTTTGACTTAACCCAAGAACTGAAATCAAAATTTGCCTCTTTCTAAATAAATTACAAGGACATATATTTTCTATAATTAAAGTTTAAGAAAGGTTATTTTTAGGGTTTTTAATTTACTAAGTTTAGGATCTAGTTTTTCCTAGCTAGTTAACCGTCTTGTCAAACGTAAGTCAAATATGGCCAAAATTGAATTTTTTTTTAAAATTTTCAATTTTTATGGGTTTTAAAATAAGTATGCAAATGCAAAAATATACATATGAATGCGAAGGAAGAAAGCTTACCGAGCACACCCCAAACTTAAACTTGACAGTGCCCTCACTGTCAGGCTACACCAAGATGGTCAAAATTGTCGGCACTCCCATTTTTGTTTATTTATTAATTTTTTTAGCTTTTTTAACAGAAAAAGAAAACAAAATATATATACACAAAAAGGCCCCCCCCCCAAACTTAAGTGAAACAGTGTTTCCACTGTTTAAACGTTAAAGTTCAGAGTTAGGGGAGAAAAACACAGTATCAAGCTATACAAGGCCTTACACAGGCCAAAGGTTAGCACCAACCATTCTAAAATTTTATCGTTATAATGGTGTGGTTGGTGAAAAAATAGAGTGTAGTTAAAAGAAATGAGAAACACATGAGGCCGTGTGGAGATAAAAGCAGTATACGGTCTCGGTAGAGGAGAAGAATGGCGGAAGGGAAAAAGAAATGGTGGCGGTTCGACTTCTTCAGATGGAGGTTGATTAATCAAAAAATCCTTGTCGTTTAGGAATGCGAGTTCGTCGGCAAAAATATCTTCGAAACTTCTATCGATGGTCCGATTGAACGTTTCAATGTCAATAAGTGTCGCGCCAGAATTCAACACACTTGATTTTTCAAAAATTATGAAGGTAGGATAGTCGTAAGACTCATTTACCTTATTTTCAAAAGAGTCTAAATCAAGTTGTTTTTCTAGAATTATCGAACTCAAAATATCGGATTGTGATTCATTAACACTCGGTATCATTAAAGGAAGATTAGAAGAAGAACCAGAGAAAGTGGGAGAAAGAAGTGTAATACGAACTTGAGGGGGGAGATGGAGTGTATAAATTAGCACAATTTGTAATGATCGATGTGTAAAAGGAGATTGTGCTAATCTATCAACGCACTGAGAAATGAGGTCAAATCCCTGAAGATTCGTGAGAAAACATGGGTACGTTGAACTTGGTAAACCAGACATTGAAAATGAAAGTGTAACGGTTTCTTGCAAAGTCGAAACAAAGATGGAGGGAAATGATTGAGGAAGGGTATCGGTTAAAGATTCAGGAGGGTGCACGCAGTCAATGGAAGGGATAGAATGAATTGGAAAATCCAACTCCTCAAGTAAAACTGCTTCATCCTCAATAATTTCCTCAATACTGTCCTCAAAATTTAGCTTATCAATGCAACTTTCATCAAATTCAAGACGCATATGAAGTTCGGGAAAAACAATTAATGACTCGGGATGATGAATTGGAGAGAAAAACTCAGCCAAATCTACGGGTTCATCATCCAAAATATTTCCCGCGTCAATATTCTCGAACAAGTGAAAATTAAATTTCTCAGACACCTCATCAAAAGCATGGACATCAATTAATTCAGGTTCTAGAGTGGAGGTGTAGAGGTCAAAAGGATTGGTGATGGTTTCACTCGAAAGGGACCCTTCACAATCTGGCAAATCAAACACTACAAAGTTGCACAACTCATTAAACGTTTTATCTTCAACTGGTGAATCATTTGGAACACTTGATAGACATACAAAACCGAAATTGCGGGATTCAATTGGGGATGGGTAGGTTTGATTTGGAAGGGTGCACAGTTCTCTCTCCACTCAAATTCTCAATCTGTCCTACTGCTTCATCATACATTGGAAAATTTGGAGCTAGTTGGAAACTATCTACCGGGTCACTAGATTGTATAAGGGCGGCCATGGACGCATTCAAATCCATCATCTGTTGTCTTTACGCTGCCATAAAATCTTCCAACGACTGTTTCAGACTAGACATGGGTTGTGAAGGGGTTTCAGTAAAAGATTCAAAGTTGTTTGGATACTGGAAACTCCCAAATGGCTGTGTAGAAGCAATGTCTAGGGAAGGTGCGAAAGTCGGGTAGGACTGGTAGGAATTGAATGGTTGGATAGGAGTAGGATCATCATTTGGATAAGAAGGTGAATGGAATTGTTGATCCAAAGAATTTGCAGTGGTGAGAGGAGTGAAAGATCGGTTACGAGATTGTTCAATATGTTCAGCAATAGACATGGGTTTCGGGGTTACAACAGGACTCGAAAAAGTAGTATCAACATAAGAAGGTGATGAAGATTGAAATGGTTGATACAAGGATGATTGCGGAGTCCAACTGGATTTCCTAGTCGCGTATATTCGATCTTTCAAAGAAATTTTAGGCATGGAGGGATCGTTAGAAATTCTTCCAAAACAAGAAGCGTAGGAAGTAATGTCTGGTTGAGAGTACCAAAGTTCGGCAAGAGGTTTGCGAGGTGGGGTACCCATAATGTGAGGAAAGAAAGGAAAGACTATGATTTTTTTTATTTAAATTTTTTATAATTTTTTTATAGTTTTTTTTTAAAAAAAATTTGTTTGTTTTTGGAATTTTGAAATTTTTTTGAAAGTGTTGAAAGAGTTTTTGCAAAAAATTATACGGAACTACGACACAATTTCAAACAACCACAGTTTAAACATGCACAATCAAACCTAGAGTTAGGGTCTCCTAAGTCAACTAGACTGCTCTTAACTGGTCCAAAGTGACAAGTTGTGAGATATCTCTCAAATCGCCTCTTCACCACCGATTGTGGCCAGGTAAGCACAAATGAAGAAAGGAGGGATCCGCTCACGAATCACCGTGAGACGGGCCTTTTAAAGTTACCTTTCTCACTTGTCTAGCCTAGGCACCACAAAGTCAGGTTTAGATAAACGACTGAATGCCAACAACCTTCCTCTGTCCTAATGAGCACGACAGTCCTTAGTTGGATGAGTCTGGATATTTTTTAATTAACTCAAGGGTGATGCATATACTTTCAGTGATTTCTGGGGTCTTAGGAAGGGTAATGAAATCCCCACTCAATCTTGATTGGTGTTATAGCCCCTTAGATGTCCGTATTAATTATGCAGAGCAGTTAACACACCAAAAAATCTAAAACACTTGCAAAAATTTTTATTTGGCAGCGTAAAGAATCCTACACAAAAACAATTTATTGGATAGGAGAAAGAGAATCTGTGCAAAGAATACCTGCAGGAAAATTTGTCAGTGGAGTTCAGGGAGTAGGAGAGAAGAAAAAAGATACCCACAGAAGAAAAATGAGGTGTTGACGTCACAGGTTGACCGCGGTTCCGCGGTCAAATGCTTGAATCGTCCGCGGTTCCGCGGTGGTTTAGTTGGTTTAGATCTCCAAAATTTTTCTCTTTGTTGTTTGGATTCTCCCATGTCTGTTCAAATCCAATGTTTCTTGATTTGTTCACTGGGTTTGCTCCAGATCTGAAACAGAGTTTACTCCAAGCCTGCACACTTGCACAAAAACCGTTCAAAAAGAACAAGATGATTTTTATTTTTATTTTATTTTATTTTTTTTTTGTTTAAAATATTTTCAATTTTTATAATTTTTAAATTTTTTATTTTATTTTTTAACCCAAAATTACACAAAGAAAGAGACTACCGTCTCCCCGGCAACGGCGTCATTTGATTAAGAGGTCTTTTGCGTATACGTTTTTAAAATCAAAGAATAGAATACCGCAATAAAGACGGTGTCGCTTGGTAGCTAGCCGGTTGAGTACGGGTCGGTCCACAGGGAGATGGATTCCTTTTCTTTATGTTCTAACGAGTTAATCCGATCAAGTCGGATTTTGTTTTACGATCTAAGAATGAGATTAAATTGATTAAAAGTCTTGGTAGGGTTAGGATTAGGTTAGTTTGGAAAATGGATTCTACCCACTGCTTCCAATGCCCTAGTGAAGAATATAGGTGTTAGGGTAATAGTCAACAAAGGGGATTAGCGCGATTAGGAAGAAACTAAGTTTCTTCCTTTTGGTCATTGTCCGTCATTTCTTAACTCTTAGCCCTAACCTCTATTTAAATCAACCACAACCGGTCTAACTAGGGAATCACCGCTATTTTGTAGGATAGGGTGCCGTAGTGAGCGGTGTGTGGTTAATTTAAATAGAGTCCTATTATAAAAATTATATGGGCAAAGATAGGAGAGAGAGAGATTTACTTCTCTCAAACCTTCCCAATCCTAACCCTAACAAGTGAGAAATTACTCACTCATTAGGGAAGTTATAATAAGATTCATTTTTATAATTTTAAAAGATTATCTAAGTTGCAGATAATAAAAGACAGATAAAAATTCAGGAATTAAATTCAGATAAAAGAATGCACGATAAAAAAATACCTTTATTGATGACCTCTTGACGATTACAAGGAAATTAAAATTTAATCTAGAAATTAAAAAGAGGCATCTCAAAAGAGGCATCGTAGAAGATGCACCATTTATTTTGCTTTGAGCCCTCCTATTTATAGATAGGAAAAACCCTACGTTTACATTCTGATCCATACATGAAATTACAAAACAACCCCAAAGACCAAGTCAAAGCACCAACACCTGCACCGACACGTGCATTGCACGGCCGCGGTTCCGCGGCAGAAAGGCCTTTTTGGCCGCGGTTCCACGGCCATATGGTGGGTTCTTAGTCCCATTCCTTCAGGGTTTCTTCAAGTTTCTTTTATCTTCTGTTTTCTTCACTTAGTTCCTCAGAATCTTTTCTACTTTTTTCCAGATTTTCAACAGTGCAGAATTATGTGGACTTTTACCGTGAGCTTCGCTTTGAAGTTTTTTTTAATCCTGTGCTGCCCTTGTACTTTGTGCATTGAACTGTCTCATGATTTTTATTTGTTCCTTGAACTGGTAGGTGGCATCATACGGATTCATCTATTGTTGGTCGTAGTCTCACATTTGTAGCGATTTTTCATGAATTTCACTGTAACGATCTGAGAACCTGTAACCTGCAACTATTTAGCAGACATTGATCAAAAGCACCGATTTATATGCAATGTGATTAAGAATGGGTGATATAAAAATGCAAAAATCTGATATGAACATCGGGTATAACTAAATTTATCGGTTCCCCTAAATCTTCAGTTATAGTTTATGTTTCTGGAATTTCATCTAGTTCTACCGTGCTGCCACCAATGTTTTTAACAAGAAATTCTTTTTCCAAAAATGTGGCGTTCCTAGAAACAATAATCTTTTGTTCCTCTATATGGTAGAATAGATATCCATAAGAATCCATTGAGTATCCCATAAACTTACACAATAATGATCGTGCCTCAAGTTTGTCTGGGTTCTGCTTTTTGACATAAGCAGGCAACCCTAAATCTTAACACATTTAAGATACAAACTCTTACCGCTCCATATTTCATACGGAGTTTTAGGCACGGATTTGGATGGAACTTGATTCAAAAGATGTGCCGCTGTTTGAAGTGCATATTCCCAGAATAAAAGAGGCAACTCAGCACTAGTTACCTTGGAGCGAACCATATCTAATAAGGTACGAATCCTCCGCTCCGATACACCGTTGTTCTGTGGTGTATACGGAGAAGTAAGTTGAGAGAGATTTCCATTCTCTTTTAAATATTCTAGGAATTCCATGCTTAAGTACTCTCCCCCTCTATCAGATCGGAGGATCTTGATACTTTTGCCAATCTGGTATTTTACTTCTTTTCTGTATTCTTTGAATTTCTCAAAAGCTTCAGATTTGTGTTTCAAAAGATACACATATCCGAACCTAGAGAGATCGTGAGTGAATGTGATGAAGTATGAGAACCCACCCCTTGCATGTATAGACATTGGACCACATACATTACTGTGTATAAGTCCTAAGAGCTCTGCTGCTCTTTCTCCGTGTCCGGTGAACGGAGATTTAGTCATCTTTCTTTTGAGACAAGATCGACAAGTTTCATAAGAAGAAAATTCGAACGTATCCAAAAGTCCATCTTTATGCAACTTACTCAGTCTTTTCTCTCCGATATAACCAAGTCTACAATGCCATAAGTAGGATTCGTTCATATCTGAACTCTTCCTCTTGAGTGTTTTTTGTATACTGAGAACTGTGTTTTGATTAAGAACATAGATACTATTAAAAAGTGTACCTTCTGCAACCATTACCTAATTAAGGTAAATGTTCATGATGTTTCTATCAAGAACAAACTTATATCCATCTTTATCAAGTAAAGAAACTGATAAGATGTTGCAAACCATAGAAGGTACATAGTAGCAATTTTTCAAAATCATAGTATTGCCATTTGGCAATGCTAGGTGATATTCACCGACGGCAGCAGCATCAATTTGTGCCCCATTCCCTACTCTGAGGGACATATCACCTGGTCCAATTATCCTACTTTTTCTCAGTCCCTGTAATAAATTACATGTGTGAGATCCTGATCCGGTATCTAGTATCCAAGAGGTAGAACTGACCGAAAAACAGTTCTCAATAACAAGAACATCTGAAGAAGATACAATAGTATGTTTCTTCTTCGATGGGGTCATCAAGGAATTCAAAAAATACTCTTTCCCTTGCTCATACTCATGACTGTTATCATAAGTTAGAGCTGAACCGACGTTCCCCAGCCCCGAATAAGAATTCGGATCGGTCAAGCGATACATATAATCTTTATTAGGGCGTGAAATGGTTGCTACCTGGAGAGAGAGAAAAGATACACTCAGCGTGCGCTCTTGCAAGATTTAGATTGGGTATTAGTTTATCGAATTAGGATGGCTCCCACTGTTTCCTCGAATTCGTCTTCAAATGTTAAAAGAAGAATTAGTTGGGATTAATCGCACGTCACAATACTTGCTTAACCTTTCGGCCAAGCTGGTGTCGGTACTTCGAGGGAGGTTTTCCAACGGTTTCGCGAAGTTCCTTAATTATATAACCTCTTTTCCCTGAAGGCGTTGCCCCACTAACACCGTTCTAGACACCTACTTGGTTTACAGCAATGATTGTTAAGTGAAATAATTTCCAAGGAGTAATTCTACTCATCAGTGGGATCACATCTATCTATCATTGTGTGATAAACTAGATGGAAGCCACTCTAGTCACCACACTCCAGAAGGTATGCAGCACTAGCAAGTTCCATGTCTATTTGAAACTCCCGATGTGGTTTTTTCCCCTACGACCCAAGTGACCTTGACACTGTCAACAAATCTAAGAGTCCTAGTCAAGTTCAACCCGTCATTATCATGATTGCATTAAACCCACCAGCATAACCCTTAACACAGTCAACAAGGTTATACGACTATCCAACAAATGCAGCACGAATACTAAGTATAACTTATAAGAAATGACGGAGGGCTACGGCTGGGTTTTTTGCGAAAAACCCGTTAATGTAATGAACTTGATATCGTTGAAGGAACCTGAGTAGTTTTGAAAAGGAGTGGTTTAGGCTCCGGTTTTGAAAACTTGTGGTTTTGAAAAAACCGAGTAATCTACAGTATAGACTTTTGCTCAAGAGGTCACTCCCCGCGAAAGGATCTCGGCTCTTGCCTCCTGTAATGAGATGCCGGATATTCATGATCGAATACCTTTATGCAAAGCGAAAGAATATAACTGTAGTTTTTCGAAATTTTTTCCAACAACATCATTTAGGTTTATTTTCTTGCATTTATAAAAATTAATGCGGTCCCATCATTTTAATCCTATCACACCAGAAAAGAACGAAAATACGATGTATGTATATGCCATCCGCATTCGCCACGGGCCCCATCATCACCCGTTAGGTTACTTAACTAACGACAGATTGGGGGCTGGACTAGCGTGGGTGTAACACATATACAACATCTACTAGTATATATAAGTATATATAACATTCATCTCAGGCATGATAATAAGCAACATCACAGAATCTCAGCCAACAATACAGAAATGTGGATAATCTTGGAGCCCCGGGTTTCATTTGAGCCGCAAATAAAACCTGACGTTCCCGGTCGTGTGGATAGCCTGTGCAATGAAAACCTGGACCCCAACAAGCGCGGAAAGTTACCCGCCAATCCCAGAAGTGAGACAACCCCTTTCAACAAAGTGAATGGGCCACCCAACACTGCACGGAATCCGGTAACTTAGGCGCCCTTCTATGGGTCATCCTATACCCCATACGAGTGCGGCGAATAGCCCGCCAATTCTAAAATGAGCCCCCTCCGCCTCAACGTCATGAGATGCGGGCTTGTTGCCTTCTAGAACCCGGCTATTCATGCACCCCACCGCGGGGTAATCCTAGTACAGAAAATGAAAATAATATGTACAAATGGTGACATCGATCTCAACCCGGTCGTGCCCTAAACAAATAATATACAATCCGGCAAAGACGGCAGTCCACATGTCGGACGCTCACCCCGCAAATGAATATACAAATGAATCTTAAACTGTACCACTAACATTGCACTACATGCTATCCACCACGACTATCCAACCACAATCACAGCACAAGCACAAAACATCAACACGAATGTCACATTCGCAAAACCAATCTAAAAGAACATATAACAATCAGACGAATTGTACCGATTAAATGACATTCACGGTCGCAGATAAAAGTGAATGTACTGTAAACTATTAAACAGTGTCAAATATAATGACTTCGAAACACTACAAATTGCCCCTAACTGAAAAACAACAAAAAATCAAATCTCAGCAAAATCTAGCAACATCTAAAACCCAAACTTCAAGAGATAAGAACCCATACCAAAACATGAGGCAATCCACCGTAATAAAACAGGTGAGGCCGGATTTTTGAGGGTTGTGGCCGGCCAAAACATGGTGGAATTGCATAGTTTTTATTCTGGGTACATCTCACAGTCAAAGAATCACTCTGCACTTGCTAAAATTTTTTTTTAAGCCTCTCAAAAATCGATAGAAACTTGAAGTTTGGTTTCAATGTTTTGGAGTTGTTTCGGTTTTGTCGTTTTAACATTGTTTAAACTTGCTAGGGTAGAGTTTATGGGCTGGCTCTGATACCATGAAAGGTTACGCTAAAGCCCCGGCTAACTACCGTGACCAAATGCGGAACAAAATTTTTCTAACGATCAGAACATAGCACTAGAATAACTTTTAACCCGGATCTTGCCATAAACCTAACTAGCAAAAATAAAGTGGTGCAATCTACTATGGAAAGAATTCTCACCGAGCGACCCAAGTCCTTCGGTCTTCTTTCCTCATCATATGCTCCAAGTGGCCACTTTGAACTTGTTTGATCTCCATTTCCGGCTCCATCAGTCCTCCGGGATCGAGCTTGTTCTCCGGCCCTCCTTTGTCGTAGATGATCCACCCGAGAGATGTGATCCATGGCTCAAGCTCCAAACTAAGTAAGAAAAGGAGAAATTAGAGAACTTGGGATGCTAATCCAAGTTTTCTAGGATGTAGTATGAAGATCTATGTGTTCCACTATCTCTACCTTGCCTCTTTACTTGTTTCTCAACTCATAAGAGGGTAGTGAAAGGGGAAGATGATGAAGGTGGAGGAAACTTGAGAGGAGGGAGGAAAGTGAAGCAAAATGGGAGCTCAAGAAAATAATGAAGCATCCATGAGAGAGAAAATACACACAAAGGTTTTGTGTATGAATTTCTTGAATAAACAATCAACATCCATGCTTCAATAGTAACTCCAAATGAATTAAAAATTCATTTGTTAAATATTGATGCATGGTTATCTCCATTCCTCCCATACCTCACACTTTACACCTCATTTTCCATATATCAAATAAATGGAAAAAGCATAATGAGGTGGCCTCCTTCTAGAAGGTAATCTGTATTAAATAAGGATTACAGTCTGCTGTATATACATACCTGCATTCGGATAAAAACACGAATGCACAAAGAGATAGAATAACACGAAGAACGTAATACTAGAATATACATATCGAAATACATATATGTAAACTATTAAATCAATACCTAATTTAACAATCCGGCTTAAAACTCGAGCCGGCTAGTATTACCAACTGTCCGATCGAAAGTCCGAGTACAAAGTACATCAATCGATCGAGACCCTGCTCGATCCAATACGGCTACTACATCATTTCGCCCGAACCAGGGAAACCCTCTATGTGGGACTTTAAAGACTCGACAGTACGCCGTCAGTGAGTTACTGGATAAATCCATAACCACAAGCACGTCAGCAGCACTAGCTGTACGTAACGGCTACCCGGGTACCTGTCGAAAAGGAAGGCCGACGAGCAAACTCATCCGGATCCCTACTGAGCCTATCTGTGAAAATCTCCATACAGTCCGGTCTCTTCGTCTGAGAGTATTGCATACCGGGTCTAGGGGGTGGTAAACGTCGGAACTTGGTAACCTGGTAATTCGTGCTGATGCGGCTCAGGACCAATTCGGGAAACTACTGATCAGCCTATCAATAAATCCCAACTGCCTTGGCCAAAGCCTTATGTTCCTGACCAATCGAACACAGTGTGATATCGAATTCCTATACCGGGAAAGACGAATCCCCGATAATCGCTCACTGCCTCTATATGGCTCGAAACTGTACCAAACCAAAACCTGTTTGCACGAATCAGTAGAGCCGTGGTAGGGTAGTGATCAATGCACAGTGGGAACTCACACGAGACAAATGCCAATCTCAGGTCTAAAGACTAACCTGTACTCATGTCACATGAGAACTTCCACCTGACGATAGGTATAGTACCATCTGGAAATTCTCGGCGAGTTTGTCCGGTGTACTCACCCACAGTAAGCACCTGTATACAATCTTAGGTCTAAAGGTCAATGGTTGTAGGACCAAACCATTGCCCCTCGTACCGGCCTAGAAACGTATACACTAGTCTACTCCGGAATATCGATGCCATACTCTCACGACTAAGGACCATTTAAGGATGTGCGTACCGATTACCCGGCTCCCATAAGTATGATCGTCATCACAACACAGGTAGTCTAGCATTGATCCTACGGGCTTTATCAACATGTATAAATGATATGTAATAGCAAGTAAAACATACACATGTTAAGATAAAGACAAACCAAATAGCATACTATCATATCTAGCAAGACTGTCTTGTACATATATATGTCCAAGCATCCATATGTATACATATACAATAATGGCCTCTAGGGCATATATATCCAACACATTTGTTCCCCTATTAATTAAACATAATAATAAGTGCTAGGCTCTGTTCAAACCCAATGAGGCAGCGTCTCACATGCTCCCTACGTGAGCGCCATCGTCGGCCTCTTATAAGATTAAATCCTATAGCGGCGCCTCACGTAAATTTCATGTGAGCGCCAATATGCAAAGCATAGGTGCGCCTGTTATATAAAAATTAAATTCTTAAATGGCGCCCACGTGTATAAAACGTGAGCGCCAGTGCCCAAACTAAAGCATGTAGAATTTAATTCTACATGAGTAATATTTTCCCAAAATCCAGGATATTCTCTGTTAAACAGAGCCGCTGGATCAAAGATCCAATGGTGATGATAAATCATCCAATGATGGATTTAAATTCTATTTTGGGAAAGTATTTTCCCAATCTTTCTAAAGAAAGAAAGATTGTGCTCTGTTAAACATAGCACCCTTGGATTAAAAATCCAATGTTGATTAAAAATCACTGATTGAAATAAATAAAATTCTATCTATGAGAAAATATTTCCCAAATCTTGTTAAAAACCAGGATATATATATTCTGTGAAATAAAATTAACTGGATCAAAGATCCAACGGTGGATAAAATCCCCCAAATAACTTTTGAGGCCAAGTGAATCAATTAGTATCCCTCAAATTAGAGATTTTCTTAAACCAATCAACAAATTTGGCACTCCTATATAAAGGATAGGAGACTTCAAAAAGAAAAAAAAGAGATCAACCTCACAAGCTTCTTTACACAACAAAATGGAGATTTCAATTCTCTTCTGAAGGAAAAAGATCCTTGCTCATCAAAACCCTAGGTAAAGAAACGCAGAGATAGAACTTATCTCTTTTGGCCTAACAACAGAAAAACAAGGGTTTAACCCTCAAGAAAAAGAACCTAGTTCTCTCCCTGATCTGAAATTTGAAAAACAAATCTCTCCACAATTTGAGAATTTAATTCTTATCGGGGAGATTCTGTTCTCCAAACTCAAAATCAAGAATAAAAGTAGAACTAGATCAAAAAGAAATAAAAGACATATTGTCTAAGAATTTAATTCCTTCACAAACAGAGTTTAACCCTACATAAAAAACTTTGTTCTTATAAACAAATAGAAGAACTTAGTTCTCCAATGAAACCGGTCTCAGATATTCAAAACATAAATCATTAATGGTCAAAATGCCATTAACAGAAATCAAAACTTCTTCAGAAAACATAAATAAAGAAAAAGACTTGGCGCCTCACGTGTTTCCCATTTGAGCACCCAAAAGATTCCCTTAAATAGAACCCAGCGCCTCACATGTTTCCTATGTGAGCGCCAAAAACAAAGAACTTAGTGCCTCACGTGCTTCTCACGTGGGTGCTCAAAATAGAAGGCCCAGCACCTCATGTAAAATGCACGTGAGCGCTATATAAAAGTGTAGAAGCACTATAAAGTTAGTCCAAATGACTAAGCTCTGATTGGGCAGCGCCCATGCCTGAGCGGCTCAAGTGAAACACATGTGAGCGCCCAATAAAATAAATGAGACAGCGCCTCACGTGTCCCTCACATGAGTCCCATACAAAGTGCTTAACACTCTATATTTAGTCAAAATCACTAAAGTGCTTAGCACTGATTGGGTGGTGCCCATGTCTGAGCGCCTCACGTGAAACACAAGTGAGAACTAGAGCCCCAAACAAGTGTTTAGCAGTTCTGCATAAAAGGAAAAAGGCTGAGCAAATAGAACCACAAATAAGTGCTTAGCACTTTTGAATGAAAAAGAAGAAGAAGAAGAAGAAGAAGAAACTTAGCACACCAAGCCCAAATTGGATAAGGCTCTCTGAAAGTTTCTTTCAAGTGAGCCCAAATGCTCAGTTGTTGGATCTTAATAAAATTTAATGATCCTGAAAATATTGATAAGTTGATCTTAGTCTAAAATAAGACTAACGTATTCTTAGTTAAAATAAATTGAGCCTAAATGCTCATATATTTAAATCTCAAACTAGATTAACGGTCCTTAAATAAAATAAAATATTTTTGAACTAAAGAAATATATAACCTATATCCAAAACAAAAATCATGAAAATATATGTACAGATTTGGACTAATCGGCGCCCTACGGGCGATGGCATAAAATAGTCTCCATATACAATCTACGGGCAACCAAAATAAACAAAATAACACACGACACGAATTGAACTTCTGGAGAAGGAGAAAGTTTTTATCGCAACGCGATAACGTAATTAATTGCAGAGGCTTGTGCTTGTAGGGAAGAGCATCCCCACAATCAAAAAACCCTCAAAAATTAGGGGAAATCTGATAAAGTCTGCTTCATCGGTCGCATCTATCCAAACCTTCGATATACGGTGCCATAAATCAACTTGGTATCTTTAAAGAAGTGGATGGATATGTCCAAATAGTATTTCCCCCCAAATTCAGGCTAGACATCCTCCGTGTCTTAGTCCGGTCTTCGGCGGTAAACACAATCGATGTGCAATAATCTAATCATATTGCCAGACCCGCGGCGATCCGCACAAGCCGGTGACGTCAATAACCCTAACTAATTTCCATATCACCGGGTAGTAAGCCATCCAATCAAGGACTGCTACATCTTCAAAAACTGGGTCGAAGACCACTACCCACAGGGGAAATTCGCACTAGCGAATAATTGGAGGATAGATCCACCACAAAAGCACACTTCCAAAAAAGTGGATATACGTGGAGGAGGGGGCATCCTGCTTGCTCGTGGAAGAAACTCCATGGGAAGTATTTCTTTCAGCAAAAACTAAAAGAATGCTGAAAGATCTACAAGTATGTCGGACGATCAAATAGAAAAGCCCGCTTAAACCCAAAATTATAGAATGGATGTTGAAATTGTGTCCCACGCCGAAAATTACTGACAAAGGGTAAAAAACCCAAGTCAAGCCATCGAAATCTTCTAAGAAAAAGAAGAAGACCAAGAAGCCTGTGCAACCTGATGAGAATGTTGACAGACGCACAAACCTCCAGAAATATATAGACGCGCTGGAAGAATACAATCAAAAAGCGTGAACGCCAGTCACACTCGAAGAGTTCCTCTAACATATTCTTGAGGACAGGGACAATGTCAATGATGAGGAAAATAACTTATCATGCGAAGCAGGAGAACATGTAGCAAGTTGCCACATTGTTTCTCATTCATCACTATATAATGAAGAAGCTCCACCAGCATCGGATAGCGACACAGATAACTAGGGGCGGAATCGGCATCATGAATCCCGAAACTGCCGGAAGAAGATCTGATTGAAAGGCTGCTGAATAAAGCCTTCCAAAAGAGCAAAGATGATTAGGAATGCAAGATGACCATATATGAAAAAACTAAACGTCAGCGCCTGAAAAAAGAAGCTGCGGTGAAGATGAGTCATAAAGCTCTTTGACCAAACCAAGGCATACATGCAACAAATAAGAGTAGGATCAAAACTGAGAAGCGGTTTGCTAAAGCCCTATCAATGGGGTGAAGCTGCCACCTCTCATGATGTAAGCTCCTGGGGTCCCATATTTCGATGGTAAAGAGGGACACCTAAAATATTGCTCATACCACCGAAGAACGCTCATCCCATCGAGAAATGCAACGCCTTCAAGATGTAGTGGAAAAGAATATGTTGCCCATAGAAAACACTTCAAGAAGGAGAAGCCCGATGGGATCGCCCTTGATAAAGAGGTGGCCAAAGAGCTCGCCGCCAAAAACCTGCCTAAGAAAACTAAAATGAACTATAATGTCCTTACGCATTAAAGAAAGATACCCTCATAACTGAGCATACTAGATGCTCTGCTCTTATCCAAAGATGCACGAGACTCCTTGATCAAAGGCTTGCAAGAGCCTGATCAGTTTCAAGCCTTTCTCGTAGAATAAAAGATGAAAAATAAATTGGCGGAGGTCTAAAAGGCTGACATCACATTCAGCAATGAAGATCTGCCCCTCAGTACAAGCGAGCATAATCGACCACTATATATTACTAGGTACTGCCACGACTTCAAGATAGGAAAAATCCATGTCGACAACGGATCTTCTGTCAATTTTCTCAACATGAGAGTACTAAAAGAAATATGTATGAATGTTCAGCATCTTGCCCGAGACAAAATTACCATCTCGGAGTTTGACTCGCAGTCGTCATGGATATGTAGGTCCGTAATATTGACGCTCCGCTTCTGGCTGCTCGTCACTGACATCAAATTCCATGTCATTGATGCCAAGACCTGTTATAACGCTCTACTCGGCAGGTCTTGGCTACACGAGTACAACGTCACAGAAGAACACAATCCTCTCGGTGAATGAGGTGAGAAAGTATGAAAATGCAAAATACATTCAACCAGACTTTGAGGATACTGAAAAGTTCCACAAGCCAGAAAATAAGCAAAAATCCGTGGCCACCATCCTGGTCTTCAGAAGCGACACTGAAGAAGACAAACAAATAGACTACTCAGGATAACCTCAGAGGGAGAATAATAAGCTCGGACACCCCTATCCTGGTATTTGGCAGCGACTCCAAAGATGTGACAAATGCGGTGTTCTCTATTTGCTTATCAACGCAAACTCTTTTTGAAGTAGATAATAGTCTACATATTATGATGATTCCGCCTCGACACTACAGGGAGCTTGACGCGCTCAATACATACAGCATGCATGAACTGGAAACTTTCTACGTGCCTCTAAGACGAAGAGATGAAAAGGAAATCCTCTTCTACAAATCTATAGAGACTAAGTTGGAAAAAGAAGTCTGGCATGGTGCCGATCCCACTCATGACAAGTTCCAGCCCATCCGTATGCCAAAATATTATGCGGAGTGATTAAGGAAGTTGTTAAAGCGCCAAGGAGTGCCTCCCAAACAAACGGTTCGGCAAGCCCAATTCTACAAAAAGATTTGGGATATCCCCGAGACTCGACTAAAGAAACTCAGCGGGAAGATAGAAACAACTAGGCTGGGATATGTTCAGTCCAAGAAGCGGGAGAAAATCTATAGTTGCCACACCATAAACAACATGAATGGAGAAGAAAATGTTTCCCCAAGCAGCCCTGTTGCCGAATATGAAAAAAGTCGCTCTCGATGAAACCCGCCTTATAGCACAGCAAAATCTGGAAGCGTATAAGGCAAGGATGATGCGATCATATGAAAGACTAACCAGGCTAAGAACATTTCGTCAAGGCGAACTCATGCTGGTTTTCAAAAGACCTATGATTCACAATCATGCAAAATGGAGGAAGTTTGAGCCAAACTATAAAATCCTGTACATTATAAATAAGGTCTACCAAGGTAGAGCTTACCTGCTCATAAATGTGCATAATGAAAGGCCATTCCGGCCAATAAACGGTCGATTCCTCAAAAATTATTATTCCTAAAGAGTCGAACTTAGGTCAATGATAAATTACGACACTTGTGTTCGCTCGCAATCTTCCTGAGTCAAAACTCTTAAAGTGGTACAAAATGATATGTGCCCATTAGGGATGATGGACCATGATATCCTTAAACTAGAATGCTGCCCTATGGTATCGGTCATATGACCAGCTGTACACAATCCACGGGCACAAACGATTTGTGTTCTCTATATCTCCAGACCGAAACGTCCCTAAACTAGTGACGGACCACTATGTACTTAAATTGGTATCGGACCGAAATGTCCCTAAACTAGTGATGGACCACAACGTCCTTAAACTGGTATCGGACCGAAATGTCCTTAAGTTATCATTCGTCCTGAACATGGGAATGTTGGACTGAAACGTCTCTAAACTAATGGTAGACCGTAATGTCTTTAACCTAATATATTGCCCTTTGTTGGGTCTCCATTTCGAGCACCCTATACAATCCACGGGCATAAAGTGATAGTGCATTATCCTATGGGCTACCAGTCTCCTCAAGCGAAGAAAAAAAGTATGTCCATAAGCGAAATGGATGCGGATGAAAACCCGAAAGGGCACCGTGAGTAAAAACAGTAGGGGCTACCGGTGAGCTTATGAAAACCCGAAAGGGTGCAAACTCATTGTAATAAAAATGTACTTATGAAGTCCTCTCGACTTTGTAAGGAGAAAACACCTGCGTGAGATCCTTACGACTCACAAAAGGAGAAACACACTTAGGAATCTATATGATCCCTAAAGAGCAAATGCACTTATGAGATCCTCACGACTCGTAAGGAGAATATTCCCTATGTAAGACTCTCACGGCTTATGGAGTTCAAAAGCCTTAAGTTATAGGGATCTAAACCTATTCGTAAGCCATCATGACCCTACAAAATGTATGCCCTACAGGTGGTCCGATATCAACCCTTGTATACAATCCATAGGCGTAAATAAATATATTCCCAATCAAGTCCTACCAAAAACGAGGAATATTGCTCAACATGGTGAACGACACTTGCAAGTCCGCACAACTTGTAAGGAGAAAATACTCTTGCAAGATCCTTATGACTTGCAAGAGAAAATACCATCTAGGAGTCCTCATGACCCCGAAGGAGAACCTACACCTGAGAGATCTTCTCGAATCGTGGGGAGAAATACCTTTAGGAGACCTTTACGGCTCGTAAAGTTGAAAAACCCGTAGTTAGTAGGGATCTAAACCCGTTACCTAAACCACTATTGGCCGAAATTGGCAATGTCATATGATAAGTTGCTCCTAGAAATATTCTAGTCGTAACAATACTGATGCCAAATAAGGTATCATCATACCAAGTATTCGACTCAAACCAAAATTGATGGGTGTGAAAAAGAAAAATAGCTGAAATGATATGGCAACTCGCAATAAAAAACAGCGAGTAAAATAAAAAATTAATAGCCGAAATGATTGGGTACGATGAAAAAACAGCCGAAATGATTGGGCAATCATGACTTTCGCGATATAAAAAGCTGAAAAGATAGAGTATCGAGGAAATATAAAGACAAAATATAACAAAATAAAAAATTTCTACCTTGCAAGTAGATCCACACTGACTCTTATATACAATCTATGGGCATAAATGAAAGAAAGGGAACCATTTTTCCACCATACTTTGTCAAAAGAAGAACCAAGTCTTGACGGTACATCTATAGCCTAGAGACTATCTTGACATTCATCCTCATTCCGACAAGGAATGGGCGCAAATGTAAAATAAAATCGGAGCAATGCCGTATTTCTAGCTCCATACCTCAATGGAGATATATACAAAATAGAGGTCATTTGGATGTCTACCCTACTTCAGTGAAGAATCAGCACGAAACCAAAGCGAAAGCGAAGCGACGACATGTGCCTAGCTTCAAGTCTTGATGGCATGCTTAAAGACCATTGGATGTCATCACACCCCAGAATGGTGCAGTTATGACTCATCGGGGCTTCAAATCGAGCCTAACCTTAAGTAAAACACCACGACAATACCTAACGCTTGATCTTCTAATGGTAATATGGATATTCTAACCTAAGAAGATTACTTGAAGACGTCATGTCCAACCTCAGAATAGATTAGAGACATGACAAACGCATGGATACTTGAGCCGCAACTCAAGGGATTGCATATCGAGAATATATCGGCCAACGTGATGGTACGATGGACTTAACCCAATACCACAAAGCTAACGGACCCCTATCATAAAAAAATGGGGTTATCTATATTTAACGTTAAGGTGAGTTTGACTATAAACCTAAGGGGAAGGTAAACTAAACACTCTGAAATAAGTAAATAAACTAATTCACACCAGATCAGGATAATCAAGAGACAGAGAGGCGCAAATATGAAAATAAATAACTTTTATTCGCAAATCAAAATGGTTAAAAGATACAATCTATAAAGAAAAAGGGGGTACAATGATAACTGTTATGAGGTGGGGTTTTCAGCAATACGGTGATGCTCTCATTCTCTTGCTGGAGTTCATTTTCACGCTCTACTAGTGCAGCTAGCAGTGCTTTAGTTTGGCTTTGTTGTTGCAGACATGAATTGAGCTTCTCAGAAAGCTCATGCTTGGCAATCTTATGGCCCCGCGTTCCTTTCTCCATAAAATCAAGATTCCTTTTCAACGCCATCCCTCTGAATATGCAGCGCTGAGGATTCTAGAAAATGGCTTGGACTCGTGCAGCGTTAGCCTCTATCTGAGCTCATAACTGTCCTGATTCTTTGGAAGCCATCTCATATTCCTCTTGCTTTCTGGCCAGCTTCTACCCATAACATTGAACGAGGGCGGCACATTATTCAATTCGTGTGGTCAATTGGGCTTTCGAAGATAAATCCTCAAGAATAAGATGCTTACACTCAATCTTATAGAAGCAAGCTTCGATCTGTCTGCAGTAGCCAACCCAAACACAGACAAAGTCTTCATTATGAAAGGTTACAAGGGTAGCCATTATAGGGTTGACTTCATCTGCAAAGTCTCTAGCAGAAGTGAGGGCCTCGATATCAAGGTCTTCGATAAATTCGTTTAGCATTCGTCTATTGTTTTCCATGCTCCTAGAAGATTGGCGTCTAATGAAAGGATCCGTGGGCATAAATATGCGAGATTTGAAAGGAGCTAAAGCCAACGGAGCTGTTACAAAACAGGGCATACATAAAGATGGGTCGGATCCCTGTTTAAAATGAGAGAAGATGCATAAGATTCGACATACCTATAGCTAGATGTGGTAAATCTAGGAGCGTAAAGGTTTCAGCCATTTCTTCATCTTCTTCTGCAAGCTATAAGACTGCAATTAGTACAAGAAAAATCTTCATCATGGGAGGGTTACTTGTAGAAAGTTGGAGTAAGAAGCGAGAGATATACTAACCAATGCAGGAAGGAGGAATAGGCCTCAATTGGAATGCAAAGCGTGTGGTTAACGCTTGAACCAATTTGTTGAAGAGTACTTCTGCAAGATTGCGACAGTATACACCAGGAAATTAACATAAGGAGTAAGGTCAATACGGAAATGAAGAAATGACAAAATATCGAAGGAAAAATTACCTTCCATCGCTAAGTTCGGAGAGATTCATGGAGGCGCGAAGGAAATAGGTGGAGAGAAGACAGTCATAGCGCGGGCTAATGGGGGTTCCTCAACCTATAGATCTCTATGATTCATGTATGTTACGACCAGTATAATGGTTGTCGTACCTGCATCGGAAATAAAGAAAACGTTAGCAAATAATTCTAGCAGAAATAAAAATGAATGTAAGAATGATACCACGCAATGTACCCATAGATCCCAAGAGAGTTGGCAAGGTAGAGACCGCGACTGTATCCGGAGCATTACTAGCCTCATTGGTTTCTTCGGTCTCCATTGCCACTGAGGAGACGCATTCAAGATCCACACCCTCGTCTCCTGAGTCGACAAAGGACATCGCCATGCCAGCATTGCCCGCAGATGCCTGAGATCCAATGGGGGAAGGAGTGGCGATTGGAGCAATATTAGACTCTGGGTTGTGATCCTCAATCCTAGAATCTCTAGATGTCGCTGCCTCATTTGCTGCTTCAGCGTCCAAGCTTGTCCTTACTGTATCAGATATCATCATAAAAAAAGGGATGTTAAAATTCGAATAAATCACTATATGAGGAAACCCGGAAAAATAATTAAATCTTACCAGGTTTAATCAAGGCATCATGTTCTGCTTCCCTCTGAATAAGGCACTCTGCTTCCTCACGAGTTGCTCGTGCTATTTGCCTATGAGCGGTCAATAAAGCAGAAGGCATATCTTCTATAGGAGCAGCAACAGTTCGTGTCTCGCTCGAGCCAGCACATGCGAGTAGGTTGGAACGACGTTTCCTTTCTGCATACCTCCGACACTTCTCTTCCACTTGAGTTGTCCGCATAGATCTGTCGAGAACAACCGATAAAAAAGGTCCTCATCCGAATCATAGCCAACTTCAGAAGTTGCTGCCACATCCATCATCGGTTACTTCAACGATGCCTCTCGTAGCGGAGCGGAAGAGACCTGAGCAACAAATGGAGGCTCCGAAAATTCCATAGTGGTTTTTAGAGGAGAAACATCCTTTATATGAACACATAAGGATCGAGCCCCGCTCGAATTAGCACTAGTCGTGGAGGTTCCTATATGATAATAAAGGAAAGAAGTCAGGACATGGATGAAATGAGTCAGATATTCTAAAATGCATAAAACAAATTCATACCGAGACCCATAGAAGCTCAAAGCCTTTTTTCCTCCTCATACATTCTAATCGACGCTTGGAGAGTTTCCTCAGTGGAGATGCCTGTTGAAAGAATAAATGGTTAAAAATAAGGCATGATATCATTTCTCTCTAGAATATACAAAGAATGTGAACGAGATATACCTGACGCCGCAAGAACAGCAAGCACTGCTTGCTTACAGGTTAACCGTTTGGAAGCTTCGAGGGCTGCTTGAAGATTGGTCGCTGCATTTTCATCAGCAGAGATCTCCAGGAGAAAAAGATTTTCATGTGTTTTGTATTCGGATAGACCCTTGCAATAGGGAGCATAAGCCTCTTGACCGAACATGACATCAGCTGAAAATATCGACTTTTCTTCTTCTCGGAGCCGAGAGCGGTGCTTGATGATAAGTGTTTCCTCTTTATGGGTATCTTTTGATGGCGAGTTTCAATTTCGGAGCCAATGTCTAACTCAAGTGATGCTGCAGCCACTACGCCACCATAGGTGCTCATATCAGACCTTGATTTAATCGTCGAAGCCATCGAAAAAACACGCGGAGGCACCACCGCATCACTCTCCTTTAAAGAAGGGCGGACAACTGTTCGCCATTTCAGTGGGTCCGCAAGACTGCCAGCTGGGATAGAATCCTTATGATCGAGAAGCATCCGCCTTTCTTCCTTGATAATAGCGCCCGTCGCATGTTGATACCAGGACGTATAAGCAAATATGGCCTTCGGAATATGATTCGGTTCGGCCATCAAGAAATGAGATCTCAGTCCAACCGCATGAAATGATGGACGGCATTGTGAACGGTCTCCTCTGAAGCGACGAGATTGACAAGAAAGGGCTCAAGGGGAACACCCTGATCATAGCCTAATTGCTAGGCAAAGCGATGAGGGTCGTACCGCATGAAAAGCACACAAGCATTTCTTCTATACACCAAAAATCCAAGACTGATGGTGTACAAATGTGCGACTTCCTTATCCTTCAAAATGAAAACCCCATCCTTAAGCACGTCATGCAGTGGCTGGACCACTCTCGAATGTTCTTTGCTAGTGGTCAGTACCCTGTCAATAAAGGTCATGCTATCCTCCATAAAGCATGGACGCAGGAGCAATCGCCGAGTTGCCCGTTGTGTTGGATTGGGAGAAGAAGCATCAACCAATTTCATGACCCATGAGAAGTTATATCCATCATAAAACCGGGGTCTCTTGCTCACCAAAAGCACCCAGTACAAGAATCTCGATTCATGATGTAATATAATGGAGAGGGAAGTTTACGGGTTCCACACCCGGCCGGGCGGTGTCAGCTGCCATGCTTAAACCATTATATAAATAGGCTAATCCCGCAACACTAACGGCCACACGCGTTCCCTTCGTGATACGATGAGCTGGGTAAAAGACAGATGATCTCATGAACCGATGATGTGTACGAAGCGCGAACCAGTTGAACCATAAACTAATGAAGCCCACAAGAAACGTCTCCTCGTCAGTCTGGGGCAGCAATTTCCTCAAAAGAAGTGACGGGGATATCTGGAATATAGAATAGCTTTAGATCCTTATCAGCAGTCGGCAGTTTGTTTAACCTAAACCCGAAAGGATCATTAAGCTTCGCAAATTTTGCAGTCTTCTTGGACAAAACGTCCGTACGAAGGAAATGGGCAATGAAATTTACAAAGCTGACCCTATGTCCTCCAGACTCTAAATATAAGTTTTCATAGATATTCAACACTTTGATGAAACTTGGGAATTTATGTCAGATAGCATTCTCGGGTGTAAGGCCGCTGAAAACCGACTCTGTCGTGAAAGTGTATTCGTCAGGAGGAAGTACCTCCTAGTAGTGCTCCCCCCGACTGGTAATTTAGAGATTTCGAGAAATTCTTCCAAAGAAATCGACACTTCCCGGTCCGATAATAGAAAGTTGTGGATTAGGATATTCCATTGTTCCAAAAATTACTTGACTCACCATACGTGAGGGATATGATAATAAAACAGAGACATTTTTATCGCCGGATAAAGTCTAGTCTTCAGCAGCAACGACTTCTTGGCGGACAGGACATAACGAGCCCAAACGAGATAACCCGTCGAATATCGTGGGGTCACTCCTATGGTATAAACCTAACCCCAAGGCCGCGCTTCTCCTTGGCATATTCGATGCCACAAAATATCTATGGTCATCGGTGGCTGAACCGGTATTGATACCATAGCCGGTTGAAAACGGCCGTTCGCAGTCCAATTAGTTTCCTCCATCGCATAAGTAGTTGACGGAAGGTTCGTGTACTGAATCGGAGGCATTGGATCTTACGGTACTTCACAAGTAAAACTGCGACGTTCTTGGATGATGTGACTATATGATTAGCCTAAAATATTGCACATTTGTATGAACATTTTTCCTATTATTGTTAAGTGATAAAAGGTGTTAATTGTAAATAAAGAACATATATGGGTTTATTTGTAAAAGATTGCTATCATATGTTTCTACATTTATAATTAATATAATTAGGAAAATATATGCATATAATATTTAAATGAAATATTAATAAATCAAATTTTCAAACCATACAAGATATTCCTAATCAATATTCTTAAGATTTAATATCATATAAATGGTTGGAATAATATCCCAAAAATATAAAATGCTACTAACACTTTGATTTGAGATATTGTGCAGGTATTAGCTCAGGTCTGGAATCCAAGTAAGAGGTCCAAGTCAAATCGCGATATCGAAATCCAATCTGCCAAATTTTAGAAGCAAATCGAGAAATCAAGTAACGGTAGAGATTCAGAGCAATATTTTCAGAATGTATATATCAAAAAGATCTCCAAATATCGACAAAAAACAAAAGAAATCTCAAACCTAATTCCACTAGGATGCAGCGGATCCGCGGCTAAACGTGGCAAAATGCGGCGGAACCACGGTTAGATATGGGCCGTTTGATGTAGGATTTTGTGGATCTAATCTTAATAGCATCTACTCACATATGGAATTTAGGGTTTCGATTTCACGGACTATAAAAAGGGCCGAGAGCTGTGCATTCAAAATCATCCAAGTGATCACACAATCTTCTATTCATCTACCTCCATAAAGAGAGAGATTTAGAGCAAACAAGGGTTCTTGTAATCTACTTTCTCAGGAGAAGTTGTAATGCAATAGTTGATTGATAAAGGTAGTTTTTTTTAATTCATTTTGCATTTACTTTTCAGCATTTACTTTACACATTACTTTTCTGCATCTTAATTATGCTTTCTTTCATCTTCAACCTTTCTTCTAAATCACTATTAACCATGAGCGAGTAATTCCTTACTTGCTAGAGTTTGTAGGATATGGTAGAATAATGGTGAAAGATCTTTTAACTTCTTTTTAAAATTTTAATGTTTATAAACTTTAGCAAAATAAATGTTAACTTCCTAATCGGTAGTGTAAGTGCACGGCGGCGCCCCGGCCGTCAATCCGACGGCCAAATGCGGAAGCGGTGATAAACTTTAAATTTTTCTTGAACTGGAAAACCGCCGCGCACTAATACCCGGATCGAACCACTAACTAGTCCTAGCTATCAACAAGAAAGGGAAGAGAGATATACCGACAGATCCGAGTCCTCCGGTCTTCTCGTCGTCGTCCCGATCTCCTGCGGAATGTGCCGTCTCCTCCTCGTCGCCGGAAGTGCACCAGATCGCCTACTTCTTTTACGGGCTCCCACCTCAATGCCGAGGCAACTCGGGCACGAAGCTGGCTAGTCGACGTGCCCAAGATTTGCTGTAGAATGTAGTGTACAAGTCTCATTTTGGGGTTGTAGGAATTGCCTTTTAGTGGAGGAAATGATATGAGAACAATGTGGAGGGACTTGTGGGATTTTCCAAAAGCAAAAGAGCAAAAATCCCACATGCAAAAATTTGGACAGCCCCCTAATGCTTTGGCCGGCCATGACTCTTGGAGAGAGGAGAATGAGAGTGTAGTGTGATGGATAATGAGAGAGCTATCTAATTATCCAATGGAGAGAGAGAGAGAAAGCTATCATACAAAAGAAAATGATCACCAAATCAAAACCCGCACTCAACCACCTACCACCAACTTCATCATCAACAACCATGATGATTTACAAAGTCAAGCAATCATGAGTTTATGAAGTCAAATGATGGGACAAGTATCATGACAAGATAAAATGCAAAGACCCCCTCCACAAACACTTATTTGCAACAATGCAAATAAGCCCTCCTCCACCAATCTTCGGCCAATGAACGGAACAATGGAAATCGGCCGAAACGGAAAGCAAACTGGCAACTCCAGAAAACTGGTCCCGTAATAAATTACAGGAAAACCCCGATACTGTGCATACACACCCGCATTTGTATTCCGACCGAAATACAAATGCAAAGAGATAAAGTCTACACTGTACTATACTAGGATCCGGCTTATACCAAAGCCGGCTAGTAATATCTGTTCGATCCTGATCCGTGCAATACTGCACGTATCTGATCGAACCCTGCCATATAACCATACGGCCTATGGTACAAACTGTCCAATCCTGATCCATGCAATACCGCACGTATCTGATCGGACCTTGCCATATCTCCATACGGCCTCTACAACCTTTCGCCCGAAAGCTGAGTAACTGAATGTGGGGGACTCTAAAGACTCGTCAACACCTTGGTTGTGGATTTAACCACTAGCACGTTAGAGGTATAAGCCAATACGTAACGGGCTACCAGGTATTGACCAAAAGGGACGTCTGTGAGCGAACTCAGCCTGACAACCCTACTGAGCCTGTCAGTGACAATATCCGTACAGTCCGGTCCGTTCGTCTATGAGCATCGCATGGCGGGCCTAGGGGGTTGGTAAAAGTCAGACCCCCAAAAGCGGTACAAGTCGTGTCGGAGTGTAGCCCAGAACACCCTGAGATACTACTGGAATACCTACCAGTAAATCTCCTTGCCTCGGCCGAGGGCTTCGTGTAATGGCTCTCCTAGACACAGCACGACCTCACCCCCAATACCGGGAGAGACGAACCCCTGAAGATACGCTCACTGCCTCCATGTGGCTCGGGACTGTACCCAACTAAAACCTGTTTGCACGACTCCTTTGAGCCGTGGTAGGGTAGTAATCAAAGTACAGTGGGAACTCACACGAGACAAATGACGATCCCCAGGTCGATGAACTAACCTGCACACATGTCACCAGGGAACTGCCATCTGACGTCTGGTATATGACCAACTAGCATGTTCCCGGCGAGTCCTGTCCGGTGTACTCATAACCCAATGAGCACCTGTATACATCTTAGGTGATCCAACTGACACCAGTGGCTTGTGAGACCGGCCACCGCCCCTCGTCGGGGTCTCGACTGTATACACTAGTCTACTCTGGACTATCGATGCCCTATCTCGAAACTCACACGACTAGGGACCATTTTAAGGATATGCTTATAGACCCCAGCTCCCACTTATATGATCGCCCTCATACTGCTGGTGGTCAAGCACGAATCCTAGGGGCTCTATCAACGTGTAATATTAACTTGTCAGGTCACCTAAAACAGTACACGATGATAAAGGTAAACCAGATAGCATACTATCATCTCGAGTAAGACTGTCCTACCGGGATAGGTCCTCCCTCAATCACCGCAATCACGTGCCTGTGATCCAATAATTGACTCTGAGGGCATTATCTCCAACAATCTCCCACTTGCACTCAAGGCTAATTATTGCGATGTCGCATACTCACAGCCCGTGTGATACCGAACACCCAACTCCTCTACTAGTCAGTCTCACAAAGCTCGTTTGCGAAACTATTGCGTTTGAGGAATAGCCTTAGTGAGTGGATCCGCTTTGTTGTCTCTTTCCATGTCTCTCTATATCTCAAGTTCGCGGAGAAACCCATCTTCCGAAATGAGCAATACCTGTCTTAGAATGTGTCTGGATGTCTGATGGGACCTAGCTCATAAATGAACTCTAAATCTAAACTTCTTAGACTGTATCGTCAACTGAACTTAATCAGTATCCTGCGCCATGCCACCCTCAGTATTGCCTTGGACCACCTGTCCAAAATACTGCCCCTCATCAGAAGGAAAAACTATAACTCTGACAACCTCCTTGTCGTCCAGGTCACCTTGGAAGCCTGGAATGATAACTATCTCCCGAATGAGGCTGTCGTTATCATATCCCTAGAACATCCACTTATGTTCTAAAACTGCTTCCGACTGTTTCTCCAGGATTGGATCAATGCCAACTTATTGCATCTAGTGCAAGAACAACATCTGGTGTGGTACATGACATCTCATGATTGACTCAATTGCCTAAGCAAGTGATCTGTCAATCATGCACATCCCTCTCTACTTTAGTCTGTAAGACACCTTTAGAGAGGGTGACTCCATCACCTGCAGGTACACTACCGTGCCTGGAGTCGTCCATTCTAAATACTCTTAGAATGCTGTCTAAGTACCCTGATTGGGAAACCACCCAAACCTAGATCTAAAACCATAGATCTAGTAACCAGTATGTCTGATATAATATCCAAGTCCTGTGTGGAGAAAACACTGTGTGACGACCAAAGTATAACCGATTGAAGTATAGGAGTTTCCTTTCCTACTCTGTGTATGTCATCCAAATACCAGGATATCACACCCTACTACCTTCTCAACAGATCCATCCCCTATTCTGATGAAGTCAAACCCATGACTGTCACGTCAGAAATAGATGATCTATCTCCGCTACATCTGCTTTAGTCTATAAATAGACATAAGCTACCTGTCTACCAATGCTTCCGCTGCTCCCACTGACTATGACAACCCTCTGGCAGAGTCATATAGACGTACATTTCTAAAACTAGTTTAGAACGACGCTATGGTCATCCTCCCGCCGGGTCTCGCAGCCTGGAACAACAGCAATGGTAATTGTGGGTAAACAAGAACTTCCCTGTCACCATCCTTGAGGCTACCGTAGTACCTCTCGGGTGCCTGAAGTTACCCACCAAATCTGCGGAGTTGCCAATGGAATGTCAATCCAGATTGAATCTTTAGGTTCCTTATCAAATCTTCAGTAATCGTTTGTGGTTCTGGAATCACTTCCAGTTCTACCATACTCCCACTACTGTTTTCTGAAAAAATCCATTTTTAATAAAACTGTGGCGAGTCTAGAACAATATCGCTATTGTTCATCCAGATGGTAGAAAGTCAACCCTCGTCATAGCCTGGGTCAACCCACAAACAGCCATTACAGAAACGTGCCTTGAGTTGTCCAGTGTCTGGTTTTAATCATAAGCCGGACAACTCCCCGTACCTTAACACCGTTAAGATATGAACTGTTCTATATTCAATATAGAAACAGAGGCACTGATTTAATTGAACCAGATTCAAATCATGCAGCTGTCTCCAGTGCATGTCAACTAAATGGAAGGAGGTCGATCAGCGCTACTCAACTTAGAAATGCTTCCAATTATGAGTAACCTGAAAGAGAAGCAAGATCTCTTGATTATTGCTATCAACTGAATACCATACACAAGTATCTACATCTTCTATCACTTTGAAGAATCCCGATACTTGCTACACTTGGTTCTCTACTCTATTCGAATACCTATAACTTCTCAAAATTCAGACCCTGTGTTTCGGCGAAACACCTGTCTAAAAACTAGAGAAGTCATAAGTAAACCGAATATAGTACGAGGACCAACCCCTCTGTCCTGATGGACCCTGGACAACATACAATACTCTGTATAAGTCCCTTGAGTTTGATAACTCATTCACTGTGTGTCGTAGGTTGAAAACTGTACTTATGGTTAAGAAGAATTACACCGCTGTTTAATGCTCCTTACCTAACCATCCACTAGTATAGGTAAATGTCATCGACATAATTTCAAAATGTATATCTCACTCTATGAAAATAGACGTACAGATATATCGATTTGAAATTGGTGCATAACAGCGGATATTCAAAACCAAATATTTGCCGACCGGCAAACAACCCAGGTGATTTCCTCAAATATCACCGATTGCAACGAATCCCGATATAATGAGGATAGTCACCCAATTCCCAACAACTTACTCCCACTCATCATCTGTAAAACCATACAGATGTGAGAATCATTCCTGGTAAATACATACCCTGGAGTAAGTATCTAGTCGGGAAATCAGCTTTCCTTTAACAGTACACAGTGAGACTGAAACATTGAAATGTTTCGTAGGGGTATTCTGGTATTCATAGTAATGCCTCTTCCATTATCCAGATTCACAACTGTAACCGTGTAATTCCTTGCCACCTCTCCAAATCCCTTCATATGTCTTTAGTCATTATCTTCTGCACACCCCTTTAGGCCAAATGGTTTTCTTCCTTCCCTACCGTTCGGCACCAACCTATGGTTTGGAAGAAGACTATCCAATAAGCATAATGGGTGTATTGTCCTAATACTAGGAACACTCGCAATGCGAGAGAAGGTAAAGATAAAAGACACCTGAATAAATCTTATTCCTATTTCTCCTGAACCAGAATCCATCCCCGAACTGGAACAAGTTCCTTTCGAGTTCGTATATAACCATACGATGGAGTATCCAATAAACTGTGGATCTTCGTAGTGATACGGAGTGTTCTGGAGAAATACAAAGGTGATTTAGGATTGGCGAAGGAATACTTGGTTTGGTCGTGAATATCTGTTGCAATTTACTTTGCCCTCTCACTAATCCCTTGCTTTGTCTTAACTTAATACCTTCTGTATACCGTTTAGGCTAATTGGCTTTCTTCCTTCCCTACCGGTCGGCACCAGCCAATGGTTTAGAAGAAGACTATCCAATTTGCATAATAGGTGTACTACTCCTAAACCAAGGAGTACTCGCAACCTGAGAGAGGGTGAAAAGAAAAGACAACTGAATAGTCCTATCCGTTTTCTCCAGAACCTGAAACCATCCTCGAATAAATTCTTTCGAGTTCGTATCTAACCATACGATGGTTTTGTCCAATGGAAGTGGACGTTCGTAGTAAAACGGGGTGTCCTGGAGAAAAGGGTAAAAGTAGGAGTGGCAATGAGGTTTGCAACTCTGACAATCCAAAAGCCAGTGTTTAAGAAGGTTCGGTCAACTTGGTCACTGAGTCATAGTCTTAGGGTCGGGTCAATGGTCGCTGCCAAAGAGAGAGAGAAAAGAAACACTCAGTGTGCACTCTAACCTAGATCAGAATGGTTACCAATTTATCTAATCTGGAAACCTCCCACTGTACCGTCAAATTCTCCTCCAAACCTGAAAGAAGAATTAGTCGGGGTCACCCGAGGAGTAAACTAACTCATCAGTGGGAATCGGGATCCAACTATCATCGCATGATAACGTGACGGAATCCGCTCACGTCATCACACTCCAGAAGGTATGCGCATATCTGGCAAGTTTCAGTTCTTTTGAAACTCCCGATGTGATTTCTGCCCCATGCTCTTATGACCTTGACTTTGGCCAACATATCATAAGTCACATGTAAAGTTCTACCCGTCATTCTCCAGGTTAATTTGAATCCACCCGTACATACCCTTGACTTTGGCCAAAATGGCAGTATGACTGTCCCAAACCAACGCATCTATCTATGCTGCATATGAATACCCCAATAGCTACCAATCACTGTGCCTTGACTTTGGCCAACATACACAGCTTGAATACTACTGACCACCCATATGAAACGACGGAGGGCTACGAATGGTTTCTGGCGAAAACCTTTAACGTAAAGAACTTGATATCGTTGAAGGAACTGATAGCTTTTAAAAATATAGTGACGAAAACCGTTGCTAAAGAGGTCACTCCCGGTGAAGGGATCTCGGCTCTTTCCCTGTAGAATGGGGTGCAGGATATTCCAAATGAATACCGCGATGCAAAGCAAAAGTAATCGGCTATAGTGAAGTTAATGCCCTGACGCAAACTTCTGTCCAAGGGGTCACTCCCGGTGAAGGGATCTCGGCCCTTGCCTCGTCGACTGAGGAGCAGGATATTCCAACTGAATATCACGATGCAAAACAAAAGTGAACGTCCTTGCAATAACAGCTTTTTGAAAAGTGTTCCAACAACATCAGATTAGGTTTGTTTTTGACTTGCATTGATCCGAATCAACGCAGTCCCATCAATTGATCACACCACAAAAAACGAAAATAATATGACGTACGTATATGCCATCCGCATTCGCCACTGGGTCCCGTCATTACCCGTTAGGTTAGCTAACTAACGACAGAGCGGGGACTGGACTAGCGCGGATGCAAAACATATACAACATCTACTAATATATATACCAATATATTATATTTCGCTCAAGGCGTGAAAGAAATGCAACATCACAGAAAATGTACAGCATCACAGAAAACAATACAGATATCTGGGATCCCCGGGTTTCACAGAGCCACTACTGAAACCCGACGTTGCCCTGGTCATGTGTATAGCCTGTGCAATGAAATCCTAGACCCCTACGGGCGCGGCAAGTTACCCGCCAAAACCTGAAGCGAGGCAGCCCCCTTCAGTGCCGTGAATGGACCACCCAGCACTTCACGGAATCCGGTAACTTGGGCACCCCTCCTGGGTCAACCTGTACCCCCTACGAGTGCGGCGAATAGCCCGCCAATCCTAGAGTGAAGCCCCCTCCGTCTCAATGCCATGAGATGCGGGCTTGTTGCCCTCCAGAACCCGGCTATCCGTGCACCCCTCCGCGGGGTAATCCTAGTACAGAAAGTAAAATATACATACAACGGGTACATCGACCGCAACCTGGCCGTGCCCCAAAATAATAATACAAACAGGCAGTGACGGCAGTCCACAAGTCGGACGCTCGCCCCGCAATATCAAATGTACATAATACAACCACAACTGTACTAGCATTGCATTCAGGCTATCCCCCACGACCGATCCGCAACATCACAGCAAAAAAATAACATCAACGTGAAAGTCACGTTCGCAAATCCGTCTAACCGGGCTATAGCAGTTAGACCGGATTTACCGATCAAGTGACATTCACGGTCGCAGATATAATGTAAATACTGTGAAAAATGTGTTTAAAATATCCGATCAATTAAATTTTAACAAGTGGGTCCCCAAGCATTACTGCAGCAGATCAAGAAATTCTGGGCCCAATGTCAATATTCCAAAACCCAAATTTAAAGCCCATAAAGCTACTGAAGAAATTTCACACAGCAAGCGCACTGTTCGGCGGCGGAACCGCGGCCCAAGTGGGGGTATTGCCACGGTTCCGCGCTCTGTTCGTCGACTGAATGTGACGAATTTCTACAGTATGCTTATAACATCCAGTGCATCACTATTTTACAACCTGAAAAATTTTCCGAGACCAAAAAAATTCAACAGAAACTGATGCTAACAAAAATGTAGTTTTGGAATATTCGATCGATCGAAACAGAAAAACACATTACACCAAGCTAGATTATGTTAATGGCGAGGCTCTGATACCACTGTAAGTGCACGGCGGCGCCCCGGCCGTCAATCCGACGGCCAAATGCGGAAGCGGTGATAAACTTTAAATTTTTCTTGAACTGGCAAACCGCCGCGCACTAATACCCGGATCGAACCACTAACTAGTCCTAGCAATCAACAAGAAAGGGAAGAGAGATATACCGACAGATCCGAGTCCTCCGGTCTTCTCGTCGTCGTCCCGATCTCCTGCGGAATGTGCCGTCTCCTCCTCGTCGCCGGAAGTGCACCACATCGCCTAATTCTTTTACGGGCTCCCACCTCAATGCCGAGGCAACTCGGGCACGAAGCTGGCTAGTCGACGTGCCCAAGATTTGCTGTAGAATGTAGTGTACAAGTCTCATTTTGGGGTTGTAGGAATTGCCTTTTAGTGGAGGAAATGATATGAGAACAATGTGGAGGGACTTGTGGGATTTTCCAAAAGCAAAAGAGCAAAAATCCCACATGCAAAAATTTGGACAGCCCCCTAATGCTTTGGCCGGCCATGACTCTTGGAGAGAGGAGAATGAGAGTGTAGTGTGATGGATAATGAGAGAGCCATCTAATTATCCAATGGTGAGAGAGAGAGAAAGCTATCATACAAAAGAAAATGATCACCCAATCAAAACCCACACTCAACCACCTACCACCAACCTCATCATAAACAACCATGATGATTTACAAAGTCAAGCAATCATGAGTTTATGAAGTCAAATGATGGGACAAGTATCATGACAAGATAAAATGGAAAGACCCCCTCCACAAACACTTATTTGCAACAATGCAAATAAGCCCTCCTCCACCAATCTTCGGCCAATGAACGGAACAATGAAAATCGGCCGAAACGGAAAGCAAACTGGCAACTCCAGAAAACTGGTCCCGTAATAAATTACAGGAAAACCCCGATACTGTGCATACACACCCGCATTTGTATTCCGACCGAAATACAAATGCAATGAGACAAAGTCTACACTGTACTATACTAGGATCCGGCTTATACCAAAGCCGGCTAGTAATATCTGTTCGATCCTGATCCGTGCAATACTGCACGTATCTGATCGAACCCTGCCATATAACCATACGGCCTATAGTACAAACTGTCCAATCCTGATCCATGCAATACCGCACGTATCTGATCGGACCTTGCCATATCTCCATACGGCCTCTACAACCTTTCGCCCGAAAGCTGAGTAACTGAATGTGGGGGACTCTAAAGACTCGTCAACACCTTGGTTGTGGATTTAACCACTAGCACGTCAGAGATATAAGCCAATACGTAACGGGCTACCAGGTATTGACCAAAAGGGACGTCTGTGAGCGAACTCAGCCTGACAACCCTACTGAGCCTGTCAGTGACAATATCCGTACAGTCCGGTCCGTTCGTCTATGAGCATCGCATGGCGGGCCTAGGGGGTTGGTAAAAGTCAGACCCCCAAAAGCGGTACAAGTCGTGTCGGAGTGTAGCCCAGAACACCCTGAGATACTACTGGAATACCTACCAGTAAATCTCCTTGCCTCGGCCGAGGGCTTCGTGTAATGGCTCTCCTAGACACAGCACGACCTCACCCCCAATACCGGGAGAGACGAACCCCTGAAGATACGCTCACTGCCTCCATGTGGCTCGGGACTGTACCCAACTAAAACCTGTTTGCACGACTCCTTTGAGCCGTGGTAGGGTAGTAATCAAAGTACAGTGGGAACTCACACGAGACAAATGACGATCCCTAGGTCGATGAACTAACCTGCACACATGTCACCAGGAAACTGCCATCTGACGTCTGGTATATGACCAACTAGCATGTTTCCGGCGAGTCCTGTCCGGTGTACTCATAACCCAATGAGCACCTGTATACATCTTAGGTGATCCAACTGACACCAGTGGCTTGTGAGACCGGCCACCGCCCCTCGTCGGGGTCTCGACTGTATACACTAGTCTACTCTGGAGTATCGATGCCCTATCTCGAAACTCACACGACTAGGGACCATTTTAAGGATATGCTTATAGACCCCAGCTCCCACTTATATGATCGCCCTCATACTACTGGTGGTCAAGCACGAATCCTAGGGGCTCTATCAACGTGTAATAGCAACTTGTCAGGTCACCTAAAACAGTACACGATGATAAAGGTAAACCAGATAGCATACTATCATCTCGAGTAAGACTGTCCTACCGGGATAGGTCCTCCCTCAATCACCGCAATCACGTGCCTGTGATCCAATAATTGACTCTGAGGGCATTATCTCCAACAGGTAGCGCTATCAATTTATTGATAGTCACGACCAAAATTTGAAAATGGTAAAACACTTGTTTTGTTAAGGGCTTGACATGAATAGAGATCAATGGACGGACAAGGGTCGGTAGTGGGAAACCTTAATTCCCTTCAAGAACCATAATCCACATTCATCACTATCGCTCTAGTTTTAAACTATTAAAAGATAAAAAGAGTCATTTTTAAATATTCATCCATTAACTACTAAGTCCTATGAACCCCATAAGCCTTTTTATTATAAATTTTATATCCGTACTAAAATAGAATGACAACAATCACCCATCAGTTTTATCAACTCGTCTAAAACAAGAAAAGAATTCACATTTCTCCGTGGACGACATGTACTCATCTCGGCTAGCTACTAGCGACACCGTCTTGATTGCAGTTATTTACAAAATACATTTTCACGGTCAATCAAATGGCGCCATTGCCGGGGAAACGGTCATAATTTTTTTCTTGTTATTCGTGTTGATTTCTTATTACAACCAGCAAATATAAAATAAACGAGAACCAAAACCGCATCTTGTAATTATTGTGTGAGTTTTGCAAGGGAATCTAGAGTAACTGGAGCAAGACAACAGAGATTTAGAAGATTTAAACTTGAACCAGAGGAGCATAGGGGTGTTCTGAAAAAATTGTATAAGAAGATCCTTCAAAACGGCGGTGAAACCGCGGCCTTCTTGAGGAGTTGGGCCCTCAATCTTCTGTGTTATTTTTCTATATTCTTTCTCCCTCTTCTAAAGCTCCAATAATCTGATTTTACCTGCAAGATTCTTTGCTAACAGCGCCACTTAAAAATCTTTGTGCGTGTTTTGATTTCAATTTGTTTTGCATATTTAAACCGGACATTAAGGGGCAATAAACCCAAATCCAGATTTGGTGGGGATTTCATCACCCTTCCTAGGCCCCATAAATCAAAAACGAGTATACTATCACCTTACATTAATAAAAAAATATCTAGACTAAGCCCCTGAAGACTGTCATGCTCAATTAGGACAGAGGAGGTTCGTAGGTAATCTATTGCTTATCCGCATTTCTCTTGTGGTGTTTAAGGCAAGTGTGACTAAAAAAAGTGGTTACTTAATTAGACCCGTTATTTCGGTGATTCATATAGTGGATATCTCCCACTTACCTGGCACTTACCTGGCCGCAAGATTGATAAGGAGGTAGTAGAGGATTGATCCTACGACTTGTCCTTTAGAAGTCTAGGAGCGGTCTAGTGACTTGACCTTGGTGACCCTAGTTTTAAGGATTGATTGTGCATCTTGTGATTTGTTGAGTCAATCCTCAAGTCCGACTATTTTTTCAAACAAACCTTCTTAAAATCGTTCTCACACATATCATACACTTCCACGTGCACTAAACCCGCTTAGTGCATGATCGGCTGGACACAGGATTCTAGTGCCCATCTAGTCCGCATTTTTGCTGTCGACTCCGAAGTCAACACTTCTTCATCTTCTATTTACCCTCCACCTACAACATCTTCCAAGATGGACGGATCTCCATCAGGTTTTAACGACATCACCCTGCTACCACCCATAGGTGTGCAAAATCCACCATACATCTCTCTTCAAGAAAGATGCTACCCCATACGCGGACACCTTCCTACGTATTTGTCTCTTCCACCAGCCAATGGGGATAATTTCAAAATTAAACCCCACTCCATCAACCTGTTGCCCAAATTTCATGGACTTGAATCCAAAGATGCATACGTTTTTATAACCAAATTTGAAAACGTATGTGCGATGATGAGTACCACCCAACTTTCAGGGGATGCTCTGCGATTATGTCTTCTCCCTTTTACCTTGTGCGATTTAGCAGAAAAGTGGCTTTATAGCACCGCCGCACATTCTATCTCGAAATGGGATGAATTCGTTATAGCATTCCTTAAGAAATTCTATCCTGATCACAAGACCGCCCGTATTCGGAGCGACATTGACCAGTTTGCCCAACTTCCTAATGAACCTTTTTGAAAATGCTCTGAATGGTTTAAAAATATTCTTGTCCAATGCCCTCATCACAGAATCAATAGATGGCAACTTTGCCGCATTGTGTATGAGGGTGTTAATCCATTAACAAAACAAATGCTAGAAACCATTTGTCAATGTCATTTCATGTCAAAAGACGATGGCAAAGCATGTCAATTTCTGGAAGATCTGGCCGAGCAAACGTTACAATAGAAGAGCACTAGACCAACATCGTCTTCATTTAGGGCAGGTATCCATCAGATCGATATTTCCATCGCAGTGAAAGCCGAAATGGCCACGATGCAAAAGAAACTCGAACCTATGGAAAGAAAATTCTCTTCAGCCTCCCTAAACAAAGTTGCGCTCCCCAAAACCGTGTGTGGTTGCTGTTTTGACCCATCACATTGAACAGAAGAATGTCCTTTGAATCTTTCGTCTCAAGGTCAAGAACAAACTAATGCTGCTTTTCAGCAAAGACATAGAAACGATTCTTATTCCTCCATATATAATCAGTGATGAAGGAATCATCCTAATTTTTCTTGGAACCAAACCCAAACTCAAATTCAAAATTAGTTCCCAAGCCAAAATAACTTTCAAAGGCTTCCCCCACAGCAACAACAGCCACCACAACAAATTCAGCACCCCTTTCAACCGCAATCTTTCCAAAATCCGGCCAGCAACTTTGTCCCTTATAATAATTCTTTCCAACCATAGATTAATACTCCAACGGCCGGTACCGAAAAAATATCTGCACTCGAAAGAAGCTTAGAAACATTTATTAAACAATCCACACAAACAACGTCTAATTTAAAATCTTCTATCCAAACATTAGTGCAATACACTGCTTCCCACGGTGAAAGCATAAAATCGGTCGAAGAACAAATTGCTCAGATAAATGCCGTAATGAGTGAAAGAGAGAAAGGGAGACTTCAATCTCAATCTCTACCAAATCCCGGCCACTCACAAAGCGCAAATATCGTCTTTAACCAACAAAATCATAACGTGAGTGCCATAATTACGTTGAGATCGGGAAGAGTACTAAACAATAATGTTGGTAAACAAGTTGATGATGATGAGTCGGATGAAACCCCGGCTACTACTTCTAATCCTACTTCGTCTAGTCCACCATCTTTTTCTGAGCCTATTCTTCGTTCTTCAATAGGCTCAAACCCTCAGCCCACTTCCTTGAATGAACTAGCATCTCAGACCATCTTGATTCAAATTTCGAGATCCATTCCATCCCCACAAACTTCTCCTCAAATGTTGAACCTAACCCTTATTGATAAAGCTTTTGTTTCCAAACAGGTTGAGGACCAACAAACCGAATGCACAAATGGTGAAGATTATGGAAATGTTTAAGCAAGTTAACATAAATATTTCTCTCTTAGATGCTATCCAAAAAGTTCCGTCCTATGCGAAAATTCATAAGGACTTGTTCACTAGGAAGAGGAAAACACAAGTGCCTAAAAAGGTTTTCTTAGCGAGCAATATAAGCACTGCTTTTACCCAACAATTGTCCAAGAAACTTAAGGACCCCGGTTGTTCTATAATTTCTATAACTATTAGGGGTAAAAATATCAATCACGCTATTCTCGATTTAGTGCTAGTGTTAACTTACACCCGTATTTTGTCTATGAGTTATTAGGCATAGGAGGTTGAAACCTGCACACTGCACTCTCTAGATGGCCGATCGATCTATCATCCACCCTAAGGGTTAGCTACAGGACGTGTTAATCAAAGTCGGCGAATTTATATTCCCTGTGGACTTTATAGTTTTAGATACACAGTCTGTGGCGAACCTACGGAACCAAATCCCGGTGATTCTTGGTCGCTCTTTTCTAGAAACTTCCAATGCTGTAATTGATATATGTTCTATCAATGAGATAGCTTCCGATAGTTGCGATGTTAAGGAACTTTGCGATAATGATCTCGACGCCACTTGTATGTTATTGTTTGATCTAGCTATTTATGCGAGTGAGTACCCTTCTGTCGATAAGTCCATTGATTGAAAAGATTTTCCGTTGTGTCGGTTTATGGAAAAATGTATATAGAAATCACAACCAAAAATTATTTGACCGCAATCAACTACGGTGTCGGATATAGATTGTAAGTGAGTGCGGATCGTCCACAGGGACAGTGTAATAGTTCGTCTTTTGAATTAGATGAGTCGAAACTTTAAAGAAAACAAAACAAAACAATTCATGATTTATATTTGAAGTTCAAGAATTAGAAAATATAGATCTAATAACAAGAAAAAGATAGAATCAAGAATTGAGAGTTTGTAGATTTCCAATCCAAATGTCAAGAATCGAAATGAGGCTCGTAGGAATCGATCGGATCTATAGAAGTGATGAAATCTAGAGATTACGTATTCTTATCCTTCGATGAATTAATACTAGATCGATGATCATCGACGAGAATTAGGGATTTCTAGTGAAACTAGGGTTTCAACATTTATCCCTTGTTCCTTCGTCGATATCATTCACATTCTAGCCTCTAGTAAATTCAAGAATCGATCGTGGATCCCTAATTTCGAGCGAACACAATCAAGAAAGTATCGCAACGAAACTAGGTTGTCGATTCTTCAATTTGCTAGAGGCTAGAATGTGAATGATATCGACGAAGGAATGAGGGATAAATGTTGAAACCCTAGTTTCACTAGAAATCCCTAATTCTCATCGATGATCATCGATCTAGTATCAATTCATCGAAGGATAAGAATACGTAATCTCTAGATTTCATCACTTCTATAGATCCGATCGATTCCTACGAGCCTCATTTCGATTCTTGACATTTGGATTGGAAATCTACAAACTCTAAATTCTTGATTCTATCTTTTTCTTGTTATTAGATCTATATTTTCTAATTCTTGAACTTCAAATATAAATCATGAATTGTTTTGTTTTGTTTTCTTTAAAGTTTCGACTCATCTAATTCAAAAGACGAACTATTACACTGTCCCTGTGGACGATCCGCACTCACTTACAATCTACATCCGACACCGTAGTTGATTGTGGTCAAATAATTTTTGGTTGTGATTTCTATATACATTTTTCCATAAACCGACACAACGGAAAATCTTTTCAATCAAATGGCGCCGTTGCCAGGGATCGCGCGCTAATTCGTTTCATATTAAAGTTTGAATTGAAAGATTTATTTCATTGTAATTTTTGTAATCAAAATTCGTACAAACCCTAAACAATTTGTTGTGTTTCATTGCAAGGAGATCTGGAGATTGCTGGGAAATTGAAAAAAAATTTAGAAAATTCGAGAGAGCTGAGGAAGTATACAGTAGCTTGCTGGTGAAATTTGGTGCAGTGATTCCATCATAAGACCGCGGAAGGGCGGCAATAAGGCACAATTGCGGCGGAACCGCGGCAAGCTTGAGGGTTCTCTATGCAAGTTTTCTTCAGGTACTTTCTTACCTTCTCCTCTCTCCTCTTTTTAGCTCCAACTAATAATTTTCTGCAGGATTCTTTGCAAATAATCGCAGCTCGCAAATTGCAAAATTAAATTTGTGTGTGATTTTGTTTCTTGGTTGTTTGCATTCTAAATACGGATATTAAGGGGCACGACCAAATCCAAATTAGGTGGGGATTTCATTACCCTTCCTAGGCCCCGAAAATCGCAAAACTTGCATCCGCATTGACCCACATTAACTAAAAGAAATCTAGAGATGACTCTAAGGACCATCGCGCTCACTTAGGACAAGAGAAGGCCGTGGGTAATTCATTGCTTATCCGCGTTTTCTTGTGGTGCCTAGGAAAGTGTGTCGAAAGCTAGTGGTTATTAATTAGGCCCACTACTTACGTAGTGGAGTACCTTTCCACTTACCTGGCACTTACCTGGCCACAGGGGAACAAAGAGGCAGTGGAGGATTCTATCCTGCGACTTGTCTTTTGGCAGTTAGGAGCGGTCTAGAGCCGGACCTAGGTGACCACTAGATTCTAGGGTTTGTGTGCCGCATTTGTTGTGTCGCATCATTTTTTTAAAATTCCGTCTCTTTTTCAAAGCAAATGCCGCATTCATATACCCCTAATTATAAGCCAACGCTGCCACTTGTACTAACCCTTTTTAGTACAAAATAGGCTGGACACGGGATTCTAGTGCCCGTTTAGTCCGCGTACCCTTTATCGACTCCGAAGTCGATATTTCTCCATTTACTTCTTCTTTAAACACTACCACACCCACATCGATGGATCCACCCCCATCGAACTTCTTTAACCCTAATCTGCCGCCGTCCGTTGGTGCGCAGAATCCACCCCGCATCTCTCTCCAGGAGAGGTGCTACCCTATTCGAGATCCTCTTCTGACCTGCTTATCCACACCACCAGCCAATGGGGATAACTTTGAGATTAAACCCCAATACATCAACCTTTTACCCAAATTCCACGGACTCGAGACTGAGGACGCTTACGTTTTCATTACCAAATTTGAAAACGTATGCGCAATGATGGGTACGTCACAACTTTCAGTGGATGCTATGCGTCTTCGACTTCTTCCATTTACCTTGTGCGATATAGTCGAGAAGTGGCTATATAACACTACCGCACACTCTATTACGAATTGGGAAGAATTCTTCGCTGCATTCCTTAAGAAATTTTACCCAATACAAAAGACAGCTCGAATCCGTAGCGAACTGAATCAATTTGCCCAGCTCCCTGCTGAACCATTCTCTAAATACTTTGAACGTTTCAAAGATCTTTTGGTTCAGTGTCCTCATCACGGCATCCCTAGATGGGAGCTTTGTCGAATCATATATGAGGGCAGTAACCCTAACACTAAACAGAGTCTTGAAAACATGTGTCAAGACACCTTCATGACCAAGGATGATGGGGAAGCTTGGCGATATTTAGAAGAGTTCGCTGAAAAGTCTTTACAGTGGGAAAGTCCATCATTTAGGAGTGGCAATAACCAATCGGATGTTTCCATAGGAGTTAGAGCTGACATTTCAGCTATACACAAGAAACTCGAGACTATGGAAAACAAATTTTTAGCTGCCTCCCTTAATCAAATATCACTTTCCAAAACTGTATGTGGCTGCTGTTCTGATCCGTCTCACTTGACGGAAGAATGTCCGTTTCAAGGTCGTGAGCATACCAATGCCACATTTCAAAGACCTAGAAACGATCCATTTTCTTCCACATATAATCAGGGGTGGAGGAATCACCCTAATTTTGCTTGGAACCAATCACACTCTCAAAACACGGGTCCAAACCAAAACAATTTCCAAAGGGTCCCTCCACCACAACAGCAACCACAACTTCAATTGAGTCAGCACCCCTTTCAAGCACATAATTTTCAAAATCAGGTCAACACACCTGCACTGTCTAGTCCTTTACAGTTGACCGAAACTGATGAATCCTCTTCTTTTGCACAATACATGAATTTGGTCTTATCAAATATCATGCAAGTTTCGGCTGAAATGAAGTCTTCTGTCGATAAAATTAAGAAAAACTCTGCGTCCCAAAACGAGAGTATTAAATCGATGGAAGAAGAAATTGCACGATTAAAAGCCGAAATAGTGCAAGAGAGAAAGGGAAACTTCCAGCTCAACCCTTACCCAATCCTGGCTATTCACATCATGTGAATGCAATCACCACGTTGAGATCTTGAAGAGTGCTTGACAATTATGTTGGGGAAGAAGTTGATGATATTGAAAATCCTATCAACACCCCGGCTGAGATCTTTTCTCACACACACACTTCTAGTTCTGATCCCAGTTCTTCTACCCCACCACCTTCTTCCGAGCCTATTCTTCGTTTCCCAAAAGGCTCGCCACTTCAGCCCACCTCTTTTAACCCTCCACGGACGATTCCCACTTCTATTTTGGGATCGGTTCCACACACACTTCCTTCTCCTATGATGGACCCAGCGCTTATTACTAAAGCACCTTATCCTAATCGGTTAAGGGCTAACACACCAAGTCCACATATGGAGAAGATCACTGAGATGTTTAAACATGTTAACATCAATATCCCTCTTCTAGATGCTATCCAACAAGTCCCTGCATATGCGAAAGTTCTTAAAGACTTGTGCACTAGAAAGAGGAAGAAACAAATGCCCAAGAAGTGTACCCTCCGAACCTACTGCTCAGGTCTGTTCTGTCGACTTAATGGATGTCGACAGCAGCGAATTTGATGACCCTCATAATACTGATCTTGATTCTTTTCATACGTTATTGTTTGACCCAACTATGTATCATACACATACGGACTCTTCCACCGAGATGTCCGGGTCAACAATTAACACTGATTATGAACTGCTTTTAGAGTCTGAAGATCACCCCGCACTTTGTGATGACATTATTCTTCGGGGTATTGATGAAACTTTTGAGGAGATCTTCGCTGATGAACTCGCATTTCTGAATAACACGGGTGTTGAGATGAATCATGTCCCAAACATTGAAAATGAACCTCCACCCCTTCTTCTGACTTGTAAGAAGAATGCGAGTAATCCATCACACACACTGCATCGTTTCTCCAAAATGAGACGCACACACATTCTATTCCACCACTTACCCTTTCCCCACATCTTCTTCCACCAACCAGTGCACTGCATTGATAAAATTTTCGAGTGGTTGGTGTTGACATTCGGTCTTTGCAAAGCTTGGCATCGACCAATGATTCTTGACCCCCTCATGTGATTTTCAAAAGAGTAACATTGCATAACTCAAGTTTGGGGGGGTATATTTTTTCTGGCTCTTGAAAAGAAAATTTTTACAAAAATTTGAGCCAAAAATAAGTTTGGGGGAGGTTCTTCACTTAAATATTTTGCCCCCACTAATAAATTCCTCCCAAGCTTACAGGTTTTTCGAGATTTAGCAGACGGCAATAGTAAGGACACTGTTGAAAACAAGTTTGAGGGAGGTTTGTGCTTATTTTCGCATCATTTGCATCATTCTCTGCATAAGCACAAAACATTTATTTTAAAAACCTATAAAAATTTAAAAAATTTCAAAATCTAAAAATATTTCTGTACATAAATAAGATAATAAAAATTTAGATAGTGAAAAATTACATCCATGAGATTAGAAAAATTTAAGAAAACCAAGAAATTAGAAGTTTTCTTATACGAACTAGTAATAAGTAGTTATGAGCCGTTGTCCCAAGGGTTAGTAAGATAAAAGACGTCACTAATCTGAGGATAAAAATAAGTCTGAAAAATAGTTTCTATTCTGGAAGCCAAACATTTTGAACGTCGATACCCTGCTATTCGCACTTACACACGTCTTAAAGCCTGGGATAGTAGAGGATACCTTGAAATGCTCGTCTTAAAGCCAAAAGTATGAAGGAAATAAAAAAAATGAAGTGGTAAGAAAAATGGACACTGGTTTTGTTATCACCGAGGGCAATAAAAAATATATAGCGAGGGTGCCTCTTCACTTAGTGCCCTAAGGCCAACTGGTCTGGGAGTCACTGCTATGCCTGAGGTGGTGCAAGACGAGGAAAATACACCAAATAAGCAAGCACATGAGTAATCGGTCGGTTAGTACCTCAAGAAGTATTAACGGTCGCATGAAAGTGTGTGAGCAATCCTAATATTCATTAATTAAAAAGTACTGAGGCTGATGGGCAAGAGTATGATAGCTTGAATTGAATTCTCCGGGTGTAGGGATGTCTTTACACACACGCAGGGTGATATGATCGATGTTTGGAAGAAAGATAGGAATGAAGAATAAGACGATGTTTTATTGAGGGAGGACGTGATTTCTGACATCTTTTCATGACCATTAAGATAGGGCTCATGACAACCGAAAAGTTAGCTTAGTTGGAAACCCTAATTTTCAAAGTCTTTCTTTTACAATTCTTTTCTTTAAATGTAATATTCAAGATCATTCTTTTATTATTGGATTTTGTGGGAGCAATCCGCTGGAAACCCTCAGGAGACAACACTCCTCCTACTAGGGACACCTAGAGGTTTAAAGGCTTGTTGCACATGCTCAGTGCAATCGTGTTACCTACGAAAGTGTGCTAGTTAGTTTTTTCTCTTTCTTTATTTTCTCCTTCTCTTTTTAATAAAACAGTTCGCTCGAGACGATCGAAATTAAGTTTGGGGGAATTTGATTAGTCGAAAATATTGCATCTTTTAACCGGCAATTTCCTCATCATTTGCATTCATATAGAAGTGCTCGGCATTCATATTTCACATATTAGCAAATCTGTCGCAAAATATCAGATTACATGTGTTAGACCTTAAAACCGGCATTTCTAAGGAAATTGACTACATTTCATGGCATCGCATCATCCCTATATTGCGCAACACTTGTTTTGAGATCTGTACAGGAAAACCTAGAAGAAAAGTCAAACATTTACAAAGAGTTGATCAAAAATACGCCAACTCAATGATTTCAGATCTGGTAGCAATACAGAATGAATTACAATATTCAACATATCACAAAAAGCCCCATACATCATCCCAAGAAAGCACCAGAGAGACCAAGCCCCAACTCTCCAAAAGAGCCGCGGAACCGCGGCGGGAGCCGGCTTGCGCCGCGGTTCCACGGCGGCCTTGCAAGTCATCAATCCAATTTTGCTGCACAATGCTTACCTCAGCTCCTACAGTTCAGAAATGTACTTCAAATTCCAGAAGACTCCAGAGACTTCTGCCAGATCAGCAAATTAGGGTTTTCTAACCTTAATTAATCCTAGCTTAAAGCCTAAGCTAGCTCCTAACAAACTCTTTCTAGAAACTCCTCAACAAACTTTTGGAGGAAATTGTAATTTCAAACCTAGACCTAGGGTTTGGGAAGTCTATAAATAGAAGCCTAGACCTAGGGTTTGGGAAGGAGGATCTATCCACAATCTAGTATCAACCTAGAGCCATTCTATCGTTTCTTGAAATTTGCAAGGGTTTACAAAACTCGTAGGAATCAAGAATCTTTTTCAGATATATTACATCATCATTCTATTTATCGTCTCGACTCCTCGACGAGCGGAGTATTATTCAAACATCACAACAAGAACCACAACTAGAAATTGAGATCGAATCATGATGCAAGAATTTAAAGAAAACAAGATAAAAGAATATCACCTTTTATTTATATCAACAATTTGATTACAGTCGCTCAAGAACTATAAGAGGAAGAACTAAATTATCGATTTGGCGTCGCTCGGCTCCGTGAGTCGCGGATCGCTTGGACCACTTGCTCTGTTGAAGATCGGCTCGGCTCATAAAAGGTTGCAAGGACTTCTTGCTTGATTTGGTACTCGGGATCTTGGCTTTTGATTGGGATTTGGGTTAGGGTTTCACACAAGTCTTGTCACTAGACTTGTGGAATAAGAAGAAGAAGAAAGAGGTAAGAGATAGAATGGCTCTAGTTTGATACTAGATTGGGGATAGATCCTCCTTTTCCAACCCTAGGTCTAGGCTTCTATTTATAGACTTCCCAAACCCTAGGTCTAGGTTTGAAATTACAATTCCCTCCAAAAGTTTGTTGAGGATTTTCTAGAAAGAGTTTGTTGGGAGCTAGCTTAGGCTTTAAGCTAGGATTAATTAAGCTTAGAAAACCCTAATTTGCTGATCTGGCAGAAGTCTCTGGAGTCTTCTGGAATTTGAAGTACATTTCTGAACTGTAGGAGCTGAGGTAAGCATTGTGCAGCAAAATTGGATTGATGACTTGGCAAGGCCGCCGCGGAACCGCGGCGCAAGCCGGCTCCCGCCGCGGTTCCGCGGCACTTTTGGAGAGTTGGGGCTTGGTCTCTCTGGTGCTTTCTTGGGATGATGTATGGGGCTTTTTGTGATATGTTGAATATTGTAATTCATTCTGTATTGCTACCAGATCTGAAATCATTGAGTTGGCGTATTTTTGATCAACTCTTTGTAAATGTTTGGCTTTTCTTCTGGGTTTTCCTAAACAGATCTCAAAACAAGTGTTGCGCAATATAGGGATGATGCGATGCCATGAAATGTAGTCAATTTCCTTAGAAATGCCGGTTTTAAGGTCTAACATATGTAATCTGATATTTTGCGACAGATTTGCTAATATGTGAAATATGAATGCCGAGCACTTCTATATGAATGCAAATGATGAGGAAATTGCCGGTTAAAAGATGCAATATTTTCGACTAATCATCCATCCCCGATTCCGAATCCTTTGACTTGTCACAAAAGTTAGTCGAGCTTTCCGAGTCAATCTCTTACGCTGGTTATGAACCTCTTAAAGAGTCCGAGTATCATCCCCTTACCCTACCTTCTATCGTCTCTCCGCCGACAATGGATCTCAATCCACTATTGTCTCATCTTAAATATGCATATTTAGGTGAGAAAGAGTCTTTGCCCGTTATCATATCAGCTTCTCTAGCTATAGAGCAAGAGAAAACTCTTTTGTCGGTCTTGAGATCAAATCGGCAAGCTTTTGGTTAGACAATGGTAGATATCAAAGGGATTAGTCCCTTAATTGTTGAACACTATATACATTGATGGATGAAGCCAAACCAGTCCGAAACTCACAAAGACGGTTGAATCCCGTCATGAAGGAGGCGGTAAAGAAAGAAATCGTCAAATGCCTAGATAATGGTATAATTTACCCAATATCTGATATCCAATGGATAAGTCCTATTCAAGTGGTCCCTAAAAAGTCTGGCATCATGGTCATAACTAATGAGGCTAATGAGTTGATCCAAACACGCACCTAAACTGGATGGCGGGTATGTATTGATTATAAAAAACTCAATACCGCAACGAGGAAAGATCACTTCACTCGACCTTTCATTGACCAGATGTTGGAACGATTAGCCGGGCATGAGTACTATTGTTTCTTGGACGGATACTCCGGCTATAACCAGATTCCCATCACCGAAAAGGATCAAGATAAGACAACTTTTACTTTTCCTTTCGGTACTTTTGCTTATAGACACATGCCCTTTGGGTTATGCAATGCACCCTCTACATTTCAGCGGTGTATGATGGGGATATTCTCGGACATGGTCGAGAATTTTCTGGAGATATTTTTGGATGATTTCTCCATATTTAGGGACTCCTTTAAGGAATGCCTACGTCATATTGACGCTGTTCTTACCCGCTGTAAGGATAAGAATTTAATTTTGAATTAGGAAAAATGTCATTTCATGGTTCAAGAAGGTATTGTTCTAGGGCATATCATTTCACGAAAAGGTATAGAGGTAGACAAAGCTACAATATATGTCATTTACAACCTTCCTCCTCCAAAATGCGTCAAAAATGTACGATCCTTTCTTGGTAATGCCGGATTTTATAGACGATTTATTAAGAACTTTAGCAAAATTACTAGACCCTTAACTCTTCTTTTGGCCAAGGATACAACATTTCACTTCGACTCGGATTGCGTCGCTACTTTTGAATCGCTTAAAAGTTCCCTCACTGCAGCCCCCGTTCTGTCATTTCCGAATTGGAATCACCCTTTCAAGCTTATATGTGATGCATCCGATTTTTCTATTGGTGCGGTCTCAGGACAGCACATTGATAAGATGCCACATATAATTTACTATGCAAGTACGACCTTGAACGACACCCAAATGAATTATACAACTACCGAGAAAGAACTCTTGGCAGTTGTATTTGCATTAGAAAAATTCACGCTCTACTATTTCCCCCAATCAGAGCAAAGCTCTGTTCAAAATTCAAATTTTGAAATGAAGAAATGCTTCATAGCAGCGCCAAGTGTGCTGCGCCCTAAGTAGCGCACCACGTGCAAAGCACATGTGCGCTGTGCTAAGAGTGCTGCATTCCAAGCAGCGCACCACGTACAAAGCACGTGTGCGCTAGCGCTAAGTGCACTGCACTCTAAGCAGTGCACCAGGCGCAAAGCATGGGTGCGCTAGCACTGGAACTAAAAGCTCCCCACGTCAGATCAAAGAGCTAATAAAGACGATAAATCATCAATTAACCATAATAAAATTCTGTTAAGGAAAGATTCCTCAAAATCTTTCCAAACAAGAAGATTGTGCTCTGTAAATCAGAGCACGGTTGGATCAATGATCCAAAGGTGATTAAAAATCACCAAAATTACAGAATAAATTATGTATGGAAAAGATTTCCCAATCTTGTTAAAAATAAGAAAATTGCCTTCTGTAAATCAGAAGCCCTTGGATCAAAGATCCAACGGTAGGGAAATTCCAAAATCAATTGGAGAAAAGATCTTCTTAACCGATTGAACAAATCAGCTTGCCCAATATAAAGGCCCCAAGACGTCAAGTCTCATATAGAGGAACCCCCCTATAAACTTTGAGAAATCTCAGAAAGAAGAGCAAGCTCTCAGAAGAAGAAAATTTTCTTCAAGGTAAAAAGAACAGAAAGACGAAATCGTCTCATATAAAAAAGAAGAATTCACTTCTTTTTTTAAGATCATAGATCTATAAGACCAAGGTCTTTCACAAAAAGATCAAAGGATCTCATCATAAGAAGAAGAACATAATTCTTCTCACAGATCATAGATCTATAAGACTAAGGTCTTTTATAAGAAGAGATCATGAACATCTCATTATAAAAAGAAGGGGGAGAATAGTTCAATTCTCTTAGGATCACAGATCCATAAAGGCAAAGCCTTTCATCAAAACAAGAGATTGAAACATCTCCTATAAAATAAGAACTTTTGTTCTTAGAATCTTGAGACAAAGTCTCTTATAAACGAGAATTTATTTCTCAGATCATAACGCTGATCAAATAGTGCTTTGCGCTCTTGGGCTGGCTCTTAGCGCTAAGCGCACCACGTGTTGCCACTGAACAAATAGCGATTTGCGCTCATAAACTAGCGCTTTGCGATCATGGACTAGCGCTCAACGCCAAGCACACCACGTGCTTCCCACGTGTGCGCTACTTGAACAGAAGCACTTTGCGCTCTTCGGACTGGCGCACAGCGCCAAGCGCGCCACGTGCTCCTCACGTGTGCGCTACCCAGCAGAAGCACTCTGCGCTCTTTGACTGGAGCAAAGCGCCAAGCGCGCCACGTGCTCCTCACGTGTGCGCTAAAAAGAACATATAAATAAAGCCTAGAGCTATGATGAATGCTCAGCACTCAAAGACAAAAATATTGTCAAAACTCAAATCAATGCTCAGCATTGTCAAATGTTTAACATTTAACTAAGTGGGCCGAGCCCAAGTTGGCCATAAACCCTTCATTCAGATTAATTGAGCCCATATGCTCATAAATCTTTTGATCTTAGTCTCAAATTGGACTATAGATATCTCAACCAAAATTGGTTCAAGGGTACATCTCTTTACTCCTCTGATATTTGTCGTTGTAATCCTTCAACGTCTTCAGAGAGGTGACGGATCTCGACAACCAAACATTCCATGGACTATGGGTCCTTAAACTCATGGATTATGATGTCCTTAACCTTGGACTGGGGTCCTTAAACCCATGGACTATGATATCCTTAACCTTGGACTGTGGGGTCCTTAAGCCCATGGACCGAGATGTCCTTAAACTAACATTGGACCATAATGTCCTAAACTAATCGACCTCAAAGTCCATAAACTAAAACAATAGAGTTCAAATGCTCTTTTGTTGGATCTAAATGATCCCGTTAAGTTGATCTTAGTCTAAAATTAGACTAATGTGTCCTTAACAAACGTTAAGTTGATCTTAGTCTAAAAATTAGACTAACGTATCCTTAACAAACGTTTAAGTTGATCTTAGTCTCAAATGAGACTAACGTATCCTTAAACCCAAACCAAAACCCAAATCTAAGAAAATACGGATTTGGACTAATCCACGCCCTACGGACGACAACATAAATTAGTCTCCGTATACAATCCACGGGCAACCAAAAACAAAACAAACACACACGACACGAAGTGATCATCTGGAGATAGAGAAAATGGTTACCGCGATGCGGTAGCGTAATTAACTGCAAGGGCTTGCGCCTACAGGGAAGAGCGTCCCCACAATCAAAAACCTCTCAACGAGGGGGAATCTGACGAAGTCTGCTACATCGGTCGGATCTGTTTAAACCTTGGATACATGGTGTCATAAATCAACTTGGCATCTTCAGAGAGGTGGACGGATAGCACCAATTAGCATCTGCCCTCGAATTTCAGGCATGGCGTCCTAGCATCCCGATCGCGTCTTTCGGCGGAGAACAGATTCTGGCATGCCCGGTGGGACCTTTTCCTTTTTCCACTCCAAACTTCGTGTGTCGTGTTTCGCGAACTAATCGTGGTTTGACATGGTTGCCCCTGGATTCAAGGTACTAAGATTTGGTGTCTTTCTCCGTGCAGAAAATAGAACATCAATGACCTCTAACTGCTCCAACTACAACTGCAACTCTCGTTCCGCCTCATCTGGAGAAGTAACCTACGGGCCCAAGTGGCCTCTATCTTCTCCATACCGGTAGAACAGGTGACTCAGGCCACCACTGGGCTATTCTTCGGGACCATGATCCCACCAAAAAACTTCAGCGCTCCTGTACCATCGCAAGAAGCTCCGAAGAAGTCGGTCTTTGATCGGCTTGCAACTACTACGACCTCTATCAACGGGTCGTCCAAGTCCACTGCCTCAGTTTTCAACAGACTGGGTCGAAGCTCAGATGGTCCCATGAAGAAGCCCACAATTCTTGAAGAGGTTATCCCGAAGAGGATAGCCATTCCTGTCCCTGAATTCGTTAAAGCGGCTTCCCCTGCTAAGGAGTCGGTCTTCACAAGACTGGCCGTTTCAGCTCCCGTTCTAGACAAAGCCATGAAGGCTGTTTCCCCTATTCGAAAGTCGGCCTTCGTAAGACTGACTACCCCCTCTCAACGGGTGTCAGTCTTTGACAGGATAGCACCAATAACGGTCTCTCCTCAAAGTAGGGGGCATGAAGAAGCTCATCCAATAGCGGAGGTGATCCCGGCCGCACGACATGCTCGACATCGCCACTGGCGCCAAGTAAGGAAGGCTAGGGGAAGCTCTCCTTTTGGACTAACTCTGCCTGCTCCAACGGTGGAAGTTGATACTGCTGTTCCAACTGGGAACAACTTTGAACTACTTAACAGGGTGCACAGGAATTCGCCAACTGTTGTGCTGAAAAGATCTCCTCCACCAATGGAGAACGCTACAAAGGCGAAGCTGGAGCAGACCCCTCAGCGGCTGTCCTCTAAAATTTATAAAGTTTGCCGACAGGTCCAGGACTCCGTGATAGATCAAGACTATCCCCACCGACAGAAAAAGATGAAGGTTCGGCAAGAAGAGGACCACCCTGTCAAGCCACAGAAGACGACAGCTACTTGTGTGCCCACTGCAACGGCCCCCTCAACTTTGACGGCCCATAAGAGGAGAAGGCCGGAGAAAATTCCCATGTCTGCGACAAATGTCAAGGGCACTGAGCTTAAACGCCCTAAGTCTGGGGGCATGATGGTGCATACCGTCTATATGGCATCCGGAAAAGAGGATAGCCGTATCTCCACAGGTAATCAACCGCTTACGCGATCAGTGACTAAGGCTCAGGAGCAGCAACAACAAAAGCTCCAAGAGATGCTAACAGCTATGGCCGCACTCACGGGACCAAAAGCAAGCCCAGAGACATCTTCGGATCAGCATCGTGAGCAAGAAACAGATGCTGAATTCCTTCGGAGAATGCTTGAGAAGAAGGACAAAGAGGCTGCGGAAAAAGAGGCCAACATAAAACAAATGGCCCTCTTATTCAAAGATATGGTGGGCATGATAATCCAGCCAGACCCTCTAGCCGAAGATCCTCTAGTAATAATTGAAGATGATAGAAGAGAGACATCAAATCCTTTGCCGGCTCTGTCAACAGCTAAGGAGGAGACCATCTCTAAAGCCATGCTCGATGATTATATAGCTCAGCAAATACAGGCTCATCAAGCGAATGAAGCAACTGGCCAAGTCGTCAGAACTGGGTGTCCATATCCTGGATGGTATGATCAGATAAAGTACCCGCCAGGATACACAATTCCTAAATTCCATGTGTATAAGGGGACAGGCAATCTCCATAAACATGTCGCTCAGTTCAGGGCTCTCTGCGGCAACACTGGAGGGGATGATAAGCTACTGCTTCACTAATTCGTCGGCAGCTTGGTGGAGACGGCGTTCGAATGGCATTCAAAGCATCCTAAATTTCCCTCAAAACTTTTACACAGATAAAGTTGCTATTCACCCAGAGTTTCGCAAGTGCTAGGGAACGAACCCCAATCACGGCATTGATCAATGCCAGGGTGAAGCCTGGAGAAACATGGGTTCAGTATGCAATACGGTGGCGGAATCTATGGTCGAAGTGCGAGCAGTGCATTGAAGAAGTGCCTGCGATAGGCATGTTCGTGGGTACTCTTGATCCGCAAGAGACCATTTCGCAATTCATGATGTTTTTCAAGCCGACCAATTTCCAGGCCTTAATTAACAAATTGGCCCAAATGGACCAGATGGGTCACAGACCATTGTCTTCAAAACTGGAATCTCGAAACGAAAAAGGGAAAGGGGAAGCGACCTTCGTCGTCAATGCTCAACAGCAGCCTAGTGGTCCAAAACTAACTGATCTCCAAGATGAGAAAGGGAGATTCTTCAATGAAAAAATGAAGAGCCCTTATTCGTTTCCCCGGGACAAAACGAGGAGATTGTTCGAGCTGGCGGTGCGCAATAGGCTCATCAACTTGCCAGATCCAAAACACCCATTGCAACCTGGTGAGGCTAATAATCCCAATTATTGCCCCTATCACCAAGCGATAGGCCATCCAATCGAAGATTGCTACGTCTTCAAAGGGTGGATTGAGAACCAATACCAACAGGGCAAATTCGCACTGTCCGAAAATTGGAAGGTAAACCCGCCCCAGCCGTACGCTCTAAAAAAGGCGGACACACCAGGGCATCATGCTCTTTTATAGAAGAAGCTCCATAGGAGGTCGTTCTTTCAGCCAAAACGAAAAGAATGCTGAAAAATCTCCAAACATGCCCGGAGATCAAATGGAAAAGTCCGCTGGAACCCGAAGTCATCAAGGGAATGCTGAAGCCGCGTCCAACTCCAAAAATTGGTGGTGATAGTCAAAGCGCCCACACCCAGCCGTCAAAGTCTTCGAAGAAGAAGAAGAAGACCAAAAAGCTCGTGAAGCTTGGTGACAAGCACACGGACCTGGAAAAATATATCGACGCGCTGGAAGAATATAACCAGAAAGTGCGAACCCCAGTCACGCTTCAGGAGTTTCTCAACCACATCCTTAAAGACGGAGATAGCGACAACGATGAGGGAGAAGACTCGTCGGATGAGCCTGAAGATTATGTGGTGTGCTTTCACACGATCTCTCACTCATCAATAGATGGTGAAGAAGCACCTGATGTAGAGAAACTGGGGGCAGATCCCGAACCAGAACTCCTAGGAACGTCGGATGAAATGATTGACGCATTCCTGAACGAAGCTCTTTTGAAAAGCAAAGCTGATCAAGAGCGCGAAATGGCCATATTTGAAAAGGCCAAACGCCGACGACTGGACGAAAGGGTTAAAACACTCCCACCAGATCAAAGCACATCCGCCGCAAATAAAAGCAGGTTCAAGACAAGGAAAAGGTTCGCCAAAGCTATATCGATGGGAATGAAGCTGCCCTTTTTCAAAGAAAATTCTCCCGCCGGTATACATCTTGATGAAGCGGACGTACATCTTAACTTCTGCTTATATCATTAAAGGATTGCGCACCCTACTGAAGAATGCAACGCCTTTAATAATTGGTGGCAAGGGTATGTCGCTCACAGGCAGCACTTCAAAAGGATGAAGCGTGAAGCTCGTCGACAGCAGAAAAATGCGACAGACAAACGTAGAAAAACTGTCAGCAACTGTCGCATGGTTGATAGCAGGGGATCATGAGTTCTCACCTTCGGGAGTGATTCTGAAGAAGAAATGGCTCTTGGCCCTCTCTTCAAAGAATCCACCTTAGGAAAAGAAGAAGAACCGAAGAGCTGCGAGAACATTCAGCTGCGCAATCGTACATTACGTGAAAAGAATCTCGGACCCGCAAAACAGGGATCAAACAAAAAGAATAAAGGGGAGGAAAAAGTCCCTGAGGATATTTCCCTCGATGATCGAGTCGTCGAAGAGCTTGCAACCAAGGACCCGCCCAAGAAAAACAAGGTGGATTACAACGTTCTGCCACACCTGAGGAAGATACCCTCACAGCTAAGCATTCTCGACGCCCTGCTGCTATCTAAAGAGGCGAGAGATTCCCTGATCAAGGCACTAGAAGAGCCCGAACAGTTCTAAGCTTTCCTCGCCGAAGAAAAGATGAAGGACGAGTTGGAAAAAGTTCACACAGCCGACATCACCTTCAGCGACGAAGATCTCCTCCTTGGGACATGCGAGCATAACCGTCCCCTTTATGTCTCCGGATATTGTCATGATATCAAGATAGGAAAAATCTTGGTTGACAATGGGTCCTCCGTTAAGCTCCTCAATGTAAGAGTATTGAAGGAGATATGCATGAGCGTTCAACACCTCGCGCGTGATAAAATCGCCATCTACGGGTTTGACTCCCAGTCATCACGGACGCTCGGGTCTGTGATACTGACGTTACGCTTTGGGTTGCTCGTAACGGACATCAAATTTCATGTCATTGACGCCAAGACATATTACAATGCTTTGCTCGGTAGGCCTTGGTTACACGAGTACAACATTATCCCTTCTACACAACATCAGTGTATGAAGTACTTCAATGATGGTCTCGAGTACACTGTGACGGGGGAACTAAACCCATTCTCCGTGAATGAAGTCCGAAAGTACGAAGACGTAAAATACTTCTTACCAGATTTCGAAGACACGGAAAGATGTCACAAACTAAAGAACAAAGCTATCACCACTATTCCGGTCTTTGGGAGCGATACCGAAGAGGAAAAAGAGATAGTCTATTCGGGACCGCCCCAATACAACAAACCGAGACCGTCAACCCCTATTCTGGTCTTCAGCAGCGACTCGTAAGATAAGGTCAATGTCGTATTTTCTGTTCGGCCATCAATACAAGCCTTCGCTGGAAATGATCGGAGTTTGCGAATCGCCATGGTTCCGCAAGAGAATTACAAAGAGCTCGACGCACTTGATACCTATGGTGTGCCGGAACTGCAGACATTCTACGTCCTTCTCAGGCGAAGAGGTGAAAAGGAGATCCTATTCTACCGATCCGGGGAAACCAAAATGGAGAAAGAAATTTGGCATGGTGCTGATTCTATACTTGATAGGCTCCAGCCCATCCGTCTGCCCAGATACTACACAGAAGGATTAAAAAGGCTGTTGAGCCTCCAAGGCGTACCCTTCAAACAGACTGCTCGACAAGCTCAGTTCTACAACAGGATCTGGAACGTCTCTAGAACTCAACGAAAGTTGACCAACGGGAGAATGGAAACGATCGAGCTTGGATATGTTCAATCCAAGAAACGGGAGCGATTCCGCAGCTGCTACGTTATACATGACTTCGATAAAGAAGGAGATACTCTGTGGGAAGATGCTAACCCTGAACCAAAACGAGCTCCCGCCGTGAAAATGCAAAGTCCGTCATTCGAACAAAAAATGGACAAGCTTATAAGGGAAGCGGGTCAAAAGGTTTGAGACGACCATAATCGCGAAATGGCCATCTATGAGAAAGCCAGAACACAGCGCCTCCTTCAGCAGGGTACAGAAAATGATGATGCCCTTCATCGCCAGCCCGTCATATAAAAGACCCTACGCAGAGGCAGAAATAAACCCAAGAACGGAAAAAGCGTTCAACAACGACAAAGCGGGTCCAATAAGCCACGCGATCGAGAATCGAGCAACCAGGATTCGTCTCTTATAAAGAAGATGGGTCGAGCGTATTCTTTTTACCAACACACGAAAAGGAAGATACTCGATCTTGTTATAAAACATCAGATGATTACCTTCCCGGAGTCCAAGCACCCCGAGCAAGCAAGCGAGGTCTCTCACCCGGACTATTGCTCCTATCACCGAGCAATAGAACATCCTCACGAAGACTGCTTCACATTCAAAGACTTGGTAGAAGACCAGTATCAGTAAGGCAGGTTCGCTCTATCAAGCAGTTGGAGGGTAACCCCGCCATAAAAGCATGAACCGAAAGCCACATGTATAGCGAGAGTAGAGCCGGATCAACATCGGTCTTGGAAGCGATCTCGCACCTGTCACGTGATAACGATGTCAGGAGAAGGAGTATGCGAAGATATGGCTGATCTCCCCTGGTGCTTCGAAAACAATGATGACGAGGTGATCTCCGAGTTTCCACCGATGCCAAAAGAGCTGGAACATGGGATACATACTAATGCAGATAACCTCAAGAAAATCGACTTGGGAACGGCAAGTGACACACAGCCGACGTTCGTCAGTAAGCTATTGTCTGAAGAAAGGGTGGCTACGCTAAAAGACGTGCTCATACAATATAAAGATTGCTTCGTATGGAACTATTCCGAGATGCCGGGACTAGATCCAGAAATAGCCGTGCACAGATTGGCGATATCTCCGGACATCAAGACAGTCAAACAAGCGCCGAGAAGGATGCGGCCGAGCTTGAGATGAGAATTAACGCCGAGGTTAAGAAGCTAATCGACTCCGGCTTCATCCAAGAAGTTCAGTTCCCTGATTGGATTGCCAACATTGTCCCAGTGATGAAGAAAAATGGGACGGTACGCATCTGCGTGGATTTTTGGGACCTCAATAAAACTTGCTCGAAGGACGATTTTCCTGTACCGGTTACTGAACTGATGATAGATAATACGTCCACTCACTAGGTTTTCTCCTTCATGGACGGCTCATCAGGATACAATCAGATAAAGATACATCCCGAGGACCAGAAGTATACCGCTTTCCGAACCCCTTTGGGCATATTCTGCCTCAAGGTGATGCCCTTCGGTCTAAAGAACGCTGGTGCTACCTATCAGAGGGCCATGACGACGATTTTCGATGACCTCAATGCTATATTGACGACCTTGTAGTTAAAAGCAAATCATACGAGGAACATTTAGAGCGTCTGAAGATCGTGTTTCAGCGTCTTCAGAAATACAATTTGAAGATGAACCCTCTCAAATGCGCATTCAGAGTTTCCTCGGGAAAGTTGCTAGGATTCATCGTACGACATCGAGGCATCGAGATAGACCCGTCAAAGATCAAGGCGCTCATGGAAATGCCGCCGCTAAGAACTCTCAAGCAACTGCGGTCTCTCCAAGGAAAGCTCGCATATATCCGGCGATTCATAGCCAATCTCTCCGGAAAATGCCGTCCTTACAGTCACCTAATGAAGAAAGGGACTCCTTTCATCTGGGATCGCAAATGCCAAAGGGCACTGGACGAAATTAAGCAATACCTGCAGAATCCGCCAGTACTGACCGTTCCGGTAAAGGGAAAACCTCTCATTCTATATACAACTGTAACACCTTAGAATGTGTTTTGTAGCTAATTATATTTTAAGGTATGGTTTTTAATAAAAAGTTTACCAAACTAAGTTTTAAATATTTTATCCTATTTAATGAGTATTTTATTAGAATTTTGTTAGGCACACACACAGTTGTGCATGATAACTAGGGTTGTTTTTGGGGTTAAACATGATTAGCAATCATGGTTAACTAACCATTGGTCTTAAGTTAGCTTTATGACTAGTTCAAGAGTTATGGTTGTATTTATTCATGATGGTTTTAAAATGAAAATGAATTTGGAAAAGGTTTTAATATTTTGTTTGAATGTTGACTTTTGAGAGAGAGAAGGAGCATGGGCTACATGGTGAGCCATGCCTCTTTAGTGAAGTGAGAGAGAGTGAGAAGGGAGGGGGTTGTTTGTTTCTCTCATTTATCACTCTCACTCTCATTTCCCTCACACTCTCAAACACACACACACACTCACCTGCATCAGCAGAAGAAGCTTCAGCATCATCATCATCATCATCATCAACAACAGCATCATCATCATCAGCAGCAGCAGGCAGCAGCAGCAGGCAGCAACAGCAGCAGCAGGAGCTCCAGCGACTTACAGCAACTCCTTCCACTTCTTCACCTGCCACCTAGGGTTGATTAGGGTATATTTCTTGAACCCCATTTCGTGGTTTGCTTAAGTTGTGCATCGATTAGCTTCGATTAGTGTTAAATAGCTAGTTTAGTGCTAATTATGGTGTTTTGTGTGGACTTTTGGATAAGTGGTGATTGTGTTGGTAAACCCTACCTATTTAAGTGTTGTTAGGGTCACTTTAACTGAGAATTTCCCTGGATTACACTAAAATACCATAGGGTTTCCTTTTTTGTGCAAATTGTCGTTTTTATACGATATATGGACATTCTGTGATCTGCTTTTGATCCCGGACCCTACAGAATAAAATTGAGAAAACTGCAGCATGTACACTAGGTATAGATACCACCACAAGAACACGAGCCACCCTCTCCCTACCCAGGCCGCCAATTAATTCAATCTGGCCGCAATTTGCTGCCAGGAAGGTGAGTTGGATGCTGGGGTTTTGTGTATGGTAGTCTGCAGTGTATTGTAGTGTTTTGGCATGTATAGTTTTGTAAGTTTTGACCTGTAGGAAAATCTGGGACAATATACCGTATTTCTAGTTCGTTATGTTTGCGAGATACGTGAGTGGGTTCTGTGATCCAGCGTATCGCGGCGTGTCGCGATAGTTTTAGACGCGTTTACACACGTTTATACACGTTTTAGCGTATCGTTCACATGCGCGTTTAGTTCGCGACGCGAGTTTCTCGTTTTGGTTCGATATCGCGTTTTGCGGAATATTTGGCTTATATATGATTTCCGCGTCTTAATTGCAAATTTGCAGGCAGGGACTACGGACACTACTACAGGGGGGAGCAGATGGTGGGATTCACCTAGCGTGGAGTGTAGGTGAGTAGATTTAACATCTACAGGGGAATCGCCCGCATGGCGTTATGCGTCTGGGCTAGGATTCAAATACCTGTCGCACATTCTACGTCATTGTAGAATTGCGCCTTTACTTTATTTTCTTGATATAGTTATACTGTGACTAGCAGCCGTAGGACACTGCACATATTATTGACGGTTCATGTTGCACGAGCACGGATTGTATGCTACACACACACCGTCAATAATTGCCATGTCACACACTACCCCTTATAGATACTATTGCTTGTCACACATGACATCTAGCTTACCGGTATACCTATAGTGTATCATACCTTTAGTGATAGGTATATTTACACCTTGCGATACAGCTACAGGTATACCCTTTACATATTTTACTTATACCGGGGGGGATATCTTACTCATATTCTTCTTATACCCATGGGGTATACGACATCAGTTCCTATAGGTAGATGCCTATACATTGCTACACCTGTATGTTACACACATATTCGGTTGCAATCATATATTTACCTTTACTGATGTTACTTAGTTGTACCTCATTGGTTTCGCATACATCTGGTTTTAGCTACATATTCTCATTTATATGCTCGCATTTCAGATATATCGCATATATTTATTCCTGGATTTGCGCATTGTTATTTGGATTTCACATGATGATTTCTGGATTTGGGAACCGCGGGAGTTCATGAAATTATGCATACATTAAAAAACCCGGTTTCCTTGATATGATATTTGCGCAGCCACCATGAGATTTATCGGTTCTGATTATATACTCCATACGAGGTGTGGTTGCCGTATGAGGGTACATGGTGGGGCCCGGTATGGTTCCCCTCGGCAAGAAGATCGATGGATGTTGCCGATTGAGCCTGGAGGCGGGCTAGTACCTACCGGTGACAGTACTAATGACTCGGCGGGGGTCATGGAGACACCGTTGGGAGTCATGCACGTATGCATGCGTCGAAAGGCGAGGGTCAGAGCTAGGCACTCGTGCTTTCGGGACAGCGTATGATACGTACCTATCAGGATTTCTGTGTCGATGCTTGGCACATTGCTTTCATGATATTTCTTTTAATACCTTTGTATATATAACAGGGGATTAGCCGTTGTTATATATACCCTTACACCAATATTAGTGGAATGGGACGCTAATATATGTGTATTGCCCCCATCATATTTATTTCTGCAAATATATATACCTTTAGGATGTTAGAAACTTCTTTGAGATTGGATATTGGATATGAAAGAGATTGTTGATTGTACATTCGGGATATAGGAGATTACTCGATATTGTACATTGAGGAGATGTGAAACTTATATGATGTGAGAGCCCAGTTTGGGGGCTGATTTGAGGAGTTGTGGATTTGAGTGTCTTGATGGATTGTGATCCTGCCACGATGTCAGGTTTCCGTAGAAATGACGTATTCCACCCTATACCTCACACTTATCTACTTTATGCACAGATTCGTATATTGGTAGTACCTGTTAGTGTACCCTTATGATAGTTGCATATTTACATTCCCACATCCCTATTGCATGGTTATTGCATATTATTGTCATGTTACTATTGCTTCACATATTGATTGTACCTGCTAGTGTACTTACCTTTATTCAGCATTTGCATGATATGTTATTACTGTAATCGCATATCTTAGATTCATGCTGTACGTGCATTCCTACGATTACCTGCATATGTTATCTACTATTCACGAGTTGGCAACTCACCCCCGTCGTGCCACAGGTGTTTCAGGTTGTTCCCCAGAGTAGTCGAGGCAGGCTATTCCGCTTTTCAGCTATTATCTTTTGCTACAGATACCGCATCAGCTCACAGTACTATTCTGCTTAGGTGGGTTTTTTGGTGGTTATCTGTATTTTGTATTTTACATTCGTTGTATCTTGTACTCTCCATCTACTATTGTATTGTTGACTGAGAGACTTGGTAAGGACGTTACTGTATATTATGTGTGGGTTTGTTGTCTTTTATATACAGCGTTCTCTCTATTGTCCTTATTTCTTCGCTATAGCTTCATATTTTTGTGTTGTATTCATCTTGGCTAGTTTTTACAAAAATGGGGTGTTGCTAAAACTTTAAAGAAATTAAGTAGGACTTTTAAAGAATTTGGGTTGCGATTTCAACTGTTTCAAAAACTTATATTATCTTTTCGGTATTTTCTTGGTTTAGATTTCTGGGTTTTGTCTTTCTTTAACTACGCTATATCTTTAGGCGTTGCGTAGTATTAGGGCCGTCACGGGCCAATTTTTGGGTCGTGACAAAGTTGGTATCAGAGCGCTAGGTTTTACCTTTCGGAGTGTAGGATGACCTTAGTATGATGGAGTAGGTAGCTTAAGCAGAGTAACGTAGTGCGTGTATGTCTGCAGCATACCCACGATGCGGTACCTTGCATTAAGTGACCTAAGTACAATTGGCTTTAAATTCCTTCCTTGATGATCCATATCCTTGAGATTCGATTCCTTATTCTCATCGAATCTTATATCTATCTATAGCCTTGCCGCCGATGACTATGGGGACTCAGAGTGATGCAGCGAGGGCCGAGGTCAGAGTTGGCTCAGGTGAGACGAGTACTGACCAGGATGGCACTCTAGTTGCACAGGTGCAGACGGATCAGCCTACGACATATACTATTGATAGGCTTGTGGCAGAGATACAGGACTTCCGCCAGACGATGAGTTCTTTGGTTGATGTCGTTCGGGAGCTACGACAGGAGGTTCTCACCCCTGTTACTCAGTTGTCACTTACGATCAGTGTGCAGCAGTCCGTCACCTATATAGCACCAGTGGTTGCAGCTCCAGTTGAAGAGGCGCATATTCCAGAAGTTCAGAGAGTTCCAAGACAGTGGAGGACTCGTACTAGTGTACCAGCCCAGAGACAGAGGTTTGGGCTTCGAGACATATTTCGTGGCCGTCGCGGGAGTAGCAGAGGCTTAGGACGAGGACAGTCGTTCGGCTCTCATCCCAAGGATGGTCAGTAGTCAGCGCGTGGATGTTTTCGATACGGAAGCCTTCAGTACTTCGTCAGGGATTGTTCCTTAGCACCTCGTCATGATCGTACTCAGAGAGGCCGTGGACGTGGAAGGTTCGCTCAGAGGGCTCAGTCTACCAGAGGAGTTCAGCCAGTTGCGAGTAGAGGGCAGACACAGGAGTTTGCTTCTACTCATCGGGACGCGCAGACGTCCAATGTGGAGTTCTTAGGTATCCTTAATTCGTTTGTCTTTCATGCTTGTACCGTGGTTGGGTAGATTAGTCGTAGTTAGTTGTTTTAATTTCTGTCAGCGATTCTTTTGTTGTGCGACACGTATTTTAGTTTTGTGCCAATCGGATAGGAGATAGAGATTCGTCCGTCGTTTTGATCCTTCTAGAGATGTTGGATTTGACGTTCTCCTAGGCACGGACTGGTTCATTGCGTGCTAGGCGTCTGTAGACTACCGTGAAGAAACAGTCAGGTTTGTTTTCCCGGCAAGTCAGTTCTTGTTGTGCTGGTGGATAGTTGTGCCGCCTCTCACAGCTTGAATTCAGTCTTTTTCGCTAGTCGGCTACTGAGGAGATGTCATGGATTCTTGGCGTTCATTGTGATACCGGAGCCACAGTGGGATTGTTGGACCGGGTTCCTTTCGTGCGAGAGTTTTTCCGACGTTATTCTGGATGAGCCGGCGAAGCTTGGGAGCTAAAGGATCAGCTGCAGAGTTTTGGTTGGGGAGTTTTGTACGTTTGAGTGTTTCACTTTTGGAAGCTCCTATTTCTGTTCGTCGAGAAGAAAGACGGCAGTTTAAGGTTGGGTATCGACGAATCGTTAATTGAACCGGCTTGCGGTGCGGATAGGTAACCCTTACCTCGCATTGACGATTTCTTCAATCAGCTCCAGAGTGCGAGACATTTTCTAAGTTTTCTTGGGATCAGGTCATCATTATTGCGGATTCGGGGTGATGGCATTCCGAGGACTGCCTTATGCGTGCTATGGGCTTTGGGTGTTTTTGTGAGTCGTTGGATTCACCGATGCCCTAGCAGCATTCGTAGATGTGATGAACCGGATTTCTTCAGGCCGTTCCTCGACCAGTTTCTGTTGTGTTATTTATGACATTCTGGTCTATCTAATGTGTCTTGAGGGACAGTAGTAGCACTTGAGGATTTTTTATGCAGATACCGGGAGAGTACCAGCAGTTTGCTAAATTCTCAAAGTATTTCTTCAGGCTTGTTTTGTGTTGACTCCTAGGTCTTATAGTCGCGAGAGACGGTTTTGTACGGTTCCGAGGAAGTCGTGGCCGTACAACTTAGGCCCAGACTTGTGTGCAGGACGGAGATCCGCAGATTGTTGGGCTTAGCAGGTTTTTACCGCCGTTTCAAGCAGGATTACTGGAGCAGTGCTGCACCGTCGATTGAATTGACCGGAAGGGAGGTTTCTTTCCTGTGGACTGAGGTATGTGTGCGGAGTTTTCGGCAGTTGAAGATTCCGTTAACAACTGCATCAGTTCTTTCTTTGCCTTTGGTTCGGGCGACCTTGTTGTTTAACTGTAATGTTTCTTGAGCGGGCTCGAGTGTGTACTGATGTGACATTACAGAGTCATCGCTTTTGCTTTCCTACATTTGGAGGAAGTACGAGAAGGATATTCCACTCATGATCTGGAGATGGAGTGAGGTATGTGCGCTAGGTTTTACCTTTCGGAGTGTAGGATGACCTTAGTATGATGGAGTAGGTAGCTTAAGCAGAGTAACGTAGTGTGTGTATGTCTGCAGCATACCCATGATGCGGTACCTTGCATTAAGTGACCTAAGTACAATTGGCTTTAAATTCCTTCCTTGATGATCCATATCCTTGAGATTCGATTCCTTATTCTCATCGAATCTTATATCTATCTATAGCCTTGCCGCCGATGACTATGGGGACTCAGAGTGATGCAGCGAGGGCCGAGGTCAGAGTTGGCTCAGGTGAGACGAGTACTGACCAGGATGGCACTCTAGTTGCACAGGTGCAGACGGATCAGCCTACGACATATACTATTGATAGGCTTGTGGCAGAGATACAGGACTTCCGCCAGACGATGAGTTCTTTGGTTGATGTCGTTCGGGAGCTACGACAGGAGGTTGTCACCCCTGTTACTCAGTTGTCACTTACGATCAGCGTGCAGCAGTCCGTCACCTATATAGCACCAGTGGTTGCAGCTCCAGTTGAAGAGGCGCATATTCCAGAGGTTCAGAGAGTTCCAAGACAGTGGAGGACTCGTACTAGTGTACCAGCCCAGAGACAGAGGTTTGGGCTTCGAGACATATTTCGTGGCCGTCGCGGGAGTAGCAGAGGCTTAGGACGAGGACAGTCGTTCGGCTCTCATCCCCATGATGGTCAGTAGTCAGCGCGTGGGTGTTTTCGATACGGAAGCCTTCAGTACTTCGTCAGGGATTGTTCCTTAGCACCTCGTCATGATCGTACTCAGAGAGGCCGTGGATGTGGAAGGTTCGCTCAGAGGGCTCAGTCTACCAGAGGAGTTCAGCCAGTTGCGAGTAGAGGGCAGACACAGGAGTTTGCTTCTACTCATCGGGACGTGCAGACGTCCAATGTGGAGTTCTCAGGTATCCTTAATTCGTTTGTCTTTCATGCTTGTACCGTGGTTGGGTAGATTAGTCGTAGTTAGTTGTTTTAACTTCTGTCAGCGATTCTTTTGTTGTGCGACACGTATTTCAGTTTTGTGCCAATCGGATAGGAGATAGAGATTCGTCCGTCGTTTTGATCCTTCTAGAGATGTTGGATTTGACGTTCTCCTGGGCACGGACTGGTTCATTGCGTGCTAGGCGTCTGTGGACTACCGTGAGGAAATAGTCAGGTTTGTTTTCCCGGCAAGTCAGTTCTTGTTGTGCTGGTGGATAGTTGTACCGCCTCTCACAGCTTGAATTCAGTCTTTTTCGCTAGTCGGCTACTGAGGAGATGTCGTGGATTCTTGGCGTTCATTGTGATACCGGAGCCACAGTGGGATTGTTGGACCGGGTTCCTTTCGTGCGAGAGTTTTTCCGACGTTATTCTGGATGAGCCGGCGAAGCTTGGGAGCTAAAGGATCAGCTGCAGAGTTTTGGTTGGGGAGTTTTGTACGTTTGAGTGTTTCGCTTTTGGAAGCTCTTATTTCTGTTCGTCGAGGAGAAAGACGGCAGTTTAAGGTTGGGTATCGACGAATCGTTAATTGAACCGGCTTGCGGTGCGGATAGGTAACCCTTACCTCGCATTGACGATTTCTTCAATCAGCTCCAGAGTGCGAGACATTTTCTAAGTTTTCTTGGGATCAGGTCATCATTATTGCGGATTCGGGGTGATGGCATTCCGAGGACTGCCTTATGCGTGCTATGGGCTTTGGGTGTTTTTGTGAGTCGTTGGATTCACTGATGCCCTAGCAGCATTCGTAGATGTGATGAACCGGATTTCTTCAGGCCGTTCCTCGACCAGTTTCTGTTGTGTTATTTATGACATTCTGGTCTATCTAATGTGTCTTGAGGGACAGTAGTAGCACTTGAGGATTTGTTATGCAGATACTGGGAGAGTTCCAGCAGTTTGCTAAATTCTCAAAGTGTTTCTTAAGGCTTGTTTTGTGTTGACTCCTAGGTCTTATAGTCGCGAGAGACGGTTTTGTACGGTTCCGAGGAAGTCGTGGCCGTACAGCTTAGGCCCAGACTTGTGTGCAGGACGGAGATCCGCAGATTGTTGGGCTTAGCAGGTTTTTACCGTCGTTTCATGCAGGATTACTGGAGCAGTGCTGCACCATCGACTGAATTGACCGGAAGGGAGGTTTCTTTCCTATGGACTGAGGTATGTGTGCGGAGTTTTCGGCAGTTGAAGATTCTATTAACAACTGCATCAGTTCTTTCTTTGCCTTTGGTTCGGGCGACCTTGTTGTTTAACTGTAATGTTTCTTGAGCGGGCTCGAGTGTGTACTGATGTGACATTATAGAGTCATCGCTTTTGCTTTCCTACATTTGGAGGAAGTACGAGAAGGATATTCCACTCATGATCTGGAGATGGCCGCAGTGGTTTTACGTTGGAAATTTAGAGGCACTACTTGTTTGAGAGTCGTATCAGATTTTCCACGGACCACTAGAGCTTAATGAACATCTTCCTGCAGCGGATTTTGATTGTTGTGTTAGTCTTCTGCAGATTTTCAGTTTTTGTGTGATCGTTGAGTATAGATTAAGTTCGTCTCTACGGAGGGGACAGCTTGCTCATGTCCGCGCCCGACCACTTTCCTTAAATCGTTTTCGCGAGACACTGCCCGCCGATGCTCGTTCGTCTGTGATACTTGAGCATACTCGGCTAGGTAATGATTCGGAGACCTTGATTGTGACAATGGTGTGCTAAGTTAGGGACACGTTTGTGTACCTGACATTATCAGGTAGAGACGTGCAATCCTAGAGTAAGCACATAGTCAACTCTCTGTATTCATTCAAGTTCCAGCAGCTTTGGCGTGACTTGTGAGATAGTTACGAGTGGACAGGGATATAAAGAGAAGTTTCATGGTTCGATTCAAGGTGTCTGTTTTGTCGTGTGCTTGGGTCGAGCATCTGAGGCCGGCTGGAGAGTTGCAACCTTTCACCGTTCCGAAGTAGGAGTTGGAGTAGATCTCCCCAAATTTCGTTATGGTTTCTACCCAAGTTTAATCAGGGTGTGACTCCATTCGGATTCTTGTCGTCCGGTTATGCTCAGTTTGCTCAGTTGTCCTTTGTTAAGTTGTGTGTTTGTGTTAATTGTTGTCAGCAGTTGGGGATCGTCACTCGCCATCGTTAGGGTTTTCCTTCGATAGCTATTATCAGGAGACACTCCAATTGGCAACCTTTAGGTTTAGAGGCTAGGTCGTGTCGATCACCAGTCTGTTGTTTTCTGACTCTGCGTAAGTAGGATTTTGGACCCCAGCTAGTCTAGAGACTTCGGAGATGATCAAGTTGATTCAGGTCAGGATGAGAGTAGCCAGTGCAAATAGAGGTCTTATGCCGATTGTGTTGGTCGTAGACTTAAGTGCGCAGTGGCAAATCATGTATTCCTGCGGATTTTTCCGATAAATGACGTGTTGGATTTTGGGAAGCTTGTCCCAGGATTTAGGTCTTTCTAAGGCCCTATAAGCGAGTTAGTTTCATTGCCTTTAATTTGGCACTTCCGCCCAGATTATTGGATTTTCACCCCGTATTCCTTGTGATGATGCTTTACAATTACCTTCTTGACCTTTCTCACATGATTTAGCACCAGACCATATAACTTGGACGCGATCTTTCGTTCACCAGCAGCCAATGGTATTAATGGCTCGGCAGGTGGAGGGACATCGGTCGAGGGTCTTGCTATCTGTGGAAGGTTTCCTTGGACGTAGCCGTATAGTGAGATAGACACTTGAGAGGCTGCGAGCGAGATTTAAGGATTTTAATCTTCTCTTTGAAGGTAAGCGTATCAGTATATTTTTTAAAATTCGGGAACGAATTTCTTTTAAGGGGGGAAGATTGTAACACCTTAGAATGTGTTTTGTAGCTAATTATATTTTAAGGTATGGATTTTAATAAAAAGCTTACCAAACTAAGTTTTAAATATTTTATCCTATTTAATGAGTATTTTATTAGAATTTTGTTAGGCACACACACACTTGTGCATGATAACTAGGGTTGTTTTTGGGGTTAAACATGATTAGCAATCATGGTTAACTAACCATTGGTCTTAAGTTAGCTTTATGATTAGTTTAAGAGTTATGGTTGTATTTATTCATGATGGTTTTAAAATGAAAATGAATTTGGAAAATGTTTTAATATTTTGTTTGAATGTTGACTTTTGAGAGAGAGAAGGAGCATGGGGTACATGGTGAGCCATGCCTCTTTAGTGAAGCGAGAGAGAGTGAGAAGGGGGGTTGTTTGTTTCTCTCATTTCTCACTCTCACTCTCATTTCCCTCACACTCTCAAACACACACACACACTCACCTGCATCAGCAGAAGAAGCTTCAGCAGCAGCATCATCATCATCATCAACAACAGCATCATCATCATCAGCAGCAGCAGGAGCTCCAGCGACATACAACAACTCCTTCCACTTCTTCACCTGCCTCCTAGGGTTCATTAGGGTATATTTCTTGAACCCCATTTCGTGGTTTGCTTAAGTTGTGCATCGATTAGCTTCGATTAGTGTTAAATAGCTAGTTTAGTGCTAATTATGGTGTTTTGTGTGGACTTTTGGATAAGTGGTGATTGTGTTGGTAAACCCTACCTATTTAAGTGTTGTTAGGGTCACTTTAACTGAGAATTTCCCTGGATTACAATAAAATACCATAGGGTTTCCTTTTTTGTGCAAATTGTCGTTTTTATACGATATATGGACATTCTGTGATCTGCTTTTGACCCGGACCCTACAGAATAAAATTGAGGAAACTGCAGCATGTACACTAGGTATAGATACCACCACAAGAACACGAGCCACCCTCTCCCTACCCAGGCCGCCAATTAATTCAATCTGGCAGCAATTTGCGGCCAGGAAGGTGAGTTGGATGCTGGGGTTTTGTGTAGGGTAGTCTGCAGTGTATTGTAGTGTTTTGGCATGTATAGTTTTGTAAGTTTTGACCTGTAGGAAAATCTGGGACAATATACCGTATTTCTAGTTCGTTGTGTTTGCACGATACGCGCGATACGTGAGTGGGTTCTATGATTCAGCGTATCACGGCGTGTCGCGATAGTTTTAGACGCGTTTACACACGTTTTAGCGTATCGTGCACACGCGCGTTTAGTTCGCGACGCGAGTTTCTCGTTTTGGTTCGATATCGCGTTTTGCGGAATATTTGGCTTATATATGATTTCCGTGTCTTAATTGCAGGTTTGCAGGCAGGGACTACGGACACTACTACAGGGGGGAGCAGATGGTAGGATTCACCTAGCGTGGAGTGTAGGTGAGTAGATTTAACATCTACAGGGGAATCGCCCGCATAGCGTTATGCGTCTGGGCTAGGATTCAAATACCTGTTGCACATTCTACGTCATTGTAGAATTGCGCCTTTACTTTATTTCCTTGATATAGTTATACTGTGACTAGCAGCCGTAGGACACTGCACATATTATTGACGGTTCATGTTGCACGAGCACGGATTGTATGCTACACACACCGTCAATAATTGCCATGTCACACACTACCCCTTATAGGTACTATTGCTTGTCACACATGACATCTAGCTTACCGGTATACCTATAGTGTATCATACCTTTAGTGATAGGTATATTTAAACCTTGCGATACAGCTACAGGTATACCTTTTACATATTTTACTTATACCGGGGGGGGATATCTTACTCATATTCTTCTTATACCCAGGGGGTATACGACATCAGTTCCTATAGGTAGATGCCTATACATTGCTACACCTGTATGTTACACACATATTCGGTTGCAATCATATATTTACCTTTACTGATGTTACTTAGTTGTACCTCATTGGTTTCGCATACATCTGGTTTTAGCTACATATTCTCATTTATATGCTCGCATTTCAGATATATCGCATATATTTATTCCTGAATTTGCGCATTGTTATTTGGATTTCACATGATGATTTCTGGATTTGGGAACCGCGGGAGTTCATGAAATTATGCATACATTGAAAAACCCGGTTTTCTTGATATGATATTTGCGCAGCCACCATGAGATTTATCGGTTCTGATTATATACTCCATACGAGGTGTGGTTTCCGTATGATGGTACATGGTGGGGCCCGGTATGGTTCCCCTTGGCAAGAAGATCGATGGATATTGCCGATTGAGCCTGGAGGCGGGCTAGTACCTACCGGTGACAGTACTAATGACTCGGCGGGGGTCATGGAGACACCGTTGGGAGTCATGCACGTATGCAAGTGTCGAAAGGCGAAGGTCAGAGCTATGCACTCGTGCTTTCGGGACAGCGTATGATACGTACCTATCAGGATTTCTGTGTCGATGCTTGGCACATTGCTTTCATGATATTTCTTTTAATACCTTTGTATATATAACAGGGGATTAGCCGTTGTTATATATACCCTTACACCAATATTAGTGGAATGGGACGCTAATATATGTGTATTGCCCCCATCATATTTATTTCTGCAAATATATATACCTTTAGGATGTTAGAAACTTCTTTGAGATTGGATATTGGATATGAAAGAGATTGTTGATTGTACATTCGGGATATAGGAGATTACTCGATATTGTACATTGAGGAGATGTGAGACTTATATGATGTGAGAGCCCAGTTTGGGGGCTGATTTGAGGAGTTATGGATTTGAGTGTCTTGATGGATTGTGATCCTGCCACGATGTCAGGTTTCCGTGGAAATGACGTATTCCACCCTATACCTCACACTTATCTACTTTATGCATAGATTCATATATTGGTAGTACCTGTTAGTGTACCCTTATGATAGTTGCATATTTACATTCTCACATCCCTATTGCATGGTTATTGCATATTATTGTCATGTTACTTTTGCTTCACATATTGATTGTACCTGCTAGTGTACTTACCTTTATTCAGCATTTGCATGATATGTTATTACTGTAATCGCATATCTTAGATTCATGCTGTACGTGTATTCCTGCGATTACCTGCATATGTTATCTACTATTCACGAGTTGGCAACTCACCCCCGTTGTGCCACAGGTGTTTCAGGTTGTTCCCCAGAGTAGTCGAGGCAGGATATTCCGCTTTTCAGCTATTATCTTTTGCTACAGATACCGCATCAGCTCACAGTACTATTTTGCTTAGGTGGGTTTTTTGGTGGTTATCTGTATTTTGTATTGTACATTCGTTGTATCTTGTACTCTCCATCTACTATTGTATTGTTGACTTAGAGACTTGGTGAGGACGTTACTGTATATTATGTGTGGGTTTGTTGTCTTTTATATACATCGTTCTCTCTATTGTCCTTATTTCTTCGCTATAGCTTCATATTTTTGTGTTGTATTCTTCTTGGCTGGTTTTTACAAAAAGGGGGTGTTGCTAAAACTTTAAAGAAATTAAGTAGGACTTTTAAAGAATTTGGGTTGCGATTTCAACTGTTTCAAAAACTTATATTATCTTTTCCGTATTTTCTTGGTTTAGATTTCTGGGTTTTGGCTTTCTTTTACTGCGCTACGTCTTTAGGCGTTGCGTAGTATTAGGGCCGTCACGGGCCAATTTTTGGGTCGTGACAACAACCGCCCTCGAGGATTCTCTGGGCGCATTATGGGCACAAGAAAATGATCAAAGGAAAGAGAGAGCCCTCTAATACTTGAGTCGAGTTCTCCTGGGGGCAGAAAGCAACTACTTCCCCATCGAAAAACACTGCCTGGTGTTGATCTTCGCGATAACGATGCTCAGACACTACGCGTTGGCACATGAGGTCTAACTCATATCAAAGGTGGATCCTCTCAAATATTTGATGTCAAAGGCCATATTAACGGGACGGCTCGCTAAATAGGCCATGCTCTTGATGGAGTTCTCGATAACTTATCGTCCCCTGAAGGCAGTGAAAGGACAGGCCATCGCCGACTTCCTCGCTGAGCATCCGATACCCGCCGATTCTCCCTTGAACTGTGAATTGCCAGATGAGCACGCGTTTGACACGATCGACGGAGAGAAAAGAGGGAGTGATACTCGATGGGAACTCTACTTCGACGGAGCATCTTCTATGAAGAAGCGAAAGCACAACTCCCCCATAATCAAATCTGGGGTGGGCCTCATCTTCGTGAATCCACAAGGAGGGATAATGCGCTTCGCCTTTTCCCTAACAGAGCCAAGGACAAACAATGAAGCCGAATATGAAGCTTTGATAGCAGGTCAGATCGCTGTTGACATGGAAATTGAAAACTCCTCATATATGGAGACTCCCAATTGTTCGTTAGCCAAGTGAACGACGACTATCAGACGTGCAAACCAGAGTTGGTAAAGTACTACAGGAGAGTGCAACAATTTCTGACTCAAATCTCTGCCTACGCACTGGAAAGCATATCGCGCGCGGAAAACAGCAAAGCAGATGCATTAGCCAAACTCGCTAAAAAATTGGCCAACGAGAATCTCGAAGACGTGAGGATCGTTGTGCAAAGCCGTCGGGTTCTTGCACCGGCAGAAATATCTCCGGAATCTTCCAAAGAAAAGGGAGCTGACGAGCAAACGGTCCTACAAATAAAAGACCAGGAAAAGTCTAAGGATTGGAGGGAAGTCTTTATTGATTACTTCAAATCCCGTTGAACACCTGAAGATGCGTCGTCAAGACATCAGCTCATGAAACGAGCTCTATCTTTTGCCTTCGTCAATGATACTCTGTATAAGAGGTCATTTGATTCTCTGTGGCTAAGATGCCTGGGACCTGAAGAGGCAAAGAGAGTCATCCAAGAAACTCACGACGGACTCTGCGGTTCTTATCAAGCCGGGCCAAAGATGAAGCTGAAGATCAAAAGGATGGGCTACTATTGGCCCACGATGATCTAAGACTGTCTCGAATACGCGAAGCAGTGCCACTCGTGCCAAATTCACGGGGACTTTATCCACCAACATCCAAATCCTCTACATCTTACGGTGGCTAGCTGGCCATTCGAAATGTGGGGAACTGACATAATCGGGCCCATCGAATCGGCATCATCCAGAGGATATCGGTTCATATTGGCGATAACTGATTATTTCTCTAAGTGGGCAGAAGCAGTGCCACTAAGAGAAGTGAAGACGGAGAATATCCTCCATTTCTTCAAGACACACATCATTTATCGGTTCGGCACACCACGGCGGATTATCCCCAATAACGGGCCAGCCTACAGAAGCCATAAAATCAGCCGCTTCGCACAACAGCATAATATAGACTGGAGATACTCTTCGGTCTATAATCCCCAAGCTAACGGTCTAGCTGAGGCCTTTAACAAGACCTTGACGAAGATCATGAAAAAGTCGGTGTCCAAAAATAAGAGGGACTGGCACGAGAAACTGCATGAAGCTCTCTGGGCGTATCAAACTACGTTCAAAACAGCCACAAACACAACGCCGTATGCATTGGTATTCGGCACAGAAGCGGTACTCCCCCTCGAGATAGAGTTACCCTCTCTACGAGTGGCGGTTCACTACGAACTAACAGACAAAGAAAATGCTCACCTTCAGCTTGAGGAGCTCGACGCCCTTGATGAAACCCGGCTCATGGCGCAACAAAACCTGGAGTCTTATAAAGAAAAGATGACACGCTCATACGAAAGGTTGACTAGGCCGAGAACATTCCGCCAAGGCGAACTCGTGCTAGTGGTCAAAAGACCTATGATCCCCTATCGTGTCAAACGGGGGAAATTTGAGCCGAACTATGAAGGCCCGTATATCATAGACAAAGTTTACCAGGGTGGAGCCTATCTACTCATAGAAATCCATGGTGAAAGACCTTTTAGGCCAATAAACGGTCGCTTCCTGGAAAAATACTACGCCTGACGAGTCACGGCCTAGGTCAACGATAGATGACGACGCCTATGTACGCTCGATATCTTCCTAAGCCCAAACTTTATAAGTAGTAGCCGACAAACGGACCGAGACGTCCTAAAACTAACAACGGACCAAAATGTCCTAAAACTAACGACGTACCGAAACGTCCTTAAACTAACAATGGACCACTATGTCCTAAAACTAGCTAAGGACCGAAATGTCCCTAAACCAACGACGGACCTAAATGTCCTAAATCTAACAATGGACCGAAATGTCCTAAAACTAACGACGGACCGAAACGTCCCTAAACTAACAACGGACCGAAATGTCCCTAAACTAACGATGGACCGCAATGTCCCTAAACTTGCAATGGACTGAAACGTCCCTAAACTAACGACCGACCGAGACATCTATAAACTACTACGGACCGCAGCATCCCATGGCTGACAAAAAAAAACGGTATGTCCTTAAGCAAGATGGGCACGGATGAAAACCCGAAAGGGCTCCATGAGTAAAAACAGCAGGGCTACTGGCGAGTTTTGTGAAAACCCGAAAGGGCGCAATCTCGTTAAAAGGAACTCGCAAGGTCTTCTCGACCTTGTGAGGAGAAAATACCTGCGTGAGATCCTTATGACTCACAAAGGAGAAACACACTTAGGGATCGCCATTATTCCTAAGGAGAAATTACACTTACGAGATCCTCACGACTCGTAAGGAGAATTCCCCTTTGAGACCCTCACGGCTCACAGGGTTCAAAAGCCTTAAGCTACAGGGATCTGAACCTGTTCTTAAGCCATCACAATCTCTGATACCGCCCTACAAGCGGTTCAATATTGACCCTTGTATACAATCCACGGGTACGAATAAACATTTCCCTAACAGAGTTCCACCAGCGACTAGGGATATGCTCACACGGTGAACAAATACTTATAAGTCCTCTCGACTTATAAGGAGAAAAAACTCCTGTAAGATCCTTACGACTTATAAGAGACCATACACTTAGGAATCCTCATGATCCCTAAGGAGAAAACGCACCTATGAGATCCTCACGACTCGTAGGGAGAAATACCTTCATGAGACCCTTACGGCTCATGAAGTTAAAAGCCTTAGTCGACAGGATCCTAACCCTGTTTGCTAAGCCACCTTTGTTCGACATCGATAAAGGAAAATGATTATTCCCTCCTGGCAATATCCCAGCTGTAGCGATGCTGATGCCTAAATCGGTATCAAATCCCAAACTCGCAGCGAAAAGCCAGCGAGCTACAAATGCATATGAAATAGCCGAAATGATGGTGCAACTTGCAACAAAATCATCAAGTAAAAATGTATGCAAACAAAATAGCCGAAATGGTTGGGCAACTCGCAATAAAAAGCAGCGAGTAAATAAAACAAATAGCCTAAATGATTGGGCACCGCGAAAAATAGCCGAAATGATTGGGCAATCGCGACTTTCACGATATAAAAGCTGAAATGATAAAGCATCATGGAAAGAAAAATATATAAAATGAAACTTTTTTCCCTACAGGTGAGATCACATCGATCCCTGTATACAATCCAGGGGCACAAAAAAAAAGGGAAGCATACCATCCCACCAGGCTCTACCAGAAAGAGAGCCAAGTCTCGATGGCCACATCTACAGCCTAGAGACCTACAACAGCGTTTCTCCTCAGTCCGGCAGGATTCAGATGTGACAATCAACCTTGGAGCCATGGCAAACTCCCTTTTCCAAATCTCGACGGTTCACAGATGGCCTAGAGACCTGTTAGTGTATATGCCCTAGAGGCCATTACTGTATCATACTAGTTTGTATATTACTTGATGGAAGCTTGGGATATTCACAGTTGTATATACAATCTTGCTCGAAATCATAGTATGCTACTTGGTTTGTCTCTGCTTTAATATGTGCATGTGTTTCTTTTAGCATATCGCAGATATACATATTAGTAGAGCCCTTAGGATCTTTGCTTGATTACCAGCGTTGTGATGGCGCTCACACTCGTGGGAGCTGGGTGATCTATAAGCACATCCTTATACAGGTCCCTAGTCATTGGACTATCGAGACAGGGCATCGATACTCCAGAGTAGACTAGCGTATGCGCTTCTCATCCCAGTATGGGAGACGGTCTGTCCCACAGCCGTCAGTACGTCGTACTTGGGATAGTATACTGGTGCTCGTTAGGTTACGAGTACACTGGACAGGACTCGTCGGGGACTGTTGGTTGGTATTATACCTATCGTCAGTTATCAGTTCCCAGGTGACATGAGTACAGCTTAGTCCGCTGACTTGACACTGTCACTTCGCCTAGAGTGTGTTCCCACCGCACTTTGATTACTACCCTACCACGGCTCAAAGGAGTCGTGCAAACAGGTAGTTTTTGGGTGCAGTCCCCAAGCACTTGGAGGCAGTGACGGTTAGACAGGATTCGTCTCTCCCGGTATTGGGGGTTGACATCGCGCTGTGTCCAGGAGAGCCATTACACGAGTAGTCCCTGTCCAGGGCAAGCGAGATATACAGGTAGGTTTCCAATGTTATCTCAGGGTGTTCTGGGCTACACTCCGACATGACTTGTACCGCTATTAGGGGACTGACGTTCACCGCCCCCTAGGCCCGCCATGCGATGTATCAGACGAACAGACTGGACTGTACGGAGATTGTCACATACAGGCTCAGCAGGAGTTCAGATGGGGTTCACCTCGTCAGTATTCTTATCGACATCTACCTGGGGACCGTTACGTACAGCTAGTGCCGCTTGCGGTCTGTGGTTAAACCCACTGCCAGCGTAGTGTCGAGTCTTTAGAGTCCCACACAGAGAGCTATTCGCCTTTAGGCAAAATGAGTAGAGGTCACATGGTTTTGCGACAGGGTTTGTTCACATCCGCGCACTTGTGCACGTTTGCTGTCCGGACAGTTTATACTAGCGGGCTTTGGTTTAAGCCGGATCCTAGTATATGATTTGGGATTGGTTTTTCTCATTGTATTCATGTTCCTCGGATCACGAATGCGGGTGCGTATGCACAGTTGCTTGAGACAGAGGGAGAGGACTTTGATTAGGGTTAATGACTATTGTCATTTTATTAACCCTAATGGTTATGTGTGTATTATGGTTAATTGATATTAGTTTTATAATTGTGCATTGTTATGGTTGTTGACCATTTGACCTCCTTGACTTGTTGACCTTGGTTGACACTTTGACCATCATCATTTCATTTGGAAGATGCTTTTTGATCCTTGCAATTTGCATTAAAAATGAAATGATAATGGTCATGTCTTTATTAAGCCATGACAATTATCTCACTAATTTTCTGTAAGTGCACGGCGGCGCCCCGGCCGTCAATCCGACGGCCAAACGCGGAAACGGTGGTAAACTTAAATTTTTGCGGACTTGGCAAACCGGCACCACCGCGCACTAAAACCGGATCGGGCCATTAAACTAAATCTAGCTAACTACAAAGAGAAGGGGAAGAGATATACCGACGATCCGAGTCCTCCGGTCTTCATCTCCACTCCGATCTCCTCGCGGGATCTCCGTCCGTCTCCTCCTCGTCGGAAAGGGCACCACGAAGCCGGGTACTTTTACGGGCTCCCACCTCAATACCGAGGCAACTCGCGCATGAAGCCGGCTACTCGACATGCTCAAGATATGCTGTAGGGAGTGAATGTAGAATGTATGTCTCACTTTGGGGTTGGTTGCCATTTGAAGAGGATGGAGGAAACAAAGATAAGAAAAATGGTGCTTGCATTTTTCTTGGCATGGAATGAGATCAAGAATGAAAACCTCTCTCAAAGATGAAGCTCTCTCTTCTTCTCTTTTTTTTTTCCTTCTCACTTCTCTCATGAAAAAACTATCATCAAGTGAAGTATATAATGGTGGAGCAAAAACAATATGATAGCAAGAGGGAGGTGAGTGTAGGAAGCAAAAAATGGTGACCACAACCTAAAACATAATCATCACTAAATCAACATCAAACCTCTTTTCATTTCTAATCTCATCAAATCACATAAATGCATGAAAAGCAAAGATGCTTATCATATCAAATCTTATGCAAATAAATCCTCCACAAAGTGTAATTTGCAAAACTGCAAATTACCCCCTCCATCGGAAAAGTCCGGCCGGGAAGGAACAAAGGAAAACCGGCCGGAACGGAAAGCAAACTGGCAACTCCAGAAAACTGGTCCCGTAATAAATTACAGGAAAACCCTATACTGTGCATACACACCCGTATCTGTATTCCGACCGGATACAGATGCAATGAGACAAAATCTACACTGTACTAAACTAGGACCGGCTTAAGCCAAAGCCGGCTAGTAATATCCGTTCGATCCTGATCCGTGCAATACCGCACGTATCTGATCGAACCCTGCCATATAACCATACGGCCACTAGTACAAACTGTCCGATCCTGATCCGTGCAATACCGCACGTATCTGATCGGACCCTGCCATATCTCCATACGGCCTCTACAGCGTTTCGCCCGAAAGCTTGAGTAACTGAAAGTGTGGTGGACTCTAAAGACTCGTCAATACTATGGCTGTGGATTTAACCACTAGCACGTCAGAGGTATAAGCCAATACGTGACGGGCCACCAGCTATTGACCAAAAGGGACGTCGATGAGGAAGCTCACCCCGACACCCAACTGAGCCTGTCAGTGACAATATCCGTACAGTCCGGTCCGTTCGTCTATGAGCATCGCATGGCGGGCCTAGGGGGTTGGTAAAAGTCAGACCCCCAAAAGCGGTACAAGTCGTGTCGGAGTGTAGCCCAAAACACCCTGAGATACTACTGGAATACCTACCAGTAAATCTCCTGCCTTGGCCAAGGTCTTCGTGTAATGGCTCTCCTAGACACAGCGCGACCTCACCCCCAATACCGGGAGAGACGAAACCCCCGAAGATCCGCTCACTGCCTCCATGTGGCTCGGGACTGTACCCAACTAAAACCTGTTTGCACGACTCCTTTGAGCCGTGGTAGGGTAGTAATCAAAGTACAGTGGGAACTCACACGAGACAAATGACGATCCCCAGGTCGATGAACTAACCTGTACACATGTCACCAGGGAACTGCTATCTGACGTCAGGTATAAGACCAACTAGCATGTTCCCGGCGAGTCCTGTCCGGTGTACTCATAACCCAATGAGCACCTGTATACATCTTAGGTGATCCAACTGACACCAGTGGCTTGTGAGACCGGCCACCGCCCCTCGTCGGGGTCTCGACTGTATACACTAGTCTACTCTGGAGTATCGATGCCCTGTCTCGAAACTCCTACGACTAGGGACCATTTAAGGATGTGCTTATAGACTCCAGCTCTCACTTATATGATCGACCTCATACTGCTGGCAGTCAAGCAAGAATCCTAGGGGCTCTATCAACGTGCAATAGCGACATGTCAGGTCACCTAAAGCAGTACACGATGATAAAGGTAAACCAGATAGCAAACTATCATCTCGAGTAAGACTGTTCTACCGGGATAGGTCCTCCCTCAATCATTGCAATCACGTTCCTGTGATCCAATAATTGACTCTGAGGGCACTATCTCCAACAATCTCCCACTTGCACTCAAGGCTAATTATTGCGATGTCACATACTCACAGCCCGTGTGATACTGAACACCCAACTCCCCTACTAGTCAGTTTCACAAAATCCGTTTGCGAAACTATTGCGTTCGAGGAATAGCCTCAGTGAGTGGATCCGCCTTGATGTTTCTTTCTATGTCTCTCTATATCTCAAGTTCGCGGAGAAAGCCATCTCCCGAAATGAGCAATACCTGCCTTAGAATGTCTGGATGTCTGATGGGACCTAGCTCATAAATGAACTCCAAATCCAAACTTCTTAGACTGTATCGTCAACTGAACTTAATCAGTATCTTGCGCCATGCCACCCTCAGTATCACCTTGGACCATCTGTCCAAAATACTGCCCCTCATCAGAAGGAAAAACTATAACTCTGACAACCTCCTTGTCGTCCAGGTCACCTTGGAAGCCTGGAATGATAACTGTTTCTCGGATGAGGCCGTCGTTATCATATCCCTAGAACATCCACTTATGTTCTAAAACTGCTTCCGACTGTTTCTCCAGGATTGGATTAATGTCAACTTATTGCATCTAGTGCAAGAACAACATCTGGTGTGGTACTTGACATCTCACGATTTACTCATTTTCCTGAGCAAGTGATCTGCCAATCATGCACGTCCCTCTCCCCTTTAGTCTGTAAGACACCTTTGGAGAGGGTGACTCCATTACCTGCAGGTACACTACCGTGCCAGGAGTCGTCCATTCTAAATACCCTTAGAATGCTGTCTAAGTACCCTGATTGGGAAACCACCCAAATCTAGATCTAAAACCATAGATCTAGTAACCAGTATGTCTGATATAATGTCCAAGTCCTTTGTGGAGAAAACACTGTGTGACGACCAAAGTATAACCGATCGTAGTAAAGGAATATCACTTCCTACTACCTTCTCAACAGATCCATCCCCTATTCTGATGACGTCAAACCTATGACTGTCACATCAGAAATAGATGATCTATCTCCGCTACATCTGCTTTAGTCTATAAATAGACATAAGCCTGATGTCCACCAATGCTTCCGCTGCTCCCACTGACTACGACAACCCTCTGGCAGAGTCATATAGACGTACACTTCTGAAGCTAGTTCAGAACGACGCTATACTCATCCTCCTGCCGGGTCTCGCAGCCTGGAACAACAACAATGGCAAGTGTGGGTAAACAAGAACTTCCCTGTCACCGTCCTTGAGGCTACCGAAGTACCTCTCGGGTGCCTGAAGTTACCCACCTTATCTGCGGAGTGGCCAATGGAATGTCAAATCAGATTGAATCTTTAGGTTCCTTATCAAATCTTCAGTAATCGTTTGCGGTTCTGGAATCACTTCCAGTTCTACCATACTCCCACTACTGTTTTCTGAAAAAAAATCCATTTCTTTTAAAATTGTGGCGAGTGAAGAACAATATCACTATTGATCTTCCAGATGGTAGAAAGTCAACCCTCGTCATAGCCTGGGTCAACCCACAAACAGCCATTACAGAAACGTGCCTATGAGTTATCCGGAGTCTGGTTTTAAGCATAAACCGGACAACTCCCCGTACCTTAACTTCGTTAAGATATGAACTGCTCTATATCCAATATAGAACCAGAGGCACTGATTTAATTGAACCAGATTCAAATCATGCAACTGTCTCCAGTGCATGTCAACCAAATGGAGAGAGGCCGATCAGCGTTACTCAACTTAGGAATGCTTCCAATTATGAGTAACCCGAAAGAGAAGTAATTTCTCTTTATCATTACTATCAACTGAATACCATACACAAGTATCTACATCTTCGATCACTTTGAAGAATCCCGATACTTGCAACACCTGGTTCTCTACTTTATTCAAATACCTATAACTCCTCAAAATTCAGACATTGTGTTTCCACGAAACACCTGTCTAAAAACTAGAGAAGTCATAAGTAAACTGAATATAGTACGAGGACCAACCCCTCTGTCCTGACGGACCCTGGACAACATACAATACTCTGTATGAGTCCCTTGAGTCTGATAACTCATTCACTGTGTGTCGTAGGTTGAAAACTGTACTTTTGGTTAAGAAGAATTACACCGCTGTTCAATGCTCCTTACCTAACCATCCACTGATATAGGTAAATGTCATCGACATAATATCAAAAGGTATATCTCACTCTATAAAAATAGACGTACAGATATATCAATTTGAAATTGGTGCACAACAGCGGATATTCAAAACCAAATATTTGCCGACCGGCAAACAACCCAGGTGGCATCCTCAAATATCACCAATTACAACGAATTCCGATATAATGAGGATGATCACCCAATTCCCAATAACTTACTCCCACTCATCATCTGTAAAACCATACAGATGTGAGAATCATACCTGGTAAATACATACCCTGGAGTAAGTGTCTAATCGGGAAATCAGTTTTCTTTTAACAGTACACAGTGAACCTGAAACATTGAAATGTTTCGTTGGGGTATCCTGGTATTCTTAGTAATGCCTCTTCCATTATCCAGATTCACAATTATAACCGTATAATTCTTTGCCACCTCTCCAAATCCCTTCATATGTCTTTAGTCATTACCTTCTGCACACCCCTTTAGGCCAATTGGTTTTCTTCCTTCCCTACCGTTCGGCACCAGCCTATGGTTTGGAAGAAGACTATCCAAAAAGCATAAAGGGTGTACTGTCCTAATCCTAGGAGCACTCGCATCGCGAGAGAAGGTGAAGATAAAAGACACCTGAATGTACTTTATTCCTATTTCTCCTGAACCAGGATCCATCCCCGAACTGGAACAAGTTCCTTTCGAGTTCGTATATAACCATACGATGGATTATCAATAAAATGGGATCTTCGTAGTGATACGGAGTGTCCTGGAGAAATACAAAGGTGATTTAGGATTGGCGAAGGAATACATGGTTTGGTCGTGAATATCTGTTGCAATTTACTTTGCTCTCTTACTAATCCCTTACTTTGTCTTAACTTAATACCTTCTGTACACCGTTTAGGCTAATTGGATTTCTTCCTTCCCTACCGGTCGGCACCAGCCTATGGTTTGGAAGAAGACTATCCAATTTGCGTAATAGGTGTACTACTCCTAAACCAAGGAGTACTCGCAACCTGAGAGAGGGTGAAAAGAAAAGACAACTGAATAGTCCTATCCGTTTTCTCCAGAACCGGAAACCATCCTCGAATAAATCCCTTCGAGTTCGTATCTAACCATACGATGGTTTTGTCCAATGGAAGTGGACGTTCGTAGTAAAACGGGGTGTCCTGGAGAAAAGGGTAAAAGCAGGAGTGGCAATGAGGTTTGCAACTCTGACAATCCAAAAGCCAGTGTTAAGTAGGTTCGGTCAACTTGGTCACTGAGTCATAGTCTTAGGGTCGGGTCAATGGTCGCTGCCAGAGAGAGAGAGAAAAGAAACACTCAGCGTGCACTCTAACCTAGATCAGAATGGTTACCAATTTATCTAATCTGGAAACCTCCCACTGTACCTCAAATTCTCCTCCAAACCTGAAAGAAGAATTAGTCGGGGTCACCCGAGGAGTAAACCAACTCATCAGTGGGAATCGGGATCCAACTCTCATCGCATGACAACGTGACGGAATCCGCTCACGGTATCACACTCCAGAAGGTATGCGCATATCTGGCAAGTTTCAGTACTTTTGAAACTCCCGATGTGATTTCTGCCCCATGCTCTTATGACCTTGGCGTGAGGTCAAAATATCATAAGTCACATGTCAAGTTCTACCCATCATTATCCAGGTTAATTTGAATCCACCCGTACATACCCTTGACGTAGGCCAAAATAGTAGTACGACTGTCCCAAACCAACGCATCTATCTATGCAACAGATAAATACCCGGCAGCTACCAATCACTATGCCTTGGCGTGAGGTCAAAATACATAGCTTGAATACTACCGAATATTTAACTGAAATGATGGAGGGCTACGAATGGTTTCTGGCGAAAACCTTTAACGTAATGAACTTGATATCGTCGAAGGAACGGATAGCTTTTAAAAATATAGTGACGAAAACCGTTGCTAAAGAGGTCACTCCCGGTGAAGGGATCTCGGCTCTTTCCCCGTAGAATGGGGTGCAGGATATCCCAAATGAATACCACGATGCAAAGCAAAAGTAATCGGCTATAGTGAAGTTAATGCCCTGACGCAAACTTTTGTCCAAGGGGTCACTCCCGGTGAAGGGATCTCGGCCCTTGCCTCATCGACTGAGGAGCAGGATATTCCAACTGAATACCACGGTGCAAAACAAAAGTGAACGTCCTTGCAATAACAGCTTTTTGAAAAAGTGTTTCAACAACATCAGATTAGGTTTGTTTAACTTGCATTGATCCGAATCAACGCAGTCCCATCAATTGATCACACCAAAAAGAACGAAAATATACTGATGTACGTATATGCCATCCGCATTCGCCACTGGGTCCCGTCATTACCCGTTAGGTTAGCTAACTAACGACAGAGCGGGGACTGGACTAGCGCGGATGTAAAACATATACAACATCTACTAATATATATACCAATATATTATATTTCGCTCAAGGCGTGAAAAGAAATGCAACATCACAGAAATGTATAGCATCACAGAACAATACAGATATCTGGGATCCCCGGGTTTCACAGAGCCACTACTGAAACCCGACGTTCCCCTGGTCGTGTGGATAGCCTGTGCAATGAAATCCTAGACCCCTACGGGCGCGGCAAGTCACCCGCTAAAACCTGAAGCGAGGCAGCCCCCTTCAGCTCCGTGAATGGACCACCCAGCACTCCACGGAATCCGGCAACTTGGGCACCCCTCCTGGGTCAACCTGTACCCCCTACGAGTGCGGCGAATAGCCCGCCAATCCTAGAGTGAAGCCCCCTCCGTCCCAATGCCATAAGATGCGGGCTTGTTGCCCTCTAGAACCCGGCCATCCGTGCACCCCACCGCGGGGTAATCCTAGTACATAATGTAAAATATACATAAACCGGGTACATCGACCGCAACCAGGTCGTGCCCCAAAAGAATAATACAATCAGGCAGTGACGGCAGTCCACATGTCGGACGCTCGCCCCGCAATAACAAAAGTACATAATACCACCACAACTGTACTAGCATTGCATCCAGGCTATCCCCACGACCGATCCGTAACATCACAGCATAAACATAGAACATCAACGTGAAAGTCACGTTCGCAAATCCGTCTAACCGGGCTATAGCAGTTAGACCGGATTTACCGATCGAGTGACATTCACGGTCGCAGATATAATGTAAATACTGTGAAAAATGTGTTTAAAATATCCGATCGATCAAAAATTAACAAGTGGGCCCTCAAACAAAACTGTAGCACTCACAGAAACCCTGGGCCCAATTTTAATATTCCAAAACCCATATTTTAAGCCCAGAAGGCCTCTGAAAAAATTTGGTGATGTGACATGAATAGTGCGCGGCGGAAGAGCCGCACGAGGTGGGGTTTCGCGGCGGATCCGCGCTACAACTGTGGAGTTACATCGTCAAATTTTTACAGAACCCTTAGATTTCCCAGTACATCAATATTTTACAACCAGAAAAATTTTTCGAGACCAAAAATTTTCAACAGAAACTGATTCGAACTAAAATGCAGTTTTGGAACATTCGATCGATCGAAACAGAAAAACACATTACACCAAGCTAGACTATGTTAATGGCGAGGCTCTGATACCACTGTAAGTGCACGGCGGCGCCCCGGCCGTCAATCCGACGGCCAAACGCGGAAACGGTGGTAAACTTAAATTTTTGCGGACTTGGCAAACCGGCACCACCGCGCACTAAAACCGGATCGGGCCATTAAACTAAATCTAGCTAACTACAAAGAGAAGGGGAAGAGATATACCGACGATCCGAGTCCTCCGGTCTTCATCTCCACTCCGATCTCCTCGCGGGATCTCCGTCCGTCTCCTCCTCGTCGGAAAGGGCACCACGAAGCCGGGTACTTTTACGGGCTCCCACCTCAATACCGAGGCAACTCGCGCATGAAGCCGGCTACTCGACATGCTCAAGATATGCTGTAGGGAGTGAATGTAGAATGTATGTCTCACTTTGGGGTTGGTTGCCATTTGAAGAGGATGGAGGAAACAAAGATAAGAAAAATGGTGCTTGCATTTTTCTTGGCATGGAATGAGATCAAGAATGAAAACCTCTCTCAAAGATGAAGCTCTCTCTTCTTCTCTTTTTTTTTTCCTTCTCACTTCTCTCATGAAAAAACTATCATCAAGTGAAGTATATAATGGTGGAGCAAAAACAATATGATAGCAAGAGGGAGGTGAGTGTAGGAAGCAAAAAATGGTGACCACAACCTAAAACATAATCATCACTAAATCAACATCAAACCTCTTTTCATTTCTAATCTCATCAAATCACATAAATGCATGAAAAGCAAAGATGCTTATCATATCAAATCTTATGCAAATAAATCCTCCACAAAGTGTAATTTGCAAAACTGCAAATTACCCCCTCCATCGGAAAAGTCCGGCCGGGAAGGAACAAAGGAAAACCGGCCGGAACGGAAAGCAAACTGGCAACTCCAGAAAACTGGTCCCGTAATAAATTACAGGAAAACCCTATACTGTGCATACACACCCGTATCTGTATTCCGACCGGATACAGATGCAATGAGACAAAATCTACACTGTACTAAACTAGGACCGGCTTAAGCCAAAGCCGGCTAGTAATATCCGTTCGATCCTGATCCGTGCAATACCGCACGTATCTGATCGAACCCTGCCATATAACCATACGGCCACTAGTACAAACTGTCCGATCCTGATCCGTGCAATACCGCACGTATCTGATCGGACCCTGCCATATCTCCATACGGCCTCTACAGCATTTCGCCCGAAAGCTTGAGTAACTGAAAGTGTGGTGGACTCTAAAGACTCGTCAATACTATGGCTGTGGATTTAACCACTAGCACGTCAGAGGTATAAGCCAATACGTGACGGGCCACCAGCTATTGACCAAAAGGGACGTCGATGAGGAAGCTCACCCCGACACCCAACTGAGTCTGTCAGTGACAATATCCGTACAGTCCGGTCCGTTCGTCTATGAGCATCGCATGGCGGGCCTAGGGGGTTGGTAAAAGTCAGACCCCCAAAAGCGGTACAAGTCGTGTCGGAGTGTAGCCCAGAACACCCTGAGATACTACTGGAATACCTACCAGTAAATCTCCTGCCTTGGCCAAGGTCTTCGTGTAATGGCTCTCCTAGACACAGCGCGACCTCACCCCCAATACCGGGAGAGACGAAACCCCCGAAGATCCGCTCACTGCCTCCATGTGGCTCGGGACTGTACCCAACTAAAACCTGTTTGCACGACTCCTTTGAGCCGTGGTAGGGTAGTAATCAAAGTACAGTGGGAACTCACACGAGACAAATGACGATCCCCAGGTCGATGAACTAACCTGTACACATGTCACCAGGGAACTGCTATCTGACGTCAGGTATAAGACCAACTAGCATGTTCCCGGCGAGTCCTGTCCGGTGTACTCATAACCCAATGAGCACCTGTATACATCTTAGGTGATCCAACTGACACCAGTGGCTTGTGAGACCGGCCACCGCCCCTCGTCGGGGTCTCGACTGTATACACTAGTCTACTCTGGAGTATCGATGCCCTGTCTCGAAACTCCTACGACTAGGGACCATTTAAGGATGTGCTTATAGACTCCAGCTCTCACTTATATGATCGCCCTCATACTGCTGGCAGTCAAGCAAGAATCCTAGGGGCTCTATCAACGTGCAATAGCGACATGTCAGGTCACCTAAAGCAGTACACGATGATAAAGGTAAACCAGATAGCAAACTATCATCTCGAGTAAGACTGTTCTACCGGGATAGGTCCTCCCTCAATCATTGCAATCACGTGCCTGTGATCCAATAATTGACTCTGAGGGCACTATCTCCAACATTTTCTAATTACAATAATTCACATATATGAGAGAAGGCTTCATATTATTCTCTCATTCTTTTTTCCACATTCTCTCTCTTGTTCTTCATCTCCCTCAAGCTCTCCCCTCTCATGTGTTGAGAAACACTTGAGCTTGAGAAAAACCCTCTCTTGATCATCTCTACTCTCATCTAGGGTTCAAGGATTAGCACTTCTTGCACCCTAGTTACTTCTAGCTTGGAGTTGAAGCCAAAGGTTGAGGCTTTCGGGTGGATCTTTCTTCGACGTGAGAAGACGACCAAGGTGACCTCCTTCCACCACTCCAAGGAGCAAGGAGAGAAGGACTTAAAGCCCAAGGTATAACCTTTCTAGCACTTAGCTAGTTTCTAGTTAGTTTTAGCTTGTTTTTGTTTAGCAAAGATCCTTCATAGTCTAGTACATGTTGCCTAAGCTCATAAAAATCCGATTTTTATTCCGTTTTCCGCCTCCCCGCAAGCACCGGGGTGGGCAACGTGGACTTGCAGTGGTATCAGAGCCTAACTAAACATAAACTAGCTAGGTAGTAGAGTGTATCGAAGTTCGAATCGAAAAAAATCGAAAAACCAAGTTTTCGAAACCCTATGTTTCTGTAAAAAAAATTTCTGGTCAAAACAAAATTTGTTATACTCCAAAAATCATCTCAGGGTTTTATTAAGAAACACAGCAAACCCGGTCCAGTGAGTCGTCTAAACAGCCGCGGTTCAGCGGCAAAAGCAAGCTATTGCCGCGGAACCGCCGCCGTTTTGACTCTTCACTGAGTCGAGTTTGGTGCAGTTTTCTTATGGCTTGGTTTTAGGATTTTTAAGATAGTTTATATGTGCCCAGATTTTCCAGAATAGAAATTTGTTTTTGGGGGCCTATAAATCCGTATTTTTTTTTCGAACTTCAATACACTTTGACTAAAAGGTTATATCTGTGATGTTTATATGTATTGAACGTCGGCTAATCGCTATATGTCGATTAGTCGGGGTTATACATATCTGTGATCTGTGATTGATGATGGTATGCGTATATGAATGGGTTGGATTGTCGCGGATGAATAGCCGGGGTGGATGTGAGACGAGTGTTGCTTTTCTTTCAGTCATTGTAAATATGTAAATTGATGTAATATTATTATTTGTTTGGCCGCACAACCGGGTCGGGGTTGTAGCCGTCATTGTATAATTCTTTTTACCGTTTTTGCTCCTAGGATAGACCCATGGAGGGGGTGCACAAACTACCGGGTATCTCGAAGTGCCGAGTGGCCTACTCACGGTGGTGAGGGAGGTTGCTTCGCTTCGGGTACTTGGCGGGTAGTTTGCCGCACCCGTAGGGGTCTTGGGTGGGGTATTGGCTATTCACCGCGACCGTGTAATCCGCTTTTCGTTGCAGGTTCGAACGGATTGCGGATTCCTAGTATATCCAATGTATTCATCTGTGATCTGTAATGTCTATCATTGCTATATATTTATATATGATAACTATTTAGGCGTTGCTTATGTTTTACAGCCGCGCTAGCCCAGCCCCCGCTCTGTCGTTAGTTAAGTAACCTAACGGGTGATGACGGGGCCCCGTGGCGAATGCGAATGGCATAAGCGTACGTCATATTTTGGTTGTTTTCTGCAATGGTAGGATTAAATGATGGGACGCATTAAAAGAACTAATGCAAGAAAATAAACCAAGTAATAGTCGATTGGAACACTTTGAAAACCACTCGGTTCTTTTTCAAAACTAAACTTTTAAATGCGGAGCTTGAACCACTCCTTTTAAAAGGTATCTCGTTCCATCGATCATATCAAGTTCACTACGTTCACGGTTTCGCCAAAACCATTCGTAGCCCTCCGTCGTTTCATATGAATATTCAACAGTATTCAAGCTGTGTTTGTTGGCCTTAGTCAAGGCACAGTGTTTGGTAGCTGGTGGGTATTCATATGTTGCATAGATAGAATGTGTTGGTTTGGGACAGTCGTATTGCTTTGTTGGCCATAGTCAAGGGTATATACGGGTGGGTTCAAATTAACCTGGATAACGACGGGTAGAACTTGACATGTGACTTATGATTTGTTGGCCTTAGTCAAGGTCATAAGAGCATGGGGCAAAAATCCACATCGGGAGTTTCATAAGCACTGAAACTTGCTAGCACTGCATACCATTTGGAGTGTGATGATTCTGGTAGGATTCCTTCGGTTTTATCACGCGATGATATTTGGATCCCGATCCTTCTGTGAGTATATGCTACTCCTCGGGAACTTTCTCACTTAACGATCAATGCTATAAACCTAGTAGGTGTCTAGAAAGGTGTTAGCGGGGCTACGCCCACAGGGAAAAGAGGTTACTTAATTAAGGAACTTCGTGAAAGAGTTGGAAAACCTCCCTCGAAGTACCGACACTGGCCTGGCTGAACGGTTAAGCAAGTATTGTACGGTGAGAAAAATCCTGACTAATTCTTCCTTTGTGGTTTAAGGAGGGATTCGAGAGACAGTGGGAGCCATCCTGTTTAGATAAATTAAAAACCAATCTAAACTTGCAAGAGAATCATGCTAAGTGTTTTCTTCTCTCTCTCTTAATTGCAGCGACCCAGTGACCGCACCTAGGTTACATTTAGATAATAAAATGACTGAATCTGACTGTTATAACTGGCAAAGGTCTGTTCAGATGTCCATTGCCCAGGACAAGCTGGGACACCTCTTGACTGATCCAACCCCTGCCGTCTCAGGTCCAGTTTCCCCTGTCACGGATATTGATATTCGTAGGACATCGGAAGAAGATTGTGCGAAAGCCAAGTGCCTCGTGTTAGCCTCAGTTGATGGTATATACCAGAGGCAGCACGAGAAGATGGACTCAGCTTCTATCTTCCTCCATAACAAAGTTTTATATGGAGAGCAATCTCGTATCGCAAGATATGAGACCTCGGACGAATTGCTTCCAGCGAGGTTGGCTATCGGGTCATCTGTAGGGGGCAACGTCCTTACAGAGACCAGCTCTTTTGAGCTCTCGGACCTGAAGACCACGTTGAAGAACGGGTCAGCAGCTGACTCAGTTCAACAGTCTCTACCTACTACCCTAAAGGAAACTAGGGAAGTAGAAAGAAAGGGAAGGGCAGAAGTTTCAGGAACAGATATAGTAAAAGAAGGATGTTCCTATTGTTACGGGAATGAACATGGACAGAAGGATTGCAGGGCTTGTAAAGCCAGTAGCCAGAATTCGAAGCATGTTGTTGCTTCGGCTTCGGGTGTGTTTGTGATAGAGAACTGTATGTCAGTTAACCCTACTTCCTGGGTATTGGATACCGGATCAGGATCTCATATCTGTAATTCGTTACAGGCTTTGAGAAACCGTAGGGTTATCAGGAAAGGTGATATGACTCTCAGGGTTGCTAACGGAATGAGCATGTATGCTGAATCCGTAGGGGAATATCATATAGGACTGACAACTGGGCAGATATTGATTCTGCGTGACTGTTTTTATGTACCAGGTGCGACTTGTAACATCATATCTGTATCCTTACTATCTAAGGAAGGATATGATTTTACTTTTGTAAGCGATGTAGTAAACATCCACCTAAATCAAGTACTGATTGGGTCAGGTACATTGAAATACGGTATATACGTTTTGAATCAAGCTCAGGTCTTCAGTGTCCAGAACACACTTAAAAGAAAGTCTCCGGAAACAAATCAGGCTTTCTTATGGCATTGTAGACTGGGTCACATTAATGAGATACGGTTGACAAAGTTACATAAAGAAGGATACTTGGATCCGTTCGAGTACCAGTCTTATGCCACTTGTGAATCTTGTCTCATGGGAAAGATGACAAAGACTCCGTTCACTGGACACGGAGAAAGAGCGAGCGAGCTCTTGGGACTTATACACAGTGACGTGTGTGGTCCAATGTCTACACATGCACGAAGTGGTTATTCATATTTCATTACTTTCACTGATGATTTCTCTAGGTTTGGGCATGTCTTCTTGATGAAGCACAAATCAGAAGTTTTTGAGAAATTTCGGGAATACAAGAATGAAGTTGAAAAACAAACAGGCAAAAGTATCAAGACACTAAGATCTGATCGAGGTGGTGAATACTTGAGTGCCGAGTTTCTGGGCTTCTTAAAAGAGAATGGAATTCTCTCTCAGCTTACTCCTCCATACACACCACAACACAACGGTGTATCGGAAAGGCGGAATCGAACCCTATTGGATATGGTTTGTTCCATGATGAGTAAGGCTGAGTTGCCGCGATCCTTCTGGAGTTATGCACTAGAAACAGCTGCATATCTTTTGAACCAAGTTCCTACTAAGTCAGTGCCTACCACACCATATCAGATGTGGAGTGGGAAGAAACCCAGTCTTAAACACTTTAAGACATGGGGGTGTCCAGCTTTTGTAAAAAAGCAGCATGCGGACAAGCTCGAGGCACATTCGGTACAGTGTAAGTTTGTGGGATACCCAAAGAACTCCAAGTGGTATCTTTTCTATTACGCAGAGGAACAAAAGGTTTTTGTTTCTCGCCATGCCCGCTTCTTGGAAACTGAATTTTTAGAAAATCAGATAAGTGGGAGCGCAATAGAACTGGAAGAAATTCCAGAACCACAAGCTATTACTGAAAGCTTAGTAGAACCAGAGGGTTCGAAAGAACAGGACATTCCTACGCCACTCCGCAGGAGTAGTAGGCAGTCTCATCCGCCCGAGAGATACTACGGTTTTCTCATTGACGGGGATAGAGAGGATTGCACCATGGATTATGGTGAGCCTACTAGCTTCCAGCAAGCCATCCAGAGCTGCGACTCGGTAAAATGGCTGGATGCAATGCGGGTCGAGATGGAGTCCATGTACACCAACAAAGTTTGGACTTTGGACTTTGCTCCATAAGGGGTAAAACCCGTAGGCTGCAAATGGATCTTCAGAAAGAAGATTGGTGTAGATGGGCAGGTTGAGACCTATAAAGCAAGACTTGTTGCAAAGGGTTTTCGTCAAAAACCTGGTTTGGACTATGACGAGACCTTTTCTCCAGTGGCTATGCTGAAATCCATTTGGATCCTTCTTGCCATTGCTGCCTTCCACGATTATGAAATCTGGCAGATGGACGTAAAGACGGCTTTCCTAAATGGAAATTTGGAAGAGTGCGTCTATATGGATCAGCCGGAGGGATTCATTCAGAGTGGGAGCAGCGGTAGAGTGTGCAAGTTGCTAAAGTCTATCTATGGACTTAAGCAGGCATCGCGGAGTTGGAACATCTGCTTTGATGATACTGTCAAAGAATTCGACTTTATCAAAAACCCAGATGAACCATGCATTTACAGTAAGATTGTAGGGAGAACTGTAGTATTCCTCGTCTTGTACGTGGATGACATTCTCCTAATAGGAAATGATATTCCTATGCTACAGTCAGTCAAAGGATTCTTGTCGCAGAGGTTCTCCATGAAGGACCTGGGTGATGCAAACTACATTCTGGGGATCCAGATCTATCGTGATAGATCTAAGAGGATGTTGGGACTTTCACAGTCAAGGTACCTCGACACCATACTGAAAAGATTCAGTATGGAAGATTCCAAGCGCGGTAATCTACCGGCTTGTCACGGGATCACCCTCTCCAAAGAGATGTCTCCCAAGACTGATTTGGAGAGGGATCGCATGTCTATTATACCCTACGCTTCTGCGGTAGGCTCTATAATGTATGCGATGTTGTGTACCAGACCAGATGTAGCTTACGCGTTGAGCGTTGTAAGCCGGTATCAGTCGAACCCAGGGGAGAAACACTGGATAGCGGTAAAGAACATTCTCAAGTACCTGAGAAGGACTAAGGAGATGTTCTTGGTGTATGGCGGAAAAGACCTCCAGCTTGAGGCCTTTGCTGACTCCAGCTTCCAGAGTGATAAGGATGACTCCAAGTCCATGTCGGGTTATGTCTTTACCCTCAATGGAGGGGCGGTTTTCTGGAAGAGTTCCAAGCAGGAGACCGTTGCTGACTCAACTATGGAAGCGGAGTTACATAGCTGCTTGCGATGCCGCAAAGGAAGCTGTCTGGATGAAGAAGTTCCTCACGGAGCTTCAGGTGGTTCCTACCATTGTTGATCCAATACCGCTGTATTGCGACAACAACGGCGCTATAGCTTTAGCGAAGGAACCCAGGTCCCATCAGAAGTCCAGGCACATTTTGAGGCGGTACCACCTTATCAGGGAGATCATAGATCGCCAGGAGATCGAGGTGAAGAGAGTAAATACGGAGAACAACACTGCAGATCCACTCACGAAAGCCCTACCCCTGACTCAGTTCGAGCGGCTGATCGAGATGATAGGTCTTCAATACGCCAGTACATGGCCTTAGTGCAAGTGGGAGATTGTTAGTGTATATGCCCTAGAGGCCATTACTGTATGATACTAGGTTAGAGTACACTGGACAGGACTCGTCGGGGACTGTTGGTTGGTATTATACCTATCGTCAGTTATCAGTTCCCAGGTGACATGAGTACAGCTTAGTCCGCTGACTTGACACTGTCACTTCGCCTCGAGTGTGTTCCCACTGCACTTTGATTACTACCCTACCACGGCTCAAAGGAGTCGTGCAAACAGGTAGTTTTTGGGTGCAGTCCCGAAGCACTTGGAGGCAGTGACGGTTAGACAGGATTCGTCTCTCCCGGTATTGGGGGTTGACATCGCGCTGTGTCCAGGAGAGCCGTTACACGAGTAGTCCGTGGCCAGGGCAAGCGAGATATACTGGTAGGTTTCCAGTGTTATCTCAGGGTGTTCTGGGCTACACTCCGACACGACTTGTACCGCTATTAGGGGACTGACGTTCACCGCCCCCCTAGGCCCGCTATGCGATGTATCAGACGAACAGACCGGACTGTACGGAGATTGTCACATACAGGCTCAGTAGGAGTTCAGATGGGGTTCACCTCGTCAGTCTTCTTATCGACATCTACCTGGGGACCGTTACGTACAGCTAGTGCCGTTTGCGGTCTGTGGTTAAACCCACTGCCAGCGTAGTGTCGAGTCTTTAGAGTCCCACACAGAGAGCTATTCGCCTTTAGGCAAAATGAGTAGAGGTCGCATGGTTTTGCGACAGGGTTCGTTCACATCCGCGCACTTGTGCACGTTTGCTGTCCGGACAGTTTATACTAGCGGGCTTTGGTTTAAGCCAGATCCTAGTATATGATTTGGGATTGGTTTTTCTCATTGTATTCATGTTCCTCGGATCACGAATGCGGGTGCGTATGCACAGTTGCTTGAGACAGAGGGAGAGGACTTTGATTAGGGTTAATGACTATTGTCATTTTATTAACCCTAATGCTTATGTGTGTATTATGGTTAATTGAAATTAGTTTTATAATTGTGCATGGTTATGGTTGTTGACCATTTGACCTCCTTGACTTGTTGACCTTGGTTGACACTTTGACCATCATCATTTCATTTGGAAGATGCTTTTTAATCCTTGCAATTTGCATTAAAAATGAAATGATAATGGTCATGTCTTGATTAAGCCATGACAATTATCTCACTAATTTTCTAATTACAATAATTCACATATATGAGAGAAGGCTTCATATTATTCTCTCATTCTTTTTTCCACATTCTCTCTCTTGTTCTTCCTCTCCCTCAAGCTCTCCCCTCTCATGTGTTGAGAAACACTTGAGCTTGAGAAAAACCCTTTCTTGATCATCTCTACTCTTATCTAGGGTTCAAGGATTAGCACTTCTTGCACCCTAGTTACTTCTAGCTTGGAGTTGAAGCCAAAGGTTGAGGCTTTCGGGTGGATCTTTCTTCGACGTGAGAAGACGACCAAGGTGACCTCCTTCCACCACTCCAAGGAGCAAGGAGAGAAGGACTTAAAGCCCAAGGTATAACCTTTCTAGCACTTAGCTAGTTTTTAGTTAGCTTTAGCTTGTTTTTTTTAGCAAAGATCCTTCATAGTCTATTCCAAGTTGCCTAAGCTCATAAAAATCCGATTTTTATTCCGTTTTCCGCCTCCCCGCAAGCACCGGGGTGGGCAACGTGGACTTACAAGACCCACAACAGTGAACCTCCCAATTCCAGCAGGATTTAGACGCGACGATCAACCTTGGAGCCATGGCAAAGTCCCTGTTCCAAACCTCGACGGTTCACAAACAACCGAGAGAGCACCTCCTGGTCCCGTAAAACACGGCTAATATCAATCCTGACCCCGTGGAAAACGCCCAGAGCAAATCCTGGTCCCGAAGAACACGGCTAATGTCAATCTTGACCCCGTGGGAAACGTCCAGAGCAACCCCTGACTCCGTGAAATGCGGATAAAGTCAACCCCTGACCCCATGATATGCGGATAAAGTTAACTCCTGACTCCGTGAAGTGCGGATAAAGTCACCTCCTGACTCCGTGAAGTGCGGATAAAGTCAACTCCTGACTCCGTGAAATGCGGATAAAGTCAACCCCTGACTCCGTGAAATGCGGATAAAGTCAACCCCAGACTCCGTGAAATGTGGATAAAGTCAACTCCTGACTCCGTGAAATGGGGTTAAAATCAACCCCTGACACCGTGAAATACGGATGAAGTCAACCCCTGACACCGTGAAATGCGGATGAAGTCAATCCCTCCTGGCCCCGTAGAACGCGGATGAAGTCAACCCCTGACACCGTGAAATGCGGATGAAGTCAACCCCTCCTGGCCCCGTAGAACACGGCCAGATTCAATCCTGACTCTGTGGGAAACAGCCAGAGTAAACCCTCGAACTCCCCGCCAAAGCAATGCTTTAACTCGGGAGCAGGTCAACTCATCGACCACTTACAAGTCCTCTCGACTTGTAAGGAAGAAAATTCCCTCGGGAGATCCTTACGACTCTCAAGAGAAAACGCACTTAGGAATCCTCACGATTCCTAAGGAGAAACCACATCTGCGAGATCCTCTCGACTCGTAGGGAGAAAAGTTTTTATGAGACCCTCACGGCTCATGAAGTTGAAAATTCTTAGGTGGCAGATCCTAACCTTGTCTCCCAAGCCATCATTGCCTCGCAGAGAGATCAAGATAGGTTTTCTACAGGCCACACTCTCCTAAGTCAAACATCGACAAGAAAGGAAATAACCACTTACAAGTCCTCTCAACTTGTAAGGAGAAAATTCTCTTGTGAGATCCTTACGACTCTCAAGAGAAAACGCACTTAGGAATCCTCACGATTCCTAAGGAGAAAATACACCTGCGAGATCCTCTCGACTCGTAGGGAGAAAAATCTTTATGAGACCCTCACGGCTCATAAAATTGAAAAGTCTTAGGCAGCAGACCTAAACCTGCTTCCTAAGCCATCGTTACCCTACAAAGAGTCCAAGATGGACCGTCATCTACTATCTACAAGCCACACTTGTCAAAATTACAAGTCGTTGAAATCGAGATGCTGCTCAAGAGTACGTCAACCACTCTGCACTAAGTCAAAACAGGAAGGCATAACCTACAGACGTCAATCACATATTATTCAAGACAGTAAAAAGAACATTTGATTCACATCCGTTTAAGCATTCAAAACGTACATACTCATGCGTGTGCAAAAGATTTAGTGCATAAAATAAACAGACGGAAACGAGGAATTTGCCATTCATACTTCAGAAAATTCTTACATCGATGAAAATAGTGAATAAAAGCATCATTAAAATGTTTACAAGGGCAAAACATTGAATCTGGGACATGGATTGAGAAATTCAAAAGTGAGGCCATCCAAAAATTTTCAGGCCTCTCGGACCATCTTCATGTGCATCCTTTCACGATCACAAGCGTCAAGATCCCCACTGATGTCCTCCACCCTTCGATAGGCAGCGAGTATTGCTGCCTGCTGAAAAGTTTGATGCAGGATATCAACAAGGTTGTCTCGCCTTTTCTTTGAGATTAAGCCCATCAGATACACCGAGTGCACCTTATCTTCAGCATCGTCCAATACCTTAAGCGGCATGCCGGCATAGAATAGAGGAAGTACCCCTCAGATCGCTCCCACAATAAGCTTCAAGAGAGATGAACGACGAGGAAGCAGGCGACCATTGTATGCATCAAAGCGACCCATAATTTCAGCACACTGAGCATTTTTGAATTCCTGGTTTTGAGAATGGCCGACTGCGCGAATGTCTCCATAAGAAATAATTTCGGCGAGATCATACATATGAGCGTCCATAACGTCTGAAAAAGAAAATCGGCGGGAGTTAGTGGACAGACTGGTTAAGAAAATCCTTATTAAAAATAGACACGAGATTTAAACAACTCATGATATCCCCGAGGAGGAAATAAGTACTAATTAAATCATTCAATGAAATTAATTCGGTGCAATTAAAGAAGGAATCCTAAAAAGGATTTCGCATTTAATGAAAAGGTTCCTCGGGCCAAGGATTTAAACTCCTCGAGAGTAATGCTCTGCAGACAGGAATGACACCTATCAAAGGCAATTATGAGATGAATTAAAAATTCCCTGAGAATTCCTCAAGAGCCTTGCTCTGTAAAAATGATGGAATAACCCATCAGAAAATTTGAAGTAAAATTTTTGAGATCTTCAAGATCCATGAACAAACTCTTAAGAGTTCTTTATAAGAGATTAATAAATCTACATGATTTGAAAAGAACAAAGCTCTGTTGATGGGTTAAGAAACCCCAAGAAAAATCTCTTTAGATCTATGATTTCAAGAGAGCAAAGCTCCATTAATGAAACCCTAAAAAAGGTTTTCTCAAGGAAGAAGATGAACAGAAATCATCTCAAGGGACAAGGGTCCTATTTATAGGCACTGAGATGCCGTTTCAACTTCTGAGTTGATCCAAGGGCGCAGATGCTGCCACCGCTGCACTCACATGTAGGCCACGTGAGCGCAACAGTGGAGGGGCATTTGTTTCCCCCAATCAGAGTAAAGTTTTATTCAAAATTCAAATTTTGAAATGAAGCAACGCTTCATAGCAGCGCCAAGTGCGTTGCGCCCTATGTAGCGCACCACGTGCAAAGCACGTATGCGCTAGCGCTAAGAGCGCTACATTCTAAGCAGCGCACCACGTGCAAAGCACGTGTGCGCTAGCGCTAAGTGCGCTGCACTTTAAGCAACGCACCACGCGCAAAGCACGGGTGCGCTAGCGCTATAACTAAAAGCTCCCCACCATCAAATCAAAGAGCTAATAAAGATAATAAATCATTAATTAACCAGAATAAATTTCTGTTAAGGAAAGATTCCTCAAAATCTTTCCAAACAAGAAGATTGTGATCTGTAAATCAGAGCACCGTAGGATCAATAATCCAAAGGTGATTAAAAATCACCAAAATTACAGAATAAATTCTGTATGGAAAAGATTTCCCAACGTTGTTAAAAACAAGAAAATTGCCTTCAATAAATTAGAAGCTCTTGGATCAAAGATCCAACGATAGGGAAATCCCCAATTCAATTGGAGAATAGATCTCCTTAACCGATTGAACAAATCAGCTTGCCCTATATAAAGCCCCCAAGACTTCAAGTCTCATATAGAGGAACCCCCTATAAACTTTGAGAAATCTCAGAAAGAAGAGCAAGTTCTCAGAAGAAGAAAATTTTCTCTAATGTAAAAAGAACAGAAAGACGAAATCGTCTCATATAAAAAAGAAGAATTCACTTCTTTCTTTAAGATCATAGATCTATAAGACCAAGGTCTTTCACAAAGAGATCAAAGGATCTCATCATAAGAAGAAGAACATAATTCTTCTCACCGATCATAGATCTATAAGACAAAGATCTTTTATAAGAAGAGATCATGAACATCTCATTATAAAAAGAAAGGGGGAGAATAATTCAATTCTCTTAGGATCACAGATCCATAAAAATAAAGCCTTTCATAAAAATAAGAGATTGAAACATCTCCTATAAAATAAGAACTTTTGTTCTTAGAATCTTGAGACAAAGTCTATTATAAACGAGAATTTATTTCTCAGATCATAACGCAGATCAAATAGCGGTTTGCGCTCTTGGGCTGGCGCTCAGTGCCAAGCACACCACGTGTTCCTCACGTGTGCGCCACCGAACAAATAGCGCTTTGCGCTCATAAACTAGAGCTTTGCGCTCATGGACTGGCGCTCAGCGCCAAGCGCACCATGTTCTTCCCACATGTGCGCTACTTGAACAGAAGCGCTTTGCGCTCTTCGGACTGGCGTACAGCTCCACATGCTCCTCACGTGTGCGCTATCCAGCAGAAGCGCACTGCGCTCTTTGACTTGCGCAAAGCGCCAAGCGAGCCACGTGCTCCTCACGTGTACGCTAAAAAGAACATAAATTGTTCTATAAGTAAAGCCCAAAGCTATGATGAATGCTCAGCACTCAAAGACAAAAATATTGTCAGAACTCAAATCAATGCTGAGCATTGTCAAATGTTTAACATTTAACTGAGTGGGCCGAGCCCAAGTTGGCCATAAACCCCTCATTCAGATTAATTGAGCCCATATGATCATAAATCTTTTGATCTTAGTCTCAAATTGGACTATAGATCTCTTAACCAAAATTGGTTCAAGGATTCATCTTTTTACTCCTCTGATATTTGTCGTTGTAATCCTTCAACGTCTTCAGAGAGGTGACGGGTCTCGACAACCAAACATTCCATGGACTGTGGGGTCCTTAAACTCATGGACTATGATGTCCTTAACCTTGGACTGTAGGGTCCTTAAACCCATGGACTATGATATCCTTAACCTTGGACTGTGGGGTCCTTAAGCCCATGGACCGAGATGTCCTTAAACTAACATTGGACCGAGATGTCCTTAAACTAACATTGGACCGTAATGTCCCTAAACTAATCGACCACAGAGTCCCTAAACTAAAATAATAGAGTTCAAATGCTCTTTTGTTGGATCTAAATGATCCCGTTAAGTTGATCTTAGTCTGAAATTAGACTAACGTGTCCTTAATAAACGTTAAGTTGATCTTAGTCTAAAAATTAGACTAACGTATCCTTAACAAACGTTTAAGTTGATCTTAGTCTCAAATGAGACTAACGTATTTTTAAACCCAAACCAAAACCCAAATCTAAGAAAATATGGATTTGGACTAATTCTCGCCCTACGGGCGACAACATAAATTAGTCTCCGTATACAATCCACGGGCAACCAAAAACAAAACAAACACACACGATACGAAGTGATCATTTGGAGAAGGAGAAAGTGGTTACCGTGATGCGGTAGCGTAATTAACTGTAGGGGCTTGCGCCTGTAGGGAAGAGCGTCCCCACAATCAAAAACCCCTCAGCGAGGGGGAATCTGACGAAGTCTGCTATATCGGTCGCATCCGTTTAAACCTTCAATACATGGTGTCATAAATCAACTTGGCATCTTCAAAGAGGTGGACGGATAGCACCAACTAGCATCTGCTTTCGAATTTCAGGCCTGACGTCCCAATGTCCCGGTCGTGTCTTTCGGCGGAGAACACCTACTTAATTGGCTCTCCAATTGTAGTTTACACCGATCATTCCGCCCTAAGATATCTTTTATCAAAGAAGGATGCTAAATCTAGGCTAATACGTTGGATCCTTCTGTTACAAGAATTTGATCTTATAATACGAGACAAGAGTGGATGTGAAAACGTCGTAGCCGACCATCTTTCACACCTTTCTTCTTACCAACATTGACCTTGCCAATAAACGATTCCTTTCCAGACGAACAACTCTTGACCATATCCTGTGAACCTTGGCTCGCGGATATTGTGAATTATCTAGCAACGGGACTTCTACCCAGCGAATGGTCAAAACAAGACAATCACCAATTTCTATCTCAAGTAAAACACTTTTATTAGGATGAACCTTATTTGTTTAAGTATTGTCCCGATCAAATCATTCGCCGATGTGTCCCAAATAATGAATTCAAGAGTATATTGTCTTTCTGCCATGATCAGGCATGTGGCGGTCACTTTGGTTCAAAGAAAAACGGCGGAGAAAGTTTTGTAATGTGGGTTTTATTGGCCAACGTTATTTAAAAATGCATATGATTATTGCAAAACTTGTTCACGGTGTCAACACATGGGTCGGATTTCACGGAGAAATGAGATGTCGCTCCAACCTATCTTGGTTGTGGAGATATTTGATGTTTGGGGAATTGATTTTATGGGCCCATTTTCTAACTCTTTTGGGAATTTATACATCTTATTAGCGGTTGATTATGTTTCTAAATGGGTAGAAGCGACACCGTGTCGCACTAATGACAACAAGGTTGATGTTAAACTCCTTAAAGAAAATATCTTTTCGTGATTCGGACACCCTCGCGCTATAATTAGTGACAATGAGATACATTTCTGTAATCAGTCTTTCGAGACTGATGCGGAAATATTCAATCAACCACAAGCTTTCTATCCCCTTTCATCTCCAAACGAGAAGCTAAGATCTTTAATAGACAGATCAAACAAATTTTGGAGAAAATGATTTCTAAGAACCGTAAAGATTGGTCCACCAAATTGACGGATGCTCTTTGGGCATTTCGTACAGCATATAAGACTAATCTTGGCATGTCTCCATACTGACTAGTGTTTGGAAATGCTTGCCACCTTCCTGTCGAGATCGAACATAGAGCAATGCGGGCTATCAAAGAACTTATCTGTGATTTTGATCAAACCAGCAGCTATCGAAAGCTGCAATTAAATGACCTAAGAGAACTTCACGATGAAGCTTATGATAATGTGGTTAAAGTAAAGAACTGGACAAAAGTGTTCCACGAAAAAAACATTTTGAGAAAAACTTTCACACCAGGACAACAAGTCCTTCTTTACGATTCCCGTCTCCATTTTCATCCAGGTAAGCTACGATCTCGTTGGAAAGGACCTTTTGTGGTGTGGTATGTGTACTCACATGGTGCAGTAGATGTTGAAAATGTTAAAAACGGTTCTATTTTCAAAGTAAATGGGCATAGACTAAAACCGTACTTTTCCGCTGACCCATCGGAGGAGCTCCTGTTCCTACAGGAGCCGCTTTATCACAACTAACTTTCCTCCGTCTCACTTTCATGTTTCGGTAACATTGTTTCATCTAAGAGTGGAGGTGAGTATAAAAAAATATAACTGAATATCTATGCGTGCCAAAAAAAAATTTGGGGGTAGTTTTTCATTTAACTATTATTCTGTCCCTATTATTCTCCACCCAAGTCTAAAGGTTTATACGCTTGAAGAACAACATCAATGAGGACACTGCTACAAACAGATTTGGGGGGAGGTTTGTATTTACTGAAATATCATTTGGCACTAGGCACTATAACTATATATGAAAAAAATGAATGAACGAAAATTTTCTTGGAAATAAAAGTTAAAAAGTGAAAAATACATATGAAAGATAGAAAAAGATTTAAGAAAAGTAAGAAAATTAGATGTTTTAAAATAAAACTAGTAATAAGTTGTCATAGGCTGTTGTCCCAAGGTTAGTAAGATTCAAGGAATCACTAATCTATGGATAGAAATAAGTCTAAAAAATAGTCTCTATTTTTTAGTCCAAAATTCTGAACGTTGACACCCTACTATCCGCACTTGCACACATCTTAAAACATGGGATAGTATAGGATACCTTGAAATGATCTTGTCTAAAATATTGCACATTTGTATGAACATTTTCCCTACTATTGCTAAGTGCTAAAAGGTGTTAATTGTAAATAAAGAACATATATGGGTTTATTTGTAAAAGATTATTATCATATGTTTCTAAATTTATAATTAATATAATTAGAAAAATATGTGCATATAATATTTAAATGAAATGTTAATAATTAAAATATGTAAATCATGCAAGATATTCCTAATCAATATTCTTAAGATTTAATATCATTTAAATGGTTGGAATAATATCACAAAAATATAAAATGCTACGAACACTTTGATTGAGACATTGTGTAACTATTAGCACAAGTCTGGAATCCAAGTAAGAGATCCAAGTCAAATCGGGATATCGAAACCGAATCTGCCAAATTTTAGAAGCAAATCGAGGAATCAAGCAACGGTAGAGACTCAGAGCAATATTTTCAGAATCTATACATCAAAAGAATCTCTAAATATCGACACAAAAATCCAGAAGAAATCTTAAAACCTAATTCTACTAGGATGCGGCGGATCCGCGGCCAAACGTGGCACAATGCAGCAGAACCGCGGTCAGATATGTGCCGTTCGATGTGGAATTTTGTGGATCTAATCTTAACAGCATCTACTCATATATGAAATCTAGGGTTTCTGTTTTCAGGAACTGTAAAAAGGACCGAGAGTTATGAATTCAAAATCATCCAAATGATCACATAATCTTCTATTCATCTACCTCCATAAAGAAAAAGATCTAGAGCAAACTAGGGTTCTTGTAATTTACTTTCTAAAGAGAATGTGTAATGCAATAGTTGATTAATAAAATTAGATTTTGTTTTAATTCTTTTTGTATTTACATTTCAGCATTTACTTTACATATTACTTTTCTGCATCTTAATTATGCTATCTTTCATCTTCAACCTTTCTTCTAAATCACTATTAACCATGAACGAGTAATTCATTACTTGCTATGGTTTGTAGGATAGGGTAGAATAATAGATGAAAGATCTTTTAACTTCTTTTTACCATTTTAATGTTTATAAATTTTAGCAAAATAAATGTTAACCTTCTAATCGGGCGCGCTATCAATTTATTGATAGTCAAGACCACGATTTGAGAATGGTTAAACACTTATTTTGTTAAGGGCTTGACATGAATAGAGATCAATGGACGGACAAGGGTCGGTAGTGAGAAACATTAATTCTCTCCAAGAACCCTAATCCGCATTCATCGCTATCGCTCTAGTTTTAAACTATAAAAAGATTAAAAAAATGTCATTTTTAAATATTCATCCATTAACTACTAAGTCTTATGAATCCTTCAAGCCTTTTTATTATAAATTTTATATCCGTATTAAAATAGAACGACAACAATCCCCCATCTCTTTTATCAACTCGTCTAAAGTAAGAAAAGAATTCACATTTCCCTGCGGACGACCCGTACTCATTACGGCTAGCTACTAGCGACACCGTCTTGATTGCGGTTATTTACAAAACCCTTTTTCACGATCAATCACTATACCATGCTCCCCATAATTGAATGGATTTCTGTTCCGGATCGTGGTTCTGAATCAAAGCAAGGACTTCACGATCAGTGGGCACATCAGTGAAAGCACTTTCTGAATGAACATAAGGGAAGTAGGAAATCAAAGCCATGGTACCTGAAAATAAACCAGGTGGAAAATTAGAAGGAAGTGCTAGAATCACTAACACCAAAAGTTAGTGGACCCCACAAAATCAAAATGGTGGCTCATTAATAATTGGGACATGTGACCAGTAGAGAAATCTAAAAAGATTCTTTAAGGCTAGTTTTAATAATAAAATTTTTCAGAGATAATCTCTGTTTAGTATTATGAAATGGTATTAAATACCAAAATTTTCCTAAAGGGGAAAAATGATTGAAATCGTAGTCAAGCTCTATAAAATAAAGTGGAGTTAAGTCCTAAAAATCCCCAAATAGGGGATTTGATATGTATGATTATCATAGCAAAGCTCTGTTGAATTAAAATAAATCAAGAAATCCCCAAAGGGAAGATGATCTGAAATTGAAATCAGAACTAAGTTCCATGATAACAAATGATGTCAAAACATGAGAAAATCCCCAAAGGGGATATTATCTAAAATCAAAAAAATCAGAACTAAGTTCTATGACAACAAATGAAGTTAAAAATCTCAAGAAATCCCCAAAGGGAATATACTAGAGCCTCTGTGACCAAAGTGGAGTTGAACTCCAAAATTCCTAAAGAATAATATTCTAAATGCAGGAGCTAAGCTCTGTTGAAAAAGTTGCTTACCAAGAAAATTTTGGCAAAGTGAGTCTGAATTGCAGATTTATAGAAAAATGAAGAACTAAGCTTCACGACAGAGCTAAACTCTAATGAAGAATAAAATTCTCAAAGAAAAAGAAGAGATGAAGGCGCAGTTGTCCCCCAGAGCTTAATGCCCTATTTATAAAGAGATAGAGTCGATTCAAATTCCTCGTATCCCGAGGCGGATCCAACGGCTTAAAGGCTAGATACCATTGCACTCACGTGCAAGCCATGTGAGAACAACGGTGAGCGACATTTGTTCCCTCATAAAAAGTAGGGCAGCGCCTCACGTGTTAAACATGTGACCTCCTGCATGCAAAGCATGTGAATGCCTGTTCTGATAGGATTAAATTCTAGGACAGCGCCTTACATGTTAGACACGTGAATGCCTGTTATGATAAGATTAAATCTTAAGGCAGTGCCTCATGTGTTAGACACATGAACGCCTGTTCTGATAGGATTAAATCCTAAGGCGGCACCTCACTGTATGGTTTTTTTCGTCACCCCATTGAGATGGGGATACACATCGCTTGCCAGGCGTATACAGATCCCCCCTGCCTAGGGTAGGGTAGGATTTATTGATTGTAGGGATCTGAATCTGGCTGTTGGATGTGTATGCCCTAGAGGTCTTCATTGAATAGGATGCTAGGGATATGTATGTACAGGAAAATCTTGCTCAATATGATAGTTTGCTATTTGGTTTGTCTTTATCTTAACATGTGATATGTTTTTCTTGTTATTTCATATCACTTATACATGTCGATAAAGCCCTTAGGATCCTTGTTTGACTACCAGCGTTATAATGGCAATCATACTTGTTGGAGCTGGGTAGTCGATAAGCATGTCCTTAAATGCCCCTAGTCGTGGAAGTATCGAGATTGGGCATCGATATTCCAGAGTAGACTAGTGTATACTTTTTTAGACCCTGACGAGAAGCGATGGTTGGTCCCACGGCCATTGGTTTGATGCACCTAAGATTGTATACAGGTGCTTACTGGGGGTGCGTACACTGGACGGACTCACCGAGAACTAGCTAGATGGTGTTATACTTATCGTCGGATAGCAGTTCTCAGGTGACATGAGTACAGATAGTCTGTCGACCTAAGGTCGTCATTTGTTTCGTGTGAGTTCCCACTGTGCTTTGATTACTATCCTACCACATCTCTACTAAGTTGTGCAAACAGGTTTTAGTGGGGTGCAGTCCCGAGCCACATGGAGACAACGAACGATTGTTGGGGATTCGTCTCTCCCGGTATAAGAAGTCAATGTCGTGCTGTGTTCGGTTAGCCAACACTGTAAGTCCCTGACCAGGGAGGATTAAGAATTACAGATAGTTAGATCAGTAGATTCTCGGATGGTTTTGAGCCACATCGGCACGACTTGTCAGGTTATTAGGGGTATGGTGTTTTCTACTCCCTAGACCCAGCATGCGATACTTTCAGACGAACAGACCGGACTGTATGGAGATTGTCACGGACATGCTCAGTAGGTGTTCGGACGAGTTTGCTCATAGGCCATCTTTTCGACAGATACCTGGGTAGCCGTTACGTACAGCTAGTGCCACTAACGTGCTTGAGGTTAAATCCACTGCCAGCGTACTGTCGAGTCTTTAGAGTTCCACACAGAGGGTTCTCTAGTTCAGGAGACATAATATAGAGGTCGTATGGTTTTACGTGCAGGGTTTCGATCGTATACTTGTACTAGCTACACGTATTTTTGATCGAACGGATAATACTAGCGGGCTTAGAATTAAGCCGCCTTCTAGTATTATAATATTGGATTATTTTCATCTCTTGATAATCATGGTATGAAAACATGTATGCATATACGGTGAGGGGTATTCTTGTATTTTCACAAAAGTGCTTCTAGAAGAAGACACATCATTTGTGATTAATCCATTTATTCAAATGGATAATGAGGTGGAGAAATGAGGTGTTAGTAGAGCATGGTTGAATTGGATGACTATTGAAGCATGGTTGTATTATTGTTATTATTATTGAAAATATATGCTTCATAGTTATCAACACTAAGCCATTCTTCATCTCATTCTTTACTTAACATTCTCTTTCCTCCTTTTCTCTCTCTTCTTCTTTCTCAAACCCTAAACACTCTCATGTGTTGAGAATTCTTGGATGATTGAAATAAATTAGTCTAATTAACTCTCTACATCGTCTAAGTTGCCTAGATTAGCAAACTAGGTAATTTAGTTATCTCAATTTAGAGGTAAGAGCTTAAACCATAGACTCTCAGATGGATCTTCTTTGACACAAGGAAGCCGATGACCAAGCTCAATCTATACAAATAAGAATCTTAAGAAGAGGATAAGAAGACCCGAAGGACTTGAACACAAAGGTATAAATCACTTCATAGTAGATTAGAACCTTTGTTAGTCTAGCGAGCTAAGGCTTATAGTAGATCTTGGAAATCTAGTCGATATTTCTTGCTTTAAAATTGTTTTTTGTAAATTTCGCCTCTCTACAAACCCTGTGGAGTGTGCGATATCGACTTACATCGGCAGCCATGAACTATGCTGTCGTTAATTACCCCTCGCTTTTGGAGCAAGAGAACCTCCGATTGACGAGTAAAACTAGTCATGCGAACTCAAAGTGCAGTGTGTGTTATGTTTTGAAAGATGTATCGGGGGGCTCGCGGAGTTTACGGGGGACGTGTTTTGAGTATGTAGCGTGAAGGAAAAAGAGGGGCGAGGAACGTCCTAAGGACGCATGAGCGGCGCGGGTCATATGAGCAACGCGTGGGCACGGGCGTACGCGGGCCACATGCCCGGCGCGCGGGAGCCGGCGGGCCATGCGCCCTGCACGTGGGCACTAAGCGCCCATGGAAAAACGGGGCTTAGCCCCTGAACTAGGAGTTGAACTATCGAGTGACTTTTGGAGTTAAACTCCTAAAAATGGATCTTTTGTGGCATTAAACTCCTAAAAGATCTGGATTTTTGGGGTTCAACTCCTTCGATAATTTAGATCTCGGAGTTGATCTTCTCAGAGATTGGTTTGGAGTTAAACTCCTAAAGAAGAGATTCTTCTTCGGAATTAAACTCCCAAGAGATTTTCGTAGATGATGAAAGGGGACCCCTTTCTTCTCCCATGAGCCTTGGATCTTCTCTTGAACCTTGGATCTTCCTATAGTAAGATTTTGGAGATAGGTTTCCTTTTTTTCTCCTCTATGTTGGCAGGATCTTGAAGAAAAGGGGGTAAAATTTAAAAAATCTCACCTTTTAGAGATTTGATGAGAGATCTGAGCTCCCCTTTAAGGGTTTTATGGTGAAAAACTATTTCTTTTGGAAAAGAAGAGTTAAACTCTTGATTTAATTCAAAAAAGAAGAATGTTTAGAACCTTAAGGAAAGAGAAAGATGCATAAAACCCTAAAATTTTTTAGGGGAATGAATTTTTCTCTTATTTCATCATAATTTTGGCTTATAAAGATGTATAAGTTTACATATAGCCCATTGGGATTTACAAAATGGCATTTTGCTCATCCCATGTCTCGTGTGCTTATTTCTTTTGCACATGAGGTATGGGCTTTAAAAAAATTTGGTTTTATACCCATTTTCCTTACATTTATTCATAAAAATTACATCAAAATTATTTATTACATAATTTTCATTTGGGCATGGGGCAGTCCGGCCGCGGGGCTCGACTTGGGCATGGGCCCACTTGACCTAGGCTTGCTTGGCATGACAGGAAGGTTTCGGGAGGCATCGTCCATGTCATTTTAAAAAAAAATCCGTACAAGACTATCCTAACCCTAGAATATTAACTAAAGATTTAGACAATACAATGTGTAAACTACTTTACTACTAAGTGAATATGGAATACAACCTTTGTCGACCGGTCCTTCACTTCTATAGCTCCGTGTAGTAGTCCATTCGCTCTAAGTAGTTGTATTGCGGACTCTAGAGTGGCTCTGCAAGAAGAAAGCAACGGGCTTGCACGAAGTCTTCGAGGCCGAACATGATCTACGTCGAGGAGAAACTAACCCAAAATACTCTTTTCATTAATATGGGATTAGTGAAGCTAACACACTAAACTAAATTGCTAATCTAGTAGAGGATGATGAAGTAGGAATTTTGCTCACTTTAGAATTACTTTTCTCACTAATTTTAAGTTCATCTCAAAAACCTAGAGAGCTCTCTCTTGAGCTTGAGGAAGAGGAAGCAGATAATGGAAGAGAGAGTGAATGGCAACCATGGGTGGAAAAATATCTAATATATCTCATGTAGAGACTTAACCATGAGTTTAGATAATAGTTGGGTTAACAAATATCTAGTATAAGACAAAACTAGTGGACTAGTCAATAGAACTCCAAGCTTCTACAAGCTTCATGCCATGTGACCATTATCCAACTAATAATTGATTTACACTTAATAAATAAACCGTTAATTATCGTTATCAAGGTGTAAGTCTCATACACCCATGTTGCATGTATCATCAACCATGACACATAAATAAAACACAATTAATATATATCATATATATATTAAGTGTGCACATGTGAGAAAAAGAAATGCTTAAGTGAGCTAATATTAGTTAATGTAAATTAATATATCAAATATATAATTATACATTAAATCATTAAATCAACTCTTGATTTAATAATCTAGCTATATATCATATGACCGACTAATATTATTTGTATCAACTTATCGAATCAACACTTGGTTCGATAACCCGGTTATATTTCTCATATAACCGACTGATACAGTATCAACTTATCTAATCAACACTTGATTCGATAACCCGGCTATATCTCATATAACCGATCGATACCTTATATCGCGAGAATAGAATACGGTATCACATACTCATATTAATCTCGGTCCCATACATATCATATATGTGCTCCTACTTCGTTTTGCCTAGGCCAGTGTGTAAGTCCGCGGCGGCGCCCCGGCCGTCAAACAGACGCCGACATGCGGAACAAACCTTTTACGACTGGCGCTATCGCGTGCTTTATCCCGGATCGTCCATTAAAGCTAAACTAACAAATTGTAAAGAGGGTAGAATTGTTATACCGAATGATCCGAGTCCTTCAGTCTTCAACCATCATCCCACGCTATGTTGCAACTGATCCGAACTTGCTCGATCTCCGGTCTCGTCGTTCAGGTGGCACCACGTCGACGGATCTTTAAACGGGCTCCCGCCTCTGAACCGAGGCAACTCGCTCGTCAAGTTTGCTAAAAGAGACGACCAAGATGAAGTAGAGAATGGGTAGAATACTTTGTCTCATTACGTCCAAGGTCACGGACGAACGGTTTTAGAAGTTGCCAATTGGAATCGGGTGAATGGAAATTGAACTAAAAATGAAATTTCCATACACTAGTTATCATAATCTTTTCTCACTCAAATGAAATGAATCAAAAATCACCCCTCACAAAGAAGTGGCCGGCCACATTATAAAGAGAAGGGAGATGAGTGTAGGAGCAAGTGGTGACCATTAGAAAAGCTTCTCACAAAAGATCAAGAGGAAAAAATCTAAGCAAGAACAAAAAGCATTAATGAAAAGGTGACTCACTAATTACACCTCATCATCCAATTAATGCAAGATGGTGACTCACTAATCTAGTCATCAAAACAAGAAGCTTCTACTAATGACTCACCTCATGACTCACCATCAAGAAGAAAAAATAAATCCGCATTTAACCGACTGTCAAATACGGCTGATAGAAAACTGGAAACTGGCAACTTCCAAAATCATCCCGAAACGAATTTCAGGATAACCCCGTATTGGTATAAACATATCCGCATTTGTATTACTACCGAATACAAATGCAACTGAGACAAAGATATTATATCTACACAGTATAATACTGGGTTCCGGCTTAAACCAAAGCCCACCAGTATTATCTGCCCGAAAAACGACACATGCGAAAACGCACGTGCATTTTCCGAACCTTGCCATAAACACATACGGTCTCTACAACGTTTCGCCAGAACTTGGGAAAGTGTCTGTGAGGGACTCTAATGACTCATCAGTACACTGGCACTGGGTATAACCACTAGCACGTCAGAGGTACTGGCTGTACGTAACGCTTTGCCTATGTATTGATTGGAAGGGAAGATGACGAGCGAACTCATCTATAAACCCTACTGAGCCTTACAGTGACAATATTCGTACAGTCCGGAACATTCGTCTATGAGTATCGCATATTAGGCTTAGGGGGCCGGTAAACGTCAGACCCCCAATAGCTGCATAAGTCGTGTCAGAGAGCAGCCCAGAACACCCTGAGATACTACTGGTATACTTACCAGTATATCTCGATTACCCTGGCCAGTGATTTCGTGTAATGGCTCTCCTAAACACAGTGCGATCTCACCCCCAATACCGGGAGAGACGAATCCCCGAAGATCCGCTCACTTTCCTCCAATGTAGCTCGGGACTATACCCAACTAAAACATGTTTGCACAACTCCTTTGAGCGTGGTAGGGTAGTAATCTAAGCACAGTGGGAACTCACACGAGACAAATGACGACCTCAGGTCGATGAACTAACCTGTACACATGTCACCAGGGAACTGCTATCTGACGATATGTATAATACCAACTAGCATGTTCCCGGCGAGTCCTGTCCGGTGTACTCATAACCTAATGAGCACCTGTATACATCTTAGGTGATCCAACTGACACTAGTGGCTTGTGAGACCGGTCACCGCCCCTCGTCGGGGTCTCGATAGTATACACTAGTCTACTCTGGAGTATCGATGCTCTATCTCGAAACTCCTACGACTAGGGACACTTTAAGGATGTGCTTATAGAGCCCAGCTCCCACATATATGATCGCTATCATACTGCTGGTAGTCAAGCAAGAATCTTATGGGCTCTATCATGATGATAAAGACAAACCAGATAGCATACTATTATCTCGAGTGAGACTGTTTTATCGGTATAGGTCCTCCCTCAATCATTGCAATCACGTACCTGCGATCCAATAATTGACTTAGAGGGCACTATATCCAACAATCTCCCACTTCCACTTAAGGATAATTATTGCGATGTCGAGTACTCACAGCTCGTGTGATACCGAGCATCCAACTCCTCTACTAATCAGTTTCACAAAGCTAGTTTGTAAAACTCTTGTGTTCGAGAAATAACCTCAGTGAGTGGATCCGCTTTGGTGTTTCTTTTTATATCTCTCTATATCTCAACTTCGCGGAGAAAACCATCTCCCGAATTGAGTAATACGTGTATTAGAATATGTCTGGATATCTGATGGGACCTAGTTCATAAATGAACTCCAAATCCAAACTTCTTAGACTGTATTGATCACTGAAACTAATCAGTGTCCAGCACCATGCCTCCCACAGTATCCTCTTGGACCGTCTGTCCATAATACTGTCCCTCGTCTGAGGAAAAACTATAACTTTGACAATCATTCTGTCAACTATGTCACCTTTGAAGTATGGAATGATAACTGTCTCCCGAAGGAGGCCGCCATTATCAAATCCGTAGAACATGTACTTATGTTCTAAAACTGCTTCCTGATGTTTCTCCAGGATTGGATTAATATAAACTTATCGCAACTAGTGCAATAACAACATCTGGTGTGGTACTTGACATCTCACGATTGACTCAATTGCCTAAGCAAATGATCTGCCAATCATGTACATCCCTCTCCCCTTTAGTTTGTAAGACACCTTTAGATAGGGTGACTCCATCACCTGCAGGTACACCACCATGCCAGGAATCATCTATTGTAAAATACTATTAGAATACTGTCAAAGAACCCACATTGGGAAACTACCCAAATCTAGATCTAAAACCATAGATCTTGCATCCAGAATGTCAGATATTATATCCATATCCTTTGTGGAGAAATAACTGTGTGACGACCACGGTACAACCGATCGTAGTATAGGAATTTTACTTCCTACTCTGTGTATGTCATCCAAATACCAGGACATTACACCCTACTACCTTCTTAACAGATCCATCCCCTATTCTGATGAAGTCAAACCCATGACTGTCACATCAAAAATACATGATCTATCTCCGCTATTTCTGCTCAAGTCTATAAATATACACTAGCTACTTGCTCACTATGCTTCCGCTGCTCCCACTGACTACAACAACCCTCTGGCAGAATAATATATACGTGTACTTCTAAAGCTAGTTTAGAACGACGCTATAAATTTCCTCCTGCCGGGTCTCATAGTCTGGAACAACAGTAGTGTCAAGTCTGGGTAAACAAGAACCTCCCTGTCAACGTCCTTGAAGCTACCGGAGTACCTCTCGGGTGTCTGAGGTTACCCACCATATCTGCGGAGTGGCTATTGGAATGTCTAACCTGATTGAATATATAGGTCCTATTAAAACTTTCCGTAATCGTTTGCGGTTCTGGAATCACTTCCAGTTCTACCATGCTCCCACTTGTTTTTCTGAAAAAATCCATTTTAATAAAACTGTGGCGAGTCAAGAACAATATCACTATTGATCTTCCAGATGGTAGAAAATCAACCCTCGTCGAAGCTTGGGTCAACCCGCAAACTGCCATTACAGAAACGTGCCTTGAGTTATCCAGTGTCTGGTTTTAAGCATAAGCTGGACAACTCCCCTTACCTTAACATCGTTAAGATATGAATCGTTCTATATCCAATATAGAAACTTTGGCACTTATTTAATTGGAACGGGATTCAAATTATGAAGCTGTCTCCAGTGCATAATAACTTAATAGAGAGAGGCTGATCAGTATTACTCAACTTAGGAATCCATCCAATTATGAGTAACCTGAAAGAGAAACTAGTTTCTCAAAACCATTACTATCAACTGAATACCAATCACAAGAATCTACATCTTCGATTTCTTTGAAGAATCCCGATACTTGTGACACTTGGTTCTCTACTTTATTCCTATACCCACAACTTCTCAAAACTTAGAAATTGTATTTCTACGAAACACTTGTCTAAAAACTAGAGAAGTTACAAGTAAACAGAATATAGTATGAGGACCAACCCCTTTGTCCTGATGGACACTGGACAATATACAATACTCTGTATAAGTCCCCTGAGTTGAATAACTCAAAACCTGTGCATCGTAGGTTGAAAATTGTATCCAGGTGATTTCCTCAAATATCACCAATTACAACGAATTCCGAAATAATGAGGATGATCACCTAATTCCCAATAACTTGCTCCCACTCAATATCTATAAAACCATACAGATGTGAGAATCATACCTGGTAAATACATACCCTGGAGTAAGTATCTAATCGGGAAATCAGTTTTCAATTAACAATGCACAGTGAATATGAAACATAAATATGTTTCGTAGGGGTATCTTGGTATTCTTTAGTAATGCCTCTTCCATAATCCAAATCATGACTTTAACCGTATATTTCCCTGCCATCTTTCCAATTCCCTTTATTTGTCTTTAGTCGTTACCTTCTGTACACCATCATTAGGCTAAGTTGTTTTCTTCCTTCCCTACCATTCGGCACCAGCCTATGGTTTGGAAGAAGAATATCCAGTAAGCATAATAGGTGTACCCTCCTAATCCTAGGAGTACTCGCAATTTGAGAGAAGGTGATGATAAAAGACAACTGAGTAAACCTTATTCCTATTTCTCCTGAACCAGAATCCATCCTCGAAAAAATATCCTTCGAGTTCGTATATAACCATACGATGGATTTATCCAATGGAATTGGATGTTCGTAGTGATACGGGTTGTTCTGGAGAAATAAAAGGTGAAGTAGGAGTGGCGATGAAATACGTGGTTTGGTCGTGAATGTTAATAGTCGTAATTTACTTTGCCCTCTTTCTAATTCCTTTATTTGTCTTTACATATTACCTTTTGCACACCCTACTTAGGCTAATTGGTTTTCTTCATTCCCTGCCTTTCGGCACCTGCCTATGGTTTGGAAGAAGACTATCCAATAAGCGTAATAGGTGTACTCTCCTAAACCAAGGAGCCCTCGCAACATGAGAGAAGGTGATAATAAAAGACAATTGAATAAACCAATTCTATTTCTCCTAAACCTGGATCCATCCTCGAAGAAATCCCTTCGAGTTCGTATATAACCATACGATGGATATATCCAATGGAAGTGGATGTCCGTAGTGATACAGGGTGTTCTGAGAAATACAGAGGGTAAAAGAAGTAGCGGCAATGACTTATGCAACTAGGACAATTCAAAAAGCCAGTATTTAAAGAAGATTCGGTCAACTTTGGTCACTGAGTTATAGCCTAGGGTCGGTCAAAAGTCGTTGCCATAAGAGAGAGAGAAAAGAAACACTCTGCGTGCACTCTAGCCTAAATCAGAATGGTTATCACTTTATCCAATTAGGAAACCTCCCACTGTTTTCTCAAATTCTCCTCCAAACCTGAAAGAAGAATTAGTCGGGGTCACCTGAAGAGTAAACCAACTTATCAGTGAGAATCGGGATCCAACTATCATCGCATGATAACTTGATGGAAGCCACTCAAGTCAACACACTTCAGAAGGTATGCGCAAGTCTGGCAAGTTTCTTGTATGTTTGAAACTTCCGATGTAATTTTTATCCCATGCTCTTATGACCTTGACGTAGGCCAACAAGTCATAAGCAACATGTCAAGTTCTACCCGTCGTTGTCCTGATCAACTTAAGTCATCGTACATGCCCTTGACGTAGGCCAACAAGGTGTACGTCTGACTTAAACTAATGCATCTATCTATGCAACAAATGAATACCCAGCAGCTACCAAACACTATCTCTTGACCTAGGCCAACAAATATAGCTTGAATACTACTGACCATCCATAAGAAACGACGGAGGATTTCGGCTGGTTTTTGGCGAAAAACCTTTAACGTAATGAACCTGATCTCGTTGAAGGAACCTAATAGCTTTATAAAAATATATAGTAGCGAAAACCTTTTGCTAAAGAAGTCATTCCCGGTGAAGGAATCTCGACTCTTTCCTCGTGGAATGAGGTGCAGGATATTCCAACTGATTACCGCTATGCAAAACAAAAGGAAACGCCTTTGTAATAATTTTAAAATTTGTTCCAACAACATCAAATATAGGTTTGTTTTATCTCGTATTGATAAGAATCAACACAGTCCCATCAATCAATCACACCAGAAAAGAACGAAAATAAAATCTATGTATATGCCATCCGCATTCGTCACTGGGTCCCGTCATCACTCGTTATGTTACTTAACTAACGACAGAGCGGGGACTGGACTAGCGTGGGTGTAAAACATATACAACATCTAATAGTATATATACTAATATACAGTAATTGCTCCAGACGTGATAATATGCAACATTACAGAAAAGTAATAAGCATCACAGAACAATACAGATAATCTGGGATCCCCGGGTTTCACAGAGCCGGTACTGAAACCCGACGTTCCCCTGGTCGTGTGGATAGCCTGTGCAATGAAACCTAGACCCCTACGGGTGCGGCAAGTTACCCTCCAAAACCTGAAGTGAGGTAGTCCCCACAACATAGTGAATGGAATACCCGGCACTTCACGGAATCCGGTAAATTGAGCACCCCTTCTTGGGTCAACCTGTACCCCCTACGTGTGCGGCGAATAGTTTGCCAATTCTAGAGTGAGGTCCCTTTGCCTCTCAATGCCATGAGATACGGACCCGTTGCCCTCCAGAACCCGGCTATTCGTGCACCCCACCGCGGGGTAAACCTAGTACAGAAAATAAAAATAGTACAACAGGTACATCGACCGCAACCTGGTCGTTCCCCAAAAGAATATTATACAACAGGCAGTGACGGCAGTCCACATGTTGGACGCTCGCCCCTCAATATCAAATGTACAAATAAATTTGAACAACACTATCATTGCACCCTGCTATGCACCACGACAAATCCGCAACATTACAGTACAACACAGAACATCAACGCGAATGTCACGTTCGCAAACCCGTCTAAAAGAACTATAGCAATCAGACGCGGTTTACCGATCAAATAACATTCCCGGTCGGAGATATAATGAAAGTACTAAAAAACTAACAAGTTTAAAATTTCGATCGACTAAATTTCCCGAAGTGGGCCCCACATACATCTGGTGTACAGTAGAAAATTTTGGCCCAAAAGACATATACCAAAAACCACATTTCCCATGAGAAACCCACTGAAAAAATTTGGCGCACTGTTCCCACAAAAGCGCGGCGGATCAGCGGCCAAACCATGGTTTGGGCCGCGGATCCTCGGTCGTTTTGTGGGATCACGTGCCCAAATTTCACCAGTATTCTTCAAAAACCCTGCATGATTTTCTGAAATGCTCAAAATGAATTTTAGAACATTTTAAAAATCGACAGAAACATCATGTACAGAAAATTGTGATTTCGCGAAATCCGTTCGATCGATCTTTTAAACGTGTTAGCAAAATTTAGTATACCATAATGGTGAGGCTCTGATACCAATGTAAGTCCGCGGCGGCGCCCCGGCCGTCAAACAGACGCCGACATGCGGAACAAACCTTTTACGACTGGAGCTATCGCGTACTTTATCCCGGATCGTCCATTAAATCTAAACTAACAAATTATAAAGAGGGTAGAAGTGTTATACCGAATGATCCGAGTCCTTCGGTCTTCAACCATCATCCCACGCTATGTTGCAACTGATCCGAACTTGCTCGATCTCCGGTCTCGTCGTCCAGGTGGCACCACGTCGACGGATCTTTAAACGGGCTCCCGCCTCTGAACTGAGGCAACTCGCTCGTCAAGTTTGCTAAAAGAGACGACCAAGATGAAGTAGAGAATGGGTAGAATACTTTGTCTCATTACGTCCAAGGTCACGGACGAACGGTTTTAGAAGTTGCCAATTGGAATCGGGTGAATGGAAATTGAACTAAAAATGAAATTTCCATACACTAGTTATCATAATCTTTTCTCACTCAAATGAAATGAATCAAAAATCACCCCTCACAACGAAGTGGCTGGACACATTATAAAGAGAAGGGAGGTGAGTGTAGGAGCAAGTGGTGACCATTAGAAAAGCTTCTCACAAAAGATCAAGAGGAAAAAATCTAAGCAAGAACAAAAAGCATTAATGAAAAGGTGACTCACTAATTACACCTCATCATCCAATTAATGCAAGATGGTGACTCACTAATCTAGTCATCAAAATAAGAAGCTTCTACTAATGACTCTCCTCATGACTCACCATCAAGAAGAAAAGATAAATCCGCATTTAACTGACTGTCAAATACGGCTGATAGAAAACTGGAAACTGGCAACTTCCAAAATCATCCCGAAACGAATTTCAGGATAACCCCGTATTGGTATAAACATACCCGCATTTGTATTACTACCGAATACAAATGCAACTGACACAAAGATATTATATTTACACAGTATAATACTGGGTTCCGGCTTAAACCAAAACCCACCAGTATTATCTGCCCGAAAAACGACACGTGCGAAAACGCACGTGCATTTTCCGAACCTTGCCATAAACACATACGGCCTCTACAACGTTTCGCCAGAACTTGGGAAAGTGTCTGTGTGGGACTCTAATGACTCATCAGTACACTGGCACTGGGTATAACCACTAGCACGTCAGAGGTACTGGCTGTACGTAACGTTTTGCCTATATAATGATTGGAAGGGAAGATGACGAGCAAACTCATCTATAAACCCTACTGAGCCTGACAGTGACAATATTCATACAGTCCGGAACATTCGTCTATGAGTATCGCAAATTAGGCTTAGGGGGCCGGTAAACGTCAGACTCCCAATAGCTGTATAAGTCGTGTCAGAGAGCAGCCCAGAACACCCTGAGATACTACTGGTATACCTACCAGTATATCTCAATTACCCTGGCCAGGGATTTCGTGTAATGGCTCTTCTAAACACAGTGCGATCTCACCCCCAATACCGGGAGAGACGAATCCCCGAAGATCCGCTCACTTGCCCCCAATGTGGCTTGGGACAGTACCCAACTAAAACCTGTTTGCACAACTCCTTTGAGCGTGGTAGGGTAGTAATCTAAGCACAGTGGGAACTCACACGAGACAAATGACGACCTCAGGTCGATGAACTAACCTGTACACATGTCACCAGGGAACTGTTATCTGACGATATGTATAATACCAACTAGCATGTTCCCGGCGAGTCCTGTCCGGTGTACTCATAACCTAATGAGCACCTGTATACATCTTAGGTGATCCAACTGACACCAGTGGCTTGTGAGACCGGTCACCGCCCCTCGTCGGGGTCTCGACTGTATACACTAGTCTACTCTGGAGTATCGATGCCCTGTCTCGAAACTCCCACGACTAGGGACACTTTAAGGATGTGCTTATAGAGCCCAGCTCCCACATATATGATCGCTATCATACTGCTGGTAGTCAAGCAAGAATCCTATGGGCTCTATCATGATGATAAAGACAAACCAGATAGCATACTATTATCTCGAGTAAGACTGTTTTATCGGTATAGGTCCTCCCTCAATCATTGCAATCACGTACCTGCGATCCAATAATTGACTTAGAGGGCACTATATCCAACAATCTCCCACTTGCACTTAAGGATAATTATTGCGATGTCGAGTACTCACAGCTCGTGTGATACCGAGCATCCAACTCCTCTACTAATCAGTTTCACAAAGCTAGTTTGTAAAACTCTTGTGTTCGAGAAATAACCTCAGTGAGTGGATCCGCTTTGGTGTTTCTTTTTATATCTCTCTATATCTCAACTTCGCGGAGAAAACCATCTCCCGAATTGAGTAATACATGTATTAGAATATGACTGGATATCTGATGGGACCTAGTTCATAAATGAACTCCAAATCCAAACTTCTTAGACTGTATTGATCACTGAAACTAATCAGTGTCCAGAACCATGCCTCCCACAGTATCCACTTGGACCGCCTGTCCATAATACTGTCCCTCGTCTGAGGAAAAACTATAACTTTGACAATCATTCTGTCAACTATGTCACCTTTGAAGCATGGAATGATAACCGTCTCCCGAAGGAGGCCGCCATTATCAAATCCGTAGAACATGTATTTATGTTCTAAAACTGCTTCCTGATGTTTCTCCAGAATTGGATTAATATAAACTTATCGCAACTAGTGCAATAACAACATCTGGTGTGGTACTTGACATCTCACGATTGACTCAATTGCTTAAGCAAATGATCTGCCAATCATGTACATCCCTCTCCCCTTTAGTTTGTAAGACACCTTTAGATAGGGTGACTCCATCACCTGCAGGTACACCACCATGCCAGGAGTCATCTATTGTAAAATACTATTAGAATACTGTCAAAGAACCCACATTGGGAAACTACCCAAATCTAGATCTAAAACCATAGATCTTGCATCCAGAATGTCAGATATTATATCCATATCCTTTATGGAGAAATAACTGTGTGACGACCACGGTACAACCGATCGTAGTATAGGAATTTTACTTCCTACTCTGTGTATGTCATCCAAATACCAGGACATCACACCCTGCTACCTTCTTAACAGATCCATCCCCTATTCTGATGAAGTCAAATCCATGACTGTCACATCAAAAATAGATGATCTATCTCCGCTATTTCTGCTCAAGTCTATAAATAGACACTAGCTACTTGCTCACTATGCTTCCGCTGCTCCCACTGACTACAACAACCCTCAGGCAGAATAATATATACGTGTACTTCTAAAGCTAGTTTAGAACGACGCTATACATTTCCTTCTGTCGGGTCTCATAGTCTGGAACAACAGTAGTGTCAAGTCTGGGTAAACAAGAACCTCCCTGTCACCGTCCTTGAGGCTACCGGAGTACCTCTCGGGTGTTTGAGGTTACCCACCATATCTGCGGAGTGGCTATTGGAATGTCTAACCTGATTGAATATATAGGTCCTATTAAAACTTTCCGTAATCATTTGCGGTTCTGGAATCACTTCCAGTTCTACCATGCTCCCACTTGTTTTTCTGAAAAAATCCATTTTAATAAAACTGTGGCGAGTCAAGAACAATATCACTATTGATCTTCCAGATGGTAGAAAATCAACCCTCGTCGAAGCTTGGGTCAACCCGCAAACTGCCATTACAGAAACGTGCCTTGAGTTATCCAGTGTCTGGTTTTAAGCATAAGCTGGACAACTCCCCTTACCTTAACATCGTTAAGATATGAATCGTTCTATATCCAATATAGAAACTTTGGCACTTATTTAATTGGAACGGGATTCAAATTATGAAGCTGTCTCCAGTGCATAATAACTTAATAGAGAGAGGCTGATCAGTATTACTCAACTTAGGAATCCATCAAATTATGAGTAACCTGAAAGAGAAACTAGTTTCTCAAAACCATTACTATCAACTGAATACCAATCACAAGAAACTACATCTTCGATTTCTTTGAAGAATCCTGATACTTGTGACACTTGGTTCTCTACTTTATTCCTATACCCACAACTTCTCAAAATTTAGACATTGTATTTCTACGAAACACTTGTCCAAAAACTAGAGAAGTTACAAGTAAACAGAATATAGTATGAGGACCAACCCCTTTGTCCTGATGGACACTGGACAATATACAATACTCTGTATAAGTCCCCTGAGTTGAATAACTCAAAACCTGTGCATCGTAGGTTGAAAATTGTATCCAGGTGATTTCCTCAAATATCACCAATTACAACGAATTCCGATATAATGAGGATGATCACCTAATTCCCAATAACTTGCTCCCACTCAATATCTATAAAACCATACAGATGTGAGAATCATACCTGGTAAATACATACCCTGGAGTAAGTATCTAATCGGGAAATCAGTTTTCAATTAACAATGCACAGTGAATATGAAACATAAATATGTTTCGTAGGGGTATCTTGGTATTCTTTAGTAATGCCTCTTCCAGAATCCAAATCATGACTTTAACCGTATATTTCCCTGCCATCTTTCCAATTCCCTTTATTTGTCTTTAGTCGTTACCTTCTGTACACCATCATTAGGCTAAGTTGTTTTCTTCCTTCCCTACCATTCGGCACCAGCCTATGGTTTGGAAGAAGAATATCCAGTAAGCATAATAGGTGTACCCTCCTAATCCTAGGAGTACTCGCAATTTGAGAGAAGGTGATGATAAAAGACAACTGAATAAACCTTATTCCTATTTCTCCTGAACCAGAATCCATCCTGGAAAAAATATCCTTCGAGTTCGTATATAACCATACGATGGATTTATCCAATGGAATTGGATGTTCGTAGTGATACGGGTTGTTTTGGAGAAATAAAAGGTGAAGTAGGAGTGGCGATGAAATACGTGGTTTGGTCGTGAATGTTAATAGTCGCAATTTACTTTGCCCTCTTTCTAATTCCTTTATTTGTCTTTATATATTACCTTTTGCACACCCTACTTAGGCTAATTGGTTTTCTTCATTCCCTGCCTTTCGGCACCTGCCTATGGTTTGGAAGAAGACTATCCAATAAGTGTAATAGGTGTACTCTCCTAAACCAAGGAGCCCTCGCAACATGAGAGAAGGTGATAATAAAAGACAATTGAATAAACCAATTCTATTTTTCCTAAACCTGGATCCATCCTCGAAGAAATCCCTTCGAGTTCGTATATAACCATACGATGGATCTATCCAATGGAAGTGGATGTCCGTAGTGATACGGGGTGTTCTGAGAAATACAAAGGGTAAAAAAAGTAGCGGCAATGACTTATGGAACTAGGACAATTCAAAAAGCCAGTATTTAAAGAAGATTCGGTCAACTTTGGTCACTGAGTTATAGCCTCGGGTCGGTCAAAAGTCGCTGCCATAAGAGAGAGAGAAAAGAAACACTCTGCGTGCACTCTAGCCTAAATCAGAATGGTTATCACTTTATCCAATTAGGAAACCTCCTACTGTTTTCTCAAATTCTCCTCCAAACCTGAAAGAAGAATTAGTCGGGGTCACCCGAAGAGTAAACCAACTTATCAGTGAGAATCGGGATCCAACTATCATCGCATGATAACTTGATGGAAGCCACTCAAGTCAACATACTCCAGAAGGTATGCGCAAGTCTGGCAAGTTTCTTGTATGTTTGAAACTCCCGATGTAATTTTTATCCCATGCTCTTATTATCTTGACGTAGGCCAACAAGTCATAAGCAACATGTCAAGTTCTACCCGTCGTTGTCCTGATCAACTTAAGTCATCGTACATGCCCTTGACGTAGGCCAACAAGGTGTACGTCTGACTTAAACTAATGCATCTATCTATGCAACAAATGAATACCCAGCAGCTACCAAACACTATGTCTTGACGTAGGCCAATAAACATAGCTTGAATACTACTGACAATCCATAAGAAACGACGGAGGATTACGGCTGGTTTTTGGCGAAAAACCTTTAACGTAATGAACCTAATCTCGTTGAAGGAACCTAATAGCTTTATAAAAATATATAGTAGCGAAAACCTTTTGCTAAAGAAGTCACTCCCGGTGAAGGGATCTCGACTCTTTCCTCGTGGAATGAGGTGCAGGATATTCCAACTGAATACCGCTATGCAAAACAAAAGGAAATGTCTTTGTAATAATTTTAAAATTTGTTCCAACAACATCAAATATAGGTTTGTTTTATCTCGTATTGATAAGAATCAACACAGTCCCATCAATCAATCACACCAGAAAAGAACGAAAATAAAATGTACGTATATGCCATCCGCATTCGTCACTGGGTCCCATCATCACTCGTTAGGTTACTTAACTAACGACAGAGCGGGGACTGGACTAGCGCGGGTGTAAAACATATACAAGATCTAATAGTATATATACTAATATACAGTAATTGCTCCAGGCGGGATAATATGCAACATTATAGAAAAGTAATAAGCATCACAGAACAATACAGATAATCTGGGATCCCCGGTTTTCACAGAGCCGCTGCTGAAACCCGACGTTCCCCTGGTCGTGTGGATAGCCTGTGCAATGAAACCTAGACCCCTATGGGTGCGGCAAGTTACCCTCCAAAACCTGAAGCGAGGTAGTCCCCACAACATAGTGAATGGAATACCCGGCACTTCACGGAATCCGGTAAATTGAGCACCCCTTCTTGGGTCAACCTGTACCTCCTATGAGTGCGGCGAATAGTCTGCCAATTCTAGAGTGAGGTCCCTTTGCCTCTCAATGCCATGAGATACGGACCCGTTGCCCTCCAGAACCCAGCTATTCGTGCACCCCACCGTGGGGTAAACCTAGAACAGAAAATAAAAATAGTACAACAGGTACATCGACCGCAACCTGGTCGTGCCCCAAAAGAATATTATACAACAGGAAGTGACGGCAGTCCACATGTTGGACGCTCGCCCCGCAAAATCAAATGTACAAATAAATTTGAACAACACTATCATTGCACCCTGCTATCCACCACGACAAATCCGCAACATTACAGCACAACACAGAACATCAACGCGAATGTCACATTCGCAAACCCGTCTAAAAGAACTATAGCAATCAGACGCGGTTTACCGATCAAATGACATTCCCGGTCGGAGATATAATGAAAGTACTGAAAAACTAAGTTTAAAATTTCGATCGACTAAATTTCCCGAAGTGGGCCCCACATACATCTGGTGTACAGTAACAAAATTTTGGCCCAAAAGACATATACCAAAAACCACCATTTCCCATGAGAAACCCACTGAAAAAATTTGGCGCACTGTTCCCACAAAAGCGCGCCTGATCAGCGGCCAAACCATGGTTTGGGCCGCGGATCCGCGGTCGTTTTGTGGGATCACGTGCCCAAATTTCACCAGTATTCTTCAAAAACCCTGCTTGATTTTCTGAAATGCTCAAAATGAATTTTAGAACATTTTAAAAATCGACAGAAACATCATGTACAGAAAATTATGATTTCGCGAAATCCGTTCGATCGATCTTTTAAACGTGTTTGCACAAGTTAGTATAGCTTAATGGTGAGGCTCTGATACAAATGTAAGTCCGCGGCGGCGCCCCGGCCGTCAAACAGACGCCGACATGCGGAACAAACCTTTTACGACTGGCGCTATCGCGTACTTTATCCCGGATCGTCCATTAAAGCTAAACTAACAAATTGTAAAGAGGGTAGAATTGTTATACCGAATGATCCGAGTCCTTCGGTCTTCAACCATCATCCCACGCTATATTGCAACTGATCCGAACTTGCTCGATCTCCGGTCTCATTGTCCAGGTGGCACCACGTCGACGGATCTTTAAACGGGCTCCCGCCTCTGAACCGAAGCAACTCGCTCGTCAAGTTTGCTAAAAGAGACGACCAAGATGAAGTAGAGAATGTGTAGAATACTTTGTCTCATTACGTCCAAGGTCACGGACGAACGGTTTTAGATGTTGCCAATTGGAATCGGGTGAATGGAAATTGAACTAAAAATGAAATTTCCATACACTAGTTATCATAATCTTTTCTCACTCAAATGAAATGAATCAAAAATCACCCCTCACAAAGAAGTGGCCGGCCACATTATAAAGAGAAGGGAGGTGAGTGTAGGAGCAAGTGGTGACCATTAGAAAAGCTTCTCATAAAAGATCAAGAGGAAAAAATCTGAGCAAGAACAAAAAGCATTAATGAAAAGGTGACTCACTAATTACACCTCATCATCCAATTAATGCAAGATGGTGACTCACTAATCTAGTCATCAAAACAAGAAGCTTCTACTAATGACTCACCTCATGACTCACCATCAAGAAGAAAAGATAAATCCGCATATAACCGACTGTCAAATACGGCTGATAGAAAATTGGAAACTGGCAACTTCCAAAATCATCCCGAAACGAATTTCAGGATAACCCCGTATTGGTATAAACATACCCGCATTTGTATTACTACCGAATACAAATGCAACTGAGACAAAGATATTATATCTACACAGTATAATACTGGGTTTCGGCTTAAACCAAAGCCCACCAGTATTATCTGCCCGAAAAACGACACGTGCGAAAACGCACGTGCATTTTCCGAACCTTTCCATAAACACATACGGCCTCTACAACGTTTCGCCCGAACTTGGGAAAGTGTCTGTGGGGGACTCTAATGACTCATCAGTACACTGGCACTGGGTATAACCACTAGCACGTCAGAGGTACTGGCTGTACGTAACGTTTTGCCTATGTATTGATTGGAGGGGAAGATGACGAGCGAACTCATCTATAAACCCTACTGAGCCTGACAGTGACAATATTCGTACAGTCCGGAACATTCGTCTATGAGTATCGCATATTAGGCTTAGGGGGCCATTAAACGTCAGACCCCCAATAGCTGTATAAGTCGTGTCAGAGAGCAACCCTGAACACCCTGAGATAGTACTGGTATACCTACCAGTATATCTCGATTACCCTGGCCAGGGATTTCGTGTAATGGCTCTCCTAAACACAGTGCGATCTCACCCCCAATACCGGAAGAGACGAATCCCCGAAGATCCGCTCACTTGCCTCCAATGTGGCTCGGGACTGTACCCAACTAAAACCTGTTTACACAACTCCTTTGAGCGTGGTAGGGTAGTAATCTAAGCACAGTGGGAACTCACACGAGACAAATGACGACCTCAGGTCGATGAACTAACCTGTACACATATCACCAGGGAACTGCTATCTGACGATATGTATAATACCAACTAGCATGTTCCCGGCGAGTCCTGTCCGGTGTACTCATAACCTAATGAGCACCTGTATACATCTTAGGTGATCCAACTGACACCAGTGGCTTGTGAGACCGGTCACCGCCCCTCGTCGGGGTCTCGACTGTATACACTAGTCTACTCTGGAGTATCGATGCCCTGTCTCGAAACTCCCATGACTAGGGACACTTTAAGGATGTGCTTATGGACCCCAGCTCCCACATATATGATCGCTATCATACTGCTGGTAGTCAAGCAAGAATCATATGGGCTCTATCATGATGATAAAGACAAACCAGATAGCATACTATCATCTCGAGTAAGACTGTTTTATCGGTATAGGTCCTCCCTCAATCATTGCAATCACGTACCAGCGATCCAATAATTGACTTAGAGGGCACTATATCCAACACAGTGAAACCTTTTTATAGGACTCTAAGGACTCATCAATACGCCAGCGGTAGGTGATGATCACATAAAGCACCCACAAGCCGTCAGCGGTACTAGCTGGACGTAACGGCTACCTGGGTATTGAGCGAACAGAAGATCAACAAGCAAGCCTGCTCTTTCTCCTGCAAAAGCTTGTCAGTAACACTACCGTACAGTCCTGTCTCTTCGTCTGATATGTCGCATATCTAGTTAAGGGGTGGTAAACGTCAAACCCTAGTAACCGATAAGTCATGCCGATGTAAGGCTCATAACGGGTCGAGAAACTACTGATAACACTTATTAGTAAACCTCCGTAGCAGCCCTAGCCAGGGACTTATCGTTATAGCCAATCGAACACATCGCAACATCAACCCCCAATACCGGGAGAGACGAATCCCCTCCTATCGCTCATTGCCTCCATGTGATTCGGGACTGTACCCAAAAGCCACTGTTTTGCACGTCCTCTTGAATGTGGTAAGGTGGAAATCAAAGCACGGTAGGAATCACACAAGACTCTATGACGATCTCGGGCCTATAGACTAACCTGTAATAGTGTCACCAGAGAACTGCTATCTGACGATATGTATAATACCAGCTAGGAGTTCTCGGCGAGTCCGTTCAGTGTACCCAGTCTCCACTGAGCACCCGTATACCATCTTTGATGTCAAACACCAATGGATGTGGGATCATCCATCGCCCATCATATGGGTCAAGAAGCGTATACACTAGTCTACTCTGGAATATCGATGCCCTGTCTCGATACACCATCGACTAGGAACAATTTTAGGGTGTACTTATGGACTACCCTTGGCCCCACTAGTATGATCTCCATCATAGTCCTGGTAGTCAAGTACACATCCAAAGGGCTTTATCAACATGTGAGAGCAAGACAGTATCACATATACAAGTCAACATGTTAGGACAAAGTGCAACCAAATAGCATACTATCATATCGAGCAAGAAAGTCCTGTCTATATATATCCAAGCATCCACTATAATATACATCACATGTACAATAATAGCTTCTAGGGCATACATATAACTAACAATCTCCCACTTGCACTAAGGCCAGTTGTTGTAGTATCTCATACCTAACATCCGGAAGAGTCTCTCAAATTGTATCTGGGGTATGGCCTTTATGAGTGGATCCGCCATGTTGTCCTTTGTGTCAACTCTCTTGACCTTGATCTCCCGGTGATATCTCCCGGATCAAGTGATACCGTCTCAGAATATGCCTGGATCACTAATGGGACCCGGGTTCCTTGGCCAAGGCCACTGCTCCATTGTTATCACAATACAATGGTATTGGATGCTCAATGGATGGAACCACTCCAAGTTCAGTTAAGAATTTCTTCATCCAGACAGCCTTTTTGGCAATATTGTTGGCAGCGATGTATTCGGCCTCCATCGTCGAGTCTGCCATGGTTTCCAGCTTGGAACTCTTCCAACAAACTGTCCCTCCATTGAAGGAAAAGACAAATCCTGAAACCGATTTAGAGTCGTCCTTATCACCCTGGAAGCTCGAATCGGTAAAGGACTCCACTTGGAGTTTACCGTTACTATACACTAAGAACATCTCTTTAGTCCTTCTAAAGTACTTGAGAATGTTCTTCACAGCTGTCCAGTGACTCTCTCCTGGATCTGTTTGATACCTACTCACTACACTTAGTGAGTATGCTACATCGGGTCTAGTACATAACATCGCATACATGATAGAGCCTACTGCCGAAGCATAGGGTATCTCTTGCATGCGAGCTCTCTCCAAATCAGTCTTGGGAGACATCTCTTTGGAGAGAGTGAGTCCTATTATCGTGGGTAGATTCCCACGCTTGGATTCTTCCATACTAAAACTCTTTATTATGGTGTCAATGTGCCTGGATTGGGACAATCCCAGTATCCGTTTAGATCTATCTCTATAGATCTTTATCCCCAAGATGTAGGAGGAATCACCTAGATCTTTCATTGAGAATCTATGTGATAAGAAGAGCTTGACCGCGTGCAGCATAGGAACATCATTTCTTATCAAGAGTATGTCATCCACGTACAATACGAGGAAGACAACCTTACTCTCTGCCACCTTCTTGTATATACTGTTAGTGTATATGCCCTAGAGGCCATTACTGTATCATACTAGTTTGTATATTACTTAATGGAATCTTGGGATATTCACCTTGTATAAACAATCTTGCTCAATATAGTAGTATGCTACTTGGTTTGTTTCTACTTCAATGTGTACTTGTGTTTATTTTACTATATCACTTATACGCATTAGTGGAGCCCTTAGGATCTTTGCTTGATTACCAGCGTTGTGATGGCAGTCGCACTAGTGGGGGCTGGGTAATCTATAAGCACATCCTTATACAGGTCCCTAGTCGCAGGACTATCAAGACAGGGCATCGATACTCCGGAGTAGACTAGCGTATGCGCTTCTCATCCCAGTGTGGGAGATGGTCTGTCCCACAGCCATCAGTACGTCGTACTAGAGATAGTATACGGGTGCTCGTTAGGTTACGAGTACACTGGACAGGACTCGTCGGGAACTGACAGGTTGGTATTATACCTATCATCAGTCATCAGTTCCCAGGTGACATGAGTACTGCTTAGTCCGCTGACTTGATACTAGCACTTCGCCTCGAGTGTGTTCCCACTGCACTTTGATCACTACCCTACCACGGCTAAAAGGAGTCGTGCAATCAGGTGGTGGTTGGGTGCAGTCCCGAAGCACTTGGAGGCAGTGCCGGTTAGACAGGATTCGTCTATCCCGGTATTGGGGGTTGACATCGCGCTGTGTCTAGGAGAGCCATTACACGAGTAGTCCCTGGCCAGGGCAAGCGAGATATACTGGTAGGTTCCAGTGTTATCTCAGGGTGTTTTGGGCTTCACTCCGACACGACTTGTACCGCTATTGGGGGACTGACGTTTAACCGCGCCCTAGGCCCGCCATGCGATGTATCAGACGAACAGACCGGACTGTACGGAGAATGTCACATTCAGACTCAGTAGGAGTACAGATGGGGTTTCACCTCGTCAGCCTTCTTGTCGGCATCTACCTGGGGACCGTTACGCACAGCTAGTGCCGCTTGCGGTCTGTGGTTAAACCCACTGCCAGCGTAGTGCCGAGTCTTTAGAGTCCCACACAGAGGGTATTCGCCTCTGGGCAAAACAGAGTAGAGGTCGCATGGTTTTGCGACAGGGTTCGTTCTCATCCGCGCACTTGTGCACGTTTTGGAGTCCGGACGGATTATACTGGCAGGCTCTGGTTTGAGCCAGATACTGGTATATGTTTTAGGGTTGCTTTTATATCTTGGTATTCTTGTTCCTCGGAACGAGAATGCAGGTGTGTATGCACAGTTGCTTGAGGCGGAGGATGAGGTTTTTCATTAGGGTTTCGGAACGGGTGCGTATGCACAGTTGACAGTTATCATTTTCCAAACCCTAATGGATTTTTGTATTATCTATTAATAATAGTAATTAAATGAGAATTATGTTATGGTTGATTTTTGTTGACTTATTGACCTTGGTTGACTTGTTGACCATTGACCACCATCATGCTTTGAAAGATCCTCCTTGATTCATGCTTACACTTCATTTAAAGAAGCATGATAGTGGTCATTCCAAAAATAACCATCAACTATTCTTATTTTCAATTATTATCATTTAGATAATTCTTTTCTTTTGCATTATGGTTGCAAGAGAGAAAAATATAGCTCATTCTATCATAACCTCTCTCTCTCCTCTCTTCATCTTCTTCTTCCTCAAGCTTAAGGTGACCCCTTCTCATGTGTTGAGAATCCATCACCTTAAAAAGAAAAGCAAACCCTAGTCACTCTCTACTCATTCTAGGTTCAAGGTTTGGCAAACCGGAAACCCTAGTTCACTCAAAGATCGAGGAAGAGCCCAAAGGTCGAACCTTCGAGGTGGATCCATCTTCGACGGAGGAAGGCGACAAGAAGAGAACCATCAACCTCTACAAGGTTTAAAGAAGAAGGAGTTCAAGTTTAGGTATAACCATCTTCCATAGTAGCTAACTCTTTTTAGCGTATTTGCTAGTTTAGTTTAGACACGATCCCGACCTTGTGTAGTCCATGTTGCCTCTTGCGATAAAAATTTGTTTTTTATACCGTTTCCGCCTCCCCGCAAGTACCGGGGGTCGCAATATGGACTTACAGTGGTATCAGAGCCTAACTAAACTTAAACTAGCTTGGTAGTGAAGTGTAACGAAGTTCGGAAACGAAAAATCACAAAACCGGAGAAATCACAAAAACTGAGTTTCTGTTGAATTTTTTTTGGCTCAAAATGAAAAACTTTATACTTGTAAAATCGTCTCAGGGTTTTGTGAGTGCACCCATGAAAAACGATGACCTAATTCCATCAAACCGCCGCCCTTCCGCCGCACGAGGTAGGCATGTGCGGCGGAAGCGCCGCGGTTTGTCGTCTTCTGTCCATCGATTTTCGTGCAGAGTGTTTGTGTGTTGGTTTTGGGATTTTTGAAATATATTATATGTGCCCAGATTTTCCAGAAAAGAAATTTCCTTTTGGGGTCCTATAATTCCGTATTTTTCCGAACTTCACTGCACTTTGACTATGATGGTTATATCTGTGATGCTTGCATGTATTGAACGTCGGCTAATCGCTATAGGTCGATTAGTCGGGGTTATACATGATCTGTAATGTGCTGGAATGTGTATATGAATGTGTTGGACTGTCGCGGGTGAATAGCCGGGGTTGGATGTGAGATGAGCTTTTGTTTTTCTTTCATTCATTGTAAATGTAAATTGATGTAATAATTATTATTTGTTTGGCCGCACAACCGGGTCGGGGTTGTAGCCGTCATTGTATAATTCTTTTTACTGTTTTTGCTCCTAGGATAGACCCATGGAGGGGTGCACAAACTGCCGGGTACTTGGCGGGTAGTTTGCCGCACCCGTAGGGGTCTTGGGTGGGGTATTGGCTATTCACCGCGACCGTGTTATCCGCTTTTCGTTTCAGGCTCGAAAGGATTGCGGATTGCTAGTATATCCAATGTATTCATCTGTGATCTGTAATGTCTATCATTGCTTTCTATTTAGGCGTTGCTTATGTTTTACAGCCGCGCTAGCCCAGCCCCCGCTCTGTCGTTAGTTAAGTAACCTAACGAGTGATGACGGGACCCCGTGGCGAATGCGAATGGCATAAGCGTACGTCATATTTTGGTTGTTTTCTGCAATGGTAGGTTTTAAATGATGGGACGCATTAAAAGTACTAATGCAAGAATATCACGCATTAAAAGAACTAATGCAAGATAATAAACCAAGTTAAAATCGTTGGAACACTTTCGAAAAACCACTCGGTTCTTTTCAAAACTAACTTTTAAATGCGGAGCTTGAGCCACTCCTTCTAAAAGCTATCTCGTTCCATCGATTATATCAAGTTCACTACGTTCACGGTTTTGCCAAAACCATTCGTAGCCCTCCATCATTTCAGTTAAATATACGGTAGTATTCAAGCTATGTATTTTGACCTCACGCCAAGGCATAGTGATTGGTAGCTGCCGGATATTTATCTGTTGCATAGATAGAATGCGTTGGTTTGAGACAGTCGTACTGCCATTTTGGCCTACGTCAAGGGTAGGTACGGGTGGGTTCAAATTAACCAGGATAATGATGGGAAGAACTTGACATGTGACTTATGACATTTTGACCTCACGCCAAGGTCATAAGAGCATGGGGCAAAAATCCACATCGGGAGTTTCATAAGCACTGAAACTTGCTAGATTTGCATACCATTTGGAGTGTGGTGATTCTGGTAGGATTCCTTCAATTTCGTCACACGATGATATTTGGATCCCGATCCTACTGTGAGTATATGCTACTCCTCGGGAAATTTCTCACTAGACGATCAATGCTATAAACCTAGTAGGTGCCTAGAAAGGTGTCAGCGGGGCTACGCCCCCAGAGAAAAGAGGTTATTTAATTAAGGAACTTCGCGAAAGCGTTGGAAAACCTCCCTCGAAGTACCGACACTGGCCTGGCTGAACGGTTAAGCAAGTATTGCACGGTGGGATTGATCCCGGCTAATTCTTCCTTTGTGGTTTGAGGAGGGATTCGAGAGACAGTGGGAGCCATCCTGTTTAGACAAATTAAAAACCATTCTAAACTTGCAAGAGCATCGTGCTAAAATGTTCCTTCTCTCCCCCCTGCAGCGACCAAATCGAAATGTGTGGACTTAAGTTACTTCTAGATAAAAACATATTGACAGGGCCAAACTACAAAGATTGGCTCAGGAATGTCAAATTGGCAATCTCTTACGACAAGCTGGGGTATCTTCTTACCACCAAAGCTCCCCCCGTCCCAGGTCCCACCTCCAGCGTCGCGGATAAAGAAATCCGTAAGACTTGGGAGATTGACAGCGCGAAGGCCAGGTGCCTCGTACTTGCCTCGATGGACAACGACCATCAGAGGAGGCACGAGAATATGGATTTGGAATCCATATTTCTTCATACAAAAGAACTGTATGGAGAGCAGTCTCGTATCGCAAGATACGAAGTGTCGAAGAAGTTATTTTCGACAAAGTTGGCCGTCGGATCATCGGTAGCGGACCACGTGCTTAAGATGATTGGCTACACTGAGGAGCTCGCGGAACTTGGGACCACGTTGGACAGTGAACTCTATACGGATATAATTCTCCAGTCCCTTCCATCCACTTACGCCCAGTTCATACTGAATTTCAACTTGCAAGAAAAGGAAGTTGAACTTTCAGAACTCCTCAACCTGCTGAGGAGCGCAGAGGGCACCCTACAGAAGGGTAGGGAAACATCCACTTTGTTTGTAGGAGGATCTTCTTCCTCTAGGTCCAAGGCGAAAGCCAAGGGAAAGAGGAAGAAAGCCCCCGCCAAACCAAGAGGCGGTGTTAGTAAAGTGGGTACGAAGGGAAAAGAAATGGCAACAAAGATTGCGGGGAAGCTTGTGGGTAAAGAGGAATGCTTCTATTGTCACAAGAGTGGACACTGGAAGAAAGATTGCAGGGCTTGGAAAGCCAGGACACAGGAACTGAAGCAGGTTGCGGCTTCAGCTTCAGGTGTGTATGTTATTGAAAACTGTCTTTCTATAAACTCTACTTCCTGGGTATTGGATACCGGATCAGGATCTCATATCTGTAATTCTTTGCAGGCGTTGAGAAACCGTAGGGTTTTGAAGGCAGGTGACATGACCCTCAGAGTTGCGAACGGAGCTAGCATGGATGCTAAAGCCGTGGGGGACTATCACCTGGGAATGTCAGATGGGCATGTTTTGGTTTTGCGTAATTGCTTTTTTGTACCCAACGCAACTTGTAATATCATTTCTGTATCTTTGGTATCTAAAGAAGGTTATGAATTTGCGTTTGTAAGTAATGTTGTAAACATTCACCTTAATCAAGTTCTGATTGGGTCAGGTACACTGAGCAATGGTATATACGTGTTAAACCAACCACAGATTTTTAATGTCCAGAATACACACAAAAGAAAGTCTCCAGATATCAATCAGGCTTTCTTATGGCATTGTAGACTGGGTCACATCAATGAGAGAAGGTTGACTAAGTTACATAAAGAAGGGTATTTGAATCCGTTCGAATACCAATCGTATGCCACTTGTCAATCCTGTCTCAAAGGAAAGATGACAAAGACTCCGTTCACTGGACACGGAGTAAGAGCGAGCGAGCTCTTGGGGCTCGTACACAGCGACGTGTGCGGTCCAATGTCTACACTTGCGCGAAGCGGTTTTTCTTACTTCATTACTTTTACGGATGATTTTTCAAGGTTCGGACATGTCTTCTTGATGAAACATAAATCTGAAGCCTTTGGAAAATTCCAGGAATATAAGAATGAGGTAGAAAAACAAACCGGCAAAAGTATCAAGATTCTAAGATCGGATAGAGGTGGAGAATACTTGAGTGCCGAGTTCCTGAACTACTTAAAAGAGAATGGGATTCTCTCTCAGCTTACTCCTCCATACACTCCGCAACACAACGGTGTATCGGAGAGACGGAACCGGACCCTATTGGATATGGTACGGTCCATGATGAGTAACGCTGAGTTACCGCGATCATTCTGGGGGTATGCACTAGAATCAGCTGCGTACCTTTTGAACCGAGTTCCCACTAAGACTGTGCCTACCACACCATATGAGTTATGGAGTGGGAAGAAACCCTATCTTCAATATCTGAAGATTTGGGGATGTCCGGCTTTTGTCAAAAAGCAGCATACGGACAAACTCGAGGCACGCTCAGTACTGTGCAAGTTTGTGGGATACCCAAAGAGCACCAGGGGGTATCTTTTCTACTACGCAGAAGAACAAAAAGTCCTTGTTTCTCGTAATGCCCACTTTCTAGAACACCAGTTCATAGAAAAAGAAACAAGTGGAAGCGCAGTAGAACTGAAGAAATTCCAGAACCACAGACTATTACTGAAAGCTTAATGGAACCAGAGGGTTCAAATGAACAGGACATTCCTATGCCGCTCCGCAGGAGTAGTAGGCAGTCTCATCCGCCCGAGAGATACTACGGTTTTCTCATAGACGGGGATCGAGAGGATTGCATCATAGATTATGATGAGCCTACTAGCTTCCAGCAGGCCGTTCAGAGCGTTGACTCGATAAAATGGCTGGATGCAATGCGGACCGAAATGGAGTCCATGTACACCAACAAAGTATGGATGTTGGACATTGCTCCAGACGGGGTAAAACCCGTAGGATGCAAGTGGATCTTCAAAAGGAAGATTGGTGTAGATGGACAGGTTGAGACCTATAAAGCTAGACTTGTAGCAAAGGGTTTCCGTCAAAGACCTGGCTTGGACTATGACGAAACCTTTTCTCCAGTGGCTATGCTGAAATCCATTCGGATCCTTCTTGCCATTGCTGCCTTCCACGATTATGAGATTTGGCAGATGGACGTAAAGACCGCTTTTCTAAATGGAAATTTAGAGGAGTGTGTCTATATGGATCAGCCAGAGGGCTTCATTCAGAGTGGGAGCAGCGGAAAGGTGTGCAAGTTGCTTAAGTCCATCTATGGACTAAAGCAGGCATCGCGGAGTTGGAACATCTGTTTTGATGAGACGGTCAAGGAATTTGATTTTATCAAAAATCCAGATGAACCATGCATCTATAGTAGATTTTTAGCGAGAACTGTAGTATTCCTCGTTTTATACGTGGATGACATTCTCTTAATAGGAAATGACATTCCTATGCTACAATCTGTCAAGGGGTTCTTGTCACACAGGTTCTCCATGAAAGACCTGGGTGATGCCTCATACATCCTGGGGATCCGGATCCATCGTGATAGATCCAAGAGGATATTAGGACTTTCTCAGTCCAGGTACATCGACACCATAGTGAAAAGATTCAGTATGGAAGATTCCAAGCGCGGTAACCTACCGGCTTGTCACGGGATCACCCTCTCTAAAGAGATGTCTCCCAAGACTGATTTGGAGAGGGATCACATGTCTATTATACCCTACGCTTCTGCGGTAGGCTCTATAATGTATGCGATGTTGTGTACCAGACCGGATGTAGCTTATGCACTGAGTGTGGTAAGCCGGTATCAGTCAAACCCTGGGGAGAAACACTGGATAGCGGTAAAGAACATTCTCAAGTACCTGAGAAGGACTAAGGAGATGTTCTTGGTGTATGGCGGAAAAGACCTCCAGATCGAGGCCTTTGCTGACTCCAGCTTCCAGAGTGACAAGGACGATTCCAAGTCCATGTCGGGTTTTGTCTTCACCCTCAATGGAGGGGCGGTATGTTGGAAGAGCTCCAAACAGGAAACCGTTGCAGACTCGACTATGGAAGCGGAATACATTGCTGCATCTGATGCCGCAAAAGAAGCTGTCTGGATAAGGAAGTTCTTAAAAGAACTTCAGGTGGTTCCGTCCATTGTTGACCCAATACCTCTGTATTGCGACAACAACGGGGCTATAGCTTTAGCGAAGGAACCCAGGTCCCATCAGAGATCCAGGCACATCTTGAGGCGGTATCACCTGATCAGGGAGATCGTGGATCGCAAGGAGATCGAGGTTCGGAGGGTTGCTTCAGAAGAGAACACTGCAGATCCATTCACCAAGGCCCTACCCCAGACTCAGTTCGAGCGGCTGATCGAGATGATAGGTCTTCGATACGCCAGTACATGGCCTTAGTGCAAGTGGGAGATTGTTAGTGTATATGCCCTAGAGGCCATTACTGTATCATACTAGTTTGTATATTACTTAATGGAAGCTTGGGATATTCACCTTGTATAAACAATCTTGCTCAATATAGTAGTATGCTACTTGGTTTGTTTCTACTTCAATGTGTACTTGTGTTTATTTTACTATATCACTTATACGCATTAGTGGAGCCCTTAGGATCTTTGCTTGATTACCAGCGTTGTGATGGCAGTCGCACTAGTGGGGGCTGGGTAATCTATAAGCACATCCTTATACAGGTCCCTAGTCGCAGGACTATCGAGACAGGGCATCGATACTCCGGAGTAGACTAGCGTATGCGCTTCTCATCCCAGTGTGGGAGATGGTCTGTCCCACAGCCATCAGTACGTCGTACTAGAGATAGTATACGGGTGCTCGTTAGGTTACGAGTACACTGGACAGGACTCGTCGGGAACTGACAGGTTGGTATTATACCTATCGTCAGTCATCAGTTCCCAGGTGACATGAGTACAGCTTAGTCCGCTGACTTGATACTAGCACTTCGCCTCGAGTGTGTTCCCACTGCACTTTGATCACTACCCTACCACGGCTCAAAGGAGTCGTGCAATCAGGTGGTGGTTGGGTGCAGTCCCGAAGCACTTGGAGGCAGTGCCAGTTAGACAGGATTCGTCTCTCCCGGTATTGGGGGTTGACATCGCGCTGTGTCTAGGAGAGCCATTACACGAGTAGTCCCTGACCAGGGCAAGCAAGATATACTGGTAGGTTCCAGTGTTATCTCAGGGTGTTTTGGGCTTCACTCCGACACGACTTGTACCGCTATTGGGGGACTGACGTTTTACCGCCCCCTAGGCCCGCCATGCGATGTATCAGACGAACAGACCGGACTGTACGGAGAATGTCACATTCAGACTCAGTAGGAGTACAGATGGGGTTTCACCTCGTCAGCCTTCTTGTCGGCATCTACCTGGGGACCGTTACGCACAGCTAGTGCCGCTTGCGGTCTGTGGTTAAACCCACTGCCAGCGTAGTGCCGAGTCTTTAGAGTCCCACACAGAGGGTATTCGCCTCTGGGCAAAACAGAGTAGAGGTCGCATGGTTTTGCGACAGGGTTCGTTCTCATCCGCGCACTTGTGCACGTTTTGGAGTCCGGACGGATTATACTGGCAGGCTCTGGTTTGAGACAGATACTGGTATATGTTTTAGGGTTGCTTTTATATCTTGGTATTCTTGTTCCTCGGAACGAGAATGCAGGTGTGTATGCACATTTGCTTGAGGCGGAGGATGAGGTTTTTCATTAGGGTTTCGGAACGGGTGCGTATGCACAGTTGACAGTTATCATTTTCCAAACCCTAATGGATTTTTGTATTATCTATTAATAATAGTAATTAAATGAGAATTATGTTATGGTTGATTTTTGTTGACTTATTGACCTTGGTTGACTTGTTGACCATTGACCACCATCATGCTTTGAAAGATCCTCCTTGATTCATGCTTACACTTCATTTAAAGAAGCATGATAGTGGTCATTCCAAAAATAACCATCAACTATTCTTATTTTCAATTATTATCATTTAGATAATTCTTTTCTTTTGCATTATGGTTGCAAGAGAGAAAAATATAGCTCATTCTATCATAACCTCTCTCTCTCCTCTCTTCATCTTCTTCTTCCTCAAGCTTAAGGTGACCCCTTCTCATGTGTTGAGAATCCATCACCTTAAAAAGAAAAGCAAACCCTAGTCACTCTCTACTCATTCTAGGTTCAAGGTTTGGCAAACCGGAAACCCTAGTTCACTCAAAGATCGAGGAAGAGCCCAAAGGTCGAACCTTCGAGGTGGATCCATCTTCGACGGAGGAAGGCGACAAGAAGAGAACCATCAACCTCTACAAGGTTTAAAGAAGAAGGAGTTCAAGTTTAGGTATAACCATCTTCCATAGTAGCTAACTCTTTTTAGCGTATTTGCTAGTTTAGTTTAGACACGATCCCGACCTTGTGTAGTCCATGTTGCCTCTTGCGATAAAAATTTGTTTTTTATACCGTTTCCGCCTCCCCGGAAGTACCGGGGGTCGCAATATGGACTTACATATACAAGGTCCATCTACATTTTTGATGAAGTCAAACTCTTTGACTACCACATCAAAACAGATGTTCTAACTTCGCAATGCCTACTTTAACCCGTAGATGGATTTAAACAGCTTGCACACCTTCCCACTGCTCCCACTGTCCGTGAAGCCCTCTGGCTGAGTCATGTACACGCACTCTTCTAAATCACCATTTAGAAAGGCGATCTTAACATCCATTTGCCAGATTTTGTAGTCATGGTATGCAGTGATGGCAAACAGGATCCTGATCGACTTAAGCATAGCCACTGGAGAAAAGGTTTCATCATAGTCCACACCTGGTCATTGACGAAAACCTTTTGCAACAAGTCTAGCATTGAAAGTCTCAACTTTTCCATCTACACCAAGTTTCTTCTTATAGATCCATTTGCTCCCGATGGGTTTTACCCCTTTAGGAGCAACTTCCAAAGTCCATACTTTGTTGGTGTATATGGATTCCATCTCAGACCGCATTGAATCCAGCCATTTCACAAAGTCCCCACTCATGATGGCCTGCTCAAAACTAGTTAGGTCATCATCAAGCATGATGCAATCCTCGCTCCCACCGTCTACGAGAAAACCGTAGTATCTCTCAGGTGGATGAGGAACCTTACTAGATCGGCGGAGAGGCTGAGGTTCGTTAGGAATTATCGAATCCTCTGGTTCCACTAAATCTTCAGTTGTAGTTTGTACTGCTAGAACTTCTTCCAGCTCTACCTCATCGCCACTAATTTCTTTTGCAAGTAATTCCTTTTCTAAAATGGTGGCATGTCGAGAAATAAACACCTTTTATTCCTCGATGTGATAGAAAAGATATCCATATGAATGATTAGGATATCCCATAAACTTACAAAGAACTGACTGTGCCTCGAGTTTGTCTGGATTTTGCCTTTTGACATAGGCCGGACAACCCCATATCTTAACTCGTTTAAGACATGGTCTCTTCCCACTCCATATCTCATATGGTGTGGTAGGTACAAATTTAGACGGAACTTGATTCAGTAGGTATGCAGCCGTCTCAAGCGCATAACTCCAAAAGGAAATAGGTAACTCAGCGGTGCTCATCATAGAGCGCACCATATCCAATAGGGTGTGATTCCTCTATTCCGATACACCATTGTGCTGTGGTGTATACGGAGGAGTAAGCTGTGAGAGAATCCCATTCTCATTTAGATAGTCCAGGAATTCATTGCTCAAGTATTCTCCTTCTCGATCAAATCGAAGAATTTTAATACTTTTACCCATCTGGTTCTCGACTTCATGCTTACATTCTTTGAATTTCTCAAAAGCTTCAGACTTTTGTTTCAACAGGAACACATGTCCGTATCTTAAGAGATCGTCAGTGAATGTAATGAAGTATGAAGAACCATTCCTGGCATGTGTAGACATAGGATCACTATGTATCAGTCCTAAGAGTTCCGTAACTCTTTCTCCGTGTCCAGTAAACGGAGTTTTGGTCATCTTTCCTTTGAGACATGAATGGCAAGTTTCATAAGATGATAATTTGAACGAATTCAAATATCCATCCTTATGTAATTTAGCTAGTCGTGTCGTATTGATATGACCTAGTCTACAATGCCACAAGAAGGATTCGTTCATTTCTAAACTCTTCATCTTTTGTGTGTTTTGTACATTAAGAACTGTGGTTTGATTTAGAATGTATATGCCATTATTTAACGAGCTTGATCCAATCAACTTTTGATTCAGGAAGATGTTCATAACATTATCCTGTACTACAAAATTATATCCTTCTTTACTTAATAAAGAAACTGATATAAGATTGCATATCAGAGTCGGTATGTAATAGCATTCGTTCAGAATCAATGTATTACCATTTGGTAATACAAGGTGATATTCGCCAACTGCTTTGGCTACAACATTTGCACCATTCCCTACTTATACGGAATGATCACCTACTCCCAGTTCTTTAACTTTCCTTAGCCCATGTAACATATTATATATGTGGGATCCTGATCCAGTATATAATACCCATGACGTAGAGTGTACTGAGAAACAGTTCTGGGTAACTAACATACCCAAAGAAGATCCATCAACATGCTCATTCTTCGTTTGGGTGGCGTGGAAATTCGGATATTTTCCTATTTCCTTCACAGACTTATAACAATTATAATTTGGAGCGGAACCAACGTTCCCCTGCTCAGCATAACAAGCGGGTTCAGTCAATACATCCATATTATTATCCTGATTAAGGCCTGACATGGTCGCTACCTGGAGAGAGAGAGAGAGAGAAGAATACACTTAGTGTATGTTCTTGCATAGATCAGATTGGTTATTTATCTTATCTAATCGATATCTCCCACTGCTATTATCAAATTTTCCTTCAAACCTTAAAAAGAAAATTTAGCCAGGATTAATTGCATTCTACAACTTCGCTAACCGTTCAGCCAGGCCTGTGCTGGTACTCCTGAGGGAGGTTCCCCGTGCTTTTGCACGGACCTAATTAGAATAAAACTCATTTTCCCAGAGGCGTAGCCCCGTTGACACCTTTCTAGACACCTAATGAGTTAGCTAATTGTAAAGTGCAAAACTCTCCTGGGAGTAACTCTTACTCACAGTGGGTATCGGGATCCAACTATCTCATAGAAGGTATGCAATCTCATTGAAAATTCCAACACACGAAATTCCCGATAATATTTTTGCCCCTAACGCCCTATGACCTTGACAAAGGCCAACAAACCATAGGATGCTAGTCAAGTTCAACCCGTCATTTCCTGATTGAATTAAACCCACCCGCATGACCCTTGACAAAGGCCAACAAGGTCGTACGACTAGCCTAATCTAATCGCATCACATGCTTAAGAAGATAAGCACCATTCAGCTACCGCATACTACACCTTAAAAAATGCCAACAAACGCAGTACGAGTACTAAATAGTCCTTATCTGAAATGACGGAGAGCTAGGCAGGTTTTTAATAAAACCATGAGCTTAATGAACTTGATGTAGTTTTAGAAACAAGTGATTTTTGAAAAGGAGTATTTTTTAGGCTTTTTACTAGTTTTGCTAAATAGGTCACTCCCGGTGAAGGGATCTCGGCTCTTTCCTTATCGAATAAGGTGCAGGATATTTCATAAATACCGTTATGCAAAGCAAGAACCAAAAGAAGCAATCAAAAGACAAAACCGAGTGGGTTATAGTATCTGCTGGTTTCGCTAAAAAGGTCACTCCTGGTGAAGGGATCTCGGCTCTTTCCTCATCGAATGAGGTGCTGGATATTCTACAAGGAATACCGCTATGCAAAGCAAAAAACTAGAGCTACCCTTTTTGAAAATATGATTCTACAATATCTTTTAAGTTTCTTTTCTTTTCATTAATCTCATTAATGAATTCCCATCATTCATGCTTCCTAAGCATCACAGAAGAAACGAAAATACAACGTACGCTTATGCCATCCGCATTCGCCACAGTGTCCCGTTATGCACCGTTAGGTTACTTAACTAACGGCATAGCGGGGCGGGACTAGCGTGGGTGCAAAACATAAGCAACGTTTATTATATATCATATATACAATAATAAAGCATTCGTCTCAGACATATAAAGTGATCACATCACAGAATATCAGCAGCAGAAGATAACATATGAAATATTAGATGTACTAGGAATTCCGTGTTTTAATTTAAGCCAGTATAAAACACGGATTCCACGGTCGCGATGAATAGCCAAACCCACATCCCTATACCCCTACGAGAGCGGCAAGCAACCCTACCAATTCTAGAGTTAGGAGACCCGGTCTCGACTCCTCGAGATGGTCTCCCACTGGACTCTAGAACCCGGTTACTTGTGCCCCCCACCTTGGATCTATTCTAATGCGGAAAAGTAAATAATAAATAACAATGGTGATATCATCCTCAACCCGAAAGTGCCCCAATAAAAGAATATTATATACAATTAATTTTACATGTCTGAAAATAAAAACTCTCGTCTCACATAAAACTCCCAGCTATTCAAAACACGACGATCCAATATAACATATCCTAGCAACACATAATATCACATGTCATCAACGTAAGTAAATATGTGTATCACAATTGCCGTTGACATATAGCAACGAAAACGGTGATACCCCACATATTACACTTACGGTCGCAGAAAAGAAAATGTCAAACTACAACATTTGGAATCCACAATTACCTTAGACATCATAAACCCAAAATATCACATACTTTGGATTTCATGCCTAACTATATGAATTCCACATATTATATCACATTCCAGAAAAAGCTAAACGGCGTTAAACATTCCGATCGAATCAACAAACATCTAAAATTTCCCAAAAAGCTCAACACTTTAGCGCAGTTTAAAAATACTCATCACATGCCACAGTACCAATGGACCAACCGTAAAAGGGTCAACCCTTGCCTCACCTATGGAACCGCGGAACTACCGCAAACCCTAGGGTTTGGCGGTGGTTCTTACGGTCATAGAATCGAGTTAGGGTTTTTTTCTTCTAGAGGGTCCACCGCATTACTTGCATGATTTTTGAATGTTCTTTAACTCGGAAAAAATCCAACTCTTGGAAAATTTTCCGGCAAGGGTTAAAGTGGGTATTTGATATCCGTTCGAACTTTTTAACACCATCTAAATAACCCGAAATACTATTAGAATTACGATTACGAAACACTCCGAGTTGCCTTTGCAGAAAGTTAACATCACATGCAAATTAAGCAAAATTTCAACCCTAAACACCAAAACCCAGAGACTGGAACACAGTACAAATTTCAACCCTAAACTCCAACCTAAAACCGAGCAGGCTGGTTTTGATGCTCATGTGGCCGGCCAATATCCGGCGGGGGGGGGGGGGGGGGTAGGATGAATTTTGTACTGTGTTCATGTTACATCCCATATAACATTCTGCAGTTGTTTAAAAAAAATCGACGACTTTAAAATTTCGACAGAAACTGGATTTATGTATCGGGTGTTTCGGAGTTGTTTCAGTTTCGTAATTCTACAAACATCGTATAAATCTCTAGATTGGCTCTAATACCACCGTATGATTGCCTAGCACGACAGCAAGGTTTCGGGACGCATCGTCCATGACATTTTCAAAAATTTGCCGTACATCCTAACCATAGAATCTTAACTAAAGATTTAGACAATATAATGTGTAAACTACTTTACTACTAAGTGAATATGGAATACAACCTTTGTAGACCGGTCCTTCACTTCTATAGCTCCGTGTAGTAGTCCCTTCGCTCCAAGTAGTGGTCTTGCGGACTCTAGAGTGGCTCTACAAGAAGAAAGCAACGAGCTTGCATGAAGTTTTCGAGACCGAACATGTCTACGTCGAGGAGACACTAGCCCAAGCTACCCTCTTCACTAATGTGGGATTAGTGAAGCTAACACCCTAAGCAAAATTGCTAATCTAGTAGAGGATGGTGAAGTAGGATTTTTGCTCACTTTAGAATTACTTTTCTCACTAATTTTAAGCTCCTCTCAAAAACCTAGAGAGCTCTCTCTTGAGCTTGAGGAAGATGAAGCAAATAATGGATAGGAGAGTGAATGGCAACCATGGGTGGGAAAATATCTAATATATCTCTGTAGAGACTTAACTTAGATAATGGTTGGGTTAACAAATATCTAGTATAAGACAAAACTAGTAGACTAGTCAATGGAACTCCAAGCTTCTACAAGCTTCATGCCATGTGACCATTATCCAACTAATAATTGATTTGCACTAAATAAATAAAACCTTCATTATCATTATCATGGTGTAAGTCTCATACACCCATGTTGCATGTATCATCAACCATAACAAATAAATAAAACACAATTAATATATATCACATATATATTAAGTGTGCACATGTGATAAAAAGATATGCTTAAGTGGGCTAATATTAGTTAATGTAAATAAATATATCAAATATATAATTATAAATTAAATCATTAAATCATTAAATCAACTCTTGATTTAATAATCCGGCTATATATCATATGACCGACTAATATTATTTGTATCAACTTATCGAATCAACACTTAGTTCGATTACCCGGTTATATTTCTCATACAACCGACTGATACAGTATCGACTTATCGAATCAACACTTGATTCGATAACCCAGCAATATCTCATATAACCGATCGATACCTTATATCGCGAGAATAGAATATGGTTTCATATACTCTTATTAATCTCGGTCCCGCACATATCACATATGTGCTCCTACTTTGTTTTTCCTAGGCCAGTGAAACCTCTGTGTAGGACTCTATAGACTCGTCAATACGCCGGCAGTAGGTGATGATCACATCAAGCACCCACAAGCCGTCAGCGATACTAGCTGGACGTAACGGCTATCCGGGTATTAAGCAATCAGAAGATCAAACAGCAAGCCTGCTCTTTCTCCTAGAAAATCCTGTCAGTAACACTACCGTACAGTCCGGTCTCTTTGTCTGATATGTCGCATATCTAGTCTAGAGGTGGTAAACGTCAGACCCTAGTAATCGATAAGTCGTGCCGATGTAAGGCTCATAACGGATCGAGAAACTACTGATAACACTTATTAGTAAATCTCCGTAGCAGCTCTGGCCATGGACTTGTCGTTATGGCCAATCAAACACAGCGCAACATCAACCCCAAAAGCCACCGTTTTGACGAATCCCCTCCTATCATTCATTGCCTCCATGTGATTCGGGAGTGTACACAAAAGCCACCGTTTTGCACTTCTTCTTGAACGTGGTAAGGTGGAAATCAAAGCACAGTGGGAATCACACAATACTCTATGACGATCTCGGGTCTACAGACTAACCTGTACCAGTGTCACCAGAGAACTTCTATCTGATAATAGGTATAATACCAGGTAGGAGTTCTCGGCGAGTCCGTTCAGTGTACCCAGTCTCCATTGAGCACCCGTATACCATCTTTGATGTCAAACACCAATGGATGTGGGATCATCCATCGCCCATCATATGGGTCAAGAAGCGTATACGCTAGTCTACTCTTGAATATCGATACCCTGTCTCGATACACCCTTGACTAGGAACAATTTTAGGGTGTACTTATGGACTACCCTTGGCCCCACTAGTATGATCCATTATAGTCCTGGTAGTCAAGTACACATCCTAAGGGCTTTATCAACATGTGAGAGCAAGAAAGTATCACATATACAAGTCAACATGTTAAGACAAAGTGCAACCAGGTAGTATACTATCATGTCGAGCAAGATAGTCCTCTATATATATATCCAAGCATCCACTATAATATACATCACATGTACAATAACGGCCTCTAGGGCATACATATAACTAACATACTTTCCTTGAAGCCTATCAGAAACGCTACCATACAATCCGGTCTTTTCGTCTGATATGTCGCATATCATATCTATGGGTGGTAAACGTCTGGCCCAAGTAACGTGATATGTCATGCCGATGTCTGGCCTATAACGGTTTGAGAAACTACTGATAACTCTTATCAGTAAATCTCAGCAGCAGCCCTGGCCAGGGACTTCCAGTTATAGCCAATCGAGCATAGCGCAAACCCCCAATACAGGGAGAGATGAAACCCCTCCTATCGCTCATTGCCTCCATGTGACTCGGAACTGTATCCAAAATCCACCTATTTGCACGACTCCTTTGACCCGTGGTAGGGAGGAAATCAAAGCACAGTGGGAGTCACACAAGATACTATGACGATCTCTGGTCTACAGACTAACCTGTACCAGTGCCACCAAAGGACTGCTATCTGACGACAGGTATACTACCATATAGGAGTCCTCGGCGAGTCCTGTTCGGTGTACCCATTCTCCAATGAGCACCTGTGTACAATCTTTGATGTCACACACCAATGGTTGTGGGATCAACCATCGCCCTATAAAGTACAAGAAACGTACACACTAGTCTACTCTGGAATATCGATGCCCTGGTCTCGATATTCCCACCACTAGGAACTAATTAAAGGATGTACTTATGGAACACCTAGGCCCCACTAGTATGATATCATAATAATCCTGGCAGTCAAGTACATATCCTAAGGGCTTTATCAATATGTGAGAGCAAGACGGTAAAGAATACCAGTCAACATGTTAAGATAAAGAGTGACCAGATAGCATACTATCATGTCGAGCAAGAAAGTCCTCTATATATATGTCCAAGCATCCACTATAAAATACATCACATGTATAATAATAGCCTCTAGGGCATACATATTCCTAACAATCTCCCACTTGCACGAAGGCCATGTGTTGTAGTATCTCATACCAAACATCCTAAAAAGTCTCTCAAACTGCATCTGGAGGAGGTCCTTCGTGAGTGGATCTGCTACGTTGTCCTTCGTGTCAACTCTGCTGATCTCGATCTCCCGGCGATCTATTATCTCCCTGTCTAGATGTCTGATGAGACCTGGGTTCCTTGGCCAAAGTCACCGCTCTATTGTTATCACAATACAGGTATTGGATGCTCAATGGATGGAACCACACCAAGCTCAGCAATGAACTTCTTCATCCAGACATCCTCTTTGGCAGCATCGTTGGCGGTGATGTATTCTGCCTCCATCGTCGAGTCTGCTACGATGTCTTGCTTGGAACTCTTCCAACACACCGCCCCTCCGTTGAGGATAAAGAAAAAACCCGATACCGACTTACTGTCGTCCTTATCACTCTGGAATCTCGAATCGGTAAAAGACTCCACCTGGAGTTCACCGTTACCATACACCAAGAACATTTCTTTAGTGCTTCTCAAGTACTTAAGAATGTTCTTCACATCTGTCAAGTGGTTTTCCCCAGGATCTAATTGATACCTGCTGACTACATCTAGTGAGTAAGCTAATCTGGTCTGGTATATAACATCGCATACATGATAGAGCCTACTGCCGAAGCATAGGATATCACTTGCATGCGAGCCCTCTCCAAATCAGTCTTAGGAGACATCTCTTTGGAGAAAGTGATTCCTGACCAAGCGGGTACATTTCCTTTCTTGGAATCTTCCATACTGAACCTCTTTAGTATGGTGTCTATATACCTGGATTGGGACAATCCCAACATCCGTTTAGATCTATCTCTATAGATCTTTATCCCCAGAATGTAGGAGGCATCACCAAGATCTTTCATGGAGAACTTGAGTGATAAGAAGAACTTGACCGAGTGTAGCATAGGAACATCGTTTCCTATCAAGAGTTTACCATCCACGTACAATATGAGGAATACCACCTTACTCTCTACAGCCTTCTTATATATACAAGCTTCATCTATATTTTTTATGAAGTCAAACTCTTTAATAGCTTCATCAAAGCAGATGTTCCAACTCCGCGACGCCTGCTTTAATCTGTAGATGGATTTAAGAAGTTTGCACACCTTTCCGCTACTCCCACTGTCTATGAAGCCCTCTGGCTGTGTCATGTACACGCTCTCTTCTAAATCACCATTTAGAAAAGCGGTCTTGACGTTCATCAGCCAGATTTCATAGTCATGATATGCAGCAATGGCAAGTAGGGTCACGATGGACTTAAGCATAACGATAGGAGAAAAGGTTTCATCATAGTCGATGCCAGGTCATTGACGAAAACCTTTTGCTACAAGTCTAACTTTGAAAGTCTCAACTTTTCCATCTACACCAATCTTCTTTTAGAAGATCCACTTGCTCCCAATGGGTTTTACCCCTTCAAGGGCAACATCCAAAGCCCATACTTTGTTGGTGCACTTGGATTCCATCTCGGATCGCATAGCATCCAACCATTTCACAGAGTCTTCACTCGTGATGGCCTGCTAGAAACTAGTAGGGTCATCATCTTCCATGATGCAATTCTCGCTCGCACCGTTTATGAGAAAACCGTAGTATCTCTCAAGTGGGTGAGGAACCCTACTAGATCTGCGGAGTATCTGCGGTTCGTTGGGTACTATTGGATCCTCTGGTTCAACCAAATCGTCAGTTGTACTTTGTGCTGCTGGAACTTCTTCCAGTTCTACATCATCGCCATTAATTTCTTTAACAAGAAATTCCTTTTCTAAAAAGGTGGCATGTCGAGAAACAAACACATTTTGTTCCTCTGAGTGGTAGAAGATATACCCTTGCGAATTCTTAGGATATCCTACAAATTTGCACAATACTGACGTTGCCTAGAGCTTGTCTGGATTTTGTGTTTTCACATAGGCCGGACAACCCCATACCTTAACATATTTAAGGTATGGTCTCTTTCCTTTCCATATCTCATATGGAGTAGTAGGCACAAATTTAGTGGGAACCATATTCAATAGGTCTGCAGCTGTTTCAAGCGCATATCCCCAAAAAGAAATAGGCAAGTCAGCAGTACTCATCAAAGAGCGCACCATATCTAATAGGGTGCGATTTCTCCGCTCCGATACACCATTGTGCTGTGGTGTATACGGAAGAGTAAGCTGAGAGAGAATCCCATTCTCTTTTAAATAGTCTCGGAATTCCCCGCTCAAGTATTCTCCTCCCCGATCAGATCGTAGGACTTTAATACTTTTACCCGTCTGGTTTTCAGCTTCGCACTTATATTCCTTGAATTTCTCAAAAGCTTCAGACTTATGTTTCATCAAGAACACATGTCCGAACCTTGAGAGATCAATCAAATGGCGCCGTTGCCGGGGAATACGTGCGTAATTTATTTTTCTTACTATTCATGTTGAATTCTTATTCGATCTATATCATAAAAATAAACAAAACTGCAAATTGTATATTTAACGATTATTGTGTGAATTTTGCGAGGGGATCTGAAGTCACAGAATTGAGGAGATAGAGAGCCAAAGACATTCATTAAGATCTAGAGGAGCAAGGGAGGCCACGTAGCAAAAATCTCCACCTGATCTCCCAAGTCGGCGGCGGAAGCGCGGCAATAAGGCCTATTCGACAGCGGAACCGCGGCTTAATTGAGGAATTAGGGTTTCAAACTTCTCTGGTATCATTTCATATCTTTCTCGCTCCTCTGAAATCCAATAAAATATCTTTTCTGCAGGATTCTTTGCAAAATATCGCCGCCCAAAAATCTTTTTGCAAAGTTTTATTATTGGTTTGTTGTTAAATATTTTAATACGGACATTAAGGGGCAAAGACCAAATTCAGATTAGGTGGGGATTTTATCACCCTTCCTAGGCCCCATAAATCACAAAACGAGCATCTGCATCAACCCTACATTAATTTAAAAAATATCTAGACAAGACTCTAAGGACTGTCGCGCTCAATAAGGAAAGAGGAAGGTCGTGGATAATTTATCGCTTATCCGCATTACTTTTGTGGTGCCTAGGCAAGTGTGTCTAAGGCAAGTGGTTACTTAATTAGGCCCGCTATTTTCGGTGATTCGTATAACGGATACCTCCCACTTAACCGGCACTTACCTGGCAACAAGAGCAATAAAGAGGTGGTAGAGGATTTATCCTGCGGTTTGTCCTTTGGAAGTCTAGGAGCAGTCTAGAGCTTGTCCTAGGTAACCATAGTTCCAGGGTTGTTTGTGCATTTTTTTTGTGATTTTGTGTGTCAACCCCCAAGTCTACTTTTAAAGCAAAACAATCCAATTTTTTTTTTTCCTTTTTACCGTCCCCCCTCTTCTCTTCTTATAATGGGTGACCCAAACAGACGAACTTTTGCCGAGCTTTGCTGTCCACAACCAGATATTTCTTGTTTTCGTAATCGCTTCGGTATACCATCCGACTCTCCCATGTCTTTAAGAGATCGGATAGCGCAAGCGGATAGAAACAGTTGGCCACCTCAGTCCAGGTCTTATCAACCGTATTCTAATTCTACATATGTTTCAGTTGATACTCCGGGTGAAGGAACTCCTAAACGCATGTCCATCGCTGAACATATAGCAAGGGCTAACAGTCAAAGTTTCAATCCGGACCAATATCAACCATCAACACCACTTTCTAAAGAAGAAATTCATAATCGGTTTGTGGTATATATGATGTCTATTGAAAATAGCCAACCAACCAACCCATATCAATATTCTTCTTATCATAATGTTGATCCTACTCCTGACCCATTTTCAAAACCATTCAATTCCTATCAATCCTACCCGATTTTTACACCTTCTCTAGACAGTCCTTCTAATCAGTCATTTGGGAGTTTTACTTATCCACAAGAATTTCAATCTTATGCTGAAACCCCTTATCAACCCAAGTCTAGTCTTGAGCGGAAATTAGAAGAAGGTGTGGAATTGATGCGCCGCCTCAGAGAGGAATGGAAGGGAAGCATGGCTAAATATGAAATAGCAACTAGTTCCGAACCAACTAAAAAAATTTCAATGTCTAATACGGACATAGAACAAAGTGAGAATTTGGGTAGTGAGAGAGAACTGTACACCCTTCCTAATCAAACCTTCCTATTCCAAATTGAAATCTACAACTCCAGTTTCACAGATTCATCGAGTAAACCAAATGATTCATCAATAAAAGATAGAATGTTTGAGAAGTTGTGTGACTTTGCAGTGTTTGATTTACCCGACTGTGAAGGGTCCATTTCAAGTGAAACCATACCAAATCCTTGTGATCTCTACACTTCCACTCTTGAATCTAAATTGATTGTAAACCATACTTTTGATGAGGTGTTTGAGAATTCTAACCTTCACTTGAATAATGAGATTGAGGGGATATATTGAATGATGAATCCGAAAATTTGGATGAGTTTGTCCCATCAATTCATCAGGTCCTTTCACTTCCTTGTGGTCATCATCTTGAGCCTTTAACTATTATTCCCGAACTCCATATGCGTCTTGAAATTGATGATAATTGTATAACAGAACAGCAGACCGAAATTCAGACTTCATCTTCCACATCTGGTTCAGCGATACTCGACACACCAATTTGTTTACCCATTTCACCTTCTACTTTCTCGAGTTCTTCGTCTATTCTTCCTATAATTTCAGTGAGTGTTGATGAATCACAATCCGATAATTCAAGTTTGATAATTCCAGAAAGCCAACTTGGTTTGGATACTTTTTAAAATATGGTAGATGAGTTTTTCGAGTCTCCTACCTCCATAATTTTTGACAAATCAAGTATGATAAATTCTGGCACAAAACTTACTAACAGCAAAATGTTCAATTACACCATCGATGAAAGTTTGAAGAACTTTTTGCTGACGAACTTGAATTCATAAACAACACGAATTTTGTGATTAATCAACCTCCACCTATAGAAGTTGAATCACCACCCTTTCTTTCTATAAAATACGAGAATGCCAATATTCCACTCATTTCTGATCATTCACATTCTCGTTTTTATTTATCATCATCTCTTATCTCTTCACATTCACGTTCACGCAAATCCTTTCCATACCACCACTTATCTCGTCCCCACTTTTTCTTGGCTCTATATAACACGTTCTTCCACCGACATATACGTTACATTGATAAAATCTTTGAATGGTTGGTATTAAATTTTGGTCTTTGTAAAGTCTTATATTGACCAAATAACTTTACCCCCCTTAAAATGCTTAATATTGTTTAACTCAAGTTTGGGGGGGTATATTTTTGGCTCTTCAAAATAAAATGTGTCCTCAAAATTTTGAGCCAAAAATATGTTTGGGGGAGGATTTTCACTTTCAATTTTTGTTGCCCCGTTAATAACCTTTCCTCCCAAGTCTACAAGTTTTTAAGATTTAAAAGAAACAACAGTGAGGACACTGATGTACACAGGTTTGGGGGAGGTTTGTGCTTATTCACGCATTACTTTGCATTATACTATATATAAGCACAAAACTTTTAAATTTTTTTTTGATAATGAAAGTTTGAAAGTGAAAAATTACATATGAAATATATTAATAGTTTGAGAAAAGCAAGAAAATTAGATGTTTTCTTAAATGAAACTAGTAATAAGTAGTTATGAGCTGTTGTCCCAAGGGTTAGTAAGATGAAGGAAATTACTAATCTGAGGATAAAAATAAGCCTGAAAAATAGTTCCTATTCTGGAAGCCAAACATTTGAACGTTGATACCCTACTATACGCACTCACACACGTCTTGAAACTCGGGATAGTAGAGGATACCTTGAAATGCTCTTGTCTAAAAGCCAAAGTATGAAGAAAATAAAAGTGAAAAATAAAAGATAAAATGGTGAAAAGAAAAATGAACACTGGTTTTGTTATCGCCGAGGCAGCAATAAAAAAATATAGTGAGGTTGCTTTATCACTTAATGCCTTAGACCAACTGGTTTGAGAGTCACTGCTAAGCCTTAGGTGTTGCAAGACGAGGAAATACACCTAAATAAGTAAGCACATGAGTAATCGGTCGGTTAGTACCTCAAGAAGTATTAACGGTCGCATGAAAAATGTGTGAGCAAATTCCATCTAAATATCTATTAAAAAGTACTAAGGTAGATAGACAAGAGTATGATTGCTTGAATTGAATTTTCTGAGTGTAGGGATGTCCAGATCACATACGTAGGGGTATATAATCAATGTTTGGAAGAAAGGTAGGAATGAAAACTAAAGGTGATGTTTTATTGACGGATAATGTGATTTCTAACATTTTTTCACGACCATTAAGATAGGGTTCATAGCAACTGAAAAACTGGTATCGTTGAAAACTCTTATTTTCAAGTTCTTTCTTTCATAGTTCTTATCTTTATATGTAAGTTTCACTATCTTTCTTTTATTATAGGATTTTATGGGTGTAATCTGCTGAAAACTCTCAGGAGACAACACTCCTCCTACTATGGACACCTAGGGGTTTAACGGCTTGTTGCACGCGCTCAGTGCAATCGTGTTGCCTACGAAAGTATGCTTAGCTTTCTCCTTTCCTTTTCTCCTTCTCTTGAATAAACTGGTTTGCTCGGGACGATCAAAGATAAGTTTGGGGCTATTTGTTCAGTTGATAAAACTGCACATTTAATATGACATTTTTCCTACTATTTCTATATAATAAAAGGTGTTTATTATAATATATGATACATATGAAGGTTTATCTGTAAAAATACTATTTTCATATGTTTTTATATTATAATTAACGTTTTGTAGGAAAAACTAAGCATATAATACCCATGTGACATTTGGCCCATTTAAATATGCTTACCATATTAATACCTTTGACCAATACTTAATGGTTAAGTTAATATCTCCATAAAACAAACTAATATTATTTGTTGAGTTTGTTGTGCAGAATTTTCAGGGCTGAAATCAAGGAAATCAAAGTTGGCAAAACAAACCTGCCTAATTAAGAAAGTAAACTAAAGAAATTAATTCTGGCAGTGGCAAAGAGAAGATTTTCAATTTCCAGAGATGTCAAAAGTTCACCAAGAGATGCATAGATGAAGCCCCAGAAATTTAAGGCCAAGATCCCACCATAAGACCGCGGATCCGCCGTCAAACCCATCCAAGGGCCGTGGTTCCGCCGCGGATTTGAGGAGTTGGGATTCTGGATTTTTTGGTTAGAATCGTAACAACTAGTTAGCATATTAGGAAACTAGGGTTCCGGCTCTGTGAGTATAAATAAGGACCGAGAGCCTCTTGGAAAAATCATCAAGTCGACGCGATCATGAAATCCAAGACGGCTCACGCATCCAGGCTGATCATCAACGGTTCATCTACCTCCTTAGAAGAGATCGAGAAGCAAAACTAGGATTTGTAATCATTTTCTAAGAAATCAAAGTGTAATGAATATTGTTGATTAATAAAGGTAGCTCTTTTTCCTATTCTATTTCTTTGTAGTTTAATTATGCATTTTCTCTCCATCTCTTTTTCTCCCAACATGCGCGAGTAATTCTCCGCTTGTTAGGGTTCGTAGGATTAGGGTAGGTTAATGGATGATGAAAATACCTAAACTCTTTTTACGTCCTATAAAGTTTATAAACTTTACCAAAAAAATTATTAACATCCTAATCGGGCACGCTACCAATTTATTGTTAGTCTCGACCGCGATTAGAGATTAGATTAATGATTGTTTTGGTAAAGGCTAGATATGAACGGAGTTCCGTGTCGAGATAGGGGTTAAGAGTGGGAACCCTTTTCCCTCCGGAAACCCTAATCTACATGCATCACTGTCGTTCTAGTTTTAAATCTATTAAAGCATAAAAAGGGCAATCTTTAATTAATCATCCATAACTACTAAATCCTAATGAACCCTACAAGCCCCCTTTTATATTAAACTTACATCCATAATTATTCTAGATCTATATTTTGCATTAGTGCTTAAACGTAGATCTAGAAACTATTTCCACCATTCTGTATTATTCTTCCTCTCTTTCTCAACACATCTAAAGTAAGATTAAAATATTCAACGTTTCTCTGAGGACGACCCGTACTCACCTCGGTCTAGCTACGCGCGACACCGTTCTGATTACGGATACACTACAAAAACAATTTTTCGTACAAATCAAGTATGAAAAACCATTCATGGCATGTCTAGACATAGGACCGCTGATTGTTAAGAAATTCTTGATGTGTAATATCGAATAAAGCGAATAAGTTTCTTTGTGTCAGTAATTAGAAAATGAATAAAGTTCACAATCAAAGAATTATATTTGACCGCAATCAATTACGGTGTCGATTGTAGATCGTAAGCGAGTGCGGATCGTCCACGGGGATTGTGTGATTCGTTTTTATATTTGATTTGTTTAAATTGAAAAGTTAATCGAAAAGAAAAGAAAACATGATTCAAGATTTTATCGATTGATTCAGGTGTCACTAATCTAATCAAGAATCAAGAAATTATAAACAATCGAGAATCGGGTTTCGATGATATTTCCAACCAAATGTCAAGAATCTAAATGAGGCTCGTAGGAATCGATCGGATCTATAGACGTGATGTAATCTAAAGATATCGTGTTCTTGTCCTTTGAAGGATTGATATTAGATCGATGATGATCGACGAGAGTTAGGGCTTTCTCGTGAAACTAGGGTTTCATCATTTAACCCTTGTTCTTTCGTCGATATCATTCACATTCTAGCCTCTAGCAATTTCAAGAAACGATCGTAACTCCCCAATTTCGAGCGATATCAATCAAGAAAGCATCGCAACGAAATAGGTCGTCGGTTCTTGAATTTGCTAGGGTTTACAAAACTCGTAGGAATCAAGAATCGTTTTCAGATATATTACATCATCATTCTATTGATCGTCTCGACTCCTCGACGAGCGGAGTATTACTCAAACTTCACAACAAGAACCACAACTAGAAATTGAGATTGAATCATGATGCAAGAATTTAAAGAAAACAAGATAAAAGAATATCACCTTTTATTTATATCAACAATTTGATTACAGTCGCTCAAGAACTACAAGAGGAAGAACTAAATTGTCGACTTGGCTTCGCTCGGCTCCGTGAGTCGCGGATCGCTTGGACCACTTGCTCTGTTGAAGATAGGCTCGGCTCATAAAAGGTTGCAAGGCTTCTTGCTTGATGGGGTACTCGGGATCTTGGCTTTGATTGGAATTAGGGTTAGGGTTTCACACAAGCCTTGTCACTAGACTTGTGGAAGAAGAAGATGAAGAAAGAGGTAAGAGATAGAATGGCTCTAGTTTGATACTAGATTGGGGATAGATGATTCTTTTCTCATCCCTAGGTCTAGGCTTCTATTTATAGACTTCCCAAACCCTAGGTCTAGGTTTGAAATTACAATTCCCTCCAAAAGTTTGTTGAGGAGTTTCTAGAAAGAGTTTGTTAGGAGCTAGCTTAGGTTTTAAGCTAGGATTAATTTAGCTTAGAAACCCTAGTTCGCTGATCTGGCAGAAACCTCTGGAGTCTTCTGGAAGTTGACATGTCTTTATGAAGTCTCGACCCTGAGATAAGAGTTTTGGTGCAAAGCTGAAGACATGATGTCAGCAAGTCGCCGCGGAACCGCGGCACAAGCCGGCTCCGGCCACGGTTCCGCGGCCATGTTGGCTCCTTGGGGCTTGGTTCTTCTGGTGTGGTCTTGTGATGATATTTGGGGCTTCATCTGATATGTTGAATTGTATTTTTTTCCTTTGGATTGATACCAGAACTGAAATCATTGAGTTGGCGTAATGTTTGATCGGTATCATGTACATTTTGGCCTTTCTTCTGGATTTTCCTGCACATATCTCAAAACAAGTGTTGCGCAATATAGGGATGATGCGATGCCATGAAATGTGGTCAATTTCCTTTATAGTGTCGGTTTTAGAGTCTAATACATGCAAACTGATATTTTGCGACAGTTTTGCTAATGTGTGAAATATGAATGCCGAACACTTCTATATGAATGCAAATGATGAGGAAATTGCCGGCTAAAATATACAATATTTTCGACTAATCAAATTCCCCCAAACTTAATTTCGATCGTCTCGAGCGAACTGTTTTATTAAAAAGATAAGGAGAAAATAAAGAAAGAGAAAAAACTAACTTGCACACTTTCGTAGGCAACACGATTGCACTGAGCACGTGCAACAAGTCTTTAAACCTCTACGTGTCCCTAGTAGGAGGAGTGTTGTCTCCTGAGGGTTTTCAGCGGATTGCACCCACAAAATCCAATAATAAAAGAAAGATCATGAATATTACATTTAAAGAAAAGAATCGTAGAAGAAAAGCCTTGAAAATTAGGGTTTCCAACTAAGCTAGCTTTTCGGTTGTCATGAGACCTATCTTAATGGTCATGAAAAGATGTTAGAAATCACGTCCTCCCTCAATAATACATCGTCTTATTTTTCATTCCTATTTTTCTTCCAAACATCGATCATATAACCCTGTGTGTGTGTAAAGGACATCCCTACACCCGGAGAATTCAATTCAAGCTATCATACTCTTGCCCATCAGCCTCAGTACTTTTTAATTAATGAATATTTAGATGAGATTGCTCACACACTTTCATGCGACCGTTAATACTTCTTGAGGTACTAACCGACCGATTACTCATGTGCTTGCTTATTTGGTGTATTTTCCTCGTCTTGCACCACCTAAGGCATAGCAGTGACTCCCAGACCAGTTGGCCTTAGGGCACTAGGTGAAGAAGCACCCTCGCTATATATTTTTTTTATTGCCCTCAGTGATAACAAAACCAGTGTCCATTTTTCTCACCACTTTATATTTTCTTCATTCATCATTATTATTTTTTTTATTTCCTTCATACTTTTGGCTTTAAGACAAGAGCATTTCAAGGTATCCTCTACTATCCCAGGCTTTAAGACGTGTGTAAGTGCGAATAGCAGGGTATCAACGTTCAAAATGTTTGGCTTCCAGAATAGAAATTATTTTTCAGACTTATTTTTATCCTCAAATTAGTGACGTCTTTCATCTTACTAACCCTTGGGACAACGGCTCATAACTACTTATTACTAGTTCGTATAAGAAAACTTTTAATTTTCTTGGTTTTCTTAATTTTTCTAATCTCATGGATGTAATTTTTCACTATCTAAACTTTTATTCTCTTATTTATGTACAAAAAATGTTTTTATCTTTTAGAATTTTTTTTTAAATTTTTATGGTTTTCAAAAATGTTTTGTGCTTATGCAAATGATATGCAAATGATGCGAAAATAAGCACAAACCTCCCCCAAACTTGTTTTCAACAGTGTCCTCACTGTTGCCATCTGCTAAATCTCGAAAAACCTGTAAGCTTGTGAGGAATTTATTAGTGGGGGCAAAATATTTAAGTGAAAAACCTCCCCAAACTTATTTTTGGCTCAAAATTTTGTAAAACTTTTCTTTTCAAGAGCCAGAAAAAAGATGCCCCCCCAAACTTATGCAATGTTAATCTTTGAAAATCACATGAGGGGCTTAAAAATCAGTGGTCGATGCCAAGCTTTGCAAAGACCAAAAGTTAACACCAACCATTCAAAAATTTTATCAATGTAGTGCTCTGGTTGGTGGAAGAAAGAGTTGGGAAAGGTTAAGTGGTGGAATAGAATGTGTGTGCGTCTCATTTTGGAGAGACGATGCAGTGAATGTGATGGATTACTCGCATTCTTCTTACAAGTCAGAAGAAAGGGTGGAGGTTCAATTTCAATGATTGGAACATGATTCATCTCAACACCCGTGTTATTCAGAAATGCGAGTTCATCAGCGAAGATCTCCTCAAAAGTTTCATCAATACCCCGAAGAATAATGTCATCACAAAGTGCGGGGTGATCTTCAGACTCTAAAAGCAGTTCATAATCAGTGTTAGTTGTTGATCCGGACATCTCGGTGGAAGAGTCTGTATGTGTATGATACATAGCTGGGTCAAACAATAACGTATGAAAAGAGTCAAGATCAGTATAAAGAGGATCATCAAATTCGCTGCTGTCGACATCTATTAAGTCGACAGAACAGACCTGAGCAGTAGGTTCGGAGGGTACACTTCCCAACTTGTAAATGTTCATCTCAATTGTCCTCTTCCCGAAGGATAGGGTCATAGAACCATTACGACAGTTGATGATAGCGTTGGAAGTGGCCAAAAAGGGGCGACCTAAAATCACCGGAATTTGATTCCTTGAGATCGCTAAAGGCTGTGTATCAATTACAATAAATTCTACAGGGAATATAAATTCCCCGATTTTTATTAACACATCCTCTAGTTCACCCCTAGGTCTGGTGATTGATCGGTCAGCCATCTGGAGAGTGCAAGGAGATGGTTTCAACTCTCCGATCCCTGGCTGCTCATAAACTGAGAAAGGAAGCAGGTTAACACTTGCCCCAAGATCTAGTAGAGCACGGTTAATGTGTTTCTCCCCAATAGAGATGGAAATAATAGGATATCCAGGATCCTTACGTTTCCTCGGTAATTGCTGAGGGAAAGCCGTGTCTACTGTTTTTGCCATGAATATCTTCTTGGGCATTTGTTTCTTCCTCTTTCTAGTACACAAGTCTTTAAGAACTTTCGCATATGCAGGGACTTGTTGGATAGCATCTAGAAGAGGGATATTGATATTAACCTGTTTAAACATCTCAGTGATCTTCTCCATATGTGGACTTGGTGTGTTAGCCCTTAACCGATAAGGATAAGGTGCTTTAGCAATAAGCGCTGGGTCCATCATAGGCGAAGGAAGTGTGTGTGGAACCGATCCCAGAATAGAAGTAGGAATCGTCCGTGGAGGAGTAGAAGAGGTGGACTGAAGTGGAGAGCCTTTTGGGAAACGAAGAATAGGCTCGGAAGAAGGTGGTGGGGTAGAAGAACTGGGATCAGAACTAGAAGTGTGTGTGGGGGGAAAGGTCTCAGCCGGGGTGTTGATAGGATTGTCAATATCATCAACTTCTTCCCCAACATGATTGTCAAGCACTCTTCCAGATCTCAACGTGGTGATTGCATTCACATGATGTGAATAACCAGGATTGGGTAAGGGTTGAGCTGGAAGTTTCCCTTTCTCTCTTGCACTAATTTCGGCTTTTAATCGTGCAATTTCTTCTTCCATCGATTTAATACTCTCGTTTTGGGACACAGAGTTTTTCTCAATTTTATCGATAGAAGACTTCATTTCAGCCGAAACTTGCATGATATTTGATAAGACCAAATTCATGTATTGTGCAAAAGAAGAGGATTCATCAGTTCCGGTCAACTGTAAAGGACTAGACAGTGCAGGTGTGTTGACCGGATTTTGAAAATTATGTGCTTGAAAGGGGTGCTGACTCAATTGAAGTTGTGGCTGCTGTTGTGGTGGAGGGACCCTTTGGAAATTGTTTTGGCTTGGAACCGTGTTTTGAGAGTGTGATTGGTTCCAAGCAAAATTAGGGTGATTCCTCCAACCCTGATTATATGTGGAAGAAAAAGGATCGTTTCTAGGTCTTTGAAATGCGGCATTGGTATGCTCACGACCTTGAAACGGACATTCTTCCGTTAAGTGAGACGGATCAGAACAGCAGCCACATACAGTTTTGGAAAGCGACATTTGATTAAGGGAGGCGGCTAAAAATTTGTTTTCCATAGTCTCGAGTTTCTTGTGTATAGCTAAAATGTCAGCTCTAACTCCTATGGAAACATCCGATTGGTTATTGCCACTCCTAAATGATGGACTTTCCCACTGTAAAGACTTTTCAGCGAACTCTTCTAAATATCGCCAAGCTTCCCCATCATCCTTGGTCATGAAAGTGCCTTGACACATGTTTTCAAGACTCTGTTTAGTGTTAGGGTTACTGCCCTTATATATGATTCGGCAAAGCTCCCATCTAGCGATGCCGTGATAAGGACACTGAACCAAAAGATCCTTGAAACGTTCAAAGCATTTAGAGAATGGTTCAACAGGGAGCTGGGCAAATTGATTCAATTCGCTACGGATTCGAGCTATCTTTTGTATTGGGTAAAATTTCTTAAGGAATGCCGCGACGAATTCTTCCCAATTCGTAATAGAGTGTGCGGTAGTGTTATATAGCCACTTCTCGGCTATATCGCACAATGTAAATGGAAGAAGTCGTAGACGCATAGCATCCACTGAAAGTTGTAACGTACCCATCATTGCGGATACGTTTTCAAATTTGGTAATGAAAACGTAAGCGTCCTCAGTCTCGAGTCCGTGGAATTTGGGTAAAAGGTTGATGTATTGGGGTTTAATCTCAAAGTTATCCCCATTGGCTAGTGGTGTGGATAAGCAGGTCGAAAGAGGACCTCGAATAGGGTAGCACCTCTCCTTGAGAGAGATGCGGGGTGGATTCTGCGCACCAACGGACGGCGGCAGATTAGGGTTAAAGAAGTTTGATGGAGTCGGATCCATCGGCGTGGGTGTGGTAGTGGGTAAAGAAGAAGTAAATGGAGAAATATCGACTTCGAAGTCGATAAAGGGTACGCGGACTAAACGGGCACTAGAATCCCGTGTCCAGCCTATCTTGTACTAAAAAGGGTTAGTACAAGTGGCAGCGTTGGCTTATAATTAGGGGTAAATGAATGAATGCGGTGTTTGCTTTGAAAAAGGGACGGATTTTTGAAAAAATATGATGCAGCACTCAAACCCTAGAATCTAGTGGTCACCTAGGTCCGGCTCCAGACCGCTCCTAACTGCCAAAAGACAAGTCGCAGGATAGAATCCTCCACTGCCTCTTTGTTCCCCTGTGGCCAGGTAAGTGCCAGGTAAGTGGGAAGGTACTCCACTACGTAAGTAGTGGGCCTAATTAATAACCACTAGCCTTCGACACACTTTCCTAGGCACCACAAGAAAACGCGGATAAGCAATGAATTACCCACGGCCTTCTTCTGTCCTAAGTGAGCGCGACAGTCCTTAGAGTCATCTCTAGATTTCTTTTAGTTAATGTGGGTCAATGCAGATGCAAGTTTTGTGGTTTTCGGGGCCTAGGAAGGGTAATGAAATCCCCACCTAATTTGGATTTGGCCGTGCGCCTTAATATCCGTATTTAGAATGAAAACAACCAAGAAACAAAATCACGCACAAATTTAATTTTGCAATTTGCGAGCTGCTATTCTTTGCAAAGAATCCTGCAGAAAATTGTCAGTTGGAGCTAAAAAGAGGAGAGAGGAGAAGGTAAGAAGTTACCTGAGAGAAACATTTTGCAGAGAACCCTCAAAGTAGCCGCGGTTCCGCCGCAATAGGAGGTTAATGCCGCCCTTCCACGGTCTAATGATACGATCTCTTGAAAAGGAAATTTGCAGAATACTCCTGATCACTTCCCTAGTCCTCTGGAATTTTCCAAAAAATTTCTTCAATTTCCAAACAGCTCCAGATTTCCTTGCAATGAACCACAACAAATCGTTTAGTGTTTGCACGAATTTTGATCTCAAAATCTTAATGAAATAAATCTTTCAATTCAAAATTATAATATGAAACTAATTAGCGCGCGATCCCCGGCAACGGCGCCATTTGATTGTTAAGAAATTCTTGATGTGTAATATCGAATAAAGCGAATAAGTTTCTTTGTGTCGGTAATTAGAAAATGAATAAAGTTCACAATCAAAGAATTATATTTGACCGCAATCAATTACGGTGTCGATTGTAGATCGTAAGCGAGTGCGGATCGTCCACAGGGATTGTGCGATTCGTTTTTATATTTGATTTGTTTGAATTGAAAAGTTAATCGAAAAGAAAAGAAAACTTGATTCAAGATTTTATCGATTGATTCAGGTGTCACTAATCTAATCAAGAATAAAGAAATTATAAACAATCGAGAATCGGGTTTCGATGATATTTCCAACCAAATGTCAAGAATCTAAATGAGGCTCGTAGGAATCGATCGGATCTATAGACGTGATGTAATCTAAAAATATCGTGTTCTTGTCCTTTGAAGGATTGATACTAGATCGATGATGATCGACGAGAGTTAGGGCTTTCTCATGAAACTAGGGTTTCATCATTTAACCCTTGTTCTTTCGTCGATATCATTCACATTCTAGCCTCTAGCAATTTCAAGAAACGATCGTAACTCCCCAATTTCGAGCGATATCAATCAAGAAAGCATCGCAACGAAATGGGTCGTCGGTTCTTGAATTTGCTAGGGTTTACAAAACTCGTAGGAATCAAGAATCGTTTTCAGATATATTACATCATCATTCTTTTGATCGTCTCGACTCCTCGACGAGCGGAGTATTACTCAAACTTCACAACAAGAACCACAACTAGAAATTGAGATTGAATCATGATGCAAGAATTTAAAGAAAACAAGATAAAAGAATATCACCTTTTATTTATATCAACAATTTGATTACAGTCGCTCAAGAACTACAAGAGGAAGAACTAAATTGTCGACTTGGCTTCGCTCGGCTCCGTGAGTCGCGGATCGCTTGGACCACTTGCTCTGTTGAAGATAGGCTCGGCTCATAAAAGGTTGCAAGGCTTCTTTCTTGATGGGGTACTCGGGATCTTGGCTTTGATTGGAATTAGGGTTAGGGTTTCACACAAGCCTTGTCACTAGACTTGTGGAAGAAGAAGATGAAGAAAGAGGTAAGAGATAGAATGGCTCTAGTTTGATACTAGATTGGGGATAGATGATTCTTTTCTCATCCCTAGGTCTAGGCTTCTATTTATAGACTTCCCAAACCCTAGGTCTAGGCTTCTATTTATAGACTTCCCAAACCCTAGGTCTAGGTTTGAAATTACAATTCCCTCCAAAAGTTTGTTGAGGAGTTTCTAGAAAGAGTTTGTTAGGAACTAGCTTAGGTTTTAAGCTAGGATTAATTTAGCTTAGAAACCCTGGTTCGCTGATCTGGCAGAAACCTCTGGAGTCTTCTAGAAGTTGACATGTCTTTATGAAGTTTGGACCCTGAGATAAGAGTTTTGGTGCAAAGATGAAGACATGATGTCAGCAAGTCGCCGCGGAACCGCGGCATAAGCCAGCTCCGGCCGCGGTTCCGCGGCCATGTTGGCTCCTTGGGGCTTGGTTCTTCTGGTGTGGTCTTATGATGATATTTGGGGCTTCATCTGATATGTTGAATTGTATTTTTTTCCTTTGGATTGATACCAGAACTGAAATCATTGAGTTGGCGTAATGTTTGATCGGTACCATATACATTTTGGCCTTTCTTCTGGATTTTCCTGCACAGATCTCAAAACAAGTGTTGCGCAATATAGGGATGATGCGATGCCATGAAATGCGGTCAATTTCCTTTATAGTGTCGGTTTTAGAGTCTAATACATGCAAACTGATATTTTGCGACAGTTTTGCTAATATGTGAAATATGAATGCCGAACACTTCTATATGAATGCAAATGATGAGGAAATTGCCGGCTAAAATATACAATATTTTCGACTAATCAACCGCATACATCACTATGTATCAGTCCCAAGGGTTCAGTAGCACTTTTTCCGTGTCCAGTAAACGGAGTTTTGGTCATTTTGCCTTTAAGACATGACTAGCAAGTTTCATAAGATGAAAATTTGAACGGATTCAAATATCCATCTTTATGAAACTTCGCAAGTCTTGTCGTATTGATATGTCCTAGTCTACAGTATCACAAGAAGGCTTCGTTCATTTCTGAACTTTTCCTCTTATTTGTGTTCTGTACGTTAAAAATTATACTTTGATTAAGAATGTATATACCGTTACATAACATACCAAAACCAATCAACACTTGATTTTGGAAAATGTTCATAACATTATCCTCTAATGTGAGATCATATCCTTCTTTAGTTAGCAAAGAAACCGATATAATGTTGCACATCATCTTTGGTACGTAATAACAGTCGTTCCGAATCAATGTATTACCAGTTGGTAATACAATGTGATAATCGCCAACTGCCTTGGCTGCAACAATTGCACCATTCCCTACTGTTAGGGATTTATCATCCTTTCCCAGTTCTCTACCTTTCTTTAGCCCATGTAACAAATTATATACGTGGGATCCTGATCCGGTATCCAATACCCAGGACGTAAAACAAACTGAGAAACAGTTCTCGATAACGAACACACCCGAAGAAGATGCATCAACATGTTGTTTCTTCGCACGGGTGGCATGGGAATCATGATACTCCCATATCCCTTACTCAAACTTATGACAGTCATAAGATAGAGCGGGACCAACGTTCCCTATCCCTGTATAAAAGGAGGGTTCGGTCAATACATCTATTTTATTATCTTGATTAAGGCGTGACATTGGTTGCTACCTGAAGAGAGAGAGAGAAGGAAACGCGTTAGCGTACGCTCTTTGCAAGGTTAGATTGGTTATTATCTTATCTAATCATGATGGCTCCCACTGTTTTTATCAAATCTTCCTTCAAACTATTAAAGGTAAGATTATCCAGGATTAATTACACCCTACAGGTTCGCCAATCGTTCGGCCAGGCAGGTATCGGTACTCCGAGGGAGGTTCCCTGTGCTTTTGCATAGACCTAATTAAAATAAACCTCTTTTTCCCAGAGTCATAACCCCATTGACATCTTTCTAGACACCTACTTAATCGGTTAATTGTAAAGTGCAAAATTCTCTCAGGAGTAACTCTTACTCCCAGTGGGTATCAGGATCTAACAATCATATAGAAGGTATGAAATCTCATTGAAAATTTCAACACTTGAAATTCCCAATAATAGTTTTTACCCCTAACGTCCTATGACCTTTACGCATGCCAACAAACCATAGGACATTAGTAAAGTTCAACCCGTTCATTTCTTAATTGAATTAAACCCACCCGCACGACCCTTGACGCAGGCCAACAAAGTCATACGACTACCCTAATCCAATCTCATCACATGCTGCAGATAAGCACAAATTCAGCTACCGCACACTACGTCTTGACGCAGGCCAACAAACGTAGCACGAATACTAAAATATCACTTATCTGAAATGACGGAGAGCTACGCAAGTTTTTAAGAAAACCATGAGCGTAACGAACTTGATATCGTTGTAGAATTTAGTGATTTTGAAAAGGAGTGTTTTTTATGCTTTTGCTAGTTTCGCTAAAGAGGTCACTCCCGTTGAAGAGATCTCGGCTCTTTCCTCATCGAATGAGGTGCTGGATATTCATGAATACCGCTATGCAAAGCAAGAACCAGAGAAGCAATCAAAAGACAAAACCGAGTGGGTTGTAGCATTTGCTAGTTTCGCTAAAGAGGTCACTCCCGATAAAGGGATCTCAGCTTTTTCCTCATCGAATGAGGTGCTGGATATTCATCAAGGAATACCACTATGCAAAGCAAAAACTAGAGCTACCCTTTTTGAAAATTTGATTATACAATATCTTTAGGTTTCTTTCTTTTCATTAATCACATTAATGAAGTCCCATCATTTAATGTTTCCTAAACATTACAAAAAAATGAAATGAAAATAGAACGTACGCTTATGCCATCCGCATTCGCCACTGGGCCCCGTCATGCACCGTTAGATTACTTAACTATCGGCAGAGCGGGGGCTGAACTAGCGTGTGTGCAAAACATAAGCAAAGTTTATTATATATCATATATATAATAGTACATTCGTCTCACTCAGTTATATGATCAACATCACAGAATCAAGCAGCAGAAGCAACATATGAAATATTGGATATACTAGGATATCCCTGTTTTAAATTTAGCCAATAATGTAAAAAACGGATTCCACATTCGTGATGAATAGACAAACCCATATCCCTAGACCCCTACGAAAGAAGCAAGTAATCCTGCCAATTCTAGAGTTAGGAGATCCGGTCTCAACTCCTTAAGATGGTCTCCCACTGGACTCTAGAACCCGGTTTACTTATGCTCCCCGCCTTGGGTCTATCCTAATGCAGAAAAGTAAATAATATTCAAGAGTGGTGACATCATCCTCAAACCGAAAGTGCCCCAATAAAAGAATATTACATACAGATTTTACATGAATGAAAATAAAAACTCTCATCTCACATAGAACCGTCGGCTATTCTTTCACGACGATCCAATAAATCATATCAACAGCAACACATGACATCACATATCATCAATGTAAGCAAATATGCATATCCCTAAAACTTGTTGACATATAGAAACGAGATTGGGATACCCCACATATTACACTTACGGTCGCAGAAAAGAAAACAGAAAACTACAATAATTAGAATCCGCAATATCTTTAGACATCATAAACCCAGAATATCTCTTATTCCGGATTTCATGCCTAACTTATAAAACTTGCATTTTAGTCTCAAATTGAAAACTCTTTTCAATTGATTGTCGGATAATTCAACAAGATTCCCGGCATAGTGATCACATACTATACGCAATTGCAACGGAGTTTTGATCCGAATCAAAACTTCATGGCAATCGATTAATTGAAACTAAACGGCTAGCTTTACAATATACTAACTAGTTTTCATAAAACTAATTAATCCGGATACTAATAATTGTATCACACACATCACAAAGCTTGTAAAATAACCGCGACAATAGAATTTCGGACGCAATTAGCAAACTTAACCAATTTTTCCAAGACTTGAAAAATCCAGTGAGCTAAAGTTCCAAAACCGATCGTTTTAAACCAATCCAGGAGTCGAAATGAACTCGAAACCCGCCCGAATCTTCGCGGAGGCGAAGATTCCAAAATTAACTGTCTAATGAGGGGCCTCAGGAGGTACCCAGCCATAGGGGCCACCTCGAGGTGGCCCTTAAGGGAAGGCAGACCCAAGAGCACCCAGTTGGGGTGCTCTCGGGTCACCCACCCCAAAGGCCACCTTGTGGTGGTCTTGGGTGTGGGTCCGGCCTTTGGTCCCCCCTCCCCCGAGGTGTCCCCGGGGTGCGCACATTCCACCCCGTGGCTTCTTGGTTCAAACCGTCAGCCCGCGGGGTGTGCAAACAACTCAAAATATCATTTTGAAACTGTTTTTATCGGCAGTTTTTGCGGGACAAAAATGACAGATTTCTAACGTCGCTACTAGTTACCCAAATGTTCTAGCTTGGCTCTGATACCATGAAAGTCGACCTTAGCACCACCATGAGGTTTTAGAGGCATCAAGCATGCCAAATTTGAATTTTATTAGGTGCTAAGTTAGAATAACAAGATCTTTACTAGAATATTAGTGTTTGCCTTTGATGATGTGATAAACTAAAGAGAAGAAAAGAGCATACAATCTTTGTAGTTCGATTCCTTCTCTTCTATAGCTCCGGGTTGTGTTCCACGTGACTCCACTAGGCTCCTCTTCAAAATGAAAGAACCTCCTTCGTGATCTTCACGCCAAAGACTGTAGGGTTACTAGGCACTCTCACAAGGTTCTACAAGGCATCAACCATTCCCGATTAAAAATTTAGACGTGCCGAACAACCCTAACCAAGATCTTAGACTAGAGATTAGGTGAAACAAATAGCAAGTAAACTACTTTACTTCTAAGAGTTTGGGATTACAACCTTTGTAGTCCGGTCATTCACTTTTAAAGCTCCGTGTTGACGTCCCTTCGCTGCGATCATCGAGATCCCGGACTCTTGTGATGGTTTCCTCAGAGAAATGAACGGGCTAGCTCGTTGACTTCGAGGCCGAAAATGATCTACGTCAAGGAGACACAAACTCAAGCTCCGTCTTCACTAGGTCATGAACTTTGTGAAGAGAACACCCTAAACTAAATGGCAAGTAGTAGAGGATGATGAAATAGGAAGTGGGTTCACTTTGGATTTTGATTTCTCACTTTATTTCTTCACTTGAAATTTTTTAGCAAGCTTTTCTTCTTGAATGAAGAGGAAGAAGAAGAAAGAATATGAATAATGAAAAATCTAAAAAGAATAATCAAGTGAAGTCTATCATAATGCAACCATGGGTGAGTTACCTTTGTAGAGACTAAACTATAGTTTAAGTTAGTGGGTGGGTTAATAAATATCTTTAGTGAGACAAAGATAGTGGACTTGGTCAAATAATGCTAAAAGCTTCATGAAGCTTTAAGCATGACAAAGTGCACACTAATTTTGAATTACAAAATAAATATAAACCATATCCACTAACCTAAATATGGTGTAAGTCATACACATACCCAAGTTTGCATGTATCATCAACTATGATACAAACTAGTGCACAAACATATATCACATATACAACTTGTGCACAACAAGTGAGAAAATCAATCTTAAGTGAACCAATACTAGTTAATGTAAAGTAATATATCAAATATATAATTATACATTAAATCATTAAATCAACACTTGATTTAATGATCCGGTCATATTAAATATAACCGACTAATATCTAGTGTATCAATATATCGAATCAACACTTGATTCGGTAACCCGGCAATATCTCATATAACCGACCGATGATACAAATCACGAGAATAGAATACAGTATCACATACTGGTATTATTCCCGGTCCCGCACATATCTCATATGCACTCCTATTTCGTTTCGCATGACCCAGGAAACCTCTGTGTAGGACTCTAAAGACTCGTCAATACGCCGGCAGTAGGTGGTGATCATATCAATCACCCACAAGCCGCAAGCGGTCTACTAAACGTAACGGCCACCCGGGTATTAAGAGATCAGAAGATCAACGAGCCAGCCTGCTCACACTCCTTCGAATCCAATCAGTAACACTTACCACACAGTCCGGTCTGTTCGTCTGATATGTCGCATACCTCGCCTAGGGGTGGTAAACGTCAGACCCCGGTAGCTTGATAAGTCATGCCGATGTAAGGTCCATAACGTTCGTGAAAGTACTGATAACACTTGTCAGTAAATCACAGCAACCCTGGCCAGGGATTTCCAGTTATGGCCAATCGAACATAGCGCAACATCAACCCCCAATACCGGGAGAGACGAATCCCCTCCTATCGCTCATTGCCTCCATGTGACTCAGGACTGTACCCAAAAACCACCTGTTTGCACGACTCAGTAGAGCCGTGGTAGGGTGGAAATCAAAGCACAGTGGGAGACACACAAGACTCTATGACGATCTCGTGTCAACAGACTAAGCTGTACCAGTATCACCAGAGAACTGCCATCTGACGTGAGGTATAATACCATCTGGGAGTTCTCGGCGAGTCCGTTCAGTGTACCCAGTCTCCACTGAGCACCCGCATACCATCTCTGATGTCAAACACCAATGGATATGGGATCATCCATCGCCCATCACATGGGTCGAGAAGATATACGCTAGTCTACTCTGGAATATCGATGCCCCGTCTCAATATTCCCACGACTAGGAAATTTGAAGGATGTACTCTTGGACTACCCAGGCCCCACTAGTATGATCTGCATCATAGTCATGGAAGTCGAGTACACATCCTAAGGGATTTATCAACATGTAACAGAGAGACAATAAGTGTACATGTTAAGATAAAGAGCAACCAGATAGCGTACTATCATGTCGAGCAAGAAAGTCCTACCTATATTTGTCCCAGCATCCACTACAATATACATCTCATGTATAGTAATGGCCTCTAGGGCATATATATAACTAACAATCTCCCACTTGCACTAGGGCCATCTGTAGCAGTGGTTGCAGTATCTCATACTCAACCATCCCATAAAAGTCTCTTTCTGGGAAAAGGCCTTTATGAGTGGATCCGCCGTATTTTTCTCTGAGTTTACTCTCCTAACCTTGATCTCCCTGGAGATCAACTATCTCCATGATCAGGTGATACTACCTTGGAATATGTCTGGGTCACTGATGGGACCGGGGTTCCTGGGCTAATGCCTCACCTCTATTGTCATACAATGGTTGGAACCTAGTTCATCACATGAACTAATATACACCCAAACTGCCTCTTTGGTAGTATCGTTGATAGCGATGTCACCAGCCTTTATCGTCAAGTTTGCCTCGGTATCTTAGCTTGGAACTCTTCCAACATACCGTCCCTCCACTGAGGGTAAAAACAATGCCTGCGACTGACATTCAGTCATGCTTATCTCCATGGAAGCTATCCAGCGATTCTCCCCAGGATCGATTGATACGATCTCACTACACCTAGTGAGAATCCTAATATCCATTTAGATCTATCTCATAGATCCAAAACCCAGGATTTAGGAGGTATCACCTTTATCATATTTGGAGAATCCTTGTGATAAGAGGAGATTGACCGTGCGTAGCATAGGAAACTCTTTTCCTATCAAGAGTATGTTGTCCACGTACAATACGAGGATGACCACCTTACTTTCTACTGCCTTTTTGTATGTACAAGGTTCATCTACTATTTTGATGAAGTCAAACTCTTTGACTACCACATCAAACAGATGTTCCAACTCCGCGATGCCTGCTTTATCACACAAAGCATCTTGCACACATTTCCGCTGCTCCCACTGTTTATGAAGCCATCTGGCTGTGTTCTTATAGACGCTCTCTTCTAAATCATTATTTAGAAAAGCAGTCATGACACCCAACCACCAGATATCGCAGTCATGGTGTGTAGCAATGGAAAGTAAGATCCGGATGGACTTAAGCACAGCCACTGGAAAATGTTTCATCGTTATCCACACCTGGTTGATGAAGAGAACCTTTAACAAGTCTAGTTTCGAAAGTCTCAACTTTTCCATCTACACCAAGTAATCTTCTCAAGATATACTTGCTCCTGATGGGGATTTAACCCTTCAGATATAGCAACCAAAGTCCATACTTTGTTGGTGTACATGGATTCCATCTCAGATCGCTAAGCATCCAGCCATTCTTACAAAGTCCCTACTCTCGATGGACTGCTCGAAACTAGTTGGGTCATCATCTCATGATGCATTCCTCGCTCCCACTGTCATCGAGAAACCGAAGTATCTCTCAGGCGGATGAGGAACCCAACCAGATCGGCGGAGAGGCTGAGGTTCGTCGGGGACTATTGAATCCTTTGGTTCAGTCAAATCATCAGCTGTAGTTTGTATAGCTAGAAATCCTTCCAGATCTACAGAACTGACCTTGCCTCGATCTTGTCTGGATTTTGCTTTTGACATAGGCTAGACAACCCTAAATCTTAACTTGGTTAAGAGATGGGCTCTTCCCATACCATATCTCATATGGAGTGGTAGGAACTGATTTGATTCGAACCCAATTCAATAGGTATGCAGCTTCTCAAGTGCATAACCCCCAAAAGGAAACAGGTAACTCAGTAATACTCATCATAGAGCACACCATATCTAATATGGTGCGATTGCTCCGCCCCGATACACCTACGTGCTGTGGTGTATACGGAGGAGTAATGCTGAGAGAGAATCTCATTCTCCTTTAGAATAGTCCAAGAATTCTATGCACAAGTATTCTCTTCCCTGATCTCATCATAGGACATAATACTTCTACCCATTTTGGTTCTCTACTTCTGACTTATATTCTTTGAATTTCTCAAAAGCTTCAGACATGTGTTTCAACAGGAACATGTGTCCGAATCTTGAGAGATCATCAGTGAATGTAAGGAAGTACAAAGAACCAGTCCTGGCATTTGTAGACTGGGGACCTACATACATTACTATGTATCAGTCCCAAGAGTTCACAAACTCTTTCTCTGTTTCCAGTAAACGGAGCTATGGTCATCTTATCTTTGTGACATGACTGGCAAGTTTCACAAGATGTAAATTCAAACTGATTTAAATATCAATCTAAATGTAACTTAGCCAGTCGGGTCGCATTGATATGACCTAGTCTACAATGCCTCAAGAAGGATTCGTTTATTTCTAAACTCTTCCTTTTGTGTGTGTTCTGTACGTTAAGAACTGTGGTCTGATTTAGAACGTATATGCTTTTAGATAACGTGCCTGAAACCGATCAACTCTTGATATAGGAAATGTTCAAAACATTATCCAACAATACAAGATTATATCCTTCTTTAATAAATAAAGAGACTGATATTATGTTGTATGTCAGGTTCGGTATCTAATAACATTCGTTCAGAATCAATGTATTTAGTAATACAGGGTGATAATTGCCAACACCTTGGCTGCAACAATTGCATTGTTTCTAATTCTTAAAATTTATCACCCGTTCTCACTTCTCTACCTACCTATAGCCCATGTAACAGATTACATATGTGGGATCCTGATCCGGCATCTCATATCTAGGACGTAAAGGATACTGAGAAACAGTTCTTTGTAATAAACATACCCGAAGAAGATGCATCATCATGCACTTTCTTCGTTTGGGAGGCGTGGGAATCCTGGTATTCCCCTATTTCATGCTCGGTCTTATAACAATTATAAGTTGGAGCGGGATCAACGTTCCCCAGCTCAGTATAACAAGCGGGTTCGGTCAATACATCCATATTATTATCTTGATTAAGGCGTGACATGGTCGCTACCTGGAGAGAGAGAGAGAAGAAAACACTCTGCGTGCGCTCTTGCAAGATTAGATTGGTTATATATTTTATCTAATCAGGACGACTCCCACTATTTTTATCAAATCCTCCTTCAAACCCTAAAAGGAAAGACTAGCCGGGATTAATTACACTCTACAAGTTCGCCAATCTTTCAGCCAGGCCAGTGCCGGTACTTTGAGGGAGGTTCCCCTTGCTTTCGCACGAACCTGATTAAAATAAACCTCATTTTCCCAGGGGCGTAACCCCGTTGACACCTTTCTAGACACCTACTTGATCGGCTAATTGTAAAGTGCAAAACTCACCCAGGAGTAACAATTACTCACAGTGGGTATCAGGATCCAACTATCATATAGAAGGTATGCAATCTCATTGCAAATTTCAACACTTGAAACTCCCGATAATGGTTTTTACCACTAGCACCTATGACCTTGGCTATGGTCAACAAATCATAAGCACTAGTCAAGTTCTACCCGTCATTTCGTGATTAATTAGACCCACCCATATGACCCTTGGCTAAGGTCAACAAAGTCACATGACTGTCCTAACTAATCGCATCATATGCTGTGTAGGAAGACATCACTTAGCTACCGCACACTACGCCTCGGCTATGGTCGAAAAACACAGCATGAATACTAAGTACTCTACTTCCTAAAATGACGTAGGGTTGCGGATGGTTTTTAAGAAAACCTTTAACTCTTTGAACTTGATCTCGTTGCGGAATCAAATGGTTTAAAATGGAGTGTTTCTGAGGCTTTTGCTAGTTTCGCTAAAGAGGTCACTCCCGGTGAAGGGATCTCGGCTCTTTTCTCGTCGAATGAGGTGCAGGATATTCACAATACCACTATGCAAAGCAAGAACCAGAAAAGCAGTCAAAAGACAAACCGAAGGTTGTAGCATCTGCAAGTTATTGCTAAAGAGGTCACTCCCGGTGAAGGGATCTCGGCTCTTTCCTTATAGAATGAGGTGATGGATATTCTACAAGGAATACCGCTATGCAAAGCAACAACTAGAGCTGCCTAATTTTTGAAATTCGATTCCATTACATCTTTTAGGTTTATTTTCTTTCATTAATCTCATTAATGAATGTCCCATTATTTAAGTCACCTAATCATCACAGATAAATACAATGTACGCTTATGCCATCCGCATTCGCCTCGATGTCCCGTCATGCACCATTAGGTTAGGTAACTAACGGCATAGCGGGACAGAGATAGTGCGGGTGTAAAACATAAGCAACGTCTATATAATATATCATATATACTATATACAGTATCTATCTGAACATATCACATGATCACATCACAGATAACGCAGCAGAAAACAACATATGAAATATTGGATATTCTAGGATGTCCGTGTTTTATTTTGAGCCTGAATAAAACACGGATTCCACGGTCGTGATGAATAGCCAATCCCACACCCCTAGACCCCTACGAGAGCGGCAAGCAACCCTACCAATTCTAGAGTTAGGAGATCCGGACTCGACTCCTCAAAATGGTCTCTTACTGGATCCTAGGACTCGGTTACTTATGCTCCCCGCCTTGGGTCTATCCTAATGCGGAAAAGTAAATAGTATACAATGGTGACATCATCCTCAGCCCGGAAGTGCCCCAATAAAAGAATATTACATACAAGTTTTTACATGAATGAAAAATGAAAAACACTCATCTCACATAAAAACCTCGGCTATTCAAACACGACGATCCAATATAACATATCCAGCAACACATAACATCACATGTCATCAACGTAAGTAAATATGCGTATCCCAATTGTCGTTGATGTATAGCAACGAAACCGGCGATACACCACATATTACACTTACGGTCGCAGAAAAGAAAGCGTTAAACTACAACAGTTGGAATCCGCAACCTCCTTAGACATCGTATGCCTAACCAAATGAATTCCTTAGACATCTCATGCCTAATAATTATAAACCCCGCATTTTAGTCTCAATATCGAAAATTCTTTTCAATATCAAGTCGGGCAATTCAACAAGATGCCCGACATCCTGATAGAACGCTCATCGGAAACTTTAGTAGACGGCCGCACCCCCGACGCCGTCGACGAAGTGCACTAAGGCGGAACACCGCTGCCACGAGCACCCGAACGGATGCTTTTGGCGACGGGGTTCTCCTACAGTCACTTGGTCGGGGCTATGGGGCGTGGCTATCTATTAAGTTTACCCGGCAAGTATCCGCGTACTCTACGTGATCGCAACGGACTTTTGATTACATCAAAATTCCGTGGCAACCGATCATCTGAGACTGAACTGCTAGATTTATAACATTCAAATTAGTTATCTCATAACTACTTGTGGATTCCAAGTATTGTATCACATTCCAGATAAATAGACAATGTTAAACTTTCCGATCGAATAATCAAACACCCGAGTTTTGCCAAATAGTTTTCAACACTTGAAATTAGTTTAAAAACATCCATCACATGGCACAGTACCAATGGTCCAGCCGTAGAAGGGTCAAGCCAACTCCTCACATGTGGCAACGCCGTACTGCCCCAAACCCTAAGGTTTAGAGGCAATTCAAGACGGTAACATAATCGAGTTAAGGTTTGTTGTCTTCTAGAGGGTCCACCGCGTTACTTGCACGACTTAGAACGTTCTTAAACTACGGAAAAATCCAACACTTGGAAATTTTCCGGCAGGGTAAAAAGTGAGTTATTGATATCCATTCGAACTTTTTAACACGTTCTAAAATTACCCGGAATAACTTAAACGAAGTTAAACTTTCCGATCGGATCAACGAGCTCCCAATACAACCTAGAAAACACAACACTTGAGTATAATTAAAAATACCCAGAAGCAGTAGGTAACACATACGGATGTTACTGTTGGAAAACGATACCCTACTTCTCAATTATTGCCGCGGAACCGCCGCCAATACCCCAGTTTGGCAGCGGTTCCGCGGCGCTATAGTGGCCTTAGGGTGTCGTTTTTCACAGGTGTCCATAAAATTCCCTGCTGATTTTTTTAAGCATTTTTAATATGAAAAAATGTCAACTTTTGAAAAAATTCCGGAGAAGGGTAAAATATGGGGTTTCGGGGTTTGAAAGGACTTCTAACTTCGTATAGCCTTCGCCTAAAGCTTTAGCTTGGCTCTGATACCACTGTAGGGTTACTAGCCACTCTCACAAGGTTCTACAAGGCATCAATCATGCCCGATTAAATATTTAGACATGCCGAACAACCCTAACCAAGATCTTAGACTAGAGATTAGGTGAAACAAATAGCAAGTAAACTACTTTACTTTTACGAGTTAGGGATTACAACCTTTGTAGTCCGGTCCTTCACTTCTAAAGCTCCAAGTTGACGTCCCTTCGCTGCGATCATCGAGATCCCGGACTCTTGTGATGGTTTCCTCGGAGAAATGAACGGGCTAGCTCGTTGACTTCGAGGCCGAAGATGATCTACGTCGAGGAGACTCAAACTCAAGCTCCATCTTCACTAGATCATGAACTTTGTGAAGAGAACACCCTAAACTAAATGGCAAGTAGTAGAGAATGATGAAATAGAAAGTGGGTTCACTTTGGATTTTGATTTCTCACTTTATTTCTTCACTTGAAAATTTCTAGCAAGCTTTTCTTCTTGAATGAAGAAGAAGAAGAAGAAAGAATATGAATAATGAAAAATGTAAAAAGAATAATCAAGTGAAGTCTATCATAATGCAACCATGGGTGAGTTAAACTTTGTAGAGACTAAACTATAGTTTAAGTTAGTGGGTTGGTTAATAAATATCTTTAGTGAGACAAAGTTAGTGGACTTGGTCAAATAATGCTAAAAGCTTCATGAAGCTTTAAGCATGACAAAGTGCACACTAATTTTGAATTAAAAAATAAATATAAACCATATCCACAAACCTAAATATGGTGTAAGTCATACACACACCCAAGTTTGCATGTATCATCAACTATGATACAAACTAGTGCACAAACATATATCACATATACAACTTGTGCACAACAAGTGAGAAAATCAATCTTAAGTGAACCAATACTAGTTAATGTAAAGTAATATATCAAATATATAATTATACATTAAATCATTAAATCAACACTTGATTTAAAGATCCGGTCATATTAAATATAACCGACTAATATCTAAGGTATCAATATATCGAATCAACACTTGATTCGGTAACCCGGCTATATCTCATATAACCGACCGATGATACAAATCACGAGAATAGAATACAGTATCACATACTGGTATTATTCTCGGTCCCGCACATATCTCATATGCACTCCTATTTCGTTTTGCTTGAGCCAGGAAACCTCTGTGTAGGACTCTAAAGACTCGTCAATACGCCGGCAGTAGGTGGTGATCATATCAATCACCCACAAGCCGCAAGCGGTCTGCTAAACGTAACGGCCACCCGGGTATTGAGCGATCAGAAGATCAACGAGCAAGCCTGCTCACATTTCTGTGAATCCAATCAGTAACACTTACCGCACAGTCCGGTCTGTTCGTCTGATATGTCGCATATCTCGCCTAGGGGTGGTAAACGTCAGACCCAGTAGCTTGATAAGTCATGCCGATGTAAGGTCCATAACGTTCGTGAAACTACTGATAACACTTATCGGTAAATCACACCAACCCTGGCCAGGGATTTCCAGTTATGGCCAATCGAACATAGCGCAACATCAACCCCCAATACCGTGAGACGAATCCTCTCCTATCGCTCATTGCCTCCATGTGACTCGGGACTGTACCCAAAAACCACCTGTTTGCACGACTCAGTAGAGCTGTGGTAGGGTGGAAATCAAAGCACAATGGGAGACACACAAGACTCTATGACGATCTCGTGTCAACAGACTAAGCTGTACCAGTGTCACCAGAGAACTGCCATCTGACGTGAGGTATAATACCATCTGGGAGTTCTCGGCGAGTCCGTTCAGTGTACCCAGTCTCCACTGAGCACCCGCATAACATCTCTGATGTCAAACACCAATGGATATGAGATCATCCATCGCCCATCACATGGGTCGAGAAGATATACGCTAGTCTACTCTAGAATATCGATGCCCCGTCTCGATATTCCCACGACTAGAAACATTGAAGGATGTACTCTTAGACTACCCAGGCCCTACTAGTATGATCTGCATCATAGTCCTGGAAGTCGAGTACACTTCCTAAGGGCTTTATCAATATGTAACAGAGAGACAATAAGTGTACATGTTAAGATAATGAGCAACCAGATAGCGTACTATCATGTCGAGCAAGAAAGTCCAACCTATATATGTCCCAGCATCCACTACAATATACATCTCATGTACAGTAATGGCCTCTATGGCATACATATAACTAACAAAGACGATCCACCCGAAGTCCACAACCTCAAGCTAACCCTCCACTAATCTCATTAGTGAAGGCAACACTCCATATCAAATTGCTAATCTAATGTGTAATGGTGACGTAGGGGTTTAATTTGCTCACTAAAGTTTTCACAAGTTCAATGATTCACATCACATATGAGGGTTTGAACTTGGAAGTGAGTTGAAGAAAATTGTAGAGAGCAAGAGGAAGCAAGAGCTCTAGAAAATGGCTAAGGCGTGAAGAATGAAAATGATGAGAGTAAACTCAAAATGGCTCTCTCTCCTCACTCATTCAAGCATGGAATAAAATTGCAATTCTAAATTGCAACCATACTTGAATAGTGAGTCAAGACTAATATACAAATAATAAAACCCATGCCTTGCCCATTTCACAAATATCTCCACAATTTACACCTCATTTTTCCATTTTCTAAAAATAGAAAACATTCCGTGCTTCATAAAATATATATATATATATATATATATATATCAAATATACATTTATATATATAAAGCAATTAGTGAGCTAATGATATTAGTTAAGATATAATTATATCACATATAATATATATCACGTTATTAAATCAACACTTGATCTAATAATCCGGTTATATCACATCTAATCGACTAATATCATTAATCTGAATATCTCATTATCAAACCAATACTTGATTCTATAATCCGGTTATATCACATATAACCTGACCGATATTAAATAACTGCCAGATTATAATATGGTATCACATACTCATATTTAATCAGGCCCATGCACATAACAACTTATATGCCTTACTTTGTTTCGTTCGAACCAGGAAACTTCTGTGTGGGACTCCAAAGACTCGTCAATACGCCAGTAGTAGGTGATGATCACATCAATCACTTACAAGCTGTCAGCGGTACTAGCTGGACGTAACGGCTATCCGGGTATTGAGCGATATGAAGATCAAGAAGAAAGCTCATCCATACTCTCCATGAATCCTATCAGTAACACTACCGTACAATCCGGTCTCTTCGTCTGATATGCCGCATATCATGTATGGGGGTGGTAAACGTCAGGCCCCAGTAACGTGATAAGTCATGCCGATGTCTAGCCTATAATAGTTTGAGAAACTACTGATAACTCTTATCAGTAAATCTTAGCAGCAGCCCTGACCAGGGACTTTCAGTTATAACCAATCGAGCACAGCGCAACATCAAACCCCCAATACCGGGAGAGACGAAACCCCTCCTATCGCTCATTGCCTCTATATGACTCGGGACTGTAACCAAAATCCACCTTCTTGCACGACTCTTTTGAGCCTTGGTAGGGAGGAAATCAAAGCACAGTGGGAGCCATACACGACTCTATGACGATCTCGGGTCTACAGACTAACCTGTGCCAGTGTCACTAGAGGACTGCTATCTGACGACAGGTATACTACCATATAGGAGTCCTCGGCGAGTCCTATTCGGTGTGCTCATTCTCTAATGAGCACCTGTGTACAATCTTTGATGTCACACACCAATGGTTATGGGATCAACCATCGCCCTCTAAAGGACAAGAAACGTACACACTAGTCTACTCTGGAATATCGATGCCCTGGTCTCGATATTCCCACGATTAGGAACTGATTAAAGGATATACTTATGGACCACCCTGGCCCCACTAGTATGATCTCATCATAATCCTGGCAGTCAAGTACATATCCTAAGGTCTTTATCAACATGTGAGAGCAAGACAGTAAAGGATACCAGTCAACATGTTAAGATAAAAGTAACCAGATAGCATACTATCATGTCGAGCAAGAAAGTCCTCTATATATATGTCCAAGCATCTACTATAATATACATCACATGTACAATAATCGCCTCTAGGGCATACATATTCCTTGCACTAGGTTCAAACCCAAATCTAATATACGGATTTGGACTAATCTGCGCCCTACGGGCGACGACATAAACTACTCTCCGTATACAATCTATGGGAAACCATAATAAACAAAATATATAACACGACACGAAGTGACCTACCGAAGCAGGTGACAGTTTTTATCGCAATGTGATAACGTAATTAACTGCAGGGGCTTGCACCTACAGAGAAGAGCATCCCCATAATCAAAAACCCTTTACATATGAGGGGGAATCTGATAAGTCTGCTAAAACGGTAGCATCTGTCCAAACCTCTAATATATGGTTCCATAAATCAACTTGGTATCTTCGAAAAGGTGGATGGATATGTTCTATATAGTATGTGCCCATAAATTCAGGCAAGACATTTTATCCCAGTTCGTCTCTGTCTTCGGCAGTAAACAAGTGTCTATGCTGAAGTCCATACAAATATAACTTGCCACTACTGTTCTTCATGACTATGATATCTGGCAGGTGGATGAATATAATGTCTTTCTAAATAGGGATTTAGAAGTAAGCATGCATATGACTCTGTCAGAGGGTTATCGTAATCAGTGGGAGCAGCGGAAGGTGTGCAAGAAGTTTAAGTCTATTTATAGACTAAAGCAAGCATAGCGGAAATGGATCATCCATTATGATGTCGCGGTCAAAGTATTTAACTTTATCAAAATGATATATGAGCATGGTATTTATAAGAAGGCTGCAGGGAGTACTTTTATATTTCTCATATTGTATGTGGATAACAAATTCCTGATAGGAAGTGAAATTCCTATACTACAGTTCGGTTAAACTATGGTAGTCACAACTGTTTTTCCATAAAGGATTTGAATAATATATCAACTGATTTTGGTAATTAGGTCTATAGAGATAAATCTAGTATGGGCTTTTGGGATTGTTCCAACTTAAGTAAGATGACACCATTCTAATGCCTTTTAGAATGGACTACTCATAGCTCGGTAGTGTATCCACCTGTAGAAGAGTCACTCTCTCTAGGGAGATGTCATGTACGAAACCAGATGTTGCTTTTGCACTTAATGTAGTAAGAAAATATTAGTCCGATCTTAGAGAAACAAAGGAAACCAGTGAAGAAAATATATGGATGTTCTTGGTGTTTAGTAATAGCAGCCTCCATTAGGAGGTAGTTACCGACTTTGGTTTCTTAGGTGACATGAAAGACAGAGTGTCCATCACGAGTTATAAGTTTACTCTCTTTAGTGGGATCAGTAAATTGGAAAGATTTCTAAGAAGAATACTGGGGTAGTCATAGTACTGGGTACTAATTATGAATCGGCTGTGGATACAGCCCAAGAAGTTGCTGGATAAAATTGTTAATTTATGAACTTTGTCCCATCATCTATCCAGGAAAATTCTAGGACATGTATCGCTCAATTCGGGAGATAGTTGATCAGCGCGAAGATTGAGATATATATAGATAAAGATAGATTTATTGCAGCGGATCCACTCACTGAGACTGTTTCTCGAATACAGTTTGTGAAATTGTTAGTAAAAAAGTTGGGTATGCGATACCACAATAATTGCCCTTAAGTGCAAATGGGAGATTGTTGGATATAGATGCCCTCAAGGCAATTATTGTAATTGTAGTAGGACCTATAAAAGAGAACAATCTTACTCGATATGATAGTATGTTATCTGGCTTGTCTTTATCCTTCATGTATATACATTTTATTCATTATCACGTATCGCTAATACACAATGATAAAGCCCGCAGGATTTTTGCTTGACTACTAGGATTATGCTAGGGATCATACTAGTGGAACCTGGGTAGTCTATAAGAACATCCTTAAAACTCCCTAGTGGAGAGAGTATCGAGATTGGGTATCGATACTCCAGATTAGACTAGTGTATACGTTACTTGACTCCGACTAGGGAGATAGTTGATCCCATAACCATTGGTGTTTGATACCAAAGATTGTATACAGGTGCTCATTAGATGAATGAGTTAGACTAAAAGGACTCACCTAAGAACTCCTAGATTGTACTGTACCTATCGTCAGATAGCAGTTCTCATATGATATGAGTACAGGGTAGTCTGTAGACCTAAAATCATCATAGTGTTTTGTGTGTGTTCCTACTGTACTTTGATTACTATCCTATCATGATTTTAAAGAGTCGTGCAAAAAGGTTTTAGTTGGGTACATTCCCGAAGCACATGGAGACGGTGAGCGACGAAGGGATTTCATCTCTCCCGGTATTGGGAGTCAAGGTCGTGCTGTACTAGATCAACTATAACCATATGTCCTTGGCCAAGCAATTGAGATTTACTTTTAATTTTTATCAGTAGGTTTTCGGTTTGTTATGAGTTTATGATCGACACGACTTATCAGGTTATTAGGAATCTGATGGTTTCCATCTCCCAGACCCGGTATGCGACACTCTAAGACGAAGAGACCGGATTGTACGGTGATTGTCACTGATAGACTTTGCAGGGTTTAGATGAGCTTGCTCGTTGACCATCTTTCGATCAATACATGGGTAGTCGTTACATCCAGCTAGTACCGCTGACGTGCTTGTGAGCTATGGATATGATCCTAATCTACTGTCAGCGTATTGTCGAGTCTTTAGAGTCCTACACAGAGGTTTCCCAGCACAGGCAAAACGATGTAGGGCACGTATAGGGATACGTACAGGAGTTCGATTAAACACGTGTATGCGATAGATATATTGTAATCGGGTGTTTAATTATATTAGTCGGTATATATATGATATAATCGGATTATTAAATCAAGTATTGATTTAATAATTAGATATATATTTATATATGATATAGATATGTATTAAACTAATATCATGTTCACTTTATTACTTCTTCTCTTTATATATATTTATATTTGATATAAATATAATCGTGCTAGCTTATACTTATGAGTTGTGTGTATAAGATGCGCATACAAGTTTAGCTAATACATGATAGTTGTGTATATGTGATGCACATGGAAAGCGAGATGATAATTCTTTTGTTGTTTTTTTTTTTTGAAAAGAGAATGAGACATTGGAAAAGAAGTGTAGATTTTATGACTCGTTCTTGTTTTATATCAAAAGATAAACATGGATACTTCTTTAAAAGAAAAAGAATAATTATCTTATCATTCTCAACATTTTCATCATGCTCTCTTGAGTTTTTCTCAAGTGAGAAAGAGAAAGAAAAGAGAAGAATTTTAGTGAGTAAAATTAACCTACATCGCTTACTAATCATTCTTAGCAAATTTGGTTAGTGAGTTGCTTCACAAATGGTATGATCAATTGAAGCTAAAGCTTGTGAAGGAAGGATCTTAAGGTGGATCATTTTCGGTAAGTAGATCACCGAGCGAGTTTGTTCTAGACTTCGTGGAGACTGGCCGGAGTCCAAGGAGAGGTGACTAACGTGCTACAAAACTTGTAGTCCCTAACTTACTCTCTTTTTTTTTATAACTACTAGAATTGGAATGATTTTGGGTTTGGGATATGGTGCTATGTTCTTGATTAATTTTGTTGATCATTCTGCCGTGGTCCGCTATCATAGTGACCCTACCACCCTTCCTAACAAACCAAAATCTGTTTTCATGACTCGGTAAAGCCGTGGTAGGATATTAATCTAAATACAGCGGGAACTCACACGAGACAAATGATGATATCAGGTCTAAAGACTAACCTGTATTCATGTCATCTAAGAACTGCTATCTGAAGATAGGTATAATATAGTCTAGAAGTTATCGGTGAGTGTGTCTAGTGTACTCACCCCAGTAAGCACCTGTATATGATCTTAGGTGTCACACACCAATGGCTATGAGACCAACCATCGCCCCTCGTCGAGGTCTAGAAACGTATACACCAGTCTACTCCGGAATATCGATGCACAGTCTCAATATTCCTACTGTTGGGATGCTAGGCACCTCTAATAGGGTCTAAAGTGCGGCAGAAGCAGTAATTTTAAAAATCTAGAGAGCAATAGCAAATCCAAACTAAGAATCAAACCAAACTACTAAATTTGTCGCTAAACTAGTAAGCTAAAAATAAGAGTTGGCGGACTACAACTTTTGTAGCGTGTTAACCATCTCTCCTTGGACTCTGGCTTAACTCCACGAAGACTGGAACAAACTTGCTCAACGATCTCCTCATCCAAAATGATCCACCTTGAGATAACTCCAACACAAGTTTTAGCTTCAAATTGATCTCATCAAAATGAAGCAACCCACTAATTAAACTTGCTAAGAATGATTAGTAGGATATGTAGAATAATTAGCTTACTTAATTTTTCTCTTTTCTTTTCCTTTCTTTACTTGAAGAAAAACTCAAGAGGAGAAAGAAGAATCATGGAGGAGATAAGACTTTTTAAGAAGATAATGTTGAATAAACATATGAACTAGAAACAAAAATGAGTCATTACAAATAATGACCCACACAAATGATTCATAAAAAGAATCATTTCATGAATTCTACAACCATGACTCATTCTCATTTCTTTCATATAAATCTTATACTCCCATCATACATGTATCAACATATATGTTACATTATTTATATCAAATATAAATATTAATTAAAGAGAAGAAAATAATTAAGTAAGCTTGATATTAGTTAATATATAAATATATCGATATATAAATATACATTTAATTATTAAATCAACACCTGATTTAATATTCTGGCTATATCATATATATACCGGCTAATATCAACAAACACCCGATTAAAATACGTGTATCAAAAATACGTGTTTAATCGAACTTCTGCATGTATCCCTATACATGCCCTACATCATTTCGCATGTGCTGGAAAACCTCTGTGTGGGACTTTAAAGACTCGACAATACGCTGGCAGTAGGTTAGGATCATATCCATAGCCCACGAGCACGTCAGCAGTACTACCTGCAAGTAATGGCTACTCAGGTATTGAACGAAAGAACGTCAACGAGCAAACTCATCTGAACTCTGCAAAGTCTATCAGTGACATTACCGTACAGTTCGGTATTTTCGTCTAAGAGTATCGCACATTGGGTCTAGAGATTGGAATTTGTCAGACCCCAATAACTCGATAAGTTGTGCGACAGAGTACTCATAACCAACCAAAGATAAAACTGATAACACTTATCGGTTTATCTCCTCTGCGATGGCCATCGACTTGTAGTTGTAGTCATGTCCTGCATAGCGCGGCATCAACTCCCTATACCGGGAAAGACGGATCCCTTCGACCGCTCACTGCCTCCACGTGCTTCGAGACTATACCCAACGAAAACCTATTTGCACGACTCCTTTGAGTCGTGCTAGGGTAGAAGTCAAAGTATAATAGGAAAACACACATGGGACACTGTGGCAATCTCAAGTCCTAAGGACTACTCTGTACCCATGTTACAAGAGAACTGCTACCTGACATTGGTATATTACCAACTAGGAGTTCTCGGTGAGTCCGTCCAGTGTAACTCATCCAATGAGCACCTATATACAATCATTGATGTCAAACACCAATAGCGGCAGGATCAACTATCGCCTTCCAACCGGGTCAGGAAATGTACACACTAGTCTAAACTAGAGTACCGAGGCCCAGTCTCAATACTCCTACGACTAAGGGCTTTTAAGGATGTGCTTATCAACTACCCAGGCCCCACTAGTAAGATCTCCATCATCGTCTTGGTAGTCAAACAAAATCATAGGGCTTTATCTCATGTATAAATGATACGTGATAGTAAATAAAATGCATCACATGAAAGATAAAGGTAAACCAGATAGCATACTATCATCTCAAGTAAGATTGTACTCTCGTATAGGTGCTCCTTCAAATACAATAATTGCCTTGAAGGCACTTATATCCAATAATATCCCATTTGCACTTAAGGCCAATTATTGCGGTATCTCATACCCAACTTCTGTACTAACAGTTTTGCAAACTATGTTCGAGAACTAGCCTCAATTAGTAGACCCAGCATAGTTCATCTCTATGTTTTTCCCTGAATCTCAATTTCGCGGAGATCAAATATCTCCCGAACTTAGCTATACCTGCTTTAGTATTTTTCTGTACAGACGATGGGATCATGTCCATGAACAATTTTATCCAGCGAATTCTCAGGCGGTAGGCTTTTGTTGATTCACAATTAGCATCCAGCGCCACGACTATCCTACTTGGAACTATTTACAATATGCCGCTCTTCAAAAGAGGGTATACTTATAACTCGCGACAGACGCTCTATCTTCCATGTTACCTGGGATGCAAGAATCGGTAAACACCTCCTTCAAGAGGCTGCCGTTACCATATTCTAAGAACATCAAATGTTCTTCACTGCTACCCCATATTTCTCCAGAATTGGACTGATATCCATATCCTATATGGAGAAACACATGTGATCACCATTGTTTTACCGATTTGCATCATAGGAACATCGCTTCCTATCATGAGTATGTCATCCACATACCATATAAGGAATCTGACAACACTCCCTGCTACCTTCTTACAAATACCAGGTTCATCTCTCATTTTGATGAATTCAAACGCTTTGATTGTATCATCAAAATATATGATTCTTCGCCGCTATGCCTACTTTAGTCTAAAGATAAAGTTAAGCAACTTGCACACTTACCGCTGCTTCCACTGACTAAGATAACCCTTTGGCAGAGTCATATACATGTATACTTCTAAATCCAATTTAGAAAGAAGTTATAGTCATCCATCTGCCAGATATCACAGTCATGAAAGACAACATTGGAAAGTTTTATCTGTATGGAATTCAACACAGACACTGAATAGTTTCATCACAATCCACAACAGGTATTTGATGAAACTTTTAATACTAGTCTAGTCTTATTAGGTCAGTACCTTTCTATTTGCATTAATCTCAAAAGATCTACTTGCTCCTTATGAGTTTTACCCCTTCAGGAGCACCCAACATAGTCAACACTTTGTTGCAATGCATGGAGTCCAACTAGGATAACTCGGTATCCAACCATCAATCGAAAGTCTCCACTTCCTATGGCCTGCTGATAACTAATAGGGTCATCATCACATGATGCAAACTTCCTTGTCACCTGTCATGCCCCGCTTCCCAGTAGACAGAAACGGTGACGTGGCAAGCCCGTGATATATTTATATAGAGTACATTCCCTAAATAAATATACAAAGCGTATTAAAACAATAATACATATTGCAAGAATAAATGGAGACTGTAAAATTTTTCAACAAATATCTTTATTTATATTCAACTTTCAATATTTACAAGTACATGAGTTTCAACTAGAAAGTAAATACAATAAAGGAAAATGCCTAAATATGTGGCATACATAATCTGAATAAAAAGTGAAGCTAGGCTAATCGTGAGGAGCAATCCGGTTGTAGTCTTTCTCTGTTGCCTCCACTTTCTCCGTCTCGACCGTTTCTGACGAACATTCCAAGAAAACAAGGGTGGGTGGAATGCCCGTCTGTGAACTAGCGCTCGGTAAGTCCCAAGGATAAAGTAAGAGTAAAAATGAAAAGTATATAATATATATATTTATATGACGGGTAAAAGTATATGTTCATGGGTAAATATGTGCTATAGGTCTCTATATAGTCACTATGTTAACGTTAAGTTCCAAGTGTGAATGTCAACGCAGCCGTAGAAGTATTCTCAAGAGTGGGGCCCCAGAAGTAAGGAAACACAGGCCCGTTTCATATGTTAGCATCAGGGCTCTGGGCTGTGGATGAGTCGACCTGACTAATATTCAAGTAAAATAAAAAAAGAGGTTAATACAGAACTCCTGAAGCTCCGTTGGATTCACACAAGAAACTATTCCAAACATCCTGAGTATAAATAGTCTATAACATGTCTTAATATAGATTGCAAAAGATTTAGAATGAAGTCGAGTAAGTCAAGTAGAATACAAGTCGAGTCAATTGCAGTCATTGTTCGAGTCAAGTTAGTTCGAGTAGATTGGATTCGAGTTCATGTTCAAGTTTAGATTCGACTTAGGTTAAAGTTCGAGTTTGTGTTCGAGTTCGAATTTAGATTCAAGTTTGGATTCGGGTTTTGGATTCGAGTTCAGATCATTTCATATGAATTGATATAAACTGTTAAGATCTTATGTTCAGGAGAAATCAGCAACTGCTGCACATAGACGGCAGGATTTGTGTTTTTTTCCAAGACAATTATCATTGATAACTCCGTTAAGTTGTCTAACCTGAATAGTCAAGAACTCACTTTCTCCGGCTCCCTAGGGCTCAAGAGAAATGATACCACTTAAACATATATTAATCTAGAGTCCTTAAATATTGTTTGTATATCTCGAGGGGGTTTTATAAAAAATACTTTAATATAGTTTAAAAATAAATATCGATGGAGATTTATAATATTTAGGATTTTCATGAACATGTATTTTAATTGTTATGGTATTTTAGTGATAAAACATAGTTTTTAAAAGTTTGTGGTATTTTTATGAAAACTACTCTTTTTATAAAATTGGTGGTATTTTATTAAATTCCTAATCTTTCATTTTAAAAATATAGTTTCATAATATGTTTTTATTGAAAATACGAATTCATAGTTTTATATAATTTTCCAACGTTTAGTTTTGTTCAGAAAAGTCGTATTTCTTAAAAGCCGTATTTTTATTTCCTTTCGAGACCGAATAATCCGTGAGGAGTTCTGATTGCTAAGGATTTAAAATATCGATTTAAAAGAAACTCGTTTTAAAAAATGTGTAATATAAAACCTATTCTTTACATAAAACCCTATGTTTAGAAGCTCATGATATGAAACCATAGTGTGCGTGTGGGGTAAGTCGTTACCCCGTGAATGATCTAAAGGTTTATACTCTCTACTTATTAAAATTACGATTATATTAAAGTTCATGGTATTTTAATGAAAAATTTTATTATATAATTGTTTCACATGAAAATTTTATTAAACGAAAAGCTAAATGATTGTAAATAAGATTACGAGTGGTGTGAGAAAATTAGTTTGAACTATTTTGCGTAATGAGGGGAGTACAATTGTTAAAAAAATTATTATATCGGAGCTAACTCCACTATGTCGATGTGTTTTTAGAAGGCGATTTGAGATGAAAGAAATAGATAGAAAAGGGAACTTACTAGCTTAGATCGTTAACAAGAATGAGGGGAAGCTTTTGAGTGTCGTGGTGTTGTCGAAAAGGTTTCGGTCATCGGAATTTGATCGCTACTCCCATTGGATTGCTTAATTCCACTTGAATAGCCTTAACCCTTCTTGAACTTAGAGAATTTTGAGGAAATTTTCAGAATAAATGAGAGCTAGAGCATGGGGTGGTATTTATAGGGTAAAAATGAGAGAGGGTGTAAAATAAAAATGAATTAAAATGGATTTAATGGTGTTAATTAGGGATTTGAAAAGTCTTTGTTTGATTGCAAGAAAATTAAACAGTGCATGGGAGTTGAGGGGAACTGAAAGGACGAGTGTGCAAAGCACGGAGTCGAATAGGGCCATCAGGACCGTCGGCGGCAGGTGGAATAGTATTTTAGGCGGTTGGATTTGGTCCAATCGTCTCGAGATTTGTGCCACCTGCTTTAATCAATGTTTACTCTCTTTTGCGCATGTTTGATTTTTTCTGAAACCTTTCGATTCTCCGTGAATTGCACGTGCAACTCTTGGGCTTCCGAAAAATTAAAAAGAAATTTTTTTAAAAATAATTGGGACTGATGGGAATCGAACGCACAGGCTATGTCACAGCACTGTGGAGGCTCTACCAGTGAGCTACAAGTTACTTCTTATTTTTATTAAACAAAAATGACTTATAACTCCTATACAGGCTGAAATACCCTTTTCTATAAATTTAACAAATAATTCTGTACAGCGATTTCAGAGTTGTTACACTCTACCCTCCTTATAAAAAAAATTCCTCGAAATTTATATTTACATAGAGACTAATTTTCAAAAAGGTAAGGGTATCGTGTATGCATACCTTCTTCTCATTCCCAAGTTGATTCTCCTGTCGAATCCTTTCTCCACATCACTCGGACCAAGTTCACCTCCTTGTTCCGCAATGTCTTCACTTTTCGCTCTAGGATCTCAACTGGTTATTGCTCGCAGGTTAGGTCAGTATATACCATGAGCTCTGAGTGATCAAGTATATGGCTGGGGTCGCTCACATATCGTCGTAGTTGGGATATGTGGAACACGTTGTACATTCCTTCCAACAAGAATGTAGTGTTAAACGGTACGCCACTTCTCCAACTCATTCGAGTATGTCGAACGGTCCTATGTATCTTGGACTTAATTTACCCCTCTTGCCAAAACATACCACTCCTCTGTTTGGAGAGATCTTTAAGAATACATGCTCTCCGGGTTGAAACTCAAGATGTCGTCATTTTTTATCTGTCCAATACTTCTGTCGGTCCTGGGCTATGCACATCTTTTCCCTGATCGTGCGAACCACATCTATAGTTACCACGATCATCTCTGGTCCAAGGATTTCACAATCTCCAATATCGTCCCAACTCAGCAGGTAATGACATTTCCGTCCATAGAGTACTGCTGATGGTGTCATTCCAATGCTTGCCTAGTAGTTGTTGTTGTTTGAAAACTTCACTAGGTGTAGGTGATCTTCCCACGAACCTCCGAAGTCTAACATACAAGCTCTTAACCTATCTTCTAATATCTGAATTGTTCTCTCAGACTGTCCGTCTGTTTATGCCTGATATGCCGTGTTGAAATTCAGACTCGTCCCCACGCTAGCTTGCAGACTCTGCCAAAACTGTGATCGGAATCTTGTATCATGATCGGAGACGATGCAAACAGATACTCCATATAATCTCACGATCTCCTGCATTAGTTTAAGGGTGTCAATTATGGTACATCTTGAAGGTATAAATCTTACTTTAGATTTCTACTCACCTCCATATACTTCCTTGCTAATGTCTCAGTTGACTGGCCAACTCTGAATGGAATAAAGTGAGCCGACTTGGTGAGTCAATCCACAATAACTCAAATTGCGCCGTTACCCTTCATGATGTGAGGGAGAGCAGTCACGAAGTCTATGGTAATGTGTTGTCATTTCTATTCTGGGATTGGTAACGGCTGAAGTAGACCAGCGGTTTTGTGATGTTCAGCCTTCACTTGCTGACATACCAAACACTTGGCTACGTTCCTTGCTACTTCGCGCTTCATTCCATGCCACCAGTAGTGTCCTTGTACATCTTTGTACAGCCGGGGTGTACCGAGTACGAAGAGTTGTGAGCTTTTTTCATTAACTCTTCTCGAACAGGTCCGACTGGCACACATAAACGGCTTTCATATCGCAAGGATCCATCTTCGTAGATGATGAAGTCGGTTCGAAGTCCATTTTCTACTTGTTCTCGGATCTTTTGTAGCTTGGTGTTCATCTCAGAAAACTGCATTTTAATACCGCTCATTCATTATCTATTTTGTGATATATCGGTGCTATTAACTAATGTCCGCTCAGTAATTACATATTACAGGTATTCATGATAAAATACTAGAAACATACTCAGTATCACGGATATAGCGTTTGGGAGCCGACACTGCAATCAGAACAGAGAACCGACCAATATTCAAATAGCTCTTTTGCAATAAACAAGTGTGCACACAATTTTGGTCCAACACAATACATGTGTATCACTAGCTCTTTGACATGGACATGGACCATATGGGGGCTGCCCTTGAACAATTTATACAAGTGGGCACATGTGTGAGTTGATGTGTGTTTAATGCAAAAAGGTGTGATGTGAAATGATGCATCAATTTTCCCTCAAATTCCACTGAGTACAAACCAGGATTAATTAGAAGAATCAAACAATACCAGTGGGCAAGAGGAGAGCACACAAGTCCACCATACCAAAATGAGCCCATGTGCTCGGATCCAAACTCGCAAGTCCTCCTATAAAACCGGCGACACCGGTCTCCCTTGCTCCAAACATCCCCATTTTTCTTCTGGCACTTTATAGGAATTGCATTATTTCTTTTATATTGTTTGTTTATTCTATTTTGATGCCTATAAATACAAGAGCAGATGAGAGGCAAGGGGTGCATAGATATTATACCTTTTTCCATTTTTGTTTGCTTTTGGTTTAGGCTTGAGAGTTGTATGAGGTTTAACTTGGCCTCTTCTTCTTCTTCCCTCTTGAAGTTTTCTTTGGAGAGCTTCATTATGGAGGTTGAACAAATTACCAATATCTTGTACCTCAATTTTATCAAGTGTTAATAATATTTCTTTTGTTTGTTTACTTGCTTCTTTGTTTCTTGCTTTCTTTTCATTATGATGTGTAACTAATCTTTCTTTGGTTGTGGTAATGGTGAGGAAATGAGATGAAAGGCTTTGCCTCCTCCTCCTCTTGTTAATGTTTAGTGTGCTTATATATATGATTCTAACTTAAAGATTGTTTATGTATTGATGTGATATGGTATTTTGAAACATGGTTACTTTGTAACCTCTTCATATACCATATTCACTCCCTTTCCCCATTTCAATGTTTAAGTTAAAATCAATTTGGTGTAAAGGGAAAGGGTAGAAGAATGGGACCTATTATGGGTTTGCTAAGTTGAGATATGCTATTTTGTGATCAAGTGCTTGACAATCGCTTGGTTTCATATACGATATACTATCATAAACACTTAGCAAACTCAACACTAAAATCGTTTGCTCTCACTCTCTAATTTGTGTTTTTGATGTTATGGTATGCTTGCTAACCCTCGTGCTTAGTGTTGATACCCCAAACTTGGCCATACAAACGGTAAGTGAACAAAACGGACTCGTTTCGTGTTTTGCGGAGAATATCGGAATTTGATGATTTGTGCTTCGCAACCGCCTTAACAAGTCATGCTTCATACCGGGATCGACGTAAGGACGGACAACTCATGATCAAGGGAGCGTCGAAAGAATCGTCACGATTCGACCTTCCGAACCAAAGCCACAACCACTTCTTTCTTAACTTGTTTTCTTTGTTATCTTGTTTTCGTATTCTTTCTATTTTTAGTAACAAACCAAACCATTCATTATTTGTTGAACCTTAAACAACAAGAGCTAATACACAATTCCCTGCGGATTGACCCGTACTTGCAGGCTTGCTACAACGCGCCATGCACTTGCGGTTTATAAATTTTAAAACGAGAACGAGCTCGCGTGCGCATCCATTTCTTGAAACATATCCATTTCCAAATCATACGCGTTTGCGCGCGGGGTGAAGTCCCAAAAAGTTTTTGGCGCCATTGCCGGGGAGTTTGTAGTCATTAGGTATTTTTTTTAGGTTCGTACTAACAATCTAACCACTAATTCAAAAAAAAAATTCAATACTAACATAACACACAATTTTCTGATTTTGTTATCTGTTGCTGAACCTGCTAACACCCTGAAATTTTTTTTTTAAAATCAAGTTATACCATAAGAGCACTTAGCTAGCCTAGAGAACCCACCAAAAATTCGAGCACCTAACTCCTAAACAAAACCGGCAATATCAGTGAAAAATCTGAGGCCGCCAGTCTGCTTTTTCGAATTTGGCTAGTCGTATTGTTTAATTTTTATAATTTTTAGTGTGCAGGAATTGGGGAATATATATCGCTTTTTGACACTAAATATCGTATTTTCTGACATTTCAGATTTTCAAGGAATTACGCCAGCGATCGTGCGGAGCGAGGATCAAATTCAATTCCAAAACGTTAGTAAAGTGCAGTACCAAAGATCCGGGTAGTTTGACCCGCGCAAGCGAACATTCAAACACTCGTAATCACTTCAAAGGGGTTTCTTAACCCAAAATCGTATCGGTACGTATTTTTCTAATACCTTCGCTCAAATACGACGTGTTCCAATATTCAATCTTCTGCAGGATTCTTCGCACAAACTTGCCACCAATTGTACAGAGAACTAACCCGTATTTTGTGCAGCGCTTAAGCCTAAATGAAAAAGAATTGCTTAAATTGCTTGATTTCTTAAATTATTTTATTGATTGCGCATTTTCATCTTAATACGGATATTAAGGGCATGACCAAACAAGATACGGTAAAGGATTTCATCACCTTTCTCCGTAGCCCACAAATCACAAAACTGCATTCTTGCATACCCACAGTAATTTAAAATCAACTAGAACTTTGACTTTAAGGACTTTCCGCTCATTAGGAGAAGTTGACTATGTTTAGAACACCGCTTAATGGTATATCGTTCACGGGGTGTCTAGGCAAGTGTTCAAGAGAAAGGGTTATCTAATTAAGGAACTTCACGAAAGCGTTGGAAAACCTCCCCTTATCTCTTGCACTTACTTGGCTTCGTGATCCATATATCTTGAGCCCGTTTCTCGACACGGTTTTATTTCGACAATCAGGTTCTTGAGCAGGTTTAGTTGACTTAGTATAACATAGACTACTAGAGGTGTGATACTTTTGGTTTTTGTGATATTTGTGAATTCTTGATGATATTGGTGATACACGATTTAATTCAATTTTTCACGATTCTGCTTCCTTTGTTTATACTCAGTCCTAATTCTTTTGTTCAAATTGCCATGATTCTTGCCACATTCATGAAAATTGTCCTTTTCTAGGGGGTGGCCAACTGTCCCAGATTTTTTATAACGGTCACCCACCTAACACTCTTGAATCCAGTCCTACTTCAATTAGAGACCTAATGATTAAAGATTTAGAGAAAGAGGTCGCCAGGGTAATTGTTTTAGCATCACCACGTCACAACCCTCTCTTTCTAAAACAACTAACCCATCCTTAGGGAATGATGGTGAGATGAATGATAGGTTGACCGCTTTAGAGAAGGGTATTGAAGTAATAATTGCGGTCGAGAATCAAACAACTTCTACGCTAGCCCTGTTTATACAGCAGTCTGAGCAATGGTTTCACGCTCAAGCTCAATCTTTGGTTAGAATTGAAGAGCATATAGCTGTAAGGATTCTAAAGAGTGAACACAGTCAATTAGAACAACATAGTGTCAATATCTGTCATCTAGGAAGTCACCCGAGTAAGATAAACGATCAATTGAATTTTGATGACTTCATAGATGATGATGTGAATGAATTGACTAATTGTTATCAGGACAAACAGGAAAACCCTCTAAGTCAGTCCACCACTAGCCTTCAGGTACTAATTGAACCTCTTGTCACTAGTGATTTAGAGGATGATTTAACCAAAGTGCTACTTGAAGAGGAAATTCATGAACTGACTAATTTTCGCGCTCCGGTTTTAAAGGAGGGAGCCTGTGAATTTGACGGGTATGGTTGGGATAGATTGTTAGAGGAAATTAATAATCAGAAAACCACAATTTTTGTATCACCTGTTGATATTGTTTCGGAAGAAACGTTAGTGTGGTAATTTACTTTTTTAGATGACATGAACCTACCTAGATCTGAATGTGAAGAAGAAGAACTCGTTTTGGGAATAATGAGCTATAGCAGTGAGAATAAGATTGTGCAGGATTAAAAGGAGGAAGGCAGCCTTCATAAATTTTCTTTCTGGCAAAGTTTTGAGCAATTATTTGCTGATGAACTTGATATCCTAGGTGAATTTGATTCGGGATCAATTAGGGAACATTCCATGAACCTTTCCTTTTCCAAATTTTTTGTGGATAAACTTCAGTTTTTAGATGAACTTGACACCGAAACTCATCACGTGCTTCTTGAAAATTCAATTCATTCGAACAACAATTCTTTTTCCTCTTCAAAACGCCGTCTTCACCTTCAGCGTCTTCCGATCCCTACTTACACACACCCATACCCTTCATTAACAACTAACACATTCTTTTTCTTTTTCTTTCTTTTATACGTATTCTTTTACCAGCCCTTGCATTATATCGATAAAAAATTTGAGTCGCTGGTATTAATTTCTGAACTAACAATGTCGTTTAACTTGTGAATAATATAATTAATCTTTGTTTTTCTTAGATTTTTTCTTGTAAATAAGATCTCACCCGTTAGGGGGTGAGTGCTGAATCTTTGAGGACAGCACGCTGATTTAGCTTCTAGTTTGAGTAAATTGTATGGAGTGTGGTTTCTTTTTGTTGGGGTTTTTTTTTGTAAAATGTCCTTTATAAAGTCACCAGATCCCTGACCTCGACCCCTTCTTATCACCACTCAAATAGATCTAGATATTTCCTCTGCTCTCCCCAAACCTTCCTCCAAAACCCTAACCCCTTTGCTCGGAATCCCACCGGCGAGTCCATCTAAAAATCCGGCGACGACGGCCTTATTGCCTCCGATCATCGATTGCCTTCTTCAGCTCCGTAAGATTTTCTCTTCCCCCCTCTCCTGCATTGTTTAAATTTTCTGAAAACTTGACCAACCCATAAATCTTGGCCCCTTTTGAATTAGAGAGAAATTTTGTCAATGTATTCACCCACGAGGTGTTTGGGAGCTATTTTCATATTGCTATCCGACAGTTGGGATGGGAGTTTTTGCTGTATGGAGATGAGAGGTTGTGTGCTTGTGAGCATTTGGTAGATGAGTTCTACGACGCTCTAAGAAATGGTGAAATACTTCAGGATCGTATTCGATTTCACTTTCAGGGTAGACGGAGGGTATTCTCAACATATACGATATCCAATGTCACCAACATCCCTACCCGATGGTTTTCAGAGACCATTAGAGCTTGCCCACTATAGGACGATCATGGGGGCATGGTATGAGTTATGAGATGCTGGGTTAAATGCCCAGCAAATCTACCGAAATGTCTATACGGCTTGCCGCTGGGCATATCGTAATGTTAGGGGGATCATTCGAGTCTCCTCATTTCCAACGATTGTGGGGTACATTTTTCATTGTTTAATGACCAAGGATTATCAATTTTGCATGGCGAGCATGCTATTTGCCATAATCAAGGAAAGTGCCGCGGCACACAAATCCTTACTTCCTATCTTCGTCACACAAATTTTTCGCTACTATATGGAGGACGATGCAGCCTGCATCACTATGTACGACACTATCACGGTGGAGATTGAGAGGATCTCACCAGGTTATACTGACGGCAGGAGTGAGCAGCAGATTTGGTCACCCACAGACCCCAGCGAGCATGCGGCACCACAGACTTCCTCAGAGATTTACTTGAGAAAGGACGTTCCGACTGATCCATATGAACTATACAGGATGGAGGTCCGTGGCATCAAAACTTTGATCAGGAAGAAGAAAATAAAATAACAACTTAGTTAGATCTTAGCGAACCAGGAAGAAGCAAGCGAGAGAAGCAGAACCAAGGGCAAGGCCAAGCGACGATGAGGACATCGTCATCTTCAGTTTGGGAGGGGATCTGTTTTGGATGAATTTTGTATCAGCATATAGTTGCATGTGCGTATTTCCTGCATTTTCAGCACTTTACATTATGTATTTTTCTTTTCTTTGCATGTAGTAGCATTTCATATCTGCTTTAGTACTACATTGTATTGAAAAGCTTATAAAAATTTAAAAATTTCTCAAAAACATAAAAACTTGTTTTTCATGTTAACTAGCGAGGGGACTTAGATTCAAAATCTAAGGGTTCGGTCAATAAGTTTGAAATAACTAAATCCTTTTTATGAGACTGACGACCCGAAAAATAACCCTCTCTTATGTTTAATCATAGCTGATATACATCTTTTATAACACTTGACACGTGTCGTATGTGTTTGAGAATTTGATAAAATTCTGACCTGTCTGAAAAACTTTTTTAAAAAAATTAATAAATATCTTTAGGATCAAACAGGTTTGTTCTGAGTTAAGCAATATCAAGAATAGTTCCTACAGTGAAGTAGATATGCTAGAGTTTATTGAGGTTTTAATAGAAGGTATAAGTCTGAAAAATAACCCATCTTGAACCTTGTTGAAGTAATTACACACCTTATCCACAAGTAACGTCTTCGGATTTAACAGAAAAACTGGCTACATCTCTGTTTTCACTAAGTTCAGAATATTTTAAATAAAATGAGTCTTTTTTTGTGACCTTGGTAACTTGGGTAATTAAGTTCTTAGGGTGTTTCCACACCTAATGCCCTAAAACCATCTGGTTTGGGAGTCATTGACCCAAAACTCGCTAAGTTTCCAATCGCCAAATAAAACAAGCTAAGCAAGTGTTCTCTCCGAGTTAAAAGTCATCATAGTTCTTTGTGGGAGAATAACCTTGGCAAAGACAAGTTTTCCAATAAAACAGTTTTTTCACGCAGATATGAAGGTATATTTATAAAGACGTTTTGCACGATAACTTGGGTGTGTATGAACAGCAACGAGTGAAAGGTAGGAGTGAAAAATAAGACTTAGGTTCTCTGTTAAAAACGATAGAAATTCTGACTTGAAACCTAACTTGAGAACAAAACTTGAGAAAATCTTAACTCCTTTCAAACTCGTGTGATCCTTTAGAAGTTTATCCTGGTCCGTACTTAAGACATGATGACCCAAATCAAGTTCTTAAAAACTTATGGACACTATCCGCACAATCACGTAAAGACGCGTATAAGCTTATGTTAAAAAAATTGTGAGGAGTAAAAAATAGGGTTTAACGTTTCTGACTTGGGTGATAGAACTTCTAACTTTGATCTCTAACTTAAGATTAGAATCAACAGTTTCTCCACAACGCCAACTTGACTGGATTTTGTGGGTATAATCTGCTGAAAACCCTCGGGAGACAACACTCCTCCTACTAGGGACACCTATAATTTAACGGCTTGTTGGACATGCTCAGTGCAATCGCGTTCCCTGCGAAAGTGAGGCTCGGATTTTTTGATTTGCTCGGGACGAGTAAAATATAAGTTTGGGGGTATTTGTTCATCTCAGAAAACTGCATTTTAATACCGCTCATTCATTATCTATTTTGTGATATATCGGTGCTATTAACCAATGTCTGCTCAGTTATTACATATTACAGGTATTCATGACAAAATACTAGAAACATACTCAGTATCACGGATATAACGTTTGAGAGCCGACACTGCAATCAGAACAGAGAACCGACCGATATTCAAAGAGCTCTTTTGCAATAAACAAGTGTGCACACAATTTTGGTCCAACACAATACATGTGTAACACTAGCTCTTTGACATGGACCATATGGGGGCTTCCCTTACACAGTTTATGCAAGTGGGCACATGTGTGAGTTGATGTGTGTTTAATGCAAAAAGGTGTGATGTGAAATGATGCATCAATTTTCCCTCAAATTCTACTGAGTACAAACCAGGGTTAATTAGAAGAATCAAACAATACCAATGGGCAAGAGGAGAGCACACAAGTCCACCATACTAAAACGAGCCCATGTGCTCGGATCCAAACTGGCAAGTCCCCCTATAAAACTAGCGACGTCGGTCCCCCTTACTCTAAACATTCCCATTTTTCTTCTGGCACTTTATAGGCATCACATCATTTCTTTTATATTGTTTGTTTATTCTATTTTGATTCCTATAAATACCAGAACAGATAAGAGGCAAGGGGGTGCATAGATATTATACCTTTTTCCATTTTTGTTTGTTTTTGGTTTAGGCTTGAGAGTTGTGTGAGCTTTAACTTGGTCTCTTCTTCTTCTTCTCTCTTGAAGCTTTCTTTGGAAAGTTTTATTATGGAGGTTGAACAAGTTACCAATATCTTGTACCTCAATTTTATCAAGTGTTAATAATATTGCTTTTGTTTGTTTACTTTCTTCTTTGTTTTTTACTTTCTTTTCATTATGATGTGTAACTGATCTTTCTTTGGTTGTGGTAATGGTGAGGAAATGAGATGAAAGGTTTTGCCTCCTCCGCCACTTTTTAATGTTTAATGTGCTTATATATATGATTCTAACTTAAAGATTGTTTATGTATTGATGTGATATGGTATTTTGAAACATGGTTACTTTGTAACCTCTTCATATACCATATTCACTCCCTTTCCTCATTTCAATGTTTAAATTAAAATCGATTTGGTGTTAAGTTTGCTAAGTTGAGATATGGTATTTTGTGATCAAGTGCTTGCCAATCGCTTGGTTTCATATACGATATACTATCACAAACACTTAGCAAACTCAACACTAAAATCATTTACTCTCGCTCTCTAATTTGTGTTTTTGATGTTGTGGTATGCTTGCTAACCCTCGTGCTTAGTGTTGATACCCCAAGCTTGGACATACAAACGGTAAGTGAACAAAACAGACTCGTTTCGCGTTTTGCGGCGAATATCGGAATTTGATGATTTGTTCTTCGCAACCGCCTTGATAAGTTATGCTTCATGCCGGGATCGACATAAGGACGGACAACTCATGATCAAGGGAGCGTCGAAGGAACCATCGCGATTTGACCTTCCGAGCCAAAAACACAACCACTTCATTCTTAACTTGTTTTCTTTGTTATCTTGTTTTCGTATTCTTTCTATTTTTAGTGAAAAACCAATCCGTTCAATATTTGTTGAACCTTAAACAACAAGACCTAATACACAATTCCCTGTGGATCGACCCGTACTTTCCGGCTTGCTACAACGCATCGTGCACTTGCGGTTTAAAAATTTTAAAATGAGAATGAGCTCGTGTGCGCATCCATTTCTTAAAACATATCTATTTCCAAAACATACACGTTTGTGCACGCGGGTGAAGTCCCAACACTTGACATCATTGGCTTGAGCTGCCTTGATCTAATTTACAAGAGTGGACTGTATATGTATGTTCATCAAATATGAAGCATTCCCTGGCATAACTATTTCGATCTCCAATCCGTGCAATTCTTTCTGTAGCTTCCATTGAGCGGTGAGGTTCATTGCTAATGGCTGACGACTAAGTGCATAGGGAACTACGTTCACCTTTTCAGGATGATACTGTAGGTTGATGTCGAAGTCCGCCATGAGTTCTACTCGTCTTCTCTGCCGCATATTGTGTTCCTTCTGAGTAAATATATACTTCATACTCTTGTGGTCAGTGTATAATCCACTCGCTCTCCCAAAAGATAGTGGCGCCAAATCTTGAGTGCGAAAACCACCGCTGCCAGTTCCAGATCATGTGTTGGATAGTTGAGTTCATGAAGTTTTAATTGCCTTGATGCAAAAGCCACAATTTTTCCATGCTGGTATAGAACACATCCTAATCCTTTACCGGACGCATCACAACGCACATCGAATCCTCCAGATTGATCCGGTATTACGAAGATAGGAGCATAGGTTAATCTCGACTTGAGTTCTACAAAAGCCTTCTCACATGTTTCTGACCACACGAATACTTCGTCTTTACGTGTGAGCTTGGTCAGGGGTGCTGCAATCTTTGAGAATCCTTCAATTAATCGTTGGTAGTATCCTGCTAAGCCCAAGAAACTTCTTATATTTTTCACCGTCTTTGGTGTTGGCCACTGCTGACAGCTGACATCTTAGCTGGGTCCACAGAGATTCCTTCGCATGAAACGATATGTCCGAGAAATCTGACTTGATCTAGCTAAAATTCACACTTGTTATATTTGGCGGAAAGTTGATGTTGTCGTAATGTCTCCAGGACAATCCGTAAGTGCTCGGCGTACTCTTTCCGATTCTTTGAATACACCAGGATGTCGTCGATGAAGATAACAAACCGGTCTAAGTACTCTCGGAAAACTTGGTTCATCAAGTTCATAAAAATGGCAGGTGCATTGGTCACTCCAAATAGCATTACGAGATATTCATAATGAATATAATGAGTCCTAAATGCCGTCTTCGGAATGTCGGACTTCTTGACCTTCACTTGATGATATTTTGAACGAAGATCTAATTTTAAAAAGACACAAAATCCATTTAACTGATCGAAAAGGTCATCGATGCAAGGTAGTGGATACTTGTTGATTAGTCTAAAATATTGCACATTTGAATGAATATTTTCCCTACTATTGTTAAGTACTAAAAGGTGTTTATTTTAGATATAGAACATATGTGGGTTTATTTGTAAAAAGTTTATTATCATTTGTTTCTATATTATAATTAATATAATGAGGGAAAATATATGTATATAATATTTAAATGAAATCTTAATAATTAAAATATGCATATCATATCAAATAATTCTAATCAATATTCTTAAGATATTATATTATATAAATGGTTAGGATAATATCTCAAAAATATAAAATGCTACTAAACACTTTGATTTGAGGTATTGTGCAGATATTAGATCGGATCTGGAATCCAGGTAAGAGATCCCAGTCAAATCGGGATATCGAAACCTAATCTGCTAAATTTTAGAAGCAAATCGAGAGATCTAACAACGGCAGAGACTCGGAGTATTATTTTCAGAATCTAGACATCAAAAGGATCTCCACATATCTACACAAGAGACTAGAAGAAATATCAAATCCTGATTCCACCAGGTTGCGGCGGAAGGGCAGCCAAACATAGCAAAATGCGGCGGATCCACGACTCATTGGTAGCCGTCGAATGTGAGATTTTGTGGCTTTGGATCGTAACTGTAAATCCTCACATATGGAATCTAGGCTTTCTGGTTTCAAATACTATATAAAGGACCAAGAGCTGTACATTCAAAAATTATCACCGAAGAGATCAAGAGATCTACGTATCCGAGTGATCATCATCTATTCATCAACCTACATAAAGAGAGAGATCTAGAGCAAACTAGGGTTCTTGTAATCTACTTTCTAAGGAGAATTTTAAATGCAATAGTTGATTAATAAAGATAGATATTATTTTAATTCATTTCGCATTTACTTTTTCTGCACTTACTTTTACGCATTACTTTTTCTGCACCTTAATTATGATTTCTTTCTTCTTCAACCTTTCTTCCCTAACGATGAGCGAGTAATTCCTAGCTTGCTAGGGTTTGTAGAATAGGGTAGGATAATGGATGAAGAAATCTTTTAACTTCTTTTAAATATTTTAAAGTTTATAAATTTTAGCAAAATAAATGTTAGCCTCCTTATCGGGCACACCATCAATTTATTGATAGTCTCGACCGCGATTTGAGATCAGTTAAACATTCTTTTTTATTAAGGGCTTGACATAGATAAAGATCAATGAAAGGATAAGGGTTAGTAGTGGGAAACCTTATTCCCTCCAAGAACCCTAATCTACATTCATCACTATCGCTTTAGTTTTAAACTATTAAAAGATAAAAGAGTTGTTTTTAAATATTCATCCATTAACTACTAAGTCCTATGAACCCTACAAGCCTTTTTATTATAAATCTTATATCCGTTTTAAAATATAACGACAAAAAATCACCCATCTTTCATCAACTCGTCTAAAGTAAGAAAAGAGTTCACGTTTCCCTGCGGACGACCCGTACTCATCGCGGCTAGCTACTAGCAACACCGCCTTGATTACGGTTATTTACAAAAACACTTTTTCACGATCAATCAAATAGCACCGCTGCCGGGAAAATGGTCGTAATTTTTTTCCTTATTATTCGGGTTGATTTCTTATTAAATCCAACAAAGATAAAATAAAAGAGAACCAAAACCGCATCTTGTGTGTCTAACGATTATTGTGCGAGTTTTGCAAGAAAATCTGGAGTAACTGGAGTAAGGAAACAGAGATTCAGAGACTTTCAACGTGGATCAGAGGAGCACAGGGGTGCTCGGAAGAAAAATTAGTAGAAGATCCTCCAAGGCGGCGGCGGAACCGCGGCTTATTAGTGGAATTGGGCCCCTAAAATTCTCAGGTACTCCCCTATTATCTTTCTCTCTCCTTTAAATCTCCCATAATCTGATTTTACCTACAGAATTCTTTGCAAATATCGCCGCTCAAAAATCTTTTTGCGTGTTTTGATTTCGAATTGTTTTTGCATATTTTAAACCGGATTTTAAGGGGCAATAAACCTAAATCCAGATTAGGTGGGGATTTCATCAACCGTCCTAGGCCCCACAAATCACAAAACGAGCATATTCTCACCCTACATTAATTAAAAAATATCTAGACCTAGCCCGTAAGGACATTCGCGCTCAATTAAGACAGAGGAGGGTCATGGGTAATCTATTGATTATCCGCATTTCTCTTATGGTGTCTTAGGCAAGTGTGACTAAGGAAAGTGGTTACTTAATTAGTCCTTCTATTTCGGTAATTCGTATAGCGGATACCTCCTACTTACCTGGCACTTATTTGGCCACAAGATTGATAAGATGGTAGTAGAGGATTGATCCTGCGACTTGTCCTTTGGAACTCTAGGAGCGGTCTAGTGACTTGACTTAGGAGACCTTAACTCTAAGGATTGATTGTGCATTTTGTGATTTATTGAGTTAAGCCTCAAGTCCGACTATCTTTCCAAAACAAGCCATCTAAAAATCGTTCTCACATATGCTGCCACGTGCACTAAACCCGCTTAGTGCATGATCGGCTTGACACGGGATTCTAGTGCCCGTCTTGTCCGCGTTTTTGCTGTTGACTCCAAAGTCGACACTTCTTCATCTTCTATTTCTCCTCCACCCACAACATCTCCCGAGATGGACGGATCTCCATCAGGATTTTACGATACGACCCTTCTACCACCCGTAGGTACGCAGAATCCACCGCGCATCTCTCTCCAAGAAAGATGCTACCCCATACTTGGGCCCCTTCCTACTTGTATATCTCTTCCACCAGCCAATGGGGATAATTTTGAAATTAAACCCCACTTCATCAACCTATTGTCCAAATTTCACGGGTTTGAATCTGAAGACGCATACATTTTTATAACCAAATTTGAAAACGTATGTGCAATGATGAGTACCACCCAACTATCAGGGATGCTCTGCAATTACGTCTTCTCCCTTTTACCTTGTGCGATCTAGCAGAAAAATGGCTATATAGAACCGCAGCACATTCTATCCGTAAATGGGATGAATTCTTTATAGCATTCCTTAAGAAATTCTATTCTCATCACAAGACCGCCCGTATTCGGTGCGAGATTAACCAGTTTACCCAACTTCTCAACGAACCCTTTTGAAAATGTTTTGAACGGTTTAAAAATCTTCTTGTCTAATGCCCTCATCACGGAATCGATAGATGGAAATTTTGCCGAATTATATATGAGGGTGTTAATCCAGCGACAAAACAAATGCTAGAAACCATTTGTCAATGTCATTTCATGTCAAAAGACGATGGCGAAGTATGGCAATTTCTGGAAGATCTCGCCGAACAAACGTTACAATGGGAAAGCACTAGACCAACATCGTCTTCATCTAGAGCAGGTATCCATCAGCTCGATGTTTCCATCGCAGTGAAAACCGAATTGGCCGTGATGCAAAAGAAACTCGAAGCTATAGAAAACAAATTCTCGTCAGCCTCCCTAAACCAAGTTACGCTCCCCAAAATAGTGTGTAGTTGTTGTTTTGACCCATCACATTTAACGGAAGAGCGTCCTTTGAATTCTCCGTCTCAAGGTCAAGAACAAACTAATGTTGTTTTTCAGCAACAACCTAGAAATGACCCTTATTCATCCACATATTGTAACAAATCTAATTTCATTGTACAAAAATTTTCAAGTTAATGTATAGAATAGAGTTTCAAGCCTGAGCACAAGTTATAAATTTAATTTGTTTTAGAACAGTAAGAAAACACTTGTAGCTCATTGGTAAAGACTTGCACTGCTGTGACATAGCCCCTGTGTTCGAATCCCCCCCTCCCCCACTGCATATAATTTTTAATGATTTTTATTTTAAACTTTTTGGAAGCCCAAAAGTTTACACGTGCTATACATGCCGGCCCCTCCGTCGGGAATGCTTCCATGTTTTGAACCCTAATCCTTTGGCCTACCTCCACAACTCCCATGCTGTTTGATTTCTCTGTAAATTAACAGAGAGTGTAAATTCACTCATAAATTCAATTTTAAATGCATTTTTAATTCTCTTTTTAATTCTCAAAATCCTAATTCTACCTTATAAATACAATCCCACACCCTAGCCTCTTCATTCTGAAATTTATTGTAAAAAATTCTCAAAATTTCCCAAGCCAAAGAAGGGTACAAGTGGAGTTAGCACTAGGTCAAGTTCCAGCGAGGATTGGAGACAATTCAGGCGACCCCGCGGCTCTGCGAAACCACCAAACCTTCCTTCAACCTCCCATTTCTTCTCTAAGCTAGTAAGTCCCCTCTCATCTCCTCTTTTCCTAAATTAAAAAGTTCTCTTTTAAAAAATCGTCGGAAGTGGAGTTATTCCGACATCCATTTCTAAACTCTTTAATAACACAACTTTTCTTAATAACCATTCATCCATTTTATTACAACTTACTTAGTAATCATGAAACAACCTTTGAGAATAAGTTTCATCTCAAAATACTATGATATGTTACTTTTATTTGAAATTTTCGTTTAAATACCACAAACTTACATATGACATATTTTAATACCTTTCCTTATACTACTTTAGGAAAATCTCACGAGATAATGACCTACCTCTCACAACACGCATCATAACATAGCATGATTTTCTTTTAGCAATATTTTCGGGGGAAGTACGACTTTTACATCAAAATAACATAAACTATTCAGAACCGTATTTTTTTGAATTGTGTTATTTACATTCCTTGCGATTAAGCCTCTACAACCTATTTTGGGGAACCCAATCGTGATGGTGTAGGTTATCGTACAACCTCGGGACTAGTAGAGCGAGATGCAGACCTCCTCACGGAGCATACGATCTCGATGGAATTTTTAATACAATTTTTAAGAAAAATGTGATTTTCTATTTAATAAATAAATGTTATTTTTAATAACTATATATAAATAGTATCAAACCATCTATTTTAAATATATAATAAATTCCATGTTTTATTAAACAAAAGAAAAAGAATTACATTTCCATGAAAATACCATCAAGCATCCATATAAGTCAAATTTACACAAAAATACCATGAACTATTCAACTAGGTATTTATTCACTAGAATACCTCACTTTTAAAATTCACATCCATGAAAACCATAAATACGATAAATAAATACTTAGGGATTATTTTGAAATTATACTAAAAATATTTTTCATAAAACCCTCTCAAATTATATTAATTTACAATAAGGACCCTAGTAAATATAGGTTTAAGCAGGACCAATTCTCTTGAGTCTCAGGGAGCCAGAGAAAGTGGGTGCTATCCTATTTAAGGTAGAAAACTAAAATGGGGTTATCAATGGTAATTGGCTTAGAAAAAGTCACAAATCTTGCCGTCCATATACAACAGTTACCGATAACTCCTAAACCTAATTCAGGACTCAAATCTGTTTAAAGTGTCTGACTCAATCTGAGTCTCGGTCTAATATGAATACGATCCAAACATGAATCCAACTATAACTCCATTTCAACATGAACCCAATGTATCAAACATCAACACTTGAACATGAACATGCAACATGACTCGACTGGACCGAACCATGGACATATTTTCAACTTGACTACATGACTATCCGTTTACATCCAATCCATTTACATGAACAACTTATATCATGGTTTCAGCAAGTCTTATACAACAAATCAATACAATCAATAAAATATGCATTACGGGGTTTTAACTGGGTAGTTTGGTACGGAATGTATTAGAAGTGGCACGAAACGGTCACTTTAATACACTAACCTGAATATCTGTGCTGTTGTCCTGTGGCTTAACGGGTCCTTGTGCTCCGTATACCTTAGTCCACGGAATAGTTGGACTCCTCTCGTATACACTGATGCATTCTGTACCAAGCTACAAACAAATGCGTTAGTATAACTAAAACAAATAAATTACCATATATATTTCTTTTACTTGATCTATTCTTATCTCTTTCTTAGGACTTACCGAGCGATTGTTCGCTGACGATATTCCTATTTATTCTTTCTTTGGAATGTTGTCAGGAGGACCCGACTCTCAGGAGATCGGGCCCAGCCAGGAAGATTTGGAGCAGTTTGCTGAGGAACCAAAGTTTTAGCTCATACTTGTACTTATCTTACTTTTAATTCATATGCTATTGTTTAGACATCGCTTTCCATTATTTTATTTTACTTTCCAGTGTATGTAAAGAATGAATATAAATAAAAAGTTGTTGTTTCATTACATCTCTTGTCACTCTTGTGCTTTACTTTTATATTTCTTATTTAATCTTAACATGTTTACTTCTGAGTAAATACGTCGCGTCCCTACCACATCTACTTCCCCATACATTAAGAAGGGGGCTTGATAGGTTTTGTTGGTGGCCCATGTAGGTCAGTTCTGCGTGGAAACCTGCATAACCATGCCGGATCAGTTCTGCATGGAATTCTAAGCAATATATCACAAGAATTATAAGAATCAACAACTAAACATTCTTTACATTTCATATTCCTTGAATCTATCTTAACCATATTTTTCTTTCAAGGTTGTGCATTCTCCCAACAATACGAACACGAACGTCAATGGCAACACTACACCAGCACCTCTACCACTTACACCTACCGTAGCTGCTTCGACCAACGAGCAGACGGTTTTGCTTGAGGCAATCAAGAGCCTCTTGGATGGACAGCAGCAGACTGCTATACTTCTAAACCGTCCAAAAGCTGAGGCACCCGGTGTGAAACAATTCCGGGTACTACACCCTAAATAATTCTCTAGGAAAGAGAGCCCTTTGGAAACTGAAGAATGGGCTCAGTCGATCGAAGACGATCTGGCAGCAGCACAAGTACCAGAGATCGCTTGGGTAAGGGTTGCAAAGTTACAACTCACGGATAATGCCAGGGTATGGTGGAAGGTGGAAGAAAGCCGTCTTGTCCAGCCGATTGAGTGGAGGATTTTTCATGAGATGTTCGACGCGAAATATTTTCTCGAGACTGCCCGATTTGACATGGAGCAGCAATTAATCCACCTGTAACAAGGTTCGATATGGACCAAATCTGTTGATGAGTATGACGCTGAATTCACCATGCTGGGCAGGTAAAATATGTCTCAAATATTCAATTTCCTTATATCACATACTACACTGCTAACACGAGACCGCAACAGGTTTGTGGCCCATCTCATACCGACTGCTGAGATCAGAACACGACGATTTCAACAGGAGTTGGACCCGGAGATCCAAGCTGCATTAGCTACAGTGGATTTCCCAACCCATGATTTGGCTTTGAAGGCTGCCCGAAAATATGAGGCAGTAGTAAAAAAGAAGGGCAAACCTCAATCTTCCGGTATAAAGCACCCAGCTATTCAGATGGCAGGATGAGCCTCTTCCAGGACACCATTGTACCAAGGAGACCGGGATTAATTTTTAACCGGCCCAGTCCAGACTATTGCACTTACTGTAGGAGAAATGGACACTTGGTGAAAGACTGCAGGCGTGCAAACGACTTGTGCTTAGTCTGCGGCTCATTCGCTCACGACATTGGTGCATGTCCCCGTAGACTCAATCCAAATATAGCCTCCAGACCAGCTATCTTATCCGCAGCAGCCAGCTATCTAAGCACCTGCTCCTCTACTTGCTCTCCCAGCTCCACCTCCTTGTGGACCTACTGCACCTCCTCCTTGTCAGTTACATTAAGCACAAAGGAACCTATCTCAAGGACAGAGGAATGCTCCCCCAGCAAGGAGGAACGTAACTAGGAGTCAGGATTTCACAATAACTATGGAAGAAGCTGAAGCCACTGGCCAAGTCATCACTGGTAACTCCCTTCCTTTCAAAATTTCTTTTGATCTTTATACATATCAAAGTATCTTTTTCTATACCTAAACATATCCCACATAACTTAGGCATAATCTTAGTAGCCTCACTTCCTGCACTAGCACTCTTCAATATTGGAGCATCATATTGCTTTATGTCGCAACAGTTCATACGAACTCATACGATTCCAGTCAAACCGCTCATATCCAGCTGGAATGTCAGCTCAGAGAACGACATTCTAAAGGCTACTTTAGGATATGACCTATGTCCAGTGGTCGTCTGCAGCAGAGAATTTTATGATGACTTAAAGGTGCTGGACATACCGAACTTCGACGTAGTCTTGGGTATGGATTGGCTAGGAACTTTCTATGCTACCATCGACTGTCGTCAAAGGAGGTTAGTGTTCGAGATTCCAGACCACCCGGTCTTTTATTTCTTGAGTGGAGACCGTACACTGGAGCCTGGAAACCAAAGAAAGTAGTGATTGCAACAATACAAGCTGAAGAAGACAAGCCAGAAGTAGTTCGAGAGTTCGAAGACGTATTTCCTGAAGACATCTCAGGTTTTCCTCCCGATCGAGCTCTTGAATTCAGTATTGACTTAGTACCTGGTGCACAACCGGTGATCAAAGTACCATATCACTTAAATCCAGATGGATTGAAGGAGATCCATACTCAATTGGACGAACTTCTGAAGAAAGGATGGATTCGTCCCAGTACTTCAAGTTGGAGATCTCCAGTTTTGGTTGTGAAGAAAAAGGAAGGTTCATACAGAATGTGCATTGACTACCCAGCTCTGAACGAAGTCACGATAAAGAACAAGTATCCACTACCACAAATCGACGATCTGTTTGATCAACCAAGTGAGTCATTTGTTTTCTCAAAATTAGATCTTCATTCGGGTTATCATCAGGTGAAGGTCAAAGAGTCTGATATTCCGAAGATGGCATTCAGGACTCGCTATGGTCATTATGAGTTTCTCGTGATACCATTTGGAGTGACCAATGCACCAGCCATATTCATGAATCTAATGAACCAAGTTTTCTGAGAATACCTAGACAGGTTTGTTGTCATTTTCATCGACGACATCCTGGTATATTCAAAAAATCGGAAAGAACACGCTGAACATTTGAGAATTGTACTGGAGACTTTACGACGTCATCAACTCTATGCCAAGTACACAAAGTGCGAATTTTATCTAGATCAAGTTAGATTTATTGGACATATCGTTTCAGGTGAAGGAATCTCTGTGGATCCAACTAAAGTATCAGCAGTAAGAGAATCGCCGACACTAAAGACAGTGAAGGACATTCGACGTTTCTTAGGATTAGCAGGATACTACCTAAGATTCATAGAAGGCTTTCCAAAGATTGCAACACCCCTGACCAAGCTCACACGTAAAATTGAAGCATTCGTGTGGTCAGAAGCATATGAACAGGCTTTCGTAGAACTCAAGTCAAGATTGATATTAGCGCCTATTCTCCTAATACCAGACCAATCAGAAGGTTTTGTTGTGCATTACGATGCATCTGGTAAAGGATTAGGATGTGTTCTACACCAGCATAGAAAATTTGTAGCTTATGCATCAAGACAGTTGATAATTCATGAGCGCAATTATCCAACGCATGATCTGGAGTTGGCAGCCGTTATATTTGCACTGAAGATTTGGTGCCATTACCTTCTTAGAGAACGGATAGATATATTGTAGGGTTCCTAGGCACTCTTGTGAAGGTTCAAAAGGCATCAAACATGCCCGGATAAAAATTTAGAGGTGCCGAACAACCCAAAGCCGGGATCTTTGCTAGATTATTAGGTTTAAACAAGCAAGATGATAACTTTTATCTAAGTGTGAGGGATTACAACCTTTGTAGTCCGCTCCTTCGCTTCACAAGCTCCGAGTAGAAGTCCATTTGTCGCGATCCACGATCTCCCGGACTCATGAGAGGCTCCACGACTCGAACGATCCAAGCTAGCTTGAAGTGTTCCAAATCTCCGATGATCTACGTCGAAATTGCAAAGACTCAAGCTTTCTCACTCTAAAGAGATGAACACACTAATCTCATGGGCTAGATGAGATGAGGATGAGAGAGTAGTAATTTTGCTTTCTTTTTAAATCATTTTCTCGTATTTATTCATCACATAAAGAAAATCAAGTGAGCTTCTTCAAGAGAGAAGAAGAAGAGATAATGGAAAAGATAATCAATTATTTTCTTTTGTGATGAATAGAAAGAAAGAGTATATGATTGATTATAAACCATGGTCAAGGATGAGTGGCTAGGATTGTGTAGAGAATAAACTAGAGTTAGGGTTTGGTTGGGTTAAAGAATGTGTCATCCATAAATATCTTTACAATGACAAAAGAAAAAGCTTCTAGAAGGTGCATGAAGCAACTAACCCAAATCAAACCCTAACCTCAATTAATCATCCTTAAACATGTTTAACAATTAATCATATCATGTCACAATAATATATATCACATATATATTATATATTTGCAACAAAAGAAAATAATACAATTAACATATATCGCATATATATCAATGTATCATCCAATGAGAAAATGAAATAATAAAGCGAGCCAATATTAGATAATGTGATAATATATCATATATATTATTATACATTAAATCATCGAATCAACACTTGATCCGACGATCCAGCTATATCGAATATTACCGACTAATATATCATTTACCGATTCATCGAATCAACACTTGATCCGATGACCCGGTTCATATCAAAATATCGCGAGAATATAATACGGTATCCCATATCGCATTATTCTCGGTCCTGCACATATCACATATGTGCCTCTACTCCGTTTCGCCTGAGCCAAGAAACCTCTGTGTAGGACTCTAAAGAATCGTCAATACGCCGGTAGCAGGTGATGATCATATCAAACACCCACAAGCTGCAAGCGGTCAGCTAAACATAACAGCCACCCAGGTATTGAGCGATCAGAAGATCAAAAAGCTAGCCTGTGCGTTCTCCTGTGAATCCGATCAGTAACACTCCCGTACAGTCCGGTCTGTTCGTCTGATATGTCGCATATCAAGTCTAGGGGTGGTATACGTCAGACCCCAGTAACCGATAAGTCGTGTCGATGTGTGGCTCATAACGGGTCGAGAAACTACTGGTAACACTTACCAGTATATCTCTATATCAGCCCTGGCCAGGGACTTCCAGTTATAGCCAATCGAACACAGCACAACATCAACTCCCTATACCGGGAGAGACGAATCCCCTCTTATCGCTCATTGCCTCCATGTGATTCGGGACTGTACCCAAAAGCCACCGTTTTGCACGCCCTCTTGGACGTGGTAAGGTGGAAATCAAAGCACAGTGGGAATCACACAAGACTCTATGACGATCTCGGGTCTACAGACCACCCTTTACCAGTGTCACCGGAGAACTGCCATCTGACGTGTGGTATATCACCATCTGGGAGTTCTCGGCGAGTCCGTCCAGTGTACCCAGTCTCCACTGAGCACCCGTACACCATCTCTGATGTCAAACACCGATGGATATGGGATCATCCATCGCCCATCATATGGGTCAAGAAGCGTATACGCTAGTCTACTCTGGTGTATCGATGCCCTGTCTCGATATACCCTCGACTAGGAACAGTTATAGGATGTACTCATCGACTACCGCGGCCCCACTAGTATGATCTCATCATAGTCCCAGTAGTCGAGTACAGATCCTAAGGGCTTTATCAACATGTGAGAGTAAAACAGTAAACCAATACAAGTCAACATGTTAAGATAAAGTGAAACCAAATAGCATACTATCATGACGAGCAAGAAAGTCATCTCTATATATATCCAAGCATCCACTATAATATATATCATATGTACAACAATGGCCTCTAGGGCATATACATAACTAACAATCTCCCACTTGCACTAAGGCCAGCTGCTGTAGTATCGCATACCTAGCATCCCGAATAATCTCTCAAACTGTATCTGGGGAATAGCCTTCGTGAATGGATCCGCAGTGTTGTCCTTCGTATCTACTCTCTTGACCTCGATCTCCCGGCGATCAACTATCTCCCTGATCAGGTGATACCGCCTCAGAATATGTCTGGACTTCTGATAGGACCTGGGTTCCTTGGCCAAAGCCACAGCTCCATTGTTATCGCAATACAGAGGTATTGGATGCTCAATGGATGGAACCACACCAAGTTCACTAATGAACTTCTTTATCCAGATAGCCTCCTTGGCAGCATCGTTGGCAGCGATGTATTCAGCCTCCTTCGTCAAGTCTGCAACGGTATCCTGTTTGGAACTCTTCCAACATACCGCCCCTCCATTGAGGGTAAAGACAAAACCCGAATGCGACTTAGAGTCGTCCTTATCACTTTGGAAGCTGGAATCGGTAAAGGACTCCACCTGGATTTCTCCGTTACCATACACCAAGAACATCTCCTTAGTCCTTCGTAAGTACTTGAGAATGTTCTTCACAGCTGTACAGTGACTCTCTCCAGGATCTGCTTGATACCGACTCACTACACTTAGTGAGTATGCTACATCGGGTCGGGTACATAGCATCGCATACATGATAGAGCCTACTGCCGAAGCATAGGGTATCCCTTGAATGCGAGCTCTCTCCAAATCAGTCTTGGGAGACATCTCTTTGGAGAGAGTGAGTCCAGAGATCGTGGGTTGGTTCCCACGCTTGGATTCTTCCATACTAAACCTCTTTAGTATGGTGTCAATGTACCTGGATTGGGACAATCCCAGTATCCGTTTAGATCTATCTCTATAGATCATGATTCCCAATATGCAGGAGGCATCACCTAGATCTTTCATTGAGAATCTCTGTGATAAGAAGAGCTTGACTGATTGCAGCATAGGAATATCATTTCCTATCAAGAGTATGTCATCCACGTACAATACGAGGAAGACAACCTTACCCTCTGCTGCCTTCTTATAGATACAAGGTTCACCTATATTTTTGATGAAGTCAAACTCTTTGACTACAACATCAAAACAGATGTTCCAACTCCGCGATGCTTGCTTTAACCCATAAATGGATTTAAGCAGCTTGCACACCTTTCCGCTGCTCCCACTATCTACGAAGCCCTCTGGCTGAGTCATGTACACGCTCTCTTCTAAATCACTGTTTAGAAAGGAGGTCTTAACATCCATTTGCCAGATTTCGTAGTCATGGTATGCAGCAATGGCAAGTAAGATCCGGATGGACTTAAGCATAGCCACTGGAGAAAAGGTTTCATCATAGTCCACACCTGGTCTTTCACGAAAACCTTTTGCTACAAGTCTAGCTTTGAAAGTCTCAACTTTTCCATCTACACCAAATTTCTTTTTAAAGATCCACTTGCTCCCAATAGGTTTTACCCCTTCAGGAGCATTTTCCAAAGTCCATACTTTGTTGGTGTACATGGATTCCATCTCAGATCGCATAGCATCCAGCCATTTCACAGAGTCACCACTCGTGATGGCTTGCTCGAAACTAGTCGGTTCATCATCATCCATGATGCAGTCCTCGCTTCCACCATCAATGAGAAAACCGTAGTATCTCTCAGGTGGACGAGAAACCCTACTAGATCGACGGAGGGGCTGGGGTTCGTCGGGTACTACTGAATCCTCTGGTTCCAATAAATCATCAGTTGTAGTCTGTGGTGCTGGAACCTCTTCCAGCTCTACCTCTTTGCCACTAATTTCTTTTGCTAGAAATTCCTTTTCTAAAAAGGTGGCATATTGAGAAATAAACACTTTTTGTTCCTCAGTGTGATAGAAAATATATCCTTGAGAATTCTTAGGATATCCCACAAATTTGCAAAGAACTGATCGTGCCTCGAGTTTGTCTGGATTTTGTCTTTTGACATAGGCCGGACAACCCCATATCTTAACTCGTTTAAAATATGGTCTCTTCCCACTCCATATCTCATATGGTGTGGTAGGTACAGATTTAGACGGAACTAGATTCAATATGTATATGGCTGTCTCAAGCGCATACCCCCAAAAGGAAATAGGTAACTCAGCATCGCTCATCATAGATCGCACCATATCTAATAGGGTCCGATTCCTTCGTTCCGATACACCGTTGTGCTGTGGTGTATAAGGAGGAGTAAGCTGAGAGAGAATCCCATTCTCTTTTAGATAATCTAAAAACTCACCGCTTAAGTATTCACCTCCTCGATCAGATCGAAGAATCTTAATACTTTTGCCCGTTTGGTTCTCTACTTCGTGCTTATATTCTCTGAATTTCTCAAAAGCTTCAGACTTGTGTTTCATCAGAAACACATGTCCGTATCTAGAGAGATCGTCAGTGAATGTAATGAAGTAGGAAGAACCGTTCCTGGCATGTGTAGACATGGGACCGCATACATCACTATGTATTAGTCCTAAGAGTTCAGTAACTCTTTCTCCGTGTCCACTAAACGGAGCTTTGGTCATTTTTCCTTTGAGACATGAATGGCAAGTATCATAAGATGATAATTCGAACGGATTTAAATAACCATCCTTATGTAACTTAGCCAGTCGTGTCGCATTGATATGACCAAGTCTACAATGCCACAAGAAGGATTCGTTCATTTCTGAACTTTTCCTCTTGTGTGTGTTTTGTATATTCAGGACTGTATTCTGATTTAGAATGAATATGCCATTATGTAACGAGCCTGATGCAATCAACTTTTGATTTAGGAATATGTTCATAACATTATCCTTTACTACAAAATTATATCCTTCTTTACTTAATAAAGAAACTTAAATAATGTTGCACATCATGTTCGGTATATAATAGCATTCATTTAGAATCAGTGTATTACGACTTGGTAATACAAGGTGATATTCGCCAACTGCTTTGGCTACAATACTTGCACCGTTCCCTACTTGAACGGAATGATCACCTTTTCCTAGTTCTCTACCTTTTCGTAGCCCATGTAACTGTTTACATATGTGGGATCCTGATCCGGTATCTAATACCCAGGACGTAGGGTGAACTGAGAAACAGTTCTCAATAACTAACACACCCGAAGAAGATGCATCAACATGCATGTTCTTTTGGGCGGCGTGAGAATCCAGATATTCTCCTGTTTCCTGTTCAGTCTTATAACTCTTATAAGAAAGAACGGGTCCAACGTTCCCTTGCTCAGTACAATAATCGGGTTCAGTCAATACATCCATATTATTATCTTGATTATGGCCTGAAATGGTCGCTACCTGGAGAGAGAGAGAAGAAAACACTTTAGCGTATGCTCTTGCAAGATTAGATTGGTTATTATCTTATCTAATCAGGATGTCTCCCACTGTTTTTATCAAATCTACCTTCAAACCCAAAAAGGTAAGATTAGCCGGGATTAATTACACCCTACAATTTCGTCAATCTTTCAGCCAGATCAGTGTCGGTACTTTGAGGGAGGTTCCCCATGCTTTCGCACGGACCTAATTAAAGTAAACCTCGTTTTTCCAGAGGCGTAACCCCGTTAACACTTTTCTAGACAACTACCTGATCGGCTAATTGTCCTGTGTAAAACTCTCTCTGGAGTAACACTTACTCGCAGTGGGTATCGGGATCCAACTATCTCATAGAAGGTATGCAATCTCATTGCAAATTTCAACACTTGAAATTCCCGATAATATTTTGCCCCTAGCGATCTATGACCTTAACTAAGTCAACAAACCATAAATCGCAAGTCAAGTTCAACCCGTACATTTCCTGATTGAATTAAACCCACCCGCACGACCCTTAACTGAGTCAACAAAGCCGTACGAATACACTAATCCAATCACATCTCATGTTTTAGTAGATAAACATTACTTAGTTACCGTACACTATGCCTTAACTAAGTCAACAAACATAGCACGAATACTAAATAATATCTATCTGAAATGACGGAGGGCTACGCAGGTTTTTCAGAAAAACCCTAAGCGTAATGAACTTGATATCGTCGTAGAATCATGTAGTTTTTGAAAAGGAGTGTTTTGAGGCTTTTCTTAGTTTCGCTAAAGGGGTCACTCCCGGTGAAGGGATCGTCGGCCCTTTCCTCATCGAATAAGGTGCAGGATATATCATATATACCGCTGTGCAAAGCAAAACACTAAAAGCAATCAAAAGACAAACCGCGTTTTGTAGCATCTGCCAGTTTTGTTAAAGGGGTCACTCCCGGTGAAGGGATCGTTGGCCCTTTCCTCATCGAATAAGGTGCAGGATATATCATATATATCACTGTGCAAAACAAAACTGTAGCTACCCTTTTTATAAAGTTTTTGATTCTATAACATCTTTAGGTTTCTTTTCTTTTATTAATCTCATTAATAAAAATCCCATCAGCTTATGCTTCCTAAGCATCACAGAAGAAACGAAAGCAATAATATTTATATATCAGCATATATATATAGTATAAGCATTCGTCTCAGGCAGTAATATGATCTCATCATAGAACATTGCAGCAGAAGAACATATATGAAATATTGGATATACTAGGACGTCCGTGTTTTTAATACGAGCCTGTATAAAACACGGATTCCACGGTCACGACGAATAGCCAAACCCACATCCCAAGACCCCTACAAGAGCGGCAAGTAACACTGCCAATTCTAGGGTTAGGAGACCCGGTCTCGACTCCTCGAGATGGCCTCCCACTGGACCCCAGAACCCGGTTACTTGTGCTCCCCTCCTTGGGTCTACCTAATGCGGAAAAGTAAATAATATACACTGGTGACATCAACCGCAACCTGGAAGTGCCCCAAATAAAAGAATATTACATTACAAATGAATTTTACATGAATGAAAATAAAAAAACCCTCATCTCACATAAAACCCCCGGCTATTCTGATCGCGACGATCCAATATAACATATCACAGCAACACATAATATCTCATATCATCAACGTAAGTAAATATGCGCATCCCAATTGTCGTTGACATATAGCAACGAAACCGGCGATATCACATATTACACTTACGGTCACAGAAAAGAAAGTGTAAAACTACAATATTTGGAATCCACAATCACTTTAGACATCGTAAATCCGAAATATCACATACTCCGTATTTCATGCCTAACTCTATGAATTCCACATATTGTATCACATTCCAGATGAATAGACAGTATTAAACTTTTCGAACAGATAATCAAACACCCAAAATTTCCCAAAGTGCTCAACTCTTGAGCGGAGTTCAAATGATCCCAGAATATGTTACAGTACCGGTGATCCAGCCGTAGAAGGGTCAAGCCAACGCCTCACATGTGGCACGCCGTACTGCCCCAAACCCGAAGGTTCAAAAGGCAGTTCAAGACGGTCACATAATCGAGTTAAGGTTTGTTGTCTTCTAGAGGGTCCACCGCTTAACTTGTACAATTTTTCCGACAGATTTAAACCCAATAAAAATTCAACACTTGAAAGTTCGCCGTACCGGGAAATAGTAAGTTAATGATATTCGTTCAAATAATTTAACAGTTTCTAAATATCCGGAAAGAAATACGAACTTAAATATTCCGATCGAATCTACTATTACAAAATAAACCCCAGATTTAAACAATACTGGAATCACTGTTAAAAATATCCAGAAGCATCAACAAGTACCTACGGACATTACCATAAAATCCACGTGTCTCAAATCCACTGTTCCGCCGCGGTTCCGCCGCCGTTTGGACGAATTGGGGGCTCGGGTTTTATGGTAATTCTTAGAATTCCGTGCTGATTTTTTTACATATTTTTAATTCAGAAAAAACCCAAAATTTAAAAAATTTCCAGAGAGGGGTCTAGTTTCGTCGTTTCGGGTTCGATCGGAGTTTTAACTTCGTAAACACATCGCCTAATGCTCTAACTAGGCTCTGATACCACTGTAGGGTTCCTAGGCACTCTTGTGAAGGTTCAAAAGGCATCAAACATGCCCGGATAAAAATTTAGAGGTGCCGAACAACCCAAAGCCAGGATCTTTGCTAGATTATTAGGTTTAAACAAGCAAGATGATAACTTTTATCTAAGTGTGAGGGATTACAACCTTTGTAGTCCGCTCCTTCGCTTCACAAGCTCCGAGTAGAAGTCCCTTTGCCGCGATCCACGATCTCCCGGACTCATGAGAGGCTCCACGACTCGAACGATCCATGCAAGCTTGAAGTGTTCCAAATCTCCGATGATCTACGTCGAAATTGCAAAGACTCAAGCTTTCTCACTCTAAAGAGATGAACACACTAATCTCATGGGCTAGATGAGATGAGGATGAGAGAGTAGTAATTTTGCTTTCTTTTTAAATCATTTTCTCGTATTTATTCATCACATAAAGAAAATCAAGTGAGCTTCTTCAAGAGAGAAGAAGAAGAGATAATGGAAAAGATAATCAATTATTTTCTTTTGTGATGAATAGAAAGAAAGAGTATATGATTGATTATAAACCATGGTCAAGGATGAGTTGATAGGATTGTGTAGAGAATAAACTAGAGTTAGGGTTTGGTTGGGTTAAAGAATGTGTCATCCATAAATATCTTTACAATGACAAAAGAAAAAGCTTCTAGAAGGTGCATGAAGCAACTAACCCAAATCAAACCCTAACCTCAATTAATCATCCTTAAACATGTTTAACAATTAATCATATCATGTCACAATAATATATATCACATATATATTATATATTTGCAACAAAAGAAAATAATACAATTAACATATATCGCATTTATATCAATATATCATCCAATGAGAAAATGAAATAATAAAGCGAGCCAATATTAGATAATGTAATAATATATCATATATATTATTATACATTAAATCATCGAATCAACACTTGATCCGACGATCCAGCTATATCGAATATTACCGACTAATATATCATTTACCGATTCATCGAATCAACACTTGATCCGATGACCCGGTTCATATCAAAATATCGCGAGAATATAATACGGTATCCCATATCGCATTATTCTCGGTCCTGCACATATCACATATGTGCCTCTACTCCGTTTCGCCTGAGCCAAGAAACCTCTGTGTAGGACTCTAAAGAATCGTCAATACGCCGGTAGCAGGTGATGATCATATCAAACACCCACAAGCTGCAAGCGGTCAGCTAAACGTAACAGCCACCCAGGTATTGAGCGATCAGAAGATCAACAAGCTAGCCTGTGCGTTCTCCTGTGAATCCGATCAGTAACACTCCCGTACAGTCCGGTCTGTTCGTCTGATATGTCGCATATCAAGTCTAGGGGTGGTATACGTCAGACCCCAGTAACCGATAAGTCGTGTCGATGTGTGGCTCATAACGGGTCGAGAAACTACTGGTAACACTTACCAGTATATCTCTATATCAGCCCTGGCCAGGGACTTCCAGTTATAGCCAATCGAACACAGCACAACATCAACTCCCTATACCGGGAGAGACGAATCCCCTCCTATCGCTCATTGCCTCCATGTGATTCGGGACTGTACCCAAAAGCCACCGTTTTGCACGCCCTCTTGGACGTGGTAAGGTGGAAATCAAAGCACAGTGGGAATCAAACAAGACTCTATGACGATCTCAGGTCTACAGACCACCCTGTACCAGTGTCACCGGAGAACTGCCATCTGACGTGTGGTATATCACCATCTGGGAGTTCTCGGCGAGTCCGTCCAGTGTACCCAGTCTCCACTGAGCACCCGTACACCATCTCTGATGTCAAACACCGATGGATATGGGATCATCCATCGCCCATCATATGGGTCAAGAAGCGTATACGCTAGTCTACTCTGGTGTATCGATGCCCTGTCTCGATATACCCTCGACTAGGAACAGTTATAGGATGTACTCATCGACTACCGCGACCCCACTAGTATGATCTCATCATAGTCCCAGTAGTCGAGTACAGATCCTAAGGGCTTTATCAACATGTGAGAGTAAAACAGTAAACCAATACAAGTCAACATGTTAAGATAAAGTGAAACCAAATAGCATACTATCATGACGAGCAAGAAAGTCATCTCTATATATATCCAAGCATCCATTATAATATACATCATATGTACAACAATGGCCTCTAGGGCATATACATAACTAACATATATACACAGACTATAAAAGTCTGAAGTATGTGTTTACTCAGAAAGAGCTGAATATGCGGCAGAGAAGATGGCTAGAACTTATGGCGGACTTCGATATCAACCTATAATATCATTCAGGGAAGGTGAATGTAGTTCCTGATGCACTTAGTCGCCAGCTGTTATCCACCGTACAGTGGAAGCTATAGCAAGATTTGCACAAGATGGAGATTGAAGTGGTTATGCCAGGTAATACTTCAGAGTTGATGAATTTACAAGTTCAATCTACTATTATCAATCAGATCAAAGCAGCTCAAGCAAGTGATGCCAAGTTGCAAAAGATCAGAGAACAAGTAGAAAGTGGATTTAGAACAGACTTCATCATCCACGAATACGGATCTTTGAGATACGGAAGCAGATTGTGTGTACCACAAGGTCCTGTTCGGGAAGAGTTGATGAAAGAAGCTCACAGCTCTCTATACTCAGTACACCCTGTTGGTACAAAGATGTACAAAGATCTGAGGCAACATTACTGGTGGCATGGAATGAAGTGTGAAGTAGTCATAAGTGTAGCTAAATGCTTGGTGTGTCAGCAAGTAAAAGCTGAACATCATAGGACTGCTGGTTTACTTCAACCGTTACCTATTCCAGAATGGAAGTGGCGACACATCACCATGGACTTCATGACTGCACTTCCTCGCAGCAGAAAAGGTAATGATTCGGTATGGGTTATTATGGATCGACTCAGAAAATTAGCTCAATTTATCCCATTTCGAGCTGGCCAATCTACTGAGACACTAGCAAAGAAGTACATGGAAGTAAGTCTGAATCTAAGTAAGATTTAACTTTTCACAGTGTACTATTTCTGATACCCATGAACTCATGCCCGAGATCGTGAGATTACATAGAGTACCAGTTTGCATTGTCTCCGATCATGACACCAGATTCTGATCACAGTTTTGGCAGAGTCTGCAATTTAGCTTGAGAACGAGTCTGAACATCAGCATAGCTTATCATCCACAAATAGATAATCAGTCTGAGCGAACGATTCAGATTTTTGAAGATATGCTAAGAGCATGTATGTTAGACTTCAGAGGATCGTGGGAAGATCACCTACATCTTATGGAGTTTTCATACAACAACAGCTACCAAGCAAGTATTGGAATGGCACCCTTTGCAGCTCTTTATGGAAGGAAGTGTCGTTCACCATTAAGTTGGGACGACATCGGAGATAGGGAACTCCTTGGACCAGAGATGATCGTAGCAACGGTGGATGTAGTTCGCACAATCAGAGAAAGAATGCACATAGCCTAGGACAGACAGAAGCACTAGACTGATGCAAAGCGCCGACGTCTGGAGTTCCAACCGAGAGATCATATGTTCTTGAAGATCTTTCCAAATCATGGAGTGATTCGCTTTGGCAAGAGGGGTAAGGTCAGTCCAAGATTTATTGGACCGTTCGACATACTCGAACGAGTCAGAGAAGTGGAATATCGCTTGGGACTTCCACCCTTAATGGAAGGAGTGCACAACGTATTCCACATATCCCAGCTTCAAAGATATGTGAGTGACCCCAGCCACATTCTTGATCACTCCGAGCTCACTGTACAGACAGACTTATCTTGTGATCAGCAACCCGTTGAAATCCTGGACAGAAAAGTAAAGTCACTTCGGAATAAGGAGGTAAACTTGGTCCGAGTGATGTGGAGAAAGGATTCACCAGGAGAATTAATGTGGGAAAAAGAAGACGATATGCGTGAAAGATACCCTTTCTTATGTGTAAATTTCGAGAATGAAATTTTTGTAAGGAGGGTAGAATGTAACAACTCTAATTTCATTGTACAAAAATTTTCAAGTTAATGTATAGAATAGAGTTTCAAGCCTAAGCAAAAGTTATAAATTTAATTTGTTTTAGAACAGCAAGAACACACTTGTAGCTCATTGGTAAAGACTTGCACTGCTATGACGTAGCCCCTATGTTCGAACCCCCCTCGCCACATATTACTTTTTATAATTTTTCTTTTAAACATTTTGAAAGCCCAAAAGTTTACACGTGCTATACACGTAAAAATGAAAAGTTACAGAAAACAAACATGTGAAAAATTGTATTAACAGCGACGTAGACACGTGGCAGAAATCCAAGCACCCAAAGCCCTAGCACGACCGGCGAGATCCCCCTCTGGGTCGGCGCCCCCCCTCGGGAATGCTTCCATATTTTGAACCCCAGTCCTTTGGCCTACCCCGACTACTCCCAAGTTGTTTGATTTCTCTGTAAATTAACAGAGAGTGTAAATTCACTCATAAATTCAATTTTAAATGCATTTTTAATTCTCTTTTCAATTCTTAAAACACTAATTCTACCCTATAAATACAATCCCACACCCTAGCCTCTTCATTCTGAAATCTATTGTATAAAATCTTCAAAATTTCCAAAGCCAAAGAAGGGTACAAGTGGAGTTAGCACTAGGTCAGGTTCCGGCGAGGATTCGAGACGATTCCGGCGACCCCACGACTCCGTGAAGCCACCAAACTTTCCCTCAACCTCCCCTCTCTTATCTAAGCTAGTAAGTCCCCTCTCTTCTCCTCTCTTCCTAAATTAAAAAGTTCTCTTTTCAAAAATCGTCAGAAGTGGAGTTATTCCGACATCCGTTTCTAAACTCGTTAATAACACAACTTTACTTAATAACCATTCATCCATGTTATTACAACTTGCTTCGTAATAATGAAACAACCTTTGAGAATAAGTTTCATCTCAAAATACTATGATATGTAACTTTTATTTCAAATTTTCATTTAAATACCACAAACTTACATATGACATATTTTAATACCTTTGCTTATACTACCTTTAGAAAAATCTCACGAGATAATGACCTAACTCTCACAACACGCATCATGACATAGCACGATTTCCTTTTAGCAATATTTTCGGGACAAATACGACTTTTACATCAAAATACCATAAACTATTAAAAACCATATTTCTTTGAATTGTGTTATTTACATTCTTTACGATTAAAGCCTCTACAACCCATTTTGGGGAACCCGATCGGATGATGTGGGTTATCGCACATTCTCAGGACCAGTAGAGTGAGATGCAGACCTTCTCACGGAGCATACGACCTCGATGGAATTTTTAATGCAATTTTTAAGAAAAACGTGATTTTTTATTTAATAAATAAATGTTATTTTTAATAACTATATATAAATAGTATCAAACTATATATTTTAAATATATAATAAATTTCATGTTTTCCTAATCAAAAGAAAAGGAATTACATTTCCATGAAAATACCATCAAGAATCCATACAAGTCAAATTTACAAAAAAATACCATGAACTATTCAACTAGGTATTTATTCACTAGAATACCTCACTTTTAAAATTTACATCCATAAAAACCATAAATACGATAAATAAATACTTGGGGATTATTTTGAAATTATATTAAAAATATTTTTCATAAAACCTCAAGTTATATTTGCTGGGTTATTTGGCACGACCACAAGGTTTCACAAGGCATCAAACATGCCGTATTTAAAATTTTTAGTGTTCCAAACAACCTAACCTACGATCTAACTAGAGTTTTAGGAGCTAAACTAAAATGTAATCAAACATTACAATTAAGTGACTGAGGAATATAACCTTTGTAGACCGGTCCTTCACTTCTAAAACTCCCTGTAGTAGTCCTTCACTCCATGTAGTGATCTCCCGAACTCTAGTATGGGTTCACCTGAAGAAATGAACAAGCTTGCTCAAAATCTTCGAGGCCGAAGATGATCTACGTCGAGGAGACTCAAGCTCATGCTACTTCTTCACCAAGTGGTGAACTTTATGAAGAAACAACCGAAACTAAACGGCTAATCCAGTAGAGGTTGATGAAGTAGAAATTGGCCTCACTTTAGATTTATTTTTCTCACGTGTTTTCTTCATCTCCTCAAAACCTAGAGAGCTCTTTGGAGATGAAGTGGAGAATGGAGTGAATGGACCAATGATGTGAGAATAGCAACCTTGGTGAGATAATATCTCATATTAACCCTTGTAGAGACTAAATCATGGTTTAAGATAATGGTTGTGTTAATAAATATCTCAAGTGAGACAAAATTAGCGGACTAAGTCAAAATTGCTTTAAACTTCTCCAAGCTTCTAAGCATGACAATTTCCAACTAATTTTGAATTACTTAAAATAAACAATAACCCACCATTATGATAAGCATGGTGTGAGTCTCATACACCCATGTTGCATGTATCATCTAACATGACACAAAATAATGTACACTAATATATATCACATATATACTAATGCACACATAAGTAAGAAAAAGATATGCTTAAGTAAGCTAATACTAGTTAATGTAAATTAATATATCAAATATATAATTATACATTAGATTATTAAATCAACACTTGATTTAATAATCCGGCTATATCATATATAAACGACTAATATTATATGTATCAACTTATCGAATCAACACTTGATTCGATAACCCGGCTATATCACATATAACCGACCGATGACATAAATCGCGAGAATAGAATACGGTATCACATACACGTATTAGTCTCGGTCCCGCACATATCACATATGTGCTCCTACTTCGTTTCGCATGAACCAGGAAACCTCTATGTAGGACTCTAAAGACTCATCAATACGTCGGCAGTAGGTGATGATCATATCAAACGCCCACAAGCCGCAAGTGGTCAGCTAAACGTAATGGCCACCCGGGTATTGAGCGATCAGAAGATCAACAAGCAAACTTGCCCATACTCCTGCGAATCCAATCAGTAACACTACCGTACAGTCCGGTCTGTTCGTCCGATATGTCGATATCTAGTCTAGGGGTGGTAAACATCAGACCCCAGTAACTTGATAAGTCTTGCCGATGTAAGGTCCATAACGGGTCGAGAAACTACTGATAAAACTTACCAGCAAATCTCATCTACCCTGGCTAGGGATTTCCAGTTATAGCCAGTCGGGCATAGCGCAACATCAACCCCAACACCGGGAGAGACGAAATCCCCTCCTATCGCTCATTTCCTCCATGTGACTCGGGACTGTACCCAAAAACCACATGTTTGCACAACTCAGTAGAGCCGTGGTAGGGTGGAAATCAAAGCACAGTAGGAGACACACAAGACTATGACGATCTCGCGTCGACAGACTAACCTGTTCAAGTGTCACCAGAGAACTGCTATCTGACGTGAGGTATAATACCATCTAGGAGTTCTCGGTGAGTCTGTTCAGTGTACCCAGTCTCAACTGAGCACCCGTATACGATCTCTGATGACAAACACCAATGGATATGGGATCATCCATCGCCCATCATATGGGTCGAGAAGCGTATACGCTAGTCTACTCTGGAATATCGATGCCCCGTCTCGATACTCCCATGATTAGGAACAATTGAAGGATGAACTCATGGACTGCCCTGGTCCCACTAGTATGATCTGAATCATAATCCTGGTAGTCAAGTACACATCCTAAGGGTTTTATCAACATGTAACAGAGAGACAGTAAGTGTACATGTTAAGATAAAGAGCAACCAGATAGCGTACTATCATGTCGAGCAAGAAAGTCCATCCTATATATGTCCAAGCATCCACTATAATATACATCTCATGTACAATAATGGCATCTAGAGCATACATACAACTGATAATCTCCTACTTGCACTAAGGCCAGTTGTTGTAGTGTGTCATACCCAACGTCCTATAAAAGTCTCTCGCAGGAAAGGCCTTAGTGAGTGGATCCGCCGTGTTATCCTTCGCGTCAACTCTTCTAATCTATATCTCTTGGAGATCAACCATCTCCATGATCAGGTGATACTACCTTAGAATATGGCTGGATCACTGATGGGACCAGGGTTCCTAGGCCAAAGCCACATCTCCATTGTCACACAATGGTAGGAACCTAGTTTATCTCATGAACAAATATACACCCAGACAGCCTCTTTGATAGCGATGTATCCAGCCTTTATCGTCTAGTTTTCCCCAGTATCTAGCTTGGAACTCTTCCAACACACCGCCCCACTTCTGGGGTAAAGATAAAGCATGTGACTGTCTAACAGTCGACCTTATCACTCTGGAAGCTTGAGTCGGTAAAAGACTACCACTGGAGTTCACCGTTACTAAACTCCAAGAACATTTCTTTAGTGCTTCACAAGTACTTAAAAAGGTTCTCCAAAACTATCCAGCGATTTTCCGTAGGATCATTTGATACCATCTCACTACACCTAATGAGAATCCTAACATCCACTTAGATCTATCTCATAAATCCAAAACCCATGATTTAGGAGGTATCGCCTAGATCCTATATAGAGTATCTTTGTGATAAGAGGAGATTGACCGAGTGTAGCATAGGAAACACCTTAACTATCAAGAGTATGTCATCCATGTACAATACGAGGATGACCACCTTACTCTCTAATACCTTTTTGTATATATAAGGTTCATCTACCATTTTGATGAAGTCAAACGCTTTGACTATCACATCAAAACAGAGGTTCCAACTCTGCGATGTCTGCTTTAACGCATAAATCAACTTGCATACATTTCCGCTACCCCCACTGTCTACGAAACCCTCTGGCTGTGTAATTATAGACGCTCTCTTCTAAATCAGTATTTAGAAAAGTAGTCATGATATCCAACCACCAGATATCATAGTCATGGTATGTAGCAATGGCAAGTAGGATCCGGATGAACTTAAGCATAGGCACTGGAGAAAAGGATTCATCATTATCCACGCCCGGTTAATGACAAAAACCTTTTGCAACAAGTCTAGCTTTGAAAGTCTCAACTTTTCCATCCACACCAAGTAATCTTCTCAAGATATACTTTCTTCTGATGGGGTTTTAACCCTTCAGATATAGTAACCAAAGTCCATACTTTGTTGGTGTATATGGATTCCATCTCAGATCGCTTAGCATACAGCCATTCTTACAGAGTCTCCACTCATGATGGACTGCTCGATACTAGTTGGGTCATCATCTTCCATGATGCAATCCTCGCTCCCACTGTCTTTGAGAAAACCAAAGTATCTCTCAGGAAGATGAGGAACCCTACTAGATCGGCGGAGAGGCTGAGGTTCGTCAGGAACTATTGAATCCTCCGGTTCTACCAAATCATCAGATGTAGTTTGTATAGCTGGAACTCCATCCAATTCTACCTCATGACTGTAAGTCTATGTCGCTCACCCCGCAAGCTAGCGAGGAGGCGGAACAAGTAAAAATCAAAACTTTCTTACAAAAAGTAACATAGACTAAGCCAAAGATCTTTGCCAAACCATATATAACGAAACTATGGGAGGTTTAATCTACTGTGATAGACGATTATACCTCACGAAACTAGTCCTTCGGTTCTTTTCTCCGCTGTCCTCCTCGTCCATGTGAGCTCCGAGGATCGATCCGGATCTTGGTCACCTCCACGGCCTCCAAGAGTCAAAGACGATCCACCCGAGAGTCTATAGTCCGAGCTCCACCTCTAGCCGAGGTAACTAGGGTAACAAGTTTACTATGCTTGATGTCCTAGGTGATGATAGATTTGTTTGTCTATTTAGATCCTTATTTTCTCAACACATGAGAGCTAAAGGATTTTGTAGTGAGGTGGAAGAAGAAGAAACCATGGGAGCTCTCTTTTGATGAGAGAGAATGAGAAGGAGATAATGATCCAAAAGAAAATATAATTACTAATCTTTTATCATGATAATATGTGATGGCTACACTTGATTTGACCATTATCATCTCAAGATAAATCCAAAACAAAAGAAAAATATAGTGCTCACAAAAATATCTAAGTCAACAATAATCAACTAGGTCAAATGGTCAAACCAATTAGCCATAATACAATTATCATTAAAAAGGATAGTAAATATCTTCCTTCACCTCAAAATAGTTTTGACCAAGTCAATGGTCAAAACCCTAATGAGGCATCTACCTCTTCGCTCCTCACAACCGTGCATACACACCCGCATCCGCATTCCGTAGAACACGAATACTATAAGACAAAACTAAGCCATCCGTACAATACTAGGATCCGGCTTAAACCAAAGCCCACTAGTATTGTCTGACCAAACATCATACGTACACAAGTGCACGTAAGTGATCGTAGCCATGCCGTAAAACCATACGGCCTCTACACCTTTTGCCCAGTGCAGGGAAACTCTCTGTGTGGGACTCTAAAGACTCGACACTATGCTGGTAGTGGGTTTAACCACAGACCATAAGCGGCACTAGTTGTACGTAACGGTCCCCAGGTAGATGTCGATAAGAAGGCCGATGAGGTAAACCCATCTGAACTCCTACTGAGCCTGAATGTGACAATCTCCGTACAGTCCGGTCTGTTCGTCTAAGAGTATCGCATGTCGGGCTTAGGGGGCGGTAAACGTCAGACCCCTAATAGCGGTACAAGTCGTGCCGGAGTGTAGCCCAGAACACCCTAAGAAACTACTGGAAACACTACCAGTAAATCTCGCTTGTCCTGGCCAGGGACATTGAGTAATGGCTCTCCTAGACACTGCGCGATATCAACCCCCAATACCGGGAGAGACGAATCTTGTCTAACCGCTACTGCCTCTAAATGCTTCGGGACTACACCCAACTACTACCTGTTTGCACGACTCCTTTAAGCCATGGTAGGGTAGTAATCAAAGTACAGTGGGAACACACTCGAGGCGAAGTAGCAGTGTCAATTCGACGGACTAAGCTGTACTACTGTTACCTGGAAACTGTTATCTGAAGATAGGTCTAGTACCAACCAACAGTTCCCGACGAGTCCTGTCCAGTATACTAGTAACCTAACGAGCACCCGCATACTATCTCCAGTACGACGTACTAATGGCTGTGGGACAGACCATCTCCCCTGCTGGGATGAGAAGCGTATACGCTAATCTACTCCGGAGTATCGATGCCCCATCTCGATAATCCTACGACTAGGGACCTGTATAAAGATGTGCATGTAGATTACCCAGCCCCCACTAGTGTGACTGTAATCACAACGCTGGTAATCAAGCAAAGATCCTAAGGCCTCCACTAATATGTATAAGCGATATGCTAAAAGAAACATATGCACATATTGACCAAATAGCATACTACCATTTTGAGCAAGACTATCTATACAACTGTGAATATCCCAAGCTTCAATTAAGTAATATACAAACTAGTATGATACAATAATGGCCCCTAGGGCATATACACTAACAATCTCCCACTTGCACTAGGGCCATGTATTGGCGTATCGAAGACCTATCATCTCGATCAGCCGCTCGAACTGAGTCTGGGGTATGGCCTTCATGAGTGGACCTGCAGTGTTATTCTCCGAATCTACTCTCTTCACCTCGATCTCCCGGCTTCTACGATCTCCCTGATCAGGTGGTACCGCCTCAAAATGTGTCTGGAATTTTGATGGGACCTGGGTTCCTTCACTTGGGCTATAGCGCCGTTGTTGTCGCAATACAGCGGTATTGGATCAACAATGGTTGGAACCACCTGAAATTCTGTGAGGAACTTCTTCATCCAGACAGCCTCTTTTGTGGCATCGCAAGCAGCTAAGTACTCCGCTTCCATCGTCGAGTCAGCAACGGTGTCTTGCTTGGAGCTCTTCCAACAGACCACCCCTCCATTGAGGGTAAAGACATAACCCGACATGGACTTGGAGTCATCCTTGTCACTCTGGAAGCTGGAGTCAGCAAAGGCCGCGATCTGGATGTCTCTTACGCCATACACCAAGAACATCTCCCTAGTCCTTCTCAGGTACTTGAGAATGTTCTTTACTGCTATCCAGTGTTTCTCCCCTGGGTTCGACTGATACCGGCTTACAACGCTCAATGCGTATGCTACATCTGGTCTGGTACACAACATTGCATATATTATAGAGCCTACCGCAGATGCGTAGGGTATAGATAACATGCGAGCCCTTTCCAAGTCAGTCTTAGGAGACATCTCTTTAGATAGAGTGATTCCGTGACAAGCCGGTAGATTACCATGTTTTGAATCTTCCATACTGAATCGTTTCAGTATGGTGTCGATGTACTTGGACTGTGAAAGTCCCAACATCCTCCTAGATCTATCACGATAGATCTGGATCCCCAGAATGTAGTTGGCATCGCCCAGGTCCTTCATGGAGAACCTCTGTGACAAGAATATTTTGACTGACTGTAGGGTAGGAATGGCATTTCCTATCAAGAGAATGTCATCTACGTACAAGATGAGGAATACAACAGTTCTCCCTACAATCTTACTATATATGCATGGTTCATCTGGATTTTTGATAAAGTCAAATTTTTTGACAGTATCATCAAAGCAGATGTTCCAACTCCGCGATGCCTGCTTTAGTTTATAAATGGACTTAAGCAACTTGCACACTTTACCGCTGCTCCCATTCTGAACGAAACCCTCCGGCTGATCCATATAGACGCACTCTTCTAAATTTCCATTTAGAAAAGCCGTCTTTACGTCCATCTGTCGGATCTCATAATCGTGGAAGGCAGCAATGGCAAGAAGCATCCGAATGGATTTGAGCATAGCCACTGGAGAAAAGGTCTCGTCATAGTCCAAACCAGATCTTTGACGAAAACCCTTTGCAACAAGTCTAGCTTTATAGGTTTCAACCTGCCCATCTACACCAATCTTCTTTTCGGAAGATCCATTTGTAGCCTACGGGTTTTACCCCTTCTGGAGCAATGTCCAAAGTCCAAACTTTGTTGGTGTACATGGACTCCATTTCGGTCCGCGTTGCATCCAGCCATTTTACTGAGTCGCCGCTCAAATGGCTTGCTGGAAGCTAGTAGGCTCATCATTTTCAATGATGCAATCCTCTCGATCCCCGTCTATGAGAAAACCGTAGTATCTCTCGGGCGGATGAGACTGCCTACTACTCTTGCGGAGTGGCGCTGGGATGTCCGGTTCTCCTGAAACTTCTGGTTCTACCAAGCTTTCAGTAATAGCTTGTGGTTCTGGAATTTCTTCCAGTTCTATTGCGCTCCCACTTATCTGATTTTCTAAAAATTCAGTTTCCATGAAGTGGGGATGCTGAGAAACAAAAACCTTTTGTTCCTCTGCGGAATAGAAAAGATACCCCCAGGAGTTCTTGGGGTATCCCACAAACTTACACAGTACTGAGCATGCCTCGAGCTTGTCCGCATGCTGCTTCTTTACAAAAGCTGGACATCCGCGTGTCTTAAGATACTTAAGACAGGGTTTCTTCCCACTCCACATCTGATATGGTATGGTAGGCACAGTCTTGGTTGGAACCTTATTCAAAAGATATGCAGCTGTTTTAAGTGCATAACCCTAGAAAGATCACAGCAACTCAGCCTTACTCATCATGCAACGAACCATATCTAATAGGGTTCGATTCCGCCTTTCCGATACACCATTGTGTTGTGGTGTGTATGGAGGAGTAAGCTGAGGGAGAATTCCATTCTCTTTTAAGTAGCCCAGAAACTCGGCACTCAAGTTTTCACCATCTCGATTAGATCTCAGTGTCTTGGTAAGTTTGCCTGTTTCTTTTTCCACTTCATTCTTGTATTCCCGGAATTTCTCAAAGGCCTCGGATTTATGCTTCATCAGGAAGACATGTCCATACCTAGAGAAATCATCCGTAAAAGTAATGAAGTATGAATAACCACTTCGCGCATGTGTAGACATTGGACCATGCGCGTCACTGTGTATGAGTCCCAAGAGCTCGCTCGCTCTTACTCCGTGTCCAGTGAACGGAGTCTTAGTCATCTTTCCCATGAGACAAGATTCAAAAGTAGCATAAGACTGATATTCGAACGGATTCAAATATCCCTCTTTATGTAACTTCGTTAACCGTGTCTCATTGATGTGACCCAGTCTACAATGCCATAAGAAAGCCTGATTTATTTCCGGAGACTTTCTTTTAAGTGTGTTCTGGAAACTGAAAACCTGAGCTTGATTTAATACATATATTCTGTTTTCTAATGTACCTGACCCAATCAGAACTTGTTTTAGGTGGATGTGGACCACATCACTTACAAATGTAAAATCATATCCTTCCTTAGAAAGTAAGGATACAGATATGATATTACAAGCTAGACTAGGTACATACAAACAGTTACGTAGAATCAATATCTGCCCAATTGTCAATCCAAGGTGATATTCCCCTACGGATTCAGCGTCCACGCACATTCCGTTAGCAACCCTGAGAGCCATATCACCTAACATGATAACTCTACGGTTTCTCAAAGCCTGTAATGAATTACAGATATGAGATCTTGATCCTGTATCTAGTATCCAGGAAGTAGAGTTAATTGACATACAGTTTTCTATTACAAACACACCCGAAGCCGAAACCACAACATGCTTCAAATCCTGGCTACTGACTTTGCAAGCCCTGCAATCCCTCTGCCAATGTCCTTTCTCGTAACAATAGGAACGTCCCTCCTTCACTACATCTAGTCCCGAAACTTTTGCCCTTCCCTTTCCTTCTACTTCCCTGGTTTCCTTCGGGGTGTAAGTAGAGGGCAGAGACTGTAGAATCAAGTCAGTATTTGACCCGTTCTTCAACGTGGTATTCAGATCCGTGAGCTCATCAAAATAGCTAGTCTCTGTAAGGACGTTGTCCCCTACAGAAGACCCGACAGCCAACCTCGCTTGAAGCAATTCGTTCGAGGTCTCATATCTTGCGATACGAGATTGCTCTCCATATAAATCTTTGTTATGGAGGAAGATAGAAACTAAGTCCATCTTCTCGTGCTGCCTCTGGTATGTACCATCAACTGAGGCCAACACGAGGCACTTGACATTCGCACAGTCTTTTTCCAATGTCTTACGGATATCAATATCCGTGATAGTGGAAACTGGTCCTGAGACGGCAGGAGTTTGATTAGTGAAGAGGTGTCCCAGCTTGTCATGGGTAATAGACATCTGGACAGACCTTTGCCAGTCATAACAGTCAGATTCAGTCATGTAACCTATGTCTGGTCACTGGGTCGCTGCAATTAAGAGAGAGAGAAGAAAACACTTAGCTTGATGCTCTTGAAAGTTTAGATTGGTTTTTAATTTATCTAAACAGGATGGCTCCCACTGTTTCTCAAATCCTTCCTCAAACCATAAAAGAAGAATTAGTCAGGATTAATCTCACCATACAATACTTGCTTAACCGTTCAGCCATGCTAGTGTCGGTACTTCGAGGGAGGTTTTACGACGCTTTCGCGAAGTTCCTTAATTAAATAACCTCTTTTCCCTGGAGGCATAGCCCCGCTAACACTATTCTAGACACCTACTTGGTTTATATCATTGATCGTTAAGTGAAAAAATCTCCCGAGGAGTAGCGGATACTAACAGTAGGATCGGGATCCAAATATCATTGTGTGATAATGCTGAAGGAATCCTACCAACATTATCAAACTCCAAATGGTATGCAGCACTAGCAAGTTTCAATTTTCTTAGAAACTCCCGATGCGGATTTTTGCCCCATGCTCTTATGACCTTGACGAAGGTCAACAAATCATAAGTCACATGTCAAGTTCTACCCATCATTGTCCAGGTTAATTTGAACCCACCCGTATATACCCTTGACGAAAGTCAACAAGGTAATACGACTGTCCCAAACCAACGCATCTATCTATGCTACATATGAACACCCAATAGCTACCAATCACTATGCCTTGACGAAAGTCAACAAACATAGCTTGAATACTACTGAATATCCATATAAAATGACGAAGGGCTACGAATGGTTTTGGAGAAACCGTGAACGTAGTGAACTTGATATAATCGAAGGAACCTTGATAGCTTTTAAAAGGAGTGGTTTAAGCTCCGTGTTTTTAAAAGCTTTCTGTTTAGAAAAAATCGGGTGGTTTTGAAATTGTTCCAACAATTCAGCTTTGGTTTATTTTCTTTGCATTAATTTAATGCGTCCCATCAATTAATCCTACCATTGCAGAAAACAACAAAAATATGACGTACGCTTATGCCATCCGCATTCGCCACTGGGCCCCGTCATCACCCGTTAGGTTACTTAACTAACGACAGAGCGGGGGCTGGGCTAGCGCGGATGCAAAACATACGCAACGCCTACTAGATATCATATATAGATATATACATTCTTCAGATGCAATGATAGCCATTCTAGATCACAGATGAACACATTGGATATACTAGAAATCCACGCTTCGTTTGAGCCTGCAACGAAAGATGGATTACACGGTCGCGATGAATAGCCAAACCCCACCCTAGACCCCTACGGGTGCGGCAAACTACCTGCCAAATACCCGCAGTGAAGAAACCTCCCTCAACAACGTGAGTAGGCCACTCGGCACTTCAAAGTACCCGGTAGTTTATGCACCCCACTTTGGGTCTATCCTAGGAGCAAAAATAGTAAAAGAAATAATATACAATGGTGACAACAAGCTCAACCCGGATGTGCGACCATAAAATAATATTATATCAAATTACAAATATTATATTGAATGAAAAATGAAAACTCTCATCTCACACCCCTGGCTATTCATCACGACAATCCAACAAGTTCATATCCACAAACCAACATCACAGATCACAGATATACACAACCCCCATTAATCGACGTATAGAGATTAATAGACGTTCAGTACATATATCATTTCACAAACACAAAAGCATTAAACGACGTTAAAGTTACGACTTCGAAACACCCGCAGTGCTACAGTGAATAACTTTCAGTAAAATCAAAATTGGCGAAAGCGAACAACTCCTGAAACCCAAGATATAAGTCAAAAAGCCACACTACAAAAATGAACCATTTCCTCCAATACCAACCCGAGCTCGCCGGTTTTACCACCAATGTGGCCGGCCCAAACTTCGAGGAAATACTCCATTTTTGTTCTGTGCTCTTTTTACTACCCAAATAACACTCTGTACTTGTTTATATAATTTTCAGAGTTCAATGAAAAAACGACAGAAACTTATGTTTTGGGTTCGTTGTTTTTGGGCTGTTTCGGTTCCGTAGTTTAACTTGTCATTTAAACTATTAGTTATGGTTTAGCGAGTCTCTGATACCACTGTAAGTCTATGTCGCTCACCCCGCAACCTAGCGAGGAGGCGGAACAAGTAAAAATCAAAACTTTCTTACAAAAAGCAATATAGACTAAGCCAAGGATCTTTGCCAAACCATATCTAACGAAACTACGGGAGGTTTAATCTACTGTGATAGACAATTATACCTTACGAAACTAGTCCTTCGGTTCTTTTCTCTGCTGTCCTCCTCGTCCATGTGAGCTCCGAGGATCGATCCAGATCTTGGTCACCTCCACGGCCTCCTAGAGTCGAAGACGATCCACCAGAGAGTCTATAGTCCGAGCTCCACCTCAAGCCGAGGTAACTAGGGCAACAAGTTTGCTATGCTTGATGTCCTAGGTGATGTAGAGCAAGAAGATGGATTTGTTTGTCTATTTAGATCCTTATTTTCTCAACACATGAGAGCTAAAGGATTTTGTAGTGAGGTGGAAGAAGAAGAAACCATGGGAGCTCTCTTTTGATGAGGGAGAATGAGAAGGAGATAATGATCCATAAGAAAATATAATTACTAATCTTTTATCATGATAATATGTGATGGCTACACTTGATTTGACCATTATCATCTCAAAATAAATCCAAAACAAAAGAAGAATCTAGTGCTCACAAAAATATCTAAGTCAATAATAGTCAACTAGGTCAAATAGTCAAACCAATTAGCCGTAACACAATTATCATTAAAAAGGATTAGTAAATATCTTCCTTCACCTCAAAATGGTTTTGACCAAGTCAATGGTCAAAACCCTAATGAGGCATCTCCCTCTTCGCTCCTCACAACCGTCCATACACACCCGCATCCGCATTCCGTATAACACGAATATATAAGACAAAACTAATCCATCCGTACAATACTAAGATCCAGCTTAAACCAAAGCCCACTTGTATTGTCTGCCCGAACATCATACGCGCATAAGTGCATGTAAGTGATCGTAGCCATGCCGTATAACCATACGGCCTTTACACCTTTTGCCCAGTGCAGGGAAACGCTCTGTGTGGGACTCTAAAGACTCGACACTATGCTGGTAGTGGATTTAACCACAGACCGTAAGCCGCACAAGCTATATGTAACGGTCCCCAGGTAGATGTCGATAAGAAGGCCGATGAGGTAAATCCATCCGAACTCCTACTGAGCCTGAATGTGACAATCTCCGTACAGTCCAGTTTGTTCATCTAAGAGTATCGCATGTCGGGCCTAGGGGCGGTAAACGTCAGACCCCTAATAGCGGTACAAGTCGTGCCGGAGTGTAGCCCAGAACACCCTGAGAAACTACTGGAAACACTAACAGTAAATCTCTCTTGCCCTGGCCAGGGACTTTATGTAATGGCTCTCCTAGACACAGCGCGATATCAACCCCCAATACCGGGAGAGATGAATCATGTCTAACCGCTACTGCCTCCAAGTGCTTCGGGACTGCACCCAACTACTACATGTTTGCACGACTCATTTGAGCCGTGGTAGGGTAGTAATCAAAGTACAGTGGGAACACACTCGAGGCGAAGTAGCAGTGACAAGTCGACGGACTAAGTTGTACTCCTGTCACCTGGAAACTGTTATCTAACGATAGCTATAGTACCAACCAACAGTTCCCGATGTGTCCTGTCCAGTGTACTCGTAACCTAACGAGCATTCGCATACTATCTCCAGTACGACGTACTAATGGCTGTGTGACAGACCATCACCCCTGCTGGGATGAGAAGCGTATACGCTAGTCTACTCCAGAGTATCGATGCCCCGTCTCGATAATCCTACGACTAGGGACCTGTATAAGGATGTGCTTGTAGATTACCCAGCCCCCACTAGTATGACTGCCATCACAACGCTGGTAATCAAGTAAAGATCCTAAGGGCTCCACTAATATGTATAAGCGATATGCTAAAAGAAACATATGCACATATTGAAGTAGAAACAAACCAAGTAGCATACTACCATTTTGAGCAAGACTGTCTATACAACTGTGAATATCCCAAGCTTCCATTAAGTAATATACAAACTAGTATGATACAATAATGGCCCCTAGGGCATATACACTAACAATGACCACAAATTTCTTTCATAAAAAATTCCTTTTCCTAAAAAGGTGGCATGCCGAGAAACGAAAACACCTTCTGTTTCTCGGTGCGGTAGAAGATATTCCCTTGCAAATGCTTAGGATATCCAACAAACCCACACAGAACTGACCTTGCCTCGAGCTTGTCCGGATTTTGTTTTTGACATAGGCTGGACAACCCCAAATCTTAACTCTCTTAAGACATGGGCTCTTCCCATACCATATCTCATATGGAGTGGTAGGCATTGATTTGGTCGGAACCCAATTCAATAGGTATGCAGCTTCCTCAAGCGAATAACCCCAAAAGGAAACAGGCAACTCAGCAATACTCATCATAGAGCGCACCATAACTAATATAGTGTGATTGCTCCGCCCCGATATACCTTTGTGTTGTGGTGTATATGGAGGAGTAATGCTAAGAGAGAATCTCATTCTCCTTTTGAATAGTCTAGGAATTCCATGCTCAAATATTCTCCTCCCTGATCACATCAACAGGCATAATACTTATACCCGTTTTGATTCTCTACTTCGGATTTATATTCATTGAGTTTCTCATAAGGTTCAGACTTGCGTTTCAACAGAAACATATGTCCGAATCTTGAGATATCATCAGTGAATATAATGAAGTGCAAAAAACCAGTCACGGCATGTGTAGACAGGGGACTATATACATCACTATGTATTAGTCCCAAGAGTTCACTAACTCTTTCTCTGTTTCCAGTAAACAGAGCTATGGTCATTTTATCTTTGTGACATGACTGGTAAGTCTCGCAAGATGTAAATTCAAACTGATTTAAATATGCATCTTAATGTAACTTAGCTAGTTGTGTCGCATTGATATGGCCTAGTCTACAATGCTTCAAGAAGGATTCGTTCATTTCTGAACTCTTCCTCTTGTGTGTGTTTTGTACATGGAGAACTGTGGTTTGATTTAGAACGTATATGCCATTAGATAACGTGCCTGATCCAATCAACTTTTGATATAGGAAATGTTCAAAATATTATCCAACAATACAAAATTATATCCTTCTTTACTTAATAAAGAGACTAATATGATGTTGTATATCAGGTTCGGTATCTAATAACAATTGTTCAGAATTAATGTATTTGTTAATACAATGTGATATTTGCTAACTGATTTGGCTGCAGTAATTGCACCATTCTTTATATTTAGAGATATATCACCCTATTCTCAGTTCTCTACATATCTGTAGCCCATGTAACAGATTACATATGCGGGATCCTGATCCGGTATCAAATACCCATGACGTAGAGGATACTGAGAAACGGTTATCTGTAACGAACACACCCGAAGTAAATGCATCAACATGCACTTTCTTTGTTTGGGCGGCATGGGAATCCTGGTATTTCCCTATTTCCTGCTCGGTCTTATAACAATTATAAGATAGAGTGGAACCAACGTTTCCCAGCTCAGTTATAACAAGCGGGTTCGGTCAATACATTTATATTATTATCTTGATTAAGGCGTGACATGGTCGCTACCTAGAGAGAGAGAAGAAAACACTCTGCGTGCGCTCTTGCAAGATTAGATTGGTTATATATTTTATCTAATCAGGATAGCTCCCACTGTTTTTATCAAATCTTCCTTCAAACCTTAAAAGGAAAGACTAGACGGGATTAATTACACCCTACAAGTTTGCCAATCTTTCAGCCAGGCCAGTGTCGGTACTTTGAGGAAGTTTCCCCGTGCTTTCGCACAGACCTAATTAAAATAAACCTCATTTTCCCAGGGGCGTAACCCCGTTGACACCTTTCTAGACACCTACTTGATCGGCTAATTGTAAAGTGCAAAACTCTCCTAGGAGTAACAATTACTCGCAGTGGGTATCAGGATCCAACCACATAGAAGATATGCAATTTCATTGCAAATTTCAACACTTGAAACTCCCGATAATGGTTTTTACCCCTAGCACTTATGACCTTGACTATAATCAACATATCATAAGCACTAGTCAAGTTCTGCCTGTCATTTCGTGATTAATTAGACCCACCCATATGACCCTTGACTATAATCAACATAATCACATGAATGTCCTAACTAATCATATCATATGCTGTGTAGGAAGACATCACATAGCTACCGTACACTATGCCTTGACTATAATCAATATACTAAGTACTCTACTTCCTAAAATAACGGAGGGCTGCGGATGGTTTTTATAAAAATCTTTAACGCTTTGAACTTGATCTCGTCAAATATTTTTAGAAGGAGTGGCTTAAGCTCCGCTTTTTGAAACTTTGCTTTTTCGTAAAAAGCCGAATGGGTTTCAAATTCGATTCCACAACATCATTAGGTTTATTTTCTTTCATTAATCTCATTAATGAATGTCCCATCATTTAAGTTACCTAAGCATCACCGATAAATACAACGTACGCTTATGCCATCCACAATCGTCACGAAGTCCCATCATGCACCGTTAGGTTAGGTAACTAACGGCAGAGTGAGGCAGGGCTAGCAAGGGTGAAAAACATAAGCAACGTCTATAATATATCATATATATTATATGCAAAGTATCTATCTCGGAATATAAAATGATCACATCACAGAATATCAACAGCAGAAGACAACATATGAAATATTGGATATACTAGGATTTTCGGGTTTTAAATTAAACCAGTATAAAACACGGATTCCACGGTCGTGATGAATAGCCAAACCCACATCCCTAGACCCCTACGAGTGCGGCAAGCAACCCTACCAATTCTAAAGTTAGGAGACCCGGACTCAACTCCTCGAGATGACCTCCCACTGGACTGTAGAACCCGGTTACTTGTGGTCCCCTCCTTGGGTCTATCCTAATGCGGAAAAGTAAATTATATACATCAACGGTGACATCTTCCTCATCCCGGAAGTGCCCCAATAAAAGAATATTACATATAAGTTTTTACATGAATGAAAATGAAAAACTCTCATCTCACATAAAAAAAAAACCCGGCTATTCAAACACGACGATCTAATATAACATATCACAACAACACATAACATCACATGTCATCAACGTAAGTAAATATGCGTATCCCAATTGTCGTTGACGTATAGCAACGAAACCGGTGATACACCACATATTACACTTACGGTGGCAGAAAAGGAAGTGAAAACTACAACATTTTGAATCCGCAACCACCTTAGACATCTTAACCCCAAAATATCACATATTTTGGATTTCATGCCTAACAATATGAATTCTTTAGACATCTCATGCCTAACAATTATAAACCCCGCATTTTAATCTCGATATTGAAAACACTTTCCAATAACAAGTCGGGCAATTCAACAAGATTCCCGACATCCTGATCGAATACTCGTCAGAAACTTTAGTAGATGGCAGCACCCACGATACCGTCGACGAAGTGAACTTAGGCGGAACACCGCGGCCGCGAGCACCTGGATGGATGCTTTTGGCAACGGATTCTCCTACAGTCACTTGGTCGGGTCTTTGGGGCGTGGCTATCTATTAGTGTTACCCGGCGAGTATCCGCGTACGCTACGTGATTGCGATGGACTTTTGATCACATCAAAATCCCGTGGCAACCGATCAAATGATACTAAATTGCTAGATTTATAAAATTCAAATATTGTGGATTCCAAGTATTGTATCCCATCACAAATATCCGGACGACGTTAAACTTTTCGATCGAATCAAAGAATTCCCAAAATTTCCCAGAAAGCTCAACACTTGAGCAGTATCAAAAATACCCAGAATCATGCCACAGTAGCTATGGACCTACCGTAGAAGGCTCGGCCCAAGCCTCACACATGGCGTCATGGAACCGCCGCCAAAGGCATGGTTTGGCCGCGGTTCTACGATCATGTTGTCGAGTTAGGGTGTCGTTCTTCTAGAGGGTCCATAGATTTACCTACATATTTTTCTGAATACTTTTAATGTGAAAAATTCCAACATCTTGAAAAATTTCCAGAGAATATGGAAGATCGGGTTTTCGGAGTTCGTTCGAACATCTAATTTCGCCTAGACAACTCTTAATACTCTAGCATGGCTCCGATACCACTGCTGGGTTATTTGGCATGACCACAAGGTTTCACAAAGCATCAAACATGCCGTATTTAAAATTTCTAGTGTGCCAAACAACCTAACCTAGGATCCAACTAGAGTTTTAGGAGCTAAACTAAAATGTAATCAAACATTACAACAAAGTGAATAAGGAATACAACCTTTGTAGACCGGTCCTTCACTTCTAAAGCTCCGTGTAGTAGTCCCTTCGCTCTATGTAGTGATCTCCCGAACTCTAGTATGGGTTCACTTGAAGAAATGAACAAACTTTCTCAAAGTCTTCGAGGCCGAAGATGATCTACGTCGAGAAGACTCAAGCTCATGCTACCTCTTCACTAAGTGGTGAACTTTGTGAAGAAACAACCCAAACTAAACGACTAATCTAGTAGAGGTTGATAAAGTAAGAATTAGGCTCACTTTAGATTTATTTTTCTTACATGTTTTCTTCATCTCCTCAAAACCTAGAGAGCTCTTTGGAGAAGAAGAAGAAGATGAAGTGGAGAATGGAGTGAATGAATCAATGATGTGAGAATAGCAACCATGGTGAGATGATATCTCATATTAACCCTTGTAGAGACTAAACCATGGTTTAAGATAATGGTTGTGTTAATAAATATCTCAAGTGAGACAAAATTAGTGGACTAAGTCAAAGATGCTTTAAACTTCTCCAAGCTTCTAAGCATGACAATTTCCAACTAATTTTGAATTACTTAAAATAAATAATAACCCACCATTATGATAACCATGGTGTGAGTCTCATACACCCATGTTTGATGTATCATCTAACATGACACAAAATAATGTACACTAATATATATCACATATATACTAATGCACACATAAGTGAGAAAAAGATATTGAGCTAATACTAGTTAATGTAAATTAATATATCAAATATATAATTATACATTAGATTATTAAATCAACACTTGATTTAATAATCCGGCTATATCACATATAACCGACTAATATTATATATATCAACTTTTCGAATCAGCACTTGATTCGATAACCCGGCTATATCACATATAACCGACCGATGATACAAATCGCGAGAATAGAATACAGTATCACATACGCGTATTAATCTTGGTCCCGCACATATCACATATGTGCTCCTACTTCATTTCGCATGAATCAGGAAACCTCTGTGTAGGACCCTAAAGACTCGTCAATACGCCGGTAGTAGGTGATGATCATACCAAACACCCACAAGCCGCAAGCAGTCAGCTAAACGTAACGACCACCCGGGTATTGAGCGATCAGACGATCAACAAGAAAGCATGCTCATACTCCTGCGAATCCAATCAGTAACACTACCGTATAGTCCGGTCTGTTCATCTGATATATCGTATATCTAGTCTAGGGGTGGTAAACGTCAGACCCCAGTAACTTGATAAGTCATGCCGATGCAAGGTCCATAACAGGTCGAGAAACTAATGATAATACTTACCAGTAAATCTCATCTACCCTGGCCAGGGATTTTCAGTTATGGTCAGTCAGGCATAGCGCAACATCAACCCCCAATACCGGGAGAGACGAAATCCTCTCCTATCGCTCATTGACTCCATGTGACTCGGGACTGTACCCAAAAACTACCTGTTTACACGACTCAGTAGAGTCGTGGTAGGGTGGAAATCAAAGCACGGTGGGAGACACACAGGACTCTATGACAATCTCGGGTCGACAGACTAACCTGTACAAGTGTCACCAGAGAACTGCTATCTGACGTGAGGTATAATACCATCTAAGAGTTCTTGGCGAGTCCATTCAGTGTACCCAGTCTCCACTGAGCACCCGTATATGATCTATGATGTCAAACACCAATGGATATGGGATCATCCATCGCCCATCATATAGGTCGAGAAGCGTATACGCTAGTCTACTCTGAAATATCGATGCTCCATCTCAATACTCCCATGACTAGGAACAATTGAAATATGAACTCATGGACTGCCCAGGCCCCTCTAGTATGATCTGCATCATAATCCTGATAGTCAAGTACACATCTTAAGGGCTTTATCAACATGTAACAGAGAGACGGTAAGTGCACATGTTAAGATAAAGAGCAACCAGACAGCGTATTATCATGTCAAGCAAGAAAGTCCTCCCTATATATGTCCAAGCATCCACTATAATATACATCTCATGTACAATATTGGCCTCTAGGGCATACATACAACTAACAATATTAATTTACAATAAGGACCCTAGTAAATATAGGTTTAAGCGGAACCAATTCTCCTGAGTCTCACGGAGCCGGATAAAGTGGGTGCTTGCCTATTTAAGGTAGAAAACTAAAACGGGGTTATCAATGGTAATTGGCTTAGAGAAAGTCACAAATCCTGCCGTCCATGTGCAGCAGTTACCGATAACTCCTAAACCTAATTTAGGATTCAAATCTGTTTAAAGTGTCTGACTCAATCTGAGTCTCGGTCTAATCTGAATACAATCCAAACATGAATCCAACTATAACTCCATTTCAACATGAACACTTGAACATGAATATGCAACATGACTCGACTGGACCGAACCATAGATATATTTTGAACTTGACTACATGACTATCCGTTTACATCCGACCCGTTTACATGAACAACTTTTATCATGATTTTAGAAAGTCTTATACAACAAATCAATACAATTAATACAATATGCATACGGGGTTTTAACGGGGTAGATTGGTACGGAAAATATTAGAAGTGGCACGAGATGGCCACTTTAATACACTAACCTGAATATCCGTGCTGTTGTCCCGTGGCTTAACGGGTCCTTATGCTCTGTATACCTTAGTCCATAGAATAGTTGGACTCCTCTCGTATACACTGATGCATTTTGTACCAAACTACAAACAATTGCGTTAGTATAACTAAAACAGATAAATTACCAGATATATTTCTTTTACTTGATCTATTCTTATCTCTCTCTTAGGACTTACGGAGCGATTGTTCGCTGACGACATTCTTATTTCTTCTTTTTTTGGAATGTTGTCAGGAGGTCTCGACACTCAGGAGATCGAGCCCAGCGAGGAAGATTTGGAGCAGTTTGCTGAGGAACCGGAGTTTTAGCTCATACTTGTACTTATCTTGCCTTCAATTCATATGCAATTGTTTAGGCATCGCTGTCTATTATTGTATTTTACTTTCCAGTGTATGTAATGAATGAATATAAATAAAAAGTTGTTATTTCATTACATCTCTTGTCATTCTTATGCTTTACTTTTATATTGCTTATTCATGCTTAACGTGTTTATTTCTGAGTAAATACGTCGCGTCCCTGCCACGTTTACTTTCCCGTACATTGGGAAGCGATGCATGACACATATAATTAAGGATGGAGGAATCATCCTAATTTTGTTTGGAACCAAAACCAATCTCAAAATTAAAATCAGTTCCCAAGCTAAAATAGCTTTCAAAGACTTCCCCTACAGCAACAACGGCCACCACACCAAATTCAACACCCCTTTCAACCACAATCTTTTCAAAATCCTGCCAACAACGTTGCTCCTTATAATAATTCTTTCCAATCACAGACTAATCTTCCAATGGTCGGTACCAATAAAATCTCTGCACCCAAGCGAAACATAGAAACATTCATTAAATAATCTACACAAACGACGGCTAATTTAACGTCTTCTATCGAAACGTTAATGCAACACACTACTTCTTACGGTGAAAGCATAAGATCGATAGAAGTATAAATTGCATAGTTAAATGTCACAATGAGTGAGAGAGAGAAAGGGAAACTTCCATCTCAACCTCTACCAAATCCTGGCCACTCACAAAGCACAAATCTCATCCTTCAAAATCATAATGTGAGTGTCGTAACTACGTTGAGATCGGGAAGAGTACTGAATAACCAAGTTGGTGAACAACTTGATGTTGATTATGTTGATGATTGTTCGCTTATAAAAAATGAATAATAAATAAAAGCAACGGGAAAAAGTCCCCAAATGGAGCATCACGTGCCCACACGTGATAGGCGCTGTGCTTGACAAACTAAGCTGAAACTGGGCCTCACGTGCAGACACGTGACCTCTATATAAATAGTATATATGCGCCTGAATAAAGCAAACAATTGGCCAGAGCAAAAACTCACGTGATAGCACGTGACGCTCTTTGGTAGGCTTAATTTGGTGGGGCACGTGCTACACGTGATGGGCTCCTATGCCTTCTGAACTGATCGAATTAAATTCTAATTAAGAGAAATCAAAACCCCTAGTTGGAAAATATTTCCATAAATCTTTCCAAACAAGAAAGATTACGCTCTGTAAAACAGGACGCCGTTGGATTAAAAATCCAATGGTGATTAAAAATCACCAATCTACAGAAAGATTTCTATACGAGGAAATATCTTCATAATCTTGTTAAGAACAACAAAAAATATATCCTCTGTAAAACAGAAGTTCTTGGATTAAAAATCCAACGGTGAATAAAATTCACCGATTAATTTAAAAGATCATTTTGGTTGATTATAAAATCAATCAAAATCTCTCAAAGAGAGATTTTCTAAACAAATTGATTCCCATCTTCTCCTATAAATAAGAGCAAAGAAGCAAAGGAGAAAAAGAGACAGAAAGAGAGAGAGAGAAAAACCCTTCGTAAGCCAAAAGAAAAGAGAATTTAATTCTCCAGAGAGAAGAAGATCTCCAAAAAAGAAACCCTAGGTAAGGAAAGGAACCAAACACAGAACTTTTTACCTCTTCTCCACCTTCACAAGAGTTTAACTCTTCAAAAAGAACTTAGTTTTTTCTCTGGTTGAAGATCTGCAGAAGCATATCTCCCCACAAGTTGAGAATTTAATTCTCATCGGGGAGATCTGTTATGCAGATTCAAAACTTAGGGGGAGAATTGAGTCTAAAGAATTTAATCCTTACAACAGATCATATAGGAATTTAATTCCTCTAAATAAAACTAGGGTATAACCCTATAACAGAATTTAATTCTTATTAAATAAGGGGCTTGAAAACTTAAGATCCCTATGCACGTAAAAGGAGATTAGCATCCAAACATGATAATTGCAGATCACGTGCTCCCACGTGACCCCTGAACAAACCTTTGTAAAAGGGGAATAAGCTTAAGATAGATTCCATTCTTAGGGCGTCTCACGTGACCCCTTAATAGTTGTTAGCACTTTTCTAAAGAGAATAAAACAAAGGAAGCTTTTAGTCTTTGGGGACGCCTCACGTGATCCCATATGACCCAATAGTGCTTAGCACTCAGAAAAGAAAAAAGGAAAATATCCAAAGAAGCTGTGCCAAATCTCAGGCGCCTCACGTGAGCACCACAAATTTTCAGTGTTTAACACTACTTCAAGCGCCTTACGTGACCCCACATGAGTGCTTCAAATCTTCAGTGCATAAACAATACTTTAAGATCTCACATGGGAGCACGTGAGCGCCGAACATATTCTAGTGTTTAACACTATGATAGGCCAACCTTAGCCTAAGTTAGCTAAGTCTCCCAAAACCAAAACCTTATTTTTAACCGAACCCTAATTATGCTCAGGTCTTCCAAAATTAATCATCTCAGATGGCATTTACAATAATGTTTATCCCATTGCTTCTCAATCTGGCATTTGGTTCAAGGGTACATCTCTTCACACCTTTGATACATGTCGTTGTAATTCTTCAACGTCTTTAGAGAGGTGGTGGGTCCCGACAACCAATAACTATCTGGTGCAATTCCAAACCCATGATTACATCTAAACAATGGACCGCAATGTCCTTAAACTAATGATGGACCGTAATGTCTTTAAACTAACTCTGGACTGTAACGTCCTTAAACTAACAACGGACCGTGACGTCCTCAAACTATTCATGGACAATGATGTCCTTAAACTGAAAAAACCTTACAGACTATGATGTCTTTAAACTCATGGACTATGACGTCCTTAAACTTACGGACTGCAACGTCCCTAAACTAAATCCTACGGACTATGACGTCCTTAAACTCACGGACTATGACGTCCTTAAACTTATGGACCGCAACGTCCCTAAAATAAAGCGATAAAGTTCAAAAGCTCTTTTCCTGGATCTAAATGATCCGAAAATCTTGTTAAGTAGATCTTAGTCTAAAATTAGACTAATGTATCCTTAACAAGCATTGTAACAACTCCAATTTTTGTATACATAAAATTGATTTAAATTTGAAGTATACTTAGGGTATTTAATGTTGCTGTTACCACTTTAAGTATTTATTTTCCCACAATAATTACAAGAAGGAGCTTGTAGCTCATTGGTAACACCTTGCACTGATGAACCAAGCCACCAGAGTTCAAATCATCTGCCCCACATTATTTTTATATTGTTTTTGTTTTAAATTCTTAGGATGCCCAACAGTCCACACACCGTAACTTCCAAAACTTGAACTACACTTTAAAAAAATTAAATATACCAGAGAACCCACCTGAAGACTCCCTACGTCCACGACCCCCGACTCGGCCTGACTAGGACGAGTCGGCCGGCGGACCGGCCGACTCGGGCCGGCGCCGCAGGCCGGACTCGGCCGGACGGCCGAGTCCCCAACACCAAAGTTGCGCCTCTTCGTCTCCTGTACCCTCCTGTATACTTTAAATGTTTGGATCGGTTCCAGAAACACAATTATACCTCATTTACTCCATTTTTATTACTTTTTCCTATATTTTTACATTTTTTTATTAAAAACCCTTCACCTACCCTACGCCTAGCCTACCCTATAAATACACCTCCTACCCTCTACCCTCTCATCCCAAAATACTGAGCCCACTCTCTCAAAAAATTTCCAAGAGTTGTGTACTTTGAAAACAAGTTCGCGGCGAAACTCCGACGAAATTCCGGCGGAAATTCCGGCGACGTTTTTAGAAACAACCGACGACGAAGCAACGCCTCGGCAACCCCTTTAGTCCCCCTCACTCCTTTGTATAATCAAAACCCGTAAGTCCCATTCTATACCTCTTTCTTATTCTCTAAAATACGAAATTACAAAACCCGACAGAATCGGAACAAATCCGATTTCCGATTCGGTTTTCTATAAAATTTTGCTTCTCACCAATTCAATCATGCTTAAACATCTTATTGTTGACTATTAAACATTTAACAAATAATTTGAACAAGTTTCATCACATGAAATGATAGCGTTCTCAAATTATCGTATTTTTCACTTAAATACCATAATGTTTCGATTTCACATTTAATCCCCTTAACTTTGCTATACATTTAACGTAGAACACGAGGTAATGACCTACCTCCACACACACGTAAATGCAACCCTAAACGATATCATCAAAAACTTAGAATACGATAAAACAATACTTTCATTTAAATACCATATTTTTAATAAAACCATTTCTAAAAGTTTTAGTTTTGATACACTTTTAAATAAATACCTCTTATTAGGAAAACACGATAAGTCGTGGACATCGATCGTTTTTCTAAACCTGACTTTGTGGTGTCTAGGCTAGGCAAGTGAGAAAGGTAACTTTAAAAGGCCCATCTCACGGTGATTCGTGAGAGGATCCCTCCTTTCCTCATTTGTACTTACCTGGCTACAATTGGCGGTGAAGAGGCGATTTGAGGCATCTAACGACTTGTCGTTTAGACCATTTAGAAATAGGCTAGTTGACTTTGGAAACCCTAGATCTAAAATACGGAAAATTGACATTTTTACAAATAAATACCTTTTACTTTATAAAACCATTTTCTAAAGGATTTAGTATTTTAAAATCTTTGCAAAGCGCCGCTACAACCCATTTTTGGGGAACCCGTTCGGGATGGTGCGGATTATCGCACATCCTCGGGCTTAGTAGTGCGAGATTCAGACCTCCGCAAGGAGCATTCGGTCTCGAAAGGTTTAAAATACGACATCTTAAGAAAATGAGATTTTTGGAATATAAATTATTTATTAAAATTATTTTTGTATAAATATATGCATATTTATCATTTAAATATCTATTTTATTATAATATAAATATTCCACGTTTTTCTAAAAATCACAAGAATAAATTTTACACTAAAATACCATGAACTTCAAATAAATCAATATTACAGATAAATACTTTATTTATAAAACTAGGATATTTTCACTAGAAATGTCACAATATAAAATCCACCCTCATTACAACTCTAAAGACGAATAATGAATACTTGAGGTGTATTTTGAAAAGTATATAAAAGTATTTTTACATAAAACCCCCTCAAGTTTTATAAATTACCCTGAGGACCCTAGAAATTATAGGACTTCGATTTACACTTCTAACTGTCTGACTCGGGTTTGAGTCTAATTAATCTGACTTGAATATGATTCAAGTCAATCTACAATCTACAATATTCCAATTCAATATGAATACATGAATCCATGAATTCAATTATCAATTTATACAACTTGACTGAACCGAACCATTGATATACATATTCCTTTTATATGATTCTCAGTTATTCCATTTACATGACCCTATGGTTACAACCGCTTACTGATATCATGGTTTCGGTCGGTCAGTCAATCTTACCATCAATACAATTTACAAGATAACAATACAAACAAGTCATCGCGGGGTTTAAGGGGTAGATTGGTACGGAAGATGTTAAAGGTGGCACGAGGTGGTCAGATTAAGACACCTAACCTATATTCCGTTGCTGTTGTACCGTGGCTTAACGGTTCCTTGTACATTCCGTTTGCCCTGATCTCTAGCATATAGAGACCCCCCTCGTATACACTGGCATCCTTCTGTATCAAGCTACAAACAACAGCGTTAACACAACATTACAACAATAGTATACAACTTTAAAAGATATCTTCTTATTCTGTCTATTCTACTTTCCTCTTACCTTTGGGACTTACCGAACGACCTGTTCGCTGACGACATTCTGTTTCTTTCTTCTTTGAATGTCGTCAGGTGATTCGGACCCGGCAGAGATCGAACCATCTGCAGAAGACTTGGAGCAGTTTGCCGAAGATCCAGCACTTTAGTTCATTGTACACTTTTCCATTCAGCATTTTACATTTCCTGTTATGCCACTGTTTAGGCATCTTTTTATTTCAGTTGTATTTTCTTTCGTGCATTGTACAAAGAATGTTAATAAATAAAAGTTGCTGTTCTTTTTATATCTTGTCTCTTGTGTATTTATTTTATATTGCTTAGATACGCTTAGCGTATGTACTTCTGAGTATATACGTAGCGGACCTCGTCGCGTCCCCTTCGCCGTAGACCGGGAAGAGGGGCGTGACAGGTTTTGCTGGCGGCCCAGCAGGCTCAGACCTGTATGAAACCCTATCATGTAGTTCTGTTCTGCATGAACAACCTAAGAAATATAACACAAGAACTAGCAACTAAAACATTCTTTACAATTCATGTCCCTTGAATCTTACAATTTCATATTCCTTGAATCTTATCATTTCATTTGAATCTGTCCTAACCAAAATTTTTCTTCAAGGTTATGGATTCCCCGAACAACACCGGCACCAACATCAACAACATACCTCCACCTCCACTACCAGTCGTTCCTGTTGTTCTTGCGCCACCCACCGAGCAAACAGTGCTACTTGAGGCGATCCGCAGCCTTCTTGAGGGACAGCAACAACTCCTGAACCGTCCCGAGACTGACGCACCGCGGGTAAAGCAATTCAGGGCTTTACATCCCAAGCAGTTCTTCGGAAAGGGAAGCGCACTTGAAGCTGAGGAATGGGCACAAATCATAGAAGATGATCAGGCAGCAGCACAAGTGCCAGACATAGCTTGGGTCCGTGTGGCGAAACTACAGCTCACGGACAATGCTCGCAACTGGTGGAAGGCGGAAGAAAGCCGTCTTGCACAGCTTATTGAATGGAAGACTTTTTGCGAGAAATTCGACGCGAAATACTTCCCTGTGACTGCCAGGTTTGCCATGGAGCAGCAGTTCATTCATCTACAACAGGTTTCGATGTGGGACAAATCAGTAGATGAGTACGACGCTGAATTCACCATGCTAAGACGGTAAGATATGTCACAATAGTTCAATTTTTAAACACCACATACTACACAGCTAACACAATCATTTAAACAGATTCGCGGCACACTTGATACCGACGGACGAGATCAGAGCCCGTCGCTTTCAACAAGGTCTGGACACGGAAATTCAGGCTGCTCTAGCCACAGGAAAATTTCTGACCCATGAGGATGCTCTGAAAGCTGGTCGCAGTTATGAGGCAGTGATAAAAGCAAGGGTCAGAGCTCAGTCTGCAGAAGTCAAACGCCCTGCCAACCAGATGGCAGGTGGAGCCTCGTCCAGGCCACCTTTTGTGCTAAGGCGACCCGGAGTACCGAACCAACGTCCCAGCCCAGCCTTTTGTACCTACTGCAATAGAGTTGGACATATGATGAAAGACTACCGGCGAGCCAATCGTCTTTGCTTAGTCTGCGGCTCAGCTACTCATGATATTGGGTCTTGTCCCCAAAGGCAAAACCCAGTTGCTGCACCCAGGCCAGCAAATAATTACCCACAGTGCCCAGCCATCCAAGCACCCGCTCCAAGACTTGCACTACCTGCACCACCCAGAGGACCACAAGCTGCACCACCTCCTCGTCAGTTCCATCAAGCTCAAAGGAACGTTCCGAGGAAGGCTCCTCAGGCCAGGAGAATGTACCAAAGCGCCAGGCTTTCACGATGTCCGTGGAAGAAGCTGAGGCCACTGGCCAAGTCATCACTAGTAAACTTTCCTTCTCAAACTTATCTTTTATTCTTGGTTTTCTACACACTTTCCCTATACCTAAAACATGTCCCACATACCTTAGGTACAATCCTAGTAGCCTCACTACCTGCACTTGCACTGTTTGATACTAGAGTATCGCACTGCTTTATGTCACAACGGTTCGTCCGAACCCATGCGATTCCAATCTCACCGCTTATATCCAGCTGGAATGTCAGTTCCAGAAATGGCGTTCTAAAGGCAACTATGGGATACAGCTTGTGTCCAGTCGTTGTCTGCAGCAGAGAGTTTTATGCTGACTTCAAAGTACTGGACATACTGAACTTCGATGTGGTTCTAGGAATCGATTGGCTTGGAACTTTTTATGCTACCATCGACTATCGTCAAAGGAGGGTAGTATTCGAGATTCCAGACCATCCAGTCTTCTATTTCAAAAGCGGAGACCGTACCCTGGAGCCAAGTACCTACAAGGAGAAGCCAAGAGAAGCAGTAGTTGCAGCAGCTCAAGCGGAAGAAGAATTAAGACCAGAGGTAGTTCGAGAGTTCGACGATGTATTTCCTGACGATATATCAGGTTTGCCTCCCGATCAGGCTCTTGAATTCAGTATTTGATTTAGTACCAGGAGCACAACCAGTGATCAAAGCACCTTATAGATTAAGTCCAGAAGGTTTGAAGGAAGTCCGAACACAGTTGGACGAATTATTGGCAAAAGGATGGATTCGTCCCAGCACTTCAAGTTGGAGAGCACCTGTACAACCGGTGAAGAAGAAGGAAGGTTCATACAGAATGTGCATCGATTATAGAGCCTTGAACGAAGTCACTATAAAGAACAAGTATCCACTCCCGCGCATCAATGATTTATTCGACCAGCTAAGTGGATCTTGTGTTTTCTCTAAATTGGATCTTTGTTCAGGATATCATCAAGTAAAGGTCAAGTAAGCTGATATTCACAAAATAGCTTTCAAAACTCGCTATGGACATTACGAATTTCTAGTAATGCCATTTGGAGTGACCAATGCACCAGCAATAATCATGAACCTAATGAATCAAGTTTTCCGAGAGTACTTAGACAGGTTTGTTGTCATCTTCATCGTCTATATCCTGGTGTATTCTAAGAGTCGGAAAGAGCATGCAGAACACCTACGAATTGTCCTGGAAACTCTTCGACAACACAAGCTCTATACCAAGTACAGCAAGTGCGAGTTTTGGCTAAAGCAAGTTGGTTTTCTTGGGCATATTGTATCAGGAGAAGGAATTTCTGTGGATCCAGCCAAAGTTTCAGCAGTTAGCGAATGGCCTACACCAAAGTCAGTGAAGGACATTCGGAGTTTCTTGGGCTTAGCTGGATATTATAGAAGGTTCATTGAGGGATTTTCAAAGATAGCAACACCCCTGACCAAACTCACACGTAAAGATGAAGAATTTGTGTGGTCGGAAGCATGCGAACAAGCTTTCGTAGAACTCAAGTCAAGGTTGACATCTGCACCTATTCTCGTAATACCGGATCAATTTGGAGGATTCGAAATGCATTGTGATGCATCCGGTAAGGGATTAGGATGTGTTCTGCATCAACACGGTAAGGTTGTGGCTTATGCTTCAAGACATTTGAAGACTCATGAGCGCAATTATCCGACACATGATCTGGAGTTGGCAGCCGTCATTTTTGCTCTCAAGATTTGGCGCTATTATCTACTTGGTGAACGAGTGAACATCTACACAGATCATAAAAGTCTGAAGTACGTGTTTACTCAGAAGGAGTTGAATATACGGCAGAGAAGATGGTTAGAACTCATAGTGGACTTTGACATCAACTTGCAATATCACCCAGGGAAGGTGAACGTAGTACCTGATGCTCTTAGTCGCTAACCATTATCGATGAATCTCACCGCTCAGTGGAAGCTTCAACAAGACTTGCATCAGATAGAGATTGAGGTAGTCATGCCAGGTAATACTTCAAGTTTGATGAATCTACAAGTTCAATCAACCATTGTCAATCAGATCAAAGCAGCTCAAGCAAGTGATGCTAAGTTGCAAAGGATCAGAGAACAAGTGGAGAATGGACTCAGAACAGACTTCATCATCCATGAAGACGGATCTTTGAGATACGGCAGCAGATTGTGTGTACCAAAAGGTCCTGTACGGGAAGAGTTAATGAAAGAAGCTCACAGCTCTCCCTACTCAGTACATCCTGGAGGTACCAAAATGTACAAAGATCTACGTCAGAATTATTGGTGGCATGGAATGAAACGTGAAGTAGCCAGAAGCATCGCAAAATGTTTGGTGTGTCAGGATGTAAAGGCTGAACATCACAGGACAGCTGGACTACTTCAACCGTTACCAATCCCAAAATGGAAGTGGCAACACATCACGATAGATTTTGTGACTGCCCTTCCTTGCAGCACAAAGGGTAACGATGCTATATGGGTCATTGTGGATCAACTCACAAAGTCGGCTCACTTCATCCCATTTCGAGTTGGCCAATCAACTGAGGCACTAGCAAAGAAGTACATGGAGGTAATAATCTATTTAAGATTTAAACTCTTCATAATGTATTATCTCTGATACCCATGAACTCATACAGGAAATTGTGAGACTTCATGGAGTACCGGTCTACATTGTCTCCGATCGTGACACCAGGTTCCGATCGTAATTTTGGCAGAGTCTGCAAGCAAGCTTGAGAACAAGTCTGAACTTCAGCACTGCTTATCATCCACAAATAGATGGTCAGTCGGAACGAACTATTCAGATCTTAGAGGATATGCTCAGAGCGTGTATGCTAGACTTCAAAGGATCGTGGGAAGATCACCTGCATCTTATGGAGTTCGCATACAATAACAGCTACCAAGCAAGCATAGGAATGACACCTTTTGCAGCATTGTATGGAAGGAAGTGTCAATCACCATTAAGTTGGGACGACATCGGAGATAGGGAACTTCTTGGACCAGAGATGATAGTAGCTACCGTTGATGTGGTTCGTACAATCAGGGAAAGGATGCGCATAGCCCAAGATCGACAGAAACACTGGGCTGATGCAAAGAGACGACACTTGGAGTTCCAGCCAGGAGATCACGTATTCCTGAAGATATCTCTGAACCGTGGAGTGATCCGATTTGGAAGACGGGGTAAATTAAGTCCGAGATACATTGGACCGTTCGACATACTCGAATGAGTCGGTGAAGTGGCATACCGCTTAGCGCTTCCACCCTCATTGGAAGGAGTGCATAATGTGTTCCACATATCACAACTCAGAAAGTATGTGAGTGACCCCAGCCATGTTCTTGATCATTCCGAGCTCACTATATAGCCTGACTTGTCTTGTGAGCAACAGCATATGGAGATCCTGGACAAGAAAGTGAAGACACTTCGAAACAAGGAAGTTAACTTGGTCCGGGTAATGGGCAGGAAAGACACTCCAGGAGAATCCACTTGGGAAAGGGAAGATGAAATGCGTGCAAGATACCATCACCTCTTTGTAAACTAGTCCTCAAATAAAATTTGTAAATTTTGAGGACGAAATTTTTGTAAGGAGGGTGGATTGTAGCAACTCCAATTTTTGTATACATAAAATTGATTTAAATTTGAAGTATACTTGGGGTATTTAATGTTGCTGTTACCACTTTAAGTATTTATTTTCCCACAATAATTACAAGAAGGAGCTTGTAGCTCATTGGTAACACCTTGCACTGCTGAACCAAGCCACCAGAGTTCAAATCCCCTGCCCCACATTATTTTTATATTGTTTTTGTTTTAAATTCTTAGGAAGCCCAACAGTCCACACACCGTAACTTCCAAAACTTGAACTACACTTTAAAAAAATAAATATACCAGAGGACCCACCTAAAACTCCCCACCTCCATGACCCCGACTCGGCCGAGTCGGCCGGCGGACCGGCCGACTCTGGCCGGCGCCGCTGGCCAGACTCGGCCGGACGGCCGAGTCCCCAACACCAAAGTTGCGCCTCTTCGTCTCCTGTACCCTCCTGTATACTTTAAATGTTTGGATCGGTTCCAGAAACACAATTATACCTCAATTACTCCATTTTTTATTACTTTTTCCTATATTTCTACATTTTTTTTATTAAAAACCCTTCACCTACCCTACCCCTAGCCTATCCTATAAATACACCCCCTACCCTCTACCCTCTCATCCCAAAATACTGAGACCACTCTCTCAAAAATTTTCCAAGGGTTGTGTACTTTGAAAACAAGTTCGCGGCGAAACTCCGACGAAATTCCGGCGGAAATTTCGGCGACGTTTTTAGGAACAACCGGCGACGAAGCAACGCCTCGGCAATCCCTTTAGTCCCCCTCACTCCTTTATATAATCAAAACCCGTAAGTCCCATTCTATACCTCTTTCTTATTCTCTAAAATACGAAATTACAAAGCTCGACGGAATCGGAATAAATCCAATTTCAGATTCGGTTTTCTATAAAATTTCACTTCTCACCAATTCAATCATGCTTAAACATCTTATTGTTGACTATTAAACATTTAACAAATAATTTAAACAAGTTTCATCACATGAAATGATAGCGTTCTCAAATTATCGTATTTTTCACTTAAATACCACAATGTTTCGATTTCACATTTAATCCCCTTAACTTTGCTATACATTTAAAGTAGAACACGAGATAATGACCTACCTCCACACACACGCAAATACAACCCTAAACGATATCATCAAAAACTTAGAATACGATAAAACAATACTTTCATTTAAATACCATATTCTTAATAAAACCATTTCTAAAAGTTTTAGTTTTGATAGACTTTTAAATAAATACCTCTTATTAGGAAAACACAATAAGTTGTGGACATCGATCGTTTATCTAAACCTGACTTTGTGGTGTCTAGGCTAGGCAAGTGAGAAAGGTAACTTTAAAAGGCCCGTCTCACGGTGATTCGTGAGAGGATCCCTCCTTTCCTCATTTGTATTTACCTGGCCACAATTGGCGGTGAAGAGGCGATTTGAGGCATCTAACGACTTGTCGTTTAGACCATTTAGAAATAGGCTAGTTGACATAGGAAACCCTAGAATCTAAAATACGGAAAATTGACATTTTTACAAATAAATACCTTTTACTTTATAAAACCGATTTCTTAAGGATTTAGTATTTTACAATCTTTGCAAAGCGCCGCTACAACCCATTTTTGGGGAACCCGTTCGGGATGGTGCGGATTATCGCACATCCTCGGACTTAGTAGTGCGAGATTCAGACCTCCGCAAGGAGCATTCGGTCACGAAAGGTTTAAAATACGACATCTTAAGAAAATGAGATTTTTGGAATATAAAATATTTATTAAAATTATTTTTGTATAAATATATGCATATTTATCATTTAAATATCTATTTAATTATAATATATATATTCCACCTTTTTCTAAAAATCACAAGAATAAATTTTACACTAAAATACCATGAACTTCAAATAAATCAATATTACAGATAAATACCTTATTTATAAAACTAGGATATTTTCACTAGAAATGTCATAATATAAAATCCACCCTCATTACAACTCTAAAGACGAATAATGAATACTTGAGGTGTATTTTGAAAAGTATATAAAAGTATTTTTACATAAAACCCCCTCAAGTTTTATAAATTACCCTAAGGACCCTAGCAATTATAGAACTTCGATTTACACTTCTAACTGTCTGACTCGGGTTTGAGTCTAATTAATCTGACTTGAATATGATTCAATTCAATCTACAATCTACAATATTCCAATTCAATATGAATACATGAATCCATGAATTCAATTATCAATTTATACAACTTGACTGAACCGAACCATGGATATACATATTCCTTTTATATGATTCTCAGTTATTCCATTTACATGACCCTATGGTTACAACCGCTTACTGATATCATGGTTTCGGTCGGTCGGTCAATCTTACCATCAATACAATTTACAAGATAACAATACAAACAAGTCATCGCGGGGTTTAAGGGGTAGATTGGTACAGAAGGTGTTAAAGGTGACACGAGGTGGTCAGATTAAGACACCTAACCTTTATTCCGTTGCTGTTGTACCGTGGCTTAACGGTTCCTTGTACATTCCGTTTGCCCTGATCTCTAGCATATAGAGACCCCCCTCGTATACACTGGCATCCTTCTGTACCAAGCTACAAACAACAGCGTTAACACAATATTACAACAATAGTATACAACTTTAAAAGATATCTTCTTATTCTGTCTATTCTACTTTCCTCTTACCTTTGGGACTTACCGAGCGACCTGTTCGCTGACGACATTCTGTTTCTTTCTTCTTTGAATGTCGTCAGGTGATTCGGACCCGGCAGAGATCGAGCCATCTGCAGAAGACTTGGAGCAGTTTGTCGAAGATCCAGCACTTTAGTTCATTGTACACTTTTCCATTCAGCATTTTACATTTCCTGTTATGCCACTGTTTAGGCATCTTTTTATTTCAGTTGTATTTCCTTTCGTGCATTGTACAAAGAATGTTAATAAATAAAAGTTGTTGTTCTTTTTATATCTTGTCTCTTGTGTATTTATTTTATATTGCTTAGATACGCTTAGCGTATGTACTTCTGAGTATATACATAGCGGACCTCGTCGCGTCCCCTTCGCCGTACACCGGGAAGCGGGGCGTGACAAGCATTTAAGTTGATCTTAATCTCAAATGTGGTTAACGATCCTTAAAACAAATCCAAACACAAATCTAAGAAAATAAGGATTTGGACTAATCCACGCCGTACGGGCGACAACATAAATTAGTCTCCGTATACAATCCACGGGCAACCAAAATCAAAACAAACACACACGACACAAACTGACCTTCTGGAGAAGGAGAAAGTTGCTATCGCGATGCGGTAGCATAATTAACTGCAGGGGCTTGCGCCTGCAGGAAAGAGCGTCCCCCCAATCAAAAAAACCTTACAACGAGGGGGGATCTGACGATGTCTGCTACAACGGCCGCATCCGTCTAAACCTCCGATACATGGTGCCATAAATCAACTTGGTATCTTCAGAAAGGTGGACGGATAAAACCAAACAGTATCTGCCCCCAAATTCAGGCGAGACGTTTGTCTTCCCGATCGCGTCTTTCGGTGGAGAATAGATTCTGGCACGCCGATTGATCTGTTTTATATGTAGTAGTATAACCGCAATCAATAACGGTGTCGCGTGTAGCTAGACCGAGATGAGTATGGGTCGTCCTCAGGAAAACGTTAAATGTTTTAATCTTACTTTAGGCGTAATGAGAAAGAAAGGAGGAAGAATAAAGAATGGTTGTATGTTCTAGATCTATGTCAAACACGGATGCAGTATATAGATCTAGATTAATTACGGATATAAGTTTTACAGTAGAAGGGGGCTTGTAGAGTTCATTAAGATTTAGTAGTCATGGATGATTAATTAAAGATTAATCATTTTATCCTTTAATAGATTTAAAATTAGATCGACAGTGATGCATGTAGATTAAGTTTTCTGGAGGGAAAAGGGTTCCCACTCTTAATCCCTATCTTGACATGGATCTCCGTTCATGTCCAGCCTTTACCAAAGCAATTGTTAATCTAATCTCTAATCGTGGTCGTGACTATCAATGAATTGATAGCACGTCCAATTAGGATGTTAACTATTCTTTTGGTAAATTTTATAAACTTTATAGGATGTAAAAGGAGTTTAAGGATCTTCATCATCCATTAATCTACCATAATCCTATGAACCCTAACAAGCAAAGAATTACTCGCGCGTGTTGGGAAAAGAAAAGATAGAGAGGGAAATCATAAAAAAAACTACAAAGAAATAAAAAAAGAAAACAACTACCTTTATTAATCAACAAGATCAATTACACTTTGTTCCCTTAGAAAATGATTACAAAATGCTAGTTTGCTTCTCGATCTCTTCTAAGGAGGTAGATGAACTGTTGATAATCAACTAAGATTCTTGAGCCGTCGTGGACTTCGTGATCGCGTCGGTGTGATGATTTTTCCAAGAGGCTCTCGGTCCTTATTTATAGTCACATAGCCAGAACCCTAGTTTCCTAATATGGAAACTAGTTGTTAGGATCCCCACCACCAAAATCCCGAGCCCTAAATCCTTAGAAGTACGGCGGAACCGCGGCCATTGGATTCGTTTGGCCGCGGATCCGCCGCCTCTTGGTGAGATCATGGCCTCTAATTTTTGTAGTTTTATATCTGTAACACTTGGTGATCTTTTGAGTATCTAGACTTTGAAAATCTTCTCTACGTTTCTGCCAAAATTAGTTTCTTCAATTTGCTTGAATATTTTCGGCAGATTTGATCTTGCCAACTCGGATTTCCTTAGTTTCAGTCATGATATAATTCCTGCACAATTATCTTAATAAATGATGTTAGTAGAATTTTTTTTATTGATATATTATCTTTAACCATTTGTCATGATATTTTAGTTTTAAGAGAATTGGTCAAAGTATTTAATAAGGTAAGCATATTAAATAGGCCAAAAGTTACATGGATATTATATGCTTACTTTTTCATTCATAATGTTAATTATAATATATAAACACATGAAAATAGTATTTTTACAGATAAACCTTCATATGTGTCATATATTATAATAAACACCTTTTTTATATAGAAATAGTAGGAAAAATGTCATATGAAAAGTGCAGTTTTATCAACTGAACAAATACCCCCAAACTTAACTTTGATCGTCCCGAGCAAACTAATTATTCAAGAGAAGGAGAAAAAGAAGAATAACTAAGTAGCACACTGTAACATTTTCAAAAATATAAAATATTAATTTTGGGAATTTTTAAGATTTAATATTATTTTATTGATTATTTTAATATTAAATTAATAATTAATGCAAATAAATGGAGAAAAATTATGAAAAATTATGGAAAATTCTAAAATGGGTTAATTATTGGAATTATGACATTTTTAAGTTGTTGTGATCATTTTGACACTAATTTAGTGCTAATCGCGATTAAAATCGCTAATCGGGTTTTTCGGCAGTTTTGTGCAAAACTTGCACATATCACATTTTCTACACTTGTGCATTTTTCTAGCCATGGATTTCTTTTTTTGTGTTCACTATTGAGGTGAGAAGGTTTGGTTTAAGGATTAAAAGGAAAAGAAAAGAGAAAAGAAAAGAAAATGAGGGTAGGTGAGAGAGAGAGGTGGACTTTGACTTATACCCTTAGCCATACCCCTTCATTCCTCATTTCTCTCCCTCTTCTTCCTCCTCCTACTGCTGCTGCCCCTTCCTCATCTCCCTCCCCTCTTCAAAGCCTAAAAACATCTCAAAAACAACCCCAAAACCCTAGGTCCGTTTCATTAAAAGTGTGCACGAGCCCGAGATCTACAAGATGGACTAGGAAAGTTGCTGTTTTGGTGCTGTGGGAAGATTCTTGAGGTTCATGTGAGGTAATTTCTTCTCAATTAGAGTGTTAATTGTTGTATTTAAGGTTTAATTCAAGTTTCATATCGATATCGTGTGATTTTGTGCACTTTGGACCAAACTAGTGAGGGTAAGGGAAAAGTTGAGTTGTGACTTTGCAATTGAGCTTAGAAGGTGACCTTAGACCCTATATGGACTAGAAAACCAGACCAATCCCACTGGAAAACTAAAAATACGGAATTACGGGACTTCCATGTCGGTTTTTGTGAACCTGGAACTTGCAGGAAAATCTGGAACACACTGGGACTTTTTCAGGGAAAATCAACAATACCAGGGACCAAATTGAGACCATAGGAGGCCACCCTGACCAAACGGACCCCATTAGGCATAGGGGGGCCGGCGAGGCCGGTTTTGGGAGGGTTGTGGCCGGCCAAGTGGTGAGGGAATGCTTCGGGGTTGGTCCAGTAGCTCAAATACATCATATATAGCACCCTAGAGTTGTTTATTTGCCCTGATTTGGCCTGAGATGAAATCTGGGATCGTTTTCTTGGGTTGCTGCCTTACTTTCAGTATTTGGTGTTACGTATTTTGATTTCCACATTTTGGTGTTTGTACGTTATCTCGATCGTGTGACGTTTGTACGACTGCATCGAGTGATTTCGGGTTGTTTTGCGAAGGCTAACCGTAGGTTCTAACCTATAAGCCTTTTGGCGTATCGTGTTGGTTTTAGCGTATCGTTTTGGATTTAGTGTGTCGTTTCAAGTGTTGATTTGGTTTTGATGCGATGCGATACGTGTGATATGTGTAGGTACACCGCGACGATCTGAGGCGATGCGGAAGATGACGGTGACATCGACACCGACACGCAGGATTCAGGTGAGTAGATTATATCTACAGGGGGAAGTCGGGTGGATGGCATATAGCACCCCCGCAGTCCGTAATTAGTAGTATGTAGTATATTTATGTGTTGGATAGTTATAGTGTGTTATGGTTAGTTAGGGGTAGAAATAACCAGCATAGCTCCTAGTTGCGAACCATAGGATAGATTTGCACCCACACGTATACACTTGTGTGTTCCTTATACTTGCACTGTGTTTGATGATATGGGATGACTTTGGAGATGAGTCGATGGTGTGGGCTTGTGCCGTGAGATCGGTGATGTGATACGATTCATATGTGGGATATGACTTGTGTTTCTTGCGGGCTTGGGATATGTGTTTACCCCCGCATGCATACTTCATTGATGGTATCGATTGTACTAGACATAGGGTAGTACCCCAGACTTTGGATCTGATGATAGTGATACCTATTTTGTGATGAGACAGTGAGATGTTGAACCCTACCCAGCTATTGGGGATGCCGTACGATGATTTACCGTACGAGCCGATATTGATGATAGATCCGCACTCATAACTCGAGGATATCTTACGATATGACATTGAGGCGGGATCACCGACTATATATCTATATATATATATCGACTCAGATATTAGGCGGTTTCCTTACCTATAGTTCAGCTTGTTAGGTCAGCCGTATAGTTAGTGTAGTTGTTAGAGTAGATTTGACTTCTTACCTATTTCAAAAAAACTGACGAATCGTGGGTATTTTTAAAGACAGCTCAAGGGAATCTACGGATATTTCAAAAACGACGTACCTTTTCATAAAAACACCGTAGCCCCTATTTTCAAAACCCCATGATTCGTGTTATTTCAAAGGGCACCAATTGTAGGACTTATGTTAGATTAATGCAGATAAGTTTTGGTTACGTCTAGTTTCAGCTCCCACTCCCTTTTGTGGTTCGTTTTGCATCGCATTTTTATACTATGTTTCATACTCCAGTATTAATATCATGCTGATAGGACACCAGCACCATTACCGATGATGCGTATGTACCACGTACACTTACTTGCCGGCTCACACACATCTTCATCGGTAATTGCCATGTCACGTACACCTTAGAAAGTATATTATTGCTTGACATAGCCTTTTAGCTAGTAGTTTAGACATTGTAGTAATACCTGCTACTTCCTGCATACTGTTATTCATCGTTATGCCGCATTCATGGATTCTCATGCATATATTCCCTATTTTGCATGCTATTGAAGTTTGGATTTGGATTTCTATGAGATTTTCTGGATTTGCAGGAAAACCGCAAAAACACAAATAATCATATTCTCTCTTTTAAAATAAAAAGTGCGGTTTTCCCATGATGTATGAGTCGTCCACCATGAGTTTGCTGATGGATTTGGAAACCCGATTCGAGGAGACGGATGAACCGTTTCGGGTACATGGTGGACCCGGTAAGGTACCCCGGGGCAAGAAGCGCGTGGTGATGACGATGTGAGCCTGGCAGGGGAGCACTACCTACCGGTGATTTTACCCGACGCGTCGGATATCCGGAGGATACCGTCGTGGTCTTGAGATGGATGGTAGGGGCCGGTCTGGACTGACGGCGCCCTAGATATTGTGGTTGAGACTTTGAGATATCAGGATATTGGGATTTCGTTTGTGCCGATGCTAGGCACAGTTTTATGCTGATTTCATTGTGGTACCTTATTTTTAAAAATACAGGGGAAATCTCACTAAAGTATGAAAACAGTTGCTTCATGTAAATGTATTCTGTTTTCTCGCATTCATATCTCATTCATATGCTATATTGTTATCTGAGGCACTGACACAGACACAGGAGATTGTACTCGGGTTAGATATTTACCCTAGCCTTGCTATAGGCTGCATGTTTTAGATTGAGGATTTTATATACTGATCGTATTGACTCAGGTTTATGTCTTGCATTCGGTTTCTGCTTGTAGATGTTTCTATTCACGAGTTGGCAACTCACCCCCGTTGTGCCACAGTTCTTGCAGGTTCTGCCGTACAGGTTTCTTTGCGGTATTTCTGGCACACTACCTTCTTGCGGGTGATTTGCTTTGGTAGGTGGATTCTTTCGCATCAAGAACCACCATTGTGTTTATTTATTTCATTGTATCTAGAAATTGTCCATCAACCAAAACTTGTATATTGTTTCAGACCTAGACTTTAGTGTTGTATGTTTCGACCTTAGAGTCGCGCTTAGTAGTATTGCGGTTTCTTGTTGCTTTTGAGCTTTCTTTTGGATTTGATCCTCGCCACTTGGCGTTGTATATTATATCATTGTGTGGTTGTGACCGTCGATTGACGAAGAGCTAGCTCCCGCTTGGGGATGCCATTATCATTGCATATATATTGTTATTCTTGTTTTACCCCATTCGGGGCCAGTTTTACAAAAGAAACTCTGCCGAAATTTTTAGAAAAGACTGTACACTTTTAAAATGCTTATTCGGCTTAGTTATTTAAAAACCTTGATTTCAAACACGTTTTTCTTCACTTCTTTAAAACCAGTTCTTTACTTATTCTTAAAAATGGTTTTAGATTTCTGGGCTTTTGGCTTACTTGGATCAGATGGAGTCCTATAGGCTTCATATGGTTCAAGGGCCAGTCACGTGCTCTTTCGGGTCGTGACACACACTTTCGTAGGCAACACGATTGCACTGAGCATGTGCAACAAGCCGTTAAATCTCTAGATGTCCCTAGTAGGAGGAGTGTTGTCTCCTGAGGGTTTTCAACGGATTACACCCACAAAATCCTATAATAAAAGAAAGATAGTGAAAGTTACATACAAAGATAAGAATTATGAAAGAAAGAACTTGAAAATAAGAGTTTTCAACTACACCAGTTTTTCAGTTGCTATGAACCCTATCTTAATGGTCGTGAAAAGATGTTAGAAATCACATCATCTCTCAATAAAACATAGCATTTAGTTTTCCTCCCAATCTATCATCCAAACATTGATCATATACCCCTACGTGTGTGTAAAAGACATCCGTACACTTAGAGAATTCAATTCAAGCTATCATACTCTTCTCCATCTTCCAAAGTACTTTTTAGTTGGTGAATTTGTAATGAATTTGCTCATACATCCTTCATGCAACCGTTAATACTTCTCGAGGTACTAACCGACCGATTACAAAATGTGCTTGTGTGTTAAGGTGTAATTTCTCGTCTTGCAACACCTAAGGCTTAGCAGTGGCTCCCAAACCAGTTGGTCTAAGGCACTAGATGATAAAGCACCCTCGCTATATTTTTTTATGTTGCCTTGGTAATTACAAAACCAGTGTTCTTTTTTTTTCTTCACCCTCGCTATATTTTTTTTATTTTCCTTCATACCAATGTTTTTAGACAGGAGCATTTCAAGGTATCCTCTACTATCCTAAGTTTCAAGATGCGTGACAGTGCATATAGTAGGGTATCAACGTTCAAAAGTTTGTCCTCAAGAATAGGGATTATTTTTCATACTTATTTTTATCCTCAGATTAACAATTTCCTTCATCTTACTAACCCTTGGGACAACAGCTCATAACTACTTATTACTAGTTTTGTTTAAGAAAACATCTAATTTTCTTATTTTTCTTAAACTATTCCTATCTTTCAAATGTAATTTGTCACTTTCTAACTTATTTTATTATAAAAAAAATTATGCCCGGTGCCAAAGATAATTCAGTGAATACAAACCCCCTCCCCCAAACCTGTTTTCAGCAGTGTCCTCACTGATGTTGTCCTTTGAGAGTATAGACCTGTAGAATTGAAGAGAGACAATAATATAGGTAAAATAATAGTTAAATGACGACTACCCCCAAACTTGTTCTTTGGCACGCACAGATATTCAGTTAAGTCCTTATTCACTCATCTCCATTCTTAAAACGATCAAATGTTACCGAAACATGGAGGTGAGGTGGAAGGAATTCAGTTATGATAAATCGGCTCCTGTAAAAACAGGAGCTCCTTCGTGGGGTCAGCAGAGAAATATGGTTTTAATCTATGCCCATTTAATTTAAAAATTGAACCGTTTTTCACATTCTCAACTTCTACTGGCCCGTGCGGGTGTACATACCACACCACAAAAGATCCTTTCCAACAAGATTTAAGCTTACCCGGATGAAGATGGAGACGGGAATCGTAAAGAAGGACTTGTTGTCCAGGTGTGAAAGTTTTTCAAAAAAGGTTTTTGTCGTGGAACACTTTAGTCCGGTTCTTTACTATCACTGCATTATCGTAAGTTTCATCGTGGAGTTTGCTTAGCTCATTCAATTGCAACTTCCGATAACTGCTTTCTTGATCAAAATCGAAGTTTAGCCCTTTAATAGCCCACATTGCTTTATGTTCGATCTTGACAGGAAGGTGGCATGCCTTCCCAAACACAAAACGGTATGGAGACATACTAAGATCGGTCTTATAAGCGGTGGGAAATGCCCAAAGAGAATCTGTCAATTTGGTTGACCAATCTTTATGGTTTTTAGAAACCGTCTTCTCCAAAATTTGTTTGATTTGCCTATTTGAGATCTCAGCTTGCTCGCTTGTTTTGGGATGATAGGGCGTAGAAAGTTTGTGAGTGATTGAATATTTCCGCATCAAAGCCTCGAAAGACCGATTACAGAAATGTGTCCCGTTGTCGCTAACTATAGCGTGAGGGTGTCCGAATCGCGAAAAGATATTTTCTTTAATGAACTTAATGACAACTTTGTTGTCATTAGTGCGACACGGTATTGCTTCTATCCACTTTGAGACATAATCAACCGCTAACCAGATATATAAATTCCCAAAAGAGTTAGGAAAAGAGCCCATAAAATCAATACCCAAAATATCGAATATTTCCACAACCAAGATAAGTTGAAGCAGCATCTCATTTCTACGTAAAATCCGACCCAAGTGCTGACACCACGGTCAAGTTTTGCAATGATCATAAGCATCTTTAAATAGTGTTGGCCAATAAAAGCCACATTGCAAAACTTTCTCCGCAGTTTTTCGAGGTCCAAAGTGACCGCCGCATACCTAATCATGACAAAATGATAACACACTCTTGAATTCATCGTTAGGGACACATCTGCGAATGATTTGATCGGAACAATACTTAAACAAATAAGGTTCATCCCAGTAAAAGTATTTTACTTGGGATAGAAATCAAAGTTTTTCTTGTTTCGACCAATTGCTAGGAATAAGTCCCGTCGCTAGATAATTCACAATATCCACAAACCAAGGTTCGTAGGATACGGTCAAGAGCTGTTCATCAGGGAATGAGTCATTTATCGGCACGGTCAACATTGGTGAAGAAGAGATGCGTGAAAGATGGTCGGCTACAACGTTTTCACATCCACTCTTGTCTCGGATGACAAGATCGAATTCCTGTAACAACAGGATCCAACGTATTAGCCTGGCCTTAGCATCCTTCTTCGATAAAAGGTGTCGTAGGGCGGAGTGATCAGTGTAAACCACAATTGGCGAGCCAATCAAGTAGGGCCTAAATTTTTCTAATGCAAATACAACTGCCAAGAGCTCTTTCTCGGTAGTTGTGTAACTAATTTGTGCATCGTTCAAGGTCCTACTTGCATAGTAAATTACATGTGGCATCTTATCATTGTGCTGTCCTAAGACCGCACCAATAGCAAAATCTGATGCATCACACATAAGCTCAAACGAGTGGTTCCAATCTAGAGATGATAGAACGGGGGCTGTCATGAGAGTTCTTTTAAGCGACTCAAAAGCAGCCTCACAATCCGAATCGAAGCGAAATGTTGTGTCCTTGGCCAAAAGAAGAGTTAAGGGTCTAGCAATTTTGCTAAAGTCCTTAATGAATCTCCTATAAAATCCTGCATGGCCAAGGAAGGATCGTATATTTTTTACGCATTTGGGACGAGAGAGGTTATGGACGACATCTATTTTAGCTCTGTCAACCTCAATGCCTTTTCGTGAAATTATATGTCCAAGGACAATACCTTCTTGGACCATAAAATGGCATTTTCCCCAATTCAAAGTTAAGTTCTTATCCTTACAGCGGGTAAGAACCGCATCAAGATTACGAAGACAGTCCTTAAAGGAGTCCCCAAATATGGAGAAATCGTCCATAAATATTTCCAGAAAATTCTCAACCATGTCTGAGAATGTCCCCATCATACACCGCTGAAATGTAGCGGGATCGTTGCATAACCCAAAGGGCATGCGTTTATAAGCAAAAGTACCGAAAGAATAAGTAAATGTGGTTTTATCTTGATTATTTTCGGCGATGGGGACCTGGTTATAGCCAAAATATCCGTCCAAGAAACAATAGTATTCGCGTCCAGGTAATCGTTCTAATATCTGGTCAATGAAAGGTAAAGGGAAGTGATCTTTCCTCATTGCGGCATTAAGTTTCCTATAATCAATACATATGTGCCACCCAGTTTGGGTGCGTGTTTGGATCAACTCATTAGCCTCATTAGTTATGACCGTGATGCCAGACTTTTTAGGGACCACGTGAATAGGACTTACCCATTGGCTACCAGATATAGGGTAAATTATACCACTATCAAGGCACTTGATGATTTCTTGCTTTACCGCCTCCATAACGGGATTTAACCGTCTTTATGGGTCTCGGGTTGGCTTGGTTTCATCCATCGGATTATATAATGTTCAACAATTAAGGGACTAATCCCTTTGATGTCAGCCATTGTCCAACCAAATGCTTGCCGATTTGATCTCAACACCGCCAAAAGTGCGTTCTCTTGCTCTAAAGCTAGAGAAGCGGATATGATCACGGGCAAAGACTCATTCTCACCTAAATACACATATTTAAGATGAGAAGGTAGCGGTTTGAGATCTAGTATTGGCGGAGAGACAATAGAAGGTGGGGTAAGGGAATGATACTCGGACTCCTTAAGAGGTTCAAAACTTGCATAGGATATTGACTCGGAAAGTGTTACTGACTTTTATGACGAGTCAACTGATTCAAACTCGGGGATGGACTCATCGAAGATATCCTCACTGTGATTTTGTGCAAGATCAAACAATGTCGCACTAGTGTTGTCCAGATCATCAAAGCAAAGCTCCTCATCCATGCAGCTTTCAGGAGCTATCTCGTGGATGGAACAGACATCAAGAAAATGAGCAGAAGGTTCAGATGGTTGACTTCCTAGCTTGTAGGTATTAAGCTCAATTTTCATCTTCCCGAAGGATAAGTTCATAGAACCGTTACGACAATTAATGATAGCATTGGAAGTTGCTAGAAAAGGTCGACCGAGTATCACCGGGATTTGGTTGTGTGGATTCGCTACAGGTTGTGTATCCAAAACAATAAAGTCCACAGGGAATATGAATTCCTCGACTTTAATTAACACATCCTCTAGTTCATCTTTAGGTTTGGTGATTGATCGGTCTACCATCTGGAGAGTACAATGGGCGGGTTTCAACTCTCCAATCCCTAACTGCTTATATACGGAATATAAAAGCAAGTTAACGCTAGCGCCAAGGTCGAGCAAAGCACGATTAATATTTTTAACCCCAATAGAAATAGAGATGGTAGGACAGCCAGGGTCCTTACATTTCTTTGGTATTTGCTGGGTAAAAGCTGTGCTAACATTACTCGTCATGAAAACTTTTTTCGGCACTTGAGTTTTTCTCTTCCTAGTGCACAAGTCTTTAAGAATTCTTGCATAAGATGGGACTTGTTGAATAGCATTTAGGAGAGGAATATTGACGTTAACTTTCTTAAACATTTCCACAATCTTCTCCATTTGTGGGTTAGGTTTGTTGGCCCTTAATCTATCTGGAAACGGAGCTTTATCAATAAGGGTTGGGTCCAACATTGGAGAAGATTGTGGGGATGGAATGGATCCCAAAATTGGAGTGGGGATCTCTTTAGATAGATTCGAGGAAGTGGGCAACGGCGTTTTGTTTATCATACTGATCCTTGTCGGTATTTTGGTTTCAGGATCATGGCGGATAGAAATCTGTGATCGTACCAAAGGCATGTTGATGACGCCGCATTGCTTAGAGTAATTCGTGGGATGCTGGAGAACCAGAAGCGGCAAACCGAGCTGAACCAGCGGCAAGCCGAAGCTTTTCAGGAAGGTTTACGGACCATCCAGCAGTCCGTAAATAATGTTGCGGCCAAACTAGTACAGCGTGTGGGTACCGTGGCGGATTTCAGGAGACTTGGTTCATCCATTTTCACTGGTTTGGAGGAGTCATTGCCAGCGGAGCTGTGGCTGGTCGATACGGAGAATCTGCTCGTTGCAGCACGGATTCCGGAGGACCAGAGAGTGGATGTTGTACGCATCCAATTGGTGGATTATGCTCGTGAATGGTGGCTCGTAGAAGAAACACGTTTGTCCAAGCCGATCAGTTGGGCAACTTTCTCGCAGAGTTTCTTGGAGAAGTTCTTCTCGCAGACTGCACGGGAGGAAATAGAAGAAAGGTTCATCAGTTTGAAGCAGAATGACGGATCCGTGGATTCGCATGCGGCTGAGTGGACACGACTCAGTCGATTCGCTGGACCTTTGGTTGCCAACGATGCTGATAGGGCACGAAGGTTCATGCGCAGTTTGGACGTGGAAATCGAGAGGCATATTATATCTCTGGGATTGACCACTTTCTCGCAAGTTCTTAAAGCAGCCCGAGAGTAGCAGAGCTTATCAATGAAGACAGGGGGTACGCAGCAGCAGGCAGTTGTGGTACGGAAGCCGGCTTTTATGCCGAATCGAGCGCCTATAAGCAGAGGTATCCCGGTGGACAGGCGTGGCATTATACCGATGAAGAAGCCAGCCGTACCCAAGAAAAAGGGAAGGACGATTTATGGGTACTGCCATCTACCTGGACACATGTAGAGGAAGTGTCGAAGGATGTTTGGACTTTGTTTGGTTTGCGGATCAGCTGATCATACTTTCAGTGTTTGCCCGTCTAAGATTCGTTTGAAGGATGATGTTCAGAAGCCACTGCAGAGGCAGTGTCAGGGGCAGAAGAAGATAACTCAGGGACCTAATCAAGCTCGAGCATTTACTCTGACGGCTGAAGAGGCCAAGGCGTCAGATGAAGTTGTTTCAGGTATCCTACTTGTTCATGATTTTCCCGCATTAGCATTATTCAATTCTGGTGCATCCCATTGTTGTTTGTCATCCAAGTTTATTGCTGCACACTCGATTTCTTGCACGACCCTATCTAGTTGTTGGAACATACACACTGGGAATGGAAAGATCATATCTAGTAGTGAGTGCAAAGATTGTTTAGTTGTTATCTGCGAACGAGAGTTATTCACGGATTTCTTGGTGATCAATACCGGCAGTTTTGATATTGTCTTGGGATTGGACTTTCTCAACATTTTCCACGCTCACATTGATTGTAGGGCAAAGAAATTGATTTTCCAGGTTCCCGGACATCCGGAGTTTGTTTTGCTGGAGGAAGCAGTTCTGTCGGGCCAGTCGAGTTTAGGGCTAGGCCGACAAACAATGTTCTTTCATCGATGGAAGTTGCTAAGGAGGAAGCGCCAACTGTAGTTCGAGAGTTTATGGATGTGTTCGAGGACATCTCGGGTTTACCACCAAAAGGAGATGTGGAGTTCGCAATCGATCTTGTTCCTGATGCAGCGCCAATCTCAAAGGCGTACTATCCAATGGCACCAGTGGAGTTGGTAGAAGTCAAGAAGCAGGTTACTGAATTGCTAGAGAAGGGTTGGATTCGCAGCAGTAATTCACCTTGGGGAGCTCCGGTTCTTCTAATCAAGAAGAAAGATGGTACAAGGAGGATGTGCATCGATTATCGAGAATTAAACCGGGTGACCCTTAAGAACAAGTACCTGATCCCTCGCATTGGCGAATTGTTCAAGCAACTCAGTGGTGCGAGGGTATTCTTGAAGCTGGATTTGCGGTCCGGATATCATCAAGTCCGAGTTAAATCAGAGGATATTTGCAAGACTGCGTTCCGAACTCGGTATGGACATTACGAGTATTTAATGATGCCATTCGGAGTCACGAATGCACCGGCGATATTTATAGACTTGATGAACCGAATCTTTTCACCGTTCTTAGACTAGTTTATAGTGGTGTTCATTGATGATATTCTGGTCTACTCGAGGAGCATAGAAGAGCATGCAGAATACTTGAAGATCGCACTGCAGACATTGAGGCAAGAAAGATTATATGCAAAGATGAGCAAGTGCGAGTTTTGGCTTGAAGAAGTGAAGTTTTTGGGGCATGTCGTATCCGGAGATGGAATCGCCGTTGATCCTGAGAAGATTGCAGCACTTCAAAATTGGCTGATTCCGAAGAATGTAGCGGAGATCAGAAGTTTTCTGGGACTTGCTGGATACTACAGAAGATTTGTAGAGAATTTTGCTCGATTGGCTGAGCCTTTGACCAAGCTTACACGGAAGAAGTACCGTTCGTATGGACGGATAGTTGTGCGTCAGCTTTTGAGGCGTTGAAGTAAAGATTGATGACCACTCCTATTTTGACCGTACTAGACGGTTCCGGAGGATGGGTGGTTCATAGCGACGCATCTAGGAAAGGTTTTGGGATGTGTTCTGATGCAGCATGGGAAGGTTATAGCTTACGCATCGAGACAGTTGAAGACCCATGAGAAGAATTACCCAACTCATGTTTTGGAGCTTGCAGCAGTGATTTTCGCTTTGAAGATTTGGAGACACTACTTATTGGGCGAAAGGGTCGAAGTATTCACCGATCACAAAAGCCTAAAGTATGTGTTCACGCAGAGAGAGCTCAACATGAGGTAGCGTAGATGGTTGGAGCTGATGGCTGATTATGATCTTGATCTCCAGTACCATCCGAGAAAGGTTAATGTAGTGCCGGATGCGCTTAGTCGGTTGCCAGCAATTCGGATGTTGACTACACAGAAGGAGCTTATCGAAGATTTTCGGAGATTCGAGTTGGAGATTGTGCTACTGCATTCTTCAGGACAGTTGATGCAGCTGCAAGTACAGTCATCATTGATCGAAAGTATTAAGGCAGCACAAGATCGGCAGAAGAGTTGGGCCGATACATCGAGAAGACCTCTAGAGTTCGTTGTTGGTGATCTGGTATTCTTGAAGATATCACCGACTAGAGGAGTGATTCGTTTTGGGAGTCGAGGTAAGATCGGTCCTCGATTCGTGTGGCCTTTCAAGATTATGGAGCGTGTTAGAGAAGTGGCTTATCGATTGGCGTTACCACCATCTTTGGCGAATTTTCATGACGTGTTTCATGCAACTCCGTATGTATGTTCGAGATGAAACACACGTGCTAGATCATTCGGAGCTAACTGTAAGGGAGGATTCGACCTTTGAGGAATGACCGATGTCGATTTTTGATCGAAGAGAAAAGGTCCTCAAGAACAAGGTTATCCCTCTCATACTTGGGGGAATCACTCGCACGGAGAATCGACTTGGGAACGAGAAGACGAGATTCGACAAAAGTTTCCACACCTCTTTTCGTAGTTTCATGTTTGTTTGTCTTTTCTTGTTTTGGGAATTTCGAGGACGAAATTCTTTTTGTAGTTGGGTATAATGTAACATCCTAGTTCATTTATACCAGTTCTATTTCGAGTATTTCTTTATTTATGTATTTTCTGATTTACTGTGTTTTGGGTGTGAATAGTGTATTTGACATCTGTATTTGCATCCGACCCGACCCGCTTGCTGGAGACCCGTCTTGATTCCTGTTTATGATTTATCCCGACTTGTTATGTGGATCTGTGCGCTTTCATATTTTTTTTATATACTGCATACTGGCATTATATCTGGCATCTGCATTTTTTTATATAACATTTAAAGTCAAATAAAATATTTTAAAAATATCTAGCATGGCCTGCATGATACCTCTAACCCTGTCGTAGCATCCGCGCATCTTGTTCTCATCCCGTTCAGTGAAACGGACTCGTTTGGATGGCTGAGTGCACGTGCGTGCATCCTTTCTTGGGGGTATGCATTTTCGTTACCCGGATATCATATTTTGGTTTTTTTTAACACGTATGTTACCCGTATTTTGAAACCATAATTTTAGACTCAAACCGGGCGTGTTTTGGACTATTTTTGTTTTAGCCAAAATCTCAAAATATATAATATTATATTCTAATATATATTTTATATGTTATAATATATCCTAACTTAAATTTTAAAACTAAAATATATTTTTTTTAAATCTTTTCCAAACATCCTAAATCTACACTCATAGATTTTCACAGCTCTCTCTCTCGTGACTACTCTCTCTCTCTCTCTCTCTCTCTCCCCCTCCCTCATTCACACACACACACACACACACTCACATATATATATATATATATATATATATATATATATATATATATATATATATATTTTTTTTTTAGTACCCATATCTTTCCTCACCTGCCTCCTATGTCTCCTTTCTCCTTCTTCTACCCGCCTCCGAGTTCGAACCCATGTCCCAGCCTCGCCGTCGCCACCACTCTCGCTCTCGTCGTCACCGCCTCCTCCTTCTCCTCACCTCCTCCTTCCTCCTCTCTCTTCTTTCCCAACCTGCAAATCATCACCCGACCCCCGCAGCCTCTGCCCACGCCTGCACACCTCGCCGCCGGAGCTACAACCCCCGTCGTCACCATCTCGATCACCACTAACTCCTCTTCCTATCCCTCATCACACCTGACACCCCCACCTACTTTCCCGAGCTCCTCCCCTGCAAACCCAAGAACCCGAGGAAAACCCTAGTACCCACTGACTTTGGCCGTGAAACCTCGCCGGAAAACTCACAACCCTCGCCTTGCCTCTGTCCCCAAACACAAAAACCCAGAGCCATACCAAGAGAACACCAGTTTCTTCTTCTTCTTATTCTTCTTCTTCTTTCTTCTTTCTTTCTCTTGATCTTGATTTCGGTGATCACCGTCGGAGCTGTGCCGCTGCTGACGATCTATGTAATCCAGTGAATGTCCCATGCCTGCGTGGTTACCTTCTTGCTTTGCCTGGACCTGACCCGTGTGCCGTGTGTGCGTTGCAACGTTTACCTAACGTCGGACGCAGCGTGCACACCCCGTCGTGTGATCCATTCAGGCAAGTTTATCTTGCTACATGCTATACTACTATATTTTGCATTCATGTGAATAATAATATTACATATTGTTTAGTTATGCATCCATATTACAATTGTACAGTTTTTTCGATACTCGTATGCATCCATACCGTTATTTACATATCTATTCGCATGCAAGTTCATCTTGCTACATGCTATAATACATATTTTGCATGCATATGAATAAAAATATCACATGTTGATTGCATTGTACATCCATATTAATGTTTTACTGTTTTCAGATACCCGTATGCATCCATATCATTTATTATATATGTAGCTGCACCTAAAAATCATATTATTGTTGTATTAACACCCCATGCGTGATGATGTGCATCCAACATAGTCTTGAAGCTATAAATGTAACCCCTGATAGATATTTGAGCATCCATGTTTTATTGTGTATCCATACCATTAATTCTACATATCTAGTTACATGACATGTCATATCACTTCATATTACTATTACATTAGTATCCCATGCTTGATAATATGCATCCTACATAGTCATGATGTAACCCCTAATAGATATTTGTGCATCCATGCTTTTACCGTACATCCGTACTGTAACAGTGATTCGATACTTGGCACCTATTTGATACACTGTGCCTCCCTGACACGACCTGATATATCACTACTTGACATGTTACCTGACCCTGTTTCTAATGCCGACAATCCTGACATTTTTTCCCAATGGACATATCCTGTTGTCTGTATAGACAAACCTGTACCTGCTTGATCCTGTGTTGGCATTAGCTCCAGATTTATCAATACCTGACTTGTACACATAACATGGGGGTAAGGGGAAATCAATGATGAAACCTGACTTGTAACTCAACAGTTCGACGCTTATACTGATCAGTTCTGGGGGCTAGGCCAGTCCTGGGATGATGTTGCTGACATCATTCGTCAGTACATGTTTCCTGTTTGTGCTTAGCGGCACGTCTCGGATTCAACCCCGAGAGTCTGGACCATGGTCCCGGGTATGCACGAGATACTATTGAGTTACATCGACGATTCATCAAATTGATTTCAAAGACTTGAGAGTAGATAACCCAGTAATATAGTTAGATTACTTATCGCACATCACATACACTGATACATTTCACTGTTCCATACTTATGTTACTGTTATACACTTATTACTGTTCATACCCATGCCTGCATATCTTGTTACCTCCTGATTATATTATTGTTGATATTGTGACGCGCTGACGTCTGGGTTTTGCATGGCCTAGATCCGCTACCATTGTCGCATGCCGAGCAGGAGTACTTCAGCCGACAGGCCGAGCAGTGAGGACCCTGTTAGTATTTTTAGTTTAGTTTTCTTTCAGCATCTCCATTCCCTGATGTGAGCCCGTATTTAGGACGTACTTTCCAGATATTTATTGTTTATTGGATTTATTGCTTCCGCATATATTATTTCTTGACTCGTTTATTCTGGCATATGGATATGTACTAGATAGTTTATTTTATTTCTACTGTTCTTGATATTTATAGACAGCCGTAATATGACTGTGGATGGATGTTTCCTAGCCACAGGTAGCATGGTTGGCTCTGTCACGTGCCGATCTTAGCGCACTCTGTGAAGCGGGGCGTGACAGGGTTTGTTTGGTATCAAAGCTTTTAATCAACTGAACAAATACCCCCAAACTTAACTTTGATCGTCCCGAGCAAATTAGTTATTCAAGAGAAGGAGAAAAGGAAGAAGAACTAAGTAGCACACTTTCGTAGGCAATGGCGCCATTTGATTGATCTGTTTTATGTGTAATAGTATAACCACAATCAATAACGGTGTCGCGTGTAGCTAGACCGAGATGAGTACGGGTCGTCCTCAGGGAAACGTTGAATCTTTTAATCTTACTTTAGGTGTGTTGAGAAAGAAAGGAGGAAGAATAAAGAATGGTTGTAGGTTCTAGATCTACGTCAAACACGGATGCAGGATATAAATCTAGATTAACTACGAATGTAAGTTTTATAGTAGAAGGGGGCTTGTAGGGTTCATTAAGATTTAGTAGTCATGGATGATTAATTAAATATTACTCCTTTTATCCTTTAATAGATTTAAAACTAGATCGACAGTGATGCATGTAGATTAGGGTTTCTGGAGGGAAAAGGGTTCCCACTCTTAACCCCTATCTTGACATGGATCTCCGTTCATGTCTAGCCTTTACCAAAGCAATTGTTAATCTAATCTCTAATTATGGTCGTGACTATCAATGAATTGATAGCGCGCCCAATTAGATGTAAACTATTCTTTTGGTAAAGTTTATAAACTTTATAGGATGTAAAAAGAGTTTAAGGATTTTCATCATCTATTAATCTACCCTAATCCTATGAACCCTAACAAGCAAAGAATTACTCGCGCGTATTGGGAAAAGAAAAGATAGAGAGGGAAATCATAAAAAAAACCTACAAAGAAATAAAATAAGAAAACAACTAGCTTTATTTATCAACAAGATCAATTACACTTTGTTCCCTTAGAAAATGATTACAAAATGCTAGTTTGCTTCTCGATCTCTTCTAAGGAGATAGATGAACTGTTGATGATCAATCAGGATTCTTGAGCCATCGTGGACTTCGTGATCGCGTCGGTGTGATGATTTTTCCAAGAGGCTCTCGGTCTTTATTTATAGTCACAAAGCCAGAACCCTAGTTTCCTAATATGGAAACTAGTTGTTAGGATCTCAACCACTAAAATCCCGAGCCCTAAATCTTTAGAAGTGCGGGAGAACCACGGCCATTGGATAGATTTGGTCGCGGATCCGCCGCCTTTTGGTGAGATCATGGTCTCTAATTTTTGTAGCTTCATAGCTGTAACACTTGGGGATCTTTTGAGTATCTAGACTTTGAAAATCTTCTCTACGTTTCTGCCAGAATTAGTTTCTTCAATTTACTTGAATATCTTCGGCAGATTTGATCTTGCCAACTCGGATTTCCTTGATTTCAGTCATGATACAGTTCCTGCACAATTATCTCAATAAATGATGTTAGTAGAATTTGTTTTTATTGAGATATCATCTTTAACCATTTGCCATGATATTTTAGTTTAAAGAGAATTGGTCAAAGGTATTTAATAAGATAAGCATATTAAATGGGCCAAATGTTACATGGATATTATATGCTTACTTTTTCCTTCATAATATTAATTATAATATATAAACACATGAAAATAGTATTTTTACAGATAACCCTTCATATGTGTCATATATTATAATAAACACCTTTTTATATAGAAATAGTAGGAAAAATGTCATATGAAAAGTGCAGTTTTATCAACTAAACACACGCCCGGTGGGACCCCTTCCTCTTTCCACTCCACACTTCGTGTGTTGTGTTTTTCCGCGATCAAATAATTGCTATATATATATATATATATTTATGGTTGCATTTGGGTGATAGGTTACTGAAGCCGTCGTTTCGTCTCTTGTGAAGAATGGCGTTTGCTTCCACCCTAGCAACTCTGGCTCGGTCATATCTGGTGGAGTCAAGTGTCGGCCACTTGCAACCTCAAATCTCTGCAATCCAGCTCTTCAAGAAATCAATGGGCTTCTCTTTAGGTCGATACTCCCACCTCCCACCCTCGGTGCCTCAACGCCGATGGAGGAAGCCCAGTGGAAGTCTGTCTTCCGCAGGCTGGTTCCCCGATGTAACATTTCAAAAAATATATATATTATTTTTGGGAATTTTTATAATTTAATATTATTTTTATTGAATATTTTAATATTTCAGTATAATTAAATACCGATAAAATGGGGAAAAATTTGGAAAATTATAGAAATTACTAGAAAGAGAGTGTTTTATGTGAATTATGCCAATTTTAAGTTTTTATGATTAGTTTGACACTAATTTAGTGCTAATCGCGATTAAAAATCGCTAATCGGATTTTTAGCATATTTGTGCAAAACATGCACCATATTTTTGTTCACTTGTTGCATATTCTTATGGCTTTCCTACATGTTTTTACCATGGTTGATGATTTATTAGAGAGGGGAAAAGAAAAGAAAAGAAAAGAAAATGGAAGAGAATAAACTAATGGGTATGGGTGAGAGAGAGAAAGGTGAGGGCATGTTTACTTGGCCATTCCTCTTCATTGTTTTCACTCGTTTCTCTCCCTCTCCCTCATATTGCTGCTGCTGCTGGCCCTCTCTCCCTCTTCACAAAATCCCCCAAAACACCATGGAAATCAACTCAAAACCCAAACCCCGTTTCACAAATAAGATGCACAAGCTCAAGAGAAACACATTGGACCAAGAAAGAGAAGATTTTGAAGACTTTGAGCAACTCAAGAAAATTCTTGAGTTGCCAAAGGAGGTAATTTCTGCACCATTAGTGTAGTGTTTCGATTCCTTATGCATCCATGCATGTTTCATGTCGATATTGAGTGGTTATGTGGACTTAGAAAATTCTAGTTAGGGTTTGAGGGAACTTTGGGTTGTGATAGGTAATTAGGCTCAGTAGAGGCCACACAAACCCCCTAGTGCTAGAACCCAGGCCTAAAACCAGAGACTTGAAAACCGGAATACGGATCTAGAAAGCCGATATCGGAAAAACTGTGATTCTGTGAAGGTTAAATGGAATCTGCTATCACCCCGAGACTCTGAAAATTATTTTGCATGGGCAGTGATACATGCAGGCACCCAGGAAGCTGCCACCAAAACCCTAGCCCCTAACTCCCAACAATGGCCGCAGATTTATTCCTTCTGGCCGCAATTTGCGGCCAGACCTGGAGCATTTTGGCTCGTTCTTGTTCTGTAGCTCCTGCATCTATAAATTAAACCCCTAGCATATGCAAAATTGTCCAATTTGATCTAGAGTAGAATCTGGAGCCTTTTTCTTGAGTTGCTGTTTTAATTCGTGTTTTCATTTTGCGTATTTTAAATTCTGGATTTGTATAATTGCATTTTACCTCGATTACTTGGCGTTTATACGACGATATCGAGGATAGTTTGATGGTTTTGAAAGCGTTGTCCATAGGTTCTAACCTGTAGGCCTTAGCGCGTCGTTTGGTTTTCTCGATGTGATTTTAAGGTTTATTTGCGATTGTGTTATCTTGTAGGTACCTTCTCGAGGGCTTCATACAATGAAGAAGATGAAGGCGACATCGACACCGACACGCAGGATACAAGGTGAGTAGATTATATCTACGGGGGAAGTCGGGTGGATGGCGTATAGCACCCCCGCAGTTCGATGTTTAGTATAGTATATATATACTATTTATGATAGCTTATTGTGTGTCGTGGATATTTGAGATGAGATTAGGTGTACTGTGGTTAGATTAGGGCATAGAAGTAAACTAGTATAGTTTCCTAGATGCGAACCCTAGAATAGGTTTACACCCACACGCACACACATGCTTATTTGTTATAGTTATACCTAGATGATGATGATTGTGGATGATATTTGGAGATGAGTCGATGGGATTGGGCATAGTGCCATGAGATCGGTGATATATTGTGATTCGTATTTGGGATACGACATGTGATTTTAGCGGGCCTTTGGACATGTGTTCCACACACGCATTTATATTTATATAGATGGTATCGATTTGTGCTAGACTTAGATCAGTACCCCAGATCATGAGATATGATGATAAGGATACCAGATAATTGATGAGATGAATGTGATATTGACCCGTACCTATCTTTTGGGATGTCGTACGATGATTTGCCGTACGAGCTTTGTATTGATGATAGATCCGCACTCATGACTCGAGGATGTCATATAATATTGTATCGTACGCGGTACCTTTGAGGCGGGATCACCGACTATTATATATATATATATATATATATATATATATATATATATATATATATATATATATATATATCAACTCAGATTTAGGTGGTTTCCATACCCCTCCCGATTGACTTGTTAGTTAGAGCTGTAGTTTTGCTAGTAGATGTTAGGCTAGGCCGTTATCATACCTATTTCAAAACTAACGAATCGGGAGTATTTTAAAGACATGCAAAAGGATTCTACGGATATTTTCAAAAGACACATCTTTTCTTAAAACACCGTAGCCCTTATTTTACTAAAAACCCCGATTCGTCTTATTTCAAAAGGCAAACTGTATGACTTTTTATATTGATGCAGATGCGTCACTGTTGCATTTATTAGTCGATTTCTGCATACTCTTGTTATTCGCATCTCATTGCATGTGCAATTGGTTATTGTTATATAAAAATTATGCTATTAGGACACCAGCACCATTATTGATAATGCATATGTTCCACGTACAGCTGCTTGCCGGCTCACACACTTCATCATCGATAATTGCCATGTCACTACATTGTAGTACTGTTGCATTCAGGATATGATCCCTTGCATGGCATACTTGTGTACATGCCTATTGTACACCCATACGTGCATACATACATATTCGCACATACATAGATGATTCTCGCTGGATTTGGAGATTTGGGAACCGCAAGATACTCTTTAAAACTGATTCATTTTAAAAGAGCGGTTTCCCTCAATACGTGCATATTACTATTCCATATTGCATGATATACTGATATGCTTACATTTCTTTTACATGTCGCATACATCATGCTTTTGATTATACGCATTGAGATATGTTGTTTCCATGATATTTCTGGATTTGGGAAACCGTGGATATTTCAAAGGAGAGTATGTAATTGTTTTAAAAACCCGGTTACCCTTGATATGATATTTCAGTGCGTCCACCATGTGTTTTCTCGGTGCTGAGAGCGACATGTGAAACCCGATTCGAGGAGGCGGATAAGGCCGATTGCGGGTATATGGTGGACCCGGTATGGTACCCCGGGGCGAGAACGGATCGCTGTGTAGTAGACGGTGAGCCTGGCAGAGGGACTACTACCTACCGGTGATATTATTTGGGCCCGGCGGATATCCGGGGATACCGACCGGAGTCGAGAGATGATATGGGCCGATCCAGACTGACGGAGCCCGATATATGAGGATTTACGTGCCGATGATAGGCACAGGTTTCATGATGTTTTCGAGTGTCGAGGCTTGACACTCAGGTTCCATGATTTTGATATGTCGCGAGCGACACCTGTTGATTTACATCCTCATACTTCCATGCATATGTTTATGATATTTACATGCATGATGCTTATTGTCATTGGGTGACACGTGGACGATTTCCATATACATATATTGACATTGATTACATAGTTGGATGATATCCACATTTTCATAGACTTCATGATATAGTCGACATTGATCATACCTCATATTTATGATATGTTATTACCTGAGGCACTGGCACGAGCACTTGGCACTACACTCATGTATAGATGTTACATTGCCACCTTATCATGCTTCAGACTTATTTATTTGAGGTTTATATATATCTGATCGTATTAACCTAGGATTGTGTCATACATACGATTTCTGCTCTGTGATGTTTTCTATTCACGAGTTGGCAACTCACCCCCGTTGTGCCACAGTTCTTGCAGGTTTTGCCGTACAGGTTCCATGGCGGCATTTCTGGCACACTGCTTCCCTTACGGGTGATTTGCTTTGGTAGGTGGGTTCTTTTGCATCAGAACCACCATTGTACATGTATTATTCAGTTATATCTAGAAATTCCATCAACCAAACTTGTATATTGTTTAAGACTTAGAAAACCAGTTGTGTATTATTTCGACCTTAGAGTCGCGCGTTGTAGTATTATGGTTTTCAAGCTGATTTGAGTTTTTCCTTTGAGTTTTGATCCTCGCCCTTTGGCGTTGTATATTATACTGCTTGCGTGGTTGTGACCGTCGATTGACGAAGAGCTAGCTCCCGCTTGGGGATGCCTTTTATCATTGTGTATATATTATTCTTGCTGTATCCCGTTCGGGGCCATTATTTACAATGGAAACTCTGCCGAAATTTTCAGAAAAGAATATAGATTTTAAAAATGCTTATTCGGCTTACTTATTTAAAAACCTTGTTTTTAAAACATGTTTTCCTTACTTCTTAAAAACTAGTTTTCTTATTTATTCCTTAAAATGGTTTTAGATTTCTGGGATTTTGGCTTACTTGAATTAGATGGGGTCCTATAGACTTCATATGATTCAAGTGACAATCACGTACTATTTCGGGTCGTGACACCCAAGCTGCAGCTTTGCCAATGGAATTAGTTCTCAAACAACTGGCACCTGCCAAGGACCAAGGTCGACACAGGGGGCAAAATATTCAAGATCTCAAAGGAAACAGGGGAAAGGCTCAGCAAAATCCTGAAACTAATCAAATCCCGGCCGTAAGAAACGGCCAACGTAGATAACGGCATTATACAAAATAAGCTGGGAGCAGTCCTCCGTATGGTCCTGTTTCAACACCAGTAGTGAATGTCATTGTTCTAACTGGAAACAGGTTCAAACTGTTGCGAAGGGTCAGACAAAATTCTCCTACTGCAATACTGAAGAAGTCTCTGCAGCCCATGGAGATCCCACGAGAGCAGAAACAAGTTCGCTCCCTGAGACAACTTTCCTCATCTATATATAAGGTGTGGAAGCAAGTGAAGAGGACTCACCCCAAGACGGATCCTGATACAGTGGTTCCTCCCAAAACCAAAGCGGCTTTTCACAAAAAAGAGAGGCTTAATAAAGCTCAAGTGCCCGAAGCAAACTCCAAAGGCCAAGACTCCAAACATGCCAAGCCTGGGGGCATGGTAGTTCACATAGTCTATGTGGTGAATTCCAAAGACGAAGTTCGACCTTGTACTAGTCATCGACCTCAAACTCGGTCCCTGACAAAAGTTCAACTGCAACGTGAAAAGCTGCAGGAGATGCTCGCTCAGGTGGCAGAAGACGCTAATCCATCGCCCAAGGAAAATCCTGAGGTTGCACTCGAAGAAAGAGTAGAGAATGAGTCGGATATTGATTTCCTAAAGCGCTCTCTAAAAAAAGAGAGAGATGAAGAAGCGGCAGAAATGTCCGGAACGATGGTTCAATCGGAACCACAAGCAAGTGAACTGCCAATAGTCGCTCTTAAAGACAAGAGTGACATTTCAAATCCTCTATGAGTCTCATCAACGGCCGAAGAGGAAATGATTCCAAAAACAAAGCTGGACACATATATCGATCAGCAATTCAAAACTCACTATGCCAGTAAAGCCTCAAATAGGCCAATCAAGACTGGTCGACCATGTCCGGCGTGCTACGATCAAATACAGTACCCGCCAGAATGCATACTTCCGACTCCACATATACAAAGGAACCGGGAATCCTCACTAGCACATCACGCAATTTAAATCCATGTGCGGTAACACTGAAGAGAATGATATACTTCTCTTCTGACAGTTCGTCAGCTGTCTGGTGTGCATTGCCTTCGAATGGTATGCGGAACTCCCGAATGACTCAGTGAATACCTTCGACGAGATGGATATGCTCTTCTGTCAGGGATTCGCTAATGAGAATGAACGTACTACCGTGACGGCGCTGATCAACGAAAGGGTTAGACCGAATGAGACTCGTGTTCAATATGTTACCCGATGGCGAAATCTCTGGTCAAATATAAGCAACGCATCGATGAAGTTGCAGCCATGGGAATGCTCATAGCCATCCTTGACCCAAATTCAAAGGTGTCCTCGTATATGGCCCTCTTCAAGCCGACGACCTTCCAAGAACTCATGGATAAAAGGGCTCGATTTGATCAAATGGTTCAAGACTCTTTCTCACCCGATGATGACGAGTGAAAAGCATATGCAAGATGGCGTTTGTCGCCTACACTCAACAAAAATAAGCGGCTCTGATGCAATCTGTCGCCAAAATAGCGACAGCGTGGATACTCATTCCCCTTGAGATATACACAGGGGGCATATTCCTCACTGGCGGAAGAATTCCTATATGGGATGATCCTTTCTTCTCAAAAGACAGGAAAGATATTAAAAGGCCTACAAACAGATCCCACAATCTAGTAGAATGCCCCGCTAAAAAAAATGGTATGTCTACAAGCAAAATGAGCACGGATGAAAACCCGAAAGGGCGCCGTGAGTAAAAACAGCAGGACTGCCGACGAGCATATGAAAACCCGGAAGGGCACAATCTCGTTAAAAAAATGGTACGTCCGCAACCAAGATGGGCATGGATGAAAACCCGAAAGGGCACCGTGAGTAAGAACAGCAGGACTGCCGGCGAGCTTGTGAAAACCCGGAAGGGCGCAACCTCGTTAAAATAAATGCACTTACGAGATCCTCACGACTCGTGAGGAGAATCCCCCTGTGAGACCGTCGCGGCTCATAGGATTTAAAAGCCTTAAGATATAGGGACCTGAACCTATTCTTAAGACGTTATATCTCTCAAATTGCCCTATAGGCAGTCCATATTGACCCCTGTATACAATCCAGGGGCACAAATAAATATTTCTTTGCCAAGTTCTACAAATGGCAAGAAATGTCCCCATACGGTGAATAACACTTGTAAGTCCTCTCGACTTAGAAGGAGAAAATACTCTTATGAGATCCTTACGACTTATAAGAGGAAACACTACTTAGAAGTTCTCACGACTTCTAAAGAGAACATACACCTACGAGATCCTCACGACTCGTAGGGAGAAATAACTTTGTAAGACCCTTACGGATCATAAAGTCAAAAGTCTTAGTCGACAGGATCCTAACCCTGTCTACTAAGCCACATTTGTCCAAATCGACAGGGGCAAATGATGAGTCGCTCGTGGAAATATCCCAGTTGTAGCGATACTGATGCCTAAACAGGTGTCAAACTCTAAGTCAACCTCTCCGGCAAGTGTCGTCCCTATAACCATCTAATGAAGAAGGGGACCCCATTCATCTGGGATCGTAAATGCCAGGGCGCACTCGACGAAATCAAGCAATACCTGCCGAATCCACCGGTACTGACCGCTCCAGTCAAAGGAAAGCCCCTCATCCTTTACACAACAGCCCTTGAAGGTTCCTTAGGCGCGCTATGGGCACAGGAAAATGACCAAGGGAAGGAGAGAGCCCTCTACTATTTGAGTCGCGTTCCCCTGGGGTCAGAAAACAGCTACTCCCCTATCAAAAAATACTGCCTGGCGTTAATCTTCACGATAACGAAGCTCAGACACTATGCGTTGGTGCATGAGGTCCATCTCATATCAAAGGTGGATCCTCTCAAGTATTCGATGTCAAAATCCATACTAACGGGACGGCTCGCTAAATGGGCCCTGCTCTTAATAGAATTTTTGATAACATACCGACCGCTCAGGGTAGTGAAAGGCCAGGCCATCGCCGACTTCCTCGCTGAGCATCCGATACCTGCTGATTCACCCCTAAACTGTGAATCGCTGGACGAACACGCATTTGACACGATCGACGGAGAGAAAGGAGGGAGTGATACCCGATGGGAACTCTATTTCTATGGAGCATCTTCTATAAAGAAGAGACAACACAATACCCCTATAATCAAATCGGGGGTAGGCCTTATCTTTGTGACTCTACAAGGAGGGATAATGCGCTTTGCCTTTTCCCTAACAGAGCCGAGGACAAACAATGAAGCAGAATATGAAGCTTTGATAGCAGGTCTTGAGATCACTGTCTATATGGGAATCGAAAACCTTCTCATAAACGGAGACTCCCAGCTAGTCGTTAGTCAAGTAAACGGTGACTATCAAACGTGCAAACCAGAGTTGGTAAAGTACGGCGAGAGAGTGCAACAATTTCTGACTCAAATCCCTTCCTACGTCCTAGAAAGCATACCACGTACGGAAAATAGCAAGGCGGATGCATTAGCGAAACTCGCCAAAGAACTGGCTGACGAAAACCTCGATGACGTGGGATCGTTGTACAAAGCCGTCGGGTTCTTGCACCAGCAGAAATGTCCACGGAGTCATCTGAAGAAATGGAAGCGACCAAGCAAACAGCCCTACAAATAGAGAACCAAGAAAAGGCTAAGGATTGGAGAGAAGTCTTCATAGACTACTTCAAATCCCGTCAAACGCCGGAAGATGCATCATCAAGACATCAACTCATGAAACGAGCTCTGTCTTTCACCTTCGTCAATGATACTCTATATAAGAGATCGTTCAACTCTCTATGGCTGAGATGCCTGGGACCGGAAGAAACAAGAAGAGTCGTCCAAGAAACTCACGACGGACTCTGCGATTCTCATCAAGCCGGGCCAAAGATGATGCAGAAGATCAAAAGGATGGGCTACTATTGGCCCATGATGATTCAACACTGCCTCGAATACGCGAAGCAGTGCCACTCGTGCCAAATTCATGGAGACTTCATCCATCAACATCCAAACCCGCTACATCCAATGGTGGCTAGCTGGCCGTTCAAAATATGGGGAACCGACATAATTGGGCCCAGCGAACCAGCGTCATCCAAAGAACATCAGTTCATATTGGCGACAACCGATTACTTCTCTAAGTGGGCGAGAGCAGTACCGCTAAGATAAATGAAGACGGAGAATATCCTTCATTTCTTCAAGACACGCGTCATCTATCAGTTCGGCACTCCGTGATGGATTATCTCCGATAACGGACCAGCCTACAGAAGTCACAAAATCAGCCACTTTGCACAGCAGCATAACATGGACTGGAGATACTCTTCGGTTTATAATCCCCGAGTTAACGGTCTATCTGAGGATTTCAACAAAACCTTGACAAAGATCATAAAGAAGATGGTGTCCAAAAATAAGAAGGACTGGCACGAGATACTGCATGAAGCTCTCTCAGCTTACCGGACCACGTTCAAAACGGCCATAAATACAACGCCATTTGCATTGGTATTCGGCGCTGAAGCAGTACTCCCCTTGGAGATAGAGCTACCCTCTCTACGAGTGGCGGTTCATTACGAGTTAACAAACGAAGAGAATGCTCATTTTCGGCTTGAGGGGCTTGATGCCCTCGATGAAACTTGTCTCATTGCACAACAAAACTTGGATGCATACAAAGCAAAAATGACGCGCTCATACGAGAGATTGACTAGGTCGAGAACATTCTGCCAAGGCGAACTCGTGCTGGTTGTCAAAAGACCTATGATCCCCAATCGTGCCAAACGGGGGAAATTCGAGCCGAACTATGAGGGCCCGTACATCATAGACAAAGTCTACCATGGTGGGGCTTACTTGCTCATGGATATGCATGGCGAAAGACACTTCAGGCCAATAAACAGCCGATTCCTGAAAAAATACTACGCCTGACGAGTCACAGCCTAGATTAACATTAGATGACGACGCCTATGTCCGCTCTCTATCTTCCTAAGCCCAAACTCTATAAGTAGTATCCACCGAAAACTTGCCTCAAAATCGCTGTGGACCGAAACGTCCCTAAACTAACAAGGGACCGAGATGTCCTGAAACTAGCTACGGACCGAAACATCTTTAAACTACTACAAACTGCAGCATCCTAGGGCTGACCTAAAAAAAACGGTACGTCCATAAGCAAGATGGGCATGGAAGAAAACCCGAAAGGTCTCCATAAGTAAAAACAGCAGGGCTACCGGCGAGTTTGTGAAAACCCGAAAGGGCGCAGACTCGTAAAAAAATTCATGCACACTTGCAAGGTCCTCTCGACCTTGTAAGGAGAATATACCCACGTGAGATCCTTACGACTCACAAAGGAGCAACACTCTTAGGAATCCTCATGATTCCTGAGGAGAAATTGCACTTACGAGATCCTCACGACTCGTAAGGAGAAACCTCTTATGGGACCCTCACGGCTCATAAGATTCAAAATCCTTAAGCTACAGGGATCTGAACCTGTTCTTAAGTCATCGCATTTCCCAGAATGCCCTACAGGTGAGTCCATATTGACCCCTGTATACAATCCACGGGCACAAATAAACGTCTCCTCCACCAAGTTCCACCAATCGCGCGAAATTTCCCCATGTGGTGAATGCCACTTGTAAGTCCTCTCGACTTATAAGGAGCAAACACTTTTATAAGATCCTTACGACTTATAAGAGAGAACACCACTTAGAAGTCCACAAAACTTTCAAGGAGAACATACACCTATGAGATCCTCACGACTCATAGGGAGAAACACCTTTATGAGACCCTTACGGCTCATGAAGTCTAAAGCCTTAGTCGACAGGATCCTAACCCTATTTGCTAAGCCACCTTTGTTCGAATCGACAGAGGCAAATTATGATTCGCTCCTGACAATATCCCAGTTGTAGCGATGTTGATGCCTAAATCGGTATCAAAGTCCAAGTCCTTTCACAATAAATGATGATTCGCTCCTGACAATATTCCAGTCACAGTGATGTTGATGCTAAGATTGGTATCAGATCTTGAGTTCCATACTCGCAAAAAAAATGATGCATATGAAATAGCCGAAATGTTTGGGCAACTCGCAATAAAAATCAGCGAGTAAAATATATGCATATAAAAAATAGCCGAAATGATTGGGCACCGCGAAAAATAGCCGAAATGATTAGGCAATCGCGATTTTCGCAATATAAAAAGCTGAAATGATAGAAGAAATAAAAAAATGAAAGAATAAAACTTTTGCCCTGCAGGTAAGTCCATACTGACCCCTATATACAATCCATGGGTATAAACAAAAAGGGAACCACATGTCCCAACAAACTCTGTCAAAGGGAAAGTCAGATCTCGACAGCAACATCTGCATCCCAGAAGACCAACAACGGTGTTCCTCCTCATGCCAGCAGGGCACGGACACGACACCACCAATCGGAGCTAGGGCAAAGTCCCCAGTTCCAAGACTCTAGGGTTCACAGACAACCTAAAGTCAGCCTCGACAACATAAAAAGCGGAGCAAGTCAACCCGATACCGTAGAAAGCGGAGTATGTCAGCCAATGACCCCGTCGTGGAAACACGTCAGCAAATGACCCCATCACGGAAATACGTCATCCAATGACCCCTTCTCGGAAACACGTCAGCAAATGACCCCGTCTCGGAAACACGTCAGCAAATGACTCCGTCTCGGAAATACATCAGCAAATGACCCCGTATCGAAAACACGTCATCCAATGACCACATCGCGGGAATACGTCATCCAATAACCCCGTTGCAGAAATACGTCATCCAATGACCCTATCGCGGAAATACGTCATCCAATGATCCCATCGCGGAAATACGTCATCCAATGACCCCGTCTCGGAAATACGTCGGCAAATGACCCCGTCCCGGAAACACGTCAACAAATGACCTCCGACTCGAAAACATGTCAACCTCTGACATCCCTGTCATAAAGCAACGCTTCGACTCGGAAACATGTTAACCCCTGACCTCATTGTCGTAAAGCAACGCTTCGACTCGGAAACATGTCAACCTCTAACCTCTTTGTCATAAAGAAACGCTTCGACTCGGAAACATGTCAACCCCTGACCTCTTTGTCGTAAAGCAACGCTTCGACTCGAAAACATGTCAACCCCTGACCTCCTTGTCGTAAAGCAACGCTTAGACTCGGAAACATGTCAACCCCTAACCACCCTGTCGGAGCAATACTTCGACTCGGAAATAAGTCAACATACGAACCTATCAACCCGTAAAAAGAAATTTCTCCTATGGGATCCTTACGATTCTCAAGAGAAAACGCACTTAGGAGTCCTCACGACCCCTAAAGAGAAATTACACCTATGAGATCCCCTCGATTCGTAGGGAGAAAAGTTTTTATGAGACCCTCATGGCTCATAAAGTTAGAAAATCTTAGGCAGCAAACCTAAACTTTTTTCCTAAGCCATCGCTACCCTACAAAGAAATCAAGATGGATTATTATATAACATCTACAAGTTACATTCACTAAAGTAATACGCCAATGGCACAACAAAGAAGAGAAAGCGCCAGAATGAAATGAAATATTTCTTTTATTCATGAATCCAACTGAATACAAGGTACATCACATAAAAGAATCAAAATGAATACAAAATATTTTTATTCATAAATGGATAAAAAAATATAATAAAAAAATACAATAAAAAAATTCTTTAAGCCGGCGGATGGCACAATAAGCTCCTCAATTCATCGCTCTTCCGCTGGGCCTCGGATTCAAGCTTGGTTATTGCCACAAGACGGGTCTCCGCCTGAGACTGTTAGGTCTGATACGACGCAAACCGGCTCTTGAGCTCCATTTCGGTGGCCTTATGAGCTTCAACTATCTCGAGGGTAAAGATGACGGCTTTGTTGAGAGCGACCACTTCTGTGATAGCTTCTTGAAGTGCTCGCCAGATTTCACAAGCATGAGTGGTCTTGGTAGTGAGTTGATCCTGGAGTTCTCCCAAAGCATTTGAGGCTAGTTCCCTCTCCGAAAATTTTCGGTTGAGCCTCTTCTCACATGATTTCAGATTCACGGCGCACCGTTCAATCAACCCCCGCAAGTTCTTCTTTGCAGCAAGGACCTCTGAGGGAAGGAGTACGCACTCAAGACCATGTAAGTAAGCCTCTACTCGGCGACAATACTCGACCCAAACATGCACCAAGGTTTCATCGTGGTAAGTGGCAAAAAAGGGCAAAGAGATGTTGGCTTCGGCAGCAAATTCTTCGGCTGTGATCGAATTACCAGCACGAAGATCTTCGATAAGAGCCGACAAGGAGTGGATGCTTTGTTTCGCCATCTGTTCAGACGCATGCTAGGCATAAGGGCCTGGTGGCATAATGATGCGAGACTCCAACGGGGTAAGAGCGGGTAAAGCTGTCAAGATTCATGAACAATCAACGAGATTTGCAAACAAAGAATAAATGGAACAAAGTCAAAACCTTACTTACCCACAGTCATACAAGGAGGGTTTAAAAGATCCCCATGCCCGTCGAGGATCTCAATTTCTTCGTCAACTTTCAGAACTACAGAAGATATATTAGCATCGTTATACGAAATAATGATAATACAATGAAGGGGTCAAATAACACCAACCTTGCCCAGAAGAGAGGACGATGCTTTGTGGGGATATTGCCTGTGGGGCGGCCATATCAAGCAGACGCTGAAAAGAATTTCAAGGGGATAGATCCACGATGGACGCCGCCAACCCTCGTAATTCTGAAAAGACAGAAAGATCAGATAATGGAGAGATCATTAAAACAAAAAATAGAAAACTACCTTCGATGCTCCTCCCTCTTTGAACTGGAAGGATAGCAGCTTCGGCAGCCTCCTCCGTAACCTCAGGCACATCACCGGGGACGTGGGCTGGCGTAGCAGCTTCCAGTCGCGAAACAACATCTGCCATTTCAGGCTCCAAGGAGGGAACAGTGGCCATGGCGGTGCTTTCTACAATCTTCGAGGCGCCACCAGAAAGATCAATCGGGTCTATGACCGACAAGGTCGCCTCTATAGAAGGTGTAGGCAATGAAGAAGTGGGGGTCATCACCGGGAGCTCCAAGATAGAACCGACCGCTTCGACAATCTCTTCTACACCTTTTGTTGGTCATCAGAGACATCCATAAGATCCATGGCCAATGGGGCTACCTCCACTGAAGGAATTGACACTGAAGGAACAGAGGCTATCATCGGAAGCTCCGTAGCAGGAATAGCAGCTATAACAATTTTTTCTGCACCTGCTGATGCCTCATCGGAGACATTTGTAGAATCCACAGGAGGAGCACGACTTGAACTCAAATCCTCTGTCATCGCCGAAGTCCCTGCAAAGTTTTTCACGAAGATAAGAAGACATAAAAAAAAGCAAAACAAATTACTTGCCAAAGGAAAATACAGAAAAAAAATGCATACCGATACGCCAGGGTGCCTCTAGTATAGCTTTTTCAAGCCGTCGCTCCTTCCTTAGGAAATGTGCTCACCGGGCGTCAAACGTAGACTCATGCCTACCGGTCTTCGCTGCTAGCTCATCTTCGGAGGTGTCTTAGATGGGCTGCTTGAGGGCTATCTCGCCTTACGGTCGCAAAGGACCCATATGTACCCTCCGTAGTGAGGGGGATCTTCGTAAAAGATAACCGGGTTGTAAGGCTTCTTCGGGATGCGCACATTCTCGGTCTCATCCTTTAAACGCCTTATATCCTCAGCCAATTGTGTGCCTTCCTCGGCAGATGAACCCGATAAGAGAAGACCATCATCCGGCTCTCACATGGATATTGACTCGTCTTGAACAATAGGCTCGGATTCCAGCAAAAGGTCAAGCAGACCGGTGACCGTCTTCTTTCTTCTTTTCGACCCGGAACTAACACTGGAAGAAGATCGATTCCTTCCCTTCGGCACTTTGGTGCGACGTTGGCCCACTTCGCCTCCACTATCCCTTTTTAGCGACACCACTGCCGATAGCGTCGCCACTAATGGCACGGCCGATGGCGCTTCGGCGGAAGCCTTTGCTTGTGCCCTAGTGCGCATTGGCATCCCTGCAGTAGGAGGAATCGATTCTATTTCTGCAACTTGCGGGATAAGGACCACACCGCCATCCCTCAATAGAGGGCGAACGACTGACCGTGGTCACAACAGAGTGTTGGCAGCTTGGGTTGGAGCGGGAGTCCTATACTCGAAGAGTACCCACCGCTCCTCAGCAATGACAGGACCAACCCGGTGGCGATACCAACCCACAAAGGACCCCAAAGACCTTGGGAGATAGTCTAGCTCCGGGATCATAAACAGAGAGCCAGTGTTCAGCCGCATGAAGTGATGAATTACGTCGTGAATAACTCGCAGAGACGAGGTAGGCTCTGTTAGTGTATATGCCCTAGAGGCCATTACTGTATCATACTAGTTTGTATATTACTTGATGGAAGCTTAGGATATTCACAGTTGTATACACAATCTTGCTCGAAATGGTAGTATGCTACTTGGTTTGTCTCTGCTTTAATATGTGCATGTGTTTCTTTTAGCATATTGCTGATATACATATTAGTAGAGCCCTTAGGATCTTTGCTTGATTACCAGCGTGGTGATGGCGCTCACACTCGTGGGAGCTGGGTGATCTATAAGCACATCCTTATACAGGTCCCTAGTCGTTGGACTATCGAGACAGGGCATCGATACTCCGGAGTAGACTAGCGTATGCGCTTCTCATCCCAGTGTGGGAGACGGTCTGTCCCACAGCCGTCAGTACGTCGTACTTGAGATAGTATGCGGGTGCTCGTTAGGTTACGAGTACACTGGACAGGACTCGTCGGGAACTGTTGGTTGGTATTATACCTATCGTCAGTTATCAGTTCCCAGGTGAAATGAGTACAGCTTAGTCCGCTGACTTGACACTGTCACTTCGCCTCGAGTGTGTTCCCACTGCACTTTGATTACTACCCTACCACGGCTCAAAGGAGTCGTGCAAACAGGTAGTTTTTGGGTGCAGTCCCAAAGCACTTGGAGGCAGTGACGGTTAGACAGGATTCGTCTCTCCCGGTATTGGGGGTTGACATCGCGCTGTGTCCAGGAGAGCCATTACACGAGTAGTCCCTGGCCAGGGCAAGCGAGATATACTGGTAGGTTTCCAGTGTTATCTCAGGGTGTTCTGGGCTACACTCCGACACGACTTGTACCGCTATTAGGGGACTGACGTTCACCACCCCCCTAGGCCCGCCATGCGATGTATCAGACGAACAGACCGGACTGTACGGAGATTGTCACATACAGGCTCAGTAGGAGTTCAGATGGGGTTCACCTCGGCAGTCTTCTTATCGACATCTACCTGGGGACCGTTACGTACAGCTAGTGCCTCTTGCGGTCTGTGGTTAAACCCACTGCCAGCGTAGCGTCGAGTCTTTAGAGTCCCACACAGAGAGCTATTCGCCTTTAGGCAAAATGAGTAGAGGTCGCATGGTTTTGCGACAGGGTTCGTTCACATCCACGCACCTGTGCACGTTTGCTGTCCGGACAGTTTATACTAGCGGGCTTTGGTTTAAGCCGGATCCTAGTATATGTTTTGAGATTGGTTTTTCTCATTGTATTCGTGTTCCTCGGATCACGGATGCGGGTGCGTATGCACAATTGCTTGAGACAGAGGGAGAGGACTTTGATTAGGGTTAATGGCTATTGTCATTTTATTAACCCTAATGATTATGTGTGTATTATAGTTAATTGATAATTAATTTAATAATTGTGCATGGTTATGGATGTTGACTATTTGACTTCCTTGACTTGTTGACCTAGGTTGACACTTTGACCATCATCATTTCTTTTGGAAGATACTTTTTGATCCTTGCAAATTGAAATGATAATGGTTATGTCATGATTAACCATGACAATTATCTAGCTAATTATTTAATTAGAATAATATACACATATTAGTGAGAAGGCTTGATATTATTCTGATTCTCTCATTTCATTTCTCTCTCTTGTTTTTCCTCTCCCTCAAGCTCTCCCCTCTCATGTGTTGAGAAACACTTGAGCTTGAGAAAAACCCTCTCTTGATCTTCTCTACTCTCATCTAGGGTTCAAGTATTAGCACTTCTTGCACCCTAGTTACTCCTAGCTTGGAGTTGAAACCAAAGGTTGAGGCTTTCGGGTGGATCTTTCTTTGACGGGAGAAGACGACAAGGTGACCTCCTTCCACTACTTCTAGGAGAGAAGGACAAAAAGACCAAAGGTATAACCTTTCTAGCTCTTAACTAGTTTTTAGTTAGCTTTAGCAAGTTTTTGTTTAGCAAAGATCCTTCTAAGCATAGTCCATGTTGCCTAAGCTCATAAAAATCCGATTTTTATTCCGTTTTCCGCCTCCCCGCAAGTACCGGGGTGGGCAACGTGGACTTACAGTGGTATCAGAGCCTAACTAAACATAAACTAGCTAAGTAGTGAAGTGTGTCGAAGTTCGAAACGGAAAAATCGAAAAACCGAGTTTCAAAAACCCTAAGTTTCTGTTAATTTTTTTTCTGGTCAAAACAAAATTTGTTGTACTCCTAAAATCGTCTCAGGGTTTTTTAAAGAAAGCCACCAAAAACGAGCAAGTGAATCGACCAAAGAGCCGCGGATCCGCGGCAATAGGAAGCTATTGCCGCGCAACCGCGGCCGTCTTGGCTCTTCACTTGGTCGAGTTTGGTGCAGTGTATTTCTGGCTTGGTTTTAGGATTTTTCAGATGGTTTATTTGTGCCCAGATTTTCCAGAATAGAAATTTATTTTTGGGGGCCTATAAATCCGTATTTTTTTCAAACTTCAATACACTTTGACTACAAAGGTTATATCTGTGATGTTTGCATGTATTGAACGTCGGCTAATCGCTATATGTCGATTAGTCGGGGTTATACATCTCTGTGATCTGTGTTTGATATTGGTATGTGTATATGAATGGGTTAGATTGTCGCGGGTGAATAGCCGGGATAGATGTGAGATGAGTGTTGCTTTTCTTTCATTCATTTGTAATATGTAAATTGATGTAATATTATTATTTGTTTGGCCGCACAACCGGGTCGGGGTTGTAGCCGTCATTGTATAATTCTTTTTACTGTTTATGCTCCTAGGATAGACCCATGGAGGGGGTGCACAAACTACCGGGTATCTCGAAGTGCCGAGTGGCCTACTCACGGTGGTGAGGGAGGTTGCTTCGCTTCGGGTACTTGGCGGGTAGTTTGCCTCACCCGTAGGGGTCTTGGGTGGGGTATTTGGCTATTCACCGCGACCGTGTAATCCGCTTTTCGTTGCAGGCTCGAACGGATTGCGGATTCCTAGTATATCCAATGTATTCATCTGTGATCTGTAATGTCTATCATTGCTATATATTTATATATGATAACTATTTAGGCGTTGCTTATGTTTTACAGCCGCGCTAGCCCAGCCCCCGCTCTGTCGTTAGTTAAGTAACCTAACGGGTGATGACGGGGCCCCGTGGCGAATGCGAATGGCATAAACGTACGTCATATTTTGGTTGTTTTCTGCAATGGTAGGATTAAATGATGGGATGCATTAAAAGAACTAATGCAAGAAAATAAACCAAGTAAAAGTCGATTGGAACACTTTGAAAACCACTCGGTTCTTTTCAAAACTAAACTTTTAAACGCGGAGCTTGAACCACTCCTTTTAAAAGCTATCTCGTTCCATCGATTAGATCAAGTTCACTACGTTCATGGTTTCGCCAAAACCATTCGTAGCCCTCCTTCATTCCACATGAATGGTCAAAAAGTATTCAAGCTATGTATTTTGGCCAAAGTCAAGGCATAGTGATTGGTAGCTATTGGGTATTCATGTGCAGCATAGATAGATGCGTTAGTTTGGGACAGTCGTGCTGCCATTTTGGCCAAAGTCAAGGGTAGGTACGGGTGGGTCCAAATTAACCAGGAGAATGACGGATAGAACTTGACATATGACTTATGATATTTTGGCCAAAGTCAAGGTCATAAGAGCATGGGGCAAAAATCCACATCGAGAGTTTCATAAGTACTGAAACTTGCTAGCTTTGCATACCATTTGGAGTGTGATGATTCAGGTAGGATTCCTTCGGTTTTATCACGCGATGATATTTGGATCCCGATCCTACTGTGAGTATATGCTACTCCTCGGGAAAACTCTCACTTAACGATCAATGCTATAAACTTAGTAGGTGTCTAGAAAGGTGTTAGCGGGGCTACGCCCACAGGGAAAAGAGGTTACTTAATTAAGGAACTTCGCGAAAGCGTTGGAAAACCTCCCTCGAAGTACCGACACTGGCCTGGCTGAACGGTTAAGCAAGTATTGTACGGTGAGAGTAATCCTGACTAATCCTTTCTTTACGGTTTGAGAAGGGATTCGAGAGACAGTGGGAGCCATCCAGTTTAGACAAATTAAAAACCACTCTAAACTTGCAAGAGCATCATGCTAAAGTGTTTCTTTTCTCTCTCCTAATTGCAGCGACCATTCAAGACGACCGGACTTAAGTTATTACTAGATAAAAACATATTGACAGGGCCAAACTACAAAGATTGGCTCAGGAATGTCACGATGGCAATCACTTACGACAAGTTGGGGTATGTCCTTACCACTAAAGCTCCCCCTGTCCCAGGTCCCACCTCCAGTGTCGCGGATAAGGAAATCCGTAAGACATGGGAAATAGATTGCGCGAAGGCCAAATGCCTCGTATTAGCCTCGATGGACAATGAACATCAGAGGAGGCACGAGAATATGGACCTAGAGTCCATATTTCTTCATACAAAAGAACTGTATGGGGAGCAGTCTCGTATCGCAAGATACGAAGTGTCGAAGAAGCCATTTTCGGCAAGGTTGGCCGTCGGATCATCGGTAGCGGAACACGTGCTTAAGATGATTGGCTACATTGAGGAGCTCGCGGACCTTGGGACCACGTTGGAGAATGAACTCTATACTGATTTAATTCTCCAGTCCCTTCCTTCCACTTACCCCCAGTTTATTCTGAACTTCAACATGCAAGGAAAGGAGGTAGAACTTTCCGAACTTCTGAACATGTTGAGGAGTGCTGAGGGCACCCTACAGAAAGGTAGGGAGACATCCACTTTGTTTGTAGGAGGATCTTCCTCTTCTAGATCCAGGGCGAAAGCCAAGGGTAAGAAGAAGAAAGCCCCCGCCAAACCAAGAGGCGGTGTCGGTAAAGTGGATACGAAGGGAAAAGGTAAAGCAACAAAGGTAGCGGGGAAGCTAGTGGGGAAGGAAGAATGCTTCTATTGTCACAAAAGTGGTCACTAGAAACAGGATTGCAAGGCTTGGAAAGCCAAAACACAGGATTTGAAGCGAGTTGCAGCTTCAGCTTCAGGTGTGTATGTTATTGAAAACTGTCTATCAATAAACTCTACTTCCTGGGTATTGGATACCGGATCAGGATCTCATATCTGTAATTCTTTGCAGGCGTTGAGAAAGCGTAGAGTTTTGAAGGCAGGTGACATGACCCTCAGAGTTGCGAATGGTGCTAGCATGGATGCTGAGGCCGTAGGGGACTATCACCTGGGATTATCGGATGGACATTTTTTGGTTTTGCGTAGTTGTTATTATGTACCAAATGCAACCTGTAATATCATTTCTGTATCTTTATTATCTAAAGAAGGTTATGAATTTGCATTTGTAAGTAATGTAGTGAACATTCACCTTAATCAAGTTTTGATTGGGTCAGGTACATTGAACAACGGTATATACGTATTAAACCAACCACAGATTTTCAATGTCCAGAATACACACAAAAGAAAGTCTCCAGAAATCAATAAAACTTTCTTATGGCATTGTAGACTGGGTCACATCAATGAGAGAAGGTTGACTAAGTTACACATAGAAGGATATTTGGATTCGTTCGAATATCAATCGTATGCAACTTGTCAATCATGTCTCAAGGGAAAGATGACAAAGACTCCGTTCACTGGACACGGAGAAAGAGCGAGCGAGCTCTTGGGACTCGTACACAGCGACGTGTGCGGTCCAATGTCTACACATGCGCGAAGCGGTTATTCTTACTTCATTACTTTTACGGATGACTTTTCAAAGTACGGTTATGTCTTCTTAATGAAACATAAATCCGAGGCTTTTGAAAAATTCCAGGAATATAAGAATGAAATAGAAAAACAAACAGGCAAAAGTATAAAGACACTGAGATCTGATCGAGGTGGTGAATACTTGAGTGCCGAGTTCCTGGGTTACTTAAAAGAGAATGGAATTCTCTCTCAGCTTACTCCTCCATACACTCCGCAACATAATGGTGTATCGGAGAGACGGAACCGAACCCTATTGGATATGGTACGGTCCATGATGAGTAACGCTGAGTTGCCGCGATCGTTTTGGGGATATGCGCTAGAATCAGCTGCATACCTTTTGAACCGGGTTCCAACTAAGACTGTGCCTACTACACCATATCAGATATGGTGTGGGAAGAGACCCTATCTTAATCACATTAAGACATGGGGATGTCCAGCTTTTGTAAAAAAGCAGCATGCGGACAAGCTCGAGGCACGCTCAGTACAGTGCAAGTTTGTGGGATATCCAAAGAGCTCCAAGGGATATTACTTCTATTGCGAAGAGGAACAAAAAGTCCTTGTTTCTCGCCATGCCCACTTTCTAGAACACCAGTTCATAGAAAAAGAATTAAGTGGGAGCGCAATAGAACTGGAAGAAATTCCAGAACCACGAGCTATTACTGAAAGCTTGGTTGAACCAGAGGGTTCAAAAGATCAGGACATTCCCACACCACTCCGCAGGAGTAGTAGGCAGTCTCATCCGCCCGAGAGATACTACGGTTTTCTCATTGACGGGGATAGAGAGGATTGCATCATAGACTGTGATGAGCCTACTAACTTCCAGCAAGCCATTCAGAGCGTCGACTCGGTAAAATGGCTAGATGCAATACGGACCGAGATGGAGTCCATGTACACCAACAAAGTATGGACGTTGGACATTGCTCCAGACAGGGTAAAACCCGTAGGATGCAAGTGGATCTTCAAAAGGAAGATTGGTGTAGATGGACAGGTTGAGACCTATAAAGCTAGACTGGTAGCAAAGGGTTTTCGTCAGCGACCTGGTTTGGACTATGACAAAACCTTTTCTCCAGTAGCTATGCTGAAATCCATTCGGATCCTTCTTGCCATTGCTGCCTTCCACGATTATGAGATTTGGCAGATGGACGTAAAGACAGCTTTTCTAAATGGACATTTAGAGGAGTGTGTCTATATGGATCAGCCAGAGAGTTTCATTCAGAGTGGGAGCAGCGGAAAGGTATGCAAGTTGCTTAAGTCCATTTATGGACTAAAGCAGGCATCGCGGAGTTGGAACATCTGTTTTGATGAGACGGTCAAGGATTTTGGCTTTATCAAAAATCCAGATGAACCATGCATCTATTGTAGATTTGTAGCGAGAACTGTAGTATTCCTCGTTTTATACGTGGATGACATTCTCTTAATAGGAAATGACATTCCTATGCTACAATCTGTCAAGGGGTTCTTGTCACACAGGTTCTCCATGAAAGACCTGGGTGATGCCTCTTACATTCTGGGTATCCGGATCTACCGTGACAGATCCAAGAGGATATTGGGACTTTCACAATCCAGGTACATCGACACCATACTGAAGAGATTCAGTATGGAAGATTCCAAGCGCGGTAATCTACCGGCTTGTCACGGGATCACCCTCTCCAAAGAGATGTCTCCCAAGAATGATTTGGAGAGGGATCGCATGTCTATTATACCCTACGCTTCTGCGGTAGGCTCTATAATGTATGCGATGTTGTGTACCAGACCGGATGTGGCTTATGCACTGAGTGTGGTAAGCAGGTATCAGTCAAACCCAGGGGAGAAACATTGGATAGCAGTAAAGAACATTCTCAAGTACCTGAGAAGGACTAAGGAGATGTTCTTGGTGTATGGCGGAAAAGACCTGCAGATTGAGGCCTTTGCTGACTCCAGCTTCCAGAGTGACAAGGATGATTCCAAGTCCATGTCGGGTTTTGTCTTCACCCTCAATGGAGGGGCGGTGTGTTGGAAGAGCTCCAAACAGGAAACCGTTGCAGACTCGACGATGGAAGCGGAATACATCGCTGCATCTGATGCCGCAAAAGAAGCTGTCTGGATGAGGAAGTTCTTGAGAGAACTTCAGGTGGTTCCGTCCATTGTTGACCCAATACCTCTGTATTGCGACAACAACGGGGCTATAGCTTTAGCGAAGGAACCCAGATCCCATCAGAAATCCAGACACATCTTAAGGCGGTATCACCTGATCAGGGAGATCGTGGATCGCCAGGAGATCGAGGTCCGGAGAGTTGCATCAGAGGATAACACTGCAGATCCATTCACCAAGGCCTTGCCTGTAAGTCCATATTGCGACCCCCGATACTTGCGGGGAGGCGGAAACGGTATAAAAAACAAATTTTTATCGCAAGAGGCAACATGGACTACACAAGGTCGGGATCGTGTCTAAACTAAACTAGCAAATACGCTAAAAAGAGTTAGCTACTATGGAAGATGGTTATACCTAAACTTGAACTCCTTCTTCTTTAAACCTTGTAGAGGTTGATGGTTCTCTTCTTGTCGCCTTCCTCCGTCGAAGATGGATCCACCTCGAAGGTTCGACCTTTGGGCTCTTCCTCGATCTTTGAGTGAACTAGGGTTTCCGGTTTGCTAAACCTTGAACCTAGAATGAGTAGAGAGTGACTAGGGTTTGCTTTTCTTTTTAAGGTGATGGATTCTCAACACATGAGAAGGGGTCACCTTAAGCTTGAGGAAGAAGAAGATGAAGAGAGGAGAGAGAGAGGTTATGATAGAATGAGCTATATTTTTCTCTCTTGCAACCATAATGCAAAAGAAAAGAATTATCTAAATGATAATAATTGAAAATAAGAATAGTTGATGGTTATTTTTGGAATGACCACTATCATGCTTCTTTAAATGAAGTGTAAGCATGAATCAAGGAGGATCTTTCAAAGCATGATGGTGGTCAATGGTCAACAAGTCAACCAAGGTCAATAAGTCAACAAAAATCAATCATAACATAATTCTCATTTAATTACTATTATTAATAGATAATACAAAAATCCATTAGGGTTTGGAAAATGATAACTGTCAACTGTACATACGCACCCGTTCCGAAACCCTAATGAAAAACCTCATCCTCCGCCTCAAGCAACTGTGCATACACACCTGCATTCTCGTTCCGAGGAACAAGAATACCAAGATATAAAAGCAACCCTAAAACATATACCAGTATCTGGCTCAAACCAGAGCCTGCCAGTATAATCCGTCCGGACTCCAAAACGTGCACAAGTGCGCGGATGAGAACGAACCCTGTCGCAAAACCATGCGACCTCTACTCTGTTTTGCCCAGAGGCGAATACCCTCTGTGTGGGACTCTAAAGACTCGGCACTACGCTGGCAGTGGGTTTAACCACAGACCGCAAGCGGCACTAGCTGTGCGTAACGGTCCCCAGGTAGATGCCGACAAGAAGGCTGACGAGGTGAAACCCCATCTGTACTCCTACTGAGTCTGAATGTGACATTCTCCGTACAGTCCGGTCTGTTCGTCTGATACATCGCATGGCGGGCCTAGGGGGCGGTAAAACGTCAGTCCCCCAATAGCGGTACAAGTCGTGTCGGAGTGAAGCCCAAAACACCCTGAGATAACACTGGAACCTACCAGTATATCTCGCTTGCCCTGGCCAGGGACTACTCGTGTAATGGCTCTCCTAGACACAGCGCGATGTCAACCCCCAATACCGGGAGAGACGAATCCTGTCTAACCGGCACTGCCTCCAAGTGCTTCGGGACTGCACCCAACCACCACCTGATTGCACGACTCCTTTGAGCCGTGGTAGGGTAGTGATCAAAGTGCAGTGGGAACACACTCGAGGCGAAGTGCTAGTATCAAGTCAGCGGACTAAGCTGTACTCATGTCACCTGGGAACTGATGACTGACGATAGGTATAATACCAACCTGTCAGTTCCCGACGAGTCCTGTCCAGTGTACTCGTAACCTAACGAGCACCCGTATACTATCTCTAGTACGACGTACTGATGGCTGTGGGACAGACCATCTCCCACACTGGGATGAGAAGCGCATACGCTAGTCTACTCCGGAGTATCGATGCCCTGTCTCGATAGTCCTGCGACTAGGGACCTGTATAAGGATGTGCTTATAGATTACCCAGCCCCCACTAGTGCGACTGCCATCACAACGCTGGTAATCAAGCAAAGATCCTAAGGGCTCCACTAATGCGTATAAGTGATATAGTAAAATAAACACAAGTACACATTGAAGTAGAAACAAACCAAGTAGCATACTACTATATTGAGCAAGATTGTTTATACAAGGTGAATATCCCAAGCTTCCATTAAGTAATATACAAACTAGTATGATACAGTAATGGCCTCTAGGGCATATACAGTAACAATCTCCCACTTGCACTAAGGCCATGTACTGGTGTATCGAAGACCTATCATCTCGATCAGCCGCTCGAACTAAGTCTGGGGTAGGGCCTTGGTGAATGGATCTGCAGTGTTCTCTTCTGAAGCAACCCTCCGAACCTCGATCTCCTTGCGATCCACGATCTCCCTGATCAGGTGATACCGCCTCAAGATGTGCCTGGATCTCTGATGGGACCTGGGTTCCTTCGCTAAAGCTATAGCCCCGTTGTTGTCGCAATACAGAGGTATTGGGTCAACAATGGACGGAACCACCTGAAGTTCTTTTAAGAACTTCCTTATCCAGACAGCTTCTTTTGCGGCATCAGATGCAGCAATGTATTCCGCTTCCATAGTCGAGTCTGCAACGGTTTCCTGTTTGGAGCTCTTCCAACATACCGCCCCTCCATTGAGGGTGAAGACAAAACCCGACATGGACTTGGAATCGTCCTTGTCACTCTGGAAGCTGGAGTCAGCAAAGGCCTCGATCTGGAGGTCTTTTCCGCCATACACCAAGAACATCTCCTTAGTCCTTCTCAGGTACTTGAGAATGTTCTTTACCGCTATCCAGTGTTTCTCCCCAGGGTTTGACTGATACCGGCTTACCACACTCAGTGCATAAGCTACATCCGGTCTGGTACACAACATCGCATACATTATAGAGCCTACCGCAGAAGCGTAGGGTATAATAGACATGCGATCCCTCTCCAAATCAGTCTTGGGAGACATCTCTTTAGAGAGGGTGATCCCGTGACAAGCCGGTAGGTTACCGCGCTTGGAATCTTCCATACTGAATCTTTTCACTATGGTGTCGATGTACCTGGACTGAGAAAGTCCTAATATCCTCTTGGATCTATCACGATGGATCCGGATCCCCAGGATGTATGAGGCATCACCCAGGTCTTTCATGGAGAACCTGTGTGACAAGAACCCCTTGACAGATTGTAGCATAGGAATGTCATTTCCTATTAAGAGAATGTCATCCACGTATAAAACGAGGAATACTACAGTTCTCGCTACAAATCTACTATAGATGCATGGTTCATCTGGATTTTTGATAAAATCAAATTCCTTGACCGTCTCATCAAAACAGATGTTCCAACTCCGCGATGCCTGCTTTAGTCCATAGATGGACTTAAGCAACTTGCACACCTTTCCGCTGCTCCCACTCTGAATGAAGCCCTCTGGCTGATCCATATAGACACACTCCTCTAAATTTCCATTTAGAAAAGCGGTCTTTACGTCCATCTGCCAAATCTCATAATCGTGGAAGGCAGCAATGGCAAGAAGGATCCGAATGGATTTCAGCATAGCCACTGGAGAAAAGGTTTCGTCATAGTCCAAGCCAGGTCTTTGACGGAAACCCTTTGCTACAAGTCTAGCTTTATAGGTCTCAACCTGTCCATCTACACCAATCTTCCTTTTGAAGATCCACTTGCATCCTACGGGTTTTACCCCGTCTGGAGCAATGTCCAACGTCCATACTTTGTTGGTGTACATGGACTCCATTTCGGTCCGCATTGCATCCAGCCATTTTACCGAGTCAACGCTCTGAACGGCCTGCTGGAAGCTAGTAGGCTCATCATAATCTATGATGCAATCCTCTCGATCCCCGTCTATGAGAAAACCGTAGTATCTCTCGGGCGGATGAGACTGCCTACTACTCCTGCAGAGCGGCATAGGAATGTCCTGTTCATTTGAACCCTCTGGTTCCATTAAGCTTTCAGTAATAGTCTGTGGTTCTGGAATTTCTTCCAGTTCTACTGCGCTTCCACTTGTTTCTTTTTCTATGAACTGGTGTTCTAGAAAGTGGGCATTACGAGAAACAAGGACTTTTTGTTCTTCTGCGTAGTAGAAAAGATACCCCCTGGTGCTCTTTGGGTATCCCATAAACTTGCACAGTACTGAGCGTGCCTCGAGTTTGTCCGTATGCTGCTTTTTGACAAAAGCCGGACATCCCCAAATCTTCAGATATTGAAGATAAGGTTTCTTCCCACTCCATAACTCATATGGTGTGGTAGGCACAGTCTTAGTGGGAACTCGGTTCAAAAGGTACGCAGCTGATTCTAGTGCATACCCCCAGAATGATCGCGGTAACTCAGCGTTACTCATCATGGACCGTACCATATCCAATAGGGTCCGGTTCCGTCTCTCCGATACACCGTTGTGTTGCAGAGTGTATGGAGGAGTAAGCTGAGAGAGAATCCCATTCTCTTTTAAGTAGTTCAGGAACTCGGCACTCAAGTATTCTCCACCTCAATCCGATCTTAGAATCTTGATACTTTTGCCGGTTTGTTTTTCTACCTCATTCTTATATTCCTGGAATTTTCCAAAGGCTTCAGATTTATGTTTCATCAAGAAGACATGTCCGAACCTTGAAAAATCATCCGTAAAAGTAATGAAGTAAGAAAAACCGCTTCGCGCAAGTGTAGACATTGGACCGCACACGTCGCTGTGTACGAGCCCCAAGAGCTCGCTCGCTCTTACTCCGTGTCCAGTGAACGGAGTCTTTGTCATCTTTCCTTTGAGACAGGATTGACAAGTGGCATACGATTGGTATTTTTAACGGATTCAAATACCCTTCTTTATGTAACTTAGTCAACCTTCTCTCATTGATGTGACCCAGTCTACAATGCCATAAGAAAGCCTGATTGATATCTGGAGACTTTCTTTTGTGTGTATTCTGGACATTAAAAATCTGTGGTTGGTTTAATACGTATATACCATTGCTCAGTGTACCTGACCCAATCAGAACTTGATTAAGGTGAATGTTTACAACATTACTTACAAACGCAAATTCATAACCTTCTTTAGATACCAAAGATACAGAAATGATATTACAAGTTGCGTTGGGTACAAAAAAGCAATTACGCAAAACCAAAACATGCCCATCTGACATTCCCAGGTGATAGTCCCCCACGGCTTTAGCATCCATGCTAGCTCCGTTCGCAACTCTGAGGGTCATGTCACCTGCCTTCAAAACCCTACGGTTTCTCAACGCCTGCAAAGAATTACAGATATGAGATCCTGATCCGGTATCCAATACCCAGGAAGTAGAGTTTATAGAAAGACAGTTTTCAATAACATACACACCTGAAGCTGAAGCCGCAACCTGCTTCAGTTCCTGTGTCCTGGCTTTCTAAGCCCTGCAATCTTTCTTCCAGTGTCCACTCTTGTGACAATAGAAGCATTCCTCTTTACCCACAAGCTTCCCCGCAATCTTTGTTGCCATTTCTTTTCCCTTCGTACCCACTTTACTAACACCGCCTCTTGGTTTGGCGGGGGCTTTCTTCCTCTTTCCCTTGGCTTTCGCCTTGGACCTAGAGGAAGAAGATCCTCCTACAAACAAAGTGGATGTTTCCCTACCCTTCTGTAGGGTGCTCTCTGCGCTCCTCAGCAGGTTGAGGAGTTCTGAAAGTTCAACTTCCTTTTCTTGCAAGTTGAAATTCAGTATGAACTGGGCGTAAGTGGATGGAAGGGACTGGAGAATTATATCCGTATAGAGTTCACTGTCCAACGTGGTCCCAAGTTCCGCGAGCTCCTCAGTGTAGCCAATCATCTTAAGCACGTGGTCCGCTACCGATGATCCGACGGCCAACTTTGTCGAAAATAACTTCTTCGACACTTCGTATCTTGCGATACGAGACTGCTCTCCATACAGTTCTTTTGTATGAAGAAATATGGATTCCAAATCCATATTCTCGTGCCTCCTCTGATGGTCGTTGTCCATCGAGGCAAGTACGAGGCACCTGGCCTTCGTGCTGTCAATCTCCCAAGTCTTACGGATTTCTTTATCCGCGACGCTGGAGGTGGGACCTGGGACGGGGGGAGCTTTGGTGGTAAGAAGATACCCCAGCTTGTCGTAAGAGATTGCCAATTTGACATTCCTGAGCCAATCTTTGTAGTTTGGCCCTGTCAATATGTTTTTATCTAGAAGTAACTTAAGTCCAGTCATTTCGATTTGGTCGCTGCAGGGGGGAGAGAAGGAACACTTTAGCACGATGCTCTTGCAAGTTTAGAATGGTTTTTAATTTGTCTAAACAGGATGGCTCCCACTGTCTCTCGAATCCCTCCTCAAACCACAAAGGAAGAATTAGCCGGGATCAATCCCACCGTGCAATACTTGCTTAACCGTTCAGCCAGGCCAGTGTCGGTACTTCGAGGGAGGTTTTCCAACGCTTTCGCGAAGTTCCTTAATTAAATAACCTCTTTTCTCTGGGGGCGTAGCCCTGCTGACACCTTTCTAGGCACCGACTAGGTTTATAGCATTGATCGTCTAGTGAGAAATTTCCCGAGGAGTAGCATATACTCACAGTAGGATCGGGATCCAAATATCATCGTGTGACGAAACTGAAGGAATCCTACCAGAATCACCACACTCCAAATGGTATGCAAATCTAGCAAGTTTCAGTGCTTATGAAACTCCCGATGTGGATTTTTGCCCCATGCTCTTATGACCTTGGCGTGAGGTCAAAATGTCATAAGTCACATGTCAAGTTCTTCCCATCATTATCCTGGTTAATTTGAACCCACCCATACCTACCCTTGACGTAGGCCAAAATGGCAGTACGACTGTCTCAAACCAACGCATTCTATCTATGCAACAGATAAATATCCGGCAGCTACCAATCACTATGCCTTGGCGTGAGGTCAAAATACATAGCTTGAATACTACCGTATATTTAACTGAAATGATGGAGGGCTACGAATGGTTTTGGCAAAACCGTGAACGTAGTGAACTTGATATAATCGATGGAACGAGATAGCTTTTAGAAGGAGTGGCTCAAGCTCCGCATTTAAAAGTTAGTTTTGAAAAGAACCGAGTGGTTTTTCGAAAGTGTTCCAACGATTTTAACTTGGTTTATTATCTTGCATTAGTTCTTTTAATGCGTGATATTCTTGCATTAGTACTTTTAATGCGTCCCATCATTTAAAACCTACCATTGCAGAAAACAACCAAAATATGACGTACGCTTATGCCATTCGCATTCGCCACGGGGTCCCGTCATCACTCGTTAGGTTACTTAACTAACGACAGAGCGGGGGCTGGGCTAGCGCGGCTGTAAAACATAAGCAACGCCTAAATAGAAAGCAATGATAGACATTACAGATCACAGATGAATACATTGGATATACTAGCAATCCGCAATCCTTTCGAGCCTGAAACGAAAAGCGGATAACACGGTCGCGGTGAATAGCCAATACCCCACCCAAGACCCCTACGGGTGCGGCAAACTACCCGCCAAGTACCCGGCAGTTTGTGCACCCCTCCATGGGTCTATCCTAGGAGCAAAAACAGTAAAAAGAATTATACAATGACGGCTACAACCCCGACCCGGTTGTGCGGCCAAACAAATAATAATTATTACATCAATTTACATTTACAATGAATGAAAGAAAAACAAAAGCTCATCTCACATCCAACCCCGGCTATTCACCCGCGACAGTCCAACACATTCATATACACATTCCAGCACATTACAGATCATGTATAACCCCGACTAATCGACCTATAGCGATTAGCCGACGTTCAATACATGCAAGCATCACAGATATAACCATCATAGTCAAAGTGCAGTGAAGTTCGGAAAAATACGGAATTATAGGACCCCAAAAGGAAATTTCTTTTCTGGAAAATCTGGGCACATATAATATATTTCAAAAATCCCAAAACCAACACACAAACACTCTGCACGAAAATCGATGGACAGAAGACGGCAAACCGCGGCGCTTCCGCCGCACATGCCTACCTCGTGCGGCGGAAGGGCGGCGGTTTGATGGAATTAGGTCATCGTTTTTCATGGGTGCACTCACAAAACCCTGAGACGATTTTACAAGTATAAAGTTTTTCATTTTGAGCCAAAAAAAATTTCAACAGAAACTCAGTTTTTGTGATTTCTCCGGTTTTGTGATTTTTCGTTTCCGAACTTCGTTACACTTCACTACCAAGCTAGTTTAAGTTTAGTTAGGCTCTGATACCACTGTAAGTCCATATTGCGACCCCCGGTACTTGCGGGGAGGCGGAAACGGTATAAAAAACAAATTTTTATCGCAAGAGGCAACATGGACTACACAAGGTCGGGATCGTGTCTAAACTAAACTAGCAAATACGCTAAAAAGAGTTAGCTACTATGGAAGATGGTTATACCTAAACTTGAACTCCTTCTTCTTTAAACCTTGTAGAGGTTGATGGTTCTCTTCTTGTCGCCTTCCTCCGTCGAAGATGGATCCACCTCGAAGGTTCGACCTTTGGGCTCTTCCTCGATCTTTGAGTGAACTAGGGTTTCCGGTTTGCTAAACCTTGAACCTAGAATGAGTAGAGAGTGACTAGGGTTTGCTTTTCTTTTTAAGGTGATGGATTCTCAACACATGAGAAGGGGTCACCTTAAGCTTGAGGAAGAAGAAGATGAAGAGAGGAGAGAGAGAGGTTATGATAGAATGAGCTATATTTTTCTCTCTTGCAACCATAATGCAAAAGAAAAGAATTATCTAAATGATAATAATTGAAAATAAGAATAGTTGATGGTTATTTTTGGAATGACCACTATCATGCTTCTTTAAATGAAGTGTAAACATGAATCAAGGAGGATCTTTCAAAGCATGATGGAGGTCAATGGTCAACAAGTCAACCAAGGTCAATAAGTCAACAAAAATCAACCATAACATAATTCTCATTTAATTACTATTATTAATAGATAATACAAAAATCCATTAGGGTTTGGAAAATGATAACTGTCAACTGTGCATACGCACCCGTTCCGAAACCCTAATGAAAAACCTCATCCTCCGCCTCAAGCAACTGTGCATACACACCTGCATTCTCGTTCCGAGGAACAAGAATACCAAGATATAAAAGCAACCCTAAAACATATACCAGTATCTGGCTCAAACCAGAGCCTGCCAGTATAATCCGTCCGGACTCCAAAACGTGCACAAGTGCGCGGATGAGAACGAACCCTGTCGCAAAACCATGCGACCTCTACTCTGTTTTGCCCAGAGGCGAATACCCTCTGTGTGGGACTCTAAAGACTCGGCACTACGCTGGCAGTGGGTTTAACCACAGACCGCAAGCGGCACTAGCTGTGCGTAACGGTCCCCAGGTAGATGCCGACAAGAAGGCTGACGAGGTGAAACCCCATCTGTACTCCTACTGAGTCTGAATGTGACATTCTCCGTACAGTCCGGTCTGTTCGTCTGATACATCGCATGGCGGGCCTAGGGGGCGGTAAAACGTCAGTCCCCCAATAGCGGTACAAGTCGTGTCGGAGTGAAGCCCAAAACACCCTGAGATAACACTGGAACCTACCAGTATATCTCGCTTGCCCTGGCCAGGGACTACTCGTGTAATGGCTCTCCTAGACACAGCGCGATGTCAACCCCCAATACCGGGAGAGACGAATCCTGTCTAACCGGCACTGCCTCCAAGTGCTTCGGGACTGCACCCAACCACCACCTGATTGCACGACTCCTTTGAGCCGTGGTAGGGTAGTGATCAAAGTGCAGTGGGAACACACTCGAGGCGAAGTGCTAGTATCAAGTCAGCGGACTAAGCTGTACTCATGTCACCTGAGAACTGATGACTGATGATAGGTATAATACCAACCTGTCAGTTCCCGACGAGTCCTGTCCAGTGTACTCGTAACCTAACGAGCACCCGTATACTATCTCTAGTACGACGTACTGATGGCTGTGGGACAGACCATCTCCCACACTGGGATGAGAAGCGCATACGCTAGTCTACTCCGGAGTATCGATGCCCTGTCTCGATAGTCCTGCGACTAGGGACCTGTATAAGGATGTGCTTATAGATTACCCAGCCCCCACTAGTGCGACTGCCATCACAACGCTGGTAATCAAGAAAAGATCCTAAGGGCTCCACTAATGCGTATAAGTGATATAGTAAAATAAACACAAGTACACATTGAAGTAGAAACAAACCAAGTAGCATACTACTATATTGAGCAAGATTGTTTATACAAGGTGAATATCCCAAGCTTCCATTAAGTAATATACAAACTAGTATGATACAGTAATGGCCTCTAGGGCATATACACTAACATTGCCCCAGACTCAGTTCGAGCGGCTGATCGAGATGATAGGTCTTCGATACGCCAGTACATGGCCTTAGTGCAAGTGGAAGATTGTTAGTGTATATGCCCTAGAGGCCATTACTGTATCATACTAGTTTGTATATTACTTGATGGAAACTTAGGATATTCACAGTTGTATATACAATCTTGCTCGAAATGGTAGTATGCTACTTGGTTTGTCTCTGCTTTAATATGTGCATGTGTTTCTTTTAGCATATTGCTGATATACATATTAGTAGAGCCCTTAGGATCTTTGCTTGATTACCAGCGTGGTGATGGCGCTCACACTCGTGGGAGCTGGGTGATCTATAAGCACATCCTTATACAGGTCCCTAGTCATTGGACTATCGATACTCCGAAGTAGACTAGCGTATGCGCTTCTCATCCCAGTGTGGGAGACGGTCTGTCCCACAGCCGTCAGTACGTCGTACTTGAGATAGTATGCGGGTGCTCGTTAGGTTACGAGTACACTGGACAGGACTCGTCGGGAACTCTTGGTTGGTATTATACCTATTGTCAGTTATCAGTTCCTAGGTGACATGAGTACAGCTTAGTCCGCTGACTTGACACTGTCACTTCGCCTCGAGTGTGTTCCCACTGCACTTTGATTACTACCCTACCACGGCTCAAAGGAGTCGTGCAAACAGGTAGTTTTTGGGTGCAGTCCCGAAGAACTTGGAGGCAGTGACGGTTAGACAGGATTCTTCTCTCCCGGTATTGGGGGTTGACATCGCGCTGTGTCTAGGAGAGCCATTACACGAGTAGTCCCTGGCCAAGGCAAGCGAGATATACTGGTAGGTTTCCAGTGTTATCTCAGGGTGTTCTGGGCTACACTCCGACACGACTTGTACCGCTATTAGGGGACTGACGTTCACCGCTCCCCTAGGCCCGCCATGCGATGTATCAGACGAACAGACCGGACTGTACGGAGATTATCACATACAGGCTCAGTAGGAGTTCAGATGGGGTTCACCTCGTCAGTCTTCTTATCGACATCTACCTGGGGACCGTTACGTACAGCTAGTGCCGCTTGAGGTCTGTGGTTAAACCCACTGCCAGCGTAGTGTCGAGTCTTTAGAGTCCCACACAGAAAGCTATTCGCCTTTAGGCAAAATGAGTAGAGGTCGCATGGTTCTGCGACAGGGTTCGTTCACATCCGCGCACATGTGCACGTTTGCTGTCCGAACAGTTCATACTAGCGGGCTTTGGTTTAAGCCGGATCCTAGTATATGTTTTGAGATTGGTTTTTCTCATTGTATTCGTGTTCCTCGGATCACGGATGCGGGTGCGTATGCACAGTTGCTTGAGACAGAGGGAGAGGACTTTGATTAGGGTTAATGGCTATTGTCATTTTATTAACCCTAATGATTATGTGTGTATTATAGTTAATTGATAATTAGTTTAATAATTGTGCATGGTTATGGATGTTGACTATTTGACTTCCTTGACTTGTTGACTTAGGTTGACACTTTGACCATCATCATTTCTTTTGAAAGATGCTTTTTGATCCTTGCAAATTGAAATGATAATGGTCATGTCATGATTAACCATGACAATTATCTAGCTAATTATTTAATTAGAATAATATACACATATTAGTGAGAAGGCTTGATATTATTTTGATTCTCTCATTTCATTTCTCTCTCTTGTTTTTCCTCCCCCTCAAGCTCTCCCCTCTCATGTGTTGAGAAACACTTGAGCTTGAGAAAAACCCTCTCTTGATCTTCTCTACTCTCATCTAGGGTTCAAGTATTAGCACTTCTTGCACCCTAGTTACTCCTAGCTTGGAGTTGAATCCAAAGGTTGAGGCTTTCGGGTGGATCTTTCTTTGACGGGAGAAGACGACAAGGTGACCTCCTTCCACTACTTCTAGGAGCAAGGAGAGAAGGACAAAAAGACCAAAGGTATAACCTTTCTAGCTCTTAGCTAGTTTTTAGTTAGCTTTATCAAGTTTTTGTTTAGAAAAGATCCTTCTAAGCATAGTCCATGTTGCCTAAGCTCATAAAAATCCGATTTTTATTCCGTTTTCCGCCTCCCCGCAACTACCGGGGTGGGCAACGTGGACTTACAGGCTCAACCAAAAACTCTTCGAAGGGGATGCCCTGATTGTAACCCAATTGCCGAGCGAAGCGGTGCAGATTATACCGCATAAGGAGGGCCGTATCATTTCGGCAGAACACCAAGTAGCCTGGCCTAATTGAATACAAATGCATGATCTCCTTAAGCTTTAAGGATGATGCTCCCCCTTTCGACAGGTCGAATAGCTATTGGATGGGCCCCACCGGAACAGAAAGAATGCGATCAGTAAGCACCATCCCACCCTCAATAGCATATGTATTGAGCAGAACACGGAGGGCCCCTATCTCAGTCGGATCGTAAGCGAAGGCATACACCAATCTCATAAATCGCGGGAAGGTGTAGGACTCATAGAAATTCGGCCGTCGATGTGCTGTGAATGCCCCCGGCACATGCATTTAGATTCAAGATGTGAAGTAATGGAGGGGGAGATTCAAAACATCTACACCTGGAGTCGAAGTATTGGCCGCAACACTTAACCGAAGATAAAGGTACGATAGTCCCGCGACCCCAACGGCCAACTTTGCCCCTTCAGCTGCACGATGGGCGGGGTAGAAGGCGGAAGCTCTCATGAAGCATCGGTGCGACGGTATCGAAAACCAACTAAGCCAGAGGCTAATAAAGCCGACGAAGAAGGTCTCTTCGTCTATGCCGGGAGCCGCAATTGCATTAAAAGACACGGCCCACGTGGTTGGAATATAAAACTGCGGCAAATCTTCTTCTTTGGCCGGCAGTTTGTCCAACCCAAACCCAAAAGGGTCATCGATACTCGCAAACTTCGGGGCTTCCTTGGATTGAACATCCTCCCGGATAAAGCAGGCAATGAATCTCTCGAAAGTAACGCCCTACCCTCTGACTTCGCAAACAATCTGTCGAAAATACCCAGAGACTTGATTAGGCTGGGGTATTTATGACGGACGGCAGTTTCGGCCGTCAAGCCATCAAGTGTAACTGGCACAGTGGAGAAAATATATTCATCGGAAGGCAGCAACTCCTCGTAATGCTCTCCCCTGATGGGCAATCCTGAAATCTCATGGAATTCATCCAATGAAATAGACACCTCTCGATCCCCTAGCAGAAAGGTGTTGGTAGGCAGGTTCCATTGGTTTAAGAAGGCTTTGATCCACCGGACGTGAGGAGACGGATAATGGAATAGCGACGCATATACTTCCTGATACAGCCCAACCTTCTGCAACTTTGCGAGGTGGGCAGAAAGAATGTAATGACCCAAAATAAGACAGCCCACTAGATGCCGGGGGATGACACCTACTTTATAAACTTGTCCCCAAGGTCGAGCTTCACCTTGGCAAATCCGACGCCCCAAGATGTCTATAGATGGAAAGGGCTGGTTGGGTATCCCAGATGTAGAGGGCTCAAGCCGGCCCGAAGGAGTCCAATTGGTCATCTCCACCGCGTAAGCTGTTTGTGGGCGCTCCATCGGCAATATAGGGCGAAGAGGGTCCGCTAGCTCTTCGCAAATAAAACTTCGGCGCCCCCGGATGATGTGGCCGTACCAAACGCCCCATAAGAACAGACTTGTTCGGTCTTTATCATGAGCTCTGATCATCGCTATTGCCTCCTCATTCGACGGCGATTGTGGAAAAGCGGCGTCCGAGCGAGTATAAGGGAAATAGGGGAGAGAAGCCATTATTCTTGAAATAAGTAAAAGAGGAAACATTAGTGAAACACATGCACATACATATATATATATAACAGGATGTCTGTTTTGCGGGTCCACTGCCTACAAAACACATGGACCCCACAAAATCAATATAGCAGCGCACCAATGATGAGACAGGGCAATCATTATGAGAATCAAAAAGATTCTCATTAAATAGACATTGGAATTCCAAACAACTCTTGGGAAAACAAACTCTGCTAAGGCACACAACAAATTTAAAATTTGCGCGAATAAGGGTAAAATCCTATGCAAAGATTTTTAAGAGCACCAGGAAATAAAATTCCTAATGGGTCCTTTTGATCTTTCAGAGCTAAGCTCTTTACCTGAGAAATTAAATTCCTTTTATATGATGGAATTAAATTTCAGAAACTCACAAAAAACATATATGAGAAATAAAATTCCATGAATCCTCAAAAAATAGAGATGAATGTTTGAGATATGGAGGTTTACTACTCAAAAATCACATCTTTAGATCCCTAAGTGGATGAGTTTCAGAGGAGAGCAAAGCTCTCATGATGGATTCAAAATCCAGAGAATTTTTGTTCAAAAAGAAAAAATTTATGATGTGCAAGATCTTTACCTAAAAAGGGTTTCTTTTTTACAGAGTTTAACTCTGGGATTGCAATGGCAGAGAACTAAGCTCTGAGGAGGAGAATTAAATTCTCAAAGAAAACGATGGAGGAAGAAGATGAAGGAAACAGTGGCTGCATAAGAAACTAAACCCTCGCATTTATAATACGTGACAAGGGCGGTTCATCTCCCCGTTCCCCTAGGCAATCCAACGGCTGTAAAGGTGACAGCGTTGCACTCACGTGCAAACCACGTAAGAACAACGCTGTGGGGGCATTTGTTCCCTTATAAAAAATGAATAATAAATAAAAGTAACGGGAAAAAGTCCCCAAATGGAGCATCACGTGCCCACACGTGATAGGCGCTGCGCTTGACAAAACTAAGCTGAAACTAGGCCTCACGTGCAGACACGTGAGCTCTATATACAAAATATATAGGCGCCTGAATAAAGCAAACAATTGGCCAGAGCAAAAACTCACGTGATAGCACGTGACGCTCTTTGGTAGGCTTAATTTGGTGGGGTCACATGCTACACGTGATGGGCTCCTATGCCTTCTGAACCGATAGAATTAAATTTTAATTAAGAGGAATCAAAACCCCTAGTTGGAAAATATTTTCTTAAATCTTTCCAAATAAGAAAGATTACGCTCTGTAAAACAAGGCGTCGTTGGATTAAAAATCCAATGGTGATTAAAAATCACCAATCTACAGAAAGATTTCTGTACGGGGAAATATCTTCCTAATCTTGTTAAGAACAACAAAAGAGATATCTTCTGTAAAACAGAAGTCCTTGGATTAAAAATCCAACGGTGAATAAAATTCACCGATTGATTTAAAAGATCATTTTGGTTGATTATAAAATCAATCAAAATCTCTCAAAGAGAGATTTTCTAAAAAAATTGATTCCCTTCTTCTCCTATAAATAAGAGCAAAGAAGCAAAGGAGAAAAAGAGATAGAGAGAGATAGAGAGAGAAAAACCCTTCGTAAGCCAAAAGAAAAGAGAGTTTAATTCTCCAGAGAGAAGAAGATCTCTAAAAAAGAAACCCTAGGTAAGGAAAGAAACCAAACACAGAACCTTTTACCTCTTCTCCACCTTCACAAGAGCTTAACCCTTCTAAAAAAAACTTAGTTCTTCCTCTGGTTGAAGATCTGCAGAAGCAGATCTTCCCACAAGTTGAGAATTTAATTCTCATCGGGGAGATCTGTTATGCAGATTCAAAACTTAGAGCGAGAATTGAGTCCAAAGAATTTAATTCTTATAACATAACATATAGGAATTTAATTCCTCTAAATAAAACTAGGGTTTAACCCTATAACAGAATTTAATTCTTATTAAACAAGGGGTTTGAAAACTTAAGATCCCCATGCACGTAAAAGGAGATTAGCATCCAAACATGATAATTGCAGATCACATGCTCCCACGTGACCCCTGAACAAACCTTTGTAAAAGGGGAATAAGCTTAAGACAGATTCCTTTCTTAGGGCGCCTCACATGACACCTTAATAGTGATTAGCACTTTTCTAAAGAGAATAAAACAAAGGCAGCTTTCAGTCTTTGGGGACGCCTCACGTGATCCCACGTGACCCAATAGTGCTCAGCACTCAGAAAAGAAAAAGGGGACAAATCCAAAGAAGCTGTGCCAAATCTCAGGCGCCTCACGTGACCCCACATGAGTGCTTCAAATCTTCAGTGCTTAAACAATACTTTAAGACCTCACGTGGGAGCATAAAAGCGCCGAAAATATGCTAGTGTTTAACACTATGATAGGCCAACCTTAGCCCAAGTTAGCTAAGTCTCCCAAAGCCAAAACCTTGTTTTTAACCGAGCCCTAATTATGCTCAGGCCTTCCAAAATTAATAATCTCAGATGGCATTTACAATAATGTTTATCCCATTGCTTTTCAATCTGGCATTTGGTTCAAGGGTACATCTCTTCACACCTCTAATACATGTCGTTGTAATTCTTTAACGTCTTCAGAGAGGTGGTGGGTCCCGACGACCAATAACTATCTGGTGCATTTCCAAACCCATGATTACATCCAACCAATAGACCGCAACGTTCTTAAACTAATGATGGACAGTAATGTTTTTAAACTAACAACGGACCGTGACATCCTTAAACTAAACTTTATGGACTATGATGTTCTTAAACTAAAAAAAACTTACAGACTATGGTGTTTTTAAACTCATGGACTATGATGTCCTTAAACTTACGGACCGCAACGTCCCTAAACTAAATCCTACAGACTATGCCATCCTTAAACTCACGGACTATGACGTCCTTAAACTTATGGACCGCAACGTCCCTAAAGTAAAGCGATAAAGTTCAAAAGCTCTTTTGTTGGATCTAAATGATCCAAAAAACTTGTTAATTAGATCTTAGTCTAAAATTAGACTAATGTATCCTTAACAAGCATTTAAATTGATCTTAATCTCAAATGAGGTTAACGATCCTTAAAACAAATCCAAACCTAAATCTAAGAAAATACGGATTTGGGCTAATCCACGCCCTACGGGCGACAACATAAATTAGTCTCCATATACAATCCACGGGAAACCAAAAACAAAATAAACACGCACGACAGAAGTGACCTTTTGGAGAAAAAGAAAGTTGTTATCGCGATGCGGTAGCGTAATTAACTGCAGGAGCTTGCGCCTGCAGGGAAGAGCATCTCCACAATCAAAAACCCTTACAACGAGGGAGAATCTGACGAAGTTTGCTACAACGACCGCATCTATCTCAACCTCCGATACATGGTGCCATAAATCAACTTGGTATCTTCAGAGAGGTGGACGGATAAAACCAAATAGCATCTGCCCCCAAATTCAGGCGAGACGTTTGTCTTCTCGGTCACGTCTTTCGGCAGAGAACAATGATATTGATGATACCCCGGCTATTACTTTTACTCCTATTTCGTCTATTCCACCACCTTCTTCCGAGCCTATTCTCCGTTTTCCACTAAGCTCGATCTCTCAGGCCACTTCCTTGAAGGAATTACCATCTACGACCATCCCAAATCAAATTTTGGGATCCATCCTATCCCTACAAACTTCTCCTCAAAAGTTGAACCCAACCCTTATTGATAAAGCTCATTTTCCAAACAGGTTAAAGGCCAATAGACCAAGTCCCAAAATGGAGAAGATTGTGAAAATTTTTAAGCAAATTAACATAAATATTCCTCTCCTAGATGCTATCCAACAAGTTCCATCCTATGCGAAAATTCTAAAGGACTTGTGCACTAGGAAAAGGAAAATTCAAGTGCCTAAAAAAGTTTCCCTAGCGAGTAATACGAGCATTTCTTTTACCCAACATGTGCCTAAGAAATGTAAGGTCCCCGGTTGTCCTACAATATCTATTGCTATTTGGGGTAAAAACATCAATCGCGCTTTACTCGATTTAAGTGATAGTGTTAACTTACTTCCGTATTCTTTTTATGAGCAATTAGGCATAGGAGAGTTGAAACCTGCGCACTGCACTCTCCAGATGGCCGATCGATCTATCACTCAACCAAGGGGTGAGCTAGAGGACGTGTTAATCAAAGTCGGGGAATTTATATTCCCTATGGACTTTATAGTTATAGATGCACAGCCTGTAGCAAACCCACGAAAACAAATTCCGGTGATTCTAGATCGACCTTTTCTAGCAACTTCCAACGCGATAATCAATTGTCGTAACGGTTCAATGAACCTGTCCTTTGGAAAGATGACAATTAAGCTTAATATCTACAAGTTAGGAAGTCAGCCTTCGCCTTCGGAACCCTATGCTCATATAATAGATGTATATTCTGTCGAAAAGATAGCTTCCGACAGTTGCGAATTTGAGGAGCTTCACGATACTCATCTCGACGCCACTAGTGCGTAATTGTTTGATCCTGCTATTTATTATACACGTGAAGACCCTTCTGTCGACAAGTCCACACCTAAGTCTGAATCCTTTGACTTGTCAAATGATTTAGTCGGGCTATTCGAGTATCATACATTTCTTTCCGATAATATTATCATTTGGAATATCGATGGAAGTTTTGAAGACATTTTTGCCGAAGAACTCGTATTCCTAAAAGACATGAATGTTATGATGAATCAACCTCCACCCCACCCATTCTTCTTATCAAGTATGAGAATGCGAATATTCCACCTACTCCTTGTCTTTCGCATTCGTGTTTTCATCCACCATCACTGTTTCATCTCTATCAACCGAGACGTAAACCCGTTCGATTACACCTCTTATCTCCACCCCCACTTCTTCATGTATATCTGTGATATGATCTTCTACCAACCATGGTGTCACATTGATAAAATATTCGAATGGTTGGTGTTGACTTTTGGTCTTTGTAAAGTTTTATATAGACCAATAATTTTACCCCCTCCCCCTCTTATGATTTTAAATGCTTAAAACACAGTTTTAATTAAGTTTGTGGGGGAGAAAAATATTTTGGCTCTTGAAAGAAAAAAAAAATTTTGCACAATTGTGAGCCAAAAATAAGTTTGGGGGAGGATTTCACTGTCATTGACTTTTGTCCCCTTTTACTAATCATTGAGAATTTTTCCTCCCAAGTCTACAGGTTTTGAGCTTAAAAGATGATATCAGTGAGGACACTGCTGTAAATAGGTTTGGGGGGAGGTTTGTGCTTATTTACACATCATTTTACATTATACTAAATAATAACACTAAAATTTTTGTAAATAAAAGTTAGAAAGTGAAAAATACATATGAAAGATATGAAGAAATTTAAGAAAAGCAAGAAAATTAGATATTTTAAAATGAAGCTAGTAATAGATAATCATGAGCAGTTGTCCTAAGGGTTAGTAAGATGAAAGGAATCACTAATCTGAGAATAGAAATAAGTCTGAAAAATAGTTCTTATTCTTGAGTCCAAACATCTGAACGTTGATACCCTACTATACGCACTTACACACATCTTGAAACTTAGGATAGTAGAGAATACCTTGAAATGCTCTTGTCTAAAATCCTTAATATGAAGGAAAAAATATATAAATCAACAAAAGATAAATGACACAGAAAATATAAATGGAGAAGAAAAATGAACACTAGTTTTGTAATTACTTAAGGCAGCATAAAAAAAATATAGCGAGGGTGCCTTATCACCTAGTTTCTTAAACCAACTGGTTTGGGAACCACTGCTAAGCCTTAGGTATTTGCAAGACTAGGATATTACTAATTACGCCTAAATGAGTGAGCATATTTGGTAATCGGTTGGTTAGTACCTCAAGAAGTATTAACGGTCTCATGAAGAATGTGTGAGAAATTCCATCTAAAACATTCACCGACTAAAAAGTACTACGGAAGATAGACAAAAGTATGATAGCTTGAATTGAATTTTCTAAGTGTATTGGTATTTCACACACGTAGGGGTATATGATCGATGTTTGGAAGAAAGGTAGGGAGGAAAACTAAAGACGATGTTTTATTGAGGGGTGATATGATTTCTGACATTTTTCATGACCATTAAGATATGGCTGATGGCAACTAAAAAACTAGTATAGTTTAAAACTCTTATTTTCAAGTTTTTTCTTTTATAAGTTCCTTATCTTTGTATGTAATTTTCATCTTCTTTCTTTTATTATGTGATTTTGTAAGTGTAATCCGCTGAAAACCCTCAGGAGACAACACTCCTCCTACTATGGACACCTAAAGGTTTAAAGGCTTGTTGCACGTGCTAAGTGCAATCGTGTTGCCTACAAAAGTGTGCTAGTTAGTTTTTTCTTTTTCTTTTTCTCTTTAATAACTAGTTTGCTCAGGACGATCAAAAATAAGTTTGGGGGTATTTGATTGGTCTAAAATATTACACATTGAAATGAATATTTTCTCACATATTGTTAAGTACTAAAAGGTGTTGTTGTAGATATAGAACATATGTGGGTTTATTTGTAAAAAGTTTATTATCATATGTTTCTACATTATAATTAATATAATGAGGGGAAATATATGCATATAATATTTAAATGAAATCTTAATAATTAAAATATGCATATCATATCAAATAATTCTAATCAATATTCTTAAGATATTATATTATATAAACGATTAGGATAATATCTCAAAAATATAAAATGCTACTAAACATTTTGATTTGAGATATTGTGCAGATATTGGCTTAGGTCTAGAATCCAAGTAAAAGATCCAAGTCAAATCGGGATATCAGAACCAAATCTGCCAAATTTTAGAAAAAAAATCGAGAGATCTTGCAACGGCAGAGACTCAGAGTATTATTTTCAGAATCTAGATATCAAAAAGATCTCCACATGTCAACATAAGAGACTAGAAGAAATATCAAATCCTGATTCCACCAAGTTGCGGCGGAAGGCTGCCAAACACGGCAAAACGCGGTGGATCCTCGGCTCATTGGTAGCCGTCAGATGTTAGATTTGTAGCTTGGATCATAACTGTATATTCTCATATATGGAATCTAGGCTTTCTGGTTTCAAATACTATATAAAGGACCGAGAGCTGTACATTCAGAAATCATCACCGAAGAGATCAAGAGATCCATGTATCCGAGTGATCATCATCTATTCATCTACCTCCACAAAGAGAGAGATCTAGAGCAAATTAGGGTCCTTGTAATCTACTTTCTAAGGAGAATTGTAAATGCAATAGTTGATTAATAAAGGTAGATTTTATTTTAATTATTTTCGCATTTACTTTTTCTGCACTTACTTTTACGCATTACTTTTTCTGCACCTTAATTATGATTTCTTTCTTCTTCAACCTTTCTTCACTAACCATGAGCGAGTAATTCCTAAATTTCTAGGGTTTGTAGGATAGGGAAGGATAATGGATGAAAAAATCTTTTAACTTCTTTTAAACATTTTAAAGTTTATAAACTTTACCAAAATAAATGTTAGCCTCCTTATCGGGCGCACTATCAATTTATTGATAGTCTCGACCGCGATTTGAGATCAGTTAAACAATTGTTTTGTTAAGGGCTTGACATGAATAGAGATCAATGAAAGAAAAAGGGTTAGTAGTGGGAAACCCTATTCCCTCCAAGAACCCTTATCTACATTCATCACTATCGCTCTAATTTTAAACTATTAAAAGATAAAAGAGTCATTTTTAAATATCCATCCATTAACTACTAAGTCCTATGAACCCTACAAGCCTTTTTATTATAAATCTTATATCCGTTTTAAAATATAACGATAAACAATCACCTATCTTTCATCAACTCGTCTAAAGTAAGAAAAGAGTTCACGTTTCCCTGCGGACGACCTGTACTCATCGCGGCTACTAACGACACCGTCTTGATTGCAGTTATTTACAAAAACACTTTTTCAAGATCAATCACTTGTTCTTAATTGTCACTTCGTTCGGTGCTCGATAATCTACGCACATCCTGTATGTACCTTCCTTCTTCTTCACGAGCAGCACCGGAGATCCCCAACTTGAAGTACTGGGACAGATCCAACCTTTCTTCAGGAGTCCGTCCAACTGAATGCGGGTCTCCTTCAATCCCTCCGGACTTAATCGGTATGGAGCTTTTATCACTGGTTGTGCACCGGGTTGCAAATCAATGCTGAATTCAAGAGCTCGATCGGAAGGCAAACGTGATATATCTTCCGGAAATACATTCTCGAACTCTCGAACTATCTCTAGCTTCGATCCTTCTACTTGCAACGCTGTAATCTCTGCCTTCTTTGGTTTTGCTCGGTAGATTCTAGGCTCCAAGGTCCGGTCTCCACTTTTGAAGTAGAACACTGGGTGATCTGGTATTTCAAACACTACCCTCCTTTGGCGACAGTCGATGGTAGCAAAGAAAGTTCCCAGCCAGTCCATTCCCAAGACTACGTTGAAGTTCGGTATGTCCAGCACTTTGAAGTCCGCATAGAATTCACAACTGCAGACGACCACTGGACACAGATCGTATCCTAAAATTGCTTTTAGAATGTCATTCCATGAACTGATATTCCAAATGGATACGAGCTACTTAACTGGGATCGCATGAGTTCTTATGAACCATTGCGACATAAAGCAATGTGATGCCCCAGTGTTGAAGAGACGAGTGCAGGTAGGGAGGCTACTAAGATTGTACTTAAGTCGCGTGGGATATGTTTAAGTATAACAAATATAAGATGGCTATGAATAGAAAGGACTTGAAAGGAAATAGGGCAAGGATTTACCAGTGATAACCTGACCCGTAGCTTCAACCTCTTTGACCAACATAGTGAATGCTTGTCATCGCAGCACTTTTCTCTGTACCTGGTTAAACACTCGGCGTTAGGGTGGAGCTGTCTGGGTGTGAGGAGCTAGAGCTGGTAAAGCTAACCGGGTAGGAGGAGCTTGGATCGCTGGTCTAGCTTGAGGGTTGTTAGGTCTTCGGTTTTTGGGGCATGCTCTAATAGTGTGAGTTAAAGACCCACAGATCAGGCACAAGTTGTTCTCCCTACAACAGTTATTCACAAGGTGCCTTGTTCTTTTGCAATAGATGCAAAAGTCTGGCCTGTTGTTGGCGAACAATCTTACTGGCCTCCGAGATAGTCCATTGAAAGCTGGCCTGGAAGAGGCCCCTCCCGTGATCTGGTGCACATGGCGTTTCACACCGGCAGTCTGTGGCATGCCCTTCTTCTTCACAACTACATCATAGCGTCGGGCAGCCTTCAAAGCAAGCTCATGGGATGGGAAATCCCCTGTAGAGAGTGCAGCTTGGATTACAGGGTCTAACCTTTGCTGAAATCGTCGTATCCGGTTCTCAGCAGTGGGAATAAGGTGTGCGGCAAACCTGTTATGACCTTGTGTTAGCAGTGTTGTAAGTGAGATAAGAAAATTGAATTTGAGACTATAACTTACTTGCTGAGCATGGTAAACTCAGCATCATATTCATCCACTGACTTGACCCACATCGAGCCTTGTTGTAAATAGATGAATTGCTGCTCCATGTCAAAGCAGGCAGTCTCTGGGAAGTACTTGGCATCGAAGAGGTCTCGGAATGTTCTCCATTCTATCGGTTGTGTGAGACGTCTCTTCTCGGCCTTCCTGTAAGTGCACGGCAGCGCCCCGGCCGTCTGTCCGAGGCCAAAATGCGGAAACGAAACTTTTACAAAACTTTAAAACTGGCGCTACCGCGTACTAAAAACCTGGATTGGGCCATTAACCTACTCCTAGCAAACTAGAGAATGGGAAGAAAGATATACCGAGCGATCTGTATCCTTCGGTCTTCGGCCTCCACTCCGATCTCCTCGCGGAATCTCTGGTCTTCATCTCCTCGTCGGAATGGGCACCACATCGCCGGGTTCTTTTACGGGCTCCCACCTCTGGACCGAGGCAACTCGAGCACGAAGTTAGCGAGTCGACGTGCCCAAGGATGCTGTAGGCAAAGTGTAGAATCCATTTATCTCTATTGGGGTTGAAGTTGCCATGAGGAAGTGAAGGTGAAGAATAATAAAGATGAGCTTAAGAATTTTGTAGCAAGCATAATATGAGATGAACTAATTATCCCCACTCCAATTGAATTCCCCTCTCTCTCTCAAGGATGTGGCCGGCCTAATAATATGTGGAGGAGAGAAATCTCAAGGGGGTGAGCACAAGAAGAGCAAAGGTGAGCATAAAAAAAGTGATGATAATGAGGAATTAATGTCACACCATTTCAAATCCAATCCTATCTCATAAATGCAAACAAAAATGAGAACAAGAAAAGCAACAAAAGATGCTACATGATCGCACGCTTTTGGTGTATCGGATGTTCAAAGTTCTAAAGTTATAACCGTGATCAGGACGGTGTCGCTATGCAGCTAGCCGGTTGAGCACGGGCCGATCCGCAGGGAGATGGTTGTATGTCCGTTCGAGTTTTAGACGAGTCAATAAAGAATGCGTATATGTTTGTTCGGTTCTATCCTAAGTGTTCGTATTTATGTTCAAGTAAGCTTGTTAAGGTTAAGGTTGGTTAGTAGAGTTAGGATTAGTCTTGTACTTATCTTTTGCCATTCTTAAAACGATGTTGGGATAATCGAAAGTAGCGGGGATTAGGAGGACATAGGAATGGGATTTGCGAGTTTAAGCGAGCTTTCCAACGCTAAATCCATTCCTAGTGCCCCTTGTCCGTCCACTAAATACGCTTATTTCTAACCCTTGGCCAAACACCCGCAACCATCTATCCAATTAAGTCACAACTACATGTCACGTTGTAGTGCGCTTAAAGGACTTCTTAACTTAGGTCGCGGCTACATGTCACGTATAGAGTGCCTAAGTGAGGGGGTTGCATTTGTTTGGTCGGGGTTCGTTTCAAGATGTTTGGCGAAGAGAAGCATAAGGGATCTCTCCGTCCCTCATACCATCTTCCTTAGCCTTAACAAGAGTGAAATTATTCACACAACATAAAAGAAAACAAAACAAAACAAAACAAGATGGAAGAAATGGAAGGAAAATACGGTTTTACAAATGAAGTAAGCTAACTCTTGGGTCCTCACCTTAGAAAGAAACTCCGTCGAGTATCATCGCTTGAAAATAATACGAATAAGAAAAGAAAAGAAAAGAGAACAAGCAAAGAAATAACAACAACTAATTAACAACAAGAATTGAAATTACAATACAAGATAATAAAATTACAAGACAATAAATAAAAGAGACGAGATAAAAATAACCCTCATCTTCATTTCATCATCCACTCAATGCTCTCACTACATTTTAATGGAGGAAGACATGATGAAGAAGAAGAAGCTAAACTAAACTACACTAAAAGAGATGGGAAAAGAAGACCCTTGGCTTGGCACAAAACTGGGCTATTTATAGGCTGCGTGCTGAAATCCTAGGGCAACATTCTGGCCCCAAATGAAGTTACCAAACTAACCCCAAAATTTGGTCATATGATGATACGAAACCGCGGCGGATCCACCGCGAAAACCCACATTTGGCGGCGGTTCCGCTGCGGTTTTGTGGAATTGGGATCTCGGATTTTCTGGGTTTCCTTGTGTTGCTATCTTATAATGTTCTACATGTACCAAATTTCAAAATGCCTTCACAATTTCTTCAGATCTGCACAGTCCAAACATAGCTTCACTTTTGATTGATTTGACCTTTCTCTCTCGAGCTCCGCGCACCCATTGATTCTTGTGCTGCCCCTCTCGTGCTCTGTGCTTGTCCGAGACACGAATGACCACTGTCATATGTCTTGTCTCTGGAACTGGTACACGGCACTGGACGGATACGGATAACCGGAACCCGAATTTATCTGTTGGCAACAGATGTTCTATATTTTGGCATAACAGTGGAGATTTTGTATCATTTGTGTTATTTTGGACTAGGAACCTGTAGCCTGTAAATATATAGCAAACACGGATTAAAAGCACCTACCTATAAACAAACGAGCATAAGAGTGGGCGGTAATAAATACAATATTCTGGTATGAACAAATACCCCCAAACTTAACTTTTGTTAGTCCCGAGCAAAACCAATTATTCACAAAAAGTCCTAACCTCACTTTCGTAGGAACGCGATTGCACTGAGCTCATGCAACAAGCCGTTAAACCTCTAGATGTCCCTAGTAGGAGGAGTGTTGTCTCCTAAGGGTTTTCAGCGGATTATACTCACAAAATCCCGTCAAGTTAGTTTCATAAGTTAACATCGATTCTACTCCTACAGTTCAGTATTTACGTTAGAAATTCTATCATCCTAAGTTAGAAACATTCAACCCTTATGTTTCACGCCTCCTATCTATTTAACCTTAGATCCTATACGTTCCAAAAAAATTTTAGAAAGATGTTGGTATCTCCTGAGTTTTCCTTTTAAAGTGCAGTCTTAGATCAAGGATTTTTATCAACTTTACAGAAAACATAAGTCTTATTCTTTATTTCTCTCTCTTATCCAAACATTGATTGTATACCCCTACGTGTGTGTATATTTTCACCCCTACACTCAAGAATTCAATTCAAGGTATAGTACTCTTGCCCTAATGCCTAATACTACTTCTTTTCATTAAATGATAGACGGTGTTGCTCACACACCTTTCATGCGACTATTAATGCTTCTTGAGGCACCAACGGCCGATTACTGAATGTATAAGCTTAAAGCATAATTAGCAGTTTCCATGTCTTGGCTTTATTTATTTTTCTTCCTTTTTTTCTTTATTTTTCTTTTTCAAGACCGGATATATTTTTCAATGATGCTCTTTTTGTGTTTAGCTTTAAATACCGTTTTTTCTTTCATACTAGGTTTTCAGGTAAGAGTATTTCTAGGTATCCTCTATTATCCCAAGTTTCACGGTGCGTATATGTGCGGTTGTAGGGTATATACTTTCTGAATTTGAACTCAAGAATAGAAACTATTTTTCAGACTTATCCTTCAGTAAAGCTTCAATACTTTCCCCTCATCTTAACTTAACTCAAGAACTGAACTCAAGATTACCTACTTCTAAAAAAACTGTAAGGACGTATAATCACCAAGTTTAAACATAATGAGGGTTATTTTTAAGGATTTTCAATTCCTAAGCCTAAAATTTAGTTATATCTAACATATCAACTAAACTTTCAGAATAAAAATCTAAGTTACCCTATTAGCTAACTTGATGACAAAGTTTTTATATTTTGGAAAAAAAATTCAATTTTTATGGGTTTTTTTTTAATATGGTATGTAAATGCAGAATATACAAATGAATGCGAAGGAAGAAAGCTTACCGAGCACCCCCCCCCAAACATAAACTTGACAGTGCCATCACTGTCAGGCTACACCAAGAGGGTCAAAATTGTCGGTGCCTCCCTAGAAACAAATTATATACAAAACAAAAAGGAAAACAAAAAATATATACAAAAAAGGTCCCCCCAAACTTAAGTAAAATGGTGTTTCCACTGTTAAGCATTGAAGTTCAGGATCGGGGGGGAAAGAGAATAGTATCAATCTATACAAGGCCTTACACAGGCCAAAAGTTAACACCAACCATTCAAAGATTTTATCGTTATAAAGCGACGGTTGGTGAAAGAATGGAGTGTAAAGAAAAGAAATAAGAAACACGCGAGACCGTGTAGGGATAGAAGTGGCGTCCGGTCTCGGTGGAAGAGAAGAATGGCGGATGAGAAAAAGAAATGGAATACGAACTTGAGGGTGGAAATGGAGCGAATAAATTAGCACAATTTGTGATGACCGATGTGTAAAAAGCGATTGTGCTAATCTATCAACCCGTCGAGAAATGGGGTCAAATCCCTCAAGATTCGTGAGAAGCCATGGGTACGCAGAACTTAGTAAACTAGACATAAGAAATGAAAATGATACGGTTTCTTGCAAGGTTGGAACGATGGAAAGGATGGAGGTAGGTGATTGAGGAAGGTTATCGGTTAAAGGTTCAGGAGGGCGTACACAGTCAATGAAAGGGATAGGATGAATTGGAAAATCCGACTCATCAATTACAACTGGTTCATCCTCAAAGCTTTCCTCAAAAGTCTCCTCAAAAATTATTTCATCCATGCAAATTTCATCAAAATCTAGACGCATATGGAGTTCAGGAAAAACAGTTGATGACTCGGGATGATGAATTGGGGAGAGAAACTCAGCCAAATTTATGGGTTCATCATCCAAAATATTCCCGGTGTCAATATCCTCAATCAAGTGAAAATCAATATTCTCAGACACCTCATCAAGAGCATGGATTTCAATTAATTTAGGTTCTAAGATGGAGGTGTAGAGGTCAAAAGGTTTAGGATTGGTTTCACTTGGAAGGGACCCTTCACAATCAGGTAAATCAAACACTACAAAGTCACACAACTCATTATCTGTTCTATCTTTAATCAATGAATCGTTTGGAACACTAGATAGACATTCAAAATCGGAGTTATGGGTTTCAATTTGCAATGGGTAGGTTTGATTTGGAAGGGTGTATATCTCACTCTCTCCACTCAAATTAGCAGCCTGTCCTACCGCCTCATCATACATTGGAAAATATGGAGCTAGTTGGAAACTAGCTACCGGTTCACTAGGTTGTATGAGGGCAGCCATGGACGCATTCAAATCCATCATCTGTTGGTACGACGCTACCCTAAAGTCTTCCAACGACTGTTCAAGACTAGACATGGGTTGTGAAGGGGTTTCAGTAAAAGATTTGAAGTTGTTTGGGTACAGGAAACTCCCAAAAGATAGTTCATAAGCAATGTCTAGGGAAGGTGCAAAAGTCGGGTAGGACTGGTAGGAATTGAATGGCTGGATAGGAGCAGGATCAACATTTGGATATGAAGGTGAATGGAATTGTTGATCCCAAGAATTTTTAGTGGTGAAAGGAGTGAAAGATCGGCTACGGGATTGTTCAATATGTTCAGCGATGGTCATGGGTCTTGGAGTTGCAACAGGACTTGAAAAATGAGTATCAACGTAAGAAGGGGTGAATGTTTGAAACGATTGATACGAAGTGGATTGCGGAGTCAAATTGTTCGTCCTAGACGCGTCTATCCGATCTTTCAAAGAGATTTTGGGCATGGAGGGGTCGTTCGAAGTTCGGCCAAAACAAGAACCGTAGGAAGTTATGTCTGGTTGTGGGTACCAAAGTTCGACAAGAGTTTTTCTAGATGGAGTACCCATGATATGAAGAGAAGAAGAAGAAAAGGAGGGGAAAAAGAATGTGGATATTTTTTATATATATATATATATATATTTTTTAAAATGTTTGTTTTTGGAGTTTTTGAAATTGTTTGTTTTTGAAAGAATACGGAATTATGGGACTAAAGTTTATTCAAGCACAATCACAATCACAATATGCACAAACACACCTAGAGCTAGGGTCTTCAAAGTCCAACTAGACCGCTCCTAGACTTCCAAGCGACAAGTTGCAAGATAACCCTCGAATCGCCTCTTCACTGCCAATTGTAGCCAGGTAAGCACAAGTGAGGTAAGGAGGGTTCCGTTCACGAATCACCGTGAGACGGGCCTTTTAAAATTACCTCCTCACTTGTCTAGCCTAGGCACCATAAAGTCAAGTTTAGATAAACGACCGATTCCCCGCAACCTTCACTTGTCCTAATTGAGCGCGACAAGTCCTTATAGGTTTGGTCTAAATATTTTTTATTAACTCAAGGTGATGCGTATGCAATTAGTGATTTGTGGGGTCTTAGGAAGGGTGAGGAAATCCCCACCCAATCTGAATTGGTGTTATAGCCCCTTAATGTCCGTGTTAATATATGCAAAGCGGTAAACAAACAAAATCTAAAACAACAAAAATTTATTTGGTGGTTGCGCAATCTGTGCAAAGAAACCTGCAGAAAATACAGTATAGTGGAATTCACAGAGAAGATAAAAGAAAAGAAAAAGGGGTGGAGAAAAAATTGGGCACAGAGGCCTCAATGGGACCTCGGAACCGCCGCGCAAGGCACCTTTTGACCGCGGTTCTGCGGTCAAAATGTTGACTTGGGGATTTGTCTTTGGTCAACGAACTCCACTTCTTCTCTTCTCCAAAATAAAAACCTCTGTTTTCTTTTTAGATTACTGTACTTGCTCCAGATTAGCCTGCACACTTGCACACAAAAATTATAAAAAATAACCAAAAAATTTTATTTTTTTATTTATAAATATATACAAAAAGAATATTAACCCGAATAACAAGAAAGAAATACGCTACCGTCTCCCCGGCAACGGCGCCATTTGATCGCACGCTTTTGGCGTGTCGGATGTTCAAAGTTCTAAAGTTATAACCGCGATCAGGACGGTGTCGCTATGCAGCTAGCCGGTTGAGCACGGGTCGATTCGCAGGGAGATGGTTGTATGTCCGTTCGAGTTTTAGACGAGTCAATAAAGAATGCATATATGTTTGTTCGGTTCTATCCTAAGTGTTCGTATTTATGTTCAAGTAAGCTTGTTAAGGTTAAGATTGGTTAGTAGAGTTAGGATTAGTCTTGTACTTATCTTTTGCCATTCTTAAAACGATGTTGGGATAATCGAAAGTAGCGGGGATTAGGAGGACATAGGAATGGGATTTGCGAGCTTTCCAACGCTAAATCCATTCCTAGTGCCCCTTGTCCGTCCACTAAATACGCTTATTTCCAACCCTCGGCCAAACACCCGCAACCATGTATCCAATTAAGTCACAACTATATGTCACGTTGTAGTGCGCTTAAAGGACTTCTCAACTTAGGTAGCGGCTACATGTCTCGTATAGAGCGCCTAAGTGAGGGGGTTGCATTTGTTTGGTCGGGGTTCGTTTCAAGATGTTTGGCGAAGAGAAGCATAAGGAATTTCTCCGTCCCTCATACCACCTTCCTTAGCCTTAACAAGAGAGAAATTATTCACACAACATAAAAGAAAACAAAACAAAACAAGAAGGAAGAAATGAAAGGAAAATATGGTTTTACAAGTGAAGCAAGCTAACTCTTGGGTCCTCACCTTAGCAAGGAACTCCGTCGAGTATCATCGCTTGAAAATAATACGAATAAGAAAAGAAAAGAAAAGAGTACAAGCAAAGAAATAACAACAACTAATTAACAACAAGAATTGAAATTACAATACAAGATAATAAAATTACAAGACAATAAATAAAAGAGACAAGATAAAAATAACCCTCATCTTCATTTCATCATCCACTCAATACTCTCACTACATTTTAATGGAGGAAGAAATGAAGAAGAAGAAGAAGAAGAAGAAGCTAAACTAAACTACACTAAAAGAGATAGGGAAAAAAGACATGAAGAAGACCCTTGGCTTACCTCACTTGTGCTTACCTGGCCACAATTGGCAGTGAAGAGGCGATTCGAGGGTTATCTTGCAACTTGTCGCTTGGAAGTCTAGGAGCGGTCTAGTTGGACTTTGAAGACCCTAGCTCTATGTGTGTTTGTGTATATTGTGATTGTGATTGTGCTTGAATAAACTTTAGTCCCATAATTCCGTATTCTTTCAAAAACAAACAATTTCAAAAACTCCAAAAACAAACATTTTTAAAAAAAAATAAAAAAAATAAAAAATATATATATATATATAATATCCACATTCTTTTCCCCCTCCTTTTCTTCTTCTTCTCTTCATATCATGGGTACTCCACCTAGAAAAACTCTTGCCGAACTTTGGTACCCACAACCAGACATAACTTCCTACGCTTCTTGTTTTGGCCGAACTTCGAACGACCCCTCCATGCCCAAAATCTCTTTGAAAGATCGGATAGACGCATCTAGGACGAACAATTTGACTCCGCAATCCACTTCGTATCAACCGTTTCAAACATTCACCCCTTCTTACGTTGATACTCATTTTTCAAGTCCTGTTGCAACTCCAAGACCCATGACCATCGCTGAACATATTGAACAATCCCGTAGCCGATCTTTCACTCTTTTCACCACTACAAATTCTTGAGATCAACAATTCCATTCACCTTCATATCCAAATGTTGATCCTGCTCCTGTCCAGCCATTTAATTCCTACTAGTCCTACCCGACTTTTGCACCTTCCCTAGACACAGAATAAATGCAATATTCCGGTATGAACACTACACCCATCATAATGTCTCATATCACAAAAAAACCCTCCACAATTGCTAGTTTGCACATTTGCAAATTAGCCCCTCCATCAGAAAAATCCGGCCATGAAGGAACAAAGGAAAACTGGCCGAAACGAAATGCAAACTGGCAACTTCAGAAAACCGATCCCGTAATAAATTACAGGAAAACCCAGCGACTGTATATACATACCCGCATTTGTATTCCCACTGAATACAAATGCAAAGAGACAAAATCTACACTGTACAATACTAGGATCCGGCTTAAACCAAAGCCCGCTAGTATTATCCGTCCGATCATGATCCGTGCAATACCGCACGTATATGATCGAACCTTGCCATATCTCCATACGGCCTCTACAGCGTTTCGCCCGAAACTTGAGAAACTTTCTATGGGGGACTCTAAAGACTCGTCAATACTTTGGCTGTGGATTTAACTACTAGCACGTCAGAGGTATTAGCCATACGTAACGGGCTACCAGGTATTGACCAAAAGGGACGTCGATGAGCGAACTCATCCTGACACCCTACTGAGCCTGTCAGTGACAATATCCATACAGTCCGGTCCGTTCGTCTATGAGCATCGCATAGCGGGCCCAAGGGGTGGTAAAAGTCAGACCCCCAAAAGCGGTACAAGTCGTGTCGGAATGTAGCCCAGAACACCCTGAGATATTACTGGAATAACTACCAGTAAATCTCCTGCCTTGGCCAAGGACTTCGTGTAATGGCTCTCCTAGACACAGCGCGACCTCACCCCCAATACCGGGAGAGACGAACCCCTGAAGATCCGCTCACTGCCTCCATGTGGCTCGGAACTGTACCCAACTAAAACCTGTTTGCACGACTCCTTTGAGCGTGGTAGGGTAGTAATAAAAGTACAGTGGGAACTCACACGAGACAAATGACGATCTCAGGTCGATGAACTAACCTGTACACATGTCACCAAGGAACTGCTATCTGACGTCAGGTATAAGACCAACTAGCAGGTTCCCGGCGAGTCCTGTCCGGTGTACCCATAATCCAATGAGCACATGTATACATCTTAGGTGAACCAACTGACACCAGTGGCTTGTGAGACCTGCCACCGCCCCTCGTCGGGGTCTCAACTGTATACACTAGTCTACTCTGGAGTATCGATGCCCTGTCTCGAAAACTCCCACGACTATGGACCTTTTAAGGATGTGCTTATAGACCCCAGCTCCCACGTATATGATCGCCATCATACTGCTGGCCGTCAAGCAAGAATCCTAAGGGCTCTATCAACGCGCAATAGTGACTTGTAAGGTCACCTAAAGCAGTACACGATGATAAAGATAAACCAGATAGCATACTATCATCTTGAGTAAGACTGTTCTAACGGTATAGGTCATCTCTCAATCATTGCAATCACGTGCCTGTGATCCAATAATTGACTCTGAGGGCACTATCTCCAACAATCTCCCATTTGCACTCAAGGCTAATTATTGCGATGTCGCATACTCACAGCCCGTATGATACCGAACACCCAACTCCTCTACTAATCAGTCTCACAAAACCCGTTTGCGAAACTAATGCGTTCGAGGAATAGCCTCAGTGAGTGGATCCGCTCTGATGTTTCTTTCTATGTCTCTCTTAATCTCAAGTTCGCGGAGAAAGCCATCTCCCGAAATGAGCAATACCTGTCTTAGAATATGTCTGGATATCTGATGGGACCTAGTTCATAAATGAACTCCAAATCCAAACTTCTTAGACTGTATCGTCAACTGAACTTAATCAGTATCCTGCGCCACGCCTCCCTCAGTATCCACCTGGACTACCTGTCCAAAATACTGCCCTTGTCAGGGGGAAAACTATAACTCTGACAGCCACTCTGTCATCCAGGTCACCTTGGAAGCCTGGAATGATAACTGTCTCCCGAATGAGGCTGTCGTTATCATATCCCTAGAACATCCACTTATGTTCTAAAACTGCTTCCGAATGTTTCTCCAGGATTGGATCAATATCAACTTATTTCATTTACTGTAAAAACAACATTTGGTGTGGTATTTGACATCTCATGATCAACTCAATTGCCTAAGCAAGTGATCTGCCAATCATGCACATCCCTCTCCCCTTTAGTCTGTAAGATACCTTTAGAGAGGGTGACTCCATCACCTGTAGGTACACTACCGTGCCTGGAGTCGTCCATTCTAAATACCTTTAGAATGCTGTCTAAGTACCCAGATTGGGAAATTACCCAAATCTAGATCTAAAACCATAGATCTAGTAACCAGAATATTTGATATAATATCCAAGTCCTATGTGGAGAAACCACTGTGTGACAACCAAAGTATAACCGATTGTAGTGTAGGAATTTCACTTCCTATTCGGTGTATGTCTTCCAAATACCAGGACATCACACCCTACTACCTTCTTAACAGATCCATCTCCTATTCTGATGAAGTCAAACATATGACTGTCACATCAGAAATAGATGATCTATCTCCGCTATATCTTCTTTAGTCCATAAATAGATACAAGCTACTTGTCCACTATGCTTCCGCTGCTCCCACTGACTACGACAACCCTCTGGCAGAGTCATATAGATATACACTTCTAAACCCAGTTTAGAACGACGCTATACTCATCCTGCTGCCGGGTCTCACAGTCTGGAACAATAGCAATGGCAAGTCTGGGTAAACAAGAACCTCCCTGTCACCGTCTTTGAGCATACCGAAGTACCTCTCGAGTGCCTGAGGTTACCCACCATATCTGCGGAGTGGCCAATGGAATGTCAAACTAGATTGAATCTTTAGGTTCTTATCAAATTTTCAGTAATCGTTTGCAGTTCTGGAAACACTTCCAGTTCTACCATACTCCCACTACTGTTTTCTGAAAAAATCCATTTCTTTTAAAACTGTGGCGAGTCAAGAACAATATCACTATTGATCTTCCAGATGGTAGAAAGTCAACCCTCGTCATAGCCGGGGTCAACCCACAAACAGCCATTACAAAAACGTGCCTTGAGTTATCCAGAGTCTGTTTTTAAGCATAAGCCGGACAACTCCCCGTACCTTGACAATGTCAAGATATGAACTGTTCTATATTCAATATAGAAACAGAGGCACTAATTTAATTGAACCAGATTCAAATCATGCAACTGTCTCCAGTGCATGTTAACTAAATGGAGAGAGGCCGATCAGCATTACTCAACTTAGGAGTGCTTCCAATTATGAGTAACCTGAAAGAGAAGCAAGTTCTCTTAATCATTACTATCAACTGAATACCATACACAAGTATCTACATATTCGATCACCTTGAAGAATCCCGATACTTGCAACACCTGGTTCTCTACTTTATCCACATACCTATAACTTCTCAAAACTTGGACCCTGTGTTTCTATGAAACACATGTCTAAAAACTAGAGAAGTCATAAGTAAACCGAATATAGTACGAGAACCAACCCCTCTGTCCTCATGGACGCTGGACAACATACAATACTCTGTATAAGTCCCTTGAGTCTAATAACTCATTCCATGTGTGTCGTAAGTTGAAAACTGTACCTATGGTTAAGAAGAATTACACCGCTGTTTAATGCTCCTTACCTAACCATCCACTGATATAGGTAAATGTCATAGACATAATTCCAAAAAGTTATATCTCACTCTATAAAAATAGACGTACAGATATATCAATTTTAAATTGGTGCATAACAACGGATATTCAAAACCAAATATTTGTCGTCCGGCAAACAACCCAGGTGACTTCCTCAAATATCACCAATTACAACGAATTCCGATATAGTGAGGATGATCACCTAATTCCCAATAACTTACTCCCACTCATCATCTGTAAAACCATACAGATGTGAGAATCATACCTGGTAAATACATACCCTGGAGCAAGTGTCTAATTGGGAAATCAGTTTTCTTTTAACAGTACACAGTGAAACTGAAACATGTAAATATTTCGAAGGGGTATCCGGGTATTCCTAGTAATGCCTCTTCCATTATCAGATCCACAACTGTAACCGTATATTTCTCTGCCATCTCTCCAAATCCCTTTATATGTCTTTAGTCGTTACCTTCTGCACACCCCTTTAGGCCAAATGGTTTTCTTCCTTCCCTACCGTTCGGCACCAGCCTATGGTTTGGAAGAAGACTATCCAATAAGCATAATGGGTGTACTGTCCTAATCCTAGGAGCACTCGCAACCCGAGAGAAGGTAAAGATAAAAGACACCTGAATAAACCCTATTCCTATTTCTCCTGAACCAGAATCCATCCCCGAACTGGAACAAGTTCCTTTCGAGTTCGTATATAACCATACGATGGAGTATCCAAATAACTGTGGATCTTCGTAGTGATACGGAGTGTCCTGGAGAAATACAAAGGTGAAGTGGGAGTGGTAATGAAATACTTGGTTTGGTCGTGAATAGCAGTCGCAATTTACTTTGCCCTCTTACTAATCCCTTTATTTGTCTTTACTTAATACCTTCTGCACACCTTTTAGGCTAAATGGTTTTCTTCATTCTCTACCGTTCGACACCACCCTAAGGTTTAGAAGAAGACCATCCAATAAGCGTAATAGGTGTACTATCTCCTAATCCTAGGAGTACTCGCAACCTGAGAGAAGGTAAAAGGAAAAGAAAACATAATAGTCCTACTCGTTTTCTCCAGAACCGGAAACCATCCTCGAATAAATTCCTTCGAGTTCGTATATAACCATACGATGGTTTTGTCCAATGGATGTGGACGTTCGTAGTAATACGGGGTGTCCTGGAGAAAAGGGTAAAAGTAGGAGTGGCAATGAGGTATGCAACTCTGACAATCCAAAAGCCAGTGTTTAAGAAGGTTCGGTTAATTTTGGTCACTGAGTCATAGTCTAGGGTCAGGTCATGGTCACTGCCAAAGAGAGAGAGAAAAGAAACACTCAGCGTACACTCTAACCTAGATCAGAATGGTTATCACTTTATCTAATCAGGAAACCTCTCACTGTAACGTCAAATTCTTCCCCAAACCTGAAAGAAGAATTAGTCGGGATCACCCGAGGAGTAAACCAACTCATCAGTGGGAATCGGGATCCAACTATCATCGCATGATAACGTGACGGAATCCGCTCACGTTATCACACTCCAGAAGGTATGCGCATATCTGGCAAGTTTTAGTTTCTTTAGAAACTCCCGATGTGATTTTTGCCCCATGCTCTTATGACCTTGACGAAGGCCAACATATCATAAGTTACATGTCAAGTTCTACCCATCATTGTCCAGGTTAATTTGAACCCACCCGTACATACCCTTGACGAAGGCCAAAATAGTAGTATGACTGTCCCAAACCAACGCATCTATCTATGCTGCAGAAAGGTAACAAGCAGCTACCATACACTATGCCTTGACGAAGGTCAACAAAATACTACGTGCTACCCGTCTGAAATGAAGGAGGGCTACGAATGGTTTTTGACGAAAAACCTTTAACGTAATGAACTTGATATCGTTGAAGGAACTGGATAGCTTTATAAAAATATAGTGACGAAAACCTTTGCTAAAGAGGTCACTCCCGGTGAAGGGATCTCGGCTCTTTCCCCGTAGAATAAGGTGCAGAATATTCTAACTGAATACCAGATGCAAAGCAAAAGTAGTCGACTATAGTGAAGTTATTGCCCTGACGCAAACTTCTGTCCAAGGGGTCACTCCCGGTGAAGGGATCTTGGCCCTTGCCTCGTCGACTGAGGTGCTGGATATTCATAAACGAATATCACTGTGCAAAACAAAAGAGAACGTCCTTGCAATAACAGCTTTTTTTTAAAAATGTTCCAACAACATCAGAATTGGTTTGTTTAGCTTGCATTGATCCGAATCAACGCAGTCCCATCAATTGATCACACCACAAAGAACGAAAATAATGATGTACGTATATGCCATCCGCATTCGCCTCTGGGTCCCGTCATCACCCGTTAGGTTACTTAACTAACGACAGAGCGGGGACTGGACTAGCGTGGATGCAAAACATATACAACATCTACTAGTATATATATCAATATATAATATTCGCTCAAGGCGTGATAAAATGCAACATCACAGAAATATAATAAGCATCACAGAACAATACAGATATCTGGGATCCCCGGGTTTCATAGAGCCGCTACTGAAACCCGACGTTCCCCTGGTCGTGTGGATAGCCTATGCAATGAAATCCTAGACCCCTACGGGCGCGGCAAGTTACCCGCCAAAACCTGAAGCGAGGCAGCCCCCTTCAGCAACGTGAATGGACCACCCAGCACTTCACGGAATCCGGCAACTTGGGCACCCCTCCTTGGGTCAACCTATACCCCCTACGAGTGCGGCGAATAGCCCGCCGATTCTAGAGTAAAGCCCCCTCCGTCTCAACGCCATGAGATGCGGGCCCGTTGCCCTCTAGAACCCGGCTATCCGTGCACCCCTCCGCGGGGTAATCCTAGTACAGAAAGTAAAATATATACAACGGGTACATCGACCTCAGCCCGGTCGTGCCCCAAAAGAATAATATACAAACAGGCAGTGACGGCAGTCCACATGTCGGACGCTCGTCCCGCAATATCAAATGTACATAAATAACCAAACTGTACTACCATTGCATCCAGGCTATCCACCACGACAAATCCGCAACATCACAGCACAACACAGAACATCAACGTGAATGTCACGTTCGAAAATCCGTCTAAAAGGGCTATAGCAGTTAGACAGGATTTACCGATCAAATGACATTCACGGTCGCAGATATAATGTAAATACTGTGAACTAACATGTTTAAAATTTTCGATCGACCAAAATTCCCGAAGTGGGCCCCAAGCACAACTGTAGCACTCAAAATAAATCTGGGCCCAAAATGAATATACAGAAAACCTCATTTACAAGTTTAAAGAGCTCTGTGTAAAAATGGTACAGTGAATACATTATATTGCGGCGGAACCGCGGCTAGAAGAGGGGTTTGGCCGCAGTTCCGCGGTCCTGCTACAGTATCACGCTCCATTTTTTCACAGAATTCTTAAATTTCCCTGCACAAATTTCTGCAACACTTAAAATAATTTTTCGAGCCAAAAAAATTTCGACAGAGAACTGGAGTTGAAAATGGGTTTTTCAGAAAATCCGTTCGATCGAACTTGTAAACACGTTAGAGCAAGCTAGACTAGGTTAATGGCGTGGCTCTGATACCAGTGTAAGTGCACGGCAGCGCCCCGGCCGTCAATCCGACGACGGAATGCGGAAACGAAACTTTTACAAAACTTGAAAAACGGCACTACCACGCACTATAAACCCGGATCGGGCCATTAACCTACTCCTAGCAAACTAGAGAATGGGAAGAAAGCTATACCGAGCGATCCGTGTCCTTCGGTCTTCGGCCTCCACTCCGATCTCCTCGCGGAATCTCCGGTCTTCATCTCCTCGTCGGAACGGGCACCACATCGCCGAGTTCTTTTATGGGCTCCCACCTCTGGACTGAGGCAACTCGAGCACGAAGTTGGCGAGTCAACGTGCCCAAGGATGCTGTAGGCAAAGTGTAGAATCCATTTGTCTCTATTAGGGTTGAAGTTGCCATGAGGAAGTGAAGGTGAAGAATAATGGAGATGAGCTTAGGAATTTTGTAGCAAGCATAATATGAGATGAACTAATTATCCCCACTCCAAATGAATTCCCCTCTCTCTCTCAAGGATGTGGCCGGCCTAATAGTATGTGGAGGAGAGAAAAATCTCAAGGGGGGTGAGCACAAGAAGAGCAAAGGTGAGTATAAAAAAAGTGATGATAATGAGGAATTAATGTCACACCATTTCAAATCCAATCCTATCTCATAAATGCAAACAATAATGAGAACAAGAAAAGCATCAAAAGATGCTACACCCATCATAATGTCTCATATCACAAAAAACCCCTCCACAATTGCTAGTTTGCACATTTGCAAATTAACCCCTCCATCAGAAAAATCCGGCCATGAAGGAACAAAGGAAAACTGGTCGAAACGGAATGCAAACTGGCAACTTCAGAAAACTGATCCCGTAATAAATTACAGGAAAACCCCGCGACTGTATATACATACCCGTATTTGTATTCCCACTGAATACAAATGCAAAGAGACAAAATCTACACTGTACAATACTAGGATCCGGCTTAAACCAAAGCCCGCTAGTATTATCCGTCCGATCATGATCTGTGCAATACCGCACGTATATGATCAAACCCTGTCATATCTCCATACGGCCTCTACAGCGTTTCGCCCAAAACTTGAGAAACTGTCTGTGGGGGACTCTAAAGACTCGTCAATACTTTGGCTATGGATTTAACCACTAGCACGTCAGAGGTATTAGCCATACGTAACGGGCTACCAGGTATTGACGATGAGCGAACTCATCCTAACACCCTACTGAGCCTGTTAGTGACAATATCCTTACAGTCCGGTCCGTTCGTCTAAGAGCATCGCATGGCGGGCCTATGGGGTTGGTAAAAGTCAGACCCCCAAAAGCGGTACAAGTCATGTCGGAGTGTAGCCCAGAACACCCTGAGATATTACCGGAATACCTACCAGTAAATCTCCTGCCTTGGCCAAGAACTTTGTGTAATGGCTCTCCTAGACACGGCGCGACCTCACCCCCAATACCGGGAGAGACGAACCCCTGAAGATCCGCTCACTGCCTCCATGTGGCTCGGGACTGTACCCAACTAAAACCTGTTTGCACGACTCCTTTGAGCGTAGTAGGGTAGTAATCAAAGTACAGTGGGAACTCACACGAGACAAATGACGATCTCAGGTCGATGAACTAACCTGTACACATGTCACCAGGGAACTGCTATCTAACGTCAGGTATAAGACCAACTAGCAGGTTCCCGGCGAGTCCTGTCCGGTGTACCCATAACCCAATGAGCACCTGTATACATCTTAGGTGAACCAACTGACACCAGTGGCTTGTGAGACCGGCCACCGCCACTCGTCGGGGTCTCAACTGTATACACTAGTCTACTCTGGAGTATCGATGCCCTGTCTCGAAAACTCCCACGACTAGGGACCTTTTAAGGATGTGCTTATAGACCCCAGCTCCCACGTATATGATCGCCATCATACTGCTGGCCGTCAAGCAAGAATCCTAAGGGCTCTATCAACGCGCAATAGTGACTTGTAAGGTCACCTAAAACAGTACACGATGATAAAGATAAACCAGATAGCATACTATCATCTTGAGTAAGACTGTTCTAACGGTATAGGTCCTTTCTCAATCATTGCAATCACGTGCATGTGATCCAATAATTGACTCTGAAGGCAATATCTCCAACATTTCCATTAAACTCTGGCGTTATCGGTCAGTTGCAACTTAGCCACTCTCACCCAGGCTATATCTAGCACTTGAGCTGCTGCCAGCTCATCCTCGATCGCTTGAGCTCATTCTTCTGCTTCAAGCGGACTCTCCTTACACGAAAAGTTCTTTGGATGCAGTGCCCGAAACTGCTTAACTCCGGGTGTTTCGGCTTCAGGCCCGTGCAGAAGGATAGCAGTCTGCTGCTGCTGACCCTCTAATAGGCTCTTGATAAGCTCAAGAAGTACCGTTTGCTCATTAATAGAAGCCGCAACAGTAGATGGTGGTGATAGTGTAAGCGGTGAAGTATTGCTGTTGACGTTTGTGCTAGTATTATTCGGAGAGTCCATCACCTTGATTATAAAAGATAGGTTATGATAGATTCAAGAAATTTGAAATGCAAGAAATGTAAATGTTTGTTGAATTTAATAATTCTTGTGGTATATTGTTTACGACTTCATGCAGAATTGACCTGCATGGGCCACCAATAAAACCTGTCACGCCCCGCTTTCCAGTAGACGGAAACGGTGACGTAGCAAGCCCGCGGCATATTTATTTAGAGAAGGGCATTCCCTAAATAAATATACTAAACGTATTGAAACAATAATACACAATACAAGAATAAATGGAGAATGTAAAATTTTTCAACAAATATCTTTATATACATTCAACTTCCAATAGTTACAAGTACATGAGTTTCAACTGGAAAGTAAATACAATAAAGGAAAATGCCTAAATATGTAGCATACATAAGCTGAATAAAAAGTGAAGCTAGGATAATCCTGAGGAGCAATCTGGTTATAGTCTTCATCTGTGGCCTCCACTTCCTCCGTCTCGACTGTATCTGATGAGCATTCTAAGAAAACAAGGATGGGTGGAATGCATGTCAGCGAACTAGCGCTCGGTAAGTCCCAAGGATAAAGTAAGAGTAAAAATGACAAGTATAGAATATATATTTATTTATATGACGGGTAAAAGTATATGTTCATCGGTAAATATATACAATAGGTCTCTATATGGTCACTATATTAACGTTAAGTTCTAAGTGTGAATGTCAACACAGCCGTAGAAGTATTTACGAGCTCAAGAGTGGGGCCCAGGAGCAAGGAAATACAGGCTCATTTCATATGTTGGTATCGGGGCTCTAGGCTGTAGATGAGTCGACCCGACTGATATTCGAGTAAAATAAAAAAGAGGTTAATACGGGACTCCTGAACCTCCATTGGATTCACACAAGAAACTATCAGGCCAAATGCTCTGAGGCTGGAAGATGTGAAAAAACAGAATAAACGGCATTGGCTTGTGGGTCCGCAGCGGTAGAATGCCATTCAAAAATGGATCCCGATCGCGCGTGCGCGCGCGAAGGAGGGCTCCTTCCCTCTGCTTCACCACCCGAGAGCCCTGAGAAAACTTGACGAAACCGAAGGTGAATTCAAGTAAACTCAGGGTGTTCTCTCGGTATGGAGCCAGCGTCGGTCGAAGGGATGAGCGCGCTAGCGCGAAAGCCGCACCCCGAGTATAAATAGTCTATAACTGTATAATATACTTAATTAAATTGATTGATTGGTTATAACATGTCTTGATCGAAACCATAGATTGCAAAAGATGTAGAATGAAGCCATGTGAGTCGAGTAGAATGTGAGTCATGTCAATTGCAATCATGATTCGAGTCAAGTTAGTTCGAGTAGATTGGATTCGAGTTCATGTTCAAGTTTAGATTCGAATTGGGTTAGAGTTCGAGTTTGTGTTCGAGTTCGAATTTAGATTCAATTTTGGATTCGGGTTTTGGATTTGAGTTCGGATCTTTTCATACGAATTGATATAAACTCTTAAGATCTTATGCTCGGGAGAAATCGGCAACTGCTGCACATAGACGACAGAATTTATGTTTTTTTCAAAACAATTGTCATTAATAATTTCGTTAAGTTGTCTAACCTGAATAGGTAAGCACTCACTTTCTCCAGCTCCCTAGGGCTCAAGAGAAATGATACCACTTAAACCTATATTAATCTAGAGTTCTTAAATATTATTTGTATATCTCGAGGGGGTTTTATGAAAAATACTTTAATATAGTTTAAAAATAAACCTCGATGGTGATTTGTAATATTTAGGGTTTTCATGAATGTGTATTTTAATTGTTATGGTATTTTAGTGATGAAACTTAGTTTTTAAAAGTTTGTGGTATTTTTATGAAAACTACTCTTTTTGTAAACTTGGTGATATTTTATTAAAATTCTAATCTTTTATTTTAAAAATATAGTTTCATAATATTTTTTTATTGAAAATACGAATTCATAGTTTTATATAATTTTCCAACGTTTTGTTTTCTTTAGAAAAGTCGTATTTCTTAAAAACCGTAATTTTATTTCCTTTCAAGACCGAATACTCTGTGAGGAATTCTGTATCTCGCTCTATTGTCCCAAGGATGTGCAATAATCCACACCATCCATTAGCAGGTCCCCTAACGAGGGTTGTAAAGACGAATTGCCAAGAATTTAAAATATCGATTTAAAAGAAATCCGTTTTGAAAAATATGGTATTTTAATGTAAAACCTATTCTTTACATAAAACCCTATATTTAGAATCTCATGCTATGAAACCATAGTATGAGTGTGGGGTAGGTCGTTATCCCGTGAATGATCTAAAAGTTTATACTCTAGTTATTAAAATTACGGTTATATTAAAGTTCATGGTATTTTAATGAAAAAGTTTATTATATGATTGTTTCACATGAAAATTTTATTAAACTAAAAGCTAAATGATTGTAAATAAGGTTACGAGTGGTGTGAGAAAGCTAGTTTGACCTATTTTGCTTAATGAGGGGAGTACAATTGTTAAAAAAAACATTATATCGGAGATAACTCCACTTTGTCGATGTGTTTTTAGAAGGCGATTTGAGATAAAAGAAATAGATAGAAAAAGGAACTTACAAGCTTAGATCGTTAACAAGAATGAGATGAAGCCTTCGGGTGTCGTAGTGTCATCGGAAAGGCTTCGATCGTCGGAATTCGATCGCTATTCCTCTTGGCTTGCTTAACTCCACTTGAATAGCCTTAACCCTTTTTGAACTTAGAGAATTTTAAGGAAATTTTCAGAATAGAGGAGAGCTAGGGTATGGGGTGGTATTTATAGGGTAAAAATGAGAGAGGGTGTGAAATAAACATGAATTAAAATGGATTTAATGGTGTTAATTAGAGATTTGAAGAGTCTCTGTTTGATTGCAGAAAAATCAAACAGTGCAGGGGAGTTGAGGGAAGCTGAAGGGATGAGTGTGCAAAGCACGGAGTCGAATGGGGCCATCAGGACCGACGGCGGAGGGTAGAATGGGATTTTGGGTGGTTAGATTTGGTCCAATCGTCTCGAGATTCATTCCACCTTCTTTAATCAGTGTTTACTCCTTTTTACGCATGTTTGATTTTTTTCTGAAACCTTTCGATTCTCCATGAATTACACTGCAACCCTTGGGCTTCCGAAAAATTAAAAAGAAAAATCTTTAAAAATAATTGGGACTGATCGGAATCGAATGCACAGGCTATGTCATAGTAGTGTAGATACTTTACCAGTGAGCTACAAATTGCTTCTTATTTTTATTAAACAAAAATGACTTATAACTCCTATACATGCAGAAATACCCTTTTCTATACATTTAACAAATAATTTTGTACAGGGATTTCAAAGTTGTTACATCACCATTAGCGAGGAAACCATAGTACCTCTCAGGTGGCTGAGGTCACCTACCAAATTTGCGGAGTAGGCTAAGCTTTGCCAGGGTCAATTGAATTTTTAGGTTCTACTAAATCTTCGGTAACTGTTTTTGGTTTTAGAATCACTTCCAGTTCTACCATACTCTCACTAATTTCTTTTGAAAGAAATTCCTTTTCTAAAAAGGTAGCGTGTCGAGAACAAAACAACTTTTGATCCCGAAAATGGTAGAAAGTTAAACACTCGTTAATGCCTGGGATAATCCACAAACTGCCATTACTGAAACGTACCTTGAGTTAATCTGGATTCTAGTTTTAAGTATAAGCCGGAAAACTCAATATATTAACAATCTTAAGATGATGACCCATTTTATATCAAATATAGAATCTAAGGCACAGATTTAGCTGGAACCAGTATCAATTGATATGCATCTATTTCTAGTGCATCCATTTATTGAAAAAGACGATTCAGCATTACTCATCAAAAAGCACACCTACAGATGAGTAATCTAAGAGAGAATCAAATTCTCGATTACTACGGAATACCTAGCATAAGTATCCACATCTTCGAACACTTCGAAGAATCGTAATACTTCAGCAATTGGTTCTCTACTTTATTCTTATACCTTATGAACTTCTCAAAAAAATTGGACTTTGCATTTCAATACGAATGCATGTTTAAAACCAGAGAACTCATAGTAAAATGGAACGAAATATGAGTTCCAACCTCTTATCCATGTGGACATTGGATAATATACATCATTATGTATAAGTCCTATGAGTTCACTAACTCATACTCTGTGTGTTATTAAATGAAAACTGTATTTTGGTTAAGAATGCACATCTTGCTTTTCAATGCACCTTACCCAATCATCAAATGATAAAGGCAAATGTTCATAACATAATTTTTAAAAATTTATATCCCACTTTATCTAAAAAAGAGACAGATATATCAGTTTTTAAAAGTTGGTGCATTATAACAAATATTCAAAACCAAAAGTTTGTCGTAAGGCAAAACCAGGTGATTTCTCCAATAGCAACAATTGCTCCGATATCCGATATTGAGGATCAAATCATATTTTCCAATAATCTAATTCTTCTCAGTATCTGTAACAACTTACAGAAGTGGGATGTTAATCCGGTATATATATACCAAGGATTCAGAATTAATTGGAAAACAGTTTTCGATTACAATCATATTGAATATATGAAACATCAAAATGCTTCGAGGGGTGGCCTGGTATTCCAAGTAATGCCTCTTTCATTGCCTCGGGTCATAACAGTAGTTGCATTTTCCTTTCCGCTCACTTCGTCCCCTATTGTTGTCTATCTTTCTTATCTTGTATATACAGAACTTATGCTAATCGATTTTCTTCTTTTCTTTCATTTTAGCTCCAGCATCGGGATTGGAAGAAGACTATCCAATAAGTGTAACTGGTATATTCTCCTTATTTAAGGAGCTCTCAAACTTGAGATAAGGTGGAGAGGAGAGACAAATGAATTGTATTATATACAATTCACTTTCTCCAGAACCTGCGGTCATTCTTGACTGAAACAATTTCTTCAAATTCGTATCTAACTATACGATGGTTTTCCAAGTAATATAGATCTCTGTATCAGACACAGAGTGTTCTGGAAGAAGCAAAAGGGGAAGTGGGAGGGGTGAGGACATATGAGACTAGGTCGTGAAATAGGGCAATAGATTGATTTGTTTTTTAGAAGTGTGTTGTAACCGCAATCAGAATGGTGTCGCGCGTAGCTAGACTGAGGTGAGTACGGGTCGTCCTCAGGAAAACGTAGAACCTTTTATTCTTACTTTAGGCGTGTTGAGAAAGGGAAGAATAAAGAATGGTGGAAATAGTTTCTAAATCTACGTTAAACAATGATGCAAAATATAGATCTAGATTAACTACGGAGATAAGTTTAATATTAAAAGGGGGCTTGTAGGGTTCATTAGGATTTAGTAGTTATGGATGATTAATTAAAGATTACTCTTTTTATCCTTTAATAGATTTAAAACTAGAATGACAGTGATGCATGTAGATTAGGGTTTCTGGAGAGAAAAGGGTTCCCACTCTTAACCCCTATCTCGACATGGAACTCCGTTTATATCTAGCCTTTACCAAAACAATAGTTAATCTAATCTCTAATCGTGGTCGAGACTAGCAATGAATTGGTAGCGTGCCCAATTAGGATGTTAACTATTCTTTTGATAAAGTTTATAAACTTTATAGGACTTAAAAAGAGTTTAAGGATCTTCATCATCCATTAACCTACCCTAATCCCATGAACCCTAACAAGCGAAGAATTACTCGCGCATATTGGGAGAAGAAGAGATGGAGAGGGAAATCATATAAAACTACAAAGAAATAAAATAAGAAAACAACTACCTTTATTAATTAACAAAAATCATTTACACTTTGTTCCCTTAGAAAATGATTACAAAATGCTAGTTTGCTTCTCGATCTCTTCTAAGGAGGTAGATGAACAGTTGATGATCAGCCTGGATACATGAGCCTATCGTGGACTTCGTGATCTCTTCAGCTTGATGATTTTACAAGAGGCTCTCGGTCCTTATTTATAGTCCTAGAGTCAGAACCCTAGTTTCCTAATATGGAAACTAGTTGTTAGGATCCTAACCACCAAAATCCCATATCTTAACTCCTCAAATCCGCGGCGGAACCGCGGCCAATAGGTAGGTTTGGCCGCGGTTCCGCGGCCTTATGGTGGGATCTTTGGTTTGTTTTCTGGGGCTTCATCTTGATGGCACGTGGTGATCTTTTGAATATCTGGAAACTGAAAATCTTTTCTACGTTTCTTCCAGAATTGATTTCTTCAGTTTACTTTCCTATTTAGGCAGGTTTGTTCTTGTCAACTTTGATTTCCTTGATTTCAGTCCTGAAAATTCTGCACAATAACTCAATAAATAATATTAGTTTATTTTATGGAGATATTAACTTAACCATTAAGAATTGGTCAAAGGCTTTTAATAAGGTAAGCATATTTAAATGGGCCAAATGTCACATGGATATTTATGCTTATTTTTTCCTACATAATGTTAATTATAATATATAAACACATGAAAATAGTATTTTTACAGATAAACTTTCATATGTGTCATATATTATATAAACACCTTTTATTATATAGAAATAGTAGGAAAAATGTCATATTAAATGTGCAGTTTTATCAACTGAACAAATACCCCCAAACTTATCTTTGATCGTCCCGAGCAAACTAGTTATTGAAGAGAAAGAGAAAGAAAAAAGAAAAATCCTAAGTAGCACACTTTAGTAAGCAACACGATTGCACTGAGCACTTGCAACAAGCCGTTAAACCTCTAGGTGTCCATAGTAGGAGGAGTGTTGTCTCCTGAGGGTTTTCAGCGGATTACACCCACAAAATCCCATAATAAAAGAAAGATATTGAAAGTTACATATAAAGATAAGAAGTATAAAAGAAAGAACTTGAAAATAGGAGTTTCCAACTATACCAGCTTTTCAGTTGCTATGAGCCCTATCTTAATGGTCGTGAAAAGATGTTAGAAATCACATCATCCTTCAATAAAACATCGCCTTTAGTTTTCCTCCCTATCTTTCTTTCAAACATTGATCGTATACCCCTATGTGTGTGAACTGGACATCCCTACACTCGGATAATTCAATTCAAGCAATCATACTCTTGTCCATCTACCTTAGTACTTTTTAGTCGGTGAATATTTAGATGGAATATGCTCACACATTTTTCATGCGACCGTTAATACTTCTTGAGGTAGTAACCAACCGATTACTAATGTACTTGTTGATTAGGCGTAAGTAGTATTTTCTTCGTCTTGCAACACCTAAGGTTTGCAGTGACTCCCAAACCAGTTGGTCTAAGGCACTAGGTGATGAAGCACCCTTGCTATATTTTTTTATTGATGTCTTGGTGATAACAAAACCAGTGTTCATTTTTTTTCTTCACCACATATATTTTATTTTATTTTCCTTCATACTAAGGCTTTTAGACAAGAGCATTTCAAGGTATCCTCTACTATCCCAAGTTTCAAGATGTGTGTAAGTGCGTATAGTAAGGTATCAACATTCAAATGTTTGGCTTCTAGAATAGGGACTATTTTTCATACTTATTTTTATTCTCAGATTGGCAATTTCTTTCATCTTACTAACCCTTTGGACAACAGCTCATAACTACTTATTACTAGTTTTGTTTAAGAAAACCTCTAACTTTCTTGTTTTTCTCAAACTATTCCTATCTTTCATATGTAAATTTTCACTTTCTAACTTCCAATATCAAAAAATTTTGTGCTTATATATAATATAATGCAAAGTAACGCGTAAATAAGCACAAACCTCCCCCAAACCTGTTTGTAGCAGTGTCCTCACTGTTGTCTCTTTTAAATCTCAAAATATGTAGACTTGGGAGTAAAAGTTTTCAAAGGTGACAAGAAATAATGAAAGTGAAATTCTCCCCCAAACTTATTTTTGGCTTGTAATTTTGTAAAAATTTTCTTTCAAGAGCCAAAATATCCCCCGCCCCCAAACTTGAGTAAAATCATATTAAGCATTTAAAATTATAAGAGGGGGTCAAAGTTATTGGTCAATACCAAGCTTTGCAAAGACCAAAGTCAATACCAACCATTCGAAGAATTTATCAGTGAAACGCACCGGTTGGTTGAAGAACATGTTGTATAGAGTCGGGAAGAAGTGGAGAAGAGATAAGTGATGTAAAAGAAAAGGATTGCGTCTCAATTTGGAGAGACGGCACAGTGATAGTGATGATGGATTACTCGCATTCTCATGATTGTCTAGAAGAAGGGGTGGAAGTTCAATTTCTTTATCTTGGAGTTGATTCATCTCAACACCCGTGTCTTTTAAAAATGCGAGTTCATCAGCGAAAATTTCCTCAAAGCTTTCATCGATACCCCGAAGAATAATCTCATCAGAAAAAACAGGGTGATCGTCAGACTCCATGAATGTTTCATAATCAGTGTTAGATGTTGACCCGGACAACTCAATGGAAGAGTCCGTATGTGTATAATACATGGTTGGGTCAAACAACAACATATGAAAAGAGTCTAGATCAGTATTATGAAGCTGATCAAATTCGCTGCTGTCGACATCCATTAATTCGATAGAACATGCTTGAGTAGAAGGTACGGAGGATACACTCCCCAACTTGTAAATGTTAAGCTCTATTGACATCTTCCCGAAGGATAGGGTCATAGAGCCATTACGACAGTTGATTACAGCATTCGAAGTGGCCAAAAAGGGTCGACCGAGAATCACCGGAATTTGGTTCCGTGGGTTCGCTACGGGCTGTGTATCGAGAACAATAAAGTCCACAGGGAATACAAATTCCCCAACTTTTATTAACACATCCTCAAGCCCACTCCTAGGTTTAGTGATTGATCGGTCGGCCATCTGGAGAGTTGTGTTCGAGAGCTTTAACTCTCCGATCCCTAACTGCTCATAAACTGAGTAAGGAAGCAGGTTAACACTTACGCCATGGTCAAGTAGACCACGGTTAATATTTTTACCCCTAATAGAAATAGAAATTGTAGGACAGCCGAGGTCCTTACGTTTCCTTGGTAATTGTTGGGGAAAAGCTGTGTTTACAGTACTCGACATGAACACCTTTTTTGGCACTTGAGTCTTCCTCTTCCTACTGCACAAGTCCTTGAGAATTTTCGCATAAGCCGGGACTTGTTGTATAGCATCTAGGAGAGGGATATTGATGTTAACTTGCTTAAAGATGTCAATAATCTTCTCCATCTGCGGACTCGATTTGTTTCCCCTTAACCAATTCGGATAAGGAGCTTTAGCAATAATAGCTGGGTCCAACGGTGGAGAAGGTGGTGTGGGTAGGAAAGATCCCAGAATAGGAGTGGGGATCGTCTTTGGTGGACTAGAAGAAGTGTGCTGAGGGTTCGAGCCTTGGGAAAAACGGAGAATAGGCTCGGAAGAAAATGGTGGGATAGACGAACTGGGGTCAGAAGTAGAAGTAGAAGTGGAAGGAAAAGTCTCAGCCGGGATATCATCAATTGATTCATCATTAGTAGTATCAATCTCTTCACCGACATGGTTGTCAAGCACTCTTCCAGATCTCAATGTGGTAATAGCATTCACATGATGTGAGTAGCCAGGATTCGGTATAGGTTGAGCTGGAAGTTTCCCTCTCTCTCTAGCACTTATTTCGGCTTTTAATTATGCAATTTGTGCTTCCATCGATTTAATACTCTCACCTTGGAAGGCAGAGTTCTTTTTTATGTCATCGACGGAAGACTTCATCTCAGCCGAAACTTACATGAATTTTTTCAGAAGCAAATTCATGGTTTGTTCGAGTGAAGAGAAGTTATCATTACCAGTCAATTGCAAAGAATTGTTATACTGTGCAGAAGTGTTGACCGGATTTTAAAAGTTTTGTGATTGATAGGGGTGCTGACTCAATTGTAGTGGTTGCTGTTGTGGTGGAGGGACCCTTTGAAAGTTATTTTGGTTTGGAACCGTGTTTTGAGTTTGTTGTTGGTTCCAAGAAAAGTTAGGGTGATTCCTCCAACCCTGATTATAAGTGGAAGAATACGGATCGTTTCTAGGTTTTTGTTGAAAAGCGGCATTGGTATGCCCTTGACCTTGAAACGGAGAATTTAAAGGACATTCTTCCGTAAGATGTGATGGATCAGAACAGCATCCACAGACAGTTTTAGGGAGTGTCATCTGATTTAGGGAGGCTATTAAAAATTTATGTTCTATAGCTTCGAGTTTCTTTTGCATTACTGCCATTTCAGCTCTAACTCCTATGCAAACATCAGATTGGTGAATACCACCCCTAGACGATAGTTGGTTTACACTCTCCCACTGTAAAAAATTTTCAGCGAAATCTTCTAAAAATCTCTAGGCTTCACCATCATCTTTAGTCATGAAGGTGCCTTGACACATGGATTCAAGTATCCGTTTTGTTGTAGGATTAATGCCCTCATATACGATTCTGCACAGATCCCATCTAGGGATTCCGAGATGAGGACATTGAACTAACAGATCCTTGAAGCGTTCAAAACACTTTCAAAATGGTTCATTGGGAAGCTGGGTAAATTGATTTATTTCGCTACGGACTCGAGCTGTCTTATGATTAGGGTAGAATTTCTTTAGGAAAGCTGTGACGAATTCCCCCCAGTTTGAAATAGAATGTGCGGCTGTGTTATAAAGCCACTTCTTGGCTATATCGCACAAAGTGAATGGGAGAAGACGTAATCTCATAGCATCCACAGAAAACTGTGAAGTACCCATCATAGCGCATACATTTTCAAATTTGGTAATAAAGAAGTATGCGTCTTCAGACTCGAGACCGTGATATTTTAGTAAAAGATTGATATATTGTGGTTTGATTTCAAAATTGTCCCCATTGGCTGGTGGAATAGATAAGCAAGTGGGAAGTGGACCACGGATAGGATAGCATCTTTCTTGGAGAGAGATGCGCGGTGGATTCTGCTCACCTATGGGCGGTGGCAGCGTGGTATTATAATTTGATAGAGTACCGTCCATCTCGGTCGATGTGGTGGGTGGTGGGGAAAAAGAAAATGAAGAAGCACCGACTTCAGAGTCGATAGCAGGAACGCGGACAAGACGAGCACTAGAATCCCGTATCCAGCCGAGCATGCACTAAGCGGGTTTAGTGTAAGTGGCAGCGTGTGTGTGATTTAAAATTGGTTTGTTTTTGAAAAAGTGTGTCGGACTTAGACAAATCACACAAAAATGCACAAACAACCCTGAAACTAAGGTTACCTAGGTCAAGTCTCTAGACCGCTCCTAGACTTCCAAAGGGCAAGCCGTAAGATCAATCCTCTACCACCTCTTTACTACTCTTGTGGCCAGGTAAGTGCTAGGTAAGTAGGAGGTATCCGCTATACGAATCACCAAAAATAGCGGGCCTAATTAAGTAACCACTTGCTTTAGACACACTTGCCTAGGCACCACAAAAGTAATGCGGATAAGCGATAGATTACCCACGACCTTCCTCTGTCCTTATTGAGCACGACAGTCCTTAGAGTCTTATCTAGATATTTTTTAAATTAATGTAGGGTTGATACAGATACTCGGTTTGTGATTTGTGGGGCTTAGGAAGGGTGATAAAATCCCTACCTAATCTGAATTTTGGCCTTGCCCCTTAAAAATCCGTATTAAAATATGAATTAACAAACCAATTACAAAACTTTGCAAAAAGATTTTTGAGCGGCAAAATTTTGCAAAGAATCCTGCAGAAAAGATATTTTATTAGATTTCAGAGGAGAGAGAGATATAGAAAAAATCCCAGAGAAGTTTGCAGCCCTAAATCCCCTAATAAGCCGCGGATCCGCCCCCTTTAGGCTCTTTGTGCCGCGGTTCCGCCGCCGACTAGGAAGATCTAATGAAGATTTTTGCTACGTGGCCTCCTTTGCTCCTCTGGATCTTGATGAATGTCTATGAATCTCTGTTTCCTCAAATCTGTGACTCCATATTCTCTCGCAAAATTCACACAATAATCGTTAAATATACAATTTGCAGTTTTGTTTATTTTTATGATATAGATAGAATAAGAATTCAACACGAATAGTAAGAAAAAAATATTACGCACGTATCACCGACAACGGCGCCATTTGATTGATCTGTTTTTTAGAAGTGTGTTGTAACCGCAATCAGAACGGTGCCGCGCGTAGCTAGACCGAGGTGAGTACGGGTCGTACTTAGGGAAACGTTGAACCTTTTATTCTTACTTTAGGCGTGTTGAGATGGAAATGAGGAAGAATAAAAAATGGTGGAAATAGTTTCTAGATCTACGTTAAACAATGATGCAAAATATAGATCTAGATTAACTACGGAGATAAGTTTAATATTAAAAGGGGGTTGTAGGGTTCATTAGGATTTAGTAGTTATGGATGATTAATTAAAGATTACTCTTTTTATCCTTTAATAAATTTAAAACTAGAACGACAGTGATGCATGTAGATTAGGGTTTCTGGAGGGAAAAGGGATCACACTCTTAACCCCTATCTCGACATGGAACTCCGTTCATATCTAGCCTTTACCAAAACAATAGTTAATCTAATTTCTAATCGTGGTCGAGACTAACAATGAATTGGTAGCACGCCCAATTAGGATGTTAACTATTCTTTTGATAAAGTTTATAAACTTTATAGGACTTAAAAAGAGTTTAAGGATCTTCATCATCCATTAACCTACCCTAATCTCATGAACCCTAACAAGCGAAGAATTACTCGTGCATGTTGGGAGAAGAAGAGATGGAGAGGGAAATCATATTAAAACTATAAAGAAATAAAATAAGAAAACAACTACCTTTATTAATCAACAAAAATCATTTACACTTTGTTCTCTTAGAAAATGATTACAAAATGCTAGTTTGCTTCTCGATCTCTTCTAAAGAGGTAGATGAACCGTTGATGATCAGCCTGGATGTGTGAGCCTGTCGTGGACTTCGTGATCTCTTCATCTTGATGATTTTCCAAGAGGCTCTCGGTCCTTATTTATAGTCCCAGAGTCAGAACCTTAGTTTTAGGATCCTAACCACCAAAATCCCATATCTCAACTCCTCAAATCCGCGGCGGAACCGCGGCCAATAGGTGGGTTTGGCCGCGGTTCCGCGGCCTTATGGTGGGATCTTTAGTTTGTTTTTCTGGGGCTTCATCTTGATGACACGTGGTGATCTTTTGAATATCTGGAAACTGAAAATCTTTTCTTCGTTTCTGTCAGAATTGATTTCTTCAGTTTACTTTCCTATTTAGGCAGGTTTGTTCTTGTCAACTTTGATTTCCTTGATTTCAGTCCTGAAAATTCTGCACAATAACTCAACAAATAATATTAGTTTGTTTTATGGAGATATTAACTTAACCATTAAGAATTGGTCAAAGGCTTTTAATAAGGTAAGCATATTTAAATGGGCCAAATGTCACATGGATATTTATGCTTACTTTTTCCTACATAATGTTAATTATAATATATAAACACATGAAAATAGTATTTTTACAGATAAACCTTCATATGTGTCATATATTATATAAACACCTTTTATTATATAGAAATAGTAGGAAAAATGTCATATTAAATGTGCAGTTTTATCAACTGAACACCAATCATGACATGTCAGAACCATTGATTGTAAAATGGTTCGGTTAACTTGGTTTACGAGTTTTTAGTTTAAGGTCAGTCTTAGGTCGCTGCCAGAGAGAGAAAAGAAACACTCGTCATGCACTCTATCAAGGTTAGATTGGTGTATTTATCTAATCAGGATGGCTCCCACTGTTCCGTCAAATCCTCTTTCAAACCCTAAAAGGAGAATTAGCCAGGATCATATCCCGAGAGTTAATATTACTTACAGTAGGAATCGGGATCCAAACTATCATGGCGTGGTAATCTTGACAGAGGTCAACAAGTCATCCTACTCCATAAAAGGTATGCAATCTCATTATAAGTTTTAATACTTGAAACTCCCGATATCGGTTTTTACCCCAATCGGCTTATGACCTTAGCAAAGGTCAACAAATTATAAGTCGCAAGTCAAATTCAACCCGTCATTTCTTGATCAAATTAAATCCACCCGCGCAACCCTTAGCAAAGGTCAACAAAGTCGTACGACTGTCCTAACCGATCATATCGTATGCATGCAGGAAGACATCACTTAGCTACCGTACACTACGCCTCAGCAAAGGTCGACAAACGCAGCAAGAATACTAAGTACTCTACTTTCTGAAATGACAAAGGGTTACGGTTGGTTTTGAATAAAACCTTTAACATAATGAACTTGATCCCATTGTAGATCTCATTGTAGAAACTAAGTGGTTTTGCATACTTATAGTTACGTAGACTATTGCTTAAGTACGGATTCCCAGTGAAGGGATCAGGGCTTTTACCTCATTGAATGAGGTGCAGGATATTCCTAATTTAATACCTCGATGCAAAGAAAAATACTACGGCTATACAGTTTGCAAATTTATAATAACATAAACTTTTACTTAAGAGCAAAATCCCGGTGAAGAGATCAAGGCTCTTCCCTCGTCGAATGAGGTGCAGGATATTCCTGACCGAATATCTCTGTGCAAAGCAAAAGATTCGACTATAACGCCACAATATCTAATATTTGGTTCCTATAATGTGTTTTAGGTTTATTATTTTTGCATTAATCCGAATCAATGCAATCCCATCAAATATAGATAATCATATTACCTAGTATCTTCTCATACAATCACAGAAAAATATGAAAAGAAAATAGAATGTACATATACACGATCCGCATTTGCCACAGGCCCCGGATCTTCACCTTAAGGTTACTTAACTTACGGCAGAGCGAGGGCAAGGCTAGCGCGAGTGCAAAACGTATATAGTATTTATTTATATATCATATATATCACTATATATATCATCGCAGGCAGATAATCAACATTACAGGAAAGCGATAAATATCATCACAACCAGGTAATCACATTACAAGCAAGTAATGAACATCACAGAATAGAAATGGTCGGATCATCTAGGAATCCCGCTTTTTGCTCGAGCCACAAATGAAATGCGAAGTTCCTCGGTCGTGTGAACATCCCGTGCGCAGCCAAAAGCAGACCCCTACGAGTGCGGCAGGCTACCAAGCAACCCAAGAAATGAGGCAACCCAACATCATCATCATGAGAGGGTCACCCGACACTTTTTCGAATCCGGTGACTTAAGGACTCCTCCGCGGGACTATCCTATACCCCGTGCAAGCGCGGAAAGCAACCCGCCAATTCTAGACTCGAGTGACCCGATTTCAGCTCCTTGAGATGGCCACCCGCTGCAATCTAGAATCCGGTTGCTCGTGCGCTTCTACGCAAGGTAATCCTAAACCTGTATTATACAACAGAGACAACGATCACAATCTGATCATGTCCCGACAAATAATAATATAACAATCGGTGACTACAACCATATGTGAACCGCTAAGTCCCAAAACAAAGAATATACATATAGCAGAAACGGTGGTCACAAGTTGGAGCTCATCTAGAACAAATGAATATACAAGATGACTATAAGCATGAATGGAAATAACAGTTATCGCAACATCACACTTCCGCACGGGGGCTATTCATTTCGTGACAATCCACTATATTCCAACAATGCTATATATCAACATATATCAACTACAATCACAATAACAAATGCGCAACCACGTCTAATTGATCACATAGCAATTAGGCGATGTTTACCAACGCATATCCTTATTATATCCGTGTTCAAGCCGACTAAATCAAACAATTTGATTTAGTCGATTCGATCCATGACATTAGAATTCATAAACCGCGAGATCGCTTACTTGAAATTCCAAAAACTGAATTTCAAGTTTATCCCGGCAACGAAAATTGCTTAATTTTTGCGTGAAATCGAACCACGATAACCCCGTAAAACCTCACACTATATGAACCTTGATTCGGCCCCGAAACTGAGCTGAATCAGGGGCGGATCAGCCCCGCATCAGGGCCGGATCAGCCCTGGAACAACCCAAAATCGGGGTTGATTCAGCCCCCGGTGCGGGGCTGAATCGGCCTCGAATCGAGCTCAAATTGGGTAGGTTCGGGTTGTCATGAGCTTACTCTAAATTCTTGGTCCGAACCAAGAATCTGATAGCTCCGGCACAAGCAAAAATAAGAGCTTTTCGTGCAAATATTTAAAACTAGTTTTGAAAATTTTGGGTCTCAAGAATTCCAATGTCACCAAAACAAGTTGTAGTCTTTTGGTATGGCTCTAATACCATGGTTGGAATGTCAGGCACCTCTAGTAGGGTCTAAAGCGTGGCGGAAGCGGTAATTTTACAAATCTAGAGAGTTATAGCAAACCCAAACCAAAAATCAAACCAAACTACTAAACTTATCGCTAAACTAGTAAGCTAAAAATAAGAGTTGACGGACTACAACCTTTGTAGCGCGTTAGCCACCTCTCCTTGGACTCCAGCTAAACTCCACGAAGCCCAGAACAAGCTTCCTCGACGATCTCCTCATCCAAGATGATCCACCTTGAAATAACTCCAATGCAAGCTTTAGCATCAAATTGATCTCATCAAAATGACACAACCTACTAATTAAACTTGCTAAGAATGATTAGTAGAACATGTAGAATAATTAGCTCACTTAATTTTTCTCTTTTCTTTTCCTTTCCTCACTTGAAGAAAAAATCAAGAGGAGGAAGAAGAAGCATGGAGGAGATAAAAAAATTTAAGAAGATAAGGTTGAGTAAACATATGAACTAGAAACAAAAACGAGTCATTCCAAATAATGACTCACACAAATGGGTTATAAAAAGAATCATCTCATAAATTCTACAACCATGACGTATTCTCATTTCTTTCATATAAGCCTTATACTCCAATCATACATGTATCAACATACATATCTTATTATTTATATCAAATATAAATATTAATTAAAGAGAAGAAAATAATTAAGTGAGCATGATATTAGTTAATATATATAAATATCAATATATAAATATATATATATAATTATTAAATCAACACCCGATTTAATAATCTGGCTATATCATATATATACCGGCTAATATCAACAAACACCTGATTAAAATACGTGTATCAAATACATGTGTTTAATCGAACACTTGCACGTATCCTTATACGTGTCCTATATCGTTTCGCATGTACTGGGATGTAAGTCCACGGTAGCTCCCCGGCCGTCTAACAGATGCCAAATGCGGAACAAAAACTTTTTACAAATGGCGCTATAGTGTACTATAACCTGGATCTGCCATTAAAGCTAAACTAACAAACTACAAAGTGGGTAGAAGAGTTATACCGAACGATCCGAGTCCTTCGGTCTTCAACCATCATCCCACGCTTTGTTGCGGCTGCTCCGATCTCCTGAATCTCCAGTCTTCTCGTCCAGGTGGCACCACGTCGACGGATCTTTAAACGGGCTCCCGCCTCTGAACCGAGGCAACTCGGTCGTCAAGTTTGCTAAAAGAGACGACCAAGATGATGTAGAGAATGAGTAGAACACTTTGTCTCGTTACGTCCAAAGCTATGGACGAACGGTTAATGAAGTTGCCATTTGAATCGGGTAAATGAGAAGTTGGTATATGAAACTATCATGAACCACAACTAAAATCTTTTTTCCAAATCAACAACCCTATCTCCTCAAGAGAGGGGGCCGGCCAAATATATGGAGGAGGGGTGAGTGTAGGAGGAGGGAGTGGTGACCACAACAACATGATACTTATCATAACACCTTGTATGAACACATTAATGAACAAATGAATCATCAAGCCTAGTCACCATCCTAGTCATCAAAGCATTTAATGAACAAATGAGTCATGAAGCCTAGTCACCATCCTAGTCATCATCTAGAAGCTTCCACACTCATCTCAAGAAAAGTTAAATCCGTATTTAACCGAATGTTAAATACGGTCGATAGAAAACTGGAAACTGGCAACTTCCAAAAGCGATCCCGAAACGAATTTCAGGATAACCCCGTAACAGTATAAACATACCCGCATTTGTATTACGACTGAATACAAATGCATCTGAGACAAAGATATTATATCTACACGGTATAATACTCGGATCCGGCTTAAACCAAAGCCGACCAGTATTATCTGCCCGAAAAATGACACGTGCGAAAACGTACGTGCATTTTTCGAACCCTGCCATAAAACCATACGGCCTCTACAACGTTTCGCCCGAACTTGGAAAAGTGTTTATGGGGGACTCTAATGACTCATCAACACACAGGCACTGGGTATAACCACTAGCACGTCAGAGGTACGAGCTGTACGTAACGTTTGCCTATGTATTAATTGGAAGGGAAGCTGACGAGCGAACTCATCTCTAAACCCTACTGAGCCTAACAGTGACAATATACATACAGTCCGGTCCGTTCGTCTATGAGTATCGCATATCTGCCTAGGGGCTGGTAACGTCAGACCCCCATTAGCGGTATAAGTCGTGTTAGAGAGTAGCCCAGAACACCCTGAGATACTACTGGAGTACCTACCAGTGATCTCCTACCTAGGCCGAGGGCTTTGTGTAATGGCTCTCCTAGACACAGCACGATCTCACCCCCAATACCGGGAGAGACGAATCCCCTGCTGATCCGCTCACTTGCCTCCATGTGGCTCGGGACTGTACCCAAAAAAGACCTGTTTGCACGACTCCATTGAGCCGTGGTAGGATAGAAATCAAAGCACAGTGGGAACTCACACGAGACAAATGACGACCTCAGGTCGATGATCTAACCTATACACATGTCACCAGGGAACTGCTATCTGACGATATGTATAATACCAACTAGCATATTCCCGGCGAGTCATGTCCGGTATACTCATAACCCAATGAGCACCTGTATATATCTTAGGTGATCCTACTGACACCAGTGGCTTGTGAGACCGGCCACCGCCCCTCGTCGGGGACTCGACTGTATACACTAATCTACTCTGGAGTATCGATGCCCTATCTCGAAACTCCCACGACTAGGGACTCTTTAAGGATGTGCTTACAGACTTCAGCTCCCACGTATATGATCACCATCATACTGCTGGTAGTCAAGCAATAATCCTATGGGCTCTATCATCATGCAATAGTGAACTAAAGCATGTATACGATGATAAAGATAAACCAGATAGCAAACTATCATCTCGAGCAAGACTGTCATATCGGTATAGGTCCTGCCTCAATCATTGCAATCACGTACCTGCGATCCAATAATTGACTTTGAGGGCACTATCTCCAACAATCTCCCACTTGCACTTAAGGCTAATTATTGCGATGTCGTATACTCACAGCCCATGTGATACCGAACATCCAACTCCTCTACTAATCAGTTTCACAAAGCTAGTTTGTAAAACTCTTGTGTTCGAGAAATAGCCTCAGTGAGTTGATCCGCCTTGATGTTTCTTTCTATGTCTCTCTTAATCTCAAGTTCGCGGAGAAAACCATCTCCCGAATTGAGTAATACCTGTTTTAGAATATGTCTGAATATCTGATGGGACCTAGTTCATAAATGAACTCCAAATCCAAACTTCTTAGACATTATTGATAACTGAACCTAATCAGTATCCAGCACCAAGCCTCCCACAGTATCCTCTTGGACCACCTGTCCATAATACTGTCCCTCATCAGAGGGAAAAATATAACTCTGACAATCACTCTGTCATCCATGTCACATTTGAAGCCTGGAATGATAACCGTCTCCCGAAGGAGGCTGTCGCCATCAAATCCGTAGAACATGCACTTATGTTCTAAAACTGCTTCCTTATGTTTCTTCAGGATTGGATTAATATAAACTTATCGCATCTAGTGCAAAAAACAACATCTGGAGTGGTACTTGACATCTCATGATTGACTCAATTGCCTAAGCAAGTGATCTGCCAATCATGCACATCCCTCTCCCCTTTAGTCTCTAAGACACCTTTTGAGAAGGTGATTCCATCACCTGCAGGTACACCACCATGCCAGGAGTCATCTATTCTAAAATATCATTAGAATATTGTCAAAATACCCATATTGGGAAACTACCCAAATCTAGATCTAAAACCATAGATCTAGTAACCAGAATGTCTGATATTATATCCATATCCTTTGTGAAGAAACAACTGTGTGATAACCACAGTACAACCGATCGTAGTATAGGAATTTTAGTGTCATCCAAATACCAGGACATCACACCCTACTACCTTCTTAACAGATCCATCTCCTATTCTGATGAAGTCAAACCCATGACTTTCACATCAAAAATAGATGATCTATCTCCGCTATATTTGCTCAAGTCTATAAATAGACATAAGCTACTTGCCCACTATGCTTCCGCTGCTCCCACTGACTACGACAACCCTCTGGCAGAATAATATATACGTCCACTTCTAAAACTAGTTTAGAACGACGCTATACATATCCTCCTGTCGGGTCTCATAGTCTGGAACAACAGTAGTGTCAAGTCTGGGTAAACAAGAACCTCCCTGTCACCGTCCTTGAGGCTACCGGAGTACCTCTCGGGTGTCTGAGGTTACCCACCATGTTTGCGGAGTGGCTATTGGAATGTCAAACCTGATTGAATATATTGGTCCTATTAAATTTTCCGTAATCGTTTGCTGTTCTGGAATCACTTCCAGTTCTACCATACTCCCACTACTGTTTTCTGAAAAAGTCCATTTTAATAAAACCGTGGCGAGTCAAGAACAATATCACTATTGATCTTCCAGATGGTAGAAATGTCAACCCTCGTCAAAGCCAGGGTCAACCCACAAACTGCCATTACAGAAACGTGCCTTGATTTATCCAGTGTCTGGTTTTAAGCATAAGCTGGACAACTCCCCGTATCTTAACATCGTTAAGATATGAACCATTCTATATACAATATAGAAATAGAGGCACTAATTTAATTGGAACCAGATTCAAATTATGCAGCTGTCTCCAGTGCATATCAACTTAATGGAGAGAGGCTAATCAGCATTACTCAACTTAGGAATCCATCCAATTATGAGTAACCTGAAAGAGAAACAAGTTTCTCAAAACCATTACTATCATCTGAATACCAATCACAAGAATCTATATCTTCAATCTCTTTGAAGAATCCCGATACTTGTGACACCTGGTTCTCTACTTTATTCTTATACCCATAACTTCTCAAAACTTGGACATTGTATTTCTACGAAACACTTGTCTAAAAACTAGAGAAGTCATAAGTAAACAGAACATAGTACGAGAACCTACCCCTTTGTCCTGACGGACACTGGACAACATACAATACTCTGTATAAGTCCGCTGAGTTTGAATAACTCAAAACCTGTGCATCGTAGGTTGAAAACTGTACCCAGGCGATTTCCTCAAATATCACCAATTACAACGAATTCCGATATAATGAGGATGATCACCTAATTCCTAATAACTTACTCCCACTCATCATCTGTAAAAACCATACAGATATGAGAATGAAACCTGGTAAATACATACCCTGGAGTAAGTATCTAATCGGGAAAACAGTTTTCTTTTAACAATGCGCAGTGAAACTGAAACATTAAAATGTCTCGTAGGGGTATCCTGGTATTCCTAGTAATACCTCTTCCATAATCCTATTCATGACTGTAACCGTATATTTCCTTGCCATCTCTCCAAATTCCTTTATTTGTCTTTAGTCGTTACCTTCTGTACACCATCGTTAGGCTAAATGGTTTTCTTCCTTCCTTACCGTTCAGCACTAGCATATGGTTTGGAAGAAGACTATCCAGTAAGCATAATAGGTGTACTCTCCTAATCCTAGGAGTACTCATAACTTGAAAGAAGGTGATGATAAAAGACAACTGAATAATACCTTATTCTATTTCTCCCGAACTGGGAAAAAAGCAAAGGTGAAATAGGAGTGGCGATGAAGTAAGCGGTTTGGTCGTGAACGATAGCAGTCGTAATTTACTTTGCCATCTTTCTAATCCCTTTATCTTGTCTTTACAACCTTCTGCACACCCTACTGTAGGGTTCCTAGGCACACTTGTGAAGGTTCATAAAGTATCAAACATGCCCGAATAAAATTTTACATGTGCCGAAAAACCCAAAGACGGGATCTTTGCTAGATTATTAGGGTTTAGCATGCAAGATAACATCTTTAAAGCTAAGTGTGGGGGATTACAACCTTTGTAGTCCGCTCCTTCGCTTCACAAGCTCCGAGTAGAAGTCCCTTCGCCGCGATCCACGATCTCCCGGACTCAAGAGAGGCTCCACGACTCGAACGATCCATGCTAGCTTGAAGTGTTCCGATTCTCCGATGATCTACGTCGAAGTTGCTATAACCCAAGCTTTCTCACTCTAAAGAGATGAGCACCCTAATCTAATGGGCTAGATTAGAGGAGGATGATGGAGTAGTATTTATGCTATCCTTTTTAATTCACTTTCTCATAAGAAATCATCACAAAAGGAATTTCTAGTGAGCTCTCTCTCAAAAACTAAAGAGAGAAGAAGATGAAGAATGAAGAGAATAATCCTTTTGTGATGAATAGTAGATAAATGTATATGATTGATTATGGAACCATGGTCAAGGATGAGAGGCTAAAAGTTTGTAGAGAATAAACTAGAGTTAGGGTTTGATTAGGTTAAGGATAAGTATCAACCATAATATCTTAACCAAGACAAAATAGAATCCTTCTAGAATGAACAAGAAGGAGCTAACCCTAAGCAAACCCTAATCCCTTTTTATCATCCTTAAACATATTTCATAATAAATCATATCATGTCACAATAATATATATCACATATATATTATATATTTGCAACAAAAGAAAATAATAAAATTAACATATATCGCATATATATCAATGTATTAATCCGGTGAGAAAATGAAATAATAAAGCGAGCCAATATTAGATAATGTAATACAATATATCATATATATCATTATACATTAAATCATCGAATCAACACTTGATCCGACGATCCGGCTATATAGAATATAACCGATTAATATATCATGTACCGATTCATCGAATCAACACTTGATCTGATGTCCCGATTCATATCTAAATATCGCGAGAATATAATATGGTATCTCATATCGTATTATCTTCGGTCCTGCACATATCACATATGTGCCTTTACTCCTTTTTGCCTGATCCAAGAAACCTCTGTGTAGGACTCTAAAGAATCGTCAATACGCCGGTAGTAGGTGATGATCATATCAAACACCCACAAGCTGCAAGCGATCAGCTAAACGTAACAGCCACCCAGGTATTGAGCGATCAGAAGATCAACAAGCTAGCATGTCCGTTATCCTGTGAATCCAATCAGTAACACTCCCGTACAGTCTGGTCTGTTCGTCTGATATGTCGCATATCAAGTCTAGGGGTGGTATACGTCAGACCCCAGTAACTGATAAATCGTGTCGATGCGAGGCTCATAACAGGTCGAGAAACTACTGGTAACACTTACCAGTATATCTCTATATCAGCCCTGGCCAGGGACTTCCAATTATAGCCAATCGAACACAGCACAACATCAACTCCCTATACCGGGAGAGACGAATCCCCTCCTATCGCTCATTGCCTCCATGTGATTCGGGATTGTACCCAAAAGCCACCGTTTTGCACGCCCTCTTGGACGTGGTAAGGTGGAAATCAAAGCACAGTGGGAATCACACAAGACTCTATGACGATCTTGGGTCTACAGACTACCCTGTACCAGTGTCACCGGAGAACTGCCATCTGACGTGTGGTATATCACCATCTGGGAGTTCTCGGCGAATCCGTCCAGTGTACCCAGTCTCCACTGAGCACCCGTACACCATCCTTGATGTCAAACACCGATGGATATGGGATCATCCATCGCCCATCATATGGGTCAAGATGCGTATACGCTAGTCTACTCTGGTGTATCGATGCCCTGTCTCGATATACCCTCGACTAGGAACTGTTATAAGATGTACTCATCGACTACTATGGCACCACTAGTATGATCTCATCATAGTCCCAGTAGTCGAGTACAGATCCTAAGGGCTTTATCAACATGTGAGAGTAAGACAGTAAACCAATACAAGTTAACATGTTAAGATAAAGTGAAACCAAATAGCATACTATCATGACGAGCAAGAAAGTCCTCTCTGTATATATCCAAGCATCCATCATAATATACATCATATGTACAACAATGGCCTCTAGGGCGTATACATAACTAACAATCTCCCACTTGCACTAAGGCCAGCTGCTGTAGTATCTCATACCTAGCATCCCGAATAATCTCTCAAACTGTATCTAGGGAATGGCCTTCGTGAGTGGATCCGCAGTGTTATCCTTCGTATCTACTCTCCTGACCTCGATCTCCCGGCGATCAACTATCTCCCTGATCAGGTGATACCGCCTCAGAATATGTCTGGACTTCTGATGGGATCTGGGTTCCTTGGCCAAAGCCACAGCTCCATTGTTATCGCAATACAGAGGTAATGGATGTTCAATGGATGGAACCACACCAAGTTCAGTGATGAACTTCTTCATCCAGACAGCCTCTTTGGCAGCATCGTTGGCAGCGATGTATTCAGCCTCTATCGTCGAGTCTGCAACGGTATCCTGTTTGGAACTCTTCCAACATACCGCCCCTCCATTGAGGGTAAAGACAAATCCCGAGTGCGACTTAGAGTCGTCCTTATCACTTTGGAAGCTGGAATCGGTAAAGGACTCCTCCCGGAGTTCTCCGTTACCATACACCAAGAACATGTCTCTAGTCCTTCGTAAGTACTTGAGAATGTTCTTCACAGCTGTCCAGTGACTCTCTCCAGGATCTGCTTGATACCGACTCACTACACTTAGTGAGTATGCAATATCGGGTCTGGTACATAGCATCGCATACATGATAGAGCCTACTGCCGAAGCATAGGGTATCCCTTGCATGCGAGCTCTCTCCAAATCAGTCTTGGGAGACATCTCTTTGGAGAGAGTGAGTCCAGAGATCATGGGTTGGTTCCCACGCTTGGATTCTTCAATACTAAACCTCTTTAGTATGGTGTCAATGTACCTGGATTGGGACAATCCCAGTATCCGTTTGGATCTATCTCTATAGATCCTAATCCCCAATATGCAGGAGGCATCACCTAGATCTTTCATTGAGAATCTTTGTGATAAGAAGAGCTTGACTGATTGCAGCATAGGAATATCATTTCCTATCAAGAGTATGTCATCCACGTACAATACGAGGAAGACAACCTTACTCTCTGCTACCTTCTTATAGATACAAGGTTCATCTATGTTTTTGATGAAGTCAAACTCTTTGACTACTACATCAAAACAGATGTTCCAACTCCGCGATGCTTGCTTTAACCCATAAATGGATTTAAGCAGTTTTCACACTTTTCCGCTGCTCCCACTATCTACGAAGCCCTCTAGCTGAGTCATGTACACGCACTCTTCTAAATCACCATTTAGAAAGGCGGTCTTAACATCCATTTGCCAGATTTCGTAGTCATGGTAGGCAGCAATGGCAAGTAAGATTCGGATGGACTTAAGCATAGCCACTGGAGAAAAGGTTTTGTCATAATCCACACATGGTCGTTGACGAAAACCCTTTGCTACAAGTCTAGCTTTGAAAGTCTCAACTTTTCCATCTACACCAAATTTCTTTTTAAAAATCCACTTGCTCCCAATGGGTTTTACCCCTTCAGGAGCATTTTCCAAAATCCATACTTTATTGGTGTACATGGATTCCATCTCAGATCGCATTGCATCCAGCCATTTCACAGAGTCACCACTCGTGATGGCCTGCTCGAAACTAGTCGGGTCATCATCTTCCATTATGCAATTCTCGCTTCCACCATCAATGAGAAAACCGTAGTATCTCTCAGGTGGATGAGGAATCCTGCTAGATCGGCGGAGAGACTGGGGTTCGTCGGCTACTACTGAATCCTCTGGTTCAACCAAGTCTTCTGTTATAGTTTGTGTTGCTGGAACCTCTTCCAGTTCTACCTCAATGCCACTATTCTGTTTCATAAGAAAACCTTTTTCTAAGAAAGTGGCATGTCGAGAAACAAACACCTTTTGTTCCTCGGGGTGGTAGAAGATATACCCTTGTGAATTTTTGGGATATCCTACAAACCTACATAAGACAGATCTTGTCTCGAGTTTGTCCGGATTTTGTGTTTTGACATAGGCCGGACAACCCCATATCTTAATATAATTAAGATGTGGTCTCTTCCCTTTCCATATCTCATATGGAGTGGTAGGCACAGATTTGGTAGGAACTCTATTCAATAGTTCCATGGCTGTCTCAAGCGCATACCCCCAAAAGGAAATAGGTAACTCAGCTGTGCTCATCATAGATCGCACCATATCTAATAGGTGCGATTTCTTCGTTCCGATACACCGTTTTGCTGTGGTGTATAAGGAGGAGTAAGCTGAGAGAGAATCCCATTCTCTTTTAGATAATCTAGGAATTCATTGCTTAAGTATTCACCTCCTCGATCAGATCGAAGAATCTTAATACTCTTGCCCGTTTGATTATCTACTTCGTACTTATATTCTCTGAATTTCTCAAAAGCTTCAGACTTGTGTTTCATCAGGAATACATATCCGAATCTTGAGAGATCGTCAGTGAATGTAATGAAGTAGGAAGAACCGTTCCTGGCATGCGTAGACATGGGACCACATATATCACTATGTACCAGTCCTAAGAGTTCAGTAACTCTTTCTCCGTGTCCACTAAACGAAGCTTTGGTCATTTTTCCTTTGAGACATGAATGGCAAGTATCATAAGATGATAATTCGAACGGATTCAAATAACCATCCTTATGTAACTTAGCCAGTCGTGTCGCAATGATATGACCAAGTCTACAATGCCACAAGAAGGATTCGTTCATTTCTGAACTCTTCCTCTTGTGTGTGTTTTGTATATTGAGGACTGTATTTTGATTTAGAATGAATATGCCATTATGTAACGAGCCTGATGCAATCAACTTTTGATCTAGGAATATGTTCATAACATTATCCTGTACTACAAAATTATATCCTTCTTTACTTAATAAAGAAACTGATATAATGTTGCACATCATGTTCGGTATATAATAGCATTCATTCAAAATCAGTGTATCACCACTTGGTAATACTAGGTGATATTCGCCAACTGCTTTGGCTGCAACATTTGCATTGTTCCCTACTTGAACGGAATGATCACATTTTCCCAGTTCTCTACCTTTACGTAGCCCATGTAACAATTTACATATGTGGGATCCTGATCCGGTATCCAATACCCAGGACGTAGGGTGAACTGAGAAACAGTTCTCAATAACTAACACACCTGAAGAAGATGCATCAACATGCATGTTCTTTTGGGTGGCTTGAGAATCCAGATATTCTTCTATTCCCTGTTCAGTCTTATAACTCTTATAAGAAAGAACGGATCCAATGTTCCCCTGCTCAGTATAATAAGCGGGTTCAGTCAATACATCCATATTATTATCTTGATTATGGCCTGACATGGTCGCTACCTGGAGAGAGAGAGAGAAGAAAACACTTTAGCGTATGCTCTTGCAAGATTAGATTGGTTATTATCTTATCTAATCAGGATGTCTCCCACTGTTTTTATCAAATCTACCTTCAAACCCTAAAAGGTAAGATTAGCCGGGATTAATTACACCCTACAATTTCGTCAATCTTTCAGCCAGATCAGTATCGGTACTTTGAGGGAGGTTCCCCGTGCTTTCGCACGGACCTAATTAAAGTAAACCTTGTTTTCCCAGAGGCGTAACCCCGTTAACACTTTTCTAGACACCTACTTGATCGACTAATTGTCCTGTGTAAAACTCTCCCAGGAGTAACTCTTACTCGCAGTGGGTATCGGGATCTAACTATCTCATAGAAGGTATGCAATCTCATTGCAAATTTCAACACTTGAAATTCCCGATAATGCTTTTACCCCTAGCGTGCTATGACCTTGACGCATGCCAAACAACTTCCGCTAGTCAAGTTCAACCCGTATATTTCGTGATTGAATTAAACCCACCCGTACGACCCTTGACGCATGCCAAACAACGACGTACGAATACCCTAATCCAATCGCATCTCATGCTACAGATAAGTAATAATCAGCTACCGTACACTACGCCTTGACGCATACCAAACTACCGTAGCACGAATACTAAATATTACTTATCTGAAATGACGGAGGGCTACGCAGGTTTTCAGAAAACCATGAGCGTAATGAACTTGATATCGTTGTAGAATCATGTGATCTTTTGAAATGGAGTGTTTTTTAGGCTTTCATTAGTTTTGCTAAAGAGGTCACTCCCGGTGAAGGGATCTCGTCTCTTTCCTCATCGAATAAGGTGCAGGACATATCATATATATCACTGTGCAAAGCAAAAACTCTAAAAGCAATCAAAAGACAAATCGAGTTTTGTAGCATCTGCCAGTTTCGCTAAAGAGGTCATGATCAGTCGAAAATACTGTATTTCTAACACGGCAATTTCCCTACCTTTTGCAGTCAAGTAGAGGTATCCGGTATTCATATCACACATATTTGTAAAATACATGCAAAATACTGAAATACTTGTACTGTATACTAAAACTAGCACTTTTAGGGAAATTGTGTGTGTTTCATGGCATCGCATCATCCTTGTATTGCGCAACTCTTGTCTCGGTGAAATTGTGCAGGAAATTCCAGAAGCAGGGCCTAATTGGGAAATGAACTAATAAAAGACACACCAATTCAAAGGCTAAAGATCTGGAGCAATACAGAAGGCTAAATGAGATTTCACATATTGGATAAAAGCCCACCAGTCAGCCCAAGTATTACCATATAAAGAGAAACCATCAAGGCCATCAAAGGGCCGCGGATCCGCGGCCCAAGCCCCCTTGTCGCGGTGGATCCGTGGCCAATTAAAGAGATCACTGTGTGAAATTTCATCACATGCTCAATTATAACGGCCAAAGCTTCCAAACGACCCCAGAAGCTCCACGTGGCATCTCTAGAAGGCTCGGCTTAACAAATTCTTGGAGGGAAATTCAAAATTTAAAGCTTAACTAACTTTTTGGAGGGAAATTTAAATTATTTGATAACTAACTTGTGGGGGGAATTCAAATTTCAATTCTAGATCTAAGATTTGGGAGGTCTATAAAAAGGAGCCTAGATCTAGAGGGGAAATGGTTCAAGAATCACCACCATCTTCAACCCACAAGTTTAGTGACAAAAGCTTGTGCCAAATTCAATCCCCATCCTCAATTCAAAATCAAGATCAAGATCCCGAGATCAATTTGAGCAAGAGAGCCTTCAACCTTTAGCAAGCGACGCCGGATTCCAACGGAGCAAGAGATCCACGCCGATCCGCGACTCAAGGAGCCGAGCGAAGCTGAAATCGACGATCTAGTTCCTTCCTTTTGTAAATTCAAGAGAGTTGTAATGAAATTTGTTGATAAATAAAGGTGAATTTTCTATACTCTTGCTTATCTTTTAATTCAAGCATAATAATTAGAATTCAATTTGTGATTGTGTTTGTGATCATGATGTTTGAGTAATCTCCGCTCGTGTAGGAGTTGTGACGATCTTTAGATGATGATGATTTAGATATTTCTACAATTCTTAAATCCTATAATGTTTGAAAATTCTAGTTAATCAAATGATTAATGACCTAGTTTCGAGATGATGCTTTCTTGATCGTGTTCACTCGAAACTAGGGAACAACTATTAAACATTTGATTAATTAGAAGCTAGAATTTGAATGCGATCCATCGAAAGGACAAAGGATTGGTTGCGAAATCCCTAATTTTCCCGCACGATCCTTAAACCTCGATGAATTTTGCATCGATCTAGTATCAATTCATTAATGGATAAGAATTAGTAATCTTTAGATCTCATCACATCTATAGATCTGATCTACTCCTACGAGCCATACTTCTAATCTTGATTGTTGGTTGGAAATTATCACACATCCCAATTCTTGCTTTTAATGTCTTTTCTAGATCTAGATTTTTCTTATTTCTTGATCTTTAAATGCAAATCATGAATCGTTTTCTTTTCTTTGCCCTAAATTTTCAACTCATCTAATTCGGAAATTGAACGGAACTCACTTTCCCTGTGGACGATCCGCACTTATTAACGCGCTACATCCGACACCGTTATTGATTGCGGTCAAAATAATTCTTTTGGTTGTGATTTCTAAAATCTATTTTCTCAAAAACACTACACAATCGGAAAATCATCAAATCAAAATGGCGCCGTTGCCGGGGATCGTGTGCTATTTGTTCATTTTTTGAAATTTGAGTTGAAAAGTTTATTCCATCTAAAAATTTTAAAGATCAAAACTCGCGCAACATACTAATACTTGTTGTTGTGGTTAATTGCAAGGAGATCTGGAGCTTACTGTGAAATTGGAAAATTATTTGGAGAATTCCAGATAGCTCAGGAGCTGAACATGAGCATTACCAAATTTTTCAGTGCAGAGAGGAGCTTAAGGCGTGGCGGAACCGCGGCTATTGGCGACTTGTGCGGCGGAAGCGCGGTGGAATGAGGGCTTCTTTGTAAAATTTTCATCTGGTAATTTCTAGCTTTCTTATCTCCTTCCTAAAATCTGCTCCAATTAACATTTCGTGCAGGTTTCTTTGCAAATAATCGCTGCGCCGCAAAAAGCAAAATAAAATTTGTGCGTGTTTTTGATTTTGTGGTTGTTTGCATATTAATACGGAAATTAAGGGGCACAGCCAAATCCAGATTAGGTGGGGAGTTCATTACCCTTCCTAGGCCCCAAAAATTACAAACCTGCATCCGCATTACCCTCATTAATTAAAAAATATCTAAAGATGACTCTAAGGACCGTCGCGCTCACTTAGGACAGAAGAAGGCCGTGGGTAATTCATTGCTTATCCGCGTTTCTCTTGTGGTGCCTAGGAAAGTGTGTCGAAGGCTAGTGGTTACTTAATTAGGCCCACTACTTACGTAGTGGAGAACCTCCCACTTACCTGGCACTTACCTGGCCACAGGAGGGACAAAGAGGCAGTGGAGGATTCTATCCTGCGTCTTGTCTTCTGGCAGTTAGGAGCGGTCTAGAGATTGGACCTAGGTGACCATAGATTTTTAGGGTATTGCTTGTTGCATCATATTTTCAAAATCCGTATCATTTTTCAAAACAAACACTGTCACGCCCCGCTTCCTAGAGTACGCAGGATTGGGCACGTGACATAGCCAACCATGCTACCTGTGGGTAGGAAGTATCCATCCACAGTCACATTACGGCTGTAGAGATATCAAGAACAAGATAATAACTAATCTAACACATGTCCAAATCCATAATAACAAGAGTCAATAAACAATAAGTGCGGAAGCAAATGATCCAATACAATAAATAAATAGTACGTCCCATAATGCGGGCTCACATCTGGAAATGAAATGAAATAAATGAACTAATCACTATAGGACTCACAGATCAGCCTGCTGGCTGAAGTACTCCTGGTCGGTCGTCGACAGTGGTAAGGAATCTGGGCCATGCAAAACCCAGACGTCAGCGCGTCATGTCAACCAATAATATAATATGAACATGGTAATAAGCAATGCAGGGATGAACATGAATAAAGCAGTACTATGAAATAACAGTGCAGGGTAATGTGCAGTGGTAACTAAACTGTCCTATCAGGTTTCTACTCTAAAGTCTTTGAAATCAATTGATGACTCGTCGATGTAACTCAATAGTATCCCGTGCGTGCCCGGGACCACGGTCAAGATTCTCGGGGCTGAATCCGAGACGTGCCGCTAGGCAGTAACAAGTAGCAGGATGGGCGAGTGATGTCAGTATCATCACTCCGGGGCTGGCCAAGCCCGTAAGACTGATCAGAACAGGTAACGAACTGTTGAGTTACAAGTCGGTTTCACCTTTGATTTCCCCATACCCCCAAGTTATGTATGTCAGGTCAGGTATTCAGTAATCAAGAACTAATGCCAACACAGGATCAGGTAACAGCAGGTTTGTCTGGGTAGACAACAGGAATGGTCCATGAGGACCCCAAGTCAGGTTTGTTGGCATTAGGCATGAGATCAGGTAACAAGTCAGGTCATGGTACATCAGGTTGAGTTGGTAGTAAAGGGTACCATGTCCGGTGCATCGGTATGTATATATGTCATGTGTATCAAGGTCGGGTCAATATGAGATGCAATCGAGGGTGTGCTCACAACAGGTATATCATCGAATAAGGAATAACAGAAGGAATTTAAAGTAAACAGCAATAATAGTTCATTTAATCACAATGGTGCTTTGTATTATCTTATTAACAGATTCGAGCACCCTTGGGGTGCAATAATCACAAGGTAGTGCAATATTAATGACAGAAAGTAGTGAAGATATAAGTGTACGACTATCGTCCTTTAAATAGCAACATGATTAACCGGTAGTTTCGTTATTAGGTTAACAGTGGCATAATACGGTTTAGGTTGTCGTATCATGATATTTATCATATTACGTCCAATCGAGAAAATAACTACACTAGTTAATATTTGTAAGTTTTATGAGTCAATCATACTTAATTAGGATAACATAGCATGTAGCAAGTAATACTTGTCTCGACGGTTCGCGAACCGGGGAAAACGGACGTAGCGTCGGCGGAAAAACACGCGACGGACGTACGGTTCACGAATCGAGTCCAAACAACGAACAGCGGAACCACACGGACTAGAGTACTTCGCTGGAGAGTCGGGTCAAGTCGTCGGCACGGCCGGAATCCGGCGAAATGTCAAAACAGCGACGAATTAGCAAAATACAACACAAAGCGAGAATCGACCAGAGAAGGGATACATGAAGGGAGATGGTGAAGAGAGGCTTACAGGGATGGCACGGGTGTCAACCGCGACGGGTTCGACGGCGATGGGGCGCCGGCGATGCAGCGACGGCGGCAGTCAAGGCTGGAAGTTGCTGGAGGTCGCTGGAATGGGATGGTGCGGTGAGTAGAGGAGGTCCTGGCCTGGTCTGGATCGTAGGGGGAAGAGGAGGTGGTCGGCGGTGCGCTGGCGACGACGACGAGGCGCGATCTCCAGCGAACAGGGTTTGGTGTTAGGGTTAGGCTCGGGTTCAGTTGCAGTCCGGCGAGGGAAGAAGGAGGAAGATGAAGAGGTCGGGACGAGGGTGAAGGGAGGAAGTCGACGTCGTCGGCGATGGGAGGCGGCGGTGATGGCAGCACAGCGGTGCAGGGCGGTGGCGTTGGCTGCAGCGCTGCAGGGAAGGAGAACGGAGGAAGGAGGAAATGGGGTGCGGTCGAGGCTGTGGAGGCGAGGATGACGGTGGTGGCGTCGTCAGCGCGGGGGCTGCGGCGGCGATGAGCACGGCGAGGTTAGGGTTCGTGGGTTCGTCGATTGTTTCTGTGAGGACGAGGGTCGTGGGGATTTAAAAAAGATAGAGAGAGAGAGAGATTGTTAGAGAGAGATAGAGAGATCTTAGGAGAGAGAGAGAGTGTGAGATTAGAGAGAGAGACAGAGAGGCGGAGAGAGAGAAGCGGAGAGAGAGGATTAAGAGGCGGGGCCCACGAGGGATTGGATGCTCGTGATTGGCTGGGAGTGGGTACGGGAAGTTTTAATTAAAATTTTAAAAGATTTGAAAGGATTTAAACGTTACAAATGAAACAGTAATATATATTATATAGTTTAGATTATTAAATTAAATGGGGATTTTGGCGCTAAATGAAACATTTCCAAATCGCGCCCGGATTGCGCCCAAATGTTTCAAATTCAAATTATAGGATTTTAAGCGAGTTCCAAATTTTAAAATGAGATGTCTTATGACTAAAATGCATGCCCCCAAGTCGGACACTTGCACGCGCGCGTAGCCGTCCAAACTTGCCCGTTTCGCCGAACGGGATGAAATCTCGACGCGCGGACGCTACCACGCGACTAGTGGCGACGAGTAGGCCAATATAGATATTTTTAATTTCATTTTAGGTGTTAAAATTTGTTATAGGCAAAAATGACTTAGCCGGTTAAAATTTTGCAACAAGAACCAAACAAGCAAGATAATTGAAATGAGCAATGTCTAACACTCAACCAGTAACAGAAATAGTATTATTGGGCTCGGGTGTTACAAACACCACACTCACTTCATTCCCCTAATTATAAATCACGCTGCCACTTGTACTAACCCCTTTTAGTGCAAGATAGGCTGGACACGGGATTCTAGTGCCCGACTTGTCCGCGTCCCCTCGATCGACTCCGAAGTCGGTATTTCTCCATTTACCTTTCTTTTACCTCCCACCACACCCACACCGATGGATCAGTCTCCATCAAACCTCTTTACCGCTACTCTGCCGCCGTCCGTTGGTGCGCAGATTCCACCCCGCATCTCTCTCCAAGAGAGGTGTTACCCTTTGCGAGGTCCTCTCTCGACCTGCTTATCCATTCCACCAGCCAACGGGGATAACTTTGAGATTAATCCCCAGTACATCAACCTTCTACCCAAATTCCACGGTCTCGAGACTGAAGACGCTTACGTTTTCATTACCAAATTTGAAAACGTATGCGCAATGATGGGTACATCACAACTTTCTGTGGATGCCATGCGTCTACGACTTCTTCCATTTATCTTGTGCGATTTAGCCGAGAAGTGGCTATATAACACCACCGCGCACTCCATCACGAATTGGGAAGAATTCGTTGCTGCATTCCTTAAGAAATTCTACCCGATGCAAAAGACATCTCGAATCCGTAGCGAACTCTATCAATTCTCCCAGCTTCCGGCTGAACCATTTTCAAAATACTTTGACCGATTCAAGGATCTTTTGGTTCAATGCCCACATCACGGCATCCCGAGATGGGAACTTTGCCGAATCATATATGAGGGCAGTAACCCTACCACTAAACAAAACCTTGAAAACATGTGTCAAGGCACCTTTATGACCAAGGATGATGGGGAAGCATGGAAATTTTTAGAAGAGTTCGCTGAAAAGTCACTTCAGTGGGAGACTGGAACCCAGCCATCGAGTAGGGGTGGCGTACACCAAATAGACGTGTCCATAGGTGTTCGAGCTGAGATGGCAGCAATGCAAAAGAAGCTCGACGCTATGGAACACAAATTCCTAGCAGCCTTCCTAAACCCACTGTCACTCCCCAAAACCGTTTGTGGGTGCTGTTCAGACCCTTCTCACTTAACAGAAGAATGTCCATTGAACTCCCAGTTTCAAGGTCTCGAGCATACCAATGCTGCATTCCAAAGACCTAGAAACGACCCTTTTTCTTCTACATACAATCAGGGTTGGAGGAATCACCCGAATTTTGCCTGGAACCAATCCCAAAACACAGTTCCAAACCCTAATCAATTCCAACGGGCTCTTCCTCCACAACAGCAACCACTTCACCTCACCCAGCACCCCTACCAGTCACAAAATTTCCAAAACCAGGTCAACACTCATGCACCTTCTAATCCTATGCAGTCGACCTGTTCTGACGACTTCTCTCAATTCGCTCAAACCATGAAATCACTCATGTCAAATTTCATGGAAGTGTCGGCCGAGGTTAAGTCTTCCATCGGTGAGATAAAGAAAAACTCAGCGTCCCAAGCTGAGAGTATCAAAACGATGGAAGCTGAAATTGCACGACTTAAGGCCGAATTAAGTGCGAGAGAAAAAGGGAAACTTCCGTCTCAACCCCTACCGAATCCTGGGCATTACAATGTAAATGCCATCACAACGTTGAGATCGGGAAGAATGCTGGATAACCATGTTGGGGAAGAAGTTGATGATACTGAAAATCCTATCAACGCCCCAGCTGAGATCTTTCCTCACACACACACTTCTACGTCTGACTCTTGTTCTCCTACCCCACCACCTTCTCGCGAGCCTATTCTCCATTTCCCTCTAGGCTCGACACCTCAGCCCACCTCTTCTATCCCTCCACAGACGATCCCCACTCCTCTTTCGGGATCTTGTCTACCCCCTCTTCCTTCTCCTATGATGGACCCAGCGCTCATTGCTAAAGCACCTTACCCAAACCGGTTAAGGGCTAACAAATCGAGTCCTCATATGGAGAAAATTATGGAAATGTTCAAGAAGGTTAACATCAACATCCCTCTCCTAGATGCAATTCAACAAGTCCCCGCTTATGCGAAAATTCTTAAGGACTTGTACACTAGGAAGAGGAAGACTCAAGTGCCTAAGAAGGTCTTCATGTCCAATAATATTAGCACTTCTTTTATCCCCCAGCTACCAAAGAAACGTAAGGACCCAGGATATCCTATGATATCAATTTCTATTGGGGGTAAAAACATCAATCGTGCTCTTTTAGACCTTGGCGCAAGTGTTAACCTACTTCCATACTCTGTCTATGAGCAGCTAGGGATTGGAGAGTTGAAACCTGCTCACCGCACTCTCCAAATGGCAGACCGATCTATCACCAAACCTAAGGGTGAACTAGAGGATGTGTTGATAAAGGTCGGGGAATTCGTATTCCCTGTAGACTTCATTGTTCTCAATACACAGCCTGTAGCAAACCCCAAGAGCCAAATTCCGGTGATTCTGGGTCGGCCATTCCTTGCCACTTCCAATGCTGTCATCAACTGTAGAAATGGTTCAATGAACTTATCATTTGGAAATATGACCATTGAACTAAACATTTACAGAATTGGAAGTCAGCCATCAGAACCCTCTGCTCATATCCTCGATGTGTGCTCTGTCCACGAGATTGCTCCCGAAAGTTGCGGAGTTGAGGAACTTTGCTTTACAGATCTCGATGACACTGCCACATCACTGTTTGACCTGACACATGATCTTAGTGAGGACACTGTTGAAAACAAGTTTGGGGGAGGTTTGTGCTTAGTTTTGCATCATGTGCATATCATTTGCATAAGCACAAAACATTTCTTTAAAAAACCATAAAAATTTAAAAATCTTCAAAACCCATAAAAAATTTGTGTAAAGATTTTTTGTAAATAATTTTTCAAAACCCATAAAAACCTATAAAAAAATTTTAAAAATTTCAAAATCCATAAAAATTCAAAAATTTTCAAAACTCATAAAAATTTAAAATTTTCAGAATATAAAAATATTTAATATTTATGATAATAAAAGATTAGATAGTGAACAATTACATCCATGAGATTAGAAAAATTTAAGAAAACTGAGAAAATTAGAAGTTTTCTTATACGAACTAGTAATAAGTAGTTATGAGCCGTTGTCCCAAGGGTTAGTAAGATGAAGGAAGTCACTAATCTGAGGATAAAAATAAGTCTGAAAAATAGTTTCTATTCTGGAAAGCCAAACATTTTGAACGTTGATACCCTGCTATTCGCACTTACTCACGTCTTAAAGCCCGGGTTAGTAGAGGATACCTTGAAATGCTCTTGTCTTAAAGCCGATGTATGGAAGAAAAAAATGAAGAAAGTGGTGAGAAAAAAAAATGGACACTGGTTTTGTTATCACCAAGGGCAATAATAAAAAATCTATAGCAAGGGTGCCTTTTCACCTAGTGCCCTAAGGCCAACTGGTCTAGGAGTCACTGCTATACCTAAGGTGGTGCAAGACGAGGAAAATACACAAAATATGCAAGCACATGAGTAATCGGTCAGTTAGTACCTCAAAAAGTATTAACGGTCGCATGAAAGTGTGTGAGCTCATCAAAATTAAAAAGTACTAAGGTTGATGGGCAAGAGTATGATAGCTTGAATTGAATTCTCCGGGTGTAGGGATGTCCTTTACACACACGCAGGGTGATATGATCAATGTTTTGGAATAAAGATAGGAATGAAGAATAAGACGATGTTTTATTGAGGGAGGACGTGATTCCTGATATCTTTTCATGACCATTAAGATAGGGCTCATGACAACCGAAAAGCTAGCTTAGTTGGAAACCCTAATTTTCAAGGCTTTTCTTTTACAATTCTTGTCTTTAAATGTAATATTCATGATCTTCCTTTTATTATTGGATTTTGTGGGTGCAATCCGCTGAAAACACTCAGGAGACAACACTCCTCCTACTAGGGACACCTAGAGGTTTAAAGGCTTGTTGCACGTGCTTAGTGCAATCGTGTTGCCTACGAAAGTGTGCTTTTCTCTTTCTTTATTTTCTCCTTCTCTTTTTAATAAAACAGTTTGATCGAGACGATCGAAAATAAGTTTGGGGGAATTTGATCAGTCGAAAATACTGTATTTCTAACACGGCAATTTCCCTACCTTTTGCAGTCAAGTAGAGGTATCCGGTATTCATATCACACAAATTTGTAAAATACATGCAAAATACTGAAATACTTGTACTGTAGACTAAAACTAGCACTTTTAGGGAAATTGTGTGTGTTTCATGGCATCGCATCATCCTTGTATTGCGCAACTCTTGTCTCGGTGAAATTGTGCAGGAAATTCCAGAAGCAGGGACTAATTGGGAAATGAACTAATAAAAGACATACCAATTCAAAGGCTAAAGATCTGGAGCAATACAGAAGGCTAAATGGGATTTCACATATTGGATAAAAGCCCACCAGTCAGCCCAAGTATTACCATATAAAGAGAAACCATCAAGGCCATCAAAGGGCCGCGGATCCGCGGCCCAAGCCCCCTTGTTGCGGCGGATCCGCGGCCAATTAAAGAGATCACTGTGTGAAATTTCATCACATGCTCAATTATAACGGCCAAAGCTTCCAGAAGACCCCAGAAGCTCCATGTGGCATCTCTAGAAGGCTCGGCTTAACAAATTCTTGGAGGGAAATTCAAAATTTAAAGCTTAACTAACTTTTTGGAGGGAAATTTAAATTATTTGATAACTAACTTGTGGGGGGAATTCAAATTTCAATTCTAGATCTAAGATTTGGGAGGTCTATAAAAAGGAGCCTAGATCTAGAGGGGAAATGGTTCAAGAATCACCACCATCTTCAACCCACAAGTTTAGTGACAAAAGCTTGTGCCAAATTCAATCCCCATCCTCAATTCAAAATTAAGATCAAGATCCCGAGATCAATTTGAGCAAGAGAGCCTTCAACCTTTAGCAAGCGACGCCGGATTCCAACGGAGCAAGAGATCCACGCCGATCCACGACTCAAGGAGCCGAGCGAAGCCGAAATCGACGATCTAGTTCCTTCCTTTTGTAAATTCAAGAGAGTTGTAATGAAATTTGTTGATAAATAAAGGTGAATTTTCTATACTCTTGCTTATCTTTTAATTCAAGCATAATGATTAGAATTCAATTTGTGATTGTGTTTGTGATCATGATGTTTGAGTAATCTCCGCTCGTGTAGGAGTTGTGACGATCTTTAGATGATGATGATTTAGATATTTCTACAATTCTTAAATCCTATAATGTTTGGAAATTCTAGTTAATCAAATGATTAATGACCTAGTTTCGAGATGATGCTTTCTTGATCGTGTTCACTCGAAACTAGGGAACAACTATTAAACATTTGATTAATTAGAAGCTAGAATTTGAATGCGATCCATCGAAAGGACAAAGGATTGGTTGCGAAATCCCTAATTTTCCCGCACGATCCTTAAACCTCGATGAATTTTGCATCGATCTAGTATCAATTCATTAATGGATAAGAATTAGTAATCTTTAGATCTCATCACATCTATAGATCCGATCTACTCCTACGAGCCATACTTCTAATCTTTATTGTTGGTTGGAAATTATCACGCATCCCAATTCTTGCTTTTAATGTCTTTTCTAGATCTAGATTTTTCTTATTTCTTGATCTTTAAATGCAAATCATGAATCGTTTTCTTTTCTTTGCCCTAAATTTTCAACTCATCTAATTCGGAAATTGAACGGAACTCACTTTCCCTATGGACGATCCGCACTTACTAACGCGCTACATCCGACACCGTTATTGATTGCGGTCAAAATAATTCTTTTGGTTGTGATTTCTAAAATCTATTTTCTCAAAAAACACTACACAATCGGAAAATCATCAAATCAGGTCACTCCCGGTGAAGGGATCTCGGCTCTTTCCTCATCGAATAAGGTGCAGGGTATATCATATATACCACTATGCAAAGCAAAAACTCTAAGAGCAATCAAAAGACAAACCGAGTTTTGTAGCATCTGCCAGTTTCGCTAAAGAGGTCACTCCCGGTGAAGGGATCTCGGCTCTTTCCTCATCGAATAAGGTGCAGGGTATATCATATATACCGCTATGCAAAGCAAAACTGTAGCTACCCTTTTTATAAAGTTTTGATTCTACAACATCTTTTAGGTTTCTTTTCTTTTTATTAATCTCATTAATAAAAAAATCCCATCAGCTTATGCTTCCTAAGTATCACAGATAAATACAACGTACACTTATGCCATCCGCATTCGCCTCGATGTCCCCTCGTGCTTTGTTAGGTTAGGTAACTAACGACAGAGCAGGGCAGGGCTAGTGCGGGTGTAAAACATAAGTAACATCTATATAATATATCATATATACTATATACTGTATTCATCACAACATATCAAATGATCACATCACAGATATCGCAGCAGAAACATAAATATAATGTGGGATATACTAGGACGTCCGTATTTAGTATTTAGCCAACAATAGAAAATACGGATTCCACAGTCGCGATGAATAGCCAAGCCTACACCCTGGACCCCTACGAGAGCGGCAAGCGACCCTACCAATTCTGGAGTTTAGGAGACCCGGTCTCGACTCCTCGAGATGGCCTCCCACTGAACCCCAGAACCCGGTCACCTGTGCTCCCCTCCTTGGGTCCATCCTAATGCGGAAAAGTAAATAATATACAACACTGGTGGCATCAACCTCAACCTGGAAGTGCCCCAAATAAAAGAATATTACATTACATTTGAATTTACATGAATGAAAATATAAAACTCTCATCTCACATAAAACCCCCGGCTATTCAATCGCGACAATCCTGCACATCATATCTCAGCAACACATAATATCTCATATCATCAACGTAAGTAAGTATGCATACACCGATCGTCGTCGATGTATAGCAACGAAAACCGGCAATACAACTACATACTACACTTACGGTCACAGAAAAGAAATTGTAAAACTACAATATTTGGAATTCACAATCACTTTAGACATCGTAAATCCGAAATATCACATACTTCGCATTTCATGCCTAACTCTATGAATTCCACATATTGTATCACATTCCAGATAAATAGACAGTATTAAACTTTTCGAACAGATAATCAAATACCCAAAATTTCCCAAATTGCTCAACACTTGAGCGGAGTTCAAATAATCCGGAATGTGTCACAGTAGTAGCGGTCCAGCCGTAGAAGGATTAAGCCAACGCCTCACATGTGGCACGCCGTACTGCCCCAAACCCGAAGGTTCAAAAGGCAGTTCAAGACGGTCATATAATCGAGTTAAGGTTTGTTGTCTTCTAGAGGGTCCACCACAAAACTTGCATGCATCTCCGAAAGATTTAAACCCGATAAAAATTCAACACTTGAATATTTTTCTTGCCGGGAAAAATTGAGTTAATGATATCCGTTCGAACATTTTAACAGTTTCTAAATATCCGGAAATAATAACGAATTTAAATTTTCCGATCGAATCTACGATTACAAAATAAACCCCAGAACACTCAACACGTGAGTCATTTTAAAAATACCCAAAATAAATAACTAACAGAATTAGAAATTACTGTGCAAACAGAAAGTCAAATAACCACAGTACGGCCGCGGATCCGCGGCCCAAGCAAGTATTGGCCGCGGTTCCGCGGTCGTCCGTACACATTACACTGTCGTTTTGCACCATAATTCTTATAATTTCCTGCTGTTATTTTTAAATATTTTTAATTCAGAAAAATCACAGTTTTTGAAAAATATCCAGAGAGGGGTTCATTTTCGTCGGTTTGGGTTCGATCGGAGTTTTAACTTCGTAAACACGTCGCCTAATGCTCTAGCTAGGCTCTGATACCACTGTAGGATTCCTAGACACACTTGTGAAGGTTTATAAAGTATCAAACATGCCCGAATAAAATTTTATATGTGCCGAACAACCCAAAGACGGGATCTTTGCTAGATTATTAGGGTTTAGCATGCAAGATAACATCTTTAAAGCTAAGTGTGAGGGATTACAACCTTTGTAGTCCGCTCCTTCGCTTCACAAGCTCCGAGTAGAAGTCCCTTCGCCGCGATCCACGATCTCCCGGACTCAAGAGAGGCTCCACGACTCGAACGATCCATGCTAGCTTGAAATGTTTCGATTCTCCGATGATCTACGTCGAAGTTGCTATAACCCAAGCTTTCTCACTCTAAAGAGATGAACACCCTAATCTAATGGGCTAGATTAGATGAGGATGATGGAGTAGTATTTATGCTATCCTTTTTAATTCACTTTCTCACAAGAAATCATCACAAAAGGAATTTCTAGTGAGCTCTCTCTCAAAAACTAAAGAGAGAAGAAGATGAAGAATGAAGAGAATAATCCTTTTTTGATGAATAGTAGATAAATGTATATGATTGATTTTGGAAACATGGTCAAGGATGAGAGGTCAAAAGTTTGTAGAGAATAAACTAGAGTTAGGGTTTGGTTAGGTTAAGGATAAGTATCAACCATAATATCTTAACCAAGACAAAATAGAATCCTTCTAGAATGAACAAGAAGGAGCTAACCCTAATCAAACCCTAATCCCTTTTTATCATCCTTAAACATGTTTCATAATAAATCATATCATGTCACAATAATATATATCACATATATATTATATATTTGCAACAAAAGAAAATAATACAATTAACATATATCGCATATATATCAATGTATTAATCTGGTGAGAAAATGAAATAATAAAGCGAGCCAATATTAGATAATGTAATACAATATATCATATATATCATTATACATTAAATCATCGAATCAACACTTGATCCGACGATCCGTCTATATCGAATATAACCGACTAATATATCATGTACCGATTCATCGAATCAACACTTGATCCGATGTCCCGATTCATATCTAAATATCGCGAGAATATAATACGGTATCTCATATCGCATTATCCTCGGTCCTGCACATATCACATATGTGCCTCTACTCCTTTTTGCCTGAGCCAAGAAACCTCTGTGTAGGACTCTAAAGAATCGTCAATACGCCGGTAGTAGGTGATGATCATATCAAACACCCACAAGCTGCAAGCGGTCAGCTAAACGTAACAGCTACCCAGGTATTGAGCGATCAGAAGATCAACAAGCTAGCCTGTCCGTTCTCCTGTGAATCCAATCAGTAACACTCCCGTACAGTCCGGTCTATTCGTCTGATATGTCGCATATCAAGTCTAGGGGTGGTATACGTCAGACCCCAGTAACTGATAAGTCGTGTCGATGCGAGGCTCATAACAGGTCGAGAAACTACTGGTAACACTTACCAGTATATCTCTATATCATCCCTGGCCAGGGACTTCCAGTTATAGCCAATCTAACACAGCACAACATCAACTCCCTATACCGGGAGAGACGAATCCCCTCCTATCGCTCATTGCCTCCATGTGAATCGGGACTGTACCCAAAAGCCACCGTTTTGCACGCCCTCTTGGACGTGGTAAGGTAGAAATCAAAGCACAGTGGGAATCACACAAGACTCTATGACGATCTTGGGTCTACAGACTACCCTGTACCAGTGTCACCGGAGAACTGCCATCTGACGTGTGGTATATCACTATCTGGGAGTTCTCGGCGAGTCCGTCAAGTGTACCCAGTCTCCACTGAGCACCCGTACACCATCCTTGATGTCAAACACCGATGGATATGGGATCATCCATCGCCCATCATATGGATCAAGATGCGTATACGCTAGTCTACTCTGGTGTATCGATGCCCTGTCTCGATATACCCTCGACTAGGAACTGTTATAGGATGTACTCATCGACTACTATGGCCCTACTAGTATGATCTCATCATAGTCCCAGTAGTCGAGTACAGATCCTAAGGGCTTTATCAACATGTGAGAATAAGACAGTAAACCAATACAAGTCAACGTGTTAAGATAAAGTGAAACCAAATAGCATACTATCATGACGAGCAAGAAAGTCCTCTCTGTATATATCCAAGCATCCATCATAATATACATCATATGTACAACAATGGCCTCTAGGGCATATACATAACTAACACCTACTTAGGCTAATTGGTTTTCTTCATTCCCTACCTTTCGGCACCTGCCTATGGTTTGGAAGAAGACTATCCAATAAGCGTAATAGGTGTACTCTCCTAAACCAAGGAGCCCTCACAACCTGAGAGAAGGTGATAATAAAAGACAACTGAATAATCAATTCAATTTCTCCTGAACCTGGATCCATCCTCGAAGTAGTACCTTCGAGTTCGTATATAACCATACGATGGATCTATCCAATGGAAGTGGATGTCCGTAGTAATACGGGGTGTTCTGAGAAATACAAAGGGTAGAAGAAGCGGCAATGACTTATGCGACTTTAGACAATCCAAAAGCCAGTATTTTATGAAGGTTCGGTCAACTTGGTCACTGAGTCAAAGTCTAGGGTCGGTCAATGGTCGCTGCCAAAGAGAGAGAGAGAAAAGAAACACTCTGCGTGCACTCTAACCTATATCAGAATGGTTGTCACTTTATCTAATCAGGAAACCTCCCACTGTAATCTCAAATTCTCCTCCAAACCTGAAAGAAGAATCAATCGGGATCACCCGAAGAGTAAACCAACTCATCAGTGGGAATCGGGATCCAACTATCATCGCATGATAACTTGATGGAAGCCACTCAAGTTATCACACTCCAGAAGGTATGCGCATGCCTGGCAAGTTTCCTCTATGTTTGAAACTCCCGATGTGATTTTTGCCCCATGCTCTTATGATCGTGACTTTGGCCAACCCATCATAAGTCACATGCCAAGTTCTACCCGTCATTATCCAGGTTAATTTGAACCCACCCGTACATACCTTTGACTTTGGCCAACAAGGTAATACGACTGTCCCAAACTAACGCATTTATCTATGCAACAGATAAATACCCAGCAGCTACCAAGCACTATGCCTTGATTTTGGCCAAACAAACATAGCTTGAATACTACTGACCATCCATAAGAAATGACGGAGGGCTACGGCTGGTTTTTGGCGAAAAACCTTTAACGTAATGAACTTGATCTTATTGAAGGAACCTGATAGCATTTTATAAAAATATAGTGACGAAAACCTTTTGCTAAAGAGGTCACTCCCGGTGAAGGGATCTCGGCTCTTTCCTCGTGGAATGAGGTGCAGGATATTCGAACTGAATACCGCTATGCAAAGCAACTTGTAATCGACTATATTGAAGTTATTACCCTGACGTAAACTTCTGCCCAAGGGGTCACTCCCGGTGAAGGGATATCTGCCCTTGCCTCGTCGAATGAGGTGCAGGATATTCTAACTGAATATCACTATGCAAAACAAAAGGAAACATCTTTGTAACAACACCTTTTAAAATTTGTTCCAATAACATCAAATATAGGTTTGTTTTATCCTTGCATTGATAAGAATCAATGCAGTCCCATCAATCAATCACACCAGAAAAGAACGAAAATAAAATGTATGTATATGCCATCCGCATTCGTCACTGGGTCCCGTCATCACCCGTTAGGTTACTTAACTAACGACAGAGCGGGGGCTGGACTAGCGCGGGTGTAAAACATATACAACATCTAATAGTATATATACCAATATACAATAATCGCTCCAGGCGTGATAATATGCAACATTACAGAAAAGTAATAAGCATCACAGAACAATACAGATAATCTGGGATCCCCGGGTTTCACAGAGCCGCTGCTGAAACCCGACGTTCCCCTGGTCGTGTGGATAGCCTGTGCAATGAAACCTAGACCCCTACGGGTGCGGCAAGTTACCCGCCAAAACCTGAAGCAAGGTAGTCCCCCACAGCATAGTGAATGGAACACCCGGCACTTCACGGAATCCGGTAAATTGAGCACCCCTCCTTGGGTCAACCTGTACCCCCTACGAGTGCGGCGAATAGTCTGCCAATTCTTGAGTGAGGTCCCTCTGCCTCTCAAAGCCATGAGATACGGACCCGTTGCCCTCCAGAACCCGGCTATCCGTGTACTCCGTCGCGGGGTAAACCTAGTACAGAAATGAAAAATATACAACGGGTACATCGACCTCAGCCCGGTCATACCCCAAAAGAATATTATACAACAGGCAGTGACGGCAATCCACATGTTGGACGCTCGCCCCGCAATATCAAATGTACAAATAAATCCAAACTGCACTATCATTGCACTCTGCTATCCACCACGACATATCCGCAACAATACAGCACAACACAAAACATCAACGCGAATGTCACGTTCGCAAACCCGTCTAAAAGAACTATAGCAATTAGACGCGGTTTACCGATCAAATGACATTCTCGGTCGGAGATATAAAGTAAGTATTGCATACTAACAAGTTTAAAATTTCGATCGAAAAAATTTCCCGAAGTTGGCCCCATAAACATCTGCTGTATAGTAATAAAATCTGGGCCCAAATGAACAGTACCAAAAACCACAATTTCCCAAGTAAAGCCTACTGGAAAATTTTGATGCACTGTTCCCACAGTACTGCCGCGATTCCGCAGTAAACCCTAGGTTTGACTGCGGATCCGCGGCGGTCACGTGGGATCACGTGCTCAAAATTTCGCAGTTTGCTTAAAAACCCTGCTTTGTTTTCTGTGATATGTAAAATAATTTTTAAACTGTTTTAAAAATCGACAGAAACTCAGAACTGAAAAAGTGTAGTTTTTGAAAATCGGCTCGATCGATGTTTTAAACGTGTTAGCACAAGTTAGTTTAGCTTAATGGTGAGGCTACCACTGTAAGTCCACGGTAGCGCCCCGGCCGTCTAACAGACGCCAAATGCGGAACAAAAATTTTTTACAACTGGCGCTATCGCGTACTATAACCCGGATCTGCCATTAAAGCTAAACTAACAAACTACAAAGTGGGTAGAAGAATTATACCGAACAATCCGAGTCCTTCGGTCTTCAACCATCATCCCACGCTTTGTTGCGGCTGCTCCGATCTCCTAAATCTCCAGTCTTCTCGTCCAGGTGGCACCACGTCGACGGATCTTTAAACGGGCTACCGCCTCTGAACCGAGGCAACTCGGTCGTCAAGTTTGCTAAAAGAGACGACCAAGATGATGTAGAGAATGAGTAGAACACTTTGTCTCGTTACGTCCAAAGCTATGGACGAACGGTTAATGAAGTTGCCATTTGAATCGGGTAAATGAGAAGTTGGTATATGAAACTATCATGAACCACAACTAAAATCTTTTTTCCAAATCAACAACCATATCTCCTCAAGAGAGGGGGCCGGCCAAATATATGGAGGAGGGGTGAGTGTAGGAGGAGGGAGTGGTGACCACAACAACATGATACTTATCATAACACCTTGTATGAACACATTAATGAACAAATGAATCATCAAGCCTAGTCACCATCCTAGTCATCAAAGCATTTAATGAACAAATGAGTCATGAAGCCTAGTCACCATCCTAGTCATCATCTAGAAGCTTCCATACTCATCTCAAGAAAAGATAAATCCGTATTTAACCGAATGTTAAATACGGTCGATAGAAAACTGGAAACTGGCAACTTCCAAAAGCGATCCCGAAACGAATTTCAGGATAACCCCGTAACAGTATAAACATACCTGCATTTGTATTACGACTGAATACAAATGCATCTGAGAGAAAGATATTATATCTACACAGTATAATACTCGGATCCGGTTTAAACCAAAGCCGACCAGTATTATCTGCCCGAAAAATGACACGTGCGAAAACTCACGTGCATTTTCCGAACCCTACCATAAAACCATACGGCCTCTACAACGTTTCGCCCGAACTTGGAAAAGTGTTTGTGGGGGACTCTAATGACTCATCAACACACTGGCACTGGGTATAACCACTAGCACGTCATAGGTACGAGCTGTACGTAACGTTTGCCTATATATTGATTGGAAGGGAAGCTGACGAGCGAACCCATCTCTAAACCCTACTGAGCCTAACAGTGACAATATACATACAGTCCGGTCCATTCGTCTATGAGTATCGCATATCTGCTTAGGGGGATGGTAACGTCAGACCCCCATTAGCGGTATAAGTCGTGTCAGAGAGTAGCCCAGAACACCCTGAGATACTACTGGAGTACCTACCAGTAAATCTCCTGCCTCGGCCGAGAGCTTTGTGTAATGGCTCTCCTAGACACAACGCGATCTCACCCCCAATACCGGGAGAGACGAATCCCCTGCTGATCCGCTCACTTGCCTCCATGTGGCTCGGGACTGTACCCAAAAAAGACCTGTTTGCACGACTCCTTTGAGCCGTGGTAGGGTAGAAATCAAAGCACAGTGGGAACTCACACGAGACAAATGACGACCTCAGGTCGATGAACTAACCTGTACACATGTCACCAAGGAACTGCTATCTGACGATATATATAATACCAACTAGCATATTCCCGGCGAGTCCTGTCCGGTGTACTCATAACCCAATGAGCACATGTATACATCTTAGGTGATCCTACTGACACCAGTGGCTTGTGAGACCGGCCACCGCCCCTCGTCGGGGTCTCGACTGTATACACTAGTCTACTCTGGAGTATCAATGCCCTGTCTCGAAACTCCCACGACTAGGGACTCTTTAAGGATGTGCTTACAGACCCCAGCTCCCACATATATGATCGCCATCATACTGCTGGTAGTCAAGCAAGAATCCTATGCGCTCTATCATCATGCAATAGTGAACTAAAGCATGTATACGATGATAAAGACAAACCAGATAGCAAACTATCATCTCGAGCAAGACTGTCATATCGGTATAGGTCCTGCCTCAATCATTGCAATCACGTACCTGCGATCCAATAATTGACTTTGAGGGCACTATCTCCAACATGGGAAACCTCTATGTGGGAGTCTCAAGACTCGACAATACACTGGCAGTAGCTCAGTATCATATCCATAGCCCACAAGCATGTCAGTAGTACTAGCTACACGTAACGGCTACTCAGATATTGAACGAAAGAAGGTCAACCAGAAAGCTCGTCTGAACCCTGCAAAGTCTATTAGTGACATTACCATACAGTCCGATCTTTTCGTCTAAGAGTATCGCATATCATGTCTAGGGTATGGAATCTGTCAGACCCTAATAACTTGATAAGTTGTGCGACAGAGCACTCATAACCAACCGGAGATACAACTAATAACACTTTTCGGTTTATCTCCTCTGTGATGGCCATCGACTTGTGGTTGTAGTCATATCCTGCATAGCGCGATATCAACTCCCTATATCGGGAAAGACAAATCCTTTCGATCGCTTACTGCCTCCACATGCTTCGGGACTATACCCAGCAAAAACCTGTTTTCACGACTCTTTTGAGTTGTAGGGTAGAAGTCAAAGTATAATGGGAACGCACATGTGACACTGTGGCGATCTCAGGTCCTAGAGACTACCATGTACCCATGTCACAAGAGAACTGCTACCTGATATTGGTATATTACCAACTAAGAGTTCTTGGTGAGTTCATCCAGTGTAACTCATCCAATGAGCACATGTATACAATCCTTGATGTCAAACACAAATAGCTGCAGGATCAACTATCGCCCTCCAACCGGCTCAGGAAACATACACACTAGTCTAAACTGGAGTACCGATACTGAGTCTCGATACTCGTACAACTAAGGACTTTTAAGAATGTGTTTATCAACTACCCAGGCCCGATTTGTACGATCTCCATCATCGTCCTAGTATTCAAGCAAAATTCTAAGGTTTTATCTCATATCTAAACGATACGTGATAGTAAATAAAATGCATCACATGAAAGATAAAGGCAAACCAGATAGTATATTATTATCTCGAGTAAAATTGTTCTCTCGTATAGGTTCTCCTTCAATTACAATAATTGGCTTGAAGGCACCTATATCCAACATCCATGACCAGGGACTTTTAAGAATGTGCTTATGGACTACTCAGCCCCCACATGTATGATCGTCATCATAACACTGGTAGCCAAATAATAATTCTACGGGTTTTTATCAACATGTATTAGTGATACGTAATTACAAGTAAAATATATACACATGTTAAGATAAAGACAAACCAAATAACATACTATCATATCGAGCAAGATTGTCATGTACATACATATGTCCAAGCATCCACTATATATATACAATAATGGCCTCTAGGGCATACATATCCAATAGAGGCTGCACCGGTGGCGGGATTTGTCGCCGTCCTGACAGCGGCGGGCGGACGAGATAGTGAAAGAGGAAGAAGAATCATATATTTTTAAATATTAAATTACTATAGAGGGGAAAATGTCATTTTTCTTTAGGTAAACGGTGGAATCGTCAAATTGGATAGTTTCTTATCTATTTTAAAGTATATGGGAGTATTATGAGATTCGGCGAAATTAAAGAGCGGTTTTGTAAAATTAAGCCTTAAATCAATCAATTAATATATTTAAATATGTTGTTGATATGTATAGCTTCATATAAAAAATAAGTTTCGAAAGATTTTATATGAGCTGCATCTTTAAAGTTTACATTATAATTATAATAGTAAGGAAATTTGCATTTCAATAATAGAGAAGAACAAATTCACTTGGACAAATCATGATAGTGATGCATAGCTATATGGTTGATCCTCTTAACCATAAAAAACAAATATTCTAAAGTATTGAAATTCTCTGCTATTATAACAAAAGAGGAGTGGCAACGGTCGCGCTCTCATAATTAATGGAAATAAAATATTTAGAAAAAATGAAAAAGAATCCTTTAACCTAAGTTGATACACATGATCGACTCTTTGAAAGTGCAATGCATGCCCGTACATGTTTGTATCATTGACATAAAATATGAAAGATCTTGAAGTCTTTTGGGGCTTGTTTGTTCCCTTGGAGTATTTTTTAAGGAGTTGAAAGTTATGCATGAAAGTAAAGAGTCAGCTTCTATTGTTTGTTTGGAAATAGTTATTTATACTTAAAATTAGAAGCAGGATAGTTAAGAGTGAAGAAGTATTGAAAAAAATTAAAAAGTATTTGATTTTACAAACTCCATCCCAACTCCACCAAAATATATGCGATTTCGAACTCCAGATTCGTACAAGCCACGTAGGAAATTAGGATTTCGAAGTCATGGACCTTTCAAACAAAACAAATACAAAATTTTTAATGTTGTGCTCAAATCAGAAGTTGGAACACCTGATTTTGCGAACTCCAGCCAAACAGACATGCATCAGTTAAGATGATAGATTTTTTGTCTAGACAGTGAAATATCAACATCAAATATTTATTTTAATATACACCTGCATAGCGTGAGCAAAATTCTAGCCATAGAAAACTAATCTTCCCGAGCATGCAAGTAATTAAATTAATAAGAGAATATATTAAAAAAAAGTCTATTAACTTTATTTAACTTGGGAAATTCAATTTTGGAGGCAGTCTGTCTATAGCATTAATATAGTTAATCATAATGATTAATGGTAATGTATTTCTCCCTTTTTAACAACTCCGAAACTCATTAATGTCCAACAACCACCCTGTCACTTGATTAGTTAACAATTAACATTTCCTTAAAGGGGTTTAACAAAAGCCTCCTAAAACTTTGTAAATTACCAATACCCCATCGAGAACCTGATATTTATATCACTCTCAACAAAAACTTGTACTTTACTTTTCAAGAACAATTCCATCCAGCAAATTTAAGGCTTAATTGCTAAATAACACCCCAATATTTCATCTATTTTGCATTTATATATCCTATTGATTTTTTCGCTGCACTTAGATATCCTAAAATACAAATCATATGGATTTTGTAGTGGTGGATTTAATAGTCAATTGAAGGAAGCAAATATATTAATGGTTTGCACTTTAGGGTGTATAATTGCAACGAAAAAAATCAGTAATGTATATAAGTGCAAAGTATGTTAAATATTGGGGTATTATTTAGCAATTAACCCTAAATTTAATTTCCTTATTTTGTTTATTTTTAACAAAAAATAATAATCACACTTAATTAGCTAAACCCTAAAACCCTAAAATACCGATTTCTTCATCCTTCATCTTTCTTGTTCTCTCTCTCTAACTCTAACCCCTTCTCCACCACCCAGTCTGCCGCCGGCGCCAATGTCATCCTTCTCTTTCGCCACAATCACCATCCCCAAAAAGACCCAACACAAAAATCTGACTCTATCCAAAACCTCTAACTTTTCCATCTCCTCTTCCTCCTCCTGCATCCTACATCCTTGTCATCGCTCGGTCCCAACCTCCGTTTTCAGTCCCAATTGATCCCCTATCATTCTCCCGAGACTTCTCTATCACAATGAATGCCCTCTTTTCAACCGCATCACCATGGTTATCATCGTTCTTTTCATGTTTAATTGAATTTTGAGGAAGAAGAGAGGAAAACAAAGAGAAGGAAGAATACGATAATCTTAATCTTCCTCTGAAATTTTCTTATAAAATAAACCAAGTTTAAGAAAAATATAATTGATATCATCTTGAAACAGTCATCAATCCTTAAATCTAAACGGAGTAAGAAAAATACTTTATAATTAAAATCAACTGCTAGTCCGCCAGTTGATAAGCCGCCATCCTTCGACTGTAGATGTGAATGGATACATAATTTATATTATCCATACTAACTCGGTATCCTTATTGATAGTAATTTTTAATTGTGATTACTATTCGTATTTGTATTTGTATCCGGATCAGCCGATAGCTGCTACAGATATAATGACACCTTATATCCGTATACGAGGTAGAAAATGGTAACTTTTTAGTTACAGATATTTTTTTCCCTTTCTAATATTCATTATACATAAGTCTCCCAATCCAACTTTTACCGTACAGAGATAGTAATTCTCATTTTTGATAACTATTCATATCCATTTCCGATTCCTCCTACGACTACCGATTATGGATAAGGCAACAGTTATATCTGCTTCATATCCGATCGGTTTATGTCCCCAAACATCGACGTTATCACCACCGCTGTTGTCGGCTACCGACATTTCCGTGTGCTGTAACAACCACAGTCATTTTTGCAGCTCCTTGTCATAGATGCATCCACTTTCACCATCCTCAACTCTCCACGTTGGGCTTTTTATTCTATATCTCTATAAACTGCTCGTTGTTTGCTCATCTAGGAAAGCCATATAAACGTATAAATGGGCTCTTAAAGAATGACACCTATTAGGACTCAAACTAGACACATACATAGGCCCTTTTCTTGGGATAGCCCAACAGAATTGTTTATAAGGCATAAAGCCCACAGGATGAAGTGTGGTTAACAATTTTATTCTTTTTAAGCTTTACCCTGTTTCTATCTTAAATTAGAATTTAAAATTTTGAGGATGACATGTAGGAAAGCCCCAAAGTTTTCAGAGGAAGGAAAAAATCGGTGCTCTCATGTGAGACTATGCTTAAATAATTCTCAACATAATTCCAAAGTTCGGTCTTAATAGAATAACCTTGAGATAATATAGAACCATTCAGATTCAAATTCATTCACACATGATTTTAAATGAACTGACCACAAAAGAAAAAAAGAAAAAAAGCGAGGAAGCTTGTGTGATATTGATAGTTACCTGACTTTTACCGATGGGCTGCCTTCATATTACCGACGACCATAGCGACGGAATACAGTTTCTCACCTGAAATTATACATACATTACACATACATTTGTTCTTCCAAAGTCACTCATGGCTGATGCAGCATCATCAAGATTCTCATATACCTAGGGTTTCTTCTTGAATAAAGTAAAGAGACCTCTTTATGATATAGTTGTGAATCTTGAAGATGCTGCACCTGCAAAAAGTGACTGTCAATTGATGAACGTGTCTTCATTTAACTAAACCCTAAATCTAACATACTCTTATCTTCATCTTGGCCCAAGAAAACCCACATTGTAAAGAAAAGGGATTAAAAGTTTTGGAGGAGGAAAAGAAAGAAAAGAAGCCCTTAAATGGTATTCAAAAGGAAAAAAGGAAGAAACAAAGAAACAAAGCTAAACCTAGCTAAGAGAGAGCTAGTGAGGAAGTATGCAACAAAAGGTGGGAATGGATCGGTATAAATAGAGCTTTGGCCCTAGAACTGATGTGTGGTATGTGAGAGAGAGAGAGAGAGAGAGAGAGAGAGAGAGAGAGAGAGAGACCTATATATGTTGTAGAGAGAGAGAGAGAGAGAGAGAGAGCCCTATATATGTTGTAGAAAGAAATATAAATCCAACAATTTAAGAATAATGCAAGGTTTTTATCTATAACATGGTAACTCAGTTGAAAAAATAGATAATTAATTATCCTTGTTTGGAAGTTTAGTAAATATAGTATATATTTTTCCTACCAGTTTTAAATCTTTAGGGGGTGATCGCATAGTCCTGAGTCATTTCAAAAACCAAATTAATCCAAAACTTGAATTATCGTGTTATTTTCAAATCATTTGAAATTGGAATTTAGTCACTGTTAGTCGAAACTAGTATTTTATAATATTGAAATTAGAATTTTCAAACTCGCCATTCAAATTATAGTAAATCTTATCAAAAAAATTCAAATTATAGTTGAAAAAAAAAGGAAAGAAAAGATTAATGCTTCACTTTCAAAATCATCACATGCCACTAGGATTTCTAAACGGGAGTGTACATAATTGATCAACACTAGAGTAAACCATCCCAACACTGACTTGTTCCGCTGCAGGAGATCGTCGACCCTAGCCAGCCACCGACCCATCGCCGCCCCTGACGAACTGACGCTGCCATCCATAGTCTCATCGACTCCACTGCGACATGCTGCTGACCGTTGTTGTAGACCAATAACAGCTAGCTCCATCGCCTAGTTTTCGCCTCCACCAACCTACCGCTGACCACCTGCCATTGTCGACTGTCTGCCGTCAAGCTACCATGAACCGACCAACCGTGTGCCCCAGCTCAGTCACCACCTAAACCCCATCTGTTGCCCGATCGCCCCTAACAGCTCGCTGCGGTCGATCGCTGTCCATCACTAGTCACCAGTTTCATCCCTCCACTTTTCTAGCTAACACTAAAGTTATAGTACAAAATTATCATATGGATAAAGAAATTAAATGACCATCATTTCAATAAAAAAGAATTATATCAAAATAATTGTCATTTCATTTTTAAATTTTTAATTGATTCTAAAATAACTTGGTACTAACACACCTAAGTGATGTATTTAGGTTGCTTTGAAGAATTCCAACATATATATGTACATAGCTATGGCCTTACATGCATATATTGAAGGTGGCACGCAAAAGTTAAAAAGTATAGTAAATTTATGCCCATTTTCGTGTGCGCCAACTCTTTGTGGCACAAAGACCAGATTTCTGTTACACTTCAAACGTTTCATGTCCAGGATTGCATTATAAATATTAAGAAAACATGATCAATCATTCATTAGATACTGCAACAAGATTTTGAAATTATGATGATGGTTTGGAAATACATTTGTGTGTGTGTGTGAGAGAGAGAGAGAGGTTGTACATCACAATCAATGACACCCAAAATACTACAAGGCAATTAGTGATCACTGACCTAGTAAACTTGCTACAGAAGTCCATTTGGCACAGAGGAATAATAAAGGATGAAAAAGAGAGAGAGATGAGAAATGTTTCCCAAAATGGAAGTTTTAAGAGCCCAATATAGCATTGATGGGGATTGAAATAGAAACATCTTTTAATTTATCAATCAACCCTAGCTAGCTATTATCTCTCTCGTACACACACCTACACGACTTAGGATTTGGAGAATCTCTATGTTGCGTTCCTCATAAGCATAGATCATGATAGAAATGACTTCCTTGAACCACCGACCAAATCATTTTACATTTGTTACTAGTCTTGTGCTCATTATGATTATTTTCAGTTCTTTATAAAGGGTTGTCATCCCAAAAAAATATACAGATGGAAAAAATACAGTTTTTATTAAAGAAATTAAACATGATTTACGAAGACGAAAGATAATAATGAAAATTACAAGTCTCCCATGGGTCGAAGATCTAGCTTGGTTGTTATAGCTAGAAATGATCAGATACATTAGGCATCAAGCTTTTATTAAAGAAATAGCTAGAGATAGGGAAAGAAGAAGCCTTAGAAATTCTTCTCTCTTGGATTTTTTTTATATTATTTCATATATAATATTTGTTACAACCCAATCAATCTCATAAATATTTTGTTGCAATTAAATCTCACAATCTAATCTTTCAAAATCTCTAAACAAATATTCAGAAATCTTTTCAAACTATTCAGGTTGTGTAGGCCCAGACGTCTGCCCCGCACAAGTGCAGACGTCTGGTTGCGCTCTGTTAGAGCGCAAGCCAAATTCAGACGTATGTCCCTTACAGATGCAGACGCCTGGCTGTGCTCTGTTAGCGCACTAACCAATTCCAGACGTCCGACCTGAAAGGGCCAGACGTCTGTCGTCTTGATCAGCGTCTGACTTGAAGAGTCAGACGTCTGTTGGCCTGATGGTTTTGATTCGTTATTACATCCCCTCAAACTGAACGGTGGCTGGACGACATTGAGCTTGAAACGCAGTTCGAAAAAGCATCGTCTCGAGAGTGGCTTAGTGAGAGCATTGGCACGTTGATCACGTGTAGAGATGTAGCGCACAATAAGTTGGTTGTCAACAACACGTTCGTGAAAAATATGAAAGTCAATTTCAACATGTGTAATGCGAGCATGGAAAACAGGATTAACAGCAAGGTATGTAGCGTCAATGTTATCACACCACAACACATGTGGGAAATGATTGAATCCTAGCTCGTGAAGTAAGGATTGAAGCCAAATGAGCTCGGCCGTGGAATTTGATAACGTCTTGTATTCAGCCTCTGTGCTTGAGCGAGCGATCGTTACTTGTTTCTTAGAGCTCCATGAAATGAGATTGCGACCCAAGAAAATAGTGTAGCCACTGGTGGAACGACGATCCGTACTATTCCCAGTCCAATCAGCATCACTGAAAACATGCAGATGCCGTGGCAAATCCCGGTAGAGAATAAGGCCATGAGAGTGCGTGCCATGAAGATAGAGTATAATGTGCTTAATTAGCAACGAATGGTGCTTAGTAGGAGCGTGCATATGCTGACAGGACCGATTGACAGCGAAGGAGACATCGGGGCGAGTGACGGTGATATATTGAAGAGCGCTCAAAATACTGCGGTACATAGAAGGATCAGCAAAGGGTGTGGAAGGAGGATCATCGGTAGTCGTGACGGTGGCCATAAGTGTGCACATCAAGCGTGCAACAGTCATTTTGGAGCATTTAAGAATATCCACAATATATTGAAATTTAGATAAAAGGCAGTCATCGGGGTGAGAACAGAGTTCGATCCTAAGGAAATAATAAGCAACGCTAAGATCATGAATGGAGAATTCCCGTTGAAGAGAGGCAATAGGGTTAGTAACGCCCCCTTGATCGGAGCCAGTGATTAGAATACCATCAACATAAATCAAGAGATAAATTCATGAGCGTCGGTTCTAACAAAAGAACAGCGAAGTATCGGTCTTGGAACCAAGGAAGCCGAGATGAAGGAGTTGAGTACTCAGATGTTTGAATCAAGCACAAGGAGCCTGATGAAGTCTGTAAAGAGAGCGATGCAATCGACATACATGATTGGGAAATTGAGGGTGAGTAAAGCCCGGAGGCTGATCCATATAGACCACTTCCTCGAGATGACCATGTAAAAGTGCATTCGATATATCCAACTTCCGCACTAGCTAACCCGAGCTGATCGCAATTGCAAGAATCAAGCGAACCGTGGTGATCTTGATAACTGGACTGAAAGTGTCGAAATAGTCGACACCGGGTTGTTGCCGAAACCCCTTGGCCATGAGCCGCACCTTGTGACGCTCAATCAAACCATCAACACGATGTTTCAGATTAAACACGCATTTACACCCGACGATATTGAAATGAGATTGGCGAGGGAAGAGCGACCATGTTCCATTGTGAAATAGAGTATCAAATTCAGAGGACATGGCCGCACGTCACGACGGGTCCTTTGATGCCTGAGTAAAGCAGGTGAGCTCGACAAAAGTGGTGGCAAGAAGTGCTGAAGGTAATGCATGACTGCTGGTAAGCGCGCGAGATGGCGGAGATTCAATGACCGAGTCAGTGGTGGCATAAATGTCGGCAAGAAAGCGCATGCAAAGAATATGGGACTTGTCGGGAGTGATCGGCGAGGTGGTGGAAGGGGTGTCCAAGAGCGGGGAGGATTGTGCGGAAAGTTGAAGACCAGGGTCATCTGCAGGTGGCGACCGAGGAGCATGAATGTAAGCAGGACTGGGAGTTGATGATGGGGAGCTCGCTGGAAAAGGAGCGACCCTAGACGAATGGATGGGTTGAGCAAGTTGCGGCAACTGGCATAGGGAAGGTCCAAGGATGCCATCCGTACGAAGGGAGGCGGTATCCGACACTAGTGGTAAAGCTAGGCTTGAGATAAGGTCAGAACCAAGGATTCCCGCTCCTGGAAGGTGCTCAATGTTCTGCGGCAAACCTGTGAGAGAATCTGAACCTGGAAAGGGGAAGCAAGTTTCATAAAAAATAATATGCCTTGACATATACATTCGGCCGAATTGTACATATAAACAATGGTAACCATGGTGTTGAGTACTATAGCTCATGAACACACAGCGATTGAACCGAGTAGCAAGTTTATGTGGAGCATAGGGACAAAGACAAGGATAACCCGCACATCCAAATGTGTGAAGGAAGGTATAATTAGGATGGTGACCAAATAATTTATGGAGAAGGGTGTCGTTGCGAATGACTGGAGTAGGGAGACAATTAATTAGAAAGAGTGTGGTTTGGACGGCCTCATCCCAGTAATGAGAAGGGATGGAAACGTGAGCAAGAAGAGCGCGAGCGGTCTCTATAATGTGACGGTGCTTGCGTTCCGTTGCCCCGTTTTGTTCGGGAGTGTGATGGAAAGATACACGATGGAGGATACCTTCCATGGCTAGATGAAGATGAAGGGATTGATACTCACCATCCCAATCAGAATGAAACATATGTATTTCTCTATTGAAATAATGTTCAACATGATGTTGAAAGCGACAAAAGATATCAAATAAGTCAGACTTATTACGCATCAGAAACAACCAGGTAAATTTGCTATAGTCATCAACAAAAGTAATATAGTAACGGAAACCAATGTGAGATAAAATAGGAGCAGGGCCCCAAATATAAGAATAAATTAAATCTAAAAGTGTTGAAGACACTGTTGACAACAATTCAAAAGATAGTTTATGAATTTTGATATTCATGAAACTAGAACAGATTGACTCTCTATGACTCTTAACAGTTGGTAAATGAAAACTAGATAGAATCCTGACTGCAGTTTTTAAGGTATGATGACCTAAGCGAGCGTACAATGAGGAAGTAAAGATACGTTCGCCAATAAGCATGGTGAAAGATGAGACATTTGGAAGAGGCAATTGGTACAACCCATTATTAAGGTGGCCTTGAAGTAGAACTGTCCCCAACTTCAGATACTTCACAAAACAATCAAATGGGTGAAACTAAAAAATAACATTGTTATCTTTAGTAACTTTATGAACAAATAAGAGATTTTTCGTTATTGAAAGAACATGAAGAACATTGTTCATACGAAGTGATCGAGAAGACGATAGAATTGCTGTGTAACCATAGTTAAGAATACGCAAACATGTACCATTACCTACGCGTATTGTATCCATACCATTGTAAGGGGCTGCCAAGAGATGTTGAGTGTAGTTTGGCGTGATGTGATGAGTTTCCCCCGAGTCAGGATACCAGTCAGAAGAAGCAACAAGTAGACCACTCGAGAAATATGGTGGAAGTGTTTGTGATAGCATCACATATGGTGCAGGTCCTTGATAGTACCCATATGATCTTCCATTATGAGACTGCGGGGCCAAAAATTGCAGAGCACCCCTTGGACCGCTAGAGAAAATCTGATTGAAATGCTGTGGGCAGCTATTGCCATAGCGGCCAGTTGTTATGCAGATTTAGCATCGAGAAGGACCACGACCGCGGCCTTGACCACGACCCCGGCCATAAGTGCGACCCCCACGACCGCCGCACTCAGTGGTATAGCCATGCTGATAGGAATCTAAAGGGAAATCTCAACGGCCCATGATTATGGTGTTGACAGATGGAAAGGGAGTAGTATCGATAAACTTATCTTGGTGCCGGCAAAAGCTCCCGTGTGCAAGTAGCATGCCATGTAAATTTTCAAGTGAGATATCATCTATGCAGGTTGTGATAGCAGGAACAAAGGAGTCAAAGGCCGATCCCAGGCCAGCCAAAATATGCATGACGAGATCGGCATCGGAAATTCTATGTCCAATGACCGCAAGATTGTCAGAGATGGTCTTGATGTTCTGATGTACTCTATGATAGAAGCAGATGCTCGTTTGATATTCTGAAGTTGTATCTTCAGTTGAAGGATGTGAGCACGAGTGTGCGATGCAAATGCTTTAACAAGTGTCTCCCATACCATATGTGCTGTAGTTCGACAGTCAGAGACGCTAACATCCAACTCACGATCAATTGATCCTTTTGGATCCATATAGAATATGCCAGATTGTATGCTGAAACAAGCTTTTGTTCATCAGGAAAAATCATGGGCGGGCACTTTTCTGTGCCGTCGACGATGCCCATGTACCTTTGCGACTTGAGAACGGCTTCAAACTGAATCTTTCAGCCGAGATAGTTGTCGCTGGTGAGTTTGATGTGGAGAAGAGACATGACTGTTCTCGCCAAAATCTTCGGCCAAGAGCTATTTGTTTCTGTTTACACCGGCTTAAGTTTCGTTTATAGATATGTGTGAAATCGGGCTTATTCATATACGCACACATCAGAGAAAGAACAGGTGTTCAACGACAAAAAGAAAGTATTTAATTGAATATTTTATTTTACAGGAAATAGATCACCATACATGGGATAAAAAATATAGAGATTCACAAAACTATGGATAAAATTCTCTAACTCCCTCTATGCCTTCTCCATTATGGCAAAGTGGCGATCTTCACGAAGAGTCGCTCATCATCGGTCAGCACCGTGCCCATCAGCGAAGGCAGACATGATGGCCCGCTGAGCCCGTATCTGGCTTAGCAGCTAAACAGAGCGATCCCTCAGAGCCGTGGTGATCAAAAGTGCCTCATGAAAGAACTCGATCTTGTCCTCCGCTACGTCGAGTATCGCCGGAATCATCTCAGCAGGATGAGGGGGAATATTATCGAGCACGGACAAGAAGACCATCTGGAGCCAATTGGAGCCGTTGGGGAGAGAAGATACTCTACGAGTCAAGAGCTCGTGCAGCACCGTATCACATTGGTCATTCGTAAGAGCGGGGTTCACCGGACAGGCAGCAAAACGAGGAACAATTTCCTCAATAGGCACCTCCCATGGCTGCCGGCGAGCATGCGGATGATTACAAGCCATAACTCTTTTCTATTAAAATAATTCTCTAAAAGTGAAAGAGAAGAGAAGTATTGCTTCAGATTATGAAGGGAGACATTTAAGTTTAGGCACAGAAAATGTTGTGCATGATGGAACTATTTCCAAACATTTGACTTAGGAAAAGTAAAGAAAGAAGGCGAAAAAACACCTTCAGTAAAGAGGCAGCGCCTCACGTGCCTTGCACGAAGGCACCAACACCAAGAGTTAAAGACACTGAGGCAGCGCCTCACGTGTCTTGCACGAGGGCGCCAGCGCCAAGAGTTAAAAACTCTGAGGTAGCGCCTCACGTGCCCCGTACGAGAGCACCAGCGCCAGAACTAAAAATTCTCTATCGTTGGATCAAAGATCCAACGGAGATGATAAATCATCAAAACACAGAATTAAATTCTGATTGAGGGAATATTCCCCAAATCTTCCTGAACAAGAAAGATTCCTCTCTGTAAAACAGAGCACCGTTGGATTAAAAATCCAATGGTGATTAAAAAAGAAAATTACCAAGCTACAGAATAAGCTCTGTATGGGAAAATATTTTCTCCAATCTTTCTAAATAAGAAAAATTACGCTCTGTAAAACAGAGTACCGTTGGATTAAAAATCCAATAGTGATTAAAAATCACCAAGCTACAGAATAATCTCTGTATGGAAAATACTTTCCCAATTTTGTTAAAAACAAGAAAAATATCTTCTGCAAAACAGAAGTACTTGAATCAAAAATCCAACGGTGGATAAAATCCCCAAATCAATTAAGGATCTCTCATCGAGAGATTTCTTTAACTAAATCAACAAACTTGCCTCCACTATATAAAGGCCTCAAGACTTCAAGTCTTGTACATAGGACCCCCTCCCATAAACTTCAAGTTTAAAAAGAAGAGCAAGCTAAAAAGAAAGCTTCAAGAGAGAAGAAGGATGAATAACTTTCTTCAAGGTAAATAAAGATAATAGAGATCAGAGCATCTCATCTGCATATCTAAGAGTTTAACCCTCATAAAAGAACATGGTTCTTTCCCTGGATCTGAGATCCATGAGACAAGTCTCTCACAAATGAGAATTTAATTCTCGTAGGGATGAAATTTTTCTTGGGGATTGAAGATCCAGAGGAGAACAAAGAATCGAACTCTTTAGAAAAATGCACAAAGAAAGAAACAACGCCGAGCGCCTCACGTGCCCATCACATGGACGCTACTTAAAAAAGAATGCTTAGCACTCAGTGATTGGCGCCCAGTGCCAAGTGCCCCACATGCCCCTCACGTGGGCGCTGCTTAATAAAGAGCTCTTAGCACTCAGTGGTTGGCGCCCAGCGCCAAGCGCCTCATGTGCCCCTTACGTAGGCGCTGCTTAATAAAGAATGTTTAGCACTCAGTGGTTGGCGCCCAGTGCTAAGCGTCCCATGTGTCCCTCACGTGGGTGCTGCTCAACAAGTAGTGCCTAGCACTCAGTGGTTGGCGCTCAGCGCCAAGCACCTCACTTGTTCCTCACGTGGATGCCATAAAGAGTGTTTAACACTCCATAAAAAACAAAAAAGAGGGTGAGCGCCAGAGCCCATATCAATACTCAGCATTGTTGCACAGAAAAGGGACCGGGCCCAAATAAGTGTTTAACACTTTATTCAACGACTGAGTGGGCTGAGTCCAAGTTGACCAAAAGTTCCTAATTCAGATCAACCGAGCCCATGTGCTCACAATTTTTCCAAATTGGTCTTAGTCCCAAACATGACTATTGATCTTCCAACGGACATCGGTTCAAGGGTACATCTCCTCACACCTCTGATAAATGTTGTTGTAATTATTTAGCCTCTTCAGAGAAGTGGTGGGTCCCGAAAACCAACAACTCTTTAGTGTACTCTCAAATGGACAGACACATACCAATATGGACCGTAATGTCCTTAAACTAGTTATGGACCGTAACATTCTTAAACTAAAACGATAGAGCCCAAATACTCTTTTGTTGGATCAAAAATGATCCTGAACCCCCGTTAAGTAGATCTTAGTCCAACATCGGATTAATATATCCTTAACAAATATTTAAGTCGATCTTAATCTCAAATAAGGTTAAAGATCCTTAAATCAAACCAAACCAAAATCTACGAAAATACGGATTTGAACTAATCCATGCCCTACAGGCGACAACACAGATTAGTCTCCGTATACAATCCACGGGCAACCAAAAAATAAAATAAACACATATGACATGAAGTGACCTTCTGGAGCAGGAGAAAGTGGTTATCGTTACGCGGTAACGTAATTAACTGCAGGGGCTTGCGCCTGCAGGGAAGAGTGTCCCCACAATCAAAAACCCCTCACAATGAGGGGGAATCTGACGAAGTCTGCTATAACGGCCGTATCTATCCAATCTTTCGATACACGGTGCCATAAATCAGTTTGGCATTTTCGGAGAGGTGGACAGATAAAACCAAATAGCATCTGCCCCCAAATTCAGGCAAGACGACCTATGCGGTTTCGTCTCTGTTTTCGGCCGTAAATAATGACATTCGGTCCATTTGTTGAAAAGGGCGACGATGCATTAGGGTTAAGAATTGGTGTTGAGGCGAGGAACGGGGTTGATGAGACGGAGGAGTGATCTTGGTTGGTTGTCATTGTAGTAGTAAAAATATAAAGAGAAGAATTTTTTTAATAGCGTTAGCCTTTATGGCTCCGATACCATAAAGAAATAGCAAGAGATGGAGAAAGAAAAAGATATTGAAGGAAGAAGAAGCCTTAGAGATTCTTTTCTTTTATGGCTTTTTTTTATATATTATTTCATATATAATATTTGTTACAACCAAATCAATCTCTTAAATATTCTGTTACAATTAAATCTCACAATCTAATCTTTCAAAATCTCTAAACAAATATTCAAAAATCTTTCCAAACTATTCTAGTCTCCCAGGGCCAGACGTCTGCCCCGCACAAGTGCAGACGTCTGGCTGCTCTCTATTAGAGCGCAAGCCAAATCCAGACGTCTGTCCTTTATAAGTGCAGACGTCTGGCTGCGCTTTGTTAGCGCACTAACCAATTCCAGAAGTTTGATCTGGAAAGATCAGACGTCTGTTGTCTTGGTCAAACGTCTGACCTGAAGGGACAGAAGTCTGTCGGCCTGATTGTTTTGATTCATTATTATTTATATGGTTGTGAAGTTTTTGGTCCAATAGAATTTTAGAGAGTTCTCTTTTGTCTAGTGCTTTATGTTTTTATCATCCGCCCTATCACCTAGGTTCGTAGAGCGACATTTACCAAGATGCTGCTGCGACAATGGTTCCTTCAATTTTGATGAAAAAGACATACATAATTTTTAATTATTTCTAAAAAAATATTATCATCCATGACGGCTTCATAAAACTAAAGCTTTCCAAATATATATCTTGAAGTGTTGGAGCTCTAATTGTTGATTTTGATTTAAATTAGCCAAGATTTGAAGCCTAGATCGAGTAAGAGTCGGTTTGGATTAGTTTTTTTTTTAATTTTTTTTTATATAATCTTTGTTCAAAAACCAAGTTTATCTCTCAGATTCATGTAGCCTATAAATATAAAACCAAATAGCCTAAGTATTTTTGAAAAGGACGGCCAATATTCTTCATAATTAAAAGGGACAACCATAAAACCCAAAGAGAGGGAGATCATAAAGGAGAGGTTTTTGTGGGGGTTAAAAATTACTGTGTGTTGGGCGGTGGTCGGAGAGGACGGTCCTTGTGTAATCCTTTCTTGATAGTGAAAGTTCTTGTCGTCGGTTTACAGGTGATGATGCTCGATATCGGTGACCTCTCAGATCATGACACGTGGCAGATGATGTGTCCCAGAGCATGCAAGAAAGGACCTACAGGGGCCGACCAGACTGCTCTTATGCCTGTCCTACCGACGAGGCTGGCTCGCCTCCGAGCCCCAGCATAATTGACCTCCTCAGCCTCACAGCTCGTTCCCGAGCTACCGCAGAAACTAGATACCTCGGCTCTCCCGCTCGTCCGTGAGCTCTCCCGCCGAGGTCATCTTCCTCGGTCTCATCGACCGACCAACGGCACCGCTTGCAGGCGTAACCGCCATCCCGCGAATCTCGCCATGCGCGAGATCTTCGCCGGCCACATCCCACGTTCCACGCCACCATGATCCCCCATTAACAAGCATGTCTCGCCATTAATGGGAGGTCCCACTCATTACGTGGGCGTGACGTCGGGAGCGTAACGGCCGGCATGATTCTCGCGCTTTGCTGCACCTGCTGCCACCGCTACTTAAACCCCTCTTTCTGACGGTCAGGGTAAGCCAATTCTACTCCACTAAGCTGTTACTCTGCTCAGATCTCTAGACTAACTTGATCGTCGGAGGGTCCTCGGTGGTACAACCATCCCGGGACTTCCTTGCAGGTAACTCGGCAACCACAATCTCAACCCATTGAGATCCACACACTTCAGGAGCGACAGCCTCCAGATCCAATCTCAGCCACACATCGCAGCCATCCGCAGATCAACGGGAAGTAACATCTAAAGGAAGTCCCACCCCTCATCAGCTGGCGCCGTCTGTGGGAAAGTAGATTCCACAAAAACAAAAGTTCGCCTCCTGATCTCACTCCAATGGCGAGCGATCAACAAGACGATCCAAACGCCAACCGCCGCCTCCCTCTCAACGGTGGCACAGACGAGCCTCCTCCGCCGAATGCCATCAACGCCCTCGCCGGCCGGATAGACCGACTCGCATCCTTCGTAGAAGCGCTCGTCCGCGTCCAAACGACGGGGCAAAATCCCTAGGTCGCCGTGCCCCCGCCTCGGGACCAGGATCCCTACGGGAGAAGAGAAGACTCAGCCCGCATCGGCACGGCCGACCGCCGCTTCGCTGCCTCCCATGGCCGCGGATCCCACGAGCCAGTATGTTCTGCGGCCCGCTGGGTGCCTAACAGCTCGACACCGAGGTCCGTCGCTAGAGCGCCCCGCTCCGAGATCTTTCATGCCCCTGTCCCTCCTGAAGAAATGTCGGTCAGCTCTCCTGTCACCAAGCATGACCGACACACCCTCCCCCGACGGGGCCGCATGGACGGGGCTCGTCAAGGCAGCTCAAGGGCCACCTCACCCGGGGATTTGAGGAACCTCATTGAGAGAAACCACGGCTGAGGCCAGACGCAAGCCACCAACAGCAGGGGCCTGGAATCAGAATGCGCTGAGTCATCAGGGTACCATGGCCGACTCGACGCCCTCGAGAAGAAGATCGAGAGTCTGCATCGGGAAGGTCACCGTTCGAACGACGGGGCTAAGTATGCCGCCGACTCGCTTACAAAACCGTTCACCGAGGAGCTGCTCACTGTCCACGTCTCCTCCCGCAACAAGCCCCCAAAGGTTTCCCTCTTCAACGGCAAATCTGACCCAAAGGACCACTTGGATGCGTTCACCGCGGGAATGAGCTTCCAAGACCACTCCGATGCCGCCCAGCGCCGAGCTTTCCCGACCACTCTCATACGTGCTGGGCGATACTGGTTCCGAGGACTCGAGCCGCGTTCGATCTCAACCTTTGACGAGCTGGCCACACAATTCCTCGGCCACTTCAGCGAGAACAGGCAGCAGAAGCACACAGTTGACCACCTCTTCATGATCACGAGCGAGGACAAGGAGATGTTCAAGGCCTACATCACCCGTTTCTACAACGCCCTTCTCGAGGTCCCAGAGCACCGGGACGAAACGGTCATCACAGCTCTAAGGTCTGGTCTTAGGCATAAGGAGTGGTTACGCTCTTTTGCACTGGCGCAACCTAAGACCATGACCGAGGTAAAGGCCTGGACTGAGCGCGAGGTCCATCTCGAGTCCAAGGTGAACGCAAGCCACCCCCGAGCAGAGCAAGCCGACCAAAAAAAGAGGGCTAGGGACGAGAGAAGAGGACCGGAGTGGCAAAAGCCCTATACCCCAAAGTTCCAGGAGTACACGCCGCTTAATGTCTCCCAGACAGTGATACTTGAGGAGGCCAAGGGCAAAGGGTTCTTCAAGTTCCCTCCGATCCTACGCTCGGCTTCAAAGCGAACCCGGGGCCCCTACTGCGGATTTCATAGGTCGTTGGGCCACTAAACGGAGAGTTGCAAACAACTCCGATATTACATCGAGGAGTTGATCTGTTCGGGGCACCTCACGGCGTACCTGAGGGACAAGCGGCAAGCTGACCGCAAGCAGAAGCAGTGTCCCCCTCCAGCTGAGCAGACCATCGGCCAGATCATGGTAGTGTCAGCAGAGCATGCGTCTGGTGCCCCCGAAGCCCGGTACCCCATGTCGAGCATATATACCAGCAGACGTATGGGGGGCTCAACTTGCATGAATAAAAGAATGTCACGACCCGAGAGTTTCGACTCGTGACCGGCACTTAACCACGCAACGTCTACAGGCGTAACGCAGCTAAGTAAGCCGAACCCAGAAATCAAAACCAATAAATAAAGAGTGATTAAAACATTTTTGTAAAAACAGTCATAAATGTCTGAAAAACTTCCATTTATTTAGTAGAAAACCTTTTTAAGTGCAAAAGTTATAGTTTTATAATTTTGGCAACATTTCCATTTTAAACATTTGTCCCGCAAGTCGGGTAAAAGCAAGGTGTAGCAGAAATAACAAGTAAAATGAATAAGCATCACAATATAATATACGACGCCGTAGCGAAGAGTACACAGTAAAGCAAGGACAATATCACAAAAGGTAAGACTGCATAAAATAAAGCCGGCTCACATGCGAGCTCGACACCAGAGTATAAAATCATACACATCGTCCTCACAACTGTCTCTAAGTCAATACAGAAAGGTAGATGGAGAGTACTAGATACATCAATATACAACTGAAAGATAACAGATACCGTACAAAAACTCACCTAACAGCAAAAGGCTAACTCGCCTCAGCAATGGTATCTATGCCAAAAGATGCGGTAAACAGCCAGCCGCGACTACTCCCAAGGGCAACCTGCAATTACTGTGGCACAACGGCGGTGAGTTGCCAACTCGTGAATAGAGATAACATATAAGGGTGATCGCGAGCATGCACATATAGCGTGGCTCTACTAATGCCAGCAGATGCTATCAATGCATGCCAAACAGTGGATGCAATAGTAATGCAAGTACTCTATCAGGTAAATGCTACAGGATGAGATATATATATAGTAGTCAATACTGAGTATGGGATAAACAACATCTACATGGATATGTCAACATGGAAAGCAATAATCGGTGCCTCAGACTGCACCCAAATCCCACATACACTCAGGCGCCGGCACACCCATCGGCCCTCAAATCCTGTACATCTCTGAGAAATCACGAGTGCCCAACATCGGCACCCAAAATATCATAAAATACTCGTGTCCAGCATCGACACGCAAATCCTCGTATATCGGGCTCCGTCAGTCTGGATCGGCCCACGGGGTCCGTCTGCGGTGTCGGCCCTCGGCCCCGGCAGTACGGATCATCCCGCATCCATCTCTCGACTCTGGTCAGTATCCTCCGGACAACTGCCAGGTCCAACCAATCACCGATAGGTACTCGCCCGCCTCCAGGCTCAATCGGCAAAACCCATCGATCATCTCGCCGAGGGGAACCATACCGGGCCCACCACGAACCCGCAAACGGAACATCCACTCCTCGAATCGGGTTTCAAGCACACGTCTCAGCACCGAGAAAACGCGTGGTGGACACACCAAAATATCATATTACGAGGTACCGGGTTTTTCAAAATAGTGCATCTTTTCTTAAATACTTCCACGGTCCTCAAAACAGAAATCACATGAAAATCCAACACCAATAGTAAATCCAATGCAATGTACAATATAAATCAATCCATAATATGGGTATAAGGGGAAAACCGCTTTTAAAATAGTTTCCGTTTTTTTTAAAGATGTCATGCGGCTCCCAATGTCCAGGAAATCTTCACCAATCATATGTAAGATAAACTATAACAATATAATCATGGCAGATCTACAGTGGGTGTGGCATGGCAATTACTAATGGTGTGTGTGTAGCATGCAAATAGTGCTCGTGCAACATAAACCGTTAGTAATAGTGCGGTGTTCTATCAGTTCTAAGCATATATCTATAAACACATAGCAGGGAAATGCAATATGCAATGACAGTCCACGGGGTAAATGCAATATATAATACTAAGGTCCTATCAGCCCTGACGCATAACGCCATGCGGGCGATATCCCCGTAGATGTGAAATCTACTCACCGAGATCCCGCGCTAAGTGTATCCAACAACTTGCTTGCCCTTCTTCGCAGCGTCCGTCTCACTGGCCTGCGAACCTAGAATCACATAACACATATCACACATAAGCTCAATTCACAGAAACACGACATTACGGTCCAACTAGAAACCCGTGTCGCAAACCAATCGCGCGTGTGCGCGATACGCTAAAACGTGTGGTCACGCGCCTGAAACTACCCCGACGCGTCGCGATACGCAAAAACCCCAAACCTACTCACGTATCACGCGTGTCGCGAAGGTTTAGAAAAACGGCAAAATAAGTATTTGGTCCCAGATTTCTATACAGAACTAGATTTACAAAACTATATATATAACAACACCCTACACACTAGCAGACACCTACAGGACCAAACACCAACCCAAACCCTACCCATCTGGCCGCAAATTGCGGCCAGAAAGAAGAAATTGGCGGCCTACTGTAGCAGTTAGGGGGTCGAGTTCTAGCTATGGTATCAGCACATCTCCACTACACTGCAGTCTTCCCAATTTCACTCAGATCTCATCGGGTCAAAAGCAGATCCAGAAAACCTCAAATTTGCTTAAAAACGACAATTTGCATCAAATAGGGAAACTGGTGGTATTTTAGTGTAATAGGGGTTAAGCTAAGCTAAAAGGGTCTCAACAAACCTCAATTATCCTACTGAAACCAAATTACACCACATTAGCACAAGATTCCTACTAAACACCTCAAATCACACTAAAACGCACTAAAAACCACTAACCGATGCAAAACGACACTAACCAAGCAAACTAGGGAATAAGTTAGGAAGTATACCTCACACTTAACCCTAGGGAGCTGAAGGAAGCAGAAGAAATGAAGGGAAGAGGCTGATGCTACTGCTGACTGCTACTGGTGCTGTTGCTGCTGCTGAATTGCTTGCTGTTGCTGCTGCTGAATGCCTGCTGCTGTTGCTGCTGCTATGCTTGCTGCTGTGCTGCTGGTTCTGGAGCTGAGGTAAGTGTGTGTGTTGTGTAAGTGTGTGGGTGTGTGAGACTTGAGAGAAAGGTAAAGAAATGAGAGGAAAACAACCATGACCCAATTGTCAACCCTCCTCTCTCTCTCTTCATTAATGGCAAGCATGGCTTGAGCCATGATGCCTACTCCCTCCCTCTCACAAGTCAACACCCCTACAAATTCAAATTAAAGTAACTTTTAATTAACTAATAAAACCCACTTAAAACCCATAAGACTTAATCCTATAAATAACCCACCATGGTTAATAATTATGGTAATAACTTATTTTAAAAACCCTAGTTTTCATGCACATGTATGTGCAAGCCTAGGAAAATTTTGGAAAAATATTTATTAAATTAGGAAAAATATTTAAAACACAATTTGGTAAAATTTTTATTAAAACCCATTATTTAAATATAATTAGTCACTAAACAAATCCTAAGGTGTTACAATCTCTCCCCCTTAAAGAAATTCGTCCCCGAATTTCAAAAATCTAACTACACATACCTTCAAAAAGATGGGGATACGTCTTCATCATCTCGCTTTCGGTCTCCCAAGTGACCTCCTCACGGTTCTGACCACGCCAAAGTACCTTAACTGATGCGATGTCCTTCGATCTCAACCTCTTCACTTGTCGATCCAAGATCATCACCGGCTGCTCTGCATAGGAAAGGTCGCGCTCCAGCTGGATCGTCGGGTGCTGAATCGTGTGCGAAGGATCGTGAAGATATCTGCGGAGCATCGAGACATGAAACACGGGGTGCACATCTGGAAAGCTGGGCGGAAGGGCCAAACGGTAGGCTACTGCACCAACACGCTCGAGGATCTCGAAGGGGCCCATATACCTGGGACTGAGCTTCCCCTTCTTCCCAAACCTCATCACACCTTTCATCGGGGAGACCCTCAAGAAAACATGATCACCAAAAGAAAACTCAAGTCTGCGTCGCCGACGGTCCGCATAAGATCTCTGCCTACTCTGTGCTGCTCTCATCCTATCGCGAATCAACTGGATCTTCGCTGTCGTCTCCTCAACAATCTGTGGCCCTAAGATACTGCTCTCACTGAGCTCTGTCCAACAGGCGGGTGACCTGCATCTCCTCCCGTAAAGAGCCTCAAACGGTGCCATCTGAATGGTCTCCTGGTAGCTGTTATTGTAGGAGAACTCTACTAAGGGCAAATGATGATCCCAGCTACCTCCGAAATCTAATACACAAGCTCTGAGCATGTCCTCGAGAGTCTGAATGGTCCGCTCTGACTGTCCGTCGGTTTGCGGATGAAATGCCGTACTGAAACTCAAGCGAGTGCCCAAAGCCTCCTGAAGCCTCTGCCATAGTCTACTGGTAAACTGGGTGCCTCTGTCGGACACAATACAAGTCGGGACTCCGTGTAGTCGCACTATCTCGTCAATATAGATCTGGGCATACTGAGTAAATCCAAAAGTCGTCTTCACCAGTAGGAAGTGAGCCGCTTTCGTCAAACGATCCACGATCACCCAGATGGAGTCATACCCCCGACTAGTCCTGGGTAGACCCACCACGAAATCCATCGAAATCTGTTCCCATTTCCACTCCGGAATGGGTAACGGCTGTAGCTCTCCCGCGGGCCTCTGGTGCTCAGCCTTGACTTGCTGACAAGTCAGGCATCTCGACACGAAATCTGCGATGTCCCTCTTCATTCCGTCCCACCAATAAACATCTCTCATATCATGATACATCTTGGTGGAACCAGGATGGACGCTATATACCGATCGATGTGCCTCCTCAAGAATCTCGCGTCTCAGTCCCTCAGCATCTGGTACGCACAGTCTGACTCCAAATCGTAGTATCCCCTGACCATCGATCACGAACTCCGAAAATCTGCCCTGTCCAATCTGTGCCATGATCTCTGAACATCGGTCATCACTGAGCTGTGCCTCACGTATACGATCGATCAACTGTGGGCGTGCACGGACATGCGCTATCTGTCCTCCAATCGGCGTGAACTCGAACTGTACTCGGCTGTCGCATAATATCTGCCAATCTGCTGACGACTGCCCCTGTGCTGCGCTCAAACAAGATAGGCTACTCTCGGGCCTCCTGCTCAAAGCATCCGCCACCACATTTGCCTTGCCCGGGTGATATAAGATCCCGCAGTCGTAATCCTTCACTAACTCCATCCATCGGCGCTGTCGAAGGTTCAGGTCCCGCTGCTGAAATATGTATTCCATACTCTTGTGATCCGTGAATATCTGGCACGACTCGCCGCATAGGTAATGTCGCCAGATCTTAAGTGCGAAGACCACTGCAGCCATCTCCAAATCGTGAGTGGGGTAGTTCTGCTCATGCTTCTTCAATTTTCGCGAGGCATACGCGATCACCTTATCATGCTGCATCAGTACGCACCCTAACCCCACTCGAGAAGCATCACAAAAGACCACAAATCCGCCCGATCCGGAAGGTAAAGATAACACCGGTGCCGTCGTCAACCGTGTCCGTAACTGCTGAAAACTGTGCTCGCACTCCTCCGCCCAATCGAAAGGAACTCCCTTCCGGGTCAACCCGGTCAACGGTGTAGCAATACGGGAGAAGTCCTGCACAAAACGCCTGTAGTAACCGGCCAACCCCAAAAAGCTGCGAATCTCCGTCACCGATGTGGGTCTGGGCCAACGCTGAACGGCCTCGATCTTCCTCGGGTCTACACATATACCGTCTCGTGAAATCACGTGTCCCAAGAAGTCTACGCTGTCCAGCCAAAAAGCACACTTGGAGAATTTCGCATAAAGCTGGTGCGCCCTCAAGGTCTGCAATGTAGTCCGCAGGTGCTGCTCATGCTCCTCACTACTCCGGGAATACACCAAGATATCGTCAATGAAGACTATGATGAATAGATCCAAATATGGCCGGAAAATACGGTTCATCAAGTCCATGAAGGCTGCTGGCGCATTGGTGAGTCCGAATGACATCACCAAAAACTCGTAATGGCCGTAGCGCATACGGAAAGCTGTCCTGGGAATGTCCTCCTGTCGAACCCGCAGCTGATGATAGCCCGATCGTAAATCGATCCTCGAAAAGTACCCTGCCCCCTGAAGCTGGTCGAACAAATCGTCGATGCGCGGCAAAGGATACCTGTTCCGCACTGTCACCCTGTTCAGCTGGCGGTAGTCGATACACAGACGCAAACTGCCGTCCTTCTTCTTGACGAACAGGACTGGAGCACCCCAAGGAGAAACACTGGGTCGAATAAGTCCCTTATCCAGCAAATCTTGCAACTGACCCTTCAACTCTCGAAGTTCCGCCGGGGCCATCCGATAAGGCGGTATGGAAATAGGCCCCGAGCCAGGAACCAAATCAATACAGAAGGAAATGTCACGCTCGGGCGGCAACCCTGGAAGCTCGGCAGGGAACACATCAGGAAACTCGCTAACAACCGGAACCTGATCCAATGGAACCTGTGTAGCACTAGCATCGCAAATATATGTGAGAAATCCCTGACATCCCTTCCTCAAAAGCTGTCCAGCGCGAAAAGAAGAAATCACACTGTGAGGGGCGGCACCACGGTCCCCCAACACAACAAAAACCGACTCACCGGGAAAGCAGAATCTAACTGTCTTCTCACGGCAGTCCACCGAAGCATAGCACGTGGCTAACCAATCCATGCCCAAAAGAACGTCGAAGTCCAACATCTCCAGAAGGATCAAGTCGACAGGCAACTCTCTCTCGCCAATACAGACGATACAGGATCGGAACACGTGCCTAGCAACAAACGACTCTCCCACAGGAGTAGTCACAACAAGCGGCTGATCAAGCAAGCCGGACTCTCTAGCCAAACTCGGCACAAAGTGTGTGGATACGTACGAGTGTGTGGATCCGGGATCGAACAATACATGTGCATCAACTGTACAAACAGGAAGGATACCTGAAACCACTGCATAGGACGCCTGCGCGTCCTGATGTGTCAAAGCAAAAACCCACGCCTGTCCACCACCTGCGACTGACTGCCCTCTGCCTCGGTCATCTTGCCCCCTCTGAGCAACTCCTCCACGCCCACGACCTCTATGTGCATGAGTCTGGCGCGGAGCAACGGTAGGTACAACGGGCAACGCCCTCTGGGGTGGTGAAGGCGGTAAGGTAACATGCGGTGCTGCTGCCTCCCTCCGGTGTGTCTCAGGGTAATCTCTAACAAGGTGAAGTAGGCTGCCGCATCTAAAGCAACCCCGCGGCGACTGCTGACCCTCTCGTGGATATGAACTAAACATCTGGCTCCGTCCCGAATCTCTGCCACTCCCCGTACCTGGACGATACCTGTCGCGGCGTCTGAATATCTGTCTCCATGCGGATATACCAGTATGAACTCTCTTCGGCTCTGGGACTACCGAAGTCTCAGCAAGGTGCTCCTCGACTACTAGGGCTGCGTCTACAGCTGCTGCATAGGTCTCGTAGTGCTGCGCGCTGATCGCAAGGAACAATGGTGTAAGCAAGCCCCGAACAAATCTCCTGACTCGCAACTCTTCGGTAGCCACTAAATATGGGGCATAGACTGTCAACTCTGTAAACAGCACGTCATACTCTGCCACTGTCATCCCTGGCGTCTGGCGCAAGGACTCAAATCTGCGTGCTCGGGCATCCCTAACACTCTGGGGAAGGAAACGGGCTAGAAATACTGTCACAAACTCTGTCCAGGTCATAGGAGGAAGACCTGCTGCTCTGCCCTTCTCAACTGAATCACACCACTTCTGCGCAAGACCTTCTAGGCGAAAGCCCGCGAACTCGACCCATCTCGCATCTGCGCATCTGAGGGAACGGCATAACCGGGCCATCCTGTCTATGAACGACTGGGGGTCCTCGGCTGTATCGGTGCCAGTGAATACTGGAGGCTTCAGCCTCATGAACTCTGATAGCGATACTGTAATCACCTCCGTGGCTACAGGGGCAACTGGCTGTGCGGTAGGTACCATCGCGGTCTCTGGAATGGGTGGAGCTACCTCTGGTCGCTGCGCTCGAAGCGTCTCAACTAGCGATCCTATCATCTGGCGCATCTCCTGCATGCTAGATCCTACCGTCTGGCGCATCTCCTGCATACCAGCCCCTAGCGTGGCGATCTGCTCTGTCATAAGAGGAACAGTCTGCTCGGGTACAACGGATGCACTGCCCGGATCAGTCCTCGTCTCGGATGAGTCAACTCGAATCTCGGCCCTCGCGGCCGCTCTCTGTGCCCTCGTAGTCTTAGGCGGCATAATGGCTGAAAGAAAATTTGGATTCGATAAGAATACAGGAGTCGAATCACAAGAATATAAGGAGGGATCAAATCAACAAGTCCTAAGGTCGCGTAGGCGGAGTATCGTGTCGTGAGTATGCCGCGGAACATACAGACGCTACGCTACCCTGCTGCAGCTACCTACTCCATCATACCAGGGTCATCCTACACTCCGAAGGTAAAACCTACGCTCTGATGCCAACTTTGTCACGACCCGAGAGTTTCGACTCGTGACCGGCACTTAACCACGCAACGTCTACAGGCGTAACGCAGCTAAGTAAGCCGAACCCAGAAATCAAAACCAATAAATAAAGAGTGATTAAAACATTTTTGTAAAAACAGTCATACATGTCTGAAAAACTTCCATTTATTTAGGAGAAAACCTTTTTAAGTGCAAAAGTTATAGTTTTATAATTTTGGCAACATTTCCATTTTAAACATTTGTCCCGCAAGTCGGGTAAAAGCAAGGTGCAGCAGAAATAACAAGTGAAATGAATAAGCATCACAATATAATATACGACGCCGTAACGAAGAGTACACAGTAAAGCAAGGACAATATCACAAAAGGTAAGACTGCATAAAATAAAGCCGGCTCACATGCGAGCTCGACACCAGAGTATAAAATCATACACATCGTCCTCACAACTGTCTCTAAGTCAATACAGAAAGGTAGATGGAGAGTACTAGATACATCAATATACAACTGAAAGATAACAGATACCGTACAAAAACCCACCTAACAGCAAAAGGCTAACTCGCCTCAGCAATGGTATCTGTGCCAAAAGATGCGGTAAACAGCCAGCCGCGACTACTCCCAAGGGCAACCTGCAATTACTGTGGCACAACGGGGGTGAGTTGCCAACTCGTGAATAGAGATAACATATAAGGGTGATCGCGAGCATGCACATATAGCGTGGCTCTACTAATGCCAGCAGATGCTATCAATGCATGCCAAACAGTGGATGCAATAGTAATGCAAGTACTCTATCAGGTAAATGCTACAGGATGAGATATATATATAGTATTCAATACTGAGTATGGGATAAACAACATTTACATGGATATGTCAACATGGAAAGCAATAATCGGTGCCTCAGACTGCACCCAAATCCCACATACACTCAGGAGCCGGCACACCCATCGGCCCTCAAATCCTGTACATCTCTGAGAAATCACGAGTGCCCAACATCGGCACCCAAAATATCATAAAATACTCGTGTCCAGCATCGACACGCAAATCCTCGTATATCGGGCTCCGTCAGTCCGGATCGGCCCACGGGGTCCGTCTGCGGTGTCGGCCCTCGGCCCCGGCAGTACGGATCATCCCGCATCCATCTCTCGACTCTGGTCAGTATCCTCCGGACAACTGCCAGGTCCAACCAATCACCGGTAGGTACTCGCCCGCCTCCAGGCTCAATCGGCAAAACCCATCGATCATCTCGCCGAGGGGAACCATACCGGGCCCACCACGAACCCGCAAACGGAACATCCACTCCTCGAATCGGGTTTCAAGCACACGTCTCAGCACCGAGAAAACGCATGGTGGACACACCAAAATATCATATCACGAGGTACCGGGTTTTTCAAAATAGTGCATCTTTTCTTAAATACTTCCACGGTCCTCAAAACAGAAATCACATGAAAATCCAACACCAATAGTAAATCCAATGCGATGTACAATATAAATCAATCCATAATATGGGTATAAGGGGAAAACCGCTTTTAAAATAGTTTCCGTTTTTTTTAAAGATGTCATGTGGCTCCCAATGTCCAGGAAATCTTCACCAATCATATGTAAGATAAACTATAACAATATAATCATGGCAGATCTACAGTGGGTGTGGCAAGGCAATTACTAACAGTGTGTGTGTAGCATGCAAATAGTGCTCGTGCAACATAAACCGTTAGTAATAGTGCGGTGTTCTATCAGTTCTAAGCATATATCTATAAACACATAGCAGGGAAATGCAATATGCAATGACAGTCCACGGGGTAAATGCAATATATAATACTAAGGTCCTATCAGCCCTGACGCATAACGCCATGCGGGCGATATCCCCGTAGATGTGAAATCTACTCACCGAGATCCCGCGCTAAGTGTATCCAACAACTTGCTTGCCCTTCTTCGCAGCGTCCGTCTCACTGGCCTGCGAACCTAGAATCACATAACACATATCACACATAAGCTCAATTCACAGAAACGCGACATTACGGTCCAACTAGAAACCCGTGTCGCAAACCAATCGCGCGTGTGCGCGATACGCTAAAACGTGTGGTCACGCGCCTGAAACTACCCCGACGCGTCGCGATACGCAAAAACCCCAAACCTACTCACGTATCACGCGTGTCGCGAAGGTTTAGAAAAACGGCAAAATAGGTATTTGGTCCCAGATTTCTATACAGAACTAGATTTACAAAACTATATATATAACAACACCCTACACACTAGCAGACACCTACAGGACCAAACACCAACCCAAACCCTACCCATCTGGCCGCAAATTGCGGCCAGAAAGAAGAAATTGGCGGCCTACTGTAGCAGTTAGGGGGTCGGGTTCTAGCTATGGTATCAGCGCATCTCCACTACACTGCAGTCTTCCCAATTTCACTCAGATCTCATCGGGTCAAAAGCAGATCCAGAAAACCTCAAATTTGCTTAAAAACGACAATTTGCATCAAATAGGGAAACTGGTGGTATTTTAGTGTAATAGGGGTTAAGCTAAGCTAAAAGGGTCTCAACAAACCTCAATTATCCTACTGAAACCAAATCACACCACATTAGCACAAGATTCCCACTAAACACCTCAAATCGCACTAAAACGCACTAAAAACCACTAACCGATGCAAAACGACACTAACCAAGAAAACTAGGGAATAAGTTAGGAAGTATACCTCACACTTAACCCTAGGGAGCTGAAGGAAGCAGAAGAAATGAAGGGAAGAGGCTGATGCTACTGCTGACTGCTACTGGTGCTGTTGCTGCTGCTGAATTGCTTGCTGTTGCTGCTGCTGAATGCCTGCTGCTGTTGCTGCTGCTATGCTTGCTGTTGTGCTGCTGGTTCTGGAGCTGAGGTAAGTGTGTGTGTTGTGTAAGTGTGTGGGTGTGTGAGACTTGAGAGAAAGGCAAAGAAATGAGAGGAAAACAACCATGACCCAATTGTCAACCCTCCTCTCTCTCTCTTCATTAATGGCAAGCATGGCTTGAGCCATGATGCCTACTCCCTCCCTCTCACAAGTCAACACCCCTACAAATTCAAATTAAAGTAACTTTTAATTAACTAATAAAACCCACTTAAAAACCCATAAGACTTAATCCTATGATTAACCCACCATGGTTAATAATTATGGTAATAAGTTATTTTAAAAACCCTAGTTTACATGCACATCTGTGTGCAAGCCTAGGAAAATTTTGGAAAAATATTTATTAAATTAGGAAAAATATTTAAAACACAATTTGGTAAACTTTTTATTAAAACCCATTATTTAAATATAATTAGTCACTAAACAAATTCTAAGGTGTTACAAAGCATCTACTAGCATGTATTTTCTTTTCAAAGCAATGTACCATCTTCTTAAGATCTTTTGTTTATACACTAAAAGGATCAATAGAGCATTGCAGAAAGGAAAAAGAATATTATTCATTCAAAAAGTGTTGTCGGCTCCTCAGTCGTACACAAAAAAAAGAATTTTTTTTATTACAACAGCGGGGGAATGGGGTGCAGAGAGCACTGCTCGTGGTACTCTGAGCATATCTCTTCCAGCCGAGCCCTCACAGCGTCTAACCTCTGCTTCTGATCTCCCCCGCGAGCTTCGGCGTCGAGCCTCAACTGGTAGCACTCACGGACGAGCGCTTCCGAGCGATTTAGCCGGCTCGCGGAGATCAGGCCAAAGCGCCTGAGAGACCTTGGCTTGCCTATGGTCTCGTGGAAAAGCATTTCAGATAAGGGGTTGTAAAGCCCCGGCGACGCCCTCCAGATGGAGTATATCAGCAGCTGCAGGAGGGAGGACCATCGGGAAAGCAATCGGCCGAAGTGGTCCTCGATCCTGCCGATTACCAACTGCACCGTGTACTCAGTGAAATACGGGTCATAGAGGTAGACATCCTCGAAGCCTACGATGTCTTCGATGGTGAAGGGGAAGTCCTGCATTTTTGCGTTACGGGTGTGAGGAGGAAGAAAAAATTTACTCCCTCCATTTTATAGACAACGATGTCTGGGAGTCCAACGGTCGCCCGCTTCACCTGCAACGCAGGCGCCACGCGGCAAGCGTCGTGCCTCCCCATAAGAAACCGGAACGCCGCAACTCCGGCGCTTCGCTTTTGCCACGCATCGCGACATGTGTCTTCGATGCCATCCCACTCCTCGGTGCTCACATGGGAAGGTCGGACAGAGCCTCGCCAAGAGGCAACCGAGCGGCTTCACTACTCGGTCCTTCCTCATGGAGCAAAGCCCTCACGAAGAGGCAGCCCTGCAGCTACCCTGCTCGCCTATCACTGGCTGGTAGCTTCCCTACCACACGTCGCCAGGGATCAAAGCCCTCACAAAGAGGCAGCCCTGCAGCTACCCTGCTCGGCTATCCCTGGCTAGTAGCTTTCCTACCCCCACGATGCCAGGGATCAAAGGCCCCGTGAAGAGGCAGCCCTGCAGCTACCCTACTCGGCTATGTCTGGCCGGTAGCTTCCCTACCCCACGACGCCAGGGATCAAAGCCCTCACAAAGAGGCAGCCCTGCAGCTACCCTGCTCGGCTGTCCCTGGCTGGTAGCTTCCCTACCCCACGACGCCAGGGATCAAAGCCCTCGCGAAGAGGCAGCCCTGCAGCTACCCTGCTCGGCTATCCCTGGCTGGTAGCTTCCCTACCCCACGATGCCAGGGATCAATGCCCTCACATAGAGGCAGCCCTGCAGCTACCCTGCTCGGCTATCCCTGGCCGGTAGCTTCCCTACCCCACAACGCCAGAGATCAAAGCCCTCGCCAAGAGGCAGCCCTGCAGCTACCCTGCTCGGCTATCCCTGGCCGGTAGCTTTCCTACCCCACGACGCCAGAGATCAAAGCCCTCACCAAGAGGAAACCCTGTAGCTACCCTACTCGGCTATGCCTGGTTGGTAGCTTCCCTACCCCACGACGCCAGGGATCAAAGCCCTCACTAAGAGGCATCCCGGCAGCTACCCTGCGCGGCTAACCCTGGCCGGTAGCTTCCCTACCCACGATGCCAGGGATCAAAGCCCTCGCCAAGAGGCACCGGGCAGCAACCCTGCTCGGCCATTCTTAAGGACCCAAAAGCCCCCGAAAGAGGCAACCGCTTAGCACAACCATGCTCGGTTATCCCTGGCACACCACCAGGGATCAAAGCCCTCGCCATGAGGCACCGGGCGGCAACCCCGCCCGGGCATCCTTAATAGGCCTCCCACGCCCCTCCCGCGTTAAGAATGAAAAGCCCTCGAAAGAGGCAACCGCTTAGCACGATCCGTGCTCGGTTATTCCTGGCAAAACCAGGGATCAAAGCCCTCGCCAAGTGGCACCGGGCGGCAACCCCGCTCGGGCATCCTTAAGGATCAAAGCCCTCGCCAAGAGGCACCAAGAAGCTACCCTGTTCGGCCATCCTTAGCAGGCCTCTTACGGCCCCTCCAACAGCTAAGGATCGAAGCCTTCGCCAAGAGGCACCGAGCAGCTACCCTGCTCGGCCATCCTTAGCAGGCCGTATACGACCCCTCCAATAGCTAAGGATGAAAGCCCTCGCCAAGAGGCACCGAACAGCTACCCTGCTCGGCCATCTTTAGCAGGCCTCATACGGCCCCTCCAACAGCTAAGGATCAAAGCCCTCGCCAAGAGGCACCGAGCAGCTACCCTATTCAGCCATCCTTAGCAGGCCTCTTACGGCCCCTCCAACAGCTAAGGATCAAAGCCCTCGCTAAGAGGCACCGAGCAGCTACCCTGCTCGGCCATCCTTAGCAGGCCTCTTATGGCCCCTCCAGTGCTAAGGATCAAAGCCCTCGCCAAAAGACACCGAGCAGCTACCCTGCTCGGCAATATCCTCAGTTGGCCAATTACGGCCCCTCCGACAACTAAGGAACGTGAACTCAACAAGAGACATCCAATCTATCAACGTCTTAGCGATCTACACTTCGACTTCGGGGCCATAGAGACGTCGTCTTCCTGCCGGTCCTCGCACACTCGACAAATGATCAGAGTCAAGTCGACGAGTAATCGCTAGACGAGGAACATGTCGACCATAAAGTAGTACTGTGTATATACAAGTGTCTACCAACAAAAGGAAACTCTAGCACAAACTCTACTGCAAAAACAAAAAGATTTTATTCAAGAAGTCAAATCTTTTACAAAGGTACTATGGGCTCCCTAGCCTTATCAAATTACCCAGAGGCTTACAAGAAAGAGAGGAGGAAAAACCAAAAAGATCGGGCAGCAAGCCCCGCCGGGACCACCGAGAGTGGGACCTGAGCACGGAGCTGACCGTCAGCGAACTCCGGAAGCTGCTCCTTGACGGTATCAAGAGCTTTGTTCCATGCAATGGCAGAGGCCTCACCAAGGTCGATGTAAAACCGGTCCTACTCCTTGTAATCCGCCACCGCCTTCCTAGCCCGGCCTTCGGCGGCCTCCGCCGCCTGACGCGCCGCGTCGGCATCCTGCCTGCTGGCATCTCTCGCCCTCTTCAGGGATGCAAAACGATCGGCCAGTTCCACCAACTTCGCCTCAGGCGACGGTAGGACTCCCGACACTTCGAAACGGTGAGATCCGCAACTTCTGACCGAGCTTTGAGGGCGAGCGACCTCTCCCTCTCCAGACACAGCTCGAGTCGCAGACCCTCGACATCCGAAGTAGACTCTTCTGCTGACCCGGCAGCCTGAATTGCCCCCTCGGCTTCCATACGAGTGATAAGGGCGCAATGCTGAAGGACCTGGCAAAAAATGGCAGGCAAACCTAAGGACACCCGAACTAAGAAAAGGTCGCCCAAAGCAACACATGAGGGAGTGCATACCTGAACCGTCTCCTCTGCGATAGCAGCCATTCGGGCCCTCAAGGTGCCCCGTGGAATCCGGCCCCTGACCGACTCTTCTATGCCAGCGAGAAGACTGGCCGCAACGGAGAGCCCCGACAGGACCACGAACTGGGCGTCCCCCTCCTGCACGGGGGTCCCCTCCAGAATGTCCACCAGCGGTGCACGAGAGACCGTCCTCTTCCGCTTGAGAGAAACCTCGTCTTCGCTCTCTCCTGCATCCCTCATCTGAGAGTTGAGAACCCGTGTACGCCTTTGGCCGCTACTGAAACAATCACTATAAGCCCGTGGCGGGGAAGGTGGCCCCGCCGTCAGGGGCACATCCAGCGCGGGGCTCGAGTCAGCCAGAGGCAATGCCGCACCGCGGTCCCCCTTCAGGACTGAGAGCCGAAGGCACCAAGAGTCCGGGATCGAACCATCCGTCCTGCCAAAAGGAAGAAAAGGCTCGACTCAGAAGCAGAAGAAAGAAAAAAACAAGACATCTAACCTGATTGAGAAGCCCTTAGGAAAGCAGAAGATCCGACCTAAGATGAGAGCGCCGAGCATACGGGATGAAAGATGAGGAAAATATGAAGAGAGATGGGCCCTGAAGAGGGCCCCACCTCTACCTATAGCCTCCGGCGCCCCCATCCAACAGCGACCGTCGACTCCCGCCAAAAACAACCCTTCACATTCGACGACCCAGACCACTCCACCTAGTGCGCGGACATTGGACATCATCCCATCAGACGCCAGAGGCCTGCGGCTCGTCGCGTCCACCAACCAATGCTCGACACGTGGGCCGCCACTTCGTCAAAAGTGCGCACGATCCGGCGCCCTTCTTTAATGCAGAAGATCTCACCCTAATTCGCCTGCGTCATCCAGAAAAAGACAATGGATTGCCCGGGGACACGCCTGACGATATCTTCGGAAGAGAGCTCACCTCGGGTGACCCGGCAGACCACTCTCGACCCGACCTGTCAGCTGGTCGGGACGAAAGTGGGGGGCTAATGATGATTCTCGATATCGGCGACCTCCTAGATCATGACACGTGGCAGATGACGTGTCCAAGAGCATGCAAGAAAGGACCTACAGGGGCCGACTAGACTGCTCCTATGAATGTCCTATTGACGAGGCTGGTTCGCCTCCGAGACCCAGCACAATTGACCTCCTCGGCCTCACAGCTCGTTCCCGAGCTATCGCAGAAACTAGATACCTCGGCTCTCCCGTTCGTCCGTGAGCTCTCCCGCCGAGGTCATCTTCCTCGGTCTCATCGACCGACCATCGACACCGCTTGCAGGCGTAACCGCCATCCCGCGAATCTCTCCATGCGTGAGATCTCTGTCGGCCACATCCCACGTTCCACGCCACCACGATCCCCCATTAACGAGCCTGTCTCGCCATTAATGGGAGGTCCCGCTCATCACGCGGGCGTGACATCGGGAGCGTAACGGCCTGCTGCACCTGCAACCACCGCTACTTAAACCCCTCTTTCAGACGGTCAAGGTAAGCCAATTCTACTCCACTAAGCCGTTACTCTGCTCGGATCTCTAGACTAACTTGATCGTCGGAGGGTCCTCGGTGGTACAACCATCCCGGGACTTCCTTGCAGGTAACTCGGCAACCACAACCTCAACCCATTGAGATCCACACACTTCAGGAGCGATAGCCTCCAGATCCAATCTCAGCCACACATCGCAGCCGTCCGCAGATCAACGGAAAGCAACTTCTGAAGGAGGTCCCACCCCCCATCAACAGGATTATGTGAAATTGCGTTGGGTAAAATCTTATGTTTGTGTTGTTTAGTATGTATTTCTGATAACTTACAGTGTGTTTTGGTAGTTCATTTATACTTTTTCAGATAGATTTGATTTACACGATCCTGATAGATTTTCTGCTGCGACTTTTGATGTGGTGTGTGATTCTTCATGGATCACGGGTAAAAAAAATTACAATAGTAGTTTCTTAAATGTTCATAATAATTTCTAACCTCTTCATTTCATTAATAGATTAGTTAACTTATAGAAGGCCCAGAGTAGAGTACAGCTCAGAGTCTGCCCAATGTGCTTCGACAAAAATTGCAAATAATAATAGATTATGCTAAAAGCAAGCTATTCATTTTCTTGTTTCAATTGGCAGTAGTTCTTAGAGTCTCAATTATATATCATTCAAATTATATATGGAGGCGAGCCCATTCATAATAAATTGCATGCTGAACCAAATCAACTTAATTTATTTTAGGACCCCAAACCGATAATAAACTTAATTTGTTACTTAAACTCTTAATTAATTTGCTTCTAAGTATCGCTGTGGCATAACTGTAAACATTCCTTCTGCTGAGTTGAAAACCTGCGTTAAAACGGTTCTTCCATAGGGAATTTTGTTTTTCATTTTCTAAGTCTATAATTCGATGATCACCTGAACACGTAGGGTCGATTGGAGAATGTTATGGAGTTGAAATTATTGATTTTCATTTTCAATGTCTCCGCGGTCAACATGAAAAATAAAAGGTTTTTTCTTTCTCCTTTATATCATGTCCAAATTAAACATAGGTATTAAAACATAATATTAATTTCCGTACATCACAATCCAAAGATCAGAATGGTTTATTATATGAAAGGTTGAAACTGCACTTTACGTCTAAATTAAAGCAAGATACCTATTAATTACGTTCTTTGACTTAATTTGCACTTTTCATACTGTGGTTTAATGGAACGCCCGGTATTTAACTTTTCTTTAATCAGAAAAGAGAAGAAAATAATACCATTATGTTTGTGGTTGCACGAGCATTGCTCGGTTTTACATCATGCACGAGATTTGGATGATGAGGTCAGCCCAGCTAATAATGAGCTTTGTATGTACGAAGAATGGTAGAGTGATCAGAAAAGGTGGCGAATGGGATCAAAAATATGTTACATCCATTGATGTAAACTGCAGATGGATGTCTTTTAAGGGAGAAAGAGAGAGAGAGATGTACTGTTTTACTTCTTATCCATGCAAACTTGCCTACGGTATTTAGGGACTGTTTGGGTTGCAAGATTGTGTTGTATTTGGCACTAAGGCGCCTAGCAGCTAGTTACGGCAGACGGAGCCAGGACATTTCCATCAAGAAAACGGATGCGCGTTAGTGAGATCGTAGAAACATAAGGCTTTAGGTAGTCGGTCTTATAATATAAGATAATAAGAAGAAGCTAGAGGCTTACCACCACGATCTACTAAAAGGCAAGCAGCGTCGATGGACGATTTAGCTATTTGACTTCCTGCTCTGGTTTAGCAAATCCAATAATTTCATTATTTTGTATTTGGTTGGACAAGATTGGGGAGTTTGAATTTTCTTGTCTTTTATGATGAGTCCACCAAGAACAAGAATGCATGAATCCACTAAAATTTTTAGGATTTACAAGGATTTGTAATAGAGGTTAATGGAGGAAAGGTGCCTTAGGAGGGGATTTCCTCCCATGGCGTCGGAAAAATGCATCCTCCGTGAATTTTTTCGACGATCGGCATACATCACCTCCATCTTTATCATCTAAGATGTGGATACACGAAATCAAATTTCATGTGATTATACCATTTTTCACTGTTGATTTAGTTGGTGCAAAATTAACGGTTTACTGACAATAGAACTTTTTACATTGCTAATTCAATGGTGAAAAAGTAGTGGAATCACATGAAATTTGGCGTATGCACATTTTAGACGATAACGATGGATGCCGATTGTCCGAAAAAATGGTGGGGGTTGTAGGAGGGAATTTCCTCCTATGGCATCTTTTCTCCATTATTCTCTTTGTAATATTCATGGTACTTTAATTGTACTTTTATTTATTTAATAATCATCTCTCTCTAAAATTTTCAAATCCAAATCCCACTTTCTTTTCACCAACAAAACAATGATTATAAGGATCTACAAATCCAATACTAGAAATCTAATACCAACCAGATAAAAAATTAGCTAATCCAATTTTTTTCCAATTGTACTGTTTGACAATCCAAATTTCACAATCCTGCAACCAAACGGCCCCTTAAAAGGGCGTCATTGATGATCCACATTAATTGGGATCGAACTTCTTTGGGTTTTTTTCACATGTCACCTCCAAAACTTAAGTATTTCCATATTTCACATCCACAAGCTTGAAATTTCTAATTGCACCCCCAAAAGAAAAGAACCAGTGTTAACCAAAAATATCGTGCTATGTGCTTTCTGTTAAAATATAACTCGGGTAAGAATTTTTTAACAAGGATTACATAGTAATAAATTGGGACTTGTGTTCCCTTCTCTAATCAATATACTTTACTCAACGGTATATTTTTAACGAATGTTGAGTAAAAGTATTCAAGAGGAATCTTTTGGGGAAATATGAAACTTCAAACTTTTGGGGATGAAATATGAAATTATCTATATTTTTTGGTCAACTTGTGAAAAAAACTCAACTCCTTTTCGAGCCTCAAATTATTAGTGATTTAAGTAAATATAACTTTGATCAGTGATGATGCTCAATATTGGCGATCTCTAAGATCAGGACACGTGGCAAATGACGTGTCCCAGGACTCAGAAGAAAGGACCCACAGGGGCCGACCAGGCCAACCTGCACCCGACCTGCAATCACGAGCTGGCCTTCCTCGGGGCCTCCTGCAAACTAGCCTCCTCGGCCCCTCAGCTTGCCCCGAGCTGCCACAAGACCAAGACCCCTCAGCCTTCTCGCTCGTCCCCGAGCCCCCCAGCCGAGGCCGTCTTCCTCGGTCCTCCGGTCAACTCCACCGCCCACAGCGCGTAACCACCGCTCCGCAAATCTCGCCATGCGCGGATTCTCCGCCAGCAACGTCCCACGTTCCACGCCATCACGATCCCTATTAATGGGCGATCCGCTCTCTACGCGGGCGTGACGGCGGGAGCGTAACTGCCGGCGAGATTCTCACGCCTGCTGCTGCGTGCCGCCGCCGCTATATAAACCCCCATCACAGAGGGGTCAAGTAAGCCATTCTTTACTCTACTAAGCCGTTACTCTGCTCGGATCTCAAAACTACCTTGACCGTCGGAGGGTCCTCGGTGGTACCAAACCACCTCGGGATATTTGATGCAACGTCCCACATTCCTTTCTGGACTCTAGAGAGGCTCCCACGTCCCACAAGATGTAAATTCAAACTAATTTAAATATGCATCTAAACTTAACTTAGCTAATCGGGTCGCATTGATATGACCTAGTCTACAATGCCTCAAGAAGGATTCGTTCATTTCTGAACTCTTCCTCTTGTGTGTGTTCTGTATACTAAGAACTGTAGTTTGATTTAGAACGGTTATGTTTTTAGATAACGTGCCTGATCCGATCAACTCTTGATATAGGAAATGTTCAAAACATTATCCAACAATACAAAATTATATCCTTCTTTACTAATAAAGAGACTGATATGATGTTGTATATCAGGTTCGGTATCTAATAACATTTGTTCAGAATCAATGTATTTATTAATACAGGGTGATAACTACCAACAGACTTGGCTGCAACACTTACACCGTTTCTATCTCATGAAACTTATCACCCGTTCTCAGTTCTCTACCTATCTGTAGCCCTTGTAACAGATTACATATGTGGGATCCTGATCCGGTATCTCATACCCAGGACGTAAAGGATACTGAGAAACAGTTCTCTATAATGAACACACCCGAAGAAGATGCATCAGCATGCACTTTCTTCGTTTGGGTGGCACGGGAATTCTGATAGTCCCCTATTTCCTGCTCTATCATATAACAATTATAAGTTGGAGCGGGACCAACGTTCCCTAGCACAGTATAACAAGCGGGTTCGGTCAATACATCCGTATTATTATCTTGATTAAGGTATGACATGGTCGCAACCTGGAGAGAGAGAGAAGAAAACACTCAGCGTGCGCTTTTACAAGATTAGATTGGTTATCAATTTATCTAATCAGGATGGCTCACACTGTTTTAGTTAAATCTTCCTTCAAACCCTAAAAGGAAAGACTAGCCGGGATTAATTAAACCCTACAAGTTCGCCAATCTTTCAGCCAGCCCAGTGCCGGTACTTTGAGGGAGGTTCCTCGTGCTTTCGCACGGACCTAATTAAAATAAACCTCGTTTTCCCAGGGGTGTAACCCCGTTGACACCTTTCTAGATACCTACTTGATCAGCTAATTGTAATGTGTAAAATTCTTCCAGGAGTAACTCTTACTCGCAGCGGGTATCGGGATCCAACTATCTCATAGAAGGTATGCAATCTCATTGCAAATTTCAACACTTGAAATTCCCAATAAATATTTTACCCCTAGCATCCTATGGCCTTGACGAAAGACAATAAACCATAGGCTACTAGTCAAGTTCAACCCGTCATTTCCTGATTGAATTAAACCCACCCGCACGACCCTTGACGAAAGCTATCAAAGTCGCACGACTACCCTAACTCAATCGCATCATATGCTTATACAGATAAGCATAAATAGCTACCACACACTACGCCTTGACGAAAGCCAACAAACGTAATACGAATACTATGAAGTACTTATCTGAAATGACGGAGGGCTACGACAGGTTTTTAAGAAAACCCTTTGCGTAATGAACTTGATATCGTTGTAGAATCGAGTGATTTTGAATGGAATGTTTTTGAGGCCTTTTCTAGTTTTGCTAAATAGGTCACTCCCGGTGCAGGGATCTCGGATCTTTCCTTATCGAATAAGGTGCTAGATGTTCTATAAGGAACACCGCTATGCAAAGCAAGAACTAGAGCTACCAGTTTTTAAACAAGTTTCTACAACATTTTTAGGTTTCTTTTATTTCATTAATCTCATTAATGAAGTCCCATTTTATTATGCTTCACAATCATCACATTTGAAACGAAATCAGCAATATAACATATATCTCATATATATAATATAAACATTCGTCTCAGACAGTAATATGATCTCATCACAGAACATTGCAGCAGAAGAACATATATGAAATATTGGATATACTAGGAGGTCAGTGTTTTAATATGAGCCTGTATAAAACACGGATTCCACGATCGTGATGAATAGCCAAACCCACATCCCTAGACCCCTACGGGAGCGGCAAGCAACACTGCCAATTCTAGGGTTAGGAGACCCGATCTCGACGCCTCGAGATGGTCTCCCACTGGACCCTAGAACCCGGTTACTTGTGCTCCCCGCCTTGGGTCTACCTAATGCGTAAAAGTAAATAATATACAATGGTGACATCATCCTCATCCCGGAAGTGCCCCAATAAAATAATATTACATACAAATGAATTTTACATGAATGAAAAAGAAAAAAACTCTCATCTCACATAAAACCCCCGGCTATTCAGAACACGACGATCCAATTTAACATATCACAACAACACATAATATCACATATCATCAACGTAAGTAAATATGCGTATCCCAATTGTCGTTGATGTATAGCAACGAAACCGGCGATACACCATATATTACACTTACGGTCGCAGAAAAGAAAGTGTAAAACTACAACAGTTGGAATCCGCAACCTCCTTAGACATCGCATGCCTAACCAAATGAATTCCTTAAATATCGCATGCCTAACAATTATAAACCCCGTATTTTAGTCTTATTATCGAAAACTCTTTTTAATATCAAGTCGAGCAATTCAACAAGATTCCCGACATTCTGATCGAATGCTCGTCGCAAACTTTAGTAGACGGCCGCACCCCCGGATGCCGTCGACGAAGTGCATTAAGGCGGAACACCGCTGCATCGAGCACCCGAACGGATGCTTTTGGCGACGGGGTTCTCCTACAGTCACTTGGTCGGGGCTTTGGGGCATGGCTATCTATTAAGTTTACCCGGCGAGTGTCCGCGTACGCTACGTGATTGCGACGGACTTTTGATCACATCAAAATCCCGTGGCAACCGATCATCTGAGACAAACTGCTAGATTTATAACATTCAAATTAGTTATCTCATAACTATTTGTGGATTCCAAATATTGTATCACATTCCAGATAAATAGACAGTGTTAAACTTTCCGATCGAATAAACAAACACCCAAGATTTCCCTGATAGCTCAACACTTGAGCGGAGTTCAAAAAGTATCCATCACATGCTACAGTACTAATGGTCCAGCCGTAGAAGGGTCAAGCCAACGCCTCACATGTGGCAACGCCGTACTGCCCCAAGCCCTAGGGTTCAAAGACAGTTCAGACGGTCACATAATCGAGTTAAGGTTTGTATTCTTCTAGAGGGTCCACCGCGTTACTTGCATGATTTTCCGGAAGTTTCAAACTCGAGGAAAAATCCTACTTTTGAAAATTTTCCGACAGGGGAAAAAGTGAGTTATTGATATCCGTTCGAACTTTTTAACAGGTTCTAAAATTATCCGGAAAAACTTAAACGAAATTAAACTTTCCGATCGAATCAACGAGCTCCCAATACAACCCAGAAAACTCAACACTTGAGTGAAATAAAAAAATTCCCAGAAACAATAAGGAAATTGGTACGGATATTACTGTATAAAACCAAAACCCTAAATCTACTGTTTAGCCGCGGAACCGCCGCGCAAGCAGGGGTATTACCGCGGTTCTGCGGCGTAATAAAGGGATTTGGGGCTCATTTTTTGTACAGTAACCCATACAATTACCTGTTGAATTTTCTGAGCATTTTTAATATGAAAAAATCAACAGTTTTGAAAAATTTCCAGAAACTAGGGTTTTACGGGTATTCGGAGTTCGATCGGACTTTAAACTTCGCCTAGACTTCGCCTAAAGCTCTAGCTTGGCTCTGATACCACTTTAGGATTACTAAGCACACGCACAAGGGTCTATAAGGCATCAACCATGCCCGATTTAAAATTTAGCCGTGCCGAACAACCCTAAACCAAGATCTTAGACTAGAGATTAGGCGAAACAAAGCATGTTAAACACTTTAACACTAAGAGTTTGGGATTACAACCTTTGTAGTCCTGTCCTTCACTTCTAAAGCTCCGTGTTGAGGTCCCTTCGCTGCGATCATCGAGTTTCCGGACTCTAGAGAGGCTCCACGAAGAGAAAGATGCAAGCTTGCTTCCGATCTTCAATAACTAAGATGATCTACCTTGAAGTTTCTTTAACACAAGCTCTCACTCACTAAATGAAGTGAACACCCTAATCTAAATGGCTAGGATAGATTAGGATGATAAAGTAGGATTTTAGTTCTCATTTATTTTCATTAACTCACTCATTTTCATCACTTCATAAAAAGCTAGAAAGCTTTTCATAAAAGAAAGAAGAAGGAAGAAGAAGAACAATCCTTTTGTGATGAATAAAGAAACTCAAGTGATAATTACAAATGCAACCATGGTTGATAATGAGAAGGCTAACCATTGTAGAGAGTTAACTAGGGTTAAGGGTTTGGGTTGGGTTAAAGAATGAGTCACTAAAATATCAACAAAATATCTTACTAACTTGACCGTCGGAAGGTCCTCGGTGGTACCAAACCACCTCGGGACTTCTTTGCAGGTACTCGGCGCCAAATTCCTCATATCACCTTTCTCACCAAAACCCATTGAGATCCACACACGACAGAACATCATCACCGAAATCCGCCGGGAGATCAACGGAAGACAACATCTGACGGAGACCTGAAAAGGACCTCCATCAGTTGGCGCCGTCTGTGGGAACGCACAAACTCCATAAAAATAAAGTTGGCCTTCCGATCTTCGCCCGCATGGCGAGCAACCATCCTGAAGATCCCGGCACCAGCCGCCGCCTTCCCCTCACCGAAGGCGTGGACGAGCCTCCTCCAGCGACCATCATCAACGCCCTCGCCAGCCAAATAGATCGGCTACAGTCCCTTGTAGAGGCGCTCGTCCGCGTCCAAGCGGCCGGGCCCGAGCCCCAGATCGCCGCCCTACTGCCTCCAAAGGGCTCTGCCCGCATCTGGACGGCTGACCACCAGCGGCCTGCGACTCCTGGCCACCGATCTCTCGAGCCGGTACCCCCGGAGGCCCGCTGGGCACCCTACGGCTCCACACCGAGGTTCACCGCCAGAACGCCTCGCCTCGAGCCTCCTCGCGACCCTTATCCCCCTGAGGAGATGTCAGTCACCTCACCTATCCACAGGTATGGTCGACACCACCACCCTCGGCGGGGCCACACAGAGGGGGTTCACCTCGGCGGCTCAAGAGCCACCTCGCCCAAGGATCTGAGGCACCTCATCGAGAGGAACCGGGGCCGCTTCCAGACGCAGGCCACCCGCAGCGGAGGCCAGGGATCCCAAGGCGCCGATTCCTCGGGATATCACGGTCGGCTCGACGCCCTCGAGAAGAAAATCGAGGGCATGCGCCGGGAGGCTCACCTCTCGAGCGACGGGGCTAAGTACGCCTCCGATTCGCTCACAAAGCCGTTCACCGAGGAATTGCTCGCTGTCCACGTCTCCTCGCGCAACAAGCCCCCAAAGGTCTCTCTGTTCGATGGGAAAATCGACCCAAAGGACCATTTGGATGCTTTCACCGCGGGGATGAGCTTCCAGGACCACTCCGACGCCGCCCAGTGCAGGGCCTTCCCGGCCACCCTTATCCGCGCAGATTGGGACAGGTTCCGGGGGCTCGAGCCCCACTCGATCTCAACCTTCGACGAGCTGGCTACTCAATTCCTCGGCCATTTCGTTGGGAATCGTCGACAGAAGCACACGATCGACTATCTCTTCATGGTTAAGAGTGAGGACAAGGAAACGTTCAAGGCCTACATTATCCATTTCTACAACGCCCTTCTCGAGGTACCCGAGCACCGGGACGGGACCGTCATCACGGCGCTTAGATCTGGTCTGAGGCACAAGGAGTGGTTACGCTCTTTCGCATTGGCGCAACACAAGACCATGGCCGAGGTCAAGGAGTGGACCGAGCGCGAGGTTCAACTGGAATCCGAGGTGAACGCTAACCTCCCCCGAGCAGAACGATCCGACCAGAAGAAGAGGGCTCGGGAAGAAAGGCCGGAGCGTCAGCAGCCCTACCACCCGAAGTTCTAGGAGTATACCCCCCTCATCGTCTCCCTCGCAGTATTGCTAGAAGAGGCCCAGAACGAGGGGTTCTTCAAGTTCCCTCCGATCCCGTGTCAGGCTACGAAGCGAACCCGGGGCCCTTACTGTGCTTTCCACCGGACACTGGGCCACGCCACGGAGGATTGCAAACAACTCAGGGACTACATCGAAGAGCTCATCCGATCGGGACACCTCGCCGCATACTTGAGGGACAAACGGAAGCCAACCGCAAACAGGAGCAGCATCGCCCTCCCGCTAACCTGACCATCGGTCAGATCATGCTCGTTTTGACGGACGGCCGGCACGGAACTCAGGGAGCCCCGCACCCGGCGCCAAGCGCGGAAGCCCACAGTCCTCCGGGGAGCTCGGACCAAGCCAATAAGATCATCTACTAGCCTGTACCTTTTCTTTAGGGCAATGTAAACCCTTCCTAGGATCTATTGTTAATTTAATAAAGATCAATAGAACATTGCGAAAAAGAAAGAAAAACCTTGTTTATTCAAAAGGTATTATGGGCTCCTCAGCCATACACGCAAAAAGAAAAGGAAATTACAACAGTGGGGGAAGGGGGTGCAACGAGCACTGCTCGTGGTACTCGGTAAAGATCTCCGCCAGTCGGGGCCTAGCGAGGTCCAACCTCTGCCCCCGGTTCCCCCCGCACGCATCGATCCCAAGCCTCAGCTTGTAGCATTCACGGACGAGCGCCTCTGAGCGGGCCAGCCGGTTCACGGAGATCAGACCGAAGCGCCTCAGAGACCGCAGCTTGCCCACGGCCTCGTCATAAAGCTGCTCGGACAAAGGGTTGTAAAGCCCCGGTGACGCCCTCCAGATGGAGTACATCAGCAGCTGCAGCAGGGATGAGCGTCGGGGGAGCAACCGGCCGAAATGGTCCTTAATGCTCCCATAGACCAAGTGCACCGTGTCCTCGGTGCAGTACTGGTCGTAAAGGTACACGTCTTCGAAGTGGATGATGTCGGGGATGGTAAACGGGAAGTCTTGCATTTTCGACGACCTGCTTATGAAGGATGGAAGGACCAGTACTCCTTCAGCCTTATATAACCCACTGCGCAGCTCAACAGTCGTCCGCTTTCACCCAGAAGGTTGCTGCCATGCGGCGGTCATCGAGCCTTCTCTGGTGGAATCGAAGCGATGCGCCTCTAGCGCTTCGCCTCCCCCCGCATTCAACGCGCATGCTACGCGCACTGTTGCCACGACCGTTCATGTTCCCCATGCCTACAGCTGGACGGTCGGGATACACCTCACCAAGATTCGACCTAGAAGCTACTCTGCTCGGTCACCCTTGGCGGGTAGCTTCCCTACCGCAACGCCAGGGATCAGAAAGCCCTCCCAGAGGCAGTTGAGCCCAAGGATCCCTCGCTCGGCTATCCCTAGCGGGCAGCTTTCTTACCTCAATGTCGGGGATCAAAAAGCCCTCTCAGAGGTAGTCGAGCCCGAGGATCCCTCGCTCGGCTATCCCCAGTGGGCAGCTTCCCTGCCACAACGTCGGGGATCAAAAATCCCTCCCAGAGGCGGTCGAGCCCGAGGATCCCTCGCTCGGGTATCCTTCGGGACAAAAGCCCTCGCCAAGAGGCACCGGGCAGTAACCCTGCCCGGTCAAGGATCCTTGGTAGGCTTCTACAGCCCCTCCCGCGCTAAGGACCAAAGTCCTCCCAGAGGCAGTCAAGTCCTTGCTAGGCTATCCCCGGTTGGTAGCTTCCTACCACAACCGACAGGGATCAAAGTCCTTGCCAAGAGGCACTGGGTAGTAACCCTGCTCGGTCCCCGTCCTGAAGGATCAAAGCCCTCACCAAGAGGCAACCGCGCAGCTTCACTGCCCGGTCACCCTTAGTGGGCTTCTTGCAGCCCCTCCAACGCTAAGGACCAAAGTCCTCCTAGAGGCAGTCGAGTCCTTGCTCGGCTATCCCCAGCGGGCAGCTTCCCTGCCACAACGCCGGGGATCAAAAAGCCCTCCCAGAGGCAGTCGAGTCCTTGCTCGGCTATCCCTGGCTGGTAGATTCCTACCACAACCGACAGGGATCAAAGCCCTCGCCAAGAGGCAACCGTGCAGCTTCACTACCTGGTCATCCTTGGTGGGCTTCTTACAGCCCCTCCAACGCTAAAGTTCGAAGCCGTCACCAGGAGGTAACCGCGCAGCTTCACTGCCTGGTCATCCTTGGTGGGCTTCTTACAGCCCCTCCAACGCTAAGGTTCGAAGCCCTCGCAAGAGGCAACCGAGCAGCTACCCTGCTCGGTCGTCCTTGGCGGGTAGCTTCCCTACCGCAACGCTAGGGATCAGAAAGCCCTCGCAAGAGGAAACCGAGCGGCTACCCTGCTCAGTCACTCCCGGCTGGTGTTCGATGCTCGCCTTGACAGAGGTCAAAAGATGGCAACCCCTATAGAGCCACCGAGCAGGCGCCCACTCACGCTCGGCTCAAGTACGGCGAACGGCACTCTGCCCATCACCCGCAGAGAATCCGAGACCCCAGTGAGGGGCATCAGATCTATCCAGGTCAAAGAAATCTCCCCTCGACTTCGGGGGCCATGGGGATACCTCCCCGGCGGCGCTGGGCATACTCGTCGGCGAGTGATCGAAATCAACCCGACGGGCGATTGCTAGGCAAGCGGTAAACCTGACATGAAAACACAACGGTGCAAGCAGAGATATCCTACGAGCATTCTTCACAAACAGATGGTAGAGCACGATTCGATGAAGCCAAAGAAAAAATTTATTGCTACCAAAGACAAAAGCTTTACAAAGGGTATTTTTTGGGGCTCCCCAGCCTTACAAATTCAAAAACAAAATAAAAGGAGGAAGATGGGGGCTCTACGCCTCGGGGCCAGGCACGACCTCGAGGTCCTCGACCTCCACCATGTGACGCGCGGGGTCCTCGGCAGCTTCCTCGCCAAGAACCTCTTCCCCTGCTCATCAGCGTCCACGAGGGGGAACTCAGCCCGAAGATCTCCGTCAGCAAACTCCGGCATCCGGGCCTTAACGGCATCGAGGGCGTCGTGCCAAATACTGGTCGTAGCCACGGCCAAGTCATCATAGAAGTCCCTCGACTTCTTATAGCCCTCCAGCGCCCTCGATTCAGCCGACTTGGCCGCCTCGGCCGCCGCCCCCAGCTCCTTTCGGAGGGTCTTCACCGTCCTCTTCAGGTTGCCGGCGAGCACCTGGGCGTCCTCGAGCTTGACCTCGGCAATCACGGTGACCTCGTGGTGCCGGGCTACCTCTCGTTTCCCGGCCTCCACCTCGCCTTCTAAGGCGGCGACCCTCGCCGTCATTGCCTCCAGCTCCCGCCTGGAGCTTTCTTGCAGCGAAGCGAGCCGACCCGCAGCCTCCAGCGCCGGGGCTACCACCTCAGCTTCCATGCGCAGAGCGAGGGCTACGTGCTGGAGAACCTGGGAGACACGGAAAAGATCAGAAAGATGAAGGAGGCACCGAATCTCACAATGAGACAAAAAACTTACCTGCACGGACTCCTGGGAGATGGACGCCAGCTGAGCCCTGAAGGTCCCCCCGGGGACTTTACCCCCTGCTGAGGTCTCTATCTCATGCAGAAGGCTGTCCGCGACGGACAACCCCAATGGCACCGCAAAACGGAGGCCCCCTTCCTCCACCACGGTCGGCGAGGACCGGCCCCGGGAAGGCCCCCGGGAGCTCCTCTTGAGCGGCTCCGAGGGAGAGCCGATCTCCTCCTCCGAGACCGGGTCCTCCTGAATCAGGGCCCGCTTCCGGCCAGACACTCTGCTGGGACCCGGAGCAGGATCTGCACCCGAGCGCTCGCGGGGCACCACCACCGGAGCAGTAGACACCGGGACGGGCTTCGTACCAGAAGAGCTGGCGCCCCCAGCCTTCGTAGCCTTCCTCGGCCGGCGCATGGAGGTTCTGAGCAAGTCGAAGTCCATGGAGCCTGCACTCGACAAATACCCAACGAATCAGTGACACGAGCAAAACACAAGCCAAAAAAGCAAGCCTAACTTACCAACGAACTTGACGGGGCTAAGCCCGGCCCAGCTCAGGACCCTCTCAGAAAGCAGCACGTCAAGTCAGGGGATGGGCTTCCTGACGCCACTCTCACCGCGGCGGTGTCAACGGACTGGTTCCCCGACAAACATTTCTCCCTCGATCACTTGGTAGGCACGGGCCAGTCCTCGCTCTCGGGAGGGGAAACGAAGAAAAATTTCTTTTTCCAATCATGAATAGAAGAGGGCAAGGCCACGACCCCGGTCCCGGCAACGCCCCCCGGCCGCTTCCTGAAAGAGAGATAAACCCATCTCGGGTCGCCCGCTCGACTACCAAGGTGACTTTTGAAGACGAGAGAAGAATCGAGAAGGGAAAGGCTGAAGGGAACCACCTGTAACTTCAGGCGGATTAAGAACCCGAGGAGGATCCTCCACGAGTTCGGCACTAACTGGCCGGGGGCCAAACCGAAAAAATTCAACGCAGTGATGACCTCGGGAGAGAAGGGCAGGCGCATTCCGCCCCAAAAAGCTTCCAAGTACAGGGCGATTTCCCTACCCCGTACTTGATCCGCCCTCCCTCCCTCCTTGGGCAGCCGGAGCGTGTAGAGCGAGGGGATATGGAAGCGAGCCCGAGCATTGGCGAGCTCGTCCTCGTGCCTCACCCAGCACGAGGAGCCAGGGACCGCATCTGCCGCCTCCTCCCTGGGAGCTGCCCCCGCCTCACGATCCCGGCGAGAGGATCCAACCCCTGCTCCCCGGGGGGACTTAGACGCAACTAAAGGAACCCTAGAACCCACTCCTACAACGTCTACTGACTCTACAAAGGAAGACATCTAACCTTGGGAAAGGGAATCTTCAGGGGCCGAAAGCGGGAGAAAGGAGACGAGCGCCGAGCAACCAAGACTTTAGAGAGGGAAATATGAAGGAGTAAGGGCCCAAGGGCGGACCCCACTCCTGTTTATTGCTGCGAGCGGCCTCATCCAATGGCGCCCGTCATATCCCGCTGAAGCGACTCCTCGCGTCCAGCGGCTCCGATCGCTCCACGTGTCGATCCTATGTTGGACCGCGTCCCATCAGACGCCGCAGGCCTGCATACATCGTGTCAGCCAATTGACGCTTGACGCGTGGACCGTCGCTTCAGTGGCGAAGTGCACGAATCGGCGCACCTTCTTTAAATGCAAAGATCTCGCCCTGATTCGCTAACAGAAAAGACAACTGACGGCCCGAGGACTCATTCCGACAAAAGCCCGGGGAAGGAGCCCGCCTCGGGAGGCCTAGCAATCCACTCCTGACCCGACCCGCTAGCTGATCGGGACAAGAGTGGGGGGCTAATGATGATGCTCAATATTGGCGATCTCCAAGATCAGGACACGTGGTAAATGACGTGTCCCAGGACTCAGAAGAAAGGGCCCACAGGGGCCGACCAGGCCACCCTGCACCCGACCTGCAATCACGAGCTGGTCTTCCTCGGGGCCCCCTGCAAACTGGCTTCCTCAGCCCCTCAGCTCACCCCGAGCTGCCACAAGACCAAGCCCGCTCAGCCTTCTCTTTTGTCCCCGAGCCCCCCAGCCGAGGCCGTCTTCCTCGGTCCTCCGGCCAACTCTACCATCCACAGGCGTAACCGTCGCTCCGCAAATCTCGCCATGCGTGGATTCTTCTCCAGCAACGTCCCACGTTCCACGCCATCACGATCCCCATTAATGGGCGATCCGCTCTCTACGCGGGCGTGACATCGGGAGCGTAACTGCTGGCGAGATTCTCGTGCCTGCTACTGCGTGCCGCCACCGCTATATAAACCCCTATCACAGAGGGGTCAAGTAAGCCATTCTTTGCTCTACTAAACCGTTACTCTGCTCGGATCTCATTTCAAACTTGACCGTCGGAGGGTCCTCGATGGTACCAAACCACCTCGGGACTTCTTTGCAGGTACTTGGCGCCAAATTCCTCATATCACCTTTCTCAACAAAACCCATTGAGATCCACACGCGTCAGAACATCATCACCGAAATCCGCCGGGAGATCAACGGAAGACCACATCTGACGGAGACCTGAAAAGGACCTCCATCAATCAGTAATAACAGATATGCATGAGAAAAGCATATATGCGAGATAGTATTAATTAGGACCTTAATTATGCTAATATAATACACTAATATTACCAAATTTAAAGAGATATAATACTCTAATGAAAGGAAAACTTAATTAAAATGTTTCCAAGGATTGAAAAATGTATAGAAAAATGAAATTCAGAATGTATGCACAAATACGGATTGAATGATCGAATGGTATAGAGTTTATGTAAGAAAAGTCCATGAAAAATACACAAAGAGAGGGGTGGATGGGGGGGGGGGAGGGGTTTGAGTATGGAATGCAAGTTTATTAGGATGTTGTTTGGCTTTTTAATATACGCATTATTTTTGTTTCAACTATAAATATAATGTCACATTATTCAAAATGTACCAAACCAAATAATCATGCTTGTTATAAAATAATCATGCTTGTTATATACGATAAGCTATTAAATATAATATATTAATTCAAGTAGTGTATGTTAATTTAGACCTGATTAAATCCTTATTTTTATAAAGCATCATTTATACCCACAAATGTAGCTAGATTCTTTTTTGAATTTAAACCCTTACAATTGCAATGATATTGTAAAAATTAAAAAGGATAAGTACATTATTGTATTATGGCTTTAAGAAAACAATTAGTGCTATTCTTCAATAAATGATCATATTTTTTGCAGTATGGGATATTTTCTACTTGCCCTTCTCCCCAACCCCAAAGAAAATTTTCTGGCTATGCCCATGTATGCATGTGGCTGCGTGCGTGCGTGTGTAAGTTTGAGCATTTTCAATGTACTAAACTTGAATATTCATCTCTCACTGACTACAACACAAAAGTCTCGGGCAATTAATACGTGTGTTTTGAGACCTAAATTTGCTTTCACATGTATTTTTTTGGATGTCATGAGACTATTTATTTAGATTTCTTTTGATGAGTACATAAAAAATCAATTCCAATTACAAAAAGATAAGAATAAATGGTTATCTCCTTTTCTTTTCTTTTCCTATGAAGAACTTCGATAAATTTATATTCTTCTGAAAGGAAACCCTTCAAAATATGAATTTTCCTTCAAAATTTAAGGTTAAAATTATCATCGTCCTAAAATAACTATGTTCAGATGAAGGGGCGGACCAACGGTCAACCTCGAGGGGAAATGTGCCCCTTTGAAATTTTGAGAAAATAAAGTTTATAGTATTGATTATTATTGAATTCCGATATCTTAATTAATGTATGTTATATATATTTATTAATTCAAAAATAATCAATACGTGTATATCTATAGTTCAAATGGTAGTGCATTGCAATTCCCAAATAGAAGCTCCTACATTTCTCAGAAACTCATCCTATCAGTATGTCAACTCAATGCTTTCCCAACAAATATAAAGGAGTTCTCATCATAGCAATGATTAATTATTAGCAGAAGGACTAATCAAAGCACAAGGTGGACGCCAAGAGAAGGACAATGTATCAACTCAACACCTCTCTTATCTTTTTCTTGATCACTAGATCTCTGCTTTTGGTTGTTGAGTAGGGCAACATGCCTTCATAATGGCCAACAACCTAGTCAGTTTTCAGTTTAAGCACAGCCTCTTATGATCGCATACATAGATAAAGTTATGATCTTGATTGGGAACGGGATAGGTTGGCTTCACATATTAATCATGCATGCAAGGGTACTCTTGACGCATGTTCACGTGTACAACGCAGGGAGGATGTCGAGAGAAAGGAAAAATTTTCTTCTCTTGCTCTTTAAATTTCTATCTATATCTACCGAAGATAAATGCCATTGGTAAAGTATTTCTTATCGAGAAATATGACGATTCATCACTTGTAAGTTGCACTCATTTTATTTCGTAGCAGATATGGTATAATTCAACAAACCGTTGTCAAGAAATACATTTGTTTATTAATTTAAACAGATCGTTACTTTTGTACAACCTGGAACCTCCCTTCAATTTGTATTTCTACTTCATTTGGATCCTGCTACTTGGTGTAGTTTCAATAAAACATTATATGGTATTATTCCTGTTAAAACTCAAAGGTTTGGAAGAAGGAAAATATTATTAATTAATCAAGATACAATATCTGATGATGCTCAATATTGGCAATCTTCAAGATCAAGACACGTGGTAGATGACATGTCTCAGGACTCAAAAGAAAGGGCCCACAGGGACCGACCAGGGCACCCTACACCCGACCTGCAAGCACAAGCTGGCCCTCATCGAGGCCCCCTGCAAATTAGCCTCCTCGGCCATTTAGCTCGTCCTGAGCCGTCACAGGACCAAGACTCCTCGGCCTCCCCGCTCGTCCCCGAGCTCCTTAGCGAGGCTGTCTTCCTCGGCCCTCCGACCAACTCCACCATTCACAGGCGTAACTGCCGCTCCGCGAATCTCGCCATGCGCAGATTCTACGCCAGCAACATCCCACGTTCCACGCCATCACGATCCCCATTAATGGACGATCCGCTCTCTACGCGGGCGTGATGTCGGGAGCGTAACTGCCGGCGAGTTTCTCGCGCCTGTTGCTGTGTGCCACCACCGCTATATAAACCCCCATCACAGAGTGGTCAAGTAAGACATTCTTTACTCTTCCAAGCCGTTACTCTGCTCGGATCTCATCACTAACTTGATCGTCGGAGGGTTCTTGGTGGTACCAAATCATCCGGGGACTTCATTGCAGGTACTCGGCACCAAACTCCTCACACAACCTCTCCCACCAAAACCCATTGAAACCCACACGCAACAGGAGATAACTAACAAAGTCCACCGGGAGATCAACGGAAGACAACATCTGACGGAGACCCGAAAAGGACCTCCATCAATATCCAATGTTCCTCTCTACACTACTACATACAGTCACTATTAGAAACCGTATGGAACGGTCTTCAAAAAATTATACAGTCGCTAATGTCTATTACTGACCGTTTATATTTTAAACGGTTGCTAAAATACGGTCGCTAGGGTGGTCGCTAATACATATATTAGCGACCGTTCATGAATGATCTCTAATAAGAACGATCGCTAATATATGTATCAGGGACCGTTTTCTCTGGTTGCTAATAAGGAGACATGTGGACATCCCAACGAATTTAACCGTTTCCTAATATCAGCAAATAGTCGCTGATAAGGTATTAGCGGCCGTTCCTGTAGCTAATATGGTAGCTAAGACTTATTTTTTCCGAAAAAAATTATAGAAAAATACTATATTCAATACAATAATACACAAAATCACAATATATTACACCACTATAGTGTTTCCCATACAAATCAATATATATCCACATTCCAGAACATATCCAATAAGATCAACAACAAATACGAACACATATGCATACGAACCAACACATAAACACTATTCACGATATATCCACCAATATCAACAACTCAATCAAACACATATGAACTAAATTCTTAATAAACAAGCATACATGAACTAAATTGTTTTATATATGAACAACACAATACATACACCATATATATATATATATATATATATATAAGAAAAAATCTCCAAATCACAATCACGCGCATTCGCAACTCACTCAACTCTGTGAATCGAAACAAATAAATAAATATATGAACTCATATCATACTCTTCGAAACAGTGTTAGCTACACACACACGCATACACGTACCTCACTAACTCCCACCACTTCTATTGTCAAAATATAATCCTTTCACTGTTAACTTATAAGAACCGTACAAATATACAATATAAATTTTAAACATCAAAACTCAACAAAATTTAATTGTATACTCAAATTTTTGTAAATAATAACTATACGTACCTCACTAACTCCTATCGCCACCAGAAACTCACCTTGATCAATAGTATCGATTCATATCAGTGAAGCCCTCTTGCGAAAAAAGTGACATAATAACCCTCCTTGTAAGGTCGGCTGATCAGGGTTATACGGTTCCTGTGGCGGAGGGTTAGAGTAATAAGGATCTTGTGGTAGAGGCGGAGGCCGAGGGTAGTACCCTTCTTGTGATTACGGAGGCGGAGGATAAGGATAGTACGGCCTTTCTTGTGATGGGAGAGGGTAATACGATCACTGCATCAGAGGAGGGTAATATGCCGGCTGTGGCGACAATGGACCCTGTGCTGACCACGGTTGCGGAGGCGGAACGTATTATTGCGAGAATTGTTCCAACCACGCTTTCATTTGAGCTCTTCAAGACGCTTCATCTTTCGCCCTCTTCTTATTTGCTTCATCCCTTCTCCTGAGCTGCTCCTCTAGCTCATTGATCTATTGTGCCTCAGCCGATTGTTGGTTGGAGCGAGTGGTCAACGAATTTGAAGTAGTTCTTCTGGAGCCGGACCACGAAAGACTAACGGGACCACCGTATAAGGGAATACGACCGTGTCCCCCCGACTGAGAGAAAAGCTGCTCTATAATAGATATCTCGACCTCCGTAAGAAGAGGACCGTCAGCCGGATATTCGGCATTTGATTCCCGATAACTTCTTTCTGCCTCCTCGAAATGCTCCTTCGATAAATAAAACAATAATTAATTTTCTTTACGAATTTAACAAGTGTAATTAATTTACTTTAAAAATTTGAAAAATGCAAGTTTACCACATATTGAGTGGCTATATCCATCTTTTCTTCTGACCGCTCTTTCTCATGTGCAATGCCTCTCAAATCTCAGGGAGGCTTGGCTTTTTCCCAGCATTCTCCTATAACAGATATTTGATTTATTTATACGTGAAAATATGTAACGATGAAATTGAAAAATCGAATATTTATGTAATTAAAGATAAGGTAACCAAAATAGCCCTATACTGATCAGCAGGAATCGATCCACCATAATAGTCATCTGCGGCTTTCCCTCGGTTCTGCTTATTCCGTTTTGATACTTCTTGGTTATTCAGAAAATAATATCTCTAAATATAATTTAATCTAAATTCTTTATTCAAATTGTTTAAGTATATTTTTAATTACCTTTACTTCGGGTGTATCCCAATGCAATAGGGGAAACGTAAAAAGATCTCTGGGGATGTTGGAGAGAAGAGCGGCAAAACATTCCCAATCATCCATAAATTTCTTCGACTGTTTGAATTTTTTTTTCAATATTTGACGCAGTCTCTTCAATATTTGTGATATCTTATACGAGACATGGGTCCAATGTCCGTCTATATCGTCTTCTAAGACGAAATGTTTTCATAATATAGATTAATAAATATATTGTTTAATAAATTTATAACATATAACGGGTATGAATGTAATGTTGTAAAATAGTTGAGTTATGTATTACCAAGAGTGAGTGTCAAGTCATACGTATACTTCCCAGGGGTTATCAGCAAACGTGAAGCCCACGTTCTAGAAGTCGTGGTTGCGGACGAGAATACCGATATAACCATGAAAATGTGTACCTCATATATCCGGATCTATGGGCTTCCCACCTACCTATTGCAGTATTGACTTTTTTTCCACACATATCGTATTTCCTAATTTCGTTTGCAACACCTCTTCCGTGTTGTTCAAACCGAGCCAGATTATCCCCCGCAGCCCGTGCCTCATCAATACTCGTGTCTGCTGCCTCTATCATCATATCGATTTGAGGTCGAACAGCAACCCACTGTGCCATTGCCTCCGCATAGTCCCTATCTCGATACCGTTTTTCATTTTGTAAATCACAAGGAAGAGACAATATATGAATCCACTCATCGGTGACGGGATCCGAGAACACCTCAGGTTCTCTACTCAAGTCCGTGTAATGCTCGTTTAGGTGTACATACGGATCATGCTGCACTGATGGATCTGCATCCTACTGATCAGATGTACCTACACATTTTAATTTATTATAATCAATGCAATAGTTATTTGAATAAAATAATGCGGTTGATAATTATTTAAAACTCATAATATATAACTCTACTCTCAGGATCATGCTGTGTCGAGGAGGAACTATCTCGATCTCTTTTCTTTGAGGAAAATGCTTTAGCAAATTTTCTGAATATGCATTTTCGTTCCATCTGTTTCATACAAGAGTAATGACGATACAAAATATATAATTTGCATAAATCATTAAATTAATAAGTCAATACCTTATAAGTGATTAGAACTGCAAAGTTTTTCATATATCATTTACATGCATGTGATTATAAGTTTTTACAACTGCAAAGTTTATAATATATATCAATTGATTACAATTGTTTACAACTGCAAAGTTTTTCATATGTTAACCGGATCTGCTTCATCATGATCAACCTCGTCGGTAGAACTATCGAACAAGGATTTAGAAGGTGCCAGCAATGCATGCAATCCAAGTTTTTTCATGTTTAGGATCTTTGACATAGAAATATTACTCCTCTTGTAAAGCTAACACGAACATATCATCTCAATAAATTTCTTTATTGAGATTGATAGGCTGAAAACCGTACTCATCTATTTGGATGCAAGCGTACCAACAAATTTTGAACATAACAAATTTTTCTTGCTTATTACTCCCGTAAAATAGCTCTATTATATCCTCCAGTTGACCGTAGTATTCTTTTTTCCCTCTATGCGGTTTTTGATCACGGGAACTTGAGAAGCACGTTTGTTCAAATAGACAATAAATCCCATTGTTTTGGATAGTCAATTTCTCGGTTGTAAGAAACTTTAGATTATTAATACAATATGAGCCGTATCGATTCACTTTTGCACTAGAACTTTTAGATAGTCGCACGATTACATCCGGGAATTGCATCCCTTTGCTATGTCATCTTAAATTTTCAATGCATTTACACGTAAAATGTATAAGCCATATGTGATATATGTATGTGAAACGTGAAATATAAAAGACATACGTACGTGTTTACGGAACCACCGTGGAAAGTGTTTCTTATTATCTTGATTAATCTTCCAATTAGCACTCTTTCCAGAAATCGCATTCGTAAGTTCTTCAATATGTCGGCTAAAAGAATAACAATATTAATTATTTAGTCATATATAGATATAGACACTCAAAATATTGATGCGATTAAAAGTTTTAATTTATATACCTTCTGTCATCGGCAGTAATTTCAAGATTATTAAGGATATAGGAATGTACTTGATCTAGTCACTCCCTCTGCTAGGATCGATCATCCCCTTGTGGATGGGATAGCTGATCATTGTTAATTCAAGAAAGATGGTTTAATCTCGTTTCAACTCCACGCAAGTAACGAGAAGTGAAGTTGAGGTATTCGTTAGCGCAATAACTCTCGGCTATTGACCCTTCCGGTCGAGCTCAATTGCGCACTTTCCATTTCAAGAATCCCAAGTATCTAAAACATCAACGAATAAATCTGAATATTATAATGAATTAAATAACACAATTGACTGAAAAAATATATTACCTTTCTACTGGATACATCCACCTATATAAGACAGGTCCAGCAATCATTGCCTCTGTAGCTAGTTGCATAGAAAGATGAACCAGACGGTGAAGAAAGATAGTGGAAATATCATCTCCAACTTACAGAGGGTTTCAACAATACTCTTTTGTAACTCCTCAAATTTGGCCTATCTATCACTTTAGAACAAAGTTTATTGAAAAAGCCGCAATACTCTATCAAAACTTTGGTGACATTGGATTGCAAATTATGTCGAAAAACCACTGGAAGCAATTGATGTAGAAGGATATGACAATTGTGAGTTTTAAGATTCAAGAGTTTTGGTAGCTCGACCTGCACATTCTTTGTTATGTTAGAAATGTACCCATGTGGGCTTTTGATGCTCTTTAGCACCTCACAAAATCTTTTCATAGCCAATTTCTATATTGTGTGGCTCGAAACTGGTGATTCATAGACAATATCATCACGAAGTACCAGATGCAATTCTTGTCGGATTCCAAGCTCCTCCAAGTACTCGCGAGCACTCAACTTATGTTGGACTTAGAATCGTCCTGTAACAATGTACCAGCAATAATATTAACCACATTCTTCTCTACATGCATGACATCAATATTGTGCCGAATCAACAGATATTTCCAGTAAAGAAGATTCCATAATATACTTTTTTTCTTTCACACTCAACAATTAGTTATCTTCGGATCGCTTCCATTTTTTTTTTGTTTATTGAAAAAACCATCTGAGTTAAAACGATTAAAACCTTATTGGAATTGACACGATGAAATCCACTAAATAATTTCTATCCCTGACAATTGTTTTGGTGCTTCATCCTTTTCTAATGTTCCATTAAACTTATTTGCCATCATTCTGTACGGATGATTCGCCGATAGACACCTACAATGAAACTAGTAGCAAAACTTAGCACGTGTCTTAAACTATTGGGCACTGTAATCAAGGCTACATGATGGACATGCATGATTTGCATAGGTAGACCATCCAGATAATATGCCGTATACTGGAAAATCGTTGATTGTCCAAAAAAATAGCCGCTCACATTCTAAACTTCTCCTCGACATACGTATCATATGTCTCCACTCCATGTTCTTAGTGTTCTATCAGCTCTTCAATTAAAGATTCTATATAGACGTCGATGTTCTGACCAGGTGAATATTTTCCAGGAATTAATAAGGAAAGAATTATATGCGGTTGTTTCATACACATCCAGGGAGGCATATTGTAAGGTATAAGCAATACCGGCCGCGTGGACCAACTACAGCTCATAAGTCCGTAAGGTATGAAACCGTCAGTTGCCAAACCTAGACGTACATTTCTCGGCTCATTCCAAAAATGATCAACACTGTCTAATTGCTTCCATATTTCTGCATCAGCCGGATGCCTTAGCTTCCCGTTTTTTATCCAACGATCAGAATGCCATCGCATGCTCTTCGCCATGTCCTTTGAAATGTATAAATTTTGTAACCTCTTAGCTAGGGGGAAATAATGAAGGACTTTGGCTGAAGTTTTTTTGCTCTTTTTGCTGACATCGAACGTTTCTGCGTTTGAATTTCACTTAATATTTTCCACCTAGACAAGTTGCAAGTGGGACACTCATCGAGAAACGCATAATTCTTGTAATATAACACATAGTCATTGGGATATACATCGATCTTCTCATACGAAAAACCAAGTGTCTTAACAATATTTTTTTCCTGGTAATGATTATCTAGAATACTTTCCTTTCCTTCAGTAATTACCTTGCGTAGGAGGTCAAGAAGCACGTCAAAGTGCTCATTAGCCATCCCGCCGATCATCTTCAGATGGAGGAGCCTTATTATAAATGATAGCCTACTAAATTCCGTACAGCCTTCGTACAGATCTTATTCGTTTTTCCTCAGAAGTTTCTGTAATTCTTCTAATTCACTGGTGCTTTCAGACAGTTCAACATCATTCATTCTCTCCAGCAAAAAAATTTTCAAACATCTTATGCGTGTCATCTATCCTGTCACCCATTGGCAATTCATCTTGCGAAACTGCGGTCTTATTATCCATCATCGTTTCATCACCACGTATTCTCTCGCCATGATAATTCCAATGCATGTAGTTCGGTTCAAATTTTCTATCACTTTACGTCGAAAACGGGCTTTATTCTTACATTTCTTATCAGAAAAGAACAAGATTCTGTCTCGGCTATGTTTTGGGTTCTTATCTGTGTAATCTAAAAAGGCTTTAAGTCCATCTTTAAATCTGATGTCTCTCATCCTTTTTTCCGCATGTGCATAAACAATTTATCCGAAAGAATTCTCATCTGTTATCACACAGATAATAATATGAAGTTAACATATCTTATGAGTTTATTACAAGCTCATCATTAAATAAATTTTCAAGTTTTAAATAAAATTGCATGATGTGGACGCATCAACAAATCTAAAATCATTTAAGATTGGTGAAGTAATCAGGGCAAAAGGTCAGGACGAATAATTGGTTTCACGGCTGTCAGGGATAAAAGTCCTAATTCCCATTATGAATGCAACACTCGCATCTCACATCCTCCTGTTTTTTGTCCATTTCGAGAAAATTTCGGTAGCACTTTTCCCATGTTCTCCGTGTTTGTACATAAATCTGTATACGGGGAATAAGTGGAAAGTACCGTCGAAACTTCTCGAAATGGACGAAAATACAAGAGGATGTGAGATGTGAATCTTATTACATTCGTAACATGTCCAAACTGGACAAATCTGACAATTACCGTATGTCAAATCCTTTTGTAAAATACTATACATATGTTTGAAAAAATTAAATAGGAAGTTCAACTCTCACAAACATTTGTGATCCTATTCGACGGAAAAAGATTTGATATACACTAATTGTAAAACGGGAAACTATAGGTCGATTCTAAACAAGTTTAAGACCTTTCGATTTTAAACTTACTAATTAAATGATAAAATAAAACCCTACTTAAGTTATTAATCAAAATTTTAGGGTTTCCCTTATAAAAATTTATTTAATTGTTTTTTAATTAGGGTCTCGGTTCACTAATATATGGTTTTAATTAAGGTTTCTTAATTAGTGTAATTAATATTATATCTTAATTAATGTTAACATTGGAGTTTCTTATAGTTAGGTTTTTCCAGTCCTCTAATTACGGTTCTAATATTTTTAATTTATGATTATCTTAATTGGTTAATTATAGTTTATAAGTTGTCATTAGGGTTTTTAGGGTTTATAGATTCTTCAATATCTTAATTTGTAATTAGGGTTTATAATTTGTAATTAGGTTTTTTTAAGAGTTTATAGATTCTTCAATTCCTACAACCCAACATCAAACAAATTCTTCAATTTCTCATCCTAAAACCCAACACCTAATTTATCTTCAATTCCTCACTTTCCATGTTATCTCAAAACCAACAAAATTTTATATTCCACATTTAATTTTTCGTAAGATTTTTCAATCAAAATAAAATAAATTTATAACCCTAACATTCACATTTAATTCCAAAAATTCATAACTTAACATCCACGTCACAATTTCATAATCTAACATCACAATTACATAACAATTTCATAATCCACATCACAAATAATAACCTAATTGAAAAAATAATAATTTTAGGGGGAAAAAACCTAACATTTTCGTCGGATTTTGAACAACCAAGACGATGCCGATCACCTATAACAACAAGAACAATACCTAAAAAAATTAGACAATAAAATTGAATTTTTTGGTAGAAATTGAGGAAGATGGAAGAGAAAATCACCTTGCAAAGGGGAAGCTCACGGGTTAGGAAAAAAATTTAGGGATGAATGGGGAGGGAGGAAGCTCCTCACGGGCTAAATGTGCAGAGATCATTAGCGACCGCTTAATACGGTCGCTATTAAAAACTAAATGGTCGCTAATAGTATTAAAGACCGAGTATTAGAGACCATACATTGTATATGGTCTCTGATACTTTATTAGCGACCATTCAAAAATGAATGGACGCTAATATACCGTCCCCAATACTTGCGTTTTCTAGTAGTAGCCTACATGATTAAATCCCAATACTAAGAGATAATATTAAATTCCTATACAAATATATATATATATATCTTAACAACCCCTTTCAAAATCATGGTGGATCATAACCGAGAGTTTGGACAGGAAATGCGAGAGTTGGGTATGTGTGTGAGATTTCGTAAAGAGATTGGCCCCTTGATTATTGGAATGGATGTAAGAAAGTGAAATTCGACCAGAGCGAAGTGAACGGTTCTTTGACGGACAAGCCTCGGTCGTACTCATGGCAAACTATGTGACAATCCACCTCAATATGCTTAGTACGTGCATGAAAAACTGGGATTTCAGCAATACGAACAATACTCTTGTTGTCATAATAAAGTGGAATACAAGAAGGAATGACGACATCTATATCAACAAGTAAACTACGAAACCATTTAAACTCTGAAGCAGTATTGGCCATTGCACGATACTCACCTTCAGTGCTGGAGCGAGAAACAGCATCTTGGCGCTTGCTACGCCAGGAAATCAAAGATGTATCCAATAAGACACAGAACCCAGTAGTAGATCGACGAGTATCAGGGTCGTCAGTCTATCCAGCATCAGAATATATGTGTAAAGCAAGGTCATAATCGAAAGGAAACAACAGTGACTGAGTATGAGTGTCACGAAGGCATCGAAGAACCTATATGAGAGCTGCATAGTGTAACGACTCAGAAATCCCTGTACATTTGTAACAGTTCTATGTTATATAAAGGGTGTTTCTATTTCTGGTTCCGAGTTATAAGTAGTTTTTGATAAAATTCATAAGAAACTCCTTATAACACACTAGTTAAGACTCTTCACTGCCGTTCCTTAGCCCGTGTGTTTGAATCCCATCAGCCCCAATTATTTTAATATTTTTTCTTTTAATGTTTTGGAAACCTAAGAGTTTGTACGGGCATTACACGGATATACCAAATGTTGTAACAAAAACATATTATATAAATGATATATTTAAACCCAAATTAAACTATGGCATGAACCCTGAGGCTATTGGCCGAGATGGGGCCGCCCAAACCAAGAAACCGACGGCCAAGTTAGGTTCAATTGGGGTGCTCCACACAAACGATCTTTTGACTCCCCACTACCCAGTTTAAAATTTTAAAACTTCTGCAATTAAACAGAGAACAGAAAACCCTTTCATCAGTCCTATTTAACCTTGTTTTTATTCTTTTTAATTATATTTAATCCACTATACCCCTCCTTATTTCTCCTACAAATATCTAGACTAGTCCTAGCTCTTTCCTTGGGCATACCTCTCTCAATTTACTCAAGAAATTACTCAAGTCTCTAGATGAAGTGCCAAGATCCCGAAACCGGAAGCTCAAGCTCGCTAATCCTCCATGCACCGTTGGCCTCAGTTCTTCAAGTCGAGGCTGCTTCTATTATATTCCTCGCTCGTACGAGTACGAGCGGTTCGAGTAAGTCCCTCTTGATTTCCTCTCTCTTTCTTCTTCTCTCCTTGAATATGATCTTGACATATCAACAAATCATTTTAAGTTCATCTATGTCAAATATATATCATGCTAGTATTCTTCTTCACAACATAAAATTTTGATAATTAAACCATCCCTAATTCTAGTTGTCACATATCAAGAATTACTATAATTTGTAATCTATCCTTTTTTAGAAGTGTATTCATAAAAAGGTCATAGTTTATATATACACAATTATTGTTCATGTACTAATAAATTTCTTTATATTTGACATGAGCTTTGTTAAACAAAATTTTAGATGATATATAATCTAGATTATGCACGGGATAAGGACCTACCCCACACGCACACATATGAAAACATAGCACGATCATATATTGTCACAAAAGATCCGAATTTACACTAAAATACCATCAAGTTAAAATACGAAATTAACCCCACCCCTTTATCCTTTGCAAAGACATCTCTACAACTCTCGTTAGGAGAACCGTTTATGGATGGTGTGGATTATCGTACATCCAGAGAATAGTAAAATGAGATGCAGAACTTCTCAAGGAGAATTCGGTCTCGAAAGAATTAAAATACGGGTTTAAAGAAAGTACGAATTTTTAAAAAACTAAGTTAAAATAACTTAATTCATATATTCATTTTTCTTCCAAAGAAAAATAAAGTTGTGAAAATTAGATTTTTTTCTAAAATGAAAAGATTAAAGTTTTTAAGAAAATCCCCTCAAATTTCCAAAAGATAGATTTTTTCATTAAAATACCATAAACTTTTAAAAGCTAGGTTTTGACACCAAAATATCACAAAATATAAAATACTTTTTATAAGAACTCTTGACTTTCTAATTAAAATGTTTTTATCAAAAGAATTCTTGAGATTGATTTTAAAAATTAAACATTTTACATAAACCCTCTCGAGAAATGCAAACATGTAAATACATATAACAAACAACTTAATAAATATTTAAGGACTTTAGATTAATAATGGGTTAAGCGGTACCAATTCTCTAGGCCTCGGGGTGCCGGAGAAAGTGAGTGCTTGCCTATCTAGTTTAGATAACACTGCAAATCAAAACAATTATCGTTGGCAATCGTTTTTGAAAAATTTATAAATTTTGCCGTCCATGTGCAGTGGTTACTCGATTGTTTCCAAATTTAAGAATTTCAAAATATAAATCTTTTTAATAAGATATTTTTAGAACTTGAAATTCGAATCCGAACCTGACTTGAATTCCAATCTAATTTGAACTCGAACTTAAATACAAACTCGAATTCGACTTGAACTTGAACACTTGACCTGGCTTGCCCCGAACCATGAATATGACTTGAATTTGAACTTAACATGAATACTTGAATACAACTTAAATCTGAACTTGTACTCTTTTTATTCATGGATTCGGTCAAGACTTGTAAACTTGATCCAGACAATAAAATACACGGGGATAAAGGGTAGGTTGGTAAGAAACGTATGACGTGGCACGAGAGGTCACTTTAAAAGACACCTCTTGAATATGTTTTTACCGTTGTTCCATGGGGTTTGACAAAGCCTTGTACTTTTTTGTACCTTAGGTCCACGGGGTAAGCTGGACTACTTTTGTATACACGCATACATTCTTTATCAAATTACAAACAATCACGTTAGAACATAATAACCATATTCATATACCTATCATATTTTAGATATCTTTACATACACTCTTACCTGTTCGTTACTACTTGGATTCATGAAGTAACTAAAGATCCTAAGTTGCTAATCTAAGATACTTAGCGATATGAGTGAGTGTTCTAACATTTTTTTCTCTTTATCTTCATGATTCTCAACTCATGAGGGTGTTGAAGATGATGATGAAGAATAAGAATAAGAAGAAGGGGCCATGCAAGAGAGAGAAGCTAAAATGGTGGAATGGAAAAACTTGCTCTCAAATTCAAGCATGCAACATTTTCTTTTGTTAAAAGAATTTTCCAATTTAAAATTACAACCATGCTTGAATAGTAAATGCAAATGAATATATAATTCATTTGCCCATACCCTCCACCATTTCTTTCTTCCACCTCATTTCTTAATTTCTTTAAAAAGAAATGAAAACCTAGAAATGAGGTGTTTTCCTTCTAAAAGTATTCTTGTATATACAAGAATATGTCCCCGCAAATACATGCCCATATCCGTATCAAAATACGAATACCCAAGAGATAGAAAAATACAATGAACATAATACTAGATTATACATATTGAAATATATATATGTAAATTATTAAATCAAAACTTGATTTAATAATCCGGCTTAATCCTAAGCCGGCTAATATTATCATCCGCCTGATTAAAGTCCGTGTGGCTAGCACACATACCTAATCAGAACCCTGCACGTATTAATATACGACCACTATATCATTTTACCTGAACCGGAAAAACCCTCTGTGTGGGACTTTAAAGATTCGTCACTACGCTGGCAGTGGGTTTAATCACAAGCACATCAGCGGCACTAGCCGTACGTAATGGCTACCCAGGTATTGAGAGAAAGGAAGGTCGACGAGCAAACTCATCCGTACCCCTACTTAGCCTGTCTATGACAATCTCCATATAGTCCGGTCTCTTCGTTTGAGATAATCGCATACCGGGTCTAGGGGGTGGATAACATCAGACCCCTACTAACCAGATAAGTCGTGCCGGTCTGAATCTCATCACCTACTGAGAAACTACTAATATTATATCAGTGAATCTCATCCATCATGGCCAAGAATTTCTGGTGATGACTGACCCTACACAGCGCGGCATCGACTGCAAATATCGGAAGAGACGAATGTCTGACGATTGTTCACTGCCTCCATGTAGCTCAGGACTGTACCCAACTAAAACCTGTTTGCATGACTCTTTTGAGCCGTGGTAGGGTAGTAATCTAAGTACAGTGGAAACTCATATGAGACAATTGAAAATCTCAGGTCAAAGGACTAACCTGTACTCATACTACAAGAGAACTTCCATCTGACGATAGGTATAATACCATATAGAAGTTCTCGGCGAGTCCGTCTAGTGTACTCACCTCCAGTGAGCACCTATATACTATCTCAGGTGACTTAACACCAATGGGTTGTGAGACTGGCCACCGTCTCTCGTCGGGGTCTCGAAAAGTATACATTAGTTTATTCCGGAGTATCGATGCCCAGTCTCGATGCTCTGTTAAGTATAGACATTTAAGGATGTGCTTATGGACCACCCGGCTCCCACGTATATGATCGCCATCATAATGCTGGTAGTCAGCAATAATCCTACGGGTTTTATCAAAACGTATACACATAATCATAAAGACACACCAGATAGTATACTATCATCTCAAGTAAGATTGTTATACCTGTATAGGTTCTCGTTTAATTATCATAATCGCCTACTTGCAATTACAATAATTGCTTTGAAGGCACTATATCCAACAATCCCTCACTTGCACTAAAGACTAATTATTGCGGTATCGCATACTCACAGCTCATATGCTACCGAATACCCAACTTCTCTATTAGTCAGTTTCTCAAAACTCGTTTTGAGAAACTTAAGTGTTCGAGAAATAGACCCAGTGAGTGGATCCGCACTAATATTTCTATCGTTTTCTCTATATCTCAACTTTGTAGAGAACGACTATCTCCCAAAATGAGCGATACCTGTCTTAGAACTTGTCTGGATATCTGATGGGACCTTATTCATAACATGAACACCAAATCCAACAAGTTTCTTAGACTATATCTCATTGCTGATGTAATCAGCACCCAACGCCATGACCACCTCAGTATCTTGCTTTGAAACCTATCCAACACATTGCACATCAAAAGAGGGGAAACTATTAACTCTGACAACCATTCTGTCTTCCAGGTCATCTTGGAAGCCTGAAATGATAACCGCCTCCTTCGGGAGGCTGCAATTACCATATACCAAGAATATCCTCTTATGTTCATAACTGCTTCCCAATATTTCTCCAGGATTGGATTAATATATACTTATTGCAGCCAGTGCAAAAGCAATATCTGGTGTGGTACTTGACATTTCTTGATTGACTCAATTGCCTAATCAAGTGATGTGTAAATCATGCAAATCTCTATTCTCATCAGTCTAGAAGACATCTCTTTACAGAGGATGACTCCATCACCTACGGGTATACCACCACGCCAGGAGTCATCCATTCTAAAACACTTTAGAATAGTGTCAAAGTACCCAAATTAGGACAATTCTCAAATCCAGATCTAAAACCATAGATCTAGTTACCAGAATCCCTGATATTTTGTCCAGATCCTATGTGGAGAAACACCTTATGAAAACCACAGTATAACTGATTGTAATATAGGAACATCACTTCCTATTAGGAGTACGCCATCCAAATATCAAGACATCACTCCCTACTATTTTCTTACCAGGTCCATCTGTTATTCCGATAAGATCAAACTCTATGACTTTTATATCAAACTAGATGACCAATTCCACTATTCTTATTTTAGTCTATAAATTGACAGAAGCAACTTGCCCATCATACTTCTTCTGCTCCCACTGACTACAACAACCCTCTGGTAGAGTCATATATACGTGCTCTTCTAAATTTATAATACCCTAGTTCATTTATACCAGTTCTAGTTCATGTATTTCTTTATTTATGATATTTTCTTGATTTATCGTGTTTTGGGTGCGAATGATATTTTACATTTTATATTACATTCGACCCGACCCGCTTGCTTGGAAGTTGTTCGATTCATGTTTATAGTTTAACTTGACTTGTTACATAGACAGGTGCACTTTCATGTTTACTGCATACTTTCATTTTATCTAGCATTGCATCTTTTACCATATAACATTTTAAGTCATGTAAAATATTTTAAAAATACATTTCATAGCTTGCATGATACCCCTAGCCCCGTGGCAGTATCCGCGCATCTTGTTCTCGTCCCGTTCAATGAAACAGACTTGTTTGGATGGCTACGCGCACGTGCGTGCATCCGTTCTTGGGGGTATGCATTTTTCGTTATCCGGACATTCATTTTTTATTTTGGTCGATATGTATATTTTTCGTATTTTAAAACTGAATTTTAGACTCAATATGTGAAGCAATGATGGCATGATAGTAGTATGCAATGTCTATGCAAACAGGATATGAGAATGCAAATATGCAACTATCATAAGGGTACACTACAAGTACTACCAATATATGAATCTGTGCATAAGATGGGTAATGGTGAGGTATAGGGTGGAATATGTCATTTTCCACGGAAACCTGACGTCGTGGTAGGATCACAATCCATCAAGATACTCCAATCCCAAATCCTCAAACCAGGCCCCCACATTAGGCACTCACATCAAATAAGTCTCACATCTCCTCAATGTACAGTATCGAGTAATCCCCTATATCCCGAATGTACAATCACCAATCACATAGGTATATCCAATGTCCAAGTCCCAATGAATCACCTAGTATCCCAAGTCCAATCTCAATATGAATCTAACATCTTAAAGATATATATATATGTACAGAAATAAATATGATGGGGGCAATACACATATATTAGCGTCCCATACCACTAATATTGGTGTAAGGGTATATATAACAACGGCTAAATCCCCTGTTATATATACAAAAAGGGGTTTAAAGAAATATCATGAAACCGTGTGCCAAGCATCGACACAGAAATCCTCATATATGGGGCTCCGTCAGTCCGGATCAGCCCACGGGGTCCGTCTGCAGTGTCGGCCCTCGGCCTCGACAGTACAGGTCATCTCGCATCCATCTCTCTACTCTGGCCAGTAGCCTCCAGACAACTGCCAGGTCCAAACAATCACCGGTAGGTACTCGCCCGCCTCCAGGCTCAATCGGCAAACCCATCGATCTTCTTGCCGAGGGGAACCATACCGGGCCCCACCATGTACTCTCATACGGCAACCACACATCGTATGGAGCATAAAATCAGCACCGATAAAACTCATGGGGGACGCTCGAAATATCATATCAAGGAAACCGGGTTGTTCATGTATGCATAATTTCATGAACTCCCTCGGTTCCCAAATCCCGAAAACATCATATAAAATCCAGATAAACAATGTGCAATCCAAGAATAAATATATGAGATATATCTGAATGCGAGCAGGTAAACACAAGTATATAGCTGAACCAGATGTATGCGAAATCATGATAAGGTACAGCTAAGTAACATCAGTAAATGTGAATATGCGACAACAACTGAATATGTATCTAACATACAGGTGTAGCAAACTATAGGTATCTACCTATAAGAACTGATGTCGTATACCCCCCTGGGTATAAGTAACATATGTAGGAAATCCCTCCCGGTATAAGTAAAATATGTAGGAGGTATACCTGTAGCTGTATCGCAAAGTGAAAATATACCTATCACTAAAGGTATGATACACTATAGGTATACCGATAAGCTAGATGTCAAGTATGGCAAGCAATGGTAGCTATAAGGGGTAGTGTGTGACATGGCAATTATTGATGGTGTGTGTGTAGCATGCAATCCGTGCTCGTGCAACATGAACCGTCAATAATGTGTGCAGTGTCCTACGGCTGCTGGTCACAGTATAACAATATCTAAGGAAATAGTAAAGGCGCAATTCTACAATGACGTAGAATGTGCGACAGGAATTGAATCCTAGCCCAGACGCATAACGCCATGCGGGCGATTCCCCTGTAGATGTTATATCTACTCACCTAAACTCCACGCTGGGTGAATCCTATCATCTGTTCCCCCCTGTAGCCGTGTCCGTAGTCCCTGTCTGCAAACCTGCAAATACGACATGGAAAACACATATAAGCCAAAAATCCTGCGAAACGCGATATCGAATCGAAACGAGAAACTCGCGTCGCGAACTAAACGCGCGTGTGCACGATACGCTGAATCGTGTGTGTACGCGTCTAAAACCATCGCGACACGCCGCGATACGCTGGATCACAGAACCCACTCACGTATCGCGCGTATCGCGCAAACACAACTAAACACAAAAGCGACATATAGTCCCAGATTCTGTCCAGGCTACAATATTACAAAACTACATATACCAAGGACCTACACGACACAGAAGACACCACCCCTGAAAACCCCAACTCCTATCTCCCTGTTCTGGCCGCAAATTGCGGCCAAAAAGACGGTTTTGGCGGCCAAAGTTGAGAGTGGTGGGGTCGGGCTCTGATGGTGGGGTCAGGGTGCTACTAGTAGGCTGGGGTCCACTCAATTTTATCCTGAAGTCACCCGGGTAACAGCAGATCACAGATATCCATTATATCGCTTAAAAACGACAATTTGCACAATACACAAACCCTATGGTAATTTAGTGAAATCCAGGGAATTTCTCAGTTGAAGTGGCCTAACTAACACTAAACCAACCTAAGGTAGCTAACCAAATCAACAATTATCCACAATTCCACTTAATCACCACAAAAAGCACTAAACTAGCTAATTTAGCACTAATCAAATCAATCGATGCACAACTGAGCAAACCATGCAATGGGGTTAAGGAAATATACCCACTGAACCCTAGAAGGCAGGTGAAGGTGTGGAGAAGAGCTCCTGCGAGCACTGGGGTCCCTGTTGCTGTTGCTGCTGCCTGCTAATGCTGCTTCTGTTGTTGCTGCTATAGTTGTTGTTGTTATTGTGTTGATGATGATGATAATGATGATGATGTTGCTGCTGCCCCCAGCTGCTGCTGCTGCCTCTCTCTCTCTCTCACTCTGTTGCTGCTGCTGCCTCTCTCTCTCTCACTCTGTTGCTGCTGCTGCCAAGGCTTGCTGCTGCTGCTGCTTCTCTCTCTCTGCAGTGAGTGTGTGTGTGTGTGTTTGTGAGAGAGTGTGGGAATGAGAGAAAAGACATTGAGAAACGAGAGAATGCAAACACCCCCCCTCTTCTCACTCTTTCCTCATTAATGAGGTAAGGTTCACCCCATGCTCCCCTCTCTCTCTCTCACACACAAAGTCAAACCACACAAAACAAAAATTCAAAATAAAACCCCTTTTTAAATTCATTTACATTTAAAAACCATCATGCTTAAAACCCAAACTATTAACAACCATAACTCTTAAACTAATCTTAAAACTAACTTAAGACAAATGGTTAGCTAACCATGATTGCTAATCATGTTTAACCCCAAAAACAACCCTAGTTATCATGCACAAGTGTGTGTGTGCCTAATAAAATTCTAATAAAATACACAATAATTAGGATAAAATATTTAAAAACCAATTTGGTAAACTTTTATTTAAAAACTATATATTAAAATATAATTAGCTACCAAAACACAATCTAAGGTGTTACATTTGTGGTGGTGTGAGCTTAGATGAAATGGAGTGGGGGTAGAGAAGGAGCTGCGGGGTTGCTAGGAGGAGACGGGGTGGGCACGGTGAGACGATGGTGATGGGTGCGACGAGGGTTGAGGACGAGGGTGGAAGCGAGCGACGGTGAGGTAGGCGAGAGCGCGGCGTGGGTTCTAGAGAAGGAGCGGGAAGAGAAGGAGAATGTGAGAAAGCGAGAGAGAGAGAGAACGTGAGGGGGAGAGAGATAGGGAAGACGAAGGGATCGTGAGGGTAACGGCGTACGACGTGGGCGTGGGTGCGGGCGGGGGCGTCGGCGGAGAAAACGGATTGCGTGAGCAGGGGAAAAGGAGAGAGCCGTTAGGAAGAAGAAAGGGTATGTAGGCCGGGTCGGGTTGAAGCGGGCGGGTGCGGGGATGAGGAGAATGGGCTGGGCCGAGGGTTTAAATTTAAATCTTATTTTTTAACGTGGGTTGAGGAAATGGGAAGGGCCGGGGGTTATTTAATAGGAAATGGCCGGGGGTTATTTAATGGGAAATGGCCGGGGATTATTTGATAAAATGTGAGAGAAGAGAGGAATGGGCTGAGGGAATTTATATGGTGGTTTGGGGAATATAGGTTAAAGAAAAATATGATTAAATATGGACTTGGGTTTATGGTTTAGGATAAATAATTAGAACTAGGGTTTTAGATTAGAATATAAAATAACTAGAGTTAGAAAACTAGAAATATAGGAATATAGGAAAATATTTTGATGAAGAATATATATATAGTTTGGGTTTGGGGCTAAAAAGGGGTTTTAAAATAAATTAATAATTATAAATAAAATAAAAAAAATTATAAGTTAAAGAGAAATACGGATATTGGTATAAAAATGGGCTGGGTATTACATCATACCACCCTTACAAAAATTTCGTCCTCGAAATTTAAAATAAACGACAAGTTATAAAATCATAAGCGAAAGCTACTATATCGCAAACTAACACATATTGCTTTACTAGAAATAGGTGGATGAAGAAATTTGAAGGTTTACATATGTATACAATTAATACAACTAAAAGATTAGACCTAAAAAGTATAAGGTAGAAATCAATTATGAGGGAAACCCATATGTACAAAAATAGAATAGCAATAACGAATAATAACATCCGAGGCGTGCTATATAAAATCGAAATCCTAAACATGTGCACACCTCGCATATCAAAGATAGCGCAGCTAAAATAATAAGTATAAGTCACAACCAAAATGAAATAGTGAAAGATTTGTCGGTAGGTTAAAACATTTTTTAGAATAACGTATCAATCAAACCATTTTAACATAACTTAGAAAACCACATAGTGAAAATAAGAAACATGGAACGAAAATATGCGCGATGTAAGGTTGTGCTACCGAAAATAATGGGAAGGTTTGTAGTGAAGTACTTGAAATGCATAAAACGGGGATAGTCAATAAAACGCACTCTTCGATAAATACAAAATAATGAAAACTAAATTTCGAATAAAAATGTCCCTAAATATAGTTAGGGTAACAGAGAAAAACACAAATGTGTATAGGGTTAGCTAGGGTAGTGATTACAATGGAGTGTGGCTCACACAAAAGGTCGGAGTGTGACGGCTTTAGACTGAAGGTTAAAGAGATTGGGGTCGGTCAGCACAGGAAGTAAGGGTGAGCAGCAAAGGACTATAAGGGAAAAAATGTATGGGGAGGATAACGGTCGATACATCAAACGAATCAAAATTCGAAGGGTTAGCGAACTCGGAAATTTCACTATAAATTTCTCCTCCTAGAAGGATCTCAAACGAGACACATACGGAGGATGAAGAGTGGCCCACTCAAAAGATCGAGTGCGGTACTTTTAATCGAAGCGAGGGTTAAAACAATACAAGAAGTAGGGGTGGACAGTCAGGGATCTTAGCAGGAAAATAAATGTATATTAGAAATAATCAAGTATCAAGTGAACCAATAAGATCGAAAGATTAGCGAACTCAGCAATTTATTTCATTCCAGAAGATTCTAAACAAAGCATTCTCAAAAACGAAAGGTGGCCCTAAACTATACACAGATTTATTTGGCCAGAGAAGACAACATCTAAAAAAAAGATCCTGTCAGTCGTGGTTGTGGAGATTCAGCAGGTTGCGGTAGGCTCGCGCGCTCAGGTAGGGGCGTCCATTCCCATAGCGCCTCGCAGGGACCGCCATTGGGAGTTCTTCCACCGCAGGGTCTTGTCCTTCTGGTCCTCCTTCCTCAGTTGGAGCTTCTTCATCGAGGTTTGCTTTCATGTGATTCTCTTCTTCTGGATTCTCTCCCATTGGATTTTCCTCCACTGGATTTTCTTCTATCGGGTCTTCCTCGGGATCTTCCTCTATCGGGTTCTCTTCAGGGTCTCCTTCCTCTTCGTCGGAATCGCCTATCATGTCAACCTCTGGGGCGGCGGCTCCTTCGTCCTCGGAATCGCTGTTTTCGAAGATGACCTGGGAGCCATTGATCTTGTCGTCCGAGCTCACCAGCATGCGGTCTAAGGAAACGCATGACTGTGCATCATCATCTAGATGCGGCGCTGCTCCAGGGTGGGCCATGGCCTGAAAAGAAAGAGTCATGGTTAGACAGTGGAACACATTAAGAAGATAGCTAAGGGTATGGAGTATAGGAAAATATGCGGTGGGCAGGAACTGAAAAATCAAAATTAGAAATGCTATGGTAATGAATAGTATAACTAAGGGAATGATACATATATTACGATTCAAAGTTATTATTACATTCAACTAAAAGTTCGACGGATACAAGATTTCAAACGAAAAGAAATATTTATAAGAGGATGACAACATTTTATTAAAAGCAGAAAACGTGATAACTCTTCTTCGATTACTAGGCCGCTGCATTCTCGTCACGCGAGTTGAATCCTGCGCTGGGTCCGCCTTATCCTCGAAGTTCAAACTACGCAATAATCATCATTTGGCAGAAGTGGAGAGTGTGGACGAGTCTCCTCCTTGTAGCTCCTTCCTTTTTGGGCAACCGTTGATAAGATGTTCGCTGGATCCGCAAATCAGACATTTCCCTTGGGCGTGGCGACAATCCCTTTGAAGATATCCTGGCATCTTACAGCACCCACAACATTGGGTCTTCTGCTGCTTCTGTCGCGGGGAAACAAATGGGCGCTTCATCTTCTTCTCTTTTCCTCGTCTAACAGAGATCCCTTTACGATTGGAGACTCCCGCTGGTGCCTGATTCACCTGCCTTCTCAGTTCTTCAGCCAACAAGTCGTTCGTTCGCTCCTAGGCTTCTTTCAGACCTTGCAGTACACTCAGAATCTCAACGGTCTGATTCTGTGGAGTGGAGATAGAGGAAGAGTCGTTGGGTGACATGACCCTGAAACAAGAATTTTGAGGACGATATGAGGCACAAGCTATGAGAATTAAAATATATTATGGATTGGGCAAGGAATCAAGAACATCGGGTGTGATGAAATTCATTATAAGTGTAAATCAACTGTAGGACTCTAAGTCACTTAAACAGAGTACGGTAGTGTAACTATGATGTAGTTCACAATTACAACCACGTAACTTTGCCAAGTCATCCGAAACCCTAGCGAATGGATAGCAGAACACACAATGTGAATGTGGATCAAGAATAACAAGTTTACAACCTAGACCGAGGGATATCTTAGATTGTCAAGCTATACACGGAAAACTGCAATCCCAATCGAAGCAAAACCTGGCTCTGATACCAACAAAACCATGTCACGCCCCGCTTCCCAAAATACGGAATACGAGGGGTTGACAAGGCCCGCCATGCTCCTACGGTCAAGGAAGTATCCTGCCGTAGCCACACTTCGGCTTCTAGCTTTACATGGTAATCAGTAAACAACGCACAGGTAATGAGTAATGCAGTATCTGAAACGAAACAAATGCAAAGATCTGACCTGATCGAGGTAAAAAGGGTATAACTCTGGATAGCTGATTAAGATGTCCGCGATGTACGTCTGGTCCTGGTCCAGGCTAGATCCACTCTTCACTCTGAGCATGCATACTCAGGTCTTCAAAGCGACACAATAGCAATATATATGTATATATGCAGTTGTAACTCGAACAGTGATAATAGATATATAACAGTAAATCAAGACAGCAAAGATGTGAACATGGAGTAACCAATGCAGTGTCCAATAGATCAGGTGAACAGTAAGAGCAGTAAAATAGTATTCTAGGTATGTCAACACAGTAAGTAATGTATATCAATGCCATTATCCCTATCAGTCTCTAAGTTTCACTGTACAGGTCACTAAGCCTATCGTCAGTCCAAGTGTGAGAGTCAACCACTCGCGAGTGTCCTCCACCCAAGGGTAGGACCCAAGGGCAATGGACCACGGGCCCAAAATGTAACTCACGGTAATAATCATGTACCCTGTAAATCTCCATATATCTCCATATATATAAGCCGGCATGGGACTCCCGAGATTCTGTTGAACTCACACTCAGAATACCCCACACCCTGTGGTCTACATCAAACGCCAACCATAACCTCAAATACCGGTCGGTCCATGACAAGTCTGCGCAAGAACTGGAGACAGGATCTCCATCAAGCACGTCCCGACTAATACCCAAGATAAATGACAGTGTCTGGTGCCTTATCTGTGACACCCATGCAAGAGCTTCCATAAGTGTCCCATACCACTTATAGTCACACTTACACGCGTCCCACAGACTTCGACAATGCAATAGAATAATAGGGTTCACTGATTGTGTACAAGTACGTGTCACTTTAACTTATTCACTCATGCACGAATACTAACGTACTTGCCACAATCATCACTAATACCTAACTCTGGATAATGCACATGATCACTAGGTTATCAATGCAGTGACATATGTATGATATGATGAGGAAACAGTATGTAAAGCATGATTAAGATGTCATAAATCAGTATTCTACCACTTGCATAATTTATCATAAATCATACGTGTACAGTTTAGCAAAACAATGAATGGGGAATAAATAGTATGTTTGATTATCTATCCAGCGAACTTGGTTTCACGTCAATCGGGTTTCAGGATCACTAGTTATGGCCATTTCATTTTAAGCGTTCACGGATGGAAATCCGGTTTCAGAATCGGAAGTCCGTTTCGCAACGCATTTTAATCCCAGTTGGGGTCATATTTTAGCAACGCTACAGTTAAATGAAATCTAGTGTTTTCAGTAAGGTTTTCAACTCAATAGACGGATTCTCAATCGCATCAGTACATCGAAAATTACACACTGTTTATCACTAGTTTGTCACTTCTCAATCTGTTCTGGACAGTTATACGTCCAGATCTTTTAATTTACAATTTAAATAGCAAACGACGATGAAACGGAATGAAACCACTTGTGTTATCTAGCTAACAGATTCAATTTTTATAAACTGCAGGGTCCTGCAACATAAGAGTTCAGGAAAACAAGGTGGTACACATTACGGGACAGAAAGCAATAATCAGGGTCGCTCTGGACTGCAGTCCAGAGTCGCACTCCGATCCAAATATTGTCACAATTTAAGTACAGAAACCATTAGAAACTTGTATAAGGTTATATTTCGTCGAGTCGGCTTCGATTTAAGCCCTCGAATACATCATTCCAGTATGTACATAATTTATGGTGATTTTAACGGTTTTCAGATACGGGAAAGTTCCAGTTTTACGGGTATATTTGGGGGTATACATTTTAGTCATTAACAGTCGTATTTTCCAATGAGATTTACACACTAGGTTCACTGCCTTACGGGCCAGACCATGCAATTGAGTTCCGTCAAATTAAATGAAGATTTCCATTGAGATCATGCATCGAGCAGTTACGTCATATAGTTTATCGGGAAATAGTAAATATGGAATCTATACAATTATAGTTTGTAACATGAATAAATTAGCATGTAGCAAGTAAAGTACTTTCCTGGAAACGATGTGTCGATGGTGCCGCAGTGATGATGACTGTGATGGCATGCACGGGCACGACACACACGGGCAACAACGACAAGGTTTGGCATCGGCTCGAGCTTAGCTTGACGGCTCTGTGCAGTGGTTGTTTGCGTGTGCGACGGAGAGGGGCTTCATGCCTAAGGGTTCGTTGGCAGCAGCCTGGTGCTCCGGCGGTGGCTCAGCAGTGACACGATGACAACGAGACGGTGGTGATCGTCGGCGATGAGGGCAGGAGACGGCGCAACGAACCCGGGTGCAGGGTCTCAGCTTAGACTTGCAACTATGGAGGTTGTAGATGGTAAGCTCATCAGCAACGAGGTCGGTAGTGAGTTTCAGAGGGGTTGATGGCGATGGTGGACACGGCCGACGGCGGTTGGTGGCTCCGGGGAGTGGCGGTGAAGAGGGGGAGGTTGATGTAGGTCTCGGTGTGTAGTGGAAGAAGAGGGGAGCTCGGGTTGTGAAGGGTGTGTGTGGGTTACCAGGGGTGGTCGAAGGTGGAGGTGGTCGCGGCAACGGTCGAGGACGGCCGGCGAGAGGAGGAGGGAAAGTTTGTGGTGGTGTGAGCTTGGATGAAATGGAGTGGGGGTAGAGAAGGAGCTGCGGGGTTGCTAGGAGGAGACGGGGTGGGCACAGTGAGGCGATGGTGATGGGTGCGACGAGGGTTGAGGACGAGGGTGGAGGCGAGCGACGGTGAGGCAGGCGAGGGCACGGCGTGGGTTCTAGAGAAGAAGCGGGAAGAGAAGGAGAATGGGAGAAAGCGAGAGAGAGAGAACGTGAGGGGGGGAGAGATAGGGAAGGCGAGGGGATCGCGAGGGTAACGGCGCACGACGTGGGCGTGGGCGTGGGCAGGGGCTTCGGCGGAGAAAACGGATCGCGTGAGCGGGGGAAAAGGAAAGAGTCGTTGGGAAGAAGAAAGGGTATGTGGGCCGGGTCGGGTTGAAGCGGGCGGGTGCGTGGATGTGGAGAATGGGCTGGGCCGAGGGTTTAAATTTAAATCTTATTTTTTAACGTGGGCTGAGGAAATGGGAAGGGACGGGTGTTATTTAATGGGAAATGGCCGGGGATTATTTGATAAAATGTGAGAGAAGAGAGGAATGGGCTGAGGGAATTTATATGGTGGTTTGGGGAATATAGGTTAAAGAAAAATGTGATTAAATATAGACTTAGGTTTATGGTTTAGGATAAATAATTAGAACTAGGGTTTTAGATTTGAATATAAAATAACTAGAGTTAGAAAACTAGAAATATAGGAATATAGGAATATATTTTGATGAAGAATATATATATAGTTTGGGTTTGGGGATAAAAAGGGGTTTTAAAATAAATTAATAATTATAAATAAAATAAAAAAATTTATAAGTTAAAGTGAAATACGGATATTAGTATAAAAAGGGGCTGGGTATTACAGATATTAAGATATAGAGTTATCCGGTTTCAGTTTAAAAGCTGAATCCGGACAAACTCAAGGCATATTTCTATAACGGCAGTTTATAGGTTATTCCAAGCTTTTAGCAAAGGTTTAATTTCTACCATTTCAAGATCAAAAGTTAATTTGTTCTTGACTCGCCGCCTTTTTATAAAAAGAATATTATTGCAAAAAAAAACAAGTGGGAGTATGGTAGAACTGGAAGTGATTCCAGAACCACAAACGGTTACTAAAAATATAGTACAATCTGGAGATTCAATTGGATTCGATAATCCATTAGCCACTCCGCAGATTTAGTGAGTAAGCTCAGCCACCCGAGAAGTACTTCAATTTCCTCAAAGATGGTGACAGGGAGCTTTTGATAACCCAAGCTTGTCACTATTGTTGTCCTTGACTATGAGATCTGGCAGGTGGATGACTATAACGTCATTCTAAATTGAATTTTGTCACGTCCCGCTTCACAGAGTGCGCTAAGATAAGCACGTGACAGAGCCAACCATGCTACCTGTGGATAGGAAAAATCCCTCCACAGTCACATTATGGCTGTAGAGATATCAAGAAGTAAATAAACTATCTAGTACATGTCCATGAGCCATAATAAACGAGTCAAGAAATAATATGCGGAAGCAATAAATCCAAGTAACAATAACATCTGGAAAGTAAGGAAATAACTAACTAGATACTAACAGGATCCTCACTGCTCCGCCTGACGGCGGAAATACTCTTGATCAGCCTGCGGCAAAGGTAGAGGATCTGGGCCATGCAAAACCCAGACGTCAGTGCGTCATATCAACAATAATATAATCAGGGGGTAACAAGTCATGCAGGCATGAGTATGAACAGTAACAAGTCATCAATAACAAGTAACAGTAACATAAATATAAATCGGTGAACAGGATATAAACATGTGAAGTGCAGTGAGTAGTCTAAACTGTGCTATAGGGTGATCTACTCTAAAGTTATTCGAAATCAATGAATGTAATCCTCATCGTAACCCATCGGTCTATGCCCCGTTCATTCCCTACGGGACTACGGTAAAATGATGTAATAGACTGTGAGTCTATGTCCCGTTCATTCCCCACTGGACCACGGTAAAATGATATAATAGCCCTTTAAGTTACGTTCAGCTACATTCTTGATTTCCCCATACCCCCAAGTTATGTGTGTAAGTTAGGTATTTATAAATCTGAGACTAATACCAACACAGGATCAAGCAGGAACAGGTTTTTCTGTACAGACAACAGGATATGTCCATCGGGACAACATGTCAGGATTGTCGGCATTAGAAACAGGATCATGTAACATGTCAAGTAGTGATATATCAGGTCATGTCAGGTAGTGTACATGTATCAAGTCATGTCAAGTAGTGGTGTATCAGGTATCAAGTCAAGCAGTAGTATATCAGGTCATGACAGGTAGTGCACATGTGTCAAGTGGATGCTCATACTAAAACTGTAGCAAGTACGGATGCACGGTAAAGCATGGATGCACAAATATTTTATCAGGGGTTACATCATGACTATGTAGGATGCACAATTATCAAGCATGGTGCACTAATACAACAGTAACATGAAATAATATGGTCTCGGTGTGCAACTAGATATGTAATAAACCGTACGGATACTATAAAACTGTAAATCGGTAAAATTTGTTGAATATTAAAACACAAGCACTATTATTTATTAAATAGATATTGATATAATAATATTAACATGGATAACATATTCAAACCAATTAATAACTATAAAAGTGGTATTGATTGACCATGTACAAGAAAGTTCCGTTCAGAAATTCAGTGTCACCCTGATTTGTAAAATAGCTTAAAAATAACAAACGTTCTCCAAAAGGGACGTGTTTTATACCAAAACAAATATAATTCAACAAGGTTTTAATTTTTATAAGTATAAGCATCTCAGGTTGTCCCTACAAAATGTTATGAACATTCGAAGTTGAAAGTTTGCTGCTGGAATTTCCCTGGACAGCAGTTTAGAGACATTTTCATTTGCATTTTACGTTATTTAAACAATTTATTTTGCAAGTAAATATTTCATAGAGTTATAGTATTCTGAGTTAACTTCGTAACGAACTAAAGAACGTATACTAATGATTTTTTTATGATTTATAATGAATTTTATAAGGTAAGGTGTACAGTAAATTTCAGATTTGTCGTATCCGCTTTGCGACGACGTTTCATGCGTAAACTATAATATTTTCAAATATATAACATTATAAAATGCAGATTATAAACTAATTAAAGATAATAATAAGAAATATTATGACAATATATATTTTAAATGATATGGATGCAAACGGGTATCACATAATCGTAAAATGATAAACTAACAAGTGCGGAACATATAACTAAGTAATATGAAATGTAACTATTCAATTTGATGCAGTATATGATAGTATAGTATGTAACAAGATAAGTTTTCATGACCTAGATCTGAAATGATATGAATGGATGCAAACGGAACATCGAAAAGTTATAAAACTAAATATGGAGTGCATGATTTTAAATACAGGTATTCCATTTGTTAAAATAGATGCGTCTAAAATAATATAGCATGTAATTAAGATTGGTTTGCATGCCCTAGATCTGAAATGCACTATACAAATGTAAACGGAACGTCGAAAGACTGTAATATGAAACATGGGATGCTTGATTTAAAATACATGTGTGATATTTATTTAAATAGGTATATAATGACTTATATAGCATGTAGCAAGATTAACTTGTCTAGACGGAACAAGAACGGATGTGTACGGAACGTCCTTCGTCGGCGAAATATCGCGACGCGCGCACGGTACACGGAACGGTTCCAAACAACGCACGAGGGTGATCACGCAAGTCAGGTACGTTCACTGGATCACTCGAATCGTCAGCGTCGAGCACGACTTCGGCGGTGATCACCGGAATCAAGAAACAAGATCAAGAAAAAGAAAGAAGAAAGAAGAAGAAGAAGTAAGAAGAAGAGTTTGTGTATTAAATAAGAAAAGAAAAATTAATTAAATAAAAAATATATAAATATATATATGCAGAGGAAAGAGAGAGAGAAAGGGGTTGTTAGTTTGTTAGGAAATTAGTTTAGATTTAAATTTTAAAAAATCTTTTATTAGTTAACTAAATTTTAATTTGTATCAATTTATAAAATTAATATTATATAAATAAAATTTGATATTCTGGTAAATACAAACATAGTCCAAAACATACCCAGCTCGAGTCTAAAATTCAGTTTTAAAATACGAAAAATATACATATCGACCAAAATAAAAAATGAATGTCCGGATAACGAAAAATGCATACCCCCAAGAACGGATGCACGCACGTGCGCGTAGCCATCCAAACAAGTCTGTTTCATTGAACGGGACGAGAACAAGATGCGCGGATACTGCCACGGGGCTAGGGGTATCATGCAAGCTATGAAATGTATTTTTAAAATATTTTACATAACTTAAAATGTTATATGGTAAAAGATGCAATGCTAGATAAAATGAAAGTATGCAGTAAACATGAAAGTGCACCTGTCTATGTAACAAGTCAAGTTAAACTATAAACATGAATCGAACAACTTCCAAGCAAGCGGGTCGGGTCGAATGTAATATAAAATGTAAAATATCATTCGCACCCAAAACACGATAAATCAAGAAAATATCATAAATAAAGAAATACATGAACTAGAACTGGTATAAATGAACTAGGGTATTATAAATTTAGAAGAGCACGTATATATGACTCTACCAGAGGGTTGTTGTAGTCAGTGGGAGCAGAAGAAGTATGATGGGCAAGTTGCTTCTGTCAATTTATAGACTAAAATAAGAATAGTGGAATTGGTCATCTAGTTTGATATAAAAGTCATAGAGTTTGATCTTATCGGAATAACAGATGGACCTGGTAAGAAAATAGTAGGGAGTGATGTCTTGATATTTGGATGGCGTACTCCTAATAGGAAGTGATGTTCCTAAATTACAATCAGTTATACTGTGGTTTTCATAAGGTGTTTCTCCACATAGGATCTGGACAAAATATCAGGGATTCTGGTAACTAGATCTATGGTTTTAGATCTGGATTTGAGAATTGTCCTAATTTGGGTACTTTGACACTATTCTAAAGTGTTTTAGAATGGATGACTCCTGGCGTGGTGGTATACCCGTAGGTGATGGAGTCATCCTCTGTAAAGAGATGTCTTCTAGACTGATGAGAATAGAGATTTGCATGATTTACACATCACTTGATTAGGCAATTGAGTCAATCAAGAAATGTCAAGTACCACACCAGATATTGCTTTTGCACTGGCTGCAATAAGTATATATTAATCCAATCCTGGAGAAATATTGGGAAGCAGTTATGAACATAAGAGGATATTCTTGGTATATGGTAATTGCAGCCTCCCGAAGGAGGCGGTTATCATTTCAGGCTTCCAAGATGACCTGGAAGACAGAATGGTTGTCAGAGTTAATAGTTTCCCCTCTTTTGATGTGCAATGTGTTGGATAGGTTTCAAAGCAAGATACTGAGGTGGTCATGGCGTTGGGTGCTGATTACATCAGCAATGAGATATAGTCTAAGAAACTTGTTGGATTTGGTGTTCATGTTATGAATAAGGTCCCATCAGATATCCAGACAAGTTCTAAGACAGGTATCGCTCATTTTGGGAGATAGTCGTTCTCTACAAAGTTGAGATATAGAGAAAACGATAGAAATATTAGAGCGGATCCACTCACTGGGTCTATTTCTCGAACACTTAAGTTTCTCAAAACGAGTTTTGAGAAACTGACTAATAGAGAAGTTGGGTATTCGGTAGCATATGAGCTGTGAGTATGCGATACCGCAATAATTAGTCTTTAGTGCAAGTGAGGGATTGTTGGATATAGTGCCTTCAAAGCAATTATTGTAATTGCAAGTAGGTGATTATGATAATTAAACGAGAACCTATACAGGTATAACAATCTTACTTGAGATGATAGTATACTATCTGGTGTGTCTTTATGATTATGTGTATACGTTTTGATAAAACCCGTAGGATTATTGCTGACTACCAGCATTATGATGGCGATCATATACGTGGGAGCCGGGTGGTCCATAAGCACATCCTTAAATGTCTATACTTAACAGAGCATCGAGACTGGGCATCGATACTCCGGAGTAAACTAATGTATACTTTTCGAGACCCCGACGAGAGACGGTGGCCAGTCTCACAACCCATTGGTGTTAAGTCACCTGAGATAGTATATAGGTGCTCACTGGAGGTGAGTACACTAGACGGACTCGCCGAGAACTTCTATATGGTATTATACCTATCGTCAGATGGAAGTTCTCTTGTAGTATGAGTACAGGTTAGTCCTTTGACCTGAGATTTTCAATTGTCTCATATGAGTTTCCACTGTACTTAGATTACTACCCTACCACGGCTCAAAAGAGTCATGCAAACAGGTTTTAGTTGGGTACAGTCCTGAGCTACATGGAGGCAGTGAACAATCGTCAGACATTCGTCTCTTCCGATATTTGCAGTCGATGCCGCGCTGTGTAGGGTCAGTCATCACCAGAAATTCTTGGCCATGATGGATGAGATTCACTGATGTAATATTAGTAGTTTCTCAGTAGGTGATGAGATTCAGACCGGCACGACTTATCTGGTTAGTAGGGGTCTGATGTTATCCACCCCCTAGACCCGGTATGCGATTATCTCAAACGAAGAGACCGGACTATATGGAGATTGTCATAGACAGGCTAAGTAGGGGTACGGATGAGTTTGCTCGTCGACCTTCCTTTCTCTCAATACCTGGGTAGCCATTACGTACGGCTAGTGCCGCTGATGTGCTTGTGATTAAACCCACTGCCAGCGTAGTGACGAATCTTTAAAGTCCCACACAGAGGGTTTTTCCGGTTCAGGTAAAATGATATAGTGGTCGTATATTAATACGTGCAGGGTTCTGATTAGGTATGTGTGCTAGCCACACGGACTTTAATCAGGCGGATGATAATATTAGCCGGCTTAGGATTAAGCCGGATTATTAAATCAAGTTTTGATTTAATAATTTACATATATATATTTCAATATGTATAATCTAGTATTATGTTCATTGTATTTTTCTATCTCTTGGGTATTCGTATTTTGATACGGATATGGGCATGTATTTGCGGGGACATATTCTTGTATATACAAGAATACTTTTAGAAGGAAAACACCTCATTTCTAGGTTTTCATTTCTTTTTAAAGAAATTAAGAAATGAGGTGGAAGAAAGAAATGGTGGAGGGTATGGGCAAATGAATTATATATTCATTTGCATTTACTATTCAAGCATGGTTGTAATTTTAAATTGGAAAATTCTTTTAACAAAAGAAAATGTTGCATGCTTGAATTTGAGAGCAAGTTTTTCCATTCCACCATTTTAGCTTCTCTCTCTTGCATGGCCCCTTCTTCTTATTCTTATTCTTCATCATCATCTTCAACACCCTCATGAGTTGAGAATCATGAAGATAAAGAGAAAAAAATGTTAGAACACTCACTCATATCGCTAAGTATCTTAGATTAGCAACTTAGGATCTTTAGTTACTTCATGAATCCAAGTAGTAACGAACAGGTAAGAGTGTATGTAAAGATATCTAAAATATGATAGGTATATGAATATGGTTATTATGTTCTAACGTGATTGTTTGTAATTTGATAAAGAATGTATGCGTGTATACAAAAGTAGTCCAGCTTACCCCGTGGACCTAAGGTACAAAAAAGTACAAGGCTTTGTCAAACCCCATGGAACAACGGTAAAAACATATTCAAGAGGTGTCTTTTAAAGTGACCTCTCGTGCCACGTCATACGTTTCTTACCAACCTACCCTTTATCCCCGTGTATTTTATTGTCTGGATCAAGTTTACAAGTCTTGACCGAATCCATGAATAAAAAGAGTACAAGTTCAGATTTAAGTTGTATTCAAGTATTCATGTTAAGTTCAAATTCAAGTCATATTCATGGTTCGGGGCAAGCCAGGTCAAGTGTTCAAGTTCAAGTCGAATTCGAGTTTGTATTTAAGTTCGAGTTCAAATTAGATTGGAATTCAAGTCAGGTTCGGATTCGAATTTCAAGTTCTAAAAATATCTTATTAAAAAGATTTATATTTTGAAATTCTTAAATTTGGAAACAATCGAGTAACCACTGCACATGGACGGCAAAATTTATAAATTTTTCAAAAACGATTGCCAACGATAATTGTTTTGATTTGCAGTGTTATCTAAACTAGATAGGCAAGCACTCACTTTCTCCGGCACCCCGAGGCCTAGAGAATTGGTACCGCTTAACCCATTATTAATCTAAAGTCCTTAAATATTTATTAAGTTGTTTGTTATATGTATTTACATGTTTGCATTTCTCGAGAGGGTTTATGTAAAATGTTTAATTTTTAAAATCAATCTCAAGAATTCTTTTGATAAAAACATTTTAATTAGAAAGTCAAGAGTTCTTATAAAAAGTATTTTATATTTTGTGATATTTTGGTGTCAAAACCTAGCTTTTAAAAGTTTATGGTATTTTAATGAAAAAATCTATCTTTTGGAAATTTGAGGGGATTTTCTTAAAAACTTTAATCTTTTCATTTTAGAAAAAAATCTAATTTTCACAACTTTATTTTTCTTTGGAAGAAAAATGAATATATGAATTAAGTTATTTTAACTTAGTTTTTTAAAAATTCGTACTTTCTTTAAACCCGTATTTTAATTCTTTCGAGACCGAATTCTCCTTGAGAAGTTCTGCGTCTCATTTTACTATTCTCTGGATGTACGATAATCCGCACCATCCATAAACGGTTCTCCTAACGAGAGTTGTAGAGATGTCTTTGCAAAGGATAAAAGGGTGGGGTTAATTTCGTATTTTAACTTGATGGTATTTTAGTGTAAATTCGGATCTTTTGTGACAATATATGATCGTGCTATGTTTTCATATGTGTGCGTGTGGGGTAGGTCCTTATCCCGTGCATAATCTAGATTATATATCATCTAAAATTTTGTTTAACAAAGCTCATGTCAAATATAAAGAAATTTATTAGTACATGAACAATAATTGTGTATATATAAACTATGACCTTTTTATGAATACACTTCTAAAAAAGGATAGATTACAAATTATAGTAATTCTTGATATGTGACAACTAGAATTAGGGATGGTTTAATTATCAAAATTATCATCATCATCAACACACACTCTCTCACAAACACACACACACACACTCACTGCAGAGAGAGAGAAGCAGCAGCAGCAGCAAGCCTTGGCAGCAGCAGCAACAGAGTGAGAGAGAGAGAGGCAGCAGCAGCAACAGAGTGAGAGAGAGAGAGAGGCAGCAGCAGCAGCTGGGGGCAGCAGCAACATCATCATCATTATCATCATCATCAACACAATAACAACAACAACTATAGCAGCAACAATAGCAGCAACAACAGAAGCAGCATTAGCAGGCAGCAGCAACAGCAACAGGGACCCCAGTGCTCGCAGGAGCTCTTCTCCACACCTTCACCTGCCTTCTAGGGTTCAGTGGGTATATTTCCTTAACCCCATTGCATGGTTTGCTCAGTTGTGCATCGATTGATTTGATTAGTGCTAAATTAGCTAGTTTAGTGCTTTTTGTGGTGATTAAGTGGAATTGTGGATAATTGTTGATTTGGTTAGCTACCTTAGGTTGGTTTAGTGTTAGTTAGGCCACTTCAACTGAGAAATTCCCTGGATTTCACTAAATTACCATAGGGTTTGTGTATTGTGCAAATTGTCGTTTTTAAGCGATATAATGGATATCTGTGATCTGCTGTTACCCGGGTGACTTCAGGATAAAATTGAGTGGACCCCAGCCTACTAGTAGCACCCTGACCCCACCATCAGAGCCCGACCCCACCACTCTCAACTTTGGCCGCCAAAACCGTCTTTTTGGCCGCAATTTGCGGCCAGAACAGGGAGATAGGAGTTGGGGTTTTCAGGGGTGGTGTCTTCTGTGTCGTGTAGGTCCTTGGTATATGTAGTTTTGTAATATTGTAGCCTGGACAGAATCTGGGACTATATGTCGCTTTTGTGTTTAGTTGTGTTTGCGCGATACGCGCGATACGTGAGTGGGTTCTGTGATCCAGCGTATCGCGGCGTGTCGCGATGGTTTTAGACGCGTACACACACGATTCAGCGTATCGTGCACACGCGCGTTTAGTTCGCGACGCGAGTTTCTCGTTTCGATTCGATATCGCGTTTCGCAGGATTTTTGGCTTATATGTGTTTTCCATGTCGTATTTGCAGGTTTGCAGACAGGGGCTACGGACACGGCTACAGGGGGGAACAGATGATAGGATTCACCCAGCGTGGAGTTTAGGTGAGTAGATATAACATCTACAGGGGAATCGCCCGCATGGCGTTATGCGTCTGGGCTAGGATTCAATTCCTGTCGCACATTCTACGTCATTGTAGAATTGCGCCTTTACTATTTCCTTAGATATTGTTATACTGTGACCAGCAGCCGTAGGACACTGCACACATTATTGACGGTTCATGTTGCACGAGCACGGATTGCATGCTACACACACACCGTCAATAATTGCCATGTCACACACTACCACTTATAGCTACCATTGCTTGCCATACTTGACATCTAGCTTATCGGTATACCTATAGTGTATCATACCTTTAGTGATAGGTATATTTTCACTTTGCGATACAGCTACAGGTATACCTCCTACATATTTTACTTATACCGGGAGGGATTTCCTACATATGTTACTTATACCCAGGGGGTATACGACATCAGTTCTTATAGATAGATACCTATAGTTTGCTACACCTGTATGTTAGATACATATTCAGTTGTTGTCGCATATTCACATTTACTGATGTTACTTAGCTGTACCTTATCATAATTTCGCATACATCTGGTTCAGCTATATACTTGTGTTTACCTGCTCGCATTCAGATATATCTCATATATTTATTCTTGGATTGCACATTGTTTATCTGGATTTTATATGATGTTTTCGGGATTTGGGAACCGAGGGAGTTCATGAAATTATGCATACATGAACAACCCGGTTTCCTTGATATGATATTTCGAGCGTCCCCCATGAGTTTTATCGGTGCTGATTTTATGCTCCATACGATGTGTGGTTGCCGTATGAGAGTACATGGTGGGGCCCGGTATGGTTCCCCTCGGCAAGAAGATCGATGGGTTTGCCGATTGAGCCTGGAGGCGGGCGAGTACCTACCGGTGATTGTTTGGACCTGGCAGTTGTCTGGAGGCTACTGGCCAGAGTAGAGAGATGGATGCGAGATGACCTGTACTGTCGAGGCCGAGGGCCGACACTGCAGACGGACCCCGTGGGCTGATCCGGACTGACGGAGCCCCATATATGAGGATTTCTGTGTCGATGCTTGGCACACGGTTTCATGATATTTCTTTAAACCCCTTTTTGTATATATAACAGGGGATTTAGCCGTTGTTATATATACTCTTACACCAATATTAGTGGTATGGGACGCTAATATATGTGTATTGCCCCCATCATATTTATTTCTGTACATATATATATATATATCTTTAGGATGTTAGATTCATATTGAGATTGGACTTGGGATACTTGGTGATTCATTGGGACTTGGACATTGGATATACCTATGTGATTGGTGATTGTACATTCGGGATATAGGGGATTACTCGATACTGTACATTGAGGAGATGTGAGACTTATTTGATGTGAGTGCCCAATGTGGGGGCCTGGTTTGAGGATTTGGGATTGGAGTATCTTGATGGATTGTGATCCTACCACGACGTCAGGTTTCCGTGGAAAATGACATATTCCACCCTATACCTCACCATTACCTATCTTATGCACAGATTCATATATTGGTAGTACTTGTAGTGTACCCTTATGATAGTTGCATATTTGCATTCTCATATCCTGTTTGCATAGACATTGCATACTACTATCATGCCATCATTGCTTCACATATTGATTGTACCTGCTAGTGTACTCTCCCTATTCCAGCATTGCATGACATATTATTATTATTGTAATCGCATATCTTAGATTCATGCTGTACGTGCATTCCTGCGATTACCTGCATATGTTTTATACTATTCACAAGTTGGCAACTCACCCCCGTTGTGCCACAGGTGTTTCAGGTTTTTCCCCAGAGTAGTCGAGGCAGGCTATTCCTCCATCCAGCTATCCAGCTACCATCTTTTGCTACAGATACCGCCTCAGCTCACAGTACCCTTTTGCATAGGTGGGTTAGACGGTTATCTGTATTATATATTGTACCTTCGTTGTATTGTACTCTCCATCTACTGTTGTATTATTGACATAGAAACTTGGTGAGGACGTAGTGTGTATTATTGTGGATTTGATGTCTTTTATATATACAGCTTTTTTTCTCTACTATCCTTATTCTTCTGTTGTATTCATATTGACTGGTCTTTATAAAAATGGGGTGTTGCTAAAATTTTAAAGAAAGAAAGTAAGACTTTTAAAGAATTTGGGTTGCGATTTCAATTGTTTTTAAACTTATATTATCTTTTCCGTATTTTTCTTGGTTTAGATTTCTGGGTTTGGCTTTCTTTTACTACGTTGCGTCTTTAGGCGTTGCGGAGTATTAGGGCCGTCACGGGCCAATTTCGGATCGTGACAACAAACCTTCCCTCCTCCTCTCGCCGGCCGTCCTCGACCGTTGCCGCGACCACCTCCACCTTCGACCACCCCTGGTAACCCACACACACCTTCCACAACCCGAGCTCCCCTCTTCTTCCACTACACACCGAGACCTACATCAACCTCCCCCTCTTCACCGCCACTCCCCGGAGCCACCAACCGCCGTCGGCCGCGTCCACCATCGCCATCAACCCCTCTGAAACTCACTACCGAACTCGTTGCTGACGAGCTCACCATCTACAACCTCCATAGTTTCAAGTCCAAGCCGAGACCCTGCAACCGGGCTCGTTGGGCCGTCTGCTGCCCTCATCGCCGACGATCACCACCATCTCGTCGTCATCGTGTCACTGCTGAGCCACCGCCAGAGCACCAGGCTGCTGCCAACGAACCCTTAGGCACGAAGCCCCTCTCCGTCGTACACGCAAACAACCACTGCACAGAGCCGTCAAGCTAAGCTCGAGCCGAGGCCAAACCTTGTCGTTGTTGCCCGTGTGTGTCGTGCCCGTGCATGCCATCACAGTCATCATCACCGCGGCACCATCGACACATCGTTTCCAGGCAAGTACTTTACTTGCTACATGCTAATTTATTCATGTTACAAACTATAATTGTATAGATTCCATATTTACTATTTCCCGATAAACTATATGACGTAACTGCTCGATGCATGATCTCAATGGAAATCTTCATTTAATTTGACGGAACTCAATTGCATGGTCTGGCCCGTATGGAAGTGAACCTAGTGTGTAAATCTCATTGGAAAATACGACTGTTAATGACTAAAATGTATACCCCTAAATATACCCGTAAAACTGGAACTTTCCCGTATCTGAAAACCGTTAAAATCACCATAAATTATGTACATACTGGAATGATGCGTTCGAGGGCTTAAACCTAAGCCGACTCGACGAAATATAACCCTATGCAAGTTTCTAATGGTTTCTGTACTTAAATTGAGACGATATTTGGATCGGAGTGCGACTCTGGACTGCAGTCCAGAGCGACCCTGATTATTGTTTGCTGTCCCGTAATGTGTACCACCTTGTTTTCCTGAACTCGTATGTTGCGGAACCCTGCAGTTTATAAAAATTGAATCTGTTAGCTAGATAACACAAGTAGTTTCATTCCGTTTCATCGTCGTTTTCTATTTAAATTGTAAATTAAAAGAGCTGGACGTATAACTGTCCAGAACAGATTCAGAAGTGACAAACTAGTGATAAACAGTGTGTAACTTTCGACGTACTGATGAGATTGAGAATCCATCTATTGTGTTGAAAACCTTACTGAAAACCCTAGATTTCATTCAACTGTAGTGTCGCTAAAATCTGATCCCAACTGGGACTAAAATGCGTTGCGAAACGGACTTCCGATTCTGAAACCGGATTTCCAGCCGTGAACGCTTAAAATGAAATGGCCATAACTAGTGATCCTGAAACCCGATTGACATGAAACCAAGTTCTCTGGATAGATAATCAAACATACTGTTTATTCCCCGTTCATCGTTTTGCTAAACTATACACGTATGATTTATGATAAATTATGCAAGTGGTAGAATACTGATTTATGACATCTTAATCATGCTTTACATACTGTTTCCTCATCATATCATACATATGTCACTGCATTGATAACCTAGTGATCATGTGCATTACCCAGTATTAGGTATTAGTGATGATTGTATCAAGTACGTTAGTGTTCGTGCATGAGTGAATAAGTTAAAGTGACACGTACTTGTACACAATCAGTGAACCCTATTATTCTATTGCATTGTCGACGTCTGTGGGACGCGTGTAAGTGTGACTATAAGTGGTATGGGACACTTATGGAAGCTCTTGCATGGGTGTCACAGATAAAGCACCAGACACTGCCATTTATCTTGGGTATTTGTCGGGACGTGCTTGATGGAGATCCTGTCTCCAGTTCTCGCGCAGACTTGTCATGGATCGACCCGTATTTGAGGTTATGGTTGGCATTTGATGTAGACCACGGGGTGTGGGGTAGTCTGAGTGTGAGTTCAACAGAATCTCGGGAGTCCCATGCCGGCTTATATATATGGAGATATATGGAGATTTACAGGGTACATGATTATTACCGTGAGTTACATTTTGGGCCCGTGGTCCCTTGCCCTTGGGTCCTACCCTTGGGTGGAGGACACTCGCGAGTGGTTGACTCTCACACTTGGACTGACGATAGGCTTAGTGACCTATACAGTGAGACTTAGAGACTGATAGGGATAATGGCATTGATATACATTACTTACTGTGTTCACATACCTAGCATACTATTTTACTGCTCTTACTGTTCACCTGATCTATTAGACACTGCATTGGTTACTCCATGTTCACATCTTTGCTGTCTTGATTTACTGTTATATATCTATTATCACTGTTCGAGTTACAACTTCATATATACATATATATTGCTATTGTGTCACTCTGACGACCTGAGTATGCATGCTCAGAGTGAGGAGTGGATCTAGCCTGGACCAGGACCAGACGTACATCGCGGACATCTTGATCAGCTATCCAGAGTTATACCCTTTTTACCTCCATCAGGTCAGATCTTTGCATTTGTTTCGTTTCAGATACTGCATTACTCATTACCTGTGCATTGTTTACTGATTACCATGTAAAGCTAGAAGCCGAAGTGTGACTACGGCAGGATACTTCCTTGACCGTAGGAGCATGGCTGGCCTTGTCAACCCCTCGTATTCCGTATTTTGGGAAGCGGGGCGTGACAATATCCTCAAGATATGTAACCATTCTATGTCCACATAGAAACAAAGGTACTAATTTAGATAGATACATATTCAATTGTTATGCAACTGTGTCCAGTCCATATCTCATATGAAAAAGGTCGTACAATATTACTCATCAAGGATCGCACCCATGGATGAGTAACCAGTGAGCGAATCATGTTCTTAATATTACTATAATAGAATACTTAGTATAAGTATATACATCTTTGATCACCTCGAAGACCCTGATAATTCCAACGTATGGTTTTCTACTTTATTCCTTTACCTATTACTTCTCAAAATTTGGACCTTGTATTTCAACGAAATACGTGTCTAAAATGAGAGAACTCATAAGTAAACTGAATGAAGTAAGATTACTAACCCCTTGTCCCGTAAGACACTAGACAACGTACATTTCTATATATAAGTCTCTAGAGTATACTAACTCAAATTCCGTGTGTTGTAAGTTGAAAACTGTATTTTGGTTAAGAATGTCTATACTGTTAATCAATGCATCTTACTTTATCTTCAACTGATAAAGGTAAATGTTTATAACACAATTTTCAAAATTTATATCTCACTTTATAAAATAAAAATACAGATATTCAATTTTCAAAATTGGTGCATAACAACGGTTATTCAAAACCAAATATTTGCCGTAAGGCAACGCCCAGATGATTTTATCAAATATCACCAATTACAAAGAATTCTGATATTGAGGATCTAATTACCCAATTCCTAATATTCCACTCTCACTCAAAATCTGTAACGCCATACAGATGTGAGAATCAAGTCTGGTAAATATATACTCTGGAGTTAGAATCTAATCGGAAAAACAGTTTTCAATTAACATCGCACAAGAAAACCGAAACATGAAAATGTTTCGAGAGGGTGGCAGGGTATTCGTAATAATGCCTCTTCCACTATCCAGATTCATGAAAGTAGTTGCAAATTTCTTTTCCCTCACTGCAATCCCTTTATATGTCTTTACTTCTTACTTTCTGTTCACCACACTTAGGCTAATTGGTTTTCTTCTTTTCTTACCATTCGGCCCCAGTCTAAGGTTTGGAAGAAGAAAATCCAATAAGCGTAATAGGCGTACTCTCCTAATACTAGGAGCCCTCACAATCTGAGAGAATGTAAAGATAAAAGACAAACGAATAATCCTATTCAATTTCTCCAAAACCCGTGGTCAACCTCGAACCGAAACAAGTTTCTTCGAGTTCGTATGCAACTATACAATATGACATTTCCAAACAATATGGATCTCCGTAGTGATACGAAATGTTTTAGAGAAAAGAAAAGGGAAAGTAGGAGTAGCAGGGATATATGCGACTTTGTCGTGAATCATGACAATCTAAAACCAGAGTGTGTAAGAAAGTTCGGTTAACTAGGTGTTGAGTTATAGTTTAAGGTAAGTCATGGTTGTAAACCAGAGAGAGAGAAAAGAAACACTCAGCATACACTCTAACCTAGATTAGATTGGTTAATTACTTTATCTAATCAGGATAGCTCGCACCGTTTCCTTGAATTCTCCTTCAAACCGTAAAAGAAGAATTAGTCGGGATAACTCGAGGAGTAATACCTACTCATCAGTGGGAATCAAGACCCAACTATCATTGTGTGATAATCTTGATGGAAGCCGACCAAAATTACCATACTCCAGAAGGTATGCACATACTTGGTAAGTTTCCCTTATATTTGAAACTCCCGATATAGATTTTTTCCCCTGAGACCCAAGTGACCTTGACTGAGCTAACATATCAAAAGGTCCTAATCAAGTTCAACCCGTCATTATCTTGATTGCATTAAACCCACCCTTACGAGTTCTTGATTGAGTCAAAATGACCGTATGACTGCCCTAACCAATCACATCACCATGCAAAAGAAAAGAACTACATATCTACTGAACACTACGCCTTGGCTAAGCACGACATATAGCATGAATACTAAGCAATACTAATCTGAAATGACGGAGGGCTATGGCTGTTTATGGCGAAAAACCTTTAACGTAGTGAACTTGATATCGTTGAAGGAACTCGAGCAGTTTTGAAAAGGAGTGGTTTAGGCTCCGCATTTTAAAACGAGTGGTTTTATTGAAAACCAATGGTTTTGAAGAAAACCGAGTAGTTTATTGTCACATAAACTTTTGCCAAAGAGATCACTCCCTGTGAAAGGATCTAGGCTCTTTCCTCATCGAATGAGGTGCAAGATATTCCTAACCAAATACCTTAACGCAAAGCAAAAGGAAATGCCTATAGTTTTCAAAAATTGGTTCTAACAACATCATATAGGTTTTTTTCCTTACATTAATCAGAATTAATGCAGCCCTATCAATTAAACATATCATGCCAGAATGAAACGAAAATAGACATGCACATATATGCCATCCGTATTCCCCACAGGGTCCCGGGTCTTCACCTTAAGTTTACTTAATTTTACGGTAGGATGGGTACAGGATTAGCACGGATGCAAAACATATATAGCGTCTACTAAGTATATAATATATAGCAACATTTGTCTCACGCATGATATCAAGTAACATCACAGAAGCATCATAGTAGAAGCAAACACAGTATGGAAATGCTGATAATCTAGGAAAAGAATATTTCAATGAAGCCAAATATGAAATGAAATTTTTCCGGTCATGTGGATAGCCCGTAGTATCGGATTCTAGACCCATATGAGTGCGGTAAGCCACCTGCCAATCCCAGAAGCGAGGCAACCCCAATCAACGAAGTGAGTGGGCCAACCAACACTTCCAAAATCCGGTGACTTGGGTATCCTTCCGCGGGTCAATCCTATACTCCCTACGAGTGTGGAAATAGCCCGCCAATTCTAGAGTAAGGCACCCTGGTCTCAACGCTATGATATGGAGGCCCATTGCCCTTTAGAACCCGGCTACTCGAGCACTCCGCTGTGGGGTAATCTTAGTGCATGTAATAAAAACCTGAATATACAATGGTGACCACGTCCATAACCGGGATGCGCCCCAAAGAATAATACAAGCCGCAGTGACGACGGTCCACAAGTCGGACGCTCGTCACACAATATGAAGATACATTACATCACAAAGAATTATATCTAATACTATATACACCGGGCTATCCATCGCGACAAATCCAACATAACCATAACTACTAAGCAATATCCATTACAGAACATGCAAACTTGCGGGTATCAATTCCGTAATCTCATCTAATTGATACGTATAGCAATTAGATAATGTTTTACCAAACGTTATGATACACACAACCATCACTAAGGCTACGACAATCGAATACCGCACATAAAAATCCAACACTTCAATTTTCCAAAACACCGAAAATCAAATGTGCTAAAAAACCGGCAAAAATTCCATGCTTGAACCGACTCTGGGAGTCAGAAATAAGCTCGAATTAAGCCGAAACTTCGTGGAGGACCCCGGAAGAAATTAACGTCGACTTGGAGGGCACTTAGGGGGTACCCACCCTCTAGGCCACCCTAAGGTGGCCTAAGAGGTGAGGCAGATTCGAGCCTGCCTATTTGGGCAGGGCTCGGGTCCCCACCCCCCAAGGCCACCTTTGGGTGGGCTCGAGGGTGTGGGCCTCCTTAGGTACCCCTAGGACATTCCCAAGGTCCCCGCGCACCTCCCCGCGGCTTCTTGGTCCAAACTGAGAGCCCACAGGGAGTCAAAACATCAATATAGCATGAAATTCCTCACTGTTTTTTCTGCAGTTTTTGCGGGGCAAAAACCGGTGGGATTCGGGAGTCGTAACTATCTAGTTTATGGTGTTTGGGTGGCTCTGATACCATTGAAAGTTTCTAGCGCCCTCGCTACTAACCAGCGGCCAATGCGGAATTCAAAAACACAAATTTTCTTGGCACTAGAAACTTAAACCACAAGAATTTAACCAAACACCTAAACTAGCTAGCACAAAAGGATAGAAATCACAACCTTTGTAGCGTCTTCATTTTCTCCAATTGGGTTGGACTCTAGCACGATCCCAAGAGCTCCGGATCAATCTTGTAAGTCGTTCCTCCTTCGCCGAAGATGATCCATCCAAAAGAACCAAGTTCAAGCTTCAACTTCATCCATGAAATAACTAAAGATTCTAGGTTGCTAATTTAAGATGCTTAGTGATGTGTGTGAGTGTTCTAGCATTTTTTCTCTCTTTATCTTCATGATTCTCAACTCATGAGAATGTTGAAGATGAAGAAGAATGAGGAGAAGTCATAGAGGAGAAAGAAGCTAAAATGGTGGAATGGAAAAACTTGCTCTCAAATTCAAGCATGCAACATTTTCTTTTGTTAAAATAATTTTCCAATTTAAAATTACAACCATACTTGAATAGTAAATGCAAATGAATTTATAATTCATTTGCCCATACCCTCCACCATTTCTTTCTTCCACCTCATTTCTTAATTTCTTAAAAAAGAAATGAAAACATAGAAATGAGGTGTCCTCTTTCTAGAAGTATTCTTGTATAAATACAAGAATACATCCCCGCAAATACATACCCGTATTCGTATCAAAATACGAATACCCAAGAGATAGAAAAATATAATGAACATAATACTGGATTATACATATCGAAATATATATGTAAATTATTAAATCAAAACTTGATTTAATAATTTGGCTTAATCCTAAACCGGCTAGTATTATCATCCATCCGATTGAAGTCCGTGTGGTTAGCACACATACCTCAATATATGGCCACTATAACATTTTGCCTGAACCGGGAAAACTCTTTGTGTAAGACTTTAAAGACTCGTCAATACGCTGGTAGTGAGTTTAACCACAAGCACGTCAGCGACACTAGTTGTACGTAACAGCTACCCAGGTATTGAGCGAAAGAAAGGCCGATGAGCAAACTCATCCGTATCCCTACTGAGCCTGTCTGTGACAATCTCCGTACAGTCTGGTCTCTTCGTCTGAGATAATCGCATACCGGGACTAAGGCATGGATAACGTCAGACCTCTACCAACCCAATAAGTCATACCAATATGAAGCTCATCACCCACTGAAAAACTACTGATATCACATTAGTGAATCTCGTCCACCTTGGTTAAGGATTTCTGGTGATGGCTGACCTAACACAGCGCGACATCTATAACAACCTAAACTTTCTTTATGATTTTTTTTTCAAAAATACAGAAATGAACACCTAAGCCTGATCACGAGTTATAAGTTTGTTTTGCTTTTGAATAGCAAGAAGGATCTTGTAGCTCATTGGTAAAATGGATCGGATTGAAGAACTCCTTAGTCTCTGGAATAGTGAGACTCCTATCGTATACACTGGCATTTTCTGTACCAAGCTACAAACAATAGCGTTAACAATATAATCAAACATTATAAGATATACACTCTCTCCGGCTATTCCATCTCTACTCATCTTTGGGACTTACCGAGTGATTGTTCACTGACGATATTCCTTTTCTTCTTTCTTTGGAATATTGTCAGTGGATCGGATTCACTGGAGATCGAGCCCAGCGCCGAGGACTTGGAGCAGATACCATTCGACCCGGAGCTTTAGATACTTGTATATACTATTTTAATTTCTTATGCCATTGTTTAGGCATTGCTTTCATTCCATGTATTTACATTTCAGTTGTACTGTAAAAGAATGTTAAATAAATAAATTTGCTGTTCATTTACATCTTGTCTGCTGTGTACTTTTACTTTATATTGTTTAGATACGCTTTGCGTGTTTACTTCTGAGTAATTACGTAGCGGCCTCGCCGCGTCCCCTTCACCGTATACCGAGATGTGGGGCGTGACAGGTTTTGATGGCGGCCCATGCAGGTCAGCTCTGTATGGACATGCAGGTCAGTTCTGCATGGACATGCGGGTTAATTCTGCATGAAGTCATAAGCAATATAACACAAGAATCAGCAACTCAAAACATTCTTTACATATTTCTTGAATCTTCCAATTTCATATATTTTGAATCTGTCCTAATCCAAATTTTTCTTTTAAGGTTATGGATTCCTCAAACAACACTAGCACCAATTTCAACAACACTCCACCACCTCTATCGCTTACACCTAACTTCGCTGCTCCGATCAATGAGTAGACGGTACTGCTAGAGGCAATCCGCAACCTCCTGGAGGGATAACAGCAGCAAACTGCTATCTTGATGAACTGTCTAGAGGCGGAAGCACCTGGGGTGAAGCAATTCAGGGCTTTGCACCCTAAGCATTTCTCAGGAAAAGAGAGCCCTATGGAAGCTGAGAAGTGGGCTCAGAATATTGAGGATGATCTGGCAGCGGCACAAGTGCCAGAGATCGCTTGGGTTCGAGTTGCAAATCTACAGCTCACTGACAATGCACGGGTCTGGTGGAAGGCGGAAGAAAGCCGTCTTGCCCAACCGATAGAATGGAAGACCTTTCGAGATATGTTCGACGCGAAGTACTTCCCTGAGACTGCCAGATTCGACATGGAACAGCAGTTCATCTACTTACAACAGGGTTCGATATGGACCAAATCCGTGGATGAGTATGATGCTGAGTTTACCATGCTCAGTCGGTAAGATATGTCTAAATATTTCGATTTTCAAATATCACATACTACACAGCTAACACAATTCCTTATCAGATTCGCATCACACTTGATACCGACTGCTGAGATCCGATCAAGACGATTTCAGCAAGGGTTAGATCCGGAAATCCAAACTGCCTTAGCTACAGGGGATTTCCCAATCCATGATTTGGCTTTGAAGGCTGCCCGAAGATACGAGGCAGTGATGAAGAGGAAGGGCCGACCTCAATATGCCGGAGTGAAGTGCCCTACCAACCAGATGGCAGGAGAAGCCTCTTCAAGGCCAACTGTGGAACCCAGGAGACCGGAAGAAACCAATAACCAGCCGAGTCCATATTTTTGCTTCTATCGCAAGAGAGATGGACACTTGTGCAAGGATTGTAGGCGCGCAAAAGGCCCGTGCTTAGTTTGTGGCGCATTCAATCACGGAATTGGAACCTGTCCCTATAGCCGCAACTCATCTCACACACCCACCAACTACCCGCAGCGGCCAGCTATCCAGGCTCCTACACCTCGTCTTTCACTCCCAGGTCCACCTCCTGCACAGCCTAATCTCCAATTCCAACAGGCACTGAGGAACATGCCTCGAGGGCAGAGAAACATACCCCAATGACAGAGGAATGTGCCTCCAGCTAGGAGGAATGTCCCCCGGCATCAGGCTTTCACTTTAGCGGCCGTAGAAGCAGAGACTGTAGACTAAGGTAAAACTGGTATTTCTCTTCAATTTTTTTTCAAACCTTTGTATCATCTCATTATTTTTCATACACCACCAATAGTTCTATTACCAAACTTTCTTGAATCTGTTACACTTTCCTTTTACAAATTTCGAGGACGAAATTTTTATAAGGAGGGTAGAATGTAACAACCCTAAACTTTCTGTACGATTTTTTTTTCAAAAATACAGAAAGGAACACCTAAGCCTGAGCACGAGTTATAAGTTTGTTTGGCTTTTGAACAACAAGAAGGAGCTTGTAGCTCATTGGTAAATCCTTGCACTGCTGAGACATAGCACCCGAGTTCAAATCCCATCAGCCACATTATCTTTTTATTAAATTTTCTTTTAATCTTTTTAGAAGCCCAAGAGTCTACACGTGCACAACACGTAAACTGAAGAGTCACTGATTAATCAAACATGTGCACGAGAGTAAACCAAGCGACAACAACACGTGGCCTAAACCCTAACCCCACCTGTCGGTTTTGGCCCGGCGAGAACCTCAAAAAAAAAACGGCACCGACGGTCCAATCGTCGGTGATGCCCCTATCTTTTCACCCCTACACCTTTTGGCCTACCCCACTTCCCTCATACTGTTTGTTTTCCTTGAATTTTTCCAGAGGACATTGAATCACCCATTTAATCTAATTTTAATGCATTTCTTTCACCCCTTAAACCCTAATTTCCCCTATAAATACCACACTCTATTTCACTCATCCTCACTCAGAATCCAAGAAGTTTCCGGCGACGAAATGATGCACCGGCGCTTCCCTACTCTTCCCTCTACCTTAAAAGACAGTAATTCCCCTCTTCCCCTCCCTTTCTCTATTCTAAAAACATTCATTTCTAAAACCTGACGGAAGCGGAGTTAATCCGACTTTCGATTCGGTTTTTCTTTAAAACGTTACTTTTCTTAATCAATAAAATTCCATACTCTCACATATTGTTTAAAAAACATAAACAAATCTATTAAAATAAGTTTCATCTCAAAATATTCTTTATTGCAATTTTTATCGTAGTTTTACAGTAAAGTACCACAAACTTCATTCCCGACATAAAACAATATAATACCTGTTTTACCTGTAAATAGTTCATGAGGTAATGACATACCTCATCATAACACACATCTCTAATATAGCACGATGGAAATTTGGGAACATAGTTATGGGATAAAACGACTTTGCAAATAAATACCATCAACTTATAAAACCATTTCTATAAAAAGATGTATTAAACAATTCCATGCGATTGTGCTTTTACAACCCACTTTTGGAGAACCCGTTCAGGATGGTGCGGATTATCGCATGCTCTCGGGACTAGTAGAGCGAGATGCAGACCTCCGCAAGAAGCATTCGATCTCGATGGAATTCTTTATATATTTTTTCTTTAGAAAATGAGATTTCTACAAGAAAGTAAATAAAATTATTTTCATTAAATATATATATATCTATTATCCAAATATCTATTTTAATTATATAAATATTCTAAGTTTTCTAAATCAAAGAATTCAAATATTACATGAAACTACCATGATAATTCAAAACAATATCCATATTTTAATAAAATACCATATACTATGAAAAGTAGGTCTTACTCACTAGAAATTTCACCTGTATAAAAATATACATCTATGAAAACCCTAAAGACGATAATTAAATACTCGAGGTGTATTTTGAAAATTATATCAAACTATTTTGACATAAAATCCCCTCAAGTTATGTTAAATTACAATAAGGACCCTAGTGAACATAGATTTAAGCGGGACCAGTCTCTTGAGCCTCAGGGAGCCGGAGATATGGGTGCTTGCCTATCTAAGGTAGACAATCTAACAAATGGTGTTATCAACACGGTAATTGTCTTGGAAAAGACACAAATCCTGTCGTCCATGCGCAGCAGTTACCGATAACATCAAAACTAATTTAGGATTTCAAGTTCTATTCAAAGTGTCTGACTCAGACTGAGTCTCAATCTAATCAATCTGACTTGAATGTGATTCAAGTACAAACTACAATATAATATGAATCCATGAATCCGTTTATTCAATCTATATTGACCGAACCGAACCATGGATATACTCCGTCTACATGACTGTCCATTTATATCCATTCCATTTACTGATATCATGGTTTCGGCAAGTCATCCATCTATATAACAAAATAATACAATTAATACAAAAGACACCGCGAGGTTTATAAGGGGTAAATTGGTACGGAAGGTGTTAAAAGTGGCACGAGACTGTAACCATAATACACCTAATCTGAATATCTATTGCCGTTGTACCGTGGCTGAACGGTTCTTTGTACTCCGTATACCTTAGTCTCTGGAATAGTGGGACTCCTATCGTATACACTGGCATTTTCTATACCAAGCTACAAACAACAGCGTTAACAATATAATCAAACATTATAAGATATACACTCTCTCTGGCTATTCCATCTCTACTCATCTTTGGGACTTACCGAGCGATTGTTCGCTGACGACATTCATTTTCTTCTTTCTTTGGAATGTTGTCAGGTGAATCGGATTCACTGGAGATTGAGCCCAGCGCCGAGGACTTGGAGCAGATACCATTCGACCCGGAGCTTTAGATACTTGTACATACTATTTTCATTTCTGTTATGCCATTGTTTAGGCATTACTTTCTTTTCATGTATTTACATTTCAGTTGTACTGTAAAAGAATATTAAATAAATAAAGTTGTTGTTCATTTACATCTTGTCTCTTTTGTACTTTTACTTTATATTGCTTAGATACGCTTAGCATGTTTACTTCTGAGTAAATACGTAGCGGCCTTACTGCGTCCCCTTTACAGTATACCGGGAAGCGGGGCGTGACAACATCGACTCTCAATACCGAGAGAGAAGAATCCCTGAAGATTGTTCACTACCTCCATGTGGCTCGGGACTGTATTTATCTAAAACCTGTTTGCATGAAAACAGTAAGCCGTGGTAAGATAGTAATCTAAGTACAGTAGGAACTCACACGAGAAAAATGAAAATCTCAGGTCAAAGGACTAATCTGTACTCATGCCATAAGAGAACTTCCATGTGACGATAGGTATAATACCATCTAGAAGTTCTCGGAGAGTCCGTCCGGTGTACTCACCTCCAATGAGCACCTGCATACTATCTCAGGTGACTTAACAACAATAGCTTGTGAGACCGGCCACCACCCCTCGTCGGGGTCTCGAAAAGTATAGACTAGTCTACTTCGGAGTATCGATTCCCAGTCTCGATACTTTTATGACTAGGGACATTTAAGGATGTGCTTATGGACCGCCCAGCTCCCACGTATATGATCGCTATCATAATGCTGGTAGTCAAGCAATAATCCTTTGGGCTTTATCAAAACGTATACACATAATGATAAAGACAAACCAGATAGCATGCTATCATCTCGAGTAAGACTGTTCTACATATATAGGTCCTCATTCAATTATCATAATCTTCTACTTGCAATTACAATAATTTCCTTGAGGGCACTATATCCAACAGGAGGAGGTTCTATATAAATCGTCTTCGAAAGATCATTGTTAAGAAAAGTATTCTTAACGTCCAGCTGAAATATAGGCCGACGAAGGGCTGCAGCAACTGTAATGAACGCACGAATGGAAGTGATCTTGGCAACAGAAGCTAAATGTCTTCATAATCAGTGCCATATTCCTGAAAAACCTACGAACCACAAGACGTGTCTTGTAATGTTCTACTGATCTATCTGACTTAGTTTTGACCTTGTAAATCCACTTACAGCTAATGGCCTGATGTTAAATGAACAAGATCCCACGTGTGAGTATCACGGAATGTCTGCAATTCTTCCTGTATGGCCTGCTACCATTCTAGATAGTTCATAGCTTCAGTATATGACTTGGGTTCCTGAATAGAATTAATAACAGGAAAAAAGATACAAACTGAGGAAAATAATAGTTAGTCATGCAAAATCTATAACAGGCAGGTGGCCATCTGTCACGCCCCGCTTCGCAAAATACGGAATACGAGGGGTGACTAGGCCAGCCATGCTCCTACTGTCAGGGAATGATCCCTCCGTAGTCACACTTCGGCTTCTAGTATTACATGGTAGTCAGTAAACAGTATTAGAGTAAAGGAAAATCATAGTTCATAACTTAATTACATTGCAATAAAAGAGTTCAAGCTACATTTATTTTGCACAAGCAAAACTAACCAACGAGATACAAAGTGCTAAAAGAAAAAGAGATGGAGCTGATGTTGCAGTCTAGACCTCCACGATCTCAAATGGCAGGTCCTGCTCCTGGGCTGGGTCCACTTCGTCTTCTGAGCATGCACACTTAGGTCGTCAGGGCGACATATATAGCAATAATTATATAATGGGTGTGTAATGTTATTAAACATGAAAAGTGCAACATAATGCAGAACATGAAAATAATGAACATTATTTGCATATGAATAGTGTGATATGAGTGTCATGTCAGTAAACTAGGCAATGTGTATGTCACTACTTATCAGTCACTAAGTCAATGAAATCAATTGGTGGAAACGATGCTCGTGTTTAATAAGGGTCTCGTGCATGCCTGAGACTACGGTCCACTGTTGTCCGGGACATAACCCTGCAGCTGTGCCACTAGGCCTACGACCTAATGTGTGTGTGTGTGTGTGCACGCGCGTGTATCACTAATAGCGAATGATCATCTTCTAAATCACTGTACTATATTATGACAGCCAACGTCATATAACTTGCAAAAATTTACCATAAATCACACATATAGAATCGACCGAAATAATATGGAAGGCGTACGAAGCACACTTGATTATCTAAGCAGTAAAATTAATTTCATGTCAAACGGAAAAAATGTTAGGGACTTATCATCATTTCAAATTAGCAAATGATTGCTGGAATTCCAGTTTCAGAACTGAAAGTCCAACTTCACGCGCAGTTTACTAGTGATTATGTTCAGATTCAGGTGTTGTCTCAGTTGAATAAAATTTAGTTCTAACTGTTAGATTTTCAACTCATCAAATGGATTATCAATATCCTTCCTCTACTAGAGGTTACGTCCTGTTTAATGTGATGGAGTAAGGAATGTTACTGCAGAAACTGCAGAACACATCGACACTCAAAAATACAAACTAAATATCAAACGATGGTGAAACTTCATGGGACCAGATTCATGTGTTAGATAACTAAATTATCTACGCGACTATATGGGTCTTCGTCCATTTTCATTTTTAAGTAAGGACGTGCAGGTATTTAAATTCAGGTATCCTCGTGAAATGCTGCCCCGGACTGCAGTCCAGTACCGCATTCGCAGTCAAATATCATTACAATAATCTATAAATGTCGAGAAATAAACTATGGATGGATCTAGATTATCGAGTCGGCTTCGATAAGAGCTGTAGAACATCACATTCCAAACTGTATTGAATTTACACTGATTTTAACAAGGTAACATGCGCGGTAAAAATTCAGATTTTGTGTCGCCTTTAAGGGGCGGCTTTACATGATTATAAACATACTATATTGCATCCAGATTCCTACAGGGTATTCGTACTCCATAAAGGGATCTAATTATCGCAGGTTCCGCCATAACAAGATACGTTTTGGTTTAGGTTTTTCATCGAGCAGTTAACACAACATATCAAGGATTTTCGGGATCTTATTCAATCTACCCGACCCGAATATGATATCGATCCCTATAGTCTCTATACCTTTAACACTTGATTCTAAACTCAGTCCCTATCATTCATACATAGAAATCCAAGCACTACGACGTCGTTTTAATACGGACGACCATTTACTACCAATATATATATATATATATATATATATATATATATATATATATATATATATATAGTTTAAATAAACACTTAGGCCTAATTAGTACAATATTAGCATGTATGAGCAAGTGAGGGGTTCACTTTCCTAGCGATGGCTCGATAGTCGGGATGACGATGACGAACGGTGGCAGCACAGCATGCGGCACATAGTAGCGACACGATCACGTCGCGGAGACAGCACGACACGATACACGCGTGACTAGAATGGGCTCGGGTGAGGACCTGGAGAGGCTCGGCACTACAGAGGCGAGCACGACACTGTAACACGGCGGTGGGGGAAGCGGAGCAACGGGGGAGGAGTCGTGGAGTCGATGGAGGAAGCGGCAGTGGCGTCGAGCTCCGGTGGCGGTTTCAGCGAGGTGGAACGCGCTCGGTGAGGAGATGGAGTTGAGGAGATCGAGGATCGTCGACGAGGTGGAGTTGGTGGTGGCTGCGGCGATGGATGCAGGGGCTCAATGGTAGCCGGCGAAGGAGTGGGGGTGCATTGGGTAGTGGGTTCAGGTGTAGTGGACGAGAGGAGGGGCTCCGACGGTGGTGGTTCTTCGGCGGTGGAAGATAGGAGGTGATGGGGATGGCCAGAGGAGGAGGCTCATCGGTGAGGTGGTGGTGGGTTCATGGTGGTGGTGAGCTCGAGTGTTGGCAGTGGATGTAGAGAGAGGAGATGGGGTTGCAGATGGGGAAAGGAAGGAGCGAGAGAGAAGAGATAGGGCGGAAGACGTTGAGAGGAGAGAGAGAGCCGGTGCCGATATCTCAGGGAGTCGTTGGGGAAGAGATCGGTCGTGGGTTGAGTGAGTCGTGGCGAGGACGAGAGAGGAGGGAAAATCGGTGGAGAGAGAGGATATGGTGGAGGAGATTGCGGAGAGTTCGTTGGCGACGGGCGCGGGTCTCGTGGAGGTGGGCGCGAGAAGCGGGGGAACGTTGGAGGGAGGAAGAAGAAGCAGGAAAAGGAGAGAAGCGAGGAAGAAGAAGAGAAGAAGTGGGGTGAGCGGGTCGGGTCAGGTCGGGTGAGCACGGGTCGGGTAGGTTAGGTAATGGGTTTAGAGTTAGGATTAATAATTAAATAAAATAATAAAAATAATTAAAAATCTAAAAAGTGCAAAAATATTCTTGGAAAATCTGAAAAAAATACGGAAAAAATATATACGAGAACCGGGGATTTACATCATACCCTCCTTACAAAAATTTCGTCCTCGAAATTAAAGAACGAAAATAACGGAAAAACAACACTACTCAAACAGGTGCGGAAAATGTGAACGGATGTCCTCCTCACGTTTTCAGGTAGATTCCCCTGGAGAACGACCACCCCAAGAAACTCGAACCAAGAGAATGACCTTGTTCTTTAGAACTTTTTCCCGACAATCGAGAATGGTGGAGGCTTCTCCTCGTAAGACAGATAAGTGCCCAACGTTAACTCCGAATGGTCCAAGATATGGCTGCCATCCCGAACATAGCGCCTCAACTGAGAAACATGGAAATTATTGTGCACACCAGCTAGCGATGGAAGCAAGGCAAGTCGATAAGCCACCTCTCATACTCGCTCTAGCACTTCAAAAGGTCCGATGAATCGAGGATTGAGTTTCCCGCGACTACCAAACTTGATCACTCTCTGAGTGGGTGATGTCTTCAGAAACACGTGGTCACCAATACCAAACTCCAACGATCTTCTGCCGACATCTGCCCAACTCTTCTGTCGGTCCTGAGCCGCCTTGATCCGTTGCCTGATCGTCTGAACTTTGCTCACTGTCTGCACTATGAGCTCAGGGCCCAACAACCTTCGTTCACCCACATCGTCCCAACATACAGGGGACCGACACTTCCGTCCATACAGAGCCTCGAACGTTGCCATCTGGATGCTAGCTTGGTAGCTGTTGTTATACGAAAACTCTACTAGATAGAGGTGATCCTCCCAAGAACCCTGAAAATCAAGCATGCATGCCCTCAGCATATCCTCGAGCATCTGGATAGTACGCTCGGATTGCCCGTCCGTCTGCGGATGATAAGCCATGCTGAACTTGAGACGCGTGCCCAAACTCTCCTGCAGGCTCTTCCAGAAATGTGAAATGAACCCGATGTCTCGATCAGACACGATACTTATGGGCACTCCGTGCAGTCTCACAATCTCCTACACAACTTATCCGCAAGCGACTCCGTCGATTGTCCGACTCAGAAAGGTATGAAATATGCTATCTTCGTGAGACGATCAACAATCACCCAGACAACATTGTTGCCCTTTGGGCTTCGGGGTAGTGCTATCACGAAATCCATGGTTATGTTCTCCCATTTCCACTCTGGCACTGGAAGCGGTTGCAACAACCCAGCGATTCTCTGATGCTCGGCTTTCACTTGTTGGCATACTAGACACTTGGAAATAAAGAGAGCAATCTTCCTCTTCATCCCATTCCACCAGAAGTGTTGTCTCAGGTCTCTGTACATCTTGGTGTCACCTATGTGCACCGAGTAAACAGAACTGTGTGCCTCAGCTAGAACTTCATCTCGAATACTCCCCTTTAGAACACACAGTCGACTGCCAAATCTCAGAGAGCCATCTTCGTGAATCTGCAAATCCGTCCTCAAACCATCCTCGACTAACCCTCTGAACTTCTGCAACTGAGGGTCTCCAACCTATGCAGCTTTGATACGATCTATAGGCGAGCATTAAACTTGCAACTGCCAGAGCTGTCCGGGCACACCTGGAGTAACTACGTCAACTCGAGTCTTTGAAGGTCATCGAGAATTTCCTTTTGACATGTCAGCAACGTGGCTGATGGCCTGCGACTGAGAGCGTCAGGAACGACGTTCACCTTTCCAGGATGATACTGTAGATCAATATCGTAGTCTGCCATCAACTCCAACCATCCGCGTTGTCTCATATTCAGTTCCTTCTGAGTGAACACGTACTTCAAACTTTTGTGATCCGTGTACACCTCCACTCTTTCGCCTAGCAAGTAATGCCTCAATATCTTTAAGGCAAACACAACGGCCGCTACCTCTAGGTTATGCATGGGGTAGTTCTTCTCGTGAGTCTTCAGTTAACGAGAGGCGTAAGCCACCATTCGACCGTACTGCATTAATACACAACCTAAACCTTTTCCCGACGCATCACTAAGAACAACCAAGCCACTCGAGCTGTCGGGTATAGTCAGGATTGGGGCCGTGGTTAACTTCAGTTTCAACAAATCGAACGCTTAGGTGCACTCCTCTGACCAAATATACGGCACCTCCATCCGTGTGAACTTCGTCAAGGGTTCCGCTACTCTAGCGAAATCTTGGACAAACTGCCGATAATACCCAGCCAATCCCAATAAGCTTCTTATCTCAGCAACTGATTTTGGTGTCGGACAGTCTTTGATAGATTCGATATTCGTTGGATCGACTGAAATGCCGTCACTCGAAACGACATGCCCTAGAAATTGCACCTTGTCGAGCCAAAACTCACACTTGTTTAGCTTAGCATAGAGCTTCTCCTCCCGTAGAACCTACAATACAATTCGCAGGTGCTCGGAGTGCTCCTCTCGACTTCTGGAATAGACTAGAATGTCGTCGATGACTATAACAAAAAACTGATCCAAGTACTTGGAGAAAACCCTGTTCATCAAATCCATAAATATGGCCGGTGCATTGGTAACACCGAACAACATCATAAGAAACTCATAGTGGCCATATCGGGTTCGGAAGGCCGTCTTGCATACATCCTCTGCCTTAACCCTGATTTGGTGATACCCTGACCGAAGGTCTAGTTTAGAGAATACCCGGGCACCACCCAGCTGGTCAAACAAGTCGTCGATGCGGGGGATGAGACTTGTTCTTCACGGTCACCCTGTTCAACTCCAGGTAGTCGATGCGCATGCGCAAGGAACCATCTTTCTTCTTCACCAGTAATATAGGAGCACCCTATGGGGAAATGCTTGGACGGATAAATCCCTTGTCCAGAAGATCTTCTATCTGCTTCTTTAATTATGCCAACTCAACTGGCGCCATCCTCTAAGAAGCTTTGGAAACTGGCGTCGTCCCTGGAATCAGGTCAATCGAGAATCCCAAAACGCGAGGCGGGGGTAAACCAGATAGATCTTTAAGGAACACATCTAGGAACTCAAGAACTATCTCCGGTGCTGGCTCCTCGTCTTCTAGATGGATCTTAACCACGCTCACTCGGTCATCGTCAGGAACCTGAGCGGCCATCAAAAGTTTCTCCACGTTGGAGAGCCATTGCTCGGCCTCGAGTGGATTTTCCGATCCCATGAAAACCGCTGGATGAAGCCTCCTAAAGTCCGAAACAGTACCAACTCTAGCCTGTGTAGTCGGTACGAGGGCACCCTCGGGGGCGGCGGAAACAGCCGTAGATCTCTCCAGAGAGGTAATTGCGGTCTTCTGTACCGCCCTCAATCCCTCGGTCAGAAGATCGGTCCTCCTCTCTATAGACTGGGCCAGGATCGTCAGTGTGCTGAGGATCTTCTCTGTACGGTCGTAGGAATCGACACCTGAGGAGTTGCCCGAGGAGTCCATATTTCAACGAAATACAATGATCAAAAGAAATTAGATTCAAACAAAGGCTACACGATGATTCAACGAGGATTAGAAAGTGAAAAGAAATTGTTTCCTCAATGAGAGCAAAGCTCTGTTGGAAATTCAAAATTCAAATTTTGAAGCAACGCTTCAAATCTCGGGCGCAACGCGCCACGTGTCATGCGCAGATGCATCAGCGCAGCGCCCAAGAAGGTATGCCCAATCAGAGCAAAGCTCTATTTAAAGGAAGCAACGCTTCAGTTGCGCAAGCACTGCGCTGCGCGACACGTGTCAGCGCAGATGCGCTCGAGCAGTTGCGCTGCGCTGTGCGACACGTGTCAGCGCAGATGCGCTAGCGCAGTTGCGCTGAGCTTTGCGCTGCGCGACACGTGTCAGCGCAGTTGCGCTGCACCTTGCGCTGCGCGATACGTGTCAGCGCAGATGCGCTAGAGCAGTTGCGCTGCGCTGTGCGCTGCGCGATACGTGTCAGCACAGATGCGCTAGCGCAGTTGCGCCGCGCTGTGCGCTGCGCGACACGTGTCATGCGCTGGGGCATTTGCGCCAAACAGAATTAAGATTTTAAAGAAATCTTTCTGTTCTTGTTAAAACAAGAAGATTTTCTTCTGTAAAACAGAAGCCCTTGGATCAAAGATCCAACGGTGGGGAAAATTCCCCAAATCACTCAGAGAAAGATTTCTTTAACAATTTAACTAATTTATGGGCACTATAAAAAGGACCCCAGACCTCAATTCAAAGGCATCAATATCTTTCTAAAAAAAAAAGAGAGAGAAAGAGAACTCTGAAGAACTCCTCAAGAACAAAAAAGGTAAAAACCTTTGAAAGAAGAGAAAATTCTCTTATGAACAGATCAGTGATCTAAAAACAAGATCATTGATCTTTAAACATAACTAAATAAATGAATAAATAAAATAAAAATAGTGCTTTGCACTTTTTCATGAACCTTTGGTTCTTTAAGATAAGAAAAAACTTATCTTTTTCTTTGATCTAAATTAGATCAAAAAATCTAACAGTGCTTTGCACTTCTGTTCTTGAATCTAAAAGATTCTTAAATCATAGTGCCTTGCACTTGCAAAACTGCACTGTTGCGCTCTTGGGTTGGCGCAAGCCACCAGAGAGCGCCACGTGTCAGCATTTGAACCAATTGCGCTATGTGCTTTTGAAACAGAGCCTTGCTCTCTAAAACTAGCGCAATTCACCACAGCGCGCCATGTGTCAGCAGCACAAGCGCAGCGCACTAGAACAACGCTGTTGCGCTTGCGCTCGCCAGAGCATGACACGTGTCATTGGCATATGAGCTTGCACTCATTACTTGGCGCAAAGCGCCAGACAAATGCACTGCATTGCTTACAAAAGGGCCAAGCCCAAATCAAAAAGGCCTAATATGCCTAATAAAATGCAATGCATTATTTTAAAAAGGGGAGAGCCCAAACCAAAACAGATGCCCTGCATCATAAATAAAGGGATAAAGCCCAAATCAAAAAGGCCTAGCAGGCCAGAATAAAATGCAGTGTATTATTAAATATGGGCAAAGCCCTAGCACAGGTCTAATAGGCCAAAGATCAAAAAAAATGTTGAATATGCTCAACGGGACTTAGCCCAATCATGGCCGTAAGTCCCCAAACTAAATTGACTGAGCAAGAATGCTCTCCTAAATCAATTTACGACCGGTTCAAGGGTACATCTCTGAACTCCTCTGACACATGTCGTTGTAATCCTTCAACGACGTCAGAGAGGTGACGGGTCCCGACAACCGCATATTAACATGGACCGAGACGTCCTTAAACTAATATTGGACCGAGACGTCCTTAAACTAATATTGGACCGAGACGTCCCTAAACTAATATTGGACCGAGATGGCCCTAAACTAATGTTGGACCGAAACGTCCTTAAACTAATGTTGGACCGAAACGTCCTTAAACTAAAGATGGACCACCACGTCCCTAAACTGGCGATGGACCACCATGTCCCTAAACTGGAATATGGACCCCCATGTCCCCAAACTGGCAATGGACCGCAACGTTCCTAAACTACCTATGGACCACTACGTCCCTAAACTGGAACAATAGAGCCTCCAAATGCTCTTTTGCCGGATCTAAACGATCCCGTTTAAGTTGATCTTAGCCCCCAAACACGGCTAACGTATCCTTAAACATTCAAACGGACTATAAAACTCCAAATCAACCTTGGTTCAAGGGTACATCTCTGAACTCCTCTGACATCTACCGTTGTAATCCTTCAATGACGTTAGAGAGGTGACGAGTCCCGATGGCCAGATATTAAATGGATTATCACGTTAAGTTGATCTTAGTCTCAAACAGGACTATCATATCCTTAACGAACGTTTAAGTTGATCTGAGCCGCAACGCGACTAATGCATCCTTAAACTAAAAACACCAAACCCAAATCTAAGTAAATACGGATTTGGACTGATCCACGTCCTACGGGCGACGGCATTACTCAATCTCCGTATACAATCCACGGGCAACCACAAACAAAACAAACACACACGACACGAAGTGAAATTCTGGTGAAGGAGAAAGTTGTTACCGCGATGCGGTAGCGTAATTAACTGCAGGGGCTTGCGCCTGCAGGGAAGAGCGTCCCCACAATCAAAAACCCATCAAGTGAGGGGGAATCTGACGAAGTCTGCTACATCGGCCGCATCCGTCTAAACCTCCGATACACGGTGCCATAAATCAACTTGGCATCTTCGGAGAGGTGGACGGATAAAACCAAATAGCATCTGCCCCGAATCTCAGCATCAGGACATCACAATCTTGTGCGCCGCCATTCGGAGGGGAACAGATTCTGGCACGCCCGGTCGGACCTCTTCCTCTTTCCACTCCACACTTCGTGTGTCGTCCTCGCGAACCAATCGCGGTTTGTTAAATGGTTGCCTTCGGATTTCAAGTTACTAAGATTTGGTCTTTTGCCTGGCGCAGAACTCAAGATTCAATGGCCTTTAACTGCACCAACTGCTCGAAGTACCACTGCAACGGACGCTCCACCTCACCGGGAGGTGTAGCATATGGGACCCAAGCGGCTTCCTTCCTCGCTCTGCCGGTAGACCAGGTGACCAAAGCCACCACTGGCCTGTTCTTCAGGACCATGATCCCACCTACAAGCTTCTCTGCGCCAATACCTGCACCGGAAGTGAACAAGAAGTCGGTCTTCGACCGGCTCACTGCTACGACGACCCCTGTCAGCGGGTCGCCCACTGCCAAACCAACAGCCTCTGTTTTCACCAGGCTAAATCAGAACTCTAAACTGGCTATCCCAAGGAAAGCAATAACTGTTGCTTCAGAAGTCGTCAAGGCGGCTTCCCCTGTCAAAGAATCAGTCTTTTCAAGAATGACGATTCCTGCTCCTGCCATTGCTCGAGGATCCGTCTTCGATAGGTTGAACATCACCCCTCAAAAGACAACTTCAGTCTTTAAGAGTTTAACACCAGCGGCGCCTCATTCAGACAGAGGGCAAAAAGAAGCTATCTCAATCTCCGAGCCAGTCCTAACGGCTCGTCATGCTCGACGTCGCCATTGGCGACGAGTGAGGAAAGCAGGGGGCAACTTCCCCTCAGGGCTAACTCTACCGGCACCAGTGGTGGAAGTCAACGCTGCTGTTCCAACTGGGAACAGCTTTGAACTGCTGAGGAGGGTACGTAAGAACTCTCCAACCGCTACATTGAAAAGATCTCCTCCGCCCGCGGAGAGAGTTCCAGAAACGAAGCAAGAACAGCCCCCTCAACGGCTGTCCTAAAAAATATACAAGGTTTGGCGAAAGGTTCAAGACTCCGTGATCGACCCAGATCACTCTCGTCAACGAAAAAAGACGAAGGTGCAAAAAGAAAAGGACCGTTCTATTAAACAGCAGAGGACAACAATAGCTAGGGTGCCCACTGCAACGGCCCCTTCAACTTCAACGGCCCACAAAAGAAGAAGGCCGGAGAAAACCCCCGCGTCGGCGACAGATATCAGAGGTGATGAACCCAAACGCCCTAAGTCAGGGGGCATGATAGTTCATACCGTCTACGTGGCATCCGGTAAAGAAGATAGCCGCACATCTATGGGTCATCGACCGCTCACCCGATCAGTGACCAAGGCACAGGAGCAACAGCAAAAGCTCCAAGAAATGATGAATGCTATGGCTGCACTTACCGGACCAAAAGAAAGCCCTGAAACGTCCTCGGACGAACGTCAGGAGGAAGAAACCGACGCTGAATTCCTTCGTCGGATATTAGAGAAGAAGGACAAAGAGGCTGCTGAACAAGCAGCCAACATACAGCGTATGGGCCTCCTCTTCTAAGACATGATAGGGATGATGATACAACAAGATCCTCCGGCTGAAGAGCCCCCGATCGTCCTTAGAGACGATAGGGGAGAGACATCAAATCCTCCACCTGTCGATGGCTAAAGAGGATACAATCTCCAAAGATGATTTGGACGAGTACATCGCCCAACAAATACGGGTTCATCATGCGACCGATGCGGCCGGTCAGGTCGTAAAAATGGGGCGGCCATATCCAAGTTGGTACGATCAAATCAAGTACCCACCTGGTTACACAATTCCCAAGTTCCGTGTCTACAAAGGGACGGGCAATCCTCAGCAGCATGTTGCCCAGTTCAGGGCACTCTGCGGCAACACCGGCGGTGATGACAAGCTGTTGCTTCGCCAGTTTGTTGGAAGCTTATCAGATACAGCGTTCGAATGGTACTCTGAGCTCCCGAACGACTCTATTAAAACCTTCGCGGAGATGGAGCTGCTGTTTACTCAGCGTTTTGCAAGCGCCAGTGAACGTACCCCGATGACGGCACTGATTAACGCCAGGATAAAACCCGGCGAGACGTGGGTTCAGTACGCTATACGATGGCGGAACTTGTGGTCGAAGTGTGAGTAGCGCATTGAAGAAGCTCCCGCGGTGGGTATGTTTGTGGGAACCCTTGATCCGCAAGCAACCATCTCACAATTTATGATGTTTTTCAAGCCAACTACCTTCCAGGCCTTGATTGACAAACTAGCGCAAATGGATCAAATGGGCCATAAACCCCCTCTTCCAAGGCCGGACTCCCGAAATGACAAAGGGAAGGGAAAAGCGATCGTCGTCGCTAATGCTCAACAACAACTGAGCGACTCAAAGCCGGTTGCTCGTCAAAATAATATGCGCCCGTACGTACCCCTTGAGGATAGGATGGGACGTCCTTATTCCTTTCCCTGCGATAAAACGAGGTGGTTATTCGAGCTGGCGTTGCGCAACAGACTCATAAATCTGCCGGATCCAAAACGTCCGTTGCAACCAAGTGACGTCAACGAGCCCAACTACTGTCCTTATCATCGAGTACTAGGCCATCCGATCGAAGATTGCTACGTTTTCAAGAATTGGCTTGAAAACCAGTACCGACAGGGCAAGTTCGTGTTATCTGACAAATGGAAGGTGAATCCCCCGCAGCCCTACACCTCTAAGGGGACGAATACGCCGGGGGCAACATGCTCCGTCATTGAAGAAGCTCCTTGGGAGGTTGTATTATCAGCCAAGACAAAGAGGATGCTAAACGATCTTCAGACATGTCCAGCGATCAAGTGGAAGAACCCGTTGGAACTGCAGGTCTTTGAAGGGATGTTGAAGCCACATCCAACTCCAAAGATCGATGGTGGTGGCTCAAGCACTCGCAACCAGCCGTCAAAATCCTCGAAGAAGAAGAAAAAGAAGTCAAAGAATCCCGTGAAGCCTGGCGACAAGCGCACGGACTTGCAAAAACAAATTGACGCGCTAGATGAATACAACCAAAAGGCACGGACTCCTATTACGCTCCAAGAGTTCCTCAATCACGTCTTTCAAGAAGAAGATGAGGGAGAGAGTTCATCGGATGAATCCGAGGAATATGTGGCGAGCTGTCATATGATTTCCCATTCGATCACGAACGATGAGGAGACTCCTTGCACCGAAAAGCTGGGAGCAGATCCTGAACCAAAAGTTCTGGGGCCATCAGATGAAGTAATTGACGCATTCCTTAATGAAGCTCGGTTGAAAAGTAAAGCTGATTGGGAGCGCGAGGCGGCTATATTTGAAAGGGCCAAGCGCCAGCGACTTGATGAAGGAGCTGAGACGATCCCGTTGGAGCCAAACACCTCCGCTACCGACAAAAGCCAATTCAAGATGAGGAAAAAGTTTGTTAAGGCCATATCAATGGGCATGAAGCTACCATCCTCTGAAGGAAATATCATTGGTGAAATGGAAACGCACCCCTCCTATTGCTTATATCATCAAAAGATTTCGCACCCCACTCAAGAGTGCAAAGTTTTCGATAGATGGTGGCAAAGATATGTTGCTCATCGACAACGCTTTAAGCGGGAAAAGCGTAAAACTCATCGAGAGCAAAGAAATACGACCGAAGGGCTTAAAAGAACTGCTGGCGATTGTTGCATGGTTAACACCGGTAGATCACAAGTGCCTACATTCGGGAGTGATTCTGATGAAGAGCTAGAACTTGCCCCTCTCTTTAAAGAGTCCGCTTCGAGAAAAGAAGAAGAACCGAAGGTTTGCGAAAATATCCGGCTACGTAATCGCACGCTGCCGGAAAAGAACCTCGGACCCTCGAACAGAAAAGATAAAGGGAAAGAAAAGGCCCCTGAAGATATCGTCTTAGATGACCAAATTATGGAAGAGCTAGCTGCCAAAGACCCGCCAAAGAAGAATAAGGTGGATTACAACGTCTTAGCACATCTGAGGAAGCTGCCCTCACAACTCAGCATTCTTGACGCCCTTTTGCTATCAAAAAAGGCGAGAGATTCGTTGATTAAGGCGCTCCAAGACTAAGAACAATTCCAAGCATGCCTGGCCGAGGAAAAGATGAAGGATGAATTAGAGGAAGTGCACACGGCCGATGTTACTTTTGGCGATGAAGACCTTCTACTTGGGACGTGCGAACACAATCGCCCTCTCTATGTCTCGGGATACTGACATGATATAAAGATAGGCAAAATCCTGATCGATAACGGGTCGTCTGTTAACCTACTCAACGTGCGGGTGTTGAAGGAAATCTGCATGAGCGTCCAGCACCTTGCTCGGGACAAGATCACCATCTCCGGGTTTGACTCCCAATCGTCAAAGACTCATGGATCTGTGATACTGACGCTACGCTTCGGGCTACTCGTCACGGACATTAAGTTCCACGTCATAGACGCCAAGACATGCTACAACGCTTTGCTCGGCCGACCATGGTTACACGAGTACAACATCATCCCTTCTACACAACATCAGTGTATGAAGTATTTTAAGGATGGTTTCGAGTATACCGTGACGGGAGAACTGAACCCGTTCTCTGTGAACGAAGTCCGCAAATATGAAGACGCCAAATACTTCTTACCGGATTTCGAAGACACAGAGAAGTGTCACAAGCCGGAGAATAAAACTAACGCTACCATCCCTGTCTTCGGTAGTGATACTGAGGAGGAAGAGGAGATAGTTTATTCGGGTCCGCCCCAACACAACAAGCCGGGACCATCGGCTCCTATATTGATCTTTGGCAGCGACTCGGAAGATGAAGTCCATGCTGTATTCTCTGCTCGACCTTCAATACAAACGTCCGCTGACGAAGAGCAAAGTCTACAACTCGCCATGGTGCCGCCTAAACATCATAAAGAACTGGATGCACTTAATATCTACAGTGTAGAAGAGCTGTGGACATTCTATATCCCTCCCAGGCGAGAAGGAGAAAAAGCAATTCTATTCTACCGCTCTGAAGAAACCAAGGTGGAGAAAGAAATCTGGCATGGCGCGGATCCTACGCTCGACAGGCTTCAGCCTATTCGTCTTCCCAGATATTATACAGAGGGTTTGAAAAAGCTGCTGAAACGCCAATGAATATCCTTCAAGCAAACCGTTCGAAAAGCCAAGTTCTATGACAAAGTCTGGAATGTCCCCGGGACTCAACGCAAACTGCCTAACGGGAGAATGGAAACAAAAGGGCTTGGATACATCCGGTCAAAGAAACGAGAGCTACTAAACAGCTGTTACGTCATGTATGACTTCGATGAAGAAGCGGATGCTCAATGGGAGGACGCTAATCCTAAGCCAGTGAAAGTTCCAGATGCAAAGGAGCCCAGTCCGTCGTTCGAGGAACAAATGGACAAACTTATAAAGAAAGCTGGTCAAAAAGTTCGAGATGATTGTTAGTTATATGTATGCCCTAGAGGCCATTACTGTACATACGATGTATATTGTAGTGGATGCTAGGACATATATAGGGAGGACTTTCTTGCTCGACATGATAGTATGCTATCTGGTTGTACTTTATCTTAACATGTACTCTGATTGTCTCTATGTTACATGTTGATAAAGCCCTTAGGATATGTACTCGACTACTGGGACTATGATGAGATCATACTAGTAGGGCCACGGTAGTCGATGAGTACATCCTATAACTGTTTCTAGTCGAGGGTGTATCGAGACAGGGCATCGATACACCAGAGTAGACTAGCGTATACGCATCTTGACCCATATGATGGGCGATGGATGATCCTATATCCATCGGTGTTTGACATCAAGGATGGTGTACGGGTGCTCAGTAGAGACTGGGTACACTGGACGGACTCGCCAAGAACTCCCAGATGGTATTATACCTCACGTCAGATGGCAGTTCTCCGGTGACACTGGTACAGAGTAGTCTGTTGACCCGAGATCGTCATAGAGTCTTGTGTGATTCCCACTGTGCTTTGATTTCCATCATACCACGTCCAAGAGGGCGTGCAAAAAGGTGGCTTTTGGGTACAGTCCCGAATCACATGGAGGCAATGAGCGATAGGAGGGGATTCGTCTCTCCCGGTATAGGGAGTTGATGTTGTGCTGTGTTCGATTGGCTATAACCGGAAATCCCTGGCCAGGGTTGCTGAGATTTACTGGTAAGTGTTATCAGTAGTTTCTCGAACTGTTATAGACCTCATATCGACACGACTTATCGAGCTACTGGGGTCTGACGTTTACCACCCCTAGGCGAGATATGCGACATATCAGACGACGAGACCGGACTGTACGGGAGTGTTACTGTTTGGATTCACGGAAGAATGTACAGGCTTGCTTGTTGATCTTCTGAGCACTCAATACCTGGGTAGCTGTTACGTTTAGCTGACCGCTTGCAGCTTGTGGGTGTTTGATATGATCATCACCTACTGCCGGCGTATTGACGATTCTTTAGAGTCCTACACAGAGGTTTCTTGGCTCAGGCAAAACGGAGTAGGAGTACATATGTGATATGTGCGGGACCGAGGATAATGCGATATGTGATACCGTATTATATTCTCGCGATATTTGATATCAGCCGGGTTATCGGATCAAGTGTTGATTCGATGAATCGGTACGGATAAATATTAGTCGGTTATATGCGATATAGCCGGATTGTCGAATCAAGTGTTGATTCGATAATTTAATTTAATGTATAATAATATATATGATATATTAAATTACATTAACGAATATTTTCTCACTAAAAGATTCTTTTTCTCACTCGGGTAATACATTGATATATATGCGATATATGTTAATTGTATTATTTTATTTTGTTACGATAAATTTATATATGTGATATATAATATTGTAACATGATATGATAACTAATGCAACTTGTTTAGTGGAGTTTAAACATGATTAGGGTTTGGATTAGGGTTAAGCTTTCTAGATGATTCTAGAAGGTTTTGGTTTTGTTTTGTGAAAGATATTTGTAAGTGACTCATGCTTTAACCCAACCCAAACCCTAACCCTAGTTAATTCTCTACAAAGGTTTACTTGACCATGGTTGCATTATTCATCATATTATTCTTTTCTTATTCATCACAAAAGGATTCTTATCATTGTTCATCTTCTTCCTTCATTCTCTTCATGAAAAAGCTTGCTTGATTTTTCCAAAGTGATGAATAAATATGAGAAAAAGATAAATAAAGAGAGCAAAATCCTACTTCATCATCCTCATCTTCCCTTGCCATTTAGATGAGGGTGTTCACATCATTTCATGAGTGTTAGCTTGTGTTAAAGAAACTTCAAGGTAGATCATCTTAGTATCGAAGATCGGAAGCAAAGGTTGCATCTTTCTCTTCGTGGAACCTCTCGAGAGTCCGGATCCCGATGATCGCAGCGAAGGGACCACAACACGGAGCATATGAAGTGAAGGACCGGATCTACAAAGGTTGTAATCCCTCTCACTTAGTGTTAAAGTGTTTAGCAAGCTTGTTTTCGCCTAATCTCTAGTTTAAAGTTCCGTATTCGGGTTGTTCGGCACGGCTAAATTTTAAATCGGGCATGATTGATGCCTCGTAGACCCTTATGCGCGTGCCTAGCAACCCTACAGTGGTATCAGAGACAAGCTAGAGCTTTAGGCGAAGTCTAGACAGAGTTTGAAGTCCGATCGAACCGAAATCCCATATCCAAAATGCTCTCTGGACTTTTTTCAAAAACAGGGTTTTTTTCCAGATTAAAAATTGCTAAAAAATTCAGCAGGGTCTTTGATGAATTACTGTGAAATTCGAGGGGCTAACTCATCTAAAGCGCGGCGGAACCGCGGCATAAGCATGCCTTATGCGGCGGTTCCGCGGCCATATGATGACGTCAGCCCTCCATATTTGCACAGTAATTCCTCTTTCACAGTGCCAAGTTTTATGGGAATTTTTAATATTTATTCTACAGTTAAGTTTTCTAGGGTTGTTTAGGGAATTCGTAGATTCGATCGGATTGTCTAATTTTGTCTCTGTGTTTTGTCCGGATAATTTTAGAAACTGTTAAAAAGTTCGAACGGATATCAATAACTCACTTTTTCCCCTGTCGGAAAATTTTTCAAAAGTTGGATTTTTCCTCGTGTTTAAGAACGTTCTAAGTCGTGCAAGTAACGCGGTGGACCCTCTAGAAGACAACAAACCTTAACTCGATTATGTGACCGTCTTGAACTGCTTTTTGAACCTTAGGGTTTGGGGCAGTACGGCGTGCCACGTGTGAGGCATTGGCTTGACCCTTCTACGGCTGGACCATTGGTACTGTGGCACGTGATGGATGTTTTTAAACTGATTTCAAGTGTTGAGATATATTGGGGAAATCTTGGGTGTTTGATGATTCGATCGGAAAGTTTAACTTTGTCTATTTATCTGGAATGTGATACAATATTTGGAATCCACAGGTAGTTATGAGATAACTGATTTGAATATTATAAACATAGCAGTTTAGTCTCAAATGATCGGTTGCCACGGAATTTTGATGTGATCAAAAGTCCGTCGCAATCACGTAGCGTACGAGGATACTCGCCGAGTAAACTTAATAGACAGCCACGTCCCATAGCCCCGACCAAGTGACTGTAGGAGAACCCCGTCACCAAAAGCATCCATTCGGGTGCTCGCGGCGACGGTGTTCCGCCTTAGTGCACTTCGTCTACGGTATCGGGGGTGCGGCCGCCTTCTAAAGTTTGCGACGAGCATTCGATCATAATGTCGGGAATCTTGTTGAATTGCCCAACTTGATATTGAAAAGAGTTTTTGATAATGAGACTAAAATGCGGGGTTTATAATTGTTAGGCATGCGATGTCTAAGGAATTCATTTGGTTAGGCATGCGATGTCTAAGGAGGTTGCGGATTCCAACTATTGTAGTTTTACACTTTCTTTTCTGTGACCGTAAGCGTAGTATGTGGGGTATCGCCGGCTTCGTTGCTATACATCAACGACAATCGGGATACGCATACTTGCTTACGTTGATGATATGAGATATTATGTGTTGCTGTGATATGTTATATTGGATCGTCGCGTCTGAATAGTCGGGGGTTTTATGTGAGATGAGAGTTTTTTCTTTTTCATTCATGTAAAATTCATTTGTATATAATATTCTTTTATTGGGGCACTTCCAGGTAGCGGAAGATGTCACCGTTGTATATTATTTACTTTTCCGCATTAGGTAGACCCAAGGTGGGGAGCACAAGTAACCGGGTTCTAGGGTCCAGTGGGAGACCATCTCGAGGAGTCGAGACCGGGTCTCCTAACCCTAGAATTGGCAGTGTTGCTTGCCGCTCTCGTAGGGGTCTAGGGATGTGGGTTTGGCTATTCATCGCGACCGTGGAATCCGTGTTTTATACAGGCTCGTATTGAAAACACGGACGTCCTAGTATATCCAATATTTCATATATGTTCTTCTGCTGCAATGTTCTGTGATGAGATCATATTACTGCCTGAGACGAATGTTTATATTTTATATATATGAGATATATGTTATATTGCAGATTTCGTTTCAAAAGAGTTGCTTGTGAAGCATAATAAAATGGGACTTCATTAATGAGATTAATGAAATAAAAGAAACCTAAAGATATTGTAGAAACTTGTTTAAAAAATGGTAGCTCTAGTTCTTGCTTTGCATAGCGGTGTTCCTTGTAGAACATCCAGCACCTTATTCGATAAGGAAAGGACCGAGATCCCTTCACCGGGAGTGACTCCTTTAGCAATAACTGGCAGATACTACAAACTCAGTCTGTCTTTTGATTGCTTCGATAGTTCTTGCTTTGCATAGTGGTATTTGTAAAATATCCTGCACCTTATTCGATGAGGAAAGGGTCGACGATCCCTTCACCGGGAGTGACCCCTTTAGCAAAACTAGAAAAGCCTCAAAAACACTCCATTTAAAATCACTCGATTCTATAACGATATCAAGTTCATTACGCAAAGGGTTTTCCTAAAAACCTGTCGTAGCCCTCCGTCATTTCAGATAAGTCCTACTTTGTATTCGTACTACGTTTGTTGGCCTGCGTCAAGGCGTAGTGTGTTGTAGCTAACTAGTATTTATCTGTTTATGCATATGATGCAGATTGGATTAGGGTAGTCGTGCGACTTTGTTGGCCTGCGTCAAGGGTCGTGCGGGTGGGTTTAATTCAATCAAGAAATGACGGGTTGAACTTGACTAACGCACTGTGGTTTGTTGGCCTGCGTCAAGGTCATGGGACGCTAGGGGTAAAATATTATTGGGAATTTCAAGTGTTGAAATTTGCAATGAGATTGCATACCTTCTATGAGATAGTTGGATCCCGATACCCGCTGCGAGTAAGAGTTACTCCTGGAAGAGTTTTACACATTACAATTAGCCGATCAAGTAGGTGTCTAGAAAGGTGTTAACGGGGTTACGCCTCTGAGAAAACGAGGTTTACTTTAATTAGGTTCGTGCGAAAGCACGGGGGACCTCCCTCAAAGTACCGACACTGGCCTGGCTGAAAGATTGGCGAACTTGTAGCGTGTAATTAATCCCGGCTAGTCTTTCCTTTTAGGGTTTGAAGGAAGATTTGATTAAAACAGTGGGAGACATCCTGATTAGATATATTAGATAACCAATCTAATCTTGCAAGAGCATACGCTGAGTGTTTTCTTCTCTCTCTCTCCAGGTAGCGACCTTATCACGCCTCAATCAAGATAATAAAACGGATATATTGATCGAACCCGCTTGTTATACTGAGCTGGGGAACGTTGGTCCCGCTCCAACTTATAATTGTTATAAGATAGAGAAAGAAATTGGGGAATACCAGATTTCCCGTGCCGCCCAAACGAAGAAAGTGCATGTTGATGCATCATCTTCGGGTGTGTTCATTAAAGAGAACTGTTTCTCAGTATCCTTTACGTCCTGGGTATGTGATACCGGATCAGGATCCCGCATATGTAATCTGTTACATGGGCTACAGAAAGGTAAAGAACTGAGAACGGGTGATAAGTTTCATGAGACAGAAAATGGTGCAAGTGTTGCAGCCAAGTCTGTTGGTCACTATCACCCTGTATTACCTGAATACATTGATTCTGAACGAATGTTATTAGATACCGAACCTGATATACAACATCATATCAGTTTCTTTATTAGTAAAGAAGTGATATAATTTTGTATTGTTGGATAATGTTTTGAACATTTCCTATATCAAGAGTTGATCGGTTCAGGCACATTATCTAAAAGCATTGTCGTTCTAAATCAAACTACAATTCTTAGTATACAGAACACACACAAGAGGAAGAGTTCAGAAATGAACGAATCCTTCTTGAGGCATTGTAGACTAGGTCATATCAATGCGACCCGACTAGCTAAGTTACATTTAGATGCATATTTAAATCTGTTTGAATTTACATCTTGTGAAACTTGCCAGTCATGTCACAAAGATAAGATGACCATAGCTCTGTTTATTGGAAACAGAGAAAGAGTTAGTGAACTTTTGGGATTGATACATGTTGATGTATGAAAGTCCCCTGTCTACATATGCCAGGACCGGTTCTTTGTACTTCATTACATTCTCTGATAATCTCTCGAGATTCAGACATGTGTTCCTGTTGAAACATAAGTCCGAACCTTTTGAGATATTCACAGAATATAAGTTACAAGTAGAGAACCAAAATACGGGTATAAGTATTATGTCCTTTGATGAGATCAAGGAGGAGAATACTTAAGCACGGAATTCCTGGACTATTCTAAAGGAGAATGAGATTCTCCCTCGGCATTACTCCTCTGTATACACCACAGCACGTCGGTGTATCGGGGCGGAGCAATAGCACCCTATGTGATATGGTGTGCTCTATGATGAGTAATACTGAGTTTCTTATTTCCTTTTGGGTGTTATGCGCTTGAGAAGCTGTATACCTATTGAATAGGGTTCAAATCAAATCAGTTGCCTACCACTTCATATATGATATGGAAAGGGAAGAGCCCGTATCTTAAGCTTGTTAAGATTTGGGGTTGTCCGGCCTATGTCTAAAAGTAAAATCCGGACAAGCTCGAGGCAAGGTCTGTTTTGTAGAACTGGAAATGTTCCAGCTATACAAAATGCAGCTGATGATTTGGTAGAACCAAAGGATTCAATAGTTTCCAACGAACCTCAGCCTCTCCGCCGATCTAGTAGGTTTCCTCACCCACCTGAGAGATACTTTGGTTTCTCTATGACAGTGGGAGCGAGAATTGCATCATGAGATGATGACCCAACTAGTTTCGAGCTAGCCATCAGGAGTAGGACTCTGTAAGAATGGCTGGATGCTTAGCGATCTGAGATGGAATCCTTATACACCAACAAAGTATGGACTTTGGTTGCTTTATCTGAAGGGTTAAATCCCCATCAGGAGCAAGTATATCGTGAGAAGATTACTTGGTGTACATGGAAAAGTTGAGACTTTCAAAGCTAGACTTGTTAAAGGTTTGCATCATTGACCAGGTATGGATTATGTTGAAACCTTTTCTAAGGATCTATGCTTAAGTCCATCCAGATCCTACTTGCCACGGCTACATACCATGACTACGATATCTAGTGGTTGGGTGTCATGACTGATTTTCTAAGTGATGTTTTAGAAGAGAACGTCTATAAGTACACAGCCAGAGGGCTTCGTAGACAGTGGGAGCAGCGGAAACGTGTGCAAGATGTTTTATATGATAAAACAGGCATCGCGAAGTTGGAACGTCTGTTTTGATGTGGCAGTCAAAGAGTTTGACTTCATCAAAATGGTAGATGAACCTTGTATATACAAAAAGATAGTAGGGAGTATGGTGGTGATCCTCGTAGAGTATGTGGATGACATACTTTTGATAGGGAAGGAGTTTCCTATGCTACGCTCGGTTAATCTCCGCTTATCACAAGGATTCTCCATATAGGATCAAAGTGATACCTCCTAAATCCTGGGTTTTTGGATCTATGAGATAGATCTAATTGGATGTTAGGATACTCACTAGTTGCAGTGAGATGGTATCAATCGATCCTGGAGAGAATCACTGGAAAGGTTCCAGGGTGATAAGGACGACTGAATGTCAGTCGCAGGCATTGTCTTTACCCTCAGTAGAGGGACGGTATGTTGGAAGAGTTCCAAGCTAGATACCGTGACATACTAGACGATTAAAGGCAAGATACATCGTTACCAAGGATACTACCAAAGAGGCAGTCTGGATATATATACAAGTTCATGCGATGAACTTCGTTCCTACCATTGTGTGACAATGGAGTTGTGGCTTTAGCTAAGGAACTAACGTCCCATCAGAAATCCAGATATAATTCTTAGGCAGTATCACCTGATCATGAATATGGTTGATCTCCAGGGAGATCGAGGTTAGGAGAGTAGACACAGAGGACAACAGCGCGGATCCACTCACAAAGGCCTTTTTCCCCAGTAGAGACTTTTATGGGATGGTTGAGTATGAGATACTTCAACCGCAGCTAATTGTTGGGTATGCGATACCATAACAGATGGCCCTAGTGCAAGTGGGAGATTGTTAGTTATATGTATGCCCTAGAGGCCATTACTGTACATACGATGTATATTGTAGTGGATGCTAGGACATATATAGGGATGACTTTCTTGCTCGACATGATAGTATGCTATCTGGTTGTACTTTATCTTAACATGTACTCTGATTGTCTCTATATTACATGTTGATAAAGCCCTTAGGATATGTACTCGACTACTGGGACTATGATGAGATCATACTAGTGGGGCCACGATAGTCGATGAGTACATCCTATAACTGTTCCTATTCGAGGGTGTATCAAGACAGGGCATCGATACACCAGAGTAGACTAGCGTATACGCATCTTGACCCATATGATGGGCGATGGATGATCCTATATCCATCGGTGTTTGACATCAAGGATGGTGTACGGGTACTCAGTAGAGACTGGGTACACTGGACGGACTCGCCAAGAACTCCCAGATGGTATTATACCTCACGTCAGATGGCAGTTCTCCGGTGACACTGGTACAGAGTAGTCTGTTGACCCGAGATCATCATAGAGTCTTGTGTGATTCCCACTGTGCTTTGATTTCCATCATACCACGTCCAAGAGGGCATGCAAAAAGGTGGCTTTTGGGTACAGTCCCGAATCACATGGAGGCAATGAGCGATAGGAGGGGATTCGTCTCTCCCGGTATAGGGAGTTGATGTTGTGCTGTGTTCGATTGGCTATAACCGGAAATCCCTGGCCAGGGTTGCTGAGATTTACTGGTAAGTGTTATCAGTAGTTTCTCGAACTGTTATAGACCTCATATCGACACGACTTATCGAGCTACTGGGGTCTGACGTTTACCACCCCTAGGCGAGATATGCGACATATCAGACGACGAGACCGGACTGTACGGGAGTGTTACTGTTTGGATTCACAGGAGAATGTACAGGCTTGCTTGTTGATCTTCTGAGCGCTCAATACCTGGGTAGCTGTTACGTTTAGCTGACCGCCTGCAGCTTGTGGGTGTTTGATATGATCATCACCTACTGCCGGCGTATTGACGATTCTTTAGAGTCCTACACAGAGGTTTCTTGGCTCAGGCAAAACGGAGTAGGAGCACATATGTGATATGTGCGGGACCGAGGATAATGCGATATGTGATACCGTATTATATTCTCGCGATATTTGATATCAGCCGGGTCATCGGATCAAGTGTTGATTCGATGAATCGGTACGGATAAATATTAGTCGGTTATATGCGATATAGCCGGATTGTCGAATCAAGTGTTGATTCGATAATTTAATTTAATGTATAATAATATATATGATATATTAAATTACATTAACTAATATTTTCTCACTAAAAGATTCTTTTTCTCACTCGGGTAATACATTGATATATATGCGATATATGTTATTTGTATTATTTTATTTTGTTACGATAAATATTATATATGTGATATATAATATTGTAACATGATATGATAACTAATGAAACTTGTTTAGTGGAGTTTAAACATGATTAGGGTTTGGATTAGGGTTAAACTTTCTAGATGATTCTAGAAGGTTTTGGTTTTGTTTTGTGAAAGATATTTGTAAGTGACTCATGCTTTAACCCAACCCAAACCCTAACCCTAGTTAATTCTCTACAAAGGTTTACTTGACCATGGTTGCATTATTCATCATATTATTCTTTTCTTATTCATCACAAAAGAATTCTTATCATTGTTCATCTTCTTCCTTCATTCTCTTCATGAAAAAGCTTGCTTGATTTTTCCAAAGTGATGAATAAATATGAGAAAAAGATAAATAAAGAGAGCAAAAATCCTACTTCATCATCCTCATCTTCCCTTGCCATTTAGATGAGGGTGTTCACATCATTTCATGAGTGTTAGCTTGTGTTAAAGAAACTTCAAGGTAGATCATCTTAGTAGCGAAGATCGAAAGCAAAGGTTGCATCTTTCTCTTCGTGGAATCTCTCGAGAGTCCGGATCCCGATGATCGCAGCGAAGGGACCACAACACGGAGCATATGAAGTGAAGGACCGGATCTACAAAGGTTGTAATCCCTCTCACTTAGTGTTAAAGTGTTTAGCATGCTTGTTTTCGCCTAATCTCTAGTTTAAAGTTCCGTATTCGGGTTGTTCGGCACGGCTAAATTTTAAATCGGGCATGGTTGATACCTCGTAGACCCTTGTGCGCGTGCCTAGCAACCCTACAATGATCACAACTGTAAGACGGCTATCTACGAGAAATCCAAGACGCAACGCCTTCTCCAACAGGCCGTAAAGGATGAAAATGCCGCTCCTTGTCAACCTGTTATAAAGAAGGCTTGGCGCAAAAGCAGAAATAAGTCGAAAGGCCGAAAAGGCACTCAACAACAACAAAGCAGGGCTAAGAAGCCACGCAAACGGGAGTTGAGCGTTATTGATCTATCCCTCATGAAGAAAATGGGTCAAGCGTACTCATTTCCTCGGGACAAGACGAAGAAGATACTTGATCTTGCTCTAAAATATCAAATGCTTACATTGCCGGAGTCTAAACATCCCGAACGAGCGGGCGAAGTCTCACACCCGGACTATTGCTCTTACCATCGAGTAATAGGGCATCCTCTTGAAGATTGCTTCACCTTCAAGAATTGGGTCGAAGATCAGTATCTGCTTGGCAAATTCACTCTGTCTGAGAACTGGAGGGTAGCGCCGCCACAGAAGCACGAGCCCAAGGCCACGAAAGAAGAACCGGTTCCACATTGGGATTGGAAGCGAATTCGCACCTGTCACATGATTACAATATTAAAAGAAGAGCCCGAGGACATAGATGAGCCCCCTTGGTGCTTCGAAAACAGCAGCGACGAGATAATCTCAGAATTCCCACCAGCGCCAAAAGAGCTGGAAGATGGAATCCATACCACTGCAGATAACCTCAAGAAGATTGAGTTGGGGACGGCAAACAATCCACGACCGACATTCATCAGCGAGTTACTATCTGAAAAAAGGGTAGCTGCGTTAAAGGATGTGCTTCTGCAGCATAGAGATTGCTTCGTGTGGAACTATTCCGAAATGCCGGGAATAGATCCAGAAATTGCTGTACACAAATTGGCGATATCCCCGGACATCAAGCCAGTCAAACAGGCGCCGAGGAGAATGCGGCTCGAGCTCGAGATGAGTATCAACGCCGAGGTCAAGAAGCTGATCGACTCTGGCTTTATCCAGGAGGTTCAATATCCTGAATGGATCGCCAAAATCGTCCCGGTGATGAAGAAAAATGGGACGGTGCGCATATGCGTGGACTTTCAGGATCTCACTAAAGCTTGCCCGAAGGATGATTTCCCAGTGCCAGTCACCAAACTGATGATAGACAATATATCCACTCATGAGGTTTTCTCCTTCATGGATGGCTCATCAGGGTATAATCAGGTAAAGATGCATCCCGAATACCAGAAGCACACCGCCTTCAGGACCCCTCTAGGTCTATTGTGTTATAAAGTGATGCCATTCGGTTTAAAGAATGCCGGTGCCACTTATCAAAGGGCCATGACAAAGATCTTCGATGACCTTATACACGAAATCGTCGAATGCTATATCGACGATCTCGTGGTTAAAAGAAAATCATACGAGGAACATCTCGAGCATTTGAAGACCGTATTTCAACGCCTTCGGCAATACAACTTGAAGATGAACCCGCTCAATTGTGCATTCGGAGTTTCCTCGGGCAAATTCTTGGGATTCATCGTCCGACACCGGGGTATCGAAATAGATCCGTCCAAGATCAAGGCGATCATGGAAATGCCTCCTCCGAGAACTCTCAAACAGTTGCGATCTCTCCAAGGGAAGCTCGCATACATACGGCGATTTATAGCCAATCTTTCAGGCAAGTGTCCTCCCTATAGCCACCTGATGAAGAAGGGAACCCCATTCGTTTGGGATCACAAATGCCAAGGCGCACTGGACGAGATCAAGCAGTACCTGCAGAACCCTCCATTGTTGGCTGCTCCAGTTAAGGGAAAGCCTCTCATTCTTTACACGACCGCCCTCGAAGGTTCCTTAGGCGCATTATGGGCGCAAGAGAATGACCAAGGGAAAGAAAGAGCTTTCTATTACTTGAGTCGAGTTCTTCTGGGGGCTAAAAGCAACTACTCTCCCATTGAAAAACACTGCCTGGCGTTGATCTTCGCAATAACAAAGCTCAGGCACTATGCATTAGCGCATGAGGTCCGTCTCATTTCGAAGGTGGACCCTCTTAAATATTTAATGTCAAAGGCCATATTGACAGGTCGACTCGCTAAATGGGCTCTGCTCTTGATGGAGTTCTCGATAACGTATCAACCTCTCAAGGCAGTGAAAGGCCAGGCCATCGCCGATTTCCTCGCTGAGCATCCGATATCGGCTGATTCTCCTCTGAATTGCGATTTGCCAGACGAACATGCGTTTGACGCGATCAACGGTGGTGATACCCAATGGGTTCGATGGAGCATCTTCCATGAAAAAGCGCAAACAAAGTACCCCTATAATCAAATCGGGGGTAGGCCTCATCTTCATGACTCCACAAGGAGGGATAATGCGCTTCGCTTTCTCCTTAACAGAGCCGAGGACAAACAATGAAGCCGAATACGAATCTCTGATAGCAGGCCTCGAGATCGCCATCGACATGGGAATTGAAAATCTCCTCATATACGGGGATTCTCAACTGGTCGTTAGTCAAGTAAACGGCGACTACCAAACGTGCAAGCCGGAGTTGGTAAAGTATGGCGAAAAGGTGCAACAACTGTTGACCCAAATTCCTTCCTATACTTTGGAAAACATACCGCGCGCGGAAAACAGCAAAGCAGACGCATTGGCCAAACTTGCTAAAGAACTGGCTGACGAGAATCTCGATGACGTTAGAATCATGGTACAAAGCCGTCAAGTGCTTGCCCCAGCAGAAATATCTCCGGAATCATCCGAAGAGAAGGGAGCGACTGAACAGACGACCCTACAAATAAAAGAACGAAGAAAGGCTGAGGATTGGAAGAAAGTCTTTATAGACTACTTTAAGTCCCACCGAATGCCCGGAGATGCGTCCACAAGACATCAGCTCATGAAACGAGCTCTGTCTTTCGCCTTCGTCAACGATACTCTGTACAAGAGGTCATTCGATTCTCTGTGGCTGAGATGCCTAGGACCTGACGAAGCAGAAAGAGTCGTTCAGGAAGTTCACGACGGACTCTGCGGTTCTCACCAAGCGGGCCCAAAGATGAAGTTGAAGATCAAACAGATGGGCTACTACTGGCCCACAATGATCCAGGACTGCCTCGAATATGCGAAGCAATGCCACTCATGCCAAATTCATGGGGACTTCATCCATCAGCATCCAAATCTGCTACACCCGACAGTGGCTAGCTGGCCATTCGAAATGTGGGGAACTGATATAGTCGGCCCCATTGAACCAGCATCGTCTAGGGGACATCGTTTCATCCTGGTAACGACTGACTACTTCTCCAAATGGGCAGAGGCAGTACCGCTGAGGGAAGTAAAGACGGAGAATATCCTCCACTTCTTCAAAACGCATGTCATATATCGGTTTGGAATGCCAAGACGGACCATCTCCGATAACGGGCCAGCCTACAGAAGCCACAAGATCAGTCGCTTCGCGCAACAGTACAATATAGACTAGAGATATTCCTCGGTTTATAATCCGCGAGCTAATGGTCTAGCCGAAGCCTTCAACAAGACCCTGACGAAAATCATGAAAAAGACGGTGTCCCGAAATAAGAGAGACTGGCACGAAAGACTGCAAGAAGCTCTCTGGGCATATCGAACTACGTTCAAGACGGCCACGAACACAACGCCGTACGCGTTGGTGTTCGGTACAGAAGCAGTACTTCCCCTCGAGATAGAGCTACCCTCTCTACGAGTGGCGGTCCACTACGAGCTAACGGACGAAGAAAATGCTCACCTTCGGCTTGAGGAGCTTGACGCCCTTGATGAAACCCGGCTCATAGCACAGCAAAATCTGGAAGCTTATAAAGCAAAGATGACACGCTCATATGAAAGATTGACCAGACCGAGGACATTTCGCCAAGGCGAACTTGTGCTAGTGGTCAAAAGGCTTATGATCCCCAATCACGCCAAGCGAGGAAAATTCGAGCCAAACTATGAAGGCCCAAACATCATAGATAAGGTCTACCAGAGTGGGGCTTATCTACTCATGGACATGCACGATGAAAGGCCTTTCAGGCCAATAAACGGTCGTTTCCTAAAGAAATACTATGCTTAATGAGCCACGGCATAGGTCAATGGTAGATGACGACGACTATGTCCGCTCACTATCTTCCTAAGCTCAAACTCTATCAGCAATAGCCAGCCTTCTCAAAGCGGACCGAAATGTCCTTAAACTAATAGCAGACCGAAACGTCTTTAAAACTACTGTCGCAGCATCCTTAGGCTGACGAGATAAAAAAAACATATAAGAATAAAAAAAACGGTATGTCCATAAGCAAAATGGGCACGGATGAAAACCCGAAAGGGCTCCGTGAGTAAAAACAGCAGGGCTACCGGCGAGTGTTCGTGAAAACCCGAAAGGGAGCGACCTTGTAAAAAAAAAGAATAAAATAAAAAGAATAAAAAAAAACGGTATGTCCATAAGCAAAATGGGCACGAATAAAAACCCGAAAGGGCTCCGTGAGTAAAAACAGCAGGGCTACCGGTGAGTGTTCGTGAAAACCCGAAAGGGCGCGACCTCGTAAAAAAAAAATAAGAAAATAAAAAGAATAAAAAAACGGTATGTCCATAAGCAAAATGGGCACGGATGAAAACCCGAAAGGGCTCCGTGAGTAAAAATAGCAGGGCTACCAGCGAGTGTTTATGAAAACCTGAAAGGGCGCAATCTCGTTAAAGGACACTTATAGGGTCCTCTCGACCTTGTAAGGAGAAACCACCCGCGTGAGATCCTTACGACTCACAAGGGAGCGACACACTTAGGGATCCCCACGATTCCTAAGGAGAAAATACACTTGCGAGAACCTCACGACTAGTAAGGAGAACTCTCTTATGGGACCCTCACGGCTCATAAGAGTTGAAAGTCTTAAGTTACAGAGACCTAAACCTGTGCTTAAGCAATCCCCGCAACTTCCGATATTGCCCTACAAGTGGCTCAATACTGGCCCTTGTATACAATCCACGGGCGCGAATAAACATTTCCCTAACCAAGATCCATCCGTGACTGGGGATATGGTCGCACGACCCTTGTAAGTCCTCTTGAATTACAAGGAGAAAACCCTCCTGTCGGATCCTTACGACTTACCGAGGAAACAAACACTTAGGGATCCTCACGATTCCTAAGAAGAAAATACACCTATAAGATCCTCACGACTTGTAGGGAGAAATAACTTTGTGAGACCCTTACGGCTCATGAAGTCAAAGCCTTAGTCGACAGGACCATAACCCTGTTCGCTAAGCCACCTTCGTTCGACATTGACGGAAGCAGATGATGATTCGCTCCTGGTAATATCCCAGTTGTAGCGGTGCTGATGCCGTAATCAGCTTACGGCGAAAAGCCAGTAGGCCGGACATGCATACGAAATAGCCGAAATGATAGGGCAACTTGCAATAAAAAGCAGCAAGTAAAAATGTATGCATGCAAAATAGCCGAAATGATTGGGCAACTCGCAATAAAAAGCAGCGAGTAAAAATAAAAAAAAAATAAAATAGCTGAAATGATTGGGCAACTCGCAATAAAAAACAGCGGGTAAAAATAAAATAAATAGCCGAAATGATTGGGCACCGTGAAAAATAGCCGAAATGATTGGGCAATAGCGACCTTCGCGATATAAAAGCTGAAATGATAGAGCATCGCGGAGATAAAACAAAAAAATGATGATAAAACTTTGGCCCTACAGTTAAGATCACATCGATCCCTGTATACAATCCAAGGGCGTAAACAAAGAGGGAACCATACTTTCCCAACAGGCTCCGCCAGAAGACGAAGCCAAATCTCGACGGTTCAGTCCAACTCTGAAGAAACCAGTGTCTTCAGCAGATATCTCGACTCACGGATACAAACACTCCTTGACGAGAGCCTCCTGATCCGCGTCGACTCGCAGAGCCACCAGTGCCTTTGTGGGAAATCCTCGACTCATTTCAAACCCCAAGGAAACAAATAATCCTTGGCGCTTGGGAAACAAATAATCCCTAGCAAACTCCTCGACTCACGGATACAAACACTCCTTGACGAGAGCCTCCTGATCCGCGTCGACTCCCAGAGCTACCAGTGCCTCCGTTGGAAATCCTTGACTCGTTTCAAACCCCAAGGAAACAAATAATCCTTGGCGCTCGGGAAACAAATAATCCCTAGCAAACTCCTCGACTCACAGATACAAACACTCCTTGACGAGAGCCTCCTGATCCGCGTCGACTCGCAGAGCTACCAGTGCCTCCGTGGGAAATACTCGACTCATTTCAAACCCCAAGGAAACAAATAATCCTTGGCGCTGGGGAAACAAATAATCCCTAGCAAACTCCTCGACTCACGGATACAAACACTCCTTGACGAGAGCCTCCTGATCCGCGTCGACTCGCAGAGCCACCAGTGCCTCCGTGGGAAATCCTCGACTCGTTTCAAACCCCAAGGAAACAAATAATCCTTGGCGCTTGGGAAGCAAATAATGCCTAGCAAACTCCTCGACTCACGGATACAAACACTCCTTGACGAGAGCCTCCTGATCCACGTCGACTCGCAGAGCTACCAGTGCCTCCGTGGGAAATCCTCGACTCGTTTCAAACCCCAAGGAAACAAATAATCCTTGGCGCTGGGGAAACAAATAATCCCTAGCAAATTCCTCGACTCACGGATACAAACACTCCTTGACGAGAGCCTCCTGATCCGCGTCGACTCGCAGAGCTACCAGTGCCTCCGTGGGAAATCCTCGACTCGTTTCAAACCCCAAGGAAACAAATAATCCTTGGCGCTCGGGAAACAAATAATCCCTAGCAAATTCCTCGACTCACGGATACAAACACTCCTTGACGAGAGCCTTCTGATCCGCGTCGACTCGCAGAGCCACCAGCGCCTCCGTGGGAAATCCTCGACTCGTTTCAAACCCCAAGGAAACAAATAATCCTTGGCGCTAGGGAAACAAATAATCCCTAGCAAATTCCTCGACTCATGGATACAAACAATCCTTGACGAGAGCCTCCTGATTGGCGTCGGCTCGCAGAAAAACCAGTGTCTCCGCGGGAAAATTCCCGATTCGTCTCAACTTGCAAGATGAACCCTCAGACAGCAGGGACCAAAAAAAACTTGCTTCCTGAACAATGGGACCCTGCAAGTCGATCTAAACGGTCTCTTGCATACTATTCACAGGTTTCACTCTCCAAAGTCGAGTTTCGACGAGGAGGGAAACAACCGCTTACGAGTCCTCTCGACTCGTAAGAGGGAAAAATTCTCTTATAGGATCCTTACGACTTATAAGAGAAAACCACACTTAGGAATCCTCACGATTCTTATGGAGAAAACCCACCTACGAGATCCTCTCGATCCGTAGGGAGAAGAATCTCTATGAGACCCTCACGGCTTATAGAGTTGAAAAGTCTTAGGCAGCAGATCGGAACCTGCGGCCTAAGCCATCGCTATTTCTTAAGAAAGTCAAGATGCGTGCTCTATTATCTGTTGACCATGTTTACTAAGGTGGCATGCTGATAATAAAAGAAAGAAAAGGCGGAGAAATGACACAAGACATTATAAAAAATGTGCATCTTTTATTCATAAACTTGATTGAGTACAGGATACATTGTGCTAAAGAATAAAAAATATACATACATTTTTTATTTACAAGTACAAACGATACAAGGAGAATTACTGAGAAGGAAGCATCTTGCATAGATCTAGCAATTGTTCGCGCAATTCCTTCCCCGCTTTCTCCTGATCGGCTACCACCGCCAGCTCCGCCTCCACTTGGGTCCGTTGCTGCAAGACAGACGCAAGCTGCTCCCTGACGGCCTGATAAGCAGCTTCCCGGCCTGGGGTATCGCGCTCAGCTACATCAAGCTTTCGCTTCAAGTTTAGACCATGGGAGATGCGCTCCAGGAGACCCTCAAAGATAGTCTTCACTTGGGAAGCATTCGCTTCAACCTCAGCACGCAGATGGGCCGTCTCGCTCGAGGTCTCTTGGCATTCCCTTAGCTTTAAAGCTGCTTCTTGTTCCAAGTGGTGAACGTAAGAGGCACTTCCCTCAATCCATGCTGCTCTTTCATTGCTCGCGGCTAAATTCTCGGGGGCAGGACGCATCGACTCCAGCTGATGCAGGCGAGCCTCGATCTTCATACAATGATTAACCCAAGATGCGATGATGCCCTCGTCATGGAAATTCACGAGTATTACCAGCATCGGGTTAACCACTGTAGCAAAGTCCGCAGCAGAAGTAGGGGTCTCAACGTCGAGCTCCTCAATGTAGTCGCTCAACATACGCAAGCTGTTCGCGACGCCTTTCGAAGATGGACATCTCAGGAAAGGACCTACCGGCATTATAATACGAGACTCGAAGGGCGCCGAGACCAGAACGACCGCTGAAAAGAAACAAGATGTGATCAGATAACAGTTCAGGAAGTAAAAAAAGGGGGACTTATTAATGTGATAGTCGTTATACCAGCTGAGGCAGGTGGCAAGGCCGGAAGGGCAGGTGGCGCAGCCGATCTTTTATCCCCTTCTTCAATCTGTAGCGCTGCAGTTGAGATGAGAAAAAAGAGGCTTATAAGTAATTCCGTCAATAAAAAAAGAAGGATATAAAAGGAAATCATACTCACCAACGCCACCAGAGGAAGAAGCGAGTTCGGATGGGAAAGAGAAGTGTGGGAGCAACACCTGATAAAGATGGTCAAAAAGCACTCCTGAAAGACATAACAGTATGACTTTAGTACACAAATTATACGTCTGAAAAATGAGATTAATAAGTTGCAAACTCATACCTTCCAACATCTTTGACGTTATGAGAGAAGGCGGAGAGGTGACCACCGCCAGGGCAGTAGTTGAAGGCGCTCCCTCGAGCAATGGGGCATCGGCACTGGCTGCACCTGCGTTACGAACAAATATGAACCTGTCAGAAAGGATTGTAAGATAAAGAGGATAGTAACTTGGGATTTACCTGGTGAGCTGCCAGCCGAAACGGAGGCGGCTCCCTCCTCCATCGACATGAAGCCACCGCCCGTGGCCTCATCACCCGACTCAATGGGAACCGTTGTTGTGCTCGCAAGACCTGGAGATGGCGGAGAACCATAGACGGGAAGGGCTATAACTGGAGCATTCCCAGATTCCATAGAAGGAGCGGTTGGCTCGTCCTCAGGAGTCATGGCCACCTCACCCGCTACTCCCTCGGGTTCATTAGTCGTGGTTGTCTCGTCCACCGTCACCACGAGGTCACCAGCCTCAAGCGCCTCGTCCGCCAACACCCTGGGCTCAGTTATAATGATCATTTCATCTGCCACCACTTTAGGTTCGGCATCAATGACCTTCTCGGCTGCAGCCCCCTTAACCTCCACCTCAGACTCCAAAGCCTCACCAACGTTGCCCACCGTTGGCTCGAGTTCGGCAAGTATCATCGCCTCCTCTGCTTCCTTGGGTTCAACGGTCTCCGCCTCTCCCTCGGTCGGACTTGGCCCTATAAGATAAAATATATAAGAACCGATGGCGTTATAACTCTTACAACAAAATCTTGGGAGAAATATTACCTGAAGTGGATTTATCATTTGCGCTCCGAGCTGCGCGCGCCACTTGTCTCCGAGCAGTGGATAGGAGGGCGACAGAGGCCTCTTGGGAAGGAGTATCAGCACGAGGGACGGTGCTGGGGCCCGCTCCCATAGCCAAGGCAGCCCTCCGTGCCTTTGCTTCGCGCCTCGACCGCTTCCGTTCCTCCCGGGCTGTCGCGATGGACCTCTGTGACGCTTCCTTCAGGGCGTCGTCGTCCTCGTTCAGAGATGCCTCCAGAGCCTTTAAGGCATCTCTCATCGGCTCTTCAAGACGAACCTCCTGCAGTAACCCTGAGGAAGCAGGAACATCGGCAACTGGTAGAATATCTGCGTCACTTGGAGGGAGCGGCATTGAGGTTCCTGTGATTAATAGGGAAAGGTTAGATCGACCATAACACAAGGGAAATGAAAACTTGATGAATCGAAACTTACTAAGGCCTATGGATGCTCTAAGACGTTCCTCCTCCTGGAAAGTCTTCAGAGAAGCGGCAATGGCTTCTTCATCAGTGATGCCTGTTGAAAGAAAAGAAAGAAAAGCGTTAGTCAAAGGCAATGAAGAGGATATGTTGCAATAAAGAAAAGGCGACTAGTAGTTACCTGATTGCGCAAGCTTAGCTAGCCACGCATCACGCCTCGCCAGCCACGCTGAAGCTTCGAGAGCAGCCTCTAAGTCTGTATCGTCCGGCGGCGGCATCACTAATCCTTCGTTAGTCCCGTATTCGATCAGGCCCTCGGCATAGGGAGCATGGGGTTCCTGACCGAACACGACGTCCGCAGCGAAGAGCGACTTCTTTTTCTTCTGCCCTCCGACCCGAGGTGCACGTGGGATCGACTTCCGTTTAGCAGCCACCTTGGGACGGCGGGTCCCGATGTCCGCACCCACGCCAGACTCCGGTGAGGCTATAACCACTGTCTCCACTGGAGCACAGGGCACTGGTGGTGCATCCGCAATATCAGGGAGTGGCAATCCGTGCGGAGGACTCTGCGCACGTGAGGGTCCGGCTTTGGCATCTTTTAAAGGGGGGATTACCGGGGTCCTTGGCACCAGAGGAGCGTTGCGATCGCTACCAGGAGGTGCACCCTTACGGTCGACCAGCAAAACCGCCTTTCCTCCTTTATGACCGCTCCCGTCGAATGACTATACCATTCTGTATATACCCTAAGAAGTCGTGGGGCGCAAGCCGGCTCACTGATAAAGAAGTGAGAGCCCGTGTTTAGATGCATGAAGTGATGCAGCGCTCTCTCCATCCCTTCTTCAGTCGCGGCAGGTTCCGATAAAAAAGCCTCCAGCGGTACCCCTTGATTATAGCTCAGCTGTTGGGCGAAACGATGCGGGTTATATCTCATGAAGATCGCTGCCCCGTCCTGCCTAAACACCAAGAAGCTCGGTCTGATGGAATATAAGTGAAGGGTCTCCCGGGTCGTTAAAACTGAAGCTCCATCCTTGAAAGTGTCTTGCAATGGCTGCACTGCAGTGGTGGACGTTTTTCCAATAGTCAACACCTTGTCAATGAAAGACACACCGGCTCCAACGGTGTGGGAGCGAAGGAGTAAACCCCTGGCATTTCATGGCGATGGATTTACAATTGATGCGCCGATCAACTGTAGAATGCGAGGAAAACTGCACCTTTCGTAGAACGAGGGCCTTTTATGCATGCCGAAGACACCCGCCGTATGTAGCTCGAGCCACGACATAAAGTAGTGCATCGGGAAGACCACGTGCAGCACCCCAGGCTCGTTAGCATCCGCTGCTCGGCTGAGGCCATGATATAAGTGCGCCAAGCCGGCGATCCCAACGGCCACCTTTATCCCGATAGTCATTCGGTGGGCTGGGTAAAAAACAGAGGGCCGCATGCGGTGAGAGTGAATTGGGAGCGCAAACCAACTCAGCCAAAGCCCAAGAAATCCTAAAAAGAAGGTATCCCCGTCCATCTCGGGGGTTGCGACTTCTGCAAAAGACATGGTTGGGGAGTTAGGAAGAAAAAAGTCTTTTTGGTCTATGCCCTTCGCCGGCAGGTTATCCAAACCTAAACCGAAAGGGTCCTCAAGGGTGGCAAACTTGGCAGCTTCTGCCGAGAGGACGTTTGGGTGAAGGAACCGAGCAATGAAATCCTCAAAATTAACTCCGCGACTCCCACGCTCAATGAAAAGGGCCTCGTAGATGTTCAACACCTTGATCAGACTTGGAAGTTGGTGTTGAACAGCGCTCTCCGGCGTAAGCCCCCTTATCACCGGCTTAACACCAAAGACGTACTCATCCGTCGGGAGCAACTCCTCATAATGTTCCCCCATGACCGGTAGACCGGATACCTCCGTAAACTCTTCCAAAGAGATTGACACTTCCCGATCCATGGCGAGGAAAGTGTGGGTAGAAATGTTCCACTGCTCCAGGAAGGCCTTGAACCACCAGGTGGGAAGCGTGGGATACTGGAAGAGGGAGACGTAGACTGCGGTATACAATCCTAATCTTATCAACTGCGACTTCTTTGTCGATAGGATATACCGGGCCCACGGCAGATAGCCGATTGGGTGGCGGGGGATCAAACCGATATTATATGATTGCCCCTAAGGTCGCGCCTCGCCTTGACAGATGCGACGTCCCAGGATATCCAAAACCATGGGACGCTGAATCGGAATCGCATCTATGGCGGGATGTAGAAAGCTCTTCGATGTCCAATCAACCATCTCCACGGCGTACTGCACCGGGGGTAGGCTGGCGTAATGAATCACCGTTATGGGTTCTGACGGCACCGCGCATGTGAAGCTCCGTCGGCCCATGATGATCTGATTGTACCACGACCCCCAAAGGTGGAGACTCTTGTATTCCGGGTCGTACTCCTTAATCATGGCCAGGACTTCACGGTCCAAGGGCGCCTCGGGAAATCCCTCCTCCGAGCGGACGAACGGGAATGAAGTGTCTAGAGACATGATCGCTGCAAAAGAACAATTTAGTCGTTAGTGTTGTAATTCCAACGCTTGGCATTTAAAAAAGAAAATGCATTAATTAAATTAAAATTAATTAATTACACCACACAGCAGTGCAGTGGGTAGGATACCGAAGGGGGACCCACAAAATCTGGATGACAATACGTCAGTTAATAAGACAACCTCATCATTGGATGAGATTGTCAGTTGGTCCCCAGGAAAACATTCCCATTAATAAAAAAAGGGAAGAATCCCTAGAGACAAGGAGAAAATCTCCTCTTTCAGAGCAAAGCTATGTCACAGAGTGACACTTGTCAAACTCTGGTCTCAGGGAAATAAGGTTCCTTAAAAAGAGCATAGCACTATGGTAATAATGGAAAGGTCCATCATAAAATGTTTACACCTAAAAGAATTAAATTTTTTTTTTGAATCTTGAAATATCTATGAAAAACTTATGAAAATTTCTTCATTTTTTCAGATCTAAAAGATCTACAGATGATTCAAAGAGCAAAGCTCTGTTTATGAAACCCCAATGGGGATCTCTTTAGATCAAAAGATCTGTAAGAGCAAAACTCTTTGGTTAAGGTTAATTTAAGTTAATTTGATTTAAATTAATTTTACCTAAAGTTTCTAACTCTGGAAATGAGCAAAGCTCTAAAGTTCTGGAAACGAGAGCAAAGCTCTGAAGTTCTAAGCAAGAGCAAAGCTCTGGAATCAAAATCTAGAAAATGGTGAAGTTTTCTAAAGGGCCATAGGTCCTATTTATAAGACGCTTGCGCCCCTTCAGCTCACCCCTTGATCCAACGGTCAGAGGCTTGCCACCGTTGCACTCACGTGCGCGCCACGTGAGCTCAACGGTAGGGGGCATTTGTTTCCCCCAATCAGAGCAAAGCTCTGTTGGAAATTCAAAATTCAAATTTTGAAGCAACGCTTCAAATCTTGGGCGCAACGCGCCATGTGTCATGCGCAGATGCATCAGCGCAGCGTCCAAGAAGGCGCGCCCAATCAGTGCAAAGCTCTATTTAAAGGAAGCAACGCTTCAGTTGCGCATGCACTGCGCTGCGCGACCGTGTCAGCGCAGATGCGCTCGCGCAGTTGCGCTGTGCGCTGCGCGACACGTGCCAGCGCAGATGCGCTCGCGCAGATGCGCTGCGCGACACGTGTCAGCGCAGATGCGCTGCGCGACACGTGTCAGCACAGATGCGCTAGAGCAGTTGCGCTGCGCTGTGCGACACGTGTCAGCGCAGATGCGCTAGCGCAGTTGCGCTGCGCTGTGCTCTGCGTGACACGTGTCACACGCTGGGGCATTTGCGCCAAACAGAATTAAGATTTTAAAGAAATCTTTCTGTTCTTGTTAAAACAAGAAGATTTTCTTCTGTAAAAGAGAAGCTCTTGGATCAAAGATCCAACGGTGGGGAAAATTTCCCAAATCACTCAGAGAAAGATCTCTTTAACAAATTTAACTAATTTATGGGCACTATAAAAAGGACCCCAGACCTCAATTCAAAGGCATCAATATCTTTCTAAAAAAAAGAGAGAAAGAGAACTCTGAAGAACCCCTCAAGAACAAAAAAGGTAAAAACCTTTGAAAGAAGAGAAAATTCTCTTATGAACAGATCAGTGATCTAAAAACAAGATCATTGATCTTTAAACATAACTAAATAAATGAATAAATAAAATAAAAATAGTGCTTTGCACTTTTTCATGAACCTTTGGTTCTTTAAGATAAGAAAAAACTTATCTTTTTCTTTGATCTAAATTAGATCAAAAAATCTAACAGTGCTTTGCACTTCTGTTCTTGAATCTAAAAGATTCTTAAATCATAGTGCCTTGCACTTGCAAAACTGCACTGTTGCGCTCTTGGGTTGGCGCAAGCCACCAGAGAGCGCCACGTGTCAGCATCTGAACCAATTGCGCTATGCGCTTTTGAAACAGAGCCTTGCTCTCTAAAACTGGCGCAATTCACCACAGCGCGCCACGTGTCAGCAGCGCAAGTGCAGCGCACTAGAACAGCGCTGCTGCGCTTGCGCTCACCAGAGCATGACACGTGTCATCGCCATATGAGCTTGTACTCATTACTTGGTGCAAAGCGCCAGACAAATGCACTGCATTGCTTTCAAAAGGGCCAAGCCCAAATCAAAAAGGCCTAACAGGCCTAATAAAATGCAATGCATTATTTTAAAAAGGGGAGAGCCCAAACCAAAACAGATGCCCTGCATCATAAATAAAGGGATAAAGCCCAAATCAAAAAGGCCTAGCAGGCCAGAATAAAATGCAGTGCATTATTAAATATGGGCAAAGCCCTAGCACAGGTCTAATAGGCCAAAGATCAAGAAAAATGTTGAATATGCTCAACGGGACTTAGCCCAATCATGGCCGTAAGTCCCCAAACTAAATTGACTGAGCAAGAATGCTCTCCTAAATCAATTTACGACCGGTTCAAGGGTACATCTCTGAATTCCTCTGACACATGTCGTTGTAATCCTTCAACGACGTCAGAGAGGTGACGGGTCCTGACAACCGCATATTAACATGGACCGAGATGTCCTTAAACTAATATTGGACCGAGACGTCCTTAAACTAATATTGGACCGAGACGTCCCTAAACTAATATTGGACCGAGACGGCCCTAAACTAATGTTGGACCGAAACGTCCTTAAATTAATGTTGGACCGAAACGTCCTTAAACTAATGATGGACCACCACGTCCCTAAATTGGCGATGGACCACCATGTCCCTAAACTGGAATATGGACCCCCATGTCCCTAAACTGGCAATGGACCGCAACATCCCTAAACTACCTATGGACCACTACGTCCCTAAACTGGAACAATAGAGCCTCCAAATGCTCTTTTGTCGGATCTAAACGATCCCGTTTAAGTTGATCTTAGCCCCCAAACACGGCTAACGTATCCTTAAACATTCAAACGGACTATAAAACTCCAAATCAACCTTGGTTCAAGGGTACATCTCTGAACTCCTCTGACATCTACCGTTGTAATCCTTCAACGACGTTAGAGAGGTGACGAGTCCCGATGGCCAGATATTAAATGGATTATCACGTTAAGTTGATCTTAGTTTCAAACAGGACTATCGTATCCTTAACGAACGTTTAAGTTGATCTGAGCCACAACGCGACTAATGCATCCTTAAACTAAAAACACCAAACCCAAATCTAAGTAAATACGGATTTGGACTGATCCACGTCCTACGGGCGACGGCATTACTCAGTCTCCGTATACAATCCACGGGCAACCACAAACAAAACAAACACACACGACACGAAGTGAAATTCTGGAGAAGGAGAAAGTTGTTACCGCGATGTGGTAGCGTAATTAACTACAGGGGCTTGCGCCTGCAGGGAAGAGCGTCTCCACAATCAAAAACCCCTCAAGCGAGGGGGAATCTGACGAAGTCTGCTACATCGGCCGCATCCGTCTAAACCTCCGATACACGGTGCCATAAATCAACTTGGCATCTTCGGAGAGGTGGACGGATAAAACCAAATAGCATCTGCCCCGAATCTCAGCGTCAGGACATCGCAATCTTGTGCACCGCCATTCGGAGGGGAACAGAAATGTAATAAGGCACACGTCAAGGGTGTAACTCAATCTAGTGATCTCTCGATGGAACTGTAATTTCATCCAAAACCTTGGCTCTAATACCAACAAAACCATGTCATGCCCCACTTCCTAAAATACAGAATATGAGGGGTGACTAGGCCAGCCATGCTCCTACGGTCAGGGAATGATCCCACCGTAGTCACACTTCGGCTTCTAGTATTACATGGTAATCAGTAAACAGTACTGGAGTAAAGTAAAATCACAGTTCATAAATTTATTAAATTGCAATAAAAGAGTTCGAGATACATTTATTTTGCACAAGGAAAACTAACCAATGAGATACAAAGTGCTTAAAGAAAAAAAGATGGCGCTGATGTTGGGGTCTAAACCTCCGTGATCTCGAATGGAAGGTCCTGCTCTTGGGCTGGGTCTATAGGGTTCCTAAGCACTCTTGTGAAGGTTCATAAGGCATCAAACATGCCCGAATAAAATTTTAGACGTGCCTAACAACCCAAAGCCGGGATCTTTGCTAGATTATTAGGGTTTAACATGCAAGTAAACATCTTTACTACTAAATGTGAGGGATTACAACGTTTGTAATCCGCTCCTTCGCTTCACAAGCTCCGAGTAGAAGTCCATTCGCCGCGATCCACGATCTCCCGGACTTAAGAGAGGCTCCACTAATCGAACGATCCATGATAGCTTGTCGTATTCCTTTTCTCCGATGATCTACGTCGAAGTTGCAATAGCTCAAGCTCTCTCACTCTAATAAGGTGAACACCCTAATCTAATGGGCTAGATTAGATGAGGATGATGGAGTAGTATTTATACTTTCTTTTTATATCATTTTCTCACAATAAATCATCACAAAAGAAATAACTAGTGAGCTCTTTTCAAAACTCAAGAGAGAAGAAGATGAAGAATAATGAGAATCATCCGTTTGTGATGAATAATAGATAAGAATATATGATTGATTATGGAACCATGGTCAAGGATGAGAAGCTTAACCTTTGTAAAGAATAAACTAGAGCTAGGGTTTGGTTAGGTTAAGAATGAGTCATGGATAAGTATCAACCATAATATCTTAACCAAGACAAAAGGAAATCCTTCTAGAATGAGCAAGAAGGAGCTAACCCTAATCAAACCCTAATCTCTTTTTATCATCCTTAAACATGTTTCAAAATAAATCATATCATGTCACAATAATATATATCATATATATATTATATATTTGCAACAAAAGAAAATAATACAATTAACATATATCGCATATATATCAATGTATTAATCCGGTGAGAAAATGAAATAATAAAGCGAGCCCATATTAGATAATGTAATACAATATATCATATATATCATTATACATTAAATCATCGAATCAACACTTGATCCGACGATCTGGCTATAACGAATATAACCGATTAATATCTCATGTACCGATTCATCGAATCAACACTTGATCCGATGACCCGGTTCATATCTAAATATCGCGAGAATATAATACGGTATCACATATCGCATTATCCTCGGTTCTGCACATATCACATATGTGCCTCTACTCCATTTTGCCTGAGCCAAGAAACCTCTGTGTAGGACTCTAAAGAATCGTCAATACGCCGGTAGCAGGTGATGATCATATCAAACACCCACAAGCTGCAAGCGGTCAGCTAAACGTAACAGCCACCCAGGTATTGAGCGATCAGAAGATCAACAAGCTAGCCTGTCCGTTCTCCTGTAAATCCAATCAGTAACACTCCCGTACAGTCCAGTCTGTTCGTCTGATATGTCGCATATCAAGTCTAGGGGTGGTATACGTCAGACCCCAATAACCGATAAGTCGTGTCGATGTATGGCTCATAACAGGTCGAGAAACTACTGATAACACTTACCAGTATATCTCTATATCAGCCCTGGCCAGGGACTTCCAGTTATAGCCAATCGAACACAGCACAACATCAACTCCCTATACCGGGAGAGACGAATCCCCTCATATCGCTCATTGCCTCCATGTGATTCGGGACTGTACCCAAAAGCCACCGTTTTGCACGCCCTCTTGGACGTGGTAAGGTGGAAATCAAAGCACAGTGGGAATCACACAAGACTCTATGACGATCTCGGGTCTACAGACTACGCTGTACCAGTGTCACCGGAGAACTGCCATCTGACGTGTGGTATATCATCATCTGGGAGTTCTCGGCGAGTCCGTCCAGTGTACCCAGTCTCCACTGAGCACCCATACACCATCCTTGATGTGAAACACCGATGGATATGGGATCATCCATCGCCCATCATATGGGTCAAGATGCGTATACGCTAGTCTAATCTGGTGTATCGATGCCCTGTCTCGATACACCCTCGACTAGGAACAGTTATAAGATGTACTCATCGACTACCGTGGCCCCACTAGTATGATCTCATCATAGTCCCAGTAGTCGAGTACAGATCCTAAGGGCTTTATCAACATGTGAGAGAAAGACAGTAAACCAGTACAAGTCAACATATTAAGATAAAGTGAAACCAAATAGCATACTATCATGACGAGCAAGAAATTCCTCTCTGTATATATCCAAGCATCCATCATAATATACATCATATGTACAACAATGACCTCTAGGGCATATACATAACTAACAATCTCCCACTTGCACTAAGGCCAGCTGCTGTAGTATCTCATACCTAGCATCCCGAATAATCTCTCAAACTGTATCTAGGGAATAGCCTTCGTGAGTGGATCCGCAGTGTTATCCTTCGTATCTACTCTCCTGACCTCGATCTCCCGGCGATCAACTATCTTCCTAATCAGGTAATACCGCCTCAGAATATGTTTGGACTTCTGATGGGACCTGGGTTCCTTGGCCAAAGCCACAGCTCTATTGTTATCGCAATACAGAGGTATTGGATGCTCAATGGATGGAACCACACCAAGTTCACTAATGAACTTCTTCATCCAGACAGCCTCTTTGGCAGCATCGTTGGCAGCGATGTATTCAGCCTCCATCGTCGAGTCTGCAATGGTATCCTGTTTGGAACTCTTCCAACATACCGCCCCTCCATTGAGGGTAAAGAAAAATCCCGAGTGCGACTTAGAGTCGTCCTTATCACTTTGGAAGCTGGAATCGGTAAAGGAATCCACCCGGAGTTCTCCATTACCATACACCAAGAACATGTCTCTAGTCCTTCGCAAGTACTTGAGAATGTTCTTCACAGCTGTCCAGTGACTCTCTCCAGGATCTGCTTAATACCGACTCACTACACTTAGTGAGTATGCTACATCGGGTCTGGTACATAGCATCACATACATGATAGAGCCTACTGCCGAAGCATAAGGTATCCCTTGCATGCGAGCTCTCTCCAAATCAGTCTTGGGAGACATCTCTTTGGAGAGAGTGATTCCAGAGATCGTGGGTTGGTTCCCACGCTTGGATTCTTCCATACTAAACCCCTTTAGTTTGGTGTCAATGTACCTGGATTGGGACAATCCCAGTATTCGTTTAGATCTATCTCTATAGATCATGATTCCCAATATGCAGGAGGCATCACCTATATCTTTCATTGAGAATCTTTGTGATAAGAAGAGCTTGACTGATTGCAGCATAGGAATATCATTTCCTATCAAGAGTATGTCATCCACGTACAATACGAGGAAAACAACCTTACTCTCTGCTACCTTTTTATAGATACAAGGTTCATCTATATTTTTGATGAAGTCAAACTCTTTGACTACAACATCAAAACAGATGTTCCAACTCCGCGATGCTTGCTTTAACCCATAAATGGATTTAAGCAGCTTGCACACATTTCCGCTGCTCTCACTATCTACGAAGCCCTCTGGCTGAGTCATGTACACGCACTCTTCTAAATCACCGTTTAGAAAGGCGGTCTTAATATCCATTTGCCAGATTTCGTAGTCATGGTATGTAGCAATGGCAAGTAAGATCTGGATGGACTTAAGCATAGCCACTGGAGAAAAAGTTTCATCATAATCCACACCTGGTCGTTGACGAAAACCCTTTGCTACAAGTCTAGCTTTGAAAGTCTCAACTTTTCCATCTACACCATATTTCTTTTTAAAAATCCACTTGCTCCCAATGGGTTTTACCCCTTCAGGAGCATTTTCCAAAGTCCATACTTTATTGGTGTACATGGATTCCATCTCAGATCGCATTGCATCCAGCCATTTCACAGAGTCACCACTCGTGATGGCCTTCTCGAAGCTAGTTGGGTCATCATCTTCCATGATGCAATCCTCGCTTCCACCATCAATGAGAAAACCGTAGTATCTCTTAGGTGGAAGAGAAACCCTACTAGATCGGCGGAGAGGCTGGGGATCGTCGGACACTACTGAATCCTCTGGTTCTACTAAATCTTCAGTTGCAGTTTGTGTTTCTGGAACCTCTTCCAGCTCTACCTCTTTGCCACTAATTTCTTTTGCAAGAAATTCCTTTTCCAAAAAGGTGGTATATTGAGAAACAAACACTTTTTGTTCTTCAGCGTGGTAGAAAAAATATCCTTGGGAATTTTTAGGATATCCCACAAACTTGTAAAAAACTGACCGTGCCTCGAGTTTGTCTGGATTTTGCCTTTTGACATAGGCTAGACAACCCCATATCTTAACTCGTTTAAAATATGGTCTCTTCCCACTCCATATCTCATATGGTGTGGTAGGTACAGATTTAGACGGAACTTGATTCAGTAGGTATGCTGCTGTCTCAAGCGCATAACCCCAGAAGGAAATAGGCAACTCAGCCTCGTTCATCATAGAGCGCACCATATCTAATAGGGTGCGATTCCTCCGTTCCGATACACCGTTGTGCTGTGGTGTATAAGGAGGAGTAAGCTGAGAGAGAATCTCATTCTCTTTTAAATAATCTAGGAACTCATTGCTTAAGTATTCACCTCCTCGACCAGATCGAAGAATCTTAATACTTTTGCCCGTTTGATTCTCTACTTCGTGTTTATATTCTCTGAATTTCTCAAAAGCTTCGGACTTGTGTTTCATCAGGAACACATGTCCGAATCTAGAGAGATCGTTAGTGAATGTAATGAAGTAGGAAGAACCATTCCTGGCATGCGTAGACATGGGACCGCATACATCACTATGTACCAGTCCTAAGAGTTCCGTAACTCTTTCTCCGTGACCACTAAACGGAGCTTTGGTCATTTTTCCTTTGAGACATGAATGGCAAGTATCATAAGATGATAATTCGAACGGGTTCAAGTATCCATCTTTATGTAACTTAGCTAGTCGTGTCGCATTGATATGACCAAGTCTACAATGCCACAAGAAGGATTCGTTCATTTCTGAACTTTTCCTCTTGTGTGTGTTTTGTATATTGAGGACTGTATTTTGATTGAGAATGAATATGCCATTATGTAACGAGCCTGATGCAATCAACTTTTGATCTAGGAATATGTTCATAACATTATCCTTTACTACAAAATTATATCCTTCTTTACTTAATAAAGAAACTGATATAATGTTGCACATCATGTTCGGTATATAATAGCACTCATTTAGAATCAGTGTATTACTACTTGGCAATACTAGGTGATATTCGCCAACTGCTTTGGCTGCAATACTTGCAATGTTCCCTACTTGAACGGAATGATCACCTTTTCTCAGTTCTCTACCTTTACGTAGCCCATGTAACAATTTACATATGTGGGATCCTGATCCGGTATCTAATACCCAGGACGTAGGGTGAACTGAGAAACAGTTCTCAATAACTAACACATCTGAAGAAGATGCATCAACATGCATGTTCTTTTGGGCGGCGTGAGAATCCAGATATTCTCCTGTTTCCTGTTCAGTCTTATAACTCTTATAAGAAAGAACGGGTCCAACGTTCCCCTGCTCAGTATAATAAGCGGGTTCGGTCAATACATCCATATTATTATCTTGATTATGGCCTGACATGGTCGCTACCTGGAAAGAGAGAGAAAAAAACACTTTAGCGTATGCTCTTGCAAGATTGAATTGGTTATTATCTTATCTAATCAGGATGTCTCCCACTATTTTTATCAAATCTTCCGTCAAACCCTAAAAGGTAAGATTAGCCGGGATTAATTACACCCTACAATTTCGTCAATCTTTCAGCCAGATCAGTGTCCGTACTTGAAAGAGGTTCCCCGTGCTTTCGCACGGACCTAATTAAAGTAAACCTCGTTTTTCCAGAGGCGTAACCCCGTTAACACTTTTCTAGACACCTACTTGATCGGCTAATTGTCCTGTGTAAAACTCTCCCAGGAGTAACTCTTACTCGCAGTGGGTATCGGGATCCAACTATCTCATAGGAGGTATGCAATCTCATTGCAAATTTCAACACTTGAAATTCCCTATAATATTTTGCCCCTAGCAACTTATGACCTTAACATAGTCAACAAATCATAATTGCTAGCCAAGTTCAACCCGTCATTTCCCGATTGAATTAAACCCACCTGCACGACCCTTAACATAGTCAACAAAGTCGTACAACTACCCTAATCCAATCACATCTCATGTTTTAGCAGATAAGTACTAATTAGCTACCGCACACTACGCCTTAACATAGTCAACAAACGTAGCACGAATACTAACTAGTCTTTATCTGAAATGACGGAGGGCTACGCAGGTTTTTCAGAAAACTATGAGCGTAATGAACTTGATATCGTCGTAGAATCATGTGAAATTTTGAAATGGAGTGTTTTTTAGGCTCTCATTAGTTTTGCTAAAGAGATCACTCCCGGTGAAGGGATCTCGGCTCTTTCCTCATCGAATAAGGTGCAGGGTATATTATATATACCGCTATGCAAAGCAAAAACTCTTAAAGCAATCAAAAGACAAACCGAGTTTTGTAGCATCTGCCAGTTTCGCTAAAGAGGTCACTCCCGGTGAAGGGATCTCGTCTCTTTCCTTATCGAATAAGGTGCAGGGTATATCATATATACCGCTATGCAAAGCAAAACTGTAGCTACCCTTTTTATAAAGTTTTGATTCTACAATATCTTTTAGCTTTCTTTTCTTTTTATTAATCTCATTAATAAAAAATCCCATCAGCTTATACTTCCTAAGCATCACAGAAGAAACGAAAGCAGTAATATTTATATATTAGCACATATATATAGTATAAGCATTCGTCGCAGGCAGTAATATGATCTCATCACAGAATATTGCAGCAGAAGAACATATATGAAATATTGGATATACTATGATGTCCGTGTTTTCAATACGAGCCGGTATAAAACACGGATTCCACGGTCTCGATGAATAGCCAAACCCACATCCCTAGACCTCTACGAGAGCGGCAAGTAACACTGCCAATTCTAGGGTTAGGAGACCCGGTCTCGACTCCTCGAGATGGCCTCCCACTGGACCCTAGAACCCGGTTACTTATGCTCCCCTCCTTGGGTCTACCTAATGCGGAAAATTAAATAATATACAATGGTGACATCAACCTCATCCCGGAAGTGCCCCAATAAAAGAATATTACATACAAATGAATTTTACATGAATGAAAATAAAAACCCTCATCTCACATAAAACCCCCGGCTATTCAGAACACGACGATCCAATATAACATATCACAGCAACACATAATATCACATATCATCAACGTAAGTAAGTATGCATACACCGATCGTTGTAGATGTATAGCAACGAAGACCGGCAATAGAACTACATACTACACTTACGGTCACAGAAAAGAAATTGTAAAACTACAATATTTGGAATCCATAATCACTTTAGACATCGTAAATCCGAAATATCACATACTTCGCATTTCATGTCTAACTCTATGAATTCCACATATTGTATCACATTCCAGATAAATAGACAGTATTAAACTTTTCAAACAGATAATCAAATACCCACAATTTCCTAAATAGCTCAACACTTGAGCGGAGTTCAAATAATCCCAGAATATGTCACAGTACCAGTGATCCAGCCGTAGAAGGGTCAAGCCAACGCCTCACATGTGGCATGCCGTACTGCCCCAAACCCTAAGGTTTAGAGGCAGTTCAAGACGGTCACATAATCGAGTTAAGGTTTGTTGTCTTCTAGAGGGTCCACCGTGTTACTTGTACAATTTTTCCGAAGGATTTAAACCCGATAAAAATTCAACATTTGAAAGTTTTTCGTGCCGGGAAAAAGTGAGTTAATGATATCCGTTCGAACATTTTAACAGTTTCTAAATATCCGGAAATAATAACGAATTTAAATTTTCCGATCGAATCAACGATTACAAAATAAACCCCAGAACACTAAACACTTGAGTCAGATTAAAAATACCCAGAAAATATAAAATACAGATACTGATATTACTGTAGAAAAACTAAGACCCAAGTCCACATTCCCACCGCGGATCCGCGGCCCAAGCGCGGTACGGCCGCGGTTCCGCGGTGGTATGTACGGATTGGTGACACGTTTTTCACAATAATATTTATATTTCCCTGTTGAATTTTTTAGGAATTTTTAATTCTGAAAAATCACAGTTTTTAGAAAAAATCCAGAAAGGGGTTAAAATCGTCGTATCGGAGTTCGTTTGGAGTTTTAACTTCGTAAACACGTCGCCTAATGCTCTAGCTAGGCTCTGATACCACTGAAGGGTTCCTAGGCACTCTTGTGAAGGTTCATAAGACATCAAACATGCCCGAATAAAATTTTAGACGTGCCGAACAACCCAAAGCTGGGATCTTTGCTAGATTATTAGGGTTTAACATGCAAGTAAACATCTTTACTACTAAGTGTGAGGGATTACAACCTTTGTAGTCCGCTCCTTCGCTTCACAAGCTCCGAGTAGAAGTCCCTTCGCCGCGATCCACGATCTCCCGGACTCAAGTGAGGCTCCACGATTCGAACGATCCATGATAGCTTGTCGTATTCCTTTTCTCCGATGATCTACGTCGAAGTTGCAATAGCTCAAGCTCTCTCACTCTAATGAGGTGAACACCCTAATCTACTGGGCTATATTAGATGAGGATGATGGAGTAGTATTTATGCTTTCTTTTTATATCATTTTCTCACAAGAAATCATCACAAAAGAAATAACTAGTGAGCGCTTTTCAAAACTCAAGAGAGAAGAAGATGAAGAATAATGAGAATCATCCTTTTGTGATGAATAATAGATAAGAATATATGATTGATTATGGAACCATGGGCAAGGATGAGAAGCTTAACCTTTGTAGAGAATAAACTAGAGTTAGGGTTTGGTTAGGTTAAGAATGAGTCATGGATAAGTATCAACCATAATATCTTAACCAAGACAAAAGGAAATCCTTCTAGAATGAGCAAGAAGGAGCTAACCCTAATCAAACTCTAATCTCTTTTTATCATCCCTAAACATGTTTCATAATAAATTATATCATGTCACAATAATATATATCACATATATATTATATATTTGCAACAAAAGAAAATAATACAATTAACATATATCGCATATATATAAATGTATTAATCCGGTGAGAAAATGAAATAATAAAGCAAGCCAATATTAGATAATGTAATATAATATATCATATATATCATTATACATTAAATCATCGAATCAACACTTGATCCGACGATCCGGCTATATCGAATATAACCGACTAATATCTCATGTACCGATTCATCGAATCAACACTTGATCCGATGACTCGGTTCATATCTAAATATCGCGAGAATATAATACGGTATCACATATCGCATTATCCTCGGTTCTGCACATATCACATATGTGCATCTACTCCGTTTTTCCTGAGCCAAGAAACCTCTGTGTAGGACTCTAAAGAATCGTCAATACGCCGGTAGTAGGTGATGATCATATCAAACACCCACAAGCTGCAAGTGGTCAGCTAAACGTAACAGCCACCCAGGTATTGAGCGATCATAAGATCAACAAGCTAGCCTATCCGTTCTCTTGTAAATCCAATTAGTAACACTCCCGTATAGTCCGGTCTGTTCGTCTGAAATGTCGCATATCAAGTCTAGGGGTGGTATACGTCAGACCCCAATAACCGATAAGTCGTGTCAATGTGAGGCTCATAACAGGTCGAGAAACTACTGGTAACACTTACCAGTATATCTCTATATCAATCCTGGCCTGGGACTTCCAGTTATAGCCAATCGAACACAGCACAACATCAACTCCTTATACCGGGAGAGACGAATCCCCTCCTATCGCTCATTGCCTCCATGTGATTCGGGACTGTACCCAAAATCTACCGTTTTGCATGCCCTCTTGGACGTGGTAAGGTGGAAATCAAAGCACAGTGGGAATCACACAAGACTCTATGACGATCTCGGGTCTACAGACTACGTTGTACCAGTGTCACCGGAGAACTGCCATCTGAAGTGTGGTATATCACCATCTGGGAGTTCTCGGCGAGTCCGTCCAGTGTACCCAGTCTCCACTGAGCACCCGTATACCGTCCTTGATGTCAAACACCAATGGATATGGGATCATCCATCGCCCATCATATGGGTCAAGATGCGTATACGCTAGTCTAATCTGGTGTATCGATGCCCTGTCTCGATACACCCTCGACTAGGAACAGTTATAAGATGTACTCATCGACTACCGTGGCCCCACTAGAATGATCTCATCATAGTCCCAGTAGTCGAGTACAGATCCTAAGGGCTTTATCAACATGTGAGAGAAAGACAGTAAACTAGTAAAAGTCAACATGTTAAGATAAAGTGAAACCAAATAGCATACTATCATGACGAGCAAGAAAGTCCTCTCTGTATATATCCAAGCATCCATCGTAATATACATCATATGTACAACAATGGCCTCTTGGGCATATACATAACTAACAATCTCCCACTTGTACTAAGGCCAGCTGTTGTAGTATCTCATACCTAGCATCCCGAATAATCTCTCAAACTGTATCTGGGGAATGACCTTTGTGAGTGGATCCCCAGTGTTATCCTTCGTATCTACTCTCCTGACCTCGATCTCCCGGCGATCAACTATCTCCCTGATCAGGTGATACTGCCTCAGAATATGTCTGGACTTCTGATGGAACCTGGGTTCCTTGGCCAAAGCCACAGCTCCATTGTTATCGCAATACAGAGGTATTGGATGCTTAATGGATGGAACTACACCAAGTTCACTAATGAACTTCTTCATCCAGACAGCCTCTTTGGCAGCATCGTTGGCAGCGATGTATTCATCCTCCATCGTCGAGTCTGCAATGGTATCCTGTTTGGAATTCTTCCAACATACCGCCCCTCTATTGAGGGTAAAAAAAATCCCGAGTGCGACTTAGAGTCGTCCTTATCACTTTAGAAGCTGGAATCGGTAAAGGACTCCACCCGGAGTTCTCCGTTACCATACACCAAGAACATGTCTCTAGTCCTTCGCAAGTACTTGAGAATGTTCTTCACAGCTGTCCAGTGACTCTCTCCAGGATCTGCTTGATACCGACTCACTACACTTAGTGAGTATACTACATCGGGTCGGTACATAGCATCGCATACATGATAGAGCCTACTGCCGAAGCATAGGGTATCCCTTGCATGCGAGCTCTCTCCAAATCCGTCTTGGAAGATATCTCTTTGGAGAGAGTGATTCCAGAGATCGTGGGTTGGTTCCCACGCTTGGATTCTTCCATACTAAACCTCTTTAGTATGGTGTCAATTTACCTGAATTGGGACAATCTCAGTATCCGTTTAGATCTATCTCTATAGATCATGATTCCCAATATGCAGGAGGCATCACCTAGATCTTTCATTGAGAATCTTTGTGATAAGAAAATCTTGACTGATTACTGCATAGGAATATCAATTCCTATCAAGAGTATGTCATCCACGTACAATACGAGGAAGACAACCTTACTCTCTGCTACCTTTTTATAGATACAAGGTTCATCTATATTTTTGATGATGTCAAACTCTTTGACTACAACATCAAAATAGATGTTCCAACTCCGCGATGCTTGCTTTAACCCATAAATGGATTTAAGCAGCTTGCACACCTTTCCGCTGCTCCCACTATCTACGAAGCCCTCTGGCTGAGTCATGTACACGCACTCTTCTAAATCACCGTTTAGAAAGGCGGTCTTAACATCCATTTGCCAGATTTCGTAGTCATGGTATGCAGCAATGGCAAGTAAGATCCGGATGGACTTAAGCATAGCCACTGGAGAAAAAGTTTCGTCATAATCCACACCTGGTCGTTGACGAAAACCTTTTGCTACAAGTCTAGCTTTGAAAGACTCAACTTTTCCATCTACACCAATTTTTCTTTTTAAAGATCCACTTGCTCCCAATGGGTTTTACAAAATAAAACATGTTTGCATCGAGTTAAACCATAAGAAAATGCGTGATACATCGAGTTAAAGAAATTACAAGCGCCAAAAAAATCTACTATTATTTATATCAAACGCCGACGGCTGATCAAGATCTTTCTTTACTTCTGTTCTTATCCAATAGATGAATACTATTAATAATATTTCCATCAGTAATAATGCCGCAAGAAATAACAATATCCATAATGACATCATTATCATAATCATCAAGAGATTTAGTAGAGAGAGTTTTAGTAGAGCGTTTCGAACCCGATTTTTGCTTGGTATTCTTGAGTGAAGAGGAAAATCAGCATGACAGAAATAAATGTTTACTAGAAGCAGTATTAGTAATTAAATTTCTTTTATGAATCATTTTCCTGATGCGGGGTGGTTTGAATCCAGAAGGAATCAGAGGACGATCTTCGTTCGAGTCCAACTCATTCGAAAAAGAATTCTGCACAACTGAATTATCAAAGCAAACGGGTTTAGATGCCGAGTATGGTAATACAGATTTACCATTTTCCTCCTTAGAAAGTGGAGAATTAACTTGAGGATTAACAGTATTGGCCATTTGATTGTTAATATTGGAATCAGAAGCACCACAAACTTGATTGTTGGTATTGAAGACATGTGTATGAGAAACTTGATTGTTGATAGAAGAATTAAAAGCAGATACTTCATAATGCTTTGAAATTGCATTCGCAAAGGGTAAGAATCACTTACAAATAGAGAAGTTACTAATGCCTCACTATGAAATTTATTTAGGACCCATTCTTTATTAGTGACTGGCATGTCAAATACATTATTGCGAGCAAGCATAATGTTCTCAACATGATTTGAATAATTTGGAGTGATAGATATGTTGAGCTTAGATGCATGAGCAGCAGGAAATGGAGACATTTTTATCAAGTTGCCAATGGGTTTCGATGCATTTATCTTCTTAGTTTTTGGGATGCTTGATTGTTTCGGTAGTGGATCAGAATGGACTGCCTCTTGATCTTACATATTAGATTGATTAACCTTTTGATTTTTTTTACAATCTTCTTTGGAGTGACCATTTTTTGTACAAGCACTACAATATTTGAAATTCTTCTCAAAAATGAAATTCTGAAAGAACTTAACAACAGAGGATATACCAATCCAACACTTAGAAGGTATACGTAATGACTTGTGGATATCTAGTTTTACACAAACATAAGCCATATCGGAGCGCGTGCAATGCAAAGTGTTGGCATCTATTTTAAGGAGTCTGCCAATAGGATTAATAATAGATTTCAACATTTCTTGATGATAATAATTTAAAGGCAGACCGGTTAGGATCAACCATGCAGGTACAAGAGATGGTTCTTCGTCCACATTAAAAAAGACGACCACCTAAAAAATCGAAATAGAAAACCTTTAACATATAAGCTCTCTTACAACCATACCTTATTAGAATCTTCAGTATTGTAAAATCTAAGAAGGAGATGTCTTCGATCCAGCACGCTAATCACAAAATCTTCATGGATGAGAAAACACTATTTGAGACTTTTTTTTGGTGTCGAGAATGTTAGGTCTTCCATAGGAGCATCTAGCTATCAAAGCATACGAAAAAAGAAAAATCGATCTTTTGATTTCCTCTTTGCATAAGAATATAGCAGGATCTCCATCGATTGTTAAAGAAATATCTTTTTCGTGTATATTGATGGGAGGAAGATGAAAATTTTGATTTAAGATGGAAGCATAGAAGGGCTTAGAGATGGCTTGGGAGACCCCCTTTAATGGAGGTCCTTCTTTAGTAGCCATGAAGGCCGAAACCTTAGATCCCCATTAGGCCCTAGATCTTTTTTATGATGGAGTTTTATAGAAAAGTCTGGTGCCTCTTGCGATTCCTTGCTAAATGATAGATGTTTCCTTTTGCTTCCCTTCTTGTTTGGGAGCTCTCTTCTTTCCTTTTCTTTTCTTGTATTTGGTTTTTGTAATGTTGTTTTTAGCTTCAAACCATACCTAGATTATACCGCAGCAACTCTTGTAATTATTTTTTCGATTTTAATGGTATTATCATGGGACGGTCTCGCTCGGAGTCCCGCTCTTTATTAGAAAAAAATTGTACCTTTCTGTTGGTCGAAATTTAGATTTTTGCGCAATAATATATTTTTATATTTGTAATTTAGTATGTGTTTGTGGTGGAATATAGACATGGCTTTCCTTGCTACCATCTTATGCTCTTGGAATTTGCTCCAAAATATAAAGTTGCAGTGGAGTTCAACGGCCCAAGGATATATTTTATATTCCATGTATGGCTAATTATTTTTCCTTAGAAGATAAACTAGAAAAATGGTTATACAAAACGTATCATGTACTACAGGTTATTTTATGAGGATCAAGGCTACACACGATAATTAGAGAGTCAAGACGTGAGTGCATGGTAATTAGAGTTCCACTGGCTGGGTCCCACCAACTTCCTTTTTATCAAATTAACCCTTGTTAGCACTTCATTTTTATGTAGTGGCCATATGAAAAAACGAATCTTTTAGAAGAACCAGGATCTTTCATAAAAACTTTATATTATGTCGGTTCTATATCCCCCTATAATTAAGAAAGAAAATTTTATATTAAGACCACCTAAACATGAAAATTCTAAAACCGGTAGATGCACTTAGTTTAAGAAAGTGAAAGATACTTATAAAAAATAATCAATTTTCGCAAATTGAAATTCTTTACTAATAATAACTACTCCATGTACTTCTCCTAATCAATATTTATGATCTCATCTCCATTGCATGTGTAAAAAAACTGGTTTATAGAAATGGATGCCTAAGATCTCTCTCTCCTCTCTCTCTCTCTCTCTCTCTCTCTCTCTCTCTCTCTCTCTATATATATATATATATATATATATATATATATATCCAAACTAGGAGCTGGATCTCAAAAATGTGATAACATGAATTTGCACTCCAAATCAATTTTTATTAGTAAGATTATTTTCTTAGTTTCTATCGAATATATAATTTGCTATACCAAAAATTTTCTGCTAAAACAAAAGTTTGTGTAATTATTTGGATGAGAACGTAGATCGATAATAACTTGATATATTCAAGTATTCAAAATTCATATAGTCATTAAGTGGGTAAGAAAAAATCCATAGAAAATCATTTAATTCAACATATACAGCCAAGGGGGTTGAACTTCAAGTTGGCTAGGTAAAACAAGAAAAGTTAAACTAAGAATTGAAACAAAACTTAAAACTTTTTTTACCGGGGTCCATTTTGGATCTCTAACCACATAAACTACTTTCAACTATTTTTGTTTATGATAACCCTCTTTTTTGAGTTTCTTAAATTTGTTTATTTGATTCAGTTAAACTTGACTTGGACATAAATGGAAGTGCTGAAGATAGATGTTTTATCGACTAGCAAATAACGATTAGAAGTTCTAACATAAAATCAGATTTACTATATAAAATTGTAGTTTGACTGCACTAAAGAAATGACACAAAAAGTTTTTAAATTTACAAATAGTTCATATAAAAATAAACCGATATACATTAGTTTATTGATTATTTCTAAAGAAAATCAAATATCAATATCTTAATGTTTTGGATTTTTAATCAAATTTATATTTCTTAATGGATTATTCTTTGGCACATAAATAATCTTAATAGAAAATTATTTTGTAAAAGGGCAAGGCTCTTAATTTTGTAACTATAGAGGACAAGTTCAATTTAATTACCATTAAAAAGTTTAATACATATGTATTAATTATCTAGATGGGTTGGTTAGTGTGACATGGGGCTGTATTAAGAAAATGTGAAAGTGAATAAAATGATGCAAAGGGAATTCGAAGCAGGACTCCAGATAACAAATAGCAACAAATAACTAGGCTAATGACATCAATACCAAAATTTCATTCATATAGCACATAAATATCTATGTTTCAGAACATGGAAGATACATACCCAAGCTATTTTTGGTAATTTAGTAACCAATATAAACGGAAAATTTAAAACACTTGTGGCTCTACCATCCTATTGACTAATTTTGACCGAAAAAGATTTATCCCAAAAATTAAACTCTCCCATCCTATCTTTTTATATCTCTCTATTGTTAGGTATATATGCCCTAAAGGCCATTATTGTATAGTACAAGGTTGTATATTACATTTTGAAAGCTTGGGATATATACATGTATATGACAGTATTGCTCAATATGATAGTTTGCTATCTGGTTTGTATCTATCTTAACATGTTTATATATTCTTTTTTATATATCCTTAATACATATTGATAGATCCCTGAGGATCTTTGCTTGACTACCAACGTTCTGATGACAATCATACTTGTAAGAGCTGGGTAGTTTATAAGCACATTCTTAAAATTGTTTCTAGTCGTAGGATTATCGAGACTGGGCATCGATACTCCAGATTAGACTAGTGTATACGTTTCTTATCCCCGTCAGGGAAGATGGCTGGTCCCGCAGCCATTGGTATACGGTACCAAAGATAGTATACATGTGCTCATTAGGTTATGAGTTACACATGACAGACTCGCTGGGAACTGCTAGTTGGTATTATACCTATCGTCGGATAGAAGTTCTTTGGTAACATGAGTACAGCTTAGTCCGATGACTTGACATCACTATTAGTTTCGAGTGTGTTCTCATTGTACTTAAATTACTATCCTACCACGACTTTAAAGAGTCGTGCAAACCGGTAGTAGTTGGATGCAGTCCCGAAACACTTGGAGGCGGTAGGTAATAGAAGGGATTCGTAGTTGGATGTACTCCCGGTATTGAAAGTTGATATCGCGTTGTGTACGGTTGGCCGATGCTACAGATCGCTGGTCAGGGCAAGTGAGATTTATTGATAGGTACACCAGTAGTTTCTCAGGTTGTATTGGGTTCCATACCGACATGATTTATCGCGCTAATAGGGGTTTGACGTTTACCACCCTCGTAGACCCGATATGCGACACTCTTAGACGAACACACCAGACTGTACAGAGAATGTCATTTATAGGCTCAGTAAGGGTTCAGATGAGTTTTCTTATCGATCTTCCTTTAGACAGATACCTGGGTAGCTGTTACGTACAACTAGTGCCACTGACGTGCTTGTGGTTAAACCCACTGCCAGAGTATTGTCGAGTGTTTAGAGTCCCACACAGAGGGTTTCTCGGTTCAGGCGAAACGGTGTAGTATGCGTATTTCGATACGCTCAGGTGTTCGATTGAACACGTGTATTTTATACACGTGCTTTAATCGAACTATTTAGTAATACTAGCAGGTTTGAAGGATAGCCAGATATGGAGCTAGTTTTATATTGCTCTATTTTGGGTATTTGTATTTTAACACGAATACGGTATTTATACGAATACGTGTATTAGTATGAATAAGGGTATTTGTGTCTTGATACAATTACATGTATTTCTTTCTTAATATGAATACATGTGTTTTGTATTTTCGATACAAATACGGTATTTGTATTTTGGTAGAAATACGGTATACGTATTTATTATAAATATGAGTATTTTGGTATACTTAATTATATACATATATTTATATGTGTGTGTATGTGTTCTATGGTGAGGTGGCCTCTCTTATCTCTTCTAATTGAAAATAGATGTGTGTGGACTTGTGACTCATACTAGTGAGTCAAAAACCCACTCACATTATTTTATATTTTTAAATGAATACGAAGAGATAAGTTTTGAGAGAGTGTATTATTATCATGATTATTATCCTTAGCCATCTCTTCTTCTTCGTCCTCCTCGCTGCTCTTTGAGTTTTGAGGAATTAAAAGAGATCATCTTGACACTTATAACTACACCACTAAGTATCTACACCCAGCAAATCTAGGTATTTAGTTAATTCTCGGAAGCTATAACTTGAACTGGCATTCTCGGGTGGATCGTCTTTGACGTGGGGAGATCAATTTGAAAGCTCGATCCTACAACCCTAGGAGCTCAAGGAGAGGACCATATAAGACCCAAAGGACACGACTTCAAAGGTTGCAGTCTTTAACTCCGTAGCTAAACTCTTAAGTTTAGATTAGTTTAGTGTTTTAACTTGAATTCTAGAGTTTTAGTTTATAGTGCTCAAGTAATTTTTAAAGTTTTTGATTCCGTAACGCCGTAGTCATCACGATAAGGGGCACGATAGACTTATACTGGTATTAGAGCCAACCCAAACACTAAAACTAATTTTAGACGATGTTAGAATATCGAAATCGAAATAACTCCGTATATGACAAACTGGATATCCAAGTTTCTGTCAATTTTTTTGTGTTGACTTGGGTCTCGTGCTTCTTGTAGTGTTTTGTACACTTGGATTTAAGATTTCTGGTCTTGTTTGATTGTGCCCAGATTTCATATTATGTTATCTTTGTGCTTGGGCAATACGGAGTGTTTCTAAATCGAAATTTTAACATTGATGCTTGTTTTTCATTTGTATATATGTTTCTAAACGTCGACTAATTTCTATACGTCGATTAGTAGGAGTTTCACATATCTTGTATCTGTTGTGGTTTTGATATGGAAATAGATGTGATCATCGTGATAGAATAACCGCGGGGTTTTACATGTGAGAAGAGTGTTCTTTTCTTTTTCATTCATGTAATATTCAAATGTTGTAATATTTTTTGCAGGGCACTTCCGGGTTGAGGTTGTAGCCACCATTGTATTATTTACTTTTCTGTACCTAGGATAGACCCAAGATGGGATGCTCAAGTAACCAGCTTTTAGAGTCTAATGGGTGACCATCTCGGGTAGTGAGAACGGGTCACCTAATTCTAGAATTGGTAAGGTTGCTTGCCGCACTCGTAGGGGTCTAGGGGATTGGGTATTGGCTATTCATCACGACCGTGAAATCCACGTTTTCATAATTGGCTTAAACGAAAACACGGAAATTGTAGTATATCCTTTATTTTCATTTGTGTTGATGCTGCTGTGATCTTTGATGCTTATCATTACGTGAGACAAATGACTATATATAGATTATATATAATAAGCGTTGCTTATGTTTTGCATCCCGCTAGTCCTGCCCCCACCCTGCCATAAGTAAAGTAACCTTATGGTGTAGACCCGGGACCCTGTGACGAATGCGGATGGTATAAACGTACGTTCTATTTTCATTTTTTTTGCAATGATAGGGTTAATTGATGCGACCACATTAATTCTAATTAGTGCAAAGAAACAAACCAAAATTTCAAAGTCGTTGGAACAATTTAAAAACTACTCGGTTTTCTTTAAAAACAACTTTTAAATGCGGAGCCTAAACCACTCCTTTTAAAAGCAATTCAGTTCCTTTGACTATATCATGTTCATTACGTTCACGGTTTTTGCCAAAACCAGTCGTAGCCCTCCGTCATTTCAGATAGATATCCACTAGTATTCAAGCTATATATTTTGACCTTCCCCAAGGCACGATGATCGGTAGTTAATGGATATTTATCTGTAGCATAGATAGATGCGTTAATTTAGGACAGACGTATAACCATTTTGGCCTTCGTTAAGAGTTTGTACGAATGGGTCTAGATTAACCAGGGCAATGACGGGTAGAACTTAACTTGCGACTTAAGATATTTTGGTCTTCGTCAAGGTCATAGGAGCTTGGGGCAAAAACCACATCGGAAGTTTTAAAGGAAAAGGAAACTTGCTAATTTTGCATACCTTTTGGAGTGCCATAATTTTGGTAGGATTTCCTTCAAGTTTATCACATAATGATAGTTGGATACCGATCCCACCGTGAGTAATTATTATTACTCTTCGGGAGATTTTTTCACTTTACAATCAATACAACAACCCGTAGGTGTCTAGAAAGATGTTAGCAGGACAACGCCTCTAGGAAAAAGATGTTATTTAATTAAGCAACATCGCGAAAGTATTGTAAAACCACTCTCGAAGTACCGACACTCACCTGGCCGAAAGTTTAAAGCAAGAATTGTAGGGTGCGATTAATCCCAACTAATTCTTCTTTTATGGTTTGAAGGGGAATTCGAGAAAACACCGGAAGTTATCCTGTTTAGATAAACTAAAAACCAATCTAAATTTGAAAGAGTATCTATACTGAGTGTTTCTTCTTTCTCTCTCTCTCTCCTAATTGCAGCGACCAAGATGACCATGTTTAAGTTACTATTAGATAAAATCATATTGACGGGGCCGAACTATAAATATTGGTTAAGGAATATCCAGATGGAAATTACTTATAATAACCTTGGCTACCTCCTTACTACTAAAACCTCCGCCGTTCCAGGTCTAGATTCCACCGTCGCGGACATTGAAATCTGTAAGACTTTGGATATAGACTGTGTGAAAGCCAAATGTCTCGTGCTGACCTCTATGGATAATGAATACCAGAGACGGTACGAGAAGATGAACTTATCTTTCATCTTCCTCTATACAAAGGATTTATATGGAAAGAAATCTCGTATCGTAAGATACGAGAGCTCGAACAAACTATTTCAGGCGAGATTGGCTGTCGGGTCATCTGTAGAGGACCACGTCCTTAAGATGATCAGCTTCATTGAAGAGCTCGCGGACCTTGGGACAACGTTGGAGAACGACTTGTATACGGACTTAATCCTACAGTCTCTCGTATCTACCTATGCCCAGTTTATATTGAACTTCAATATGCAAGCAAAAGAAGTTACACTTCCAAAGCTACTCAATATATTGAGGAGTGCAGAGGGCACCCTAAAAAAATCCAGGAAGACACCCGCTCTACTTGTTGGGGAACCTTCTTCTTCTAAATCAAAGACGAAAGCTAAGAGGAAAAAGAAGAAGGCCCCCACCAAACCAAAAATTGGTGTCGCTAAGGAGCAGGGGAAGGGCAAGGAAAAATTTAGGGGGCCAACAGTAGCACAAAAGGAATGGTTTTATTGTCACAAGAATGATCATTGGAAGAAATACTGCAAGGCTCGGAAAGATAAGAACCAGGATTTGTGGATTCGGTTTCAGGTGTGTTTATGATTGAGAACTGTTTGTCAATAAACTCTACTTCCTGGGTATTGGATACCGGTTCAGAATCTCATAACTCTAATTCTTTGCCGGCACCGAGAAGCCATAGAATTTTGAAAGCAGGTGATATGACCCTTAGAGCTGCAAACGGAGCGAGCGTGGATGCTGTTTTCGTAGGGGAATATCACCTACGATTGACAAGCGGAAAAATTTTGATTTTACGCAACTGTTTTTGTGTACCTAGTAAGACATGCAATATCATTTTTGTATCTTTACTATCTAAAAAAAGGTTATTATTTTACATTTATAAGCGATATTGTTAACATTCACCTTAATCATAACTTGATTGGGTCTAGTACACTAGACAACGGTATATACATATTAAATCAATATCAAGTTTTCAATATTCAGAACACACTTAAAAGAAAGACTTCAAAATTAAATCATACTTTCTTAGGGCATTGTAGATTAGATCACATCAATGAAACACGGTTGACAAAATTACATAAATATAGATATTTAGATCCATTTGAATATCTATTTTATGCAACTTGTCAATCATGTATCAAAGGAAAGATGACAAAAACTTCATTCACTGGACACGGAAAAAGAGCTACCGAACTCTTGAGACTCATATACAGCGACGTGTGTAGTTCAATGTCTACGCATGTTAGAAGTGGTTATTTTTACTTCGTTATTTTTACCGATGATTTCTTAAGGTATGGACATGTATTCTTAATGAAACACAAATCCGAGACCTTTGAGAAATTCTAGAAGTACAAGAATGAAGTGGAAAAACAAACAGACAAAGTATCTAGACACTTCGATCTGATTGGGATGGTGAATACTTGAGTGCTAGTTCCTGGGATATTTAAAAGTGAATGGAATTCTCTCTCAGCTTACTCCTCCATACACACCTCAACTCAACGGTGTATCGGAAAAGCAGAACCACAACTTACTTGATATGGTACGTTCCATAATGAGTAATGCTGAGTTGTCACGATTTTTCTGGGATTATGCACTAAAATCTGCTGCATACCTTTTGAATAAAATTTCAACTAAGTCCGTGCCTACCACTCCATATGAAATGTGAAGTGGGAAGAAACTATGTCTTAAGTATCTTAAGATATAGGGATATCCAGCTTTTGTCAAAAAGTAGCATGCAGACAAGCTCGAGGCACGATCAATATTTTGTAAGTTTGTGGGATACCCAAGAAATTCTAGGGGTATCTTTTCTATTACGCATAGGAACAAAAGACTTTTGTTTCTCGACATGCCCACTTTCTAGAGACTCAGTTTCTTGAAAAAGAAATTAGTGGGAATGAAATAGAACTGGAAGAAATTTCAGAACCACAATCTATTACCGAAAGCTTAGTAAAAACCGAAATTTCAAAAAAAATGGACGTACCTGCGCCACTCCACAGATCTAGTATGCAGCCCCATCCACCCGAGAGATACTACGGTTTTCTCGTGGATGGAGATAGAGATGATTGCCACATCGATGATGATGAGCCAACTAGTTTCTAGCAGGCCATAACGAGCAGAGACTCAATAAAGTGGCTGGATGCTATGCGGTCCGATATGGAATCCATGTACACCAAAAAAGTTTGGAATTTGGATGTTGCACCTCCAAGGATAAAACTTGTAGGCTGCAAATGGATTTTCAAAAAGAAGATTGGTACAGATGAACATGTTGAAACCTATAAAGCTAGACTTGTATCAAAAGGTTTTCGTCAAAGACCTGGCATGGACTTGATGAAACCTTTTCTCCAGTGGTTATGCTTAAATCCATTCAGATCCTACATTCCATTGATGCCTTCCATGATTGTGAAATCTGGCAGATAGATAAAAAGACTGCTTTTATAAATGGATGTTTGGAAGAGTGTGTTTATATGGATCAGCCAGAGGGCTTCATAGAGAGTTGGAGCAGCGGAAGAGTGTACAAGTTGCTTAAATCCATTTATAGATTAAAACAGATATCGCGGAGTTGGAACATCTACTTTGATGAGACGGTCAAAGAATTTGATTTTATCAAAAATATAGATGAACCATATATTTATAAGAAAATTATAGCAAGAACTGTGGTATTTCTCGTCTTGTACGTGGATGACATTCTTTTGATAGGAAATGACATTTCTATGCTACAATCGGTCAAAAGATCTTGTCACAGAAGTTCTCCATGAAAGACCTGGGTGATACCTCCTATATTCTGGGGATCAAGATTTATTGTGATAGATCTAAGAGTATGTTGGGACTTTCACAGTCCAGGTACATTGACACCATACTGAAGAAATTTAATATGGAATATTCCAAGTGCGGTAGTTTACCCGCTTGTCATGGGATCGTCATCTCCAAAGAGATGTCTCCCGAGACTGATTTGGAAAAGGATCGAATGAGTATTATATCCTATGCTTCGACAGTAGGATCTATAATGTATGTGATGTTATGTACCAGACCGGATGTAGCTTACGCACTAAGCGTGGTAAGCAGGTATCAGTCAAACCCGGGGGAGAAGCACCGGATAGCAGTAAAGAACATTGTCAAGTACCCGAAAAGGACTAAGGAGATGTTCTTGGTATACGACAGTAAAGATCTCCAGATCGAGGCCTTCGCTGACTCCAGCTTCCAGAGTGATAAGGATGACTCCAAATCCATGTCTGGTTATGTATTCATCCTCAATAGAGGGGCGGTATGTTGGAAGAGCTCCAAACTGGACACCGTAGCTGACTCGACAATGGAAGAAGAGTATATCACTGCTTGTGACGCCACAAAAGAAGCAGTCTGGATGAGAAAGTTCATTTCAGAACTTCATGTGGTTCCGTCCATTATTGACCCAATACCTTTGTATTATGACAACAACGGGGCTATTGCTTTAGCAAAGGAACTACGGTCCCATCAAAGATCCAGACACATCTTGAGGCGGTATCACCTGATCAGTGAGATCGTGGATTTTCAGGAGATTGAGGTGCAGAGAGTAGACACGAAGGAAAACATTACAAATCCACTCACAAAAGCCATCCCTCAGACGCAGTTCGAGAGGCTATTCGAGATGATAGGTCTGCGATACGCCAATACATGGGCTTAGTGCAAGTGGAAGATTGTTAAGTATATATGCCCTAGAGGCCATTATTGTATAGTACAGAATTGTATATTATATTTTGGAAGCTTGAGATATATACATGTATATGACATTCTTGCTCAATATGACAGTTTGTTATCTGGTTTGTATCTATCTTAACATGTGTATATATTCCTTTTTATATATCGCTAATACATGTTGATAGAGCTTTTAGGATTTTTGCTTGACTACCAGCGTTATGATGTCAATCATACTTATGGGAGATAGGTAGTCTATAAGCACATCCTTAAAATTGTCCATAGTCATAGGATTATCGAGACAGGGTATCGATACTCCAGAGTAGACTAGTGTATATGTTTCTTATCCCCGTCAGGGGAGATGGCCGGTCTCGCGGCCATTGGTATACGGTGCCAAAGGTAGTATACGGGTGCTCATTAGGTTATGAGTTACACTGGACGGACTCGCTGGAAACTACTAGTTGGTATTATACCTATTATCGGATAGTAGTTCTCTGGTGACATGAGTACATGTTAGTCCAATAACTTGACATCACTATTAGTCTCGAGTGTTTTCGCACTGTACTTTGATTACCGCCCTACCACGGCTTTAAAGAGTCGTGCAAACCGGTAGTAGTTGGGTGCAGTCTTGAAGCACTTGGAGGCAGTAGGTAATAGAAGAAATTCTTCTCTCTCGGTATCGGGAGTTGATATCGCGCTGTGTACGGTTGGACGATACTACAGGTCGCTGGTCAGGGCAAGTAAGATTTATTGGTAGGTACACCAGTAGTTTCTCAGGTTGTATTGGGTTCCACACCGACTTGATTTATCACGTTAATAGGGGTCTGACGTTTACCACCCTCGTAGACCCGATATGCGATACTTTTAGACGAATAGACCGGACTGTACAGAGAATGTTATTTATAGGCCCAGTAAGGGTCCAGACGAGTTTTCTTGTCGATCTTCATTTGGACAGATACCTAGGTAGCTGTTATGTATAGCTAGTACCACTGACGTGCTTATAGTTAAACCCACTGCCAGAGTATTGTCGAGTGTTTAGAGTCCCACACAGAGGGTTTGTCGGTTCAGGCGAAACGGTGTAGTATGCGTATTTCGATATGCTCGGGTGTTCGATTGAACACGTGTATTTTATACACGTGATTTAATCGAACTATTTAGTAATAATAGCAGGTTTGAAAGATAGCCAGATATGGAGCTAGTATTATATTTCTCTATTTTGGGTATTTGTATGTTAACACAAATACGGTATTTATACGAATACGTGTATTAGTATGAATACGGGTATTTGTGTCTTGATACAAATACATGTATTTCTTTTTTAATATGAATACGAGTATTTTGTATTTTCGATACAAATACGGTATGTGTATTTTGGTAGAAATATGGTAATACATATTTATTATAAATACGAGTAATTTGGTATACTTGATTATATACATACTTTTATATGTGTGTGTATGTGTACCATGGTGAGGCGGTCTCTCTCTTTCTCTCATCTTTTCTAGTTGAAAATAGATGTGTGTGGGCTTGTGACTCACACTAGTGAGTCAAACACCCTCTCACATTATTTTATATTTTTAAATGAATATGAAGAGATAAGTTTTGAGAGAGAGTATTATTATCATGATTATTATCCTTAGCCATCTCTTCTTCTTCCTCTTCCTCACTACTCTTTGAGTTTTGAGGAATTAAAAGAGAGCATCTTGACACTTATAACTACACCTCTAAGCATCTAGACCCAGCAAATCTAGATCTTTAGTTGCTTCTTAAAAGCTATAGCTTGAACTAGCATTCTCGGCTAGATCGTCTTTGACGCGGAGAGATCAATTTGAAAGCTCGATCTTACAACCTTAGGAGCTCAGGGAGAGGAACATACATGACCCGAAGGACACGACTTCAAAGGTTGTAGTTCTTAACTCAGTATCTAAACTCTTAAGTTTAGATTAGTTTAGTGTTTGGACTTGAATTCTAGGGTTTTAGTTTATAGTCCTCAAGTAAATTTTAAAGTTTTTGATTCCGCAACGCTAGTCATCACGGCAAGGGGCACTATAGACTTTCATCTCTCTCACACACATACAAAAAAACACCGGCGGGTTCACATGAGAGCTTGTGGGTGCACATGCCCCCTACTCAATTTCTTCAAAAATCTATACGCTACTACTATCAATCCCAACACCGACTTAACATGGTCTATATATGTGCCTGCTTATTGTAATTGAAAGTACAAACTTCTCTGAAAATATTCATCTCTCTCTCTTTAATAGTTTAAAATCCAGAATGGTATTTGTTATAGGAAATGTGTGAAACTATGCCCTTTTATTATGAGCCAATCACTACTACAATAAGAGGTTAACCCTACGGATATAGGAATTCGTAGGGGCAAATTTTTATTGCCCTTATGGATTAATCCGTAGGGCCATCGGTTTGCCACTACGGTGCCCACCATAGGGGCATAAATAAATTAAAAAATATTAAAATGTAATCTTTTATTTGGCCCTACAGAGCCGCAAAAGAAAGCCCTACGGATTAATCCGTAGGGGCAATAAAGGGTTATTTATTTAAAAAAAACCTCAGTATTTTCCTACCGCCCCCAAATTTTCCCATCAACTCCCGCGCGATCGATCACCCGCTTCCTCCACTCTCTCGTCCTCAAAATTTTCTGCCGTCTCCACCACACTCTCGTCGTCGTTAGCACCATAGTCTCGTCACCACACGCTCGTCGACCTCTTTGACGCTACCACAGTCTCGTCGAGCTCCATCCCCGGCCTCCTCCACCTCGTCGAGTTCTTTGCCGCCGGAAAAACTACTACTGAGGTGAGTTAATTTCCATTTTGAACTTATAATTATGTTTTTTTGTGTTATTGTTGATTTTAGGGTTAGGGTTCAGTTGATTGGGGGTTAATTAGGGTTAGGGTTAGGGTTAATTAGGTAGGGTTAGGGTTAGGGTTCGGTTGATTTTAGGGTTAGGGTTATAGCTAGGGCTGGTTAATTGGGGGTTAATTAGGGTTAGGGTTAGGGTTAATTAGGTAGGTTTAGGGTTAGGGTTCGGTTGATTTTACGGTTAGGGCTAATTAGGTAGGGTTAGGGTTAGTTTGGGTTAATTAGGTAAATAGGGTTGGTGATGATTAGGGTTAGGGTTAATTAGATTAATTAGGGTTAATTTTGATTCGGGCCAGGGTTAATTTGGGTGATGATTTGGGTTAGATTAATTTAGGTTAGGGTTTGGGCTACGGTTAATTTGGGTTAATTAGGTAAAAATTGTGAAAGGAAAGATCGATGGGCTGAAAAGTTATGATCACCATGTTATTATGGAGCACCTTCTTCCATTAACTCTCAGGACTTCCCTTCCCGAATTGGTTGGTCTAGTAATCAATGACCTTTGTTGTTTTTTAGAGAATTGTGCGCTAAAACCCTGGATGTTGTGATGCTGGAGAATCTAGAAAATTCTATTTTATTGATAATTTGCAAGCTTGAGCGTGTTTTCCCACCGTCATTCTTCGATACCATAATACACTTGACGGTTCATCTTGCAACCGAGGCTAAGTTAGCCGGACCGGTACAATATCGATGGATGTATCCCGTCGAAAAGTACGTGGAATTTTTCATTTCACGCAATTTGTAAAATTATTGTTGTACTATATGCCCATATTTATTTATTTAACATATTTTTCTTTAGGTACTTCTACACTCTAAAAAAGTATATACGTAATAGAAATCGACCAGAGGGTTTTATCATGCAAGGTTATCTTCTAGGTGGAGTAACCACATTTTGTTCCCGCTATCTGGACGAGAACATTGAGACGAAGCTTAACCGGCCTCGGAGAATTCAGGACGGGCCATATGATAAAGCTCATTATAAGAGAGTAGACACTATGTTTATCAACAAGATATATCGGTTTATCCTCCTCAATAGCGTATTTCTTAAAGAAATTAGAGAGTATGTTTTTTTTTGGATTAATTGTTATATTTGTGTTTATGTGTGTATGAAATGATATAATATTAATTTCATAATTTATTGTTGAGAACAGAATTCATATTAATGAGGTATGTGAGGGGCATCCTGATTGGAATGATGAACGATTGGAAAAATATCATCAGGATAATTTTTGCGATTGGTTGCAGGTCATGTAAATTGTTCAAATAACATGTTATTGCTACCAGTCTTAATCTAAACTTATATTGTTATGTATTTGTCGTAAAATTTGTTTTATCAGATCCACGATCCGAACTTGTTTGCATCATTGGAGAGAGATTCAAGATGTTTAGCTCAGTTTCCTAATATAGAGGTTGCATATTATAAATGATTCTATGTCATTGGATACAAATTTGAAGTTAAGGATATAGAAATATCTCGAACCACTCAGAATAGTGGGATTGCGACGGTAGGATCGGATGTTGTGATTTATTATGGATACTTAAATTGCATGCTTGGCATCCAATATCCTGGACGATCAGAACCATTTTATATATTTCAGTGTGCTTGGTACGATACACGAACCGATGCGGATAAGTGGAGAAACAATCTCGGGACTTGGAAAGATGAATATGGATTGACTAGTGTGAACACACTTTGATTTTACGGTCAGGACGATCCATTTATCTTTCCGAACCAAGCGTTCCAATTATACTACTCACAGTGCTTGAAGCATCCGGGATGGAGTGTCGTATGCCATTGGAAACCCAGGGATATTTACGATATCCCAGAATTCGAGGATCGTATAGAGGACATCGATGAGGATGAAGAAGAGAGAAGACTTATAGTGCTCCGACCGTCTGTTTCAAAAGACGGGCTGTCTTCGGCTGATCGTGAAGTTACGTGGGTTAGAAATGATATCGATGATGAAATCCAGGTAGATATGTCTAATGCGTCCACGAAACGAAAAAGTTTATCAGTAATGTTATATTATTACTTCGTATTTCTACGATCTATACGTATATTGCATGCATATGTAATGATTGTACTCTTATCTAGGTTTGATGAAGACGACTGGAGCAACGAGGAGTGGCAGGAGCACCAGCCGCGACAACGGCAGAGGCAGAGACAAAGGCAGAGCAGTTCTGCTGCCCGGAGAGCTGCGTAGGGAGCTTCATAGGGCCGGTCTTGCACCCCGATCGGTATCCCCTTCCGTGTGGATTTTGCCACACCTCCAGGTATATTGCATGCATATTCATTTTGAATGTAATATTATATATATACACGCATATTTATTTTAAAATTACTTATATAGTCAATATTTAATTGTCTAGCTGTTGGTGGTGCGTCCACATCGGAGGCAGAGGCCACTACCGCACCTGCAGGTATGTTTATATATCCTATTGTGTATGCATATTGATTTAGAATGTTATATCATAAATATACATACATTATTTTTGCTCTTACTTAGATAATCATATTTTGATTGTCTAGCTGTAGGTGCCTCCACATCTCGGGCAGATGCCACCACCGCACTTGCGGGTATGTTTATATATCTTATATTACATGCATATTGATTTAGAATGTTATATTATTGATATACATATTTTTGAAATTACTTATATAATCTATTTTTAATTGTCTAATTATATATGGTGGTGCATCCACATCTGGCGTAGAAGCCACTCCCGTCTCTTCCGTACCCTCCGCTCAGTCTGCAGATTAGTATGAATAAATATAAAATAAGGAGTTCATTTTACATATTCTCTAAGAATAAACATGAACTTCATGTAATTTTATCGTTAATGTTTATATTCTAGTTGGAGAGGATTCGTCCACGTCCGGGTCACCGGCTGTTTCTCACCGGAGGAACTATCGTCCCACTCGTGCTGCTGTCGCCAGAAGTATATATCGCACTTCAATTTTCGTTAATTCTTGATTTATTAATACCACTTTCTCTTAATATTGATTGTCTTGATATTTCTTGTAGATGCAGGACAACCCCATCTCGAGAGGGGGACTCGAGAGCCGAATCAGTCCCACAGGCTGAAGCCCGTTAGAGCTAGGGGGGAGATACCATTCCCCCTCTTTTTTACCCCCAATTATCGCTATACTGGCGATTATGCCGAGATGTTCGGCCGGTATATGGGGGATGAGAGCCGCATCCTAAAGAAGTATCAACTTCACGTTGAGTGGGGCGATCAGCACTAGCGCTTATTTGCCCTTTTTTGGGATCAGGCTCGGGTATTAATATATATTTTCATTTGACTTATTCAATATATTTATTATTATTTAACACTTGCAATTTAAATACATTATTTTTTTTGTATTTGCAGTTGGATTACGACTTTCAGCCTATACCTGACCCTGATTACCCTGAGAGAGTACTCGATCTTTATGCTCTGTATCAGGGCCTGATGAAGAACATGCAATCAAAGGTCTGATACAATAGGAACGAGCTGAAGATCGATCGCTATTCCCTATGGATGGCGACCCCCGAGGCAGAGAGAGCGGCTCTCCTACATACTCCGGCCTTTGCGAGAGTCGACGTAGATATATGGCCTCTCTTGTGCCAATATTTCGACTCTTAACGCAAATAGGTTTGTAATTTAAATGTAATTCATTGTTTAGTATATAATTTATTTTTTTGTGTTGTTTAATTAGAAAACTAAATCTGAATGTGTTGTGCAGAAACAAGCCGATCAAAATAAGGAGAATAGGAAGTCGGCAAAGAGGGATCGTCCCACTTATACAGGTGGCTTGAGGAACATTACTCATACCATGGAGGCATCAGTAAATTATAATAGATCTATTTTGATATAATGAATATTAGGAGTTATTTTATAATATATGTAAATTTTTGGCGAATTGCAGAGACCTCAGACCCTGGCGCTGGGCAGTATACCGAGCATGCTGACGCGTATCTTGCCGTCCACGGCACCTCGACAGATCCCGCCACGGGCGAGCTTCGATTCCCCGACACCGCTACCCAGGAGTATTGCGTAAGTGTTAATATTTATTCTAATTCGAATGAAATTTTTGTTTTGAAAAGTTCAAATTTAAATGATATACTTATATTTTAATGGTTAATGTGGGTGTAGAAGTGGGTGGTGGAGCAGGCGGAGGCATTAGGGATCGATTTTAGTGGACAGACCGATCCGATACTACTAACCCCAGTCCTAGACGCCGCACACGGACGCTGGGGGAGAGGCCGGGGACTGGGTCCTAGCAGGGCCTATATGAGGTTGGTCTCCACTCCGGCGGTTACTTCCCTACCCCCCGTGAACGACGTCTGGAGCATGATATTGCCGCCTTAAAGACCACTGTCGAGAAATTGAAGGAGATGTTGGTACGTATATTACTTAATAGTAAAATATTATATCACATTATAGATAGTAACATACGCAATATTAGTAGCCTGGGCTTATTTGGTTGTAGACTTAGCTTTGATAATCATACTTACATAAAACTATCTAATTAAAATAAACTACGGTTTTCCAAAGTAGATACCCAAACGAGGCCTAAGTCCATTAGGGTTTCGCAATAACCTGATAATAATATGAATTCGACTAAAATCTAATACACCGTTCTTACTCGTTTATTACACACAAAATTTAACAGATGCGACATGCTGCTTCAGCTGCGGCTCCACATGCATCTCTTTCGATTGCAGCTCTGCAAGCCACTTCCTCGGTTGCGGTTGCGCAGACCACTCATGCAGCTCCACAGCCCGCTCAGACTCCCGCATAGTTCGCTCCTTCATTAGTCAAGTTTTTGACGACTCAGGGCTGCACCGAGGAGCAGATGCATCAGATTATGGCGTTTATCAGAGATGGAGGAGCTGGACCAAGTTAGGGTAGCTTTTTTTTTATATTTTTGAGAATGTATGTACTTATCTGATACATATTGTATATATTTTTGACGATAAAGGTGGTTGTTTTCTTGTTCACGATGATTTAGATTGATATCGTATTCTGTTTGTTTATTTCTTTTATATATTATGCGTGAAATGTTGATTATGAATATTTCTGTATTTGGTTATATGATGTATATATTATTGTGCACAGGACGGGGAAAAAACGGGAAGCCCATTAAAAAAAACCCTGATATTTTGTCCCTACGGATTAATCTGTAGGCCTATCTGTTGCCTTTACGGATTAATCCGTAGGTGCAATGTTTGCCCCTACACAGTTCGCCGTAAGGACAAAATATCATGATACTTGATATTTTGTCCATATGGACTCAGTAACAGGGGTAAAACTTGCCCCTACGAATTAATCCGTAGGTGCATTTATCAGGCCCTACGGATACATCCGTAGGGGATACTATCAGGCCCAACAGATAAATTCGTAAGGACACGTATTTTATTTTATAAACCAATAAATTAAATAAAGATTATGTCCCTACGGAGTACTCCGTAGGGCTAAATGTCCCTACGGAGTAAGGCGCAAGGGTAATTATTACTCCGTAGGGACATATTCAGGACGAAGGCTTGCACATGCGGCCTTTGCACCTACGGGGTAATTTTATGTACCTACGGATATATCCATAGGGGCAGTGGTTTGCCCTTACGGCTAAATCTGTAGGGGCAACCCATTATTGTAGTAGTGAATCATCTCCACTTTTACGTAAAACTAACAAGCAAAACTAACGATAACATACTATCCCAAAAATCTATTCAAATTACCATATTCCCAACTCACTAAATCATAATTAAATCTATTTAGGACAACTACAATATCCAATACGACAAATGAGCAGTAGCTCAGTTGGTATAGAGACTTCCCTTCTTGGGGAGAGTGCGGGGTTCGAACCCCAGGAGGGGAAGTGACCACAAATTAACGTTTTCGGTGCAAATTCATGGGTCCCTTGGATGCATTTGTGTTGTATACTTGTGTGTGGTGTGTGTAGAGATTAAGGCTTACTGTCCAGTGCCCAAAAAATAAAATACCCGATACAGTAGAATGTTGCATGAATATATTTCATTCTTTAATAGTCTATAATAATGATGGAAGTTGTTACCTGTTTGGCAATGAGAAAATATGGTGGAGAGTGGACAAGTAAAAAGAAAGTGATTAACTTTCCATTATTTATTATGTTTGGCAATTGGAAAGTAAAAAGTGGAAAGCGAGCACACTTTCCTTCCATGTAGAATCTAGAAAGTCAATCGTCAATTTTTTTTCTCACCATCCAAGAGAGTGGAAAGTCAATGGAAAGTTAAAATTAAAATCGTTTCGATATCTAAACTAATATTTTGTCATTGACCAATTTTTATTATTAATTAATAAATATGTGCCACATTATTATTTACCTCAACTTTTTTTCTATTTTCTTTTTCCAAACCAAACACATTTTTTCATGTGGAAAGTGAAAGAAAGTATTTGTCATAGAAACTACTTTATTTTGGCTTGCCCACTATCCGTATTTTCCACCACTTTAGTTTTGCCAAACAGACCCTGGAATATATAAAATTCATAAGAGAAGAATTAAATTGTAGGTTTAATAGCCTGATATTGATTTATTTCTAGGGTAAACAAAACTAAAATACCTTGAACTTCCAGGCCGATAAACACCATGATTATTGTTAATTGCAATGACCTATTACGAAAGGGTCAGGATATAAAGCATAGAATGTTAATGTAAACAATATTACTTTTATTTCTATGATTAAAACAATTTATAATCATATTGTTCACTTTCCTGCTTATATTGTTGTTTTATTATATGTACTTAGTTGGAGTGATTATGGATACTAGATTTTGTCCTCACTGGCCAAAATTCCTATGGCCCGCCACAGCACACTAACTCTTTTCTCTTCCACAGAAACCCTAAAATTTTATATGGTAAAATTGAAGAAATCGTTGTGGTAAGATTTGCTCTTGTATCCTTAATTCAACATCATTGAAGTGAGTAGAAGCCATAATTTATCGTCTACAGTAGATTCATGCTATTCATTGTTTTATAGAGTAAACCCTTGCAGAAGTTTAGAAGGAAAAAAAAGCTATGGATAAAAAAAGGACTAGAGTTCAAAACATGAGGTTGAGGAAGAAAGCATAAGAGTTCAAAAAACATTACTTGAGGGCACGTGAGAATGTAAATGGAATATTTTAAACAAAGGAAATAGTGAAAATCAAAGTGTTATGGAGAACCGTTTGGGTATTTATTTTTGAAATCCAAGAATTAGAGAAAATTATGAGATAGCTTGAGAATCCCCTCTGCCTCATATATATTATTGATTTTCAGATAATAGAAAATATAAATAATCTAAATAAATCTAATCAAATTTAAATCTTACCAATCTAATTAGTAAATCTAATTAACCCTCCCCCCCACCACCACCACGCCCCACACACACACACACTCCCCTCCAAATTGGAACATATATATCACATATGTTCAACTTGGTACAAATAAACTGCACCCGACTCCTTCCTAAAGGCATGGTGAAGAGATTTGCTAATTTATAGTCAGTTTTCACGTGTATTGTATCAGTGATCTCTTCTTCAATCTTTTCTCGAACAAAATGACAATCTACTTCGATGTGCTTTGTTCGTTTGTGAAAAACTGGATTGTTGGCAATATAAATGGCAGCCTTGTTGTCACAATAAAGTTTTACTGGCTCCTTAGACTGATAACCAAGTTCTCGAAGAAGAGAAACTATCCACACTAGCTCAATCGTAGTATTAGCCATGGCTATATATTCTGATTCAACACTTGAACGTGAGACAATATTCTGTTTCTTGCTTTTCCATGAGACCAAATTGCCTCCAACAAACACACAAAAACCTATGGTTGATCTTCGATCACTTGGTGATTCAGCCCAATCTGCATCTGTAAACTCTGCAACTTTAGAATGTCCAAAGTTCTTATACATAATACATTTCCCCAGTGTAGCTTTCAAATAGCAAAGGAAACACATAACTGCACTCTAATGTGAATCTCTAGAATCCGCCATAAACTGACTAACTATACTAACAGGAAAAGAGATGTCAGATCTTGTTAGTCAAATAATTAAGTTTACCAACCAATCTACGATATCATCCTGGATCGGTAAATAGCTCCCCCGGCCCTGGATATTGCTTGACATTAAGATCCAAAAGTGACTCAATAGGTTTACAGCCAGAAATCTTTGCTTTCTTAAGCATATCAAAAACATAATTGTTTTGAGTTACAAAGATACCGCCCTGAGAAGAAAAACGTGTCACCTCAATGCCAAAGAACTATTTCAACTCTTCTGAGTCTTTAGTGTTGAATTTCTTCTGAAGATAAGCTTTTAACTCAGTAATACGTTTTGCATCGTCGCCTGTGATCACAATATCATCAACATAAACAACCATAAAAATTCTACAACCTTCTCGATTTCTTAAGAAAACAGAATGATCATTGCTGCTTCTGCATAACCCAAAAGCTTGAACAATGCTAGTTAATCTCCCAAATCAAGCATGTGGAGAATGTTTGAGACCATATACAGATCTATGAAGTTTGCAGACTTTTCCAAACTCCCCATAAGCAACAAAACCAGATGGTTGCTCCATATATTCTTCCTCCTTCAAGTCACCATGAGGAAATGCATTCTTTATATCGAGCTGATGTAGAGGCCAATTATACGTAGCTGCAAATGATAAGAATATACGTACAGGCGCCATATTTTCCACAGGAGAGAAAGTCTCATCATAATCTTCTCTAAAAGTCTGATAATAGCCTTTAGCAACAAGCCTGGCCTTAAAACAAGCCAATGAGCCATTTGGGTTAAGCTTTATGGTATATACCTATTTGCAATTAACTGCTCTTTTTCCAATAGGCAACTGGACAAGTTTCTACTTACCATTCAAGAGTAAAGCTAACATTTCTTCTTTCATGGCTTTCCTCCATCCAGGATGAGCTAGAGTATCAGATGAAGAAGAAGGAATATCATAGGAATCAACAGCAACAACAAATGTTTTATACGAGGGAGAATGTCTAGCATATGTAATATAATCTGATGGAGGATAGAGAGGCTTAATGGTACGGGTACTTTCGTGAACGTCAATTGGAAGATTGTGTAGGTTCTTCAATGACTGGAGGCCTATCTTCTTCGTTTTTTCCCACCTGAGTTGGATGCTCAATTAAATGATCATTTAGTTCTGAAATATTTAGTGCAATTGAGACATGAGAATTGGTTAGAGAGGATTCGACAACACGAACATCATTTTCATTAATAGGAAAACCCTCTCTAAGTGGTTGGGGTATTACATTGGTACCAAAGAAATGGGTGCTTTCATGAAAGGTCATATGAGCAGAGAAGAAAACTTTATTGAGTTATTTGCTATAACACTTGAAAAACCCGCGGGAGCTTACACCAAATAGTCCTAGGGGGATAGGGCTATGCTAACTATATGCCTAAAATAAAAATTCTAACAAGCACTTGCTAATATAAAACTGTTAGTTATATGTATGCCCTAGAGGCCATTACTGTACATAGGATGTATATTGTAGTGGATGCTGGGACATATATAGGGAGGACTTTCTTGCTCGACATGATAGTATACTATCTGGTTGCTCTTTACCTTAACGTGTATACCGATTGTCTCTCTGTTACATGTTGGTAAAGCCCTTAGGATGTGTACTTGACTACCTGGACTATGATGCGGATCATACTAGTGGGGACATGGTAGTCCATAAGTACATCCTTGAAAGTCCCTAGTCGTGGGTGTGTCGAGATGGGGCATCGATATACCAGAGTAGACTAGCGTGTACCTTCTCGACCCATACAGATGGGCGATGGATGATCTCATATCCATTGGTGTTTGACATCAGAGATGATATACGGGTGCTCAGTAGAGATTGGGTACACTGGACGGACTCGCCGAGAACTCCCAGATGGTATTATACCTCACGTCAGATGGCAGTTCTCAGGTGACACTGGTACAGAGTAGTCTGTTGACCCGAGATCGTCATAGAGTCTTGTGTGGTTCCCACTGTGCTTTGATTTCCATCTTACCACGTCCAAGAGGGCGTGCAAAACGGTGGTTTTTGGGTACAGTCCCGAGTCACATGGAGGCAATGAGCGATAGGAGGGGATTCGTCTCTCCCGGTATATGGGGTTGATGTTGCGCTGTGTTCGATTGGCTATAACAGGAAATCCCTGGCCAGGGTTGCTGAGATTTACTGGTAAGTGTTACCAGTAGTTTCTCGAATTGTTATAGACCTCATATCGACACGACTTATCGAGCTATTGGGGTCTAACGTTTACCACCCCTAGGTGAGATATGCGACATATCAGACGACGAGACCGGACTGTACGGTAGTGTTACTGGTTGGATTCACTAGAGTGTGTGCGGGCTTGCTCGTCGATCTTCTGATCGCTCAATACCCGGGTGGCCGTTACGTTTAGCAGACCGCTTGCGGCTTGTGGGTGTTTGATATGATCATCATCTGCTGCCGGTGTATTGACGAGTCTTTAGAGTCCTACACAGAAGTTTCCTGGCTCAAGCGAAACGAAATAGGAGTGCATATGAGATATGTGCGGGACCGAGAATGATACCAGTATGTGATACTGTATTCGATTCTCGCGATATGTGACATTGATCGGTTATATGCGATATAGCCGGCATATCGGATCAAGTGTTGATTCGATAAGTTGTTACTGTTGATATTAGTCGGTTATATGCGATATGACCGGATCATTAAATCAAGTGTTGATTTAATGATTTAATGCATAATTATATATTTGATATATTACTTTGCATTAACTAGTATCGGTTTACTTAAGATGGATTTTCTCACTCGGATGTACACATTGTATATGTGATATACTTTTGTACACTAGTTTGTATCATGTTTGATGATACTTGCTCACTTGGGTTTGTGTAAAGATTAATCCATGGTTATATGAATGGTTAGGATTTTGATTATTTACTTAGTTATTTATTTATATATTCATTTTGGAAATTTTTTAAGGATGGTGGCTTATTTTGTTTTATGTTGAAGCTTCTTGAAGCTTTGATCAAGTCAACCATTCTTATCTCATCATTAACCCTAACCATTCCAACTAACCTTGGTTGAATCTCTACACTTGACCATGGTTTACATTATGATAAGTTTTCTTTTTCTTTTCATTTTTAATAACTTATCATAACAATATTCATCTTCTTCTTCTTCTTGACCACTTGAAGAAAGCTTACTTCATCAATGGTGATTGATGAAGAAGAGTGAGAAATCCAAATCTAAAGTCTACCCACTTCCTATTTCTTCATCCTCTACCTCTTGCCAAGTAGTAGAGTGTGTTTCCTTCACAAGTTTTCATGGCTTGGTGAAGGTGGAGCTTGATCTAGCGATGCCTCGACGTAGATCATCTTCGGCATGGACATCGACGACCTAGCTCGCCATTTCTTCGACGAAGCCGACGCTAGAGCCCGGGAATTCATTTGGACAGCGAGGGGACTTCGTTGCGGAGCTATGGAGGTGGAGCACCGGATCTACAAAGGTTGTATTTTCGTTTAAACTTTAGTTAAGTTGTTAACTAGTTTTATTTTCGCCTAGACATCTAGCCAACGATCCGTAGTCTAGGGTTTCTCGGCACCGTATTTTTGAAATTGGCATGGTTGATGCCTTGTGAGACCTCACTAGAGTGCCTAGAAACCCTACAAAAACATAATTGTAAAAAGATATGATATCAAGAAATACTACAATTGTGAACAAAGAGCATATAGCAAGTAAGAGTAATATCAAGTATAAGCAATGAGCATAAAGAGTATATAGGGAATAAGCATGCAATTGAGCAAATTTTAAGTTCTGAAACTAAAACTAGAGAGTAAGAAATTACAAACACAATCAATTGCAAACACGCAAGGTTTCTAGAGTGGTTCAGCAGATCCCCTAGTCCACTTTCTTTAGGCGTATGAGCCCCTTCCACTAATTCACATCTTTTTCGGAGACCACGCTTCCTGCAATCAACCCACAACCACGCTTCCGATGGAGGCCTAACCAATAAGTCTCCTCAAAAGACTACACGTTGTTCGCCACTACGAAAAATACTTCTTACAAGCTCTTCCCGCTTCTCTCTTAATACAACTACACGTGCTCACACTTGAGTACTTCTTTTCTCAGCAAGCTCTTCTTTCTTACAGGGTACCCTTGCACTCAAGAACCCTCTCAATGAAGAAAGAAGGCAAATTACAAGCTCAATATTACTCTCAAAGGAGTTTTATAATTGAAGAACTAATACTCAAGAAAAATGGAATATCAAACTAGAAGCTCTTGAGTGATTTTGTGTGTGAGAGTGATTTTAGATAAACAAATGAATATTTTATCAAACTCTCACAAGATATACGATTTTTCTCACTTGATCACTTAGGAATTTTGGCAACTGAAATATTGAGTGATAAGTGTAGGGTTCCTAGTCACTCTCAAGAGGTCTCACAAGGCATCAATCATGCCAATTTCAAAAATACGGTGCCGAGAAATCCTAGACTACGGATCGTTGGCTAGATTTCTAGGCGACAAAGCAAACTAGTTAACACTTAACTACAAGAATACGGAAATACAACCTTTGTAGATTCGTTTCTCCACCTCCATAGCTCCGCAATGAAGTCTCCTCGCTGTCCAAGTCGAACCCCAGGCTCTAGCGTCGGCTTCTTCGGAGAATGGACGGGCTAGGTCATCGACGACGATGCCGAAGATGATCTACGTCGAGGCATCACTAGATCAAGCTCCAACTTCACCAAGTCAAGAAACTTGTGAAGAAAACACACTCTACTACTTGGCAAGAGGTAGAGGATGAAGAAATAGAAAGTGGATAGACTTTAGAATTGGATTTCTCACTCTAATTCATCAATCACCATTGATGGATGCTTGGTTTTCTTCTTTGAAGAAGATGAAGAAGAAGAAGCTAATATTATGATAAGTTATTAGAATAGAAAAGAAAATGAATTCTTATCATAATAGTAACCATGGTAAAGTGTAGAGAGCTAACTATAGTTCAATGAATGGTTAGGGTTAATGAGATGAAGACAAAAGGGTTTCTTTGGTCAAAGCTTCATGAAGCTTCAACAAGCTTCATGAAAGAATGAAACCCTTTTGTTTTTCTTTCTCATTTCATTTCTTTTAATCCAAAAAAAATAGATAAATAAATAAGTGAATAAAACAAAACCCTAACCATTATCATGTAACCATGGTTTGATCTTTACACAAAAACCCTAGCAAACATGTATCATCAAACATGATACATTTAAGTGCACAAAAGTATATCACATATATAATGTGCATATCCGAGTGAGAATATCCATTTAAAGTGAACCGATACTAGTTAATGCAAAGTAATATATTAAATATATAATTATACATTAAATCATTAAATCAACACTTGATTTAACGATCCGGTCATATCGCATATAACCGACTAGTATCCAATGTATCGGCTTACCGAATCAATCCTTGATTCGATAACTAGGTTATATCGCATACAACCATTCGATACATTCATCGTGAGAATGGAATACGGTATCACATACACGTATTATTCTCGGTCCCGCACATATCTCATATGCGCTCCTATTTCGTTTCGCTTGAGCCAGGAAACCTCTGTGTAGGACTCTAAAGACTCGTCAATACGCCGGCAGCAGGTGATGATCATATCAAACACCCACAAGCCGCAAACGGTCTGCTAAACGTAACGGCCACTCGGGTATTGAGCGATCAGAAGATCGACGAGCAAGCCCGCTCACACTCCAGTGAATCCAACCAGTAACACTACCGTACAGTCCGGTCTGATCGTCTGATACGTCGCATATCTCGCCTAGGGGTGGTAAACGTCAGACCCCAATAGCTCGATAAGTCGTGTCGATATGAGGTCTATAACAATTCGAGAAACTACTGGTAACACTTACCAGTAAATCTCAGCAACCCTGGCCAGGGATTTCCTGTTATAGCCAATCGAACACAGCGTAACATCAACCCCTATACCGGGAGAGACGAATCCCCTCCTATCGCTCATTGCCTCCATGTGATTCGGGACTGTACCCAAAAACCACCGTTTTGCACGCCCTCTTGGACGTGGTAAGATGGAAATCAAAGCACAGTGGGAACCACACAAGACTCTATGACGATCTCGGGTCAACAGACTACTCTGTACCAGTGTCACCAGAGAACTGCCATCTGACGTAAGGTATAATACCATCTGGGAGTTCTCGGCGAGTCCGTCCAGTGTACCCAGTCTCTACCGAGCACCCGTATATCTCCTCTGATGTCAAACACCAATGGATATGGGATCATCCATCGCCCATCTGTATGGGTCGAGAAGGTACACGCTAGTCTACTCTGGTATATCGATGCCCCGTCTCGATACACCCACGACTAGGGACTTTGAAGGATGTACTTATGGATTACCCTGTCCCCACTAGTATGATCCGCATCATAGTCAAGGTAGTCAAGTACACATCCTAAGGGCTTTACCAACATGTAATAGAGAGACAATTTTTGTACACGTTAAGGTAAAGAGCAACCAGATAGCATACTATCATGTCGAGCAAGAAAGTCCTCCCTATATATGTCCCAACATCCACTACAATATACATCCAATGTACAGTAATGGCCTCTAGGGCATACATATAACTAACAATCTCCCACTTGCACTACGGCCATCTGTAGCAGTGGTTGTAGTATCTCATACTCAACCATCCCATAAAAGTCTCTCTCTGGGAACAGGCCTTCGTGAGTGGATCCGCCGTGTTATCCTCTGAGTCTGCTCTCCTTGCCTCGATCACCTTGGAGATCAACCATCTCCATGATCAGGTGATACTGTCTTAGAATATGTCTGGGTCACTGATAGGACCAGAGTTCCTGGGCCAAAGCCACACTTCCATTGTCACACAATGGTAGGAACCTAGTTCATCTCATGAACCAATATACACCCAAACTTCCTCTTTGGTAGTATCTTAAGTAGCGATGTATCCAGCCTTTATCGTCTAGTATGCCACGGTATCTAGCTTGGAACTCTTCCAACATACCGTCCCTTTACTGAGGGTAAAGACAATGCCTGTGATTGACATTCAGTCGTCTTTATCATCCTGGAACCCTTCCAGTAATTCTCCCCAGGATCGATTGATACCATCTCACTACAACTAGTGAGTATTCTAACACCCAAATAACATCTATCTCATAGATGAAAACTCATGATGGAGGAGGTATCACATTGATCCTATCTGGAGAATCCTTGTGATAAGCGGAGATTGATCGAGCGTAGCATAGAAAACTCCTTCCCTATCAAGAGTATGTCATCCACGTACTTTACAAGGATCACTACCATACTCCCTACTATCTTTTTGTTTATACAAGGTTCATCTACCATTTTGATGATGTCAAACTCTTTGACTAACACATCAAAACAGACGTTCCAACTCCGCGATGCCTGCTTTATCAGCTAAAACATCTTGCACACGTTTCCGCTGCTCCCACTGTTTACGAAGCCTTCTGGCTGTGTACTTACAGACGCACTCTTCTAAATCATCATTTAGAAAAGCAGTCATGGCACCCAACCGCCAGATATCGTAGTCATGGTATGTAGCCGTGGCAAGTAGGATCCGGATGGACTTAAGCATAGGCACTGGAAAAGGTTTCATCATTATCCATACCTGGTCAATGATGCAAACCTTTAACAAGTCTAGCTTTGAAAGTCTCAACTTTTCCATGTACACCAAGTAATCTTCTCAAGATATACTTGCTCCTGATGGGGATTTAACCCTTCAGATATAGCAACCAAAGTCCATACTTTGTTGGTGTATAAGGATCCCATCTCAGATCACTAAGCATCCAGCCATTCTTACAGAGTCCCACTCCTGATGGCCAGCTCGAAACTAGTTGGGTCATCATCTCATGATGCAATCCTCGCTCCCACTGTCATAGAGAAGCCGAAGTATCTCTCAGGTGGGTGAGGAACCCTACTAGATCGGCGGAGAGGCTGAGGTTCGTTGGTTACTATTGAATCCTTTGGTTCTACCAAATCATCGGCTGCAAATTGTATAGCTGGAACCTTTCCAGTTGTACATTACAGACCTTGCCTCGAGCTTGTCCGGATTTTGCTTTTAGACACAGGCCGGACAACCCCAAATCTTAACTAACTTAAGATATGGGCTCTTCCCATTCCATATCACATATGAGGCGGTAGGCAACTGATTTGATTGGAACCCTATTCAATAGGTATGCAACTTCATAAGTGCATCACTCCCAAAAGGAAATAGGTAACTCAGTAGTACTCATCATAGAGCACACCTTATCATATAGGGTGTATTGCTCCGCCCCGATATACCATCGTGCTATGGTGTATACAGAGGAGTAATGCTGAGAGAGAATCTCATTCTCCTTTAGAATAGTCCATGATTTCCGTGCTCAAGTATTCTCCTCCTTGATCTCATCATTGGACATAATACTTATACCCGTATTTTGGTTCTCTACTTCTAACTTATATTCTATGAATATCTCAAAAGGTTCGGACTTGTGTTTCAACAGGAACATATGTCTGAATCTCGAGAGATTATCAGAGAATGTAATGAAGTACAAAGAACCGGTCTTGGCATGTGTAGACTGGGGACCTACATACATCAAACATGTATCATCCCAAGAGTTCACTAACTCTTTCTCTGTTTCCAATAAACAGAGCTATGATCATCCTATCTTTGTGACATGACTGGCGAGTTTCACAAGATGTAAATTCAAACTAATTTAAATATACATCTTTATGTAACTCTAGCTAGTCGGGTCATATTGATCTGACCTAGTCTACAATACCTCAAGAAGAATTCGTTCATTTCTGAACTCTTCCTCTTGTGTGTGTTCCATATACTAAGAACTGTAGTTTGATTTAGAACATCAATGCTTTTAGATAACGTGCCTGAACCGATCAACTTTTGATATAGGAAATGTTCAAAACATTATCCAACAATACAAAATTATATCCTTTCTTTACTAATAAAGAAACTGATATGATTTTGTATATCAGGTTCGGTATCTAATAACATTCGTTCAGAATCAATGTATTGGCAATACAGGGTGACAGTGACCGACAGACTTGGCTGCAACACTTGCCCCGTTTTCTGCCTCATGAAACTTATCACCCGTTCTCAGTTTTTCTACCCTTTTGTAGCCCTATGTAACATCTTACATATCTGGGATCCTGATCCGGTATCAAATACCCAGGATACGGAGGATACTGAGAAACAGTTCTGTGTAACGAACACACCCGAAGATGATGCATCAACATGCACTCTCTTCGTTTGGGCGGCACGGGAAATCTGGTATTCCCCAATTTCCTGCTCTGTCTTATAACAATTACAAGTTGGAGCGGAACCAACGTTCCCCAGCTCAGTATAACAAGCGGGTTCGGTCAAATATCCGTATTATTATCTTGATTAAGGCGTGATATGGTCGCTACCTGGAGAGAGAGAGAAGAAAACACTCAGCGTGCGCTCTTGCAAGAATAGATTGGTTATTATTTTATCTAATCAGGATGACTCCAACTGCTTTTTATCAAATCTTCCTTCAAACCCTAAAAGGAAAGACTAGCCGGGATTAATTACACACTACAAGTTCGCCAATTTTTCAGCCAGGCCAGTGTCGGTACTTTGAGGGAGGTCCCCCGTGCTTTCGCACGAACCTAATTAATGTAAACCTCGTTTTCCCAGAGGCGTAACCCCGTTGACACCTTTCTAGACACCTACTTGATCGGCTAATTGTAATGTGTAAAACTCTCCCAGGAGTAATTCTTACTCGCAGCGGGTATCGGGATCCAACTATCTCATAGAAGGTATGCAATCTCATTGCAAATTTCAACACTTGAAATTCCCGATAATTTTGCCCCTAACCTCCTATGACCTTGACAAAGGCCAACAAACCATAGGATGCTAGTCAAGTTCAACCCGTCATTTCCTGATTGAATTAAACCCACCCGCATGGCCCTTGACAAAGGCCAACAAGGTCGCACGACTACCCTGACCCAATCTGCATCATATGCATAAGCAGATAAGCACCAGTTAGCTACCGCACACTGCGCCTTGACAAAGGCCAACAAACGCAGCACGAATACTAACTACTACTTATTTGAAATGACGGAGGGCTACGACAGGTTTTTCTGAAAACCTATTGCGTAATGAACTTCATATCGTTGTAGGATCGAATGAATTTTGAAATGGAGTGTTTTTGAGGCTTTTCTAGTTTTGCTAAAGGAGTCACTCCCGGTGAAGGGATCGTCGGTCCTTTCCTCGTCGAATGAGGTGCGGGATATATCATATATATCACTGTGCAAAGCAAAAACTCTTAAAAGCAATCAAAAGACAAACCGAGGGTGTAGCATCTGCCAGTTATTGCTAAAGGAGTCACTCCCGGTGAAGGGATCTCGGTCCTTTCCTTATCGAATAAGGTGCAGGATATATCACATATACCGCTGTGCAAAGAAAGAACTGTAGCTACCTGTTTTATTTTGAAATTCGATTTTACAACATCTTAGGTTTCTTTTATTTCATTAATCTCATTAATGAAGTCCCATCATTTAATTACCTAAACATCACAGATAAATACGACGTACACTTATGCCATCCGCATTCGCCTCGATGTCCCCTCGTGCACCGTTAGGTTAGGTAACTAATGGCAGAGCGGGGCAGGGCTAGCGTGGGTGTAAACATAAGTAACGTCTATATAATATATCATATATACTATATACTGTATCTATCACATAACATCACATGATCACATCACAGATATCGCAGCAGAAAAAATATATGAAATATTGGATATACTAGGACGTCCGTGTTTTCAATACGAGCCAGTATAAAACACGGATTCCACGGTCGCGATGAATAGCCAAACCCACACCCCTAGACCCCTACGAGAGCGGCAAGTAACCCTACCAATTCTAGAGTTAGGAGACCCGGACTCGACTCCTCGAGTTGGTCTCCCACTGGACTCCAGAACCCGGTTACTTGTGCCCTCCTCCTTGGGTCTATCCTAGTGCGGAAAAGTAAATAATATACAAAAGGTGACAACTTCCGCAACCTGGAAGTGCCCCAATAAAAGAATATTACATACAAGTTTTTACATGAATGAAAATGAAAAACACTCATCTCACATAAAAAAACCCCGGCTATTCAAACACGACGATCCAATATAACATATCCAGCAACACATAACATCACATGTCATCAACGTAAGTAAATATGCGCATCCTAATTGTCGTTGACATATAGCAACGAAACCGGCGATATCACATATTACACTTACGGTCACAGAAAAGAAAGTGTAAAACTACAACAGTTGGAATCCGCAACCACCTCAGACATCGCATGCCTGACCAAATGAATTACTTAGACATCGCATGCCTAACAATTATAAACCCCGCATTTTAGTCTCAAAATCGAAAACACTTTTCAATATCAAGTCGGGCAATTCAACAAGATTCCCGACATTTTGATCGAATGCTCGTCGCAAACTTTAGTAGACGGTCGCACCCCCGATACCGACGACGAAGTGCACCAAGGCGGAACACCGCTACCGCGAGCACCCGAACGGATGCTTTCGGCGATGGGGTTCTCCTACAGTCACTTGGTCGGGGCTATGGGGTGAGGCTGTCTATTAAGTTTATCCGGCGAGTATCCGCGTACGCTACGTGATTGCTACGGACTTTTGATCACATCAAAATTCCGTGGCAACCGATCAAGTGAGACTAAAATGCTATGTTTATAACATTCATTCAGTTATCTCATAACTATATGTGAATTCCAATTATTGTATCCCATTCCGGATAAATAGAAAATGTCAAACTTTCCGATCGAACAATCGAACACCCAAGTTTTCCCGATACAACTCAACACATGAAATAAGTCTAATAACATTCAGTTCGTGCCTCAGTACCAACGGTCCAGCCGTAGAAGGGTCAAGCCAACGCCTCACATGTGGCACGCCGTACTGCCCCAAACCCGAAGGTTCAAAGGGCAGTTCAAGACGGTCACATAATCGAGTTAAGGTTTGTTGTCTTCTAGAGGGTCCATCGCGTTACTTGCACTACTTAGAACGTCGTTAAACTACGGAAAAATCCAACACTTGGAAATTTCCCGACTGGGGAAAAATTGGGTATTTATATCCGGTCGTACTTTTTAACATATTCTAAAATTTATCCGGAAAGCCACACTGACAAAATTTGATAATCCGATCGAATGTTTGATTCCCAATACAATCCCAGAATACTCTTCTGTAGAGTCACAATAAAAATACCCCAGAAAATATATCATTACATTATATGAGTTACTGTGCAGAAATCATCATACAAGGGAACAGTACGGCCGCGGAACCGCCGCACCATGCATAGCACGTGCCGCGGTTCCGCGGTGGAAAAGTTTATTTAGGCCCTCGTATTTCACAGTAATTCAAATAACACCCTGCTTATTTTTCTGCATATTTTTAATTGACAAAAATCCAAAATTTTAGAAAATTTCCAGAGAGCATTTTGGGAATGGGTTTCGATGTTCGTTCGGATTTCAAACGTCGTCTAGACATCGCCTAAGGCTCTAGCTAGGCTCTGATACCACTGTAGGGTTCCTAGGCACTCTCAAGAGTTCTCACAAGGCATCAATCATGCCAATTTCAAAAATACGGTGCCGAGAAATCCTAGACTACGGATCGTTGGCTAGATTTCTAGGAGACAAAGCAAACTAGTTAACACTTAACTACAAGAATACGGAAATACAACCTTTGTAGATTCGTTTCTCCACCTCCATAGCTCCGCAATGAAGTCTCCTCGCTGTCCAAGTCAAACCCCGGGCTCTAGCGTCGGCTTCTTCGGAGAATGGACGGGCTAGGTCATCGACGACGATGCCGAAGATGATCTACGTCGAGGCATCACTAGATCAAGCTCCAACTTCACCAAGTCAAGAAACTTGTGAAGAAAACACACTCTACTACTTGGCAAGAGGTAGAGGATGAAGAAATAGGAAGTGGGTAGACTTTAGAATTGGATTTCTCACTCTAATTCATCAATCACCATTGATGGATGCTTGATTTTCTTCTTTGAAGAAGATGAAGAAGAAGAAGCTAATATTATGATAAGTTATTAGAATAGAAAAGAAAATGAATTCTTATCATAATAGTAACCATGGTAAAGTGTAGAGAGCTAACTATAGTTCAATGAATGGTTAGGGTTAATGAGATGAAGACAAAAGGGTTTCTTTGGTCAAAGCTTCATGAAGCTTCAACAAGCTTCATGAAAGAATGAAACCCTTTTTTTTTTCTTTCTCATTTCATTTCTTTTAATCCAAAAAACAATAGATAAATAAATAAGTGAATAAAACAAAACCCTAACCATTATCATGTAACCATGGTTTGATCTTTACACAAAAACCCTAGCAAACATGTATCATCAAACATGATACATTTAAGTGCACAAAAGTATATCACATATATAATGTGCATATCCGAGTGAGAATATCCATTTAAAGTGAACCGATACTAGTTAATGCAAAGTAATATATTAAATATATAATTATACATTAAATCATTAAATCAACACTTGATTTAACGATCCGGTCATATCGCATATAACCGACTAGTATCCAATGTATCGGCTTGCCGAATCAATCCTTGATTCGATAACTAGGTTATATCGCATACAACCATTCGATACATTCATCGCGAGAATGGAATACGGTATCACATACACGTATTATTCTCGGTCCCGCACATATCTCATATGCGCTCCTATTTCGTTTCGCTTGAGCCAGGAAACCTCTGTGTAGGACTCTAAAGACTCGTCAATACGCCGGCAGCAGGTGATGATCATATCAAACACCCACAAGCCGCAAGCGGTCTGCTAAACGTAACGGCCACCCGGGTATTGAGCGATCAGAAGATCGACGAGCAAGCCCGCTCACACTCCAGTGAATCCAACCAGTAACACTACCGTACAGTCCGGTCTGATCGTCTGATACGTCGCATATCTCGCCTAGGGGTGGTAAATGTCAGACCCCAATAGCTCGATAAGTCGTGTCGATATGAGGTTTATAACAATTCGAGAAACTACTGGTAACACTTACCAGTAAATCTCAGCAACCCTGGCCAGGGATTTCCTGTTATAGCCAATCGAACACAGCGCAACATCAACCCCCTATACCGGGAGAGACGAATCCCCTCCTATCGCTCATTGCCTCCATGTGATTCGGGACTGTACCCAAAAACCACCGTTTTGCACGCCCTCTTGGACGTGGTAAGATGGAAATCAAAGCACAGTGGGAACCACACAAGACTCTATGACGATCTCGGGTCAACAGACTACTCTGTACCAGTGTCACCAGAGAACTGCCATCTGACGTAAGGTATAATACCATCTGGGAGTTCTCGGCGAGTCCGTCCAGTGTACCCAGTCTCTACTGAGCACCCGTATATCTCCTCTGATGTCAAACACCAATGGATATGGGATCATCCATCACCCATCTGTATGGGTCGAGAAGGTACACGCTAGTCTACTCTGGTATATCGATGCCCCGTCTCGATACACCCACGACTAGGGACTTTGAAGGATGTACTTATGGACTACCCTGTCCCCACTAGTATGATCCGCATCATAGTCCAGGTAGTCAAGTACACATCCTAAGGGCTTTACCAACATGTAATAGAGAGACAATCTTTGTACACGTTAAGGTAAAGAGCAACCAGATAGCATACTATCATGTCGAGCAAGAAAGTCCTCCCTATATATGTCCCAGCATCCACTACAATATACATCCAATGTACAGTAATGGCCTCTAGGGCATACATATAACTAACAATAAGAGCTCAAAAAAACCAACACAAAACTCTTTTATAATTCAGTTCAGCATTTTTTCAGCAAGAACAGATATCTAAAGAACAATAGGACAGGCGTCGGAAATTTTAACAAAATAAAACCCAACGGCTATATTTTCAAAAAATTCTACTGTAGACGTCTGTCGAATATAGGTTCTGACATCTGTCATGGATTTTCAAAGATGGCTAAAGAAAGTACAAAGAATAAATAGACGTCTGAATAAGTAATGGACAAACGTCTGTATCTCATAAAAATAGGTCATACGAAAACACAGAGAAAAGACAGACGTTTGAACAAGTAAATGACAGATTTCTGAAGCACAAAACGTATGAAAACCAATATTTCTGATATTTGGGGATTTTATAAACACACAGTAGGACGACAAACGTCTGAAGCACATGGGGACAGACGTCTGAAGTCTAAAAACTCAGAAACATGTATTTTATGATGAAGATTAATTTTAAATCGAAAACCCCAAAATTCATGCAATGTAAAACGTTTGTACAAGCGTGTGTGAGTGTTCATGAGCTCTAATTGATAATAACCATATTCAATAAAATATTTACATAGAATCCTATGTCGATGTCGCATTTCTTCAAAATGTTGACACTTCGACACGAGCTCTTGAAACTTTGGCGATTCGCTTGAATTTTGTGTTGGTCGATTGATCTTCAATTAGCTGAAACACTTGACGCTTCAAACCCCAACACGCCATTCCACTCACTTGTTTCTTGAAGTCGATCTTTGATTTGCAAATGAATTTCGCTTCGACTTCGATTTTTGACGCTTCAATCTTGGACTTGGATTCTAGCTTCTCGAAACTATTCATAGATTGAATTCGTGAACCTTTGTTTCTCAGCTACGTAGATTGAACTCATGAAGCTTGATATATAAGTTGAGAAGCTCTCGTCCATATCCTCCAAGCTCCATTAGATATATCTATTTAAGCTCAATAATCTCCATCCTCCTTTGTACGCTTGTGTCGTGAGATATCCGATATCTTGAAAAGCAATCTCAAAACGATTAAGCATATCATATACAGTGTTATGAAATATAATCAAGATAATAAACAAAAGTATATGAACATTCATTGTTTTTGATATCACAATTATGAATAGTATATCAATACAAAGATATAACTCAAACTCAAAGTATGAGATATTGATACACTATATATAAGAGAAGCAAGATATAGGTCACATGCATATACAAATTTATATTGTGAATTATCAAAATAATGAGTGAGAGTAATATATCGATATCAAGAATATAACACAAGTATAACATGAGATATTGATATATTACTCAGTATACACAAGATATAGGATAAGTAAGCTAAACAATAAGTGTATACGAGTTTAGTGTCGATATAATAGGCAAGATAAGCAAGTGACACTAAATGAACTATTCATGTTTAAGCTATTATCAAAACTAAATAAAGGGATCATCGAAATCCATAAGCTATCAATCCCTCCTTTTTGATGATGGCAAAACATAAATAGAAAATAGTATATCTATATCAAATAAAATCAAATATCTGATATCGATGTACTAAAAACTCCTATTATTTTATCCCTTTTGACATAATAAAAAATGGTATTTTGGAAATTTAGAACGTTTGAATTACTCCCCCTAAACATATGCATACACCTAAAACGAATCAAACGTTTGAATCACCCCCCTAAATATATGCATAGGAGAACACTAGGAAATGGATAAGAGCATAAGTAAAATACAAATTTTATAAATGAAGCTCAACTTGTATCCAAAAGCATGTATATAAAAGATATGCAAAGTAAAGCAAGGATACATGCAACAAATAACCATATGAGCAACATATAAACAAGTTCTAATGACATGTGGAGGCAAGTATGAGTTGATACCAATTGAAAATGAATAATTTTGAAAGCGGAGCTCAACTCATACACAAAAGTATGTTTTGAAAAAGATATTCAATGAAAACCTTAAAAACATGCGCTAACTCATAATAAGTAAAATAAGTTTTGAAACTTACGAGTTAGAATATGTGTTGTAATATGAACCATATAATATCAATGAAAAACATAATCATATTACGTATGTACAAAGTGCGTGTGTGTTTCTTTAAAAACATAGAATTCTAAAAATGTGCACAACACAAGAATTTGGAAGTAAATACGAAAAATTAATCTCATAAACATGAGATTTATCTCTCCCAAACGCTTGAATCTCCCAAGTGCGTGAAGCAAGCCTAAAGAATCGATTTATGAGTCATATCTCATAATCACTTGAATACCAAACCATTAGAGCTCAAATATAAAGTATAATGGGATATAAACGATAGAAATTTAGTAATACTAACTAATGAACATATCAAAATATGCACATATAACCAAGATGATACCAATGAAGGGTATAAAAGTGCAATCAACTCACATAGAAATAGATACCAATTGAAAACAACATGATACCAATTGGAAATAATTGAAAACCGTATATGAGTAGAAGCATGAGTAACTGTCTCATCTTAAGTATCGACTACCCGATGAAGGTTCTCTAATTCTCTCCGTTATACCTGTAGAATTCGTTGTAATTAATGAAATCCATAAGTGTGTCCACTAAAAAGGTTGCAGAAGCCATTTGGTAAGATGTGCTAAGAATTCCAATGAATAATTATACTCATGCAAGAAGTAATGTGTGCAACAATGGATAAGTAAGTTTAAGTATAAACACACAACAATAAGGCACAAAGTAAAGATACCAATTGAAAATTGGTTCAAGTTAAAACAAGTGCCAAATTATATCCATATGAACAAGATTTTAAACACATTTAAGTAATATGGATATAAACTCTCACTTATAAGATTAAAATCACATTATAAGCAAGTGAGAGTGGTTTATGGAAAGAAAACATACGGATATGCAAATCTAAACAAGTTTTCAAATCATATTGTGCTCAAGTTTAAAATATAGCAAGTTTAAAGCACATGAGCACAAGAAATCACATATGAGCCAATAAATGATACCAATTGAAATGTCCTATGAATAGAATCTCATACATGAACATAAGCACAAAAATATATGTAAGTTAACACAAATGCATCACAAGGGGTATATCTAAATAACATACATATTTAGAATATCAACATTAAGCACAAATGAGTATACGATATTCTAAACAAGAATAGAAATGAAATACATTACCCCACAAATTGATGAGCTAAACAAATATTTCCATATGAGTGCTTTTGCTCATCACGAACCCGAATTCCTCACTTCGTCAAATTGTCTATACCTGCAAAGGAAGATATGGAAGGAGATTTCGGTATCCAAGTCTTCTTGGATCCAATTGGGTTAGCTTTGGAAACCCAAATCAATTTGGCTTGCAAAGAATCATTTCTCTTTAAATACATGCATATGCCAAATGTCCATATGCACCACAAGAATGACAAGTGTGAGTATGTGCATGTATGGAAGTCCTAGTAGTGTCAATGCAAGATAAACTAATAGTATGATGCGCATGCTTCTTGAAAGATGTTCTTGAACTAAATCTATAAAGATATACATGTTTATGAGCATGAGATTTAGTAAAATGTGAAGCATGTTTGACACGTTTAGAAGAAGAGAGATTTTGCAACTTTGAATACTTAAAATCAATACCTCTTCGATTTAAAACAACTTCCTTACTGGGTAAAACATCAACCTTTGAAAGTTTAGCAAGGGAAACATTTAAAATATCTTTTTCTTGCTTGAGAGAAGCGTTTTCTTAAATAAGAGATTCTTGAGATAAAATAGATGATTTCAAAATATCAATTTCACTTTTAGAGCTTGAAATTAAATTGATATTTTCTTTTCTCAAGATCACGCAAAATAAAAGCAAGTTCTCGTTTTCATTTCTAAGAGACGAAAGATCACAAATCAATGCAACTTGAGAATTAAGGGAAGATTTCAAAACATCAATATTGCATTTAAAACTAGAAATCAAACAATCTTTTTTTCTTAAGTCATTGCAATTGGAAACCAAATTTTCATTCTCTACTTTCAAAGTATTAAACGAAATACAATGAAAATCAAGTTTTGAAAGTAGCCCATTCTTCTCAATAACTAATTTATCACATAAAGTAAGTTGAAAATTATGAGTACAAGTTAAAGCGCTAAATTTGGAAATTAAAATTTGTTTTAATGTCTCAAAGAAATCATAATATGAAACTAAATCACTTCTCTCATTTTCAAGAACGTAAATTAGTTTTTCATGAATACCATTTTTAGATACTAACGAAATAAAACCATTATATAAAGTATTGAAAATATCTAGTAATTGATCATGCGTTAGTTTGAGGAAATCATAAGAAGGATTACTTACAATACTATGATCAAAACATCCCTTAACCGAATCTATCAAGTTGGATTTCCTTTAAGATGTGAGCTTTGTTGAGGCATATCTAATGTGGTGATAGAAGTCGTTCTCTCTGTTTTCTCTTCTTTATTGCACACGGCTTGTAAAGGATCTCATGTACCTTAGATAGTAATTTATAAACATAGCATGATAGAGTTTTCAAAAATCAAGAGAGTATAGATTCCAAACTAAAAGATCTACACTAAAGATATGAACTTGAAACTATAAAAGAGAGTCTTTTAGCTATTAGGTTGAAACTATAACCTTTGTAGCATCTTCAACTGCTTCCAAATTGTGTTTAACTCTATTGTAGGCTCCTAAAACCTCCATGGTACAGGCTTTCATGAACATCTCCACATCAAAGATGATCTACTATGAGATCTCCTTTTAATGACTTCAATCTCCAAATTGAGATAACCAAGAAGCAAGTTTACCAAACTAGTTTTCTAAGAGATGTAGTTTTACTCACTAAATATTTTCTCTCTATTTTATTTTCTTTATCTATTTTATTTCTCATAAATGAGAAGGAAGAATAAGATGATAGAGCAAGAACAAGAGAGAGAAACTAATAAGAATTATGAACAATTTAGTGAATTATTTTTAATTCTTATCATACCTCTTTTTAATCCTAGCCATAGGATTAAATCAAATGGCCAAGTGTCCAACTTCTTCTCCCTCGTCCACATGTCACATTATAGAGTGAGGTAATGGGAATGTTGTTCTCTTGGAACAACATAAGCATAATAGAAATAATAAAGAAAAAGAAAATAACAGTTACATTATTTATATTAATATGTTTGCTAACATAATTAATATATATCATTGTAATTGTTATCCTATGTATTAAAATACATAAATAAGAGACAAATAAATAGTGACAAAATACTAGAAAATACATATATCAAATTTATGTAATATCATATTAAATCTATACTAGATTTAATATCCATATTTGCAAAAGACCCGCTAGTATTTCAAGCGTCCGATTACTGTCAGTGTATATAATACACTAGTTTTAATCGGACCCCTGCATGTACCCAGTACGACAACTACATCATTTCACCAAAACCGAGAAACCCTCTGTGTGGGACTCTAAAGACCGACAATACGCTCGTAGTGAGTTTACTGAAGAAAACCCTGAAAAACTCACAAGCACCTAAGCGGCATTAGCTGTACGTAACGACTATCCAAGTATCTATCGAAAAAGGAGATCGACAAGCAAGCTCGTATGAAAACCCTAACTTACCCTATCAGCGATATGTACCATACAGTCCGGTCTATTTGCCTGAGAGTATCGCATATCCGATCTAAGGGGTGGATAACGTCAGACCCCTAATAACCTGATAAGTCGTGCCGGTGTCAAGTTCTATCACCAATCGAGAAACTACTAATCACAATCAGTAAATCACAACTGCCTAGGCCTATGTCTTATGGTGATGACCAACCGTACACTGCGCAACATCAACTCCCAATACCAGCAGAGACGAATCCTCTCTATCGGTCATTGCCTCCAAGTGCTTCGGGACTGCACCCTAAAACTATCTGTTTGTACGACTCTTTAAAGTCGTGGTAATGCAGAAATCAAAATACATTGGGATCATACTCGAGACAAATGACGATTTCGGGTCGACGGATTACGCTGTACTCATGTCGCCTAAGAATTACTATCTGACAATAGGTTTAATACCATCTAGCATGTTCCAGGCAAGTCCTCCTAGTGTAACCTGTATACAATATTTGGTGGCTGACTGACATCGATGGTTGTGAGACCGGCCATCTGCCCTCGTCGGGGTCAAGAAACGTATACACTAGTCTATTCTGAAATATCGATACCTAGTCTCGATATTCCCACGATAAGGGACATTTAAGGATGTGCTTATAGACTACCCAGTTCTCACAAGTGTGATCGTCATCATAATTCTGGTAGTCAAGCATGAATATGTTAGTGATATATGCCCTAGAGGCCATTATTGTATCATACTGGTTTGTATATTACATATTGGAAGCTTGGGATATACATGGATACAGTAACAATCTTGCTCGAAATGGTAGCATGCTACCTGGTTTGTTTCTACCTCAATATGTGCATGTGTTTCTTTTAGCATATCGCTTATACATATTAGTAGAGCTCTTAGGATCTTTGCTTGATTACCAGCGTTGTGATGGCAGTCACACTGGTGGGGGCTGGGTAGTCTATAAGCACATCCTTATACAGGTCCCTAGTCATAGGATTATCGAGACGGGGCATCGATACTCCAGAGTAGACTAGTGTATACGCTTCTCATCCCAGCAGAGGAGATGGTCTATCCCACAGCCATTAATATGTTGTACTGGAGATAATATGATGGTGCTCATTGGGTTATGAGTAAATGGATAGGACTCGTAGGGAGCTGCTGGTAGGTATTATACCTATCATCGGGTAGCAGTTCCCAGGTGACATGAGTACAGTTTAGTCCGTCGACTAGACACTGCTACTTCGCCTCGAGTGTATTCCCACTGTTCTTAGATCACTACCCTACCATGGCTCAAAGGAGTCATGCAAACAGGTAGTAGTTGGGTGCAGTCCAGAAGCACTTGGAGGCAGTGGCGGTTAGATAGGATTCGTCTCTCCCGGTATTGGGGGTTGATATCGCGCTGTGTTCGGAAAGCGATTACATAAAGTCCCTGTCCTGGGCAAACGAGATTTACTGGTAGGTACCCCAGTAGTTTCTTAGGGTGTTTTGGGCTACACTCCGGCATGACTTATTGATGTTAGTTATATGTATGCCCTAGAGGCCATTACTGTACATGTGATGTATATTGTAGTGGATGCTTGGACATATATAGGGAGGACTTTCTTGCTTGATATGATAGTATGCTATCTGGTTGCTCTTTATCTTAGCATGTACACTTATTGTCTCTCTATTACATGTTGATAAAGCCCTTAGGATGAGTACTTGACTACCAGGACTATGATACAGATCATACTAGTGGGGCAGAGGTATTCGGTAAGTACATCCTTCAAATGTTCCTAGTCGTGGGAGTATCGAGACAGGGCATCGATACTCCAGAGTAGACTAGCGTATAAGCTTCTCGACCCATGTGATAGGCGATGGATGATCCCATATCCATTGGTGTTTGACATCAGAGATGGTATACGGGTGCTCAGTGGAGACTGGGTATACTGGACGGACTCGCCGAGAACTCCTAGATGGTATTATACCATTCGTCAGATAGCAGTTCTCTGGTGACACTGGTACAGGTTAGTCTGTCGACCAGAGATCGTCATAGAGTCTTGTGTGATTCCCACTGTGCTTTGATTTCCACCATACCAGGGTTAAGAGATCGTGCAAAAAGGTGGTTTTTGGGTACAGTCCCGAGTCATATGGAGGCAATGAGCGATAGGAGGGGATTCATCTCTCCCGGTATTGGGAGTTCATGTTTCTCTATGCTCGATTGGCCATAACAGGAAATCCCTGGCCAGGGTTGCTGTAACACCTTGAAATTTGTTTGGGTTAATTTCGTGTTAATTAGCGATAATGCGTGTTTTTCATAAAATTTCGTTATTTAATTATTTTCCACATAAACTGGAATAAATCTATTTTAAATTGTGAAAATATGTAATTATATATATAATTGTGTTTTATTAATTAACATTTAATTTATTGTTTACACATTAATCAAATTTCCTTAACTTTTATTTTCCTAAGCCAAATTTTAGTGTAGCATGCACAACCCTAATCACCTAGGTTAAGTTATAACTTGTCTTCATTTTCTTTTCCTCTTGCAGAGTTCTAATTATTCTCACAAAACAAAATAAATCAAATAAAGAAAATAAGATAAAAGAAATGATAAAGAGGCATGAGGGTATTAAATGAGGTATGGGGCTTGACTTTTGGGGTTTTCTCTCCCTCTCACTCTCCCTCTCTCATTCCTGCAGAGCCTCAGCTCCTGCAGCCCCTTCCCCTCATTCTCCTTCTTCTCATCATTATCTAGCCTCAAATCTCCATTCAAAAATCCATCATTTATCACACCAACCTCACTTTTAACACTCTAAAATCACTCCTTTGTTGGTTCTTGAGCCTAATCTGAGCTCTAGGAGGCAAGGACAGCAAGTTTGTGCCACCACTTGACCATTTTGAGGTATAAAGCTTACCTTACTAGCCTTTTTGCTAAACTTGTAGTTTATTTAGCTTTAATTAGTGTTTATGTGGGTTTTTGTGCGAATTATGTGGTTTAAGTGGAGATTAGGTTAAGTTAAGCTTATTATGGCTTGATTAGCTTAATTAAGTGTTGTTAGTGTCGCTTAATCCAAGTCGTTGCACCAGTTTACACTAAAACACCTTATTGTATCAAATTTGTGTTTTAAATACGGTTTTAAATCAAGTGTTAGGATACGGGGTATCTGCTATTACCGTTGGGGGTTTTTAAAACAAGCAAACATATACATTAGACTATACATGGTGTTAGGAGTGTAGTGTAAAAACCTGGACCCTTTTCACCAGATTTGACCCGATATCACCCCCTTCGTGCTCGGCCCAATTTTGGAGAAACACGTTGAAACTTTGCAGGTAGTTGTCTGTAGGTATTATAAGAGGTTTGGTCTTGTTTGTTTTTCTTATTTTTGCTCCAGGTAAAATCTGGGACCATTTACCTATAATTAGTGTAGTGGGAATTGCGCGACACGTATGTTCTGAGTTGGGTTTGGTGTTTCTGTGTATCACGGCATGTCGGGGTGGTTTCAGACGTTCCACACACGTATCGGCGTTTCGTTTGCACACGCGTTTAACTTGCGACACTAATTTCTCGTATGGTCTTGATATCGCGTTTTTGCAGGATTTTACCTTTACGTGTGTTGCTTTGTTTAAATTCTAGGATCGGTCGCGGAGACATCGGACGCGGCGCGGAAAGGAAATGTGGTGATCGGATCAGACTAGTGGAGGCGTTCCGGTGAGTAGATGTACACATCTACGGGGGAAATCGTTTGGATAGCACTTGACGCCTGATAGTTAGAATGTAGTTTAATACTATAATTATATGCGTAGTTCCTAATTCATCATCCTGTTGCATTGCATCATCTATCATATTTATATATACTGTGCTAGTACCTCATAGGACACTCGCACTATTACCATTGGCTTATGCTGCACGGGCACTATTCATGGGGACACACACGCTTTGGTAATTGCTATGCCACGAACACCTTATAACTAGATAAATTCAAATCTTATCACTTGCGCTATTAAATTTAATAAACCTACAATTGATATAATTAATTCATCAATATGGATATGTAGGATTGCTAGTCACATGCACATATCTTATTGCATCATTGTTCATGCATAGCTTTCTAGTTTTCGCATTACATTGCATATTGCTAATATCATAGACATTCACGTATCATGATTCTTTTGAGGATTTCCATATTTATGAGATTTATGGATTTGAGAAACCGCAAGGATTTGAAAACATATTACCATTTTAAAATTGTAAGTTGCGGTTCTCTCGTGATATGATGCATCTATCGTCCACCATGAGATTTCTCGGTGCCTCAACAGTATCATACACCTGATTCGAGGAGGAGGAGGAACCGTTTGTGGGTGCATGGTGGACCCGGTGCGGTACCCCGGGGCAAGATGGTCGCAGATGTTGGCGTTGAGCCTGGCAGGGGAGCACTACCGACCGGTTATTTGTGACGTGGCGGATATCCGGAAGATACCGACTTAGTCTTGAGTTTTGATGATATGGGCCAGTCCGGATTTGCCGGAGCCCTAGATCAGATATTTTTGGGCCAGTCCGGATTGCCGGAGCCTAGGGTAATTAAGATATTCATATTTAGTGTCGATGCTTGACACAGATTTATATTGATTTCCTTGATGAAACTAAAACTAAATTACAGAAGTTTAATAAGATAAAAATACATATTTTCCATGTTAATTATATTCAAATCTAGTATTGTTTATTGCATACATGTTGCATACATATTATTACATCGCATCATATTAGTATTTGTAGGTTGTGACATTATTGTGTACATGCTTACGATAGCCTTATTAGATGTTACTTATTACTCACGAGTTGGCAACTCACCCCCGTCGTTCCATAGTGTTTTGCAGATCTGACCCGTAAGCACAGTAGCGGTGGGCGCACCTTCTCTCTTGCTCCTTTTGCTTTGACTCGTAGCTTTGTTCATAGGTGGGTTGCGGGTTTTTTTTGTTGCCACCTTGTATCATTATTGTATCTAGTGTACTCCATCTACCGTATTTACCACATGTATTAGTATATTGTGACCTAGAGACGAGACAATGAGATTTGTGTATTTATATGTTGTATCTCGGAGTCGAGCTCAGTTGATCCGACATGATGCTTTATTACTTTATGCCTTTATATGCTTATTTTTGCACAGTGATGATTTATACTGCGTGTGATTTTGAGTCCGCCTTTGGCGAAGAGTTAGCTCCCGCTTGGGGATGCCTCATTTCATATTGTGCATATATTCCTGTTTTGTACCCGTTTGGGGCCAGTATTTACAAAGGAGACTCTGCCGAAATTTTTGGAAAATGATGCTTTTAAAACGCTTGATGTGACGTATTTGTTTTAAATCGCTTTCAATAAATCTTGGTTTTCCTTCACTCTACTGCTCTATTTGGTTTTGATTTCTGGGTTTTGTCTTACTTGGATTACATACGCCTCGAGACGTTTCGTAATTTAAGTGCCAGTCACGTTCCGTACTTTTCGGGTCGTGACAAAGTTGGTATCAGAGCATTTGGTTTTACCTTTATGAGTGTTGGATGACCCTCGGCAGATGGAGTAGGTAACTTAAGCAGAGTGACGTAGCGTGTGTATGTTCCACGGCATACCTACGATACGATACTCCACTTAAGAAACCTTAGGATGTACATATATTGAAATCTTTGATTCTATTTGTTTCCTTGATCATACCCTTATTGATTCCATTCCTCCTTTTGATCATGTGTCCATTTTGGGATCTGTTGATTCCTTTCATTCCATTGATATGGTTTCATCGATACATGCTTGAGGTTCCTGTTACCATGATTTGAGCACAGATTGAGCTGCTGCTAGTGATGCGGTCAGGGCGAGCTCGTCATGGACGAGGACTGGCCATCGAGTTTTCTGGTGACACGAGAACGTCTCGATTTTTGTATTGGTGTTGTGACTTCTCATTTAAGGCGAGTGTTCGGCATTGCACCGTATGATCGGGACGTTGATAGAGGCTGTCGGTTATGTGAGGACTGTTGATGTACAGTATACCTCAGAGATTTTGATGTCATCTACCGTGTGGACATATGACCCAGTTGTTGCTAAGATTGATGTGATGTTGCTTCTAGAGCTTACGAGCTGAGATCGCTGGAGCTTTCCGACAGAGATACGACAGATGATAGCTAGCCTATCCCGAATTAAGAGACAAAGGGTATTCACATATTGTCTAGGCAAAGTTAAAGGTTCGAACGAATGTCAGAAACCCATTTTTCTAAGTTTAAAGTATTCAGAGGAACATGCAAGTAATTCTGTGGACCCTCTAGAAGAATGAAACCCTAACTCGACATGATGACCATGGAACCGTTTTTGAACCTTAGGGTTTGCGGCAGTTTAGCGGTGCTATCAGTGAGGCTTGGGTTTGCCCTTCTACGGTTGGTCCATAGGTACTGTGGCGTGTGCTAGATATTATTAAAATGTTCTCAGAGTTGAGCTTTCGGGGAATCATGGGACTTTGACAAATCGAACGAAAAGTTTAACGTCGTTCGGATATCATGTGATAGGAGACCAGTACGTAGGCCAGCTTCAGATAAGGATCTCACCCAGATGCGTTGTGAGTTGATCGAGAACGGATGAGTATTGAGTATTCCTCCGATGGTATGGACGAGTTCCCGAGGACGTATTCGGCTAGAGATCTTCTACAGAGTGATGAAGATACCGAGTTCATGATTTTGAGTCCATGTGAGAGACTCCGGATTGACTGTAGCCGAGATAATTACAGTACGCAGATAGCTTGACTGTTGCGCCACGGCAGCGCCCCGGCCGTCTATCCGAGGCCAAAATGCGGAATCAAAATTTTCTTAACTTTTAAACTGGCGCTACCGCGGACAATAAACCCGGATCGTAACCATTAACCGATACTAGCAATTAAGAGAAAGGGTGAGAGATAAACCGAGTGATCCGAGTCCTCCGGTCTTCTTGTCGTCGTCCCGATCTTCCGCGGAAACTCCGGTCGTCGCATCCTTGCCGGAAGGGCACCACATCGTCTGCATCTTTTACGGGCTCCCACCTCAATACCGAGGCAACTCGGGCACGAAGCTGGTAAGTCGACGTGCCCAAGATTTGCTATAGAATGTAGTGTAGATGATGCTTGTCTCATTTGGGGTAATGAAGTGGCCATTGGATGGAGGGAAGTAATGAACAAAATGGAGATGAACTTTTGTGTATCCAAATGAGATGATAAATTTCCCACTTCACAAAATGAAAACCCCTCTTCTCAAATGTTGTGGCCGGCCATGCTTGCTAGGAAATGGTGGAGGGAAAAACAACATGTATAAGGGAGGTGAGTGTAGTAAAAGCAAGTGGTAACCACATCATAAAGCAAAACTCACATCATCAAACAAATCAATCTCTTCATATTAACCATCATGAATAAAGCAAGTGATGTAAAGAGAATAAAATGATGATGGTCATATCATAATCCCACATATGCAAAAAAAACCCTCCACAAAAGTTATTTGCAAACTTGCAAATAACCCCCCTCCATCAGAAAGTCCGGCCGGGAAAGAACAAAGGAAAACCGGCCGGAACGGAATGCAAACTGGCAACCTCAGAAAACTGGTCCCGTAGTAAATTACAGGAAAACCCCGATACTGTGCATACACACCCGCATCTGTATTCCGACCGGATACAAATGCAATGAGACAAAATCTACACTGTACTAAACTAGGATCCGGCTTAAGCCAAAGCCGGCTAGTAATATCCGTTCGATCCTGATCCGTGCAATACCGCACGTATCTGATCGAACCCTGCCATATATCCATACGGCCACTAGTACAAACCGTCCGATCCTGATCCGTGCAATACCGCACGTATCTGATCGGACCCTGCCATATCTCCATACGGCCTCTACAGCGTTTCGCCCGAAAGCTTGAGTAACTGTAAGTGTGGTGGACTCTAAAGACTCGTCAATACTATGGCTGTGGATTTAACCACTAGCACGTCAGAGGTATAAGCCAATACGTGACGGGCCACCAGCTATTGACCAAAAGGGACGTCGATGAGCGAACTCATCCTGACACCCTACTGAGCCTGTCAGTGACAATATCCGTACAGTCCAGTCCGTTCGTCTATGAGCATCGCATGTCGGGCCTGGGGGTTGGTAAAAGTCAGACCCCCAAAACCGGTACAAGTCGTGTCGGAGCGTAGCCCAGAATACCCTGAGATACTACTGGAATACCTACCAGTAAATCTCCTGCCTCGGCCGAGGGCTTTGTGTAATGGCTCTCCTAGACACAGCGCGACCTCACCCCCAATACCGGGAGAGACGAACCCCTGCAGATCCGCTCACTGCCTCCATGTGGCTCGGGACTGTACCCAACTAAAACCTGTTTGCACGACTCCTTTGAGCCGTGGTAGGGTAGTAATCAAAGCACAGTGGGAACTCACACGAGACAAATGACGATCTCAGGTCGATGAACTAACCTGTACACATGTCACCAGGGAACTGCTATCTGACATCTGGTATAAGACCAACTAGCATGTTCCCGGCGAGTCCTGTCCGGTGTACTCATAACCCAATGAGCACCTGTATACATCTTAGGTGAACCAACTGACACCAGTGGCTTGTGAGACCGTCCACCGCCCCTCGTCGGGGTCTCGACTGTATACACTAGTCTACTAATGGAGTATCGATGCCCTGTCTCGAAACTCCTACGACTAGGGACCTTTTAAGGATGTGCTTATAGACTACCAGCTCCCACGTATATGATCGCCATCATACTGCTGGTAGTCAAGCAAGAATCCTAGGGGCTCTATCAACGTGTAATAGCGACATGTCAGGTCACCTAAAGCAGTACACGATGATAAAGATAAACCAGATAGCATACTATCATCTCGAGTAAGACTGTCCTACCGGGATAGGTCCTCCCTCAATCATTGCAATCACGTGCCTGTGATCCAATAATTGACTCTGAGGGCACTATCTCCAACAATCTCCCGCTTGCACTCAAGGCTAATTATTGCGATGTCGCATACTCACAGCCCGTGTGATACCGAACACCCAACTCCTCTACTAGTCAGTCTCACAAAACCCGTTTGCGAAACTATTGCGTTCGAGGAATAGCCTCAGTGAGTGGATCCGCAGTGAAGTTTCTTTCTATGTCTCTCTATATCTCAAGTTCGCGGAGAAAGCCATCTCCCGAAATGAGCAATACCTGTCTTGGAATGTCTGGATGTCTGATGGGACCTGGTTCATAAATGAACTCCAAATCCAGACTTCTTAGACTGTATCGTCAACTGAACTTAATCAGTATCCAGCGCCATGCCTCCCTCAGTATTGCCTTGGACCACCTGTCCAAAATACCGCCTCTCGTCAGAAGGAGAAACTATAACTTTGACAGCCACTCTGCCATCCATGTCACCTTGGAAGCCTGGAATGATAACCGTCTCCTAAATGAGGCTGTCGTTATCACATCCCTAGAACATTAACTTATGTTCTAAAACTGCTTCCGACTGTTTCTCCAGGATTGGATTAATATCAACTTATTGCATCTACTGCAAGAACAACATCTGGTGTGGTACTTGACATCTCATGATTGACTCAAATGCCTAAGCAAGTGATCTGTCAATCATGCGTATCCCTCTCCCCTTTAGTCTGTAAGACACCTTTAGAGTGGGTGACTCCATCATCTGCAGGTACACTACCGTGCCAGGAGTCGTCCATTCTAAATACTCATAGAATGCTGTCAAGGTACCCAGATTGGGAAACTACCCAAATCTAGATCTAAAACCATAGATCTAGTAACCAGAATGTCTGATATAATATCCAAGTCCTGTGTGGAGAAACTACTGTGTGACAACCAAAGTATAACCGATCGTAGTATAGGAATATCACTTCCTACTCTGTGTATGTCATCCAAATACCATGACATCACACCCCACTACCTTCTCAACAGATCCATCCCCTATTCTGATGAAGTCAAACCTATGACTGTCACATCAGAAATAGATGATCTATCTCCGCTGTATCTGCTTTAGTCTATAAATAGACATAAGCCACCTGTCCACCAATGCTTCCGCTGCTCCCACTGACTACGACAACCCTCTGGCAGAGTCATATAGACGTACACTTCTAAAGCTAGTTTAGAACGACGCTATACTCATCCTCCTGCCGGGTCTCACAGTCTGGAACAACAGCAATTGTAAGTCTGGGTAAACAAGAACCTCCCTGCCACCGTCCTTGAGCATACCGAAGTACCTCTCGAGTGCCTGAGGTTACCCACCAAATCTGCGGAGTGGCCAATGGAATGTCAAACCAGATTGAATCTTTAGGTTCTTATCAAATCTTCAGTAATCGTTTGCGGTTCTGGAATCACTTCCAGTTCTACCATACTCCCACTACTGTTTTCTGAAAAAAACCATTTTTAATAAAACTGTGGCGAGTCTAGAACAATATTACTATTGATCTCCCAGATGGTAGAAAGTCAACCCTCGTCATAGCCTGGGTCAACCCACAAACAGCCATTACAGAAACGTGCCTTGAGTTGTCCAGTGTCTGGTTTTAATCATAAGCCGGACAACTCCCCGTACCTTAACATCGTTAAGATATGAACTGTTCTATATCCAATATAGAACCAGAGGCACTGATTTAATTGAACCAGATTCAAATCATGCAGCTATCTCCAGTGCATGTCAACTAAATGGAAGGAGGCCGATCAGCGTTACTCAACTTAAGAATGCTTCCAATTATGAGTAACCTGAAAGAGAAGCAATTTCTCTTTATCATTACTATCAACTGAATACCATACACAAGTATCTACATCTTCGATCACTTTGAAGAATCCCGATACTTGCTACACCTGGTTCTCTACTCTATTCAAATACCTATAACTCCTCAAAACTTAGACCCTGTGTTTCTACGAAACACATGTCTAAGAGCTAGAGAAGTTAAAAGTAAACAGAATATAGTATGAGGACCAACCCCTCTGTCCTAATGGACACTGGACAACATACAATACTCTGTATAAGTCCGCTGAGTCTAACAACTCTTTCACTGTGCGTCGTAGGTTGAAAACTGTACTTATGGTTAAGAAGAATTACACCGCTGTTTGATGCTCCTTACCTAACCATCCACTGATATAGGTAAATGTCATCGACATAATATCAAAAGGTATATCTCACTCTATGAAAATAGACGTACAGATATAACAATTTGAAATTGGTGCACAACAGCGGATATTCAAAACCAAATATTTGCCGACCGGCAAACAGCCCAGATGATCTCCTCAAATATCACCGATTACAACGAATCCCGATATAATGAGGATGATCACCCTATTCCCAATAACTTACTCCCACTCATCATCTGTAAAACCATACAGATATAAGAATCAAACCTGGTAAATACATACCCTGGAGCAAGTGTCCAATTGGGAAATCAGTTTTCTTTTAACAGTACACAGTTGAACTGAAACATTGAAATGTTTCGATGGGGTATCCTGGTATTCCTAGTAATGCCTCTACCATTATCCAGATTCACAACTATAACCGTATAATTCTTTGCCACCTCTCCAAATCCCTTTATATGTCTTTAGTCATTACCTTCTGCACACCCCTTTAGGCCAATTGGTTTTCTTCCTTCCCTACCGTTCGACACCAGCCTATGGTTTGGAAGAAGACTATCCAATAAGCATAATGGGTGTACTGTCCTAATCCTAGGAGCACTCGCAATGCGAGAGAAGGTGAAGATAAAAGACAACCGAATAAACCTTATTCCTATTTCTCCTGAACCAGAATCCATCCCCGAACTGGAACAAGTTCCTTTCGAGTTCGTATATAACCATACGATGGATTATCCAATAAACTTGGGATCTTCGTAGTGATACGGAGTGTCCTGGAGAAATACAAAGGTGATTTAGGATTGGTGAAGAAATACTCGGTTTGGTCGTGAATAGCAGTCGCACTTTACTTTGCCCTCTTACTAATCCCTTTCTTTGTCTTAACTTAATACCTTCTGTACACCATCGTTATGCTAATTGGTTTTCTTCATTCCCCACCATTCGGCACCAGCCTAAGGTTTGGAAGAAGACTATCCAATTTGCGTAATAGGTGTACTATCTCCTAAACCAAGGAGTACTCGCAATGAGAGAAGGTGAAAAGAAAAGACAACTGAATAATCCTACTCGTTTTCTCCAGAACCAGAAACCATCCTCGAAGTACTTCGAGTTCGTATATAACCATACGATGGTTTTGTCCAATGGAAGTGGACGTTCGTAGTAATACGAGGTGTCCTGGAGAAAAGGGTAAAGGTAGGAGTGGCAATGAGGTTTGCAACTCTGATAATCCAAAAGCCAGTGTTAAGAAGGTTCGGTCAACTTGGTCACCGAGTCATAGTCTTAGGGTCGGGTCAATGGTCGCTGCCAGAGAGAGAGAAAAGAAACACTCAGCGTGCACTCTAACCTAGATCAGAATGGTTATCACTTTGTCTAATCTGGAAACCTCCCACTGTACCGTCAAATTCTCCTCCAAACCTGAAAGAAGAACTAGTCGGGATCACCCGAGGAGTAAACCAACTCATCAGTGGGAATCGGGATCCAACTATCATCGCATGATAACGTGACGGAATCCACTCACGTCACCACACTCCAGAAGTATGCGCATGTCTGGCAAGTTTCAGTTCTTTTGAAACTCCCGATGTGATTTTTACCCCAAGCGGTTTATGACCTTGACTAGGTCAACAAACCATAAACCGCCAGTTAAGTTCTACCCGTCATTATTCTGGATTGCATTAAACCCACCCGTACGTGCCCTTGACTAGGTCAACAAGGCCGCACGACTGTCTTAACCAATCCCACTTATGCAACAAACAAGTACCACTTAGCTACCGAACACTACGTCTTGACTAGGTCAACAAACGCAGCACGAATACCAAATAATACCTGTAGGAAATGACGGAGGGCTACGGCTGGTTTTTGGCGAAAAACCTTTAACGTAATGAACTTGATATCGTTGAAGGAACTGCATAGTTTTTATAAAAATATAGTGACGAAAGCCTTTGCTAAAGAGGTCACTCCCGGTGAAGGGATCTCGGCTCTTTCCCCGTAGAATGAGGTGCAGGATATTCCAACTGAATACCACGATGCAAAGCAAAAGTAATCGGCTATAGTGAAGTTAATGCCCTGATGCAAACTTCTGTCCAAGGGGTCACTCCCGATGAAGGGATCTCGGCCCTTGCCTCGTCGACTGAGGAGCAGGATATTCCAAATGAATACCACGATGCAAAACAAAAGTGAACGTCCTTGCAATAACAGCTTTTTGAAAAGTGTTCCAACAACATCAGAATAGGTTTGTTTATCTTGCATTGATCCGAATCAACGCAGTCCCATCAATTGATCACACCACAAAGAACGAAAATATACTGATGTACGTATATGCCATCCGCATTCGCCACTGGGTCCCGTCATTACCCGTTAGGTTAGCTAACTAACGACAGAGCGGGGACTGGACTAGCGCGGATGTAAAACATATACAACATCTACTAATATATATATCAATATATTATATTCGCTCAAGGCGTGATAAGAATGCAACATCACAGAAATGTACAGTATCACAGAACAATACAGATATCTGGGATCTCCGGTTTCATAGAGCCGCTACTGAAACCCGACGTTCCCCTGGTCGTGTGGATAGCCTGTGCAATGAAATCCTAGACCCCTACGGGCGCGGCAAGTCACCCGCCAAAACCTGAAGCGAGGCAGCCCCCTTCAGTACCGTGAATGGACCACCCAGCACTTCTCGGAATCCGGTAACTTGGGCACCCCTCCTGGGTCAACCTGTACCCCCTACGAGTGCGGCGAATAGCCCGCCAATCGTAGAGTGAAGCCCCCTCCGTCTCAATGCCATGAGATGCGGGCCCGTTGCCCTCTAGAACCCGGCTATCCGTGCACCCCTCCGCGGGGTAATCCTAGTACAGAAATTAAAATATACATACAACGGGTACATCGACCGCAACCAGGTCGTGCCCCAAAAGAATAATACAATCAGGTAGTGACGGCAGTCCACATGTCGGACGCTCGCCCCGCAATATCAAATGTACATATAAAACAAAACTGTACTAGCATTGCATCCAGGCTATCCCCCACGACCGATCCGCAACAACACAGCATAAACACAGAACATCAACGTGAAAATCACGTTCGCAAATCCGTCTAACCGGGCTATAGCAGTTAGACAGGATTTACCGATCAATTGATATTCACGGTCGCAGATATAATGTAAACACTGTGAAATAATGTGTTTAAAATATCCAATCGACAAAAAAATTAACAAGTGGCCCCCCAAGTAATACTGTAGCACTCACAGAAATTCTGGGCCTAATTTTAATATTCCAAAACCCCTATCTTAAGCCCAAAAGCCCACTGCAAAAAATTGGTGGAATGATACACTATTCTTGCGGCGGAACCGCGGCCAAATAGGGGTTACGGCCGCGGTTCCGCGGTCCTATGGAGGGATCATTCTACCAAATTTTCACAGTGTTCTTATAATTCCATGTACATCACTTTTATACAACCTGAAAAATTTTTCGAGCCCGGAAAAAATCGACAGAAAACTGATGCATACAAAACGTGGATTTTGGAATTTTGGTCGATCGGATAAGTAAAACGCATTAGAACAAGCTAGGCAAGATTAATGGCGTGGCTCTGATACCATGTTGCGCTACGGCAGCGCCCCGGCCGTCTATCCGAGGCCAAAATGCGGAATCAAAATTTTCTTAACTTTTAAACTGGCGCTACCGCGGACAATAAACCCGGATCGTAACCATTAACCGATACTAGCAATCAAGAGAAAGGGTGAGAGATATACCGAGTGATCCGAGTCCTCCGGTCTTCTCGTCGTCGTCCCGATCTCCCGTGGAAACTCCGGTCGTCGCATCCTTGCCGGAAGGGCACCTCATTGTCTGCATCTTTTACGGGCTCCCACCTCAATACCGAGGCAACTCGGGCACGAAGCTGGCAAGTTGACGTGCCCAAGATTTTCTATAGAATGTAGTGTAGATGATGCTTGTCTCATTTGGGGTAATGAAGTTGCCATTGGATGGAGGGAAGTAATGAACAAAATGGAGATGAACTTTTGTGTATCCAAATGAGATGATAAATTTCCCACTTCACAAAATGAAAACCCCTCTTCTCAAATGTTGTGGCCAGCCATGCTTGCTAGGAAATGGTGGAGGGAAAAACAACATGTATAAGGGAGGTGAGTGTAGTAAAAGCAAGTGGTAACCACATCATAAAGCAAAGCTCACATCATCAAACAAATCAATCTCTTCATATTAACCATCATGAATAAAGCAAGTGATGTAAAGAGAATAAAATGATGATGGTCATATCATAATCCCACATATGCAAGAAACTCCCTCCACAAAAGTTATTTGCAAACTTGCAAATAACCCCCTCCATCGGAAAGTCCGGCCGGGAAAGAACAAAGGAAAACCGGCCGGAACGGAATGCAAACTGGCAACCTCATAAAACTGGTCCCGTAGTAAATTACAGGAAAATCCCGATACTGTGCATACACACCCGCATCTATATTCCGACCGGATACAAATGCAATGAGACAAAATCTACACTGTACTAAACTAGGATCCGGCTTAAGCCAAAGCCGGCTAGTAATATCCGTTCGATCCTGATCCGTGCAATACCGCACGTATCTGATCGAACCCTGCCATATATCCATACGGCCACTAGTACAAACCGTCCGATCCTAATCCGTGCAATACCGCACGTATCTGATCGGACCCTGCCATATCTCCATACGGCCTCTACAGCGTTTCGCCCGAAAGCTTGAGTAACTGTAAGTGTGGTGGACTCTAAAGACTCGTCAATACTATGGCTGTGGATTTAACCACTAGCACGTCAGAGGTATAAGCTAATACGTGACGGGCCACCATCTATTGACCAAAAGGGACGTCGATGAGCGAACTCATCCTGACACCCTACTGAGCCTGTCAGTGACAATATCCGTACAGTCTGGTCCGTTCGTCTATGAGCATCGCATGTCGGGCCTAGGGGGTTGGTAAAAGTCAGACCCCCAAAAGCGGTACAAGTTGTGTTGGAGCGTAGCCCAGAACACCCTGAGATACTACTGGAATACCTACCAGTAAATCTCCTGCCTCGGCCGAGGGCTTTGTGTAATGGCTCTCCTAGACACAGCGCACCCTCACCCCCAATACCGGGAGAGACAAACCCCTGCAGATCCGCTCACTGCCTCCATGTGGCTCGGGACTGTACCCAACTAAAACCTGTTTGCACGACTCCTTTGAGCCGTGGTAGGGTAGTAATCAAAGCACAGTGGGAACTCACACGAGACAAATGACGATCTCAGGTCGATGAACTAACCTGTACACATGTCACCAGGGAACTGCTATCTGACATCTGGTATAAGAACAACTAGCATGTTCCCGGCGAGTCCTGTCCGGTGTACTCATAACCCAATGAGCACCTGTATATATCTTAGGTGAACCAACTGACACCAGTGGCTTGTGAGACCGGCCACCGCCCCTCGTCGGGGTCTCGACTGTATACACTAGTCTACTAATGGAGTATTGATGCCCTGTCTCGAAACTCCTACGACTAGGGACCTTTTAAGGATGTGCTTATAGACTAGCAGCTCCCACGTATATGATCGCCATCATACTGCTGGTAGTCAAGCAAGAATCCTAGGGGCTCTATCAACGTGTAATAGCGACATGTCAGGTCACCTAAAGCAATACACGATGATAAAGATAAACCAGATAGCATACTATCATCTCGAGTAAGACTGTCCTACCGGGATAGGTCCTCCCTCAATCATTGCAATCACGTGCCTATGATCCAATAATTGACTCTGAGGGCACTATCTCCAACAGGTTGGTCCATAGGTACTGTGGCGTGTGCTAGATATTATTAAAATGTGCTCAGAGTTGAGCTTTCGGGGAATCATGGGACTTTGACAAATCGAACGAAAAGTTTAACGTCGTCCGGATATCCTGTGATAGGAGACCAGTACGTAGGCCAGCTTCAGATAAGGATCTCACCCAGATGCGTTGTGAGTTGATCGAGAACGGATGAGTATTGAGTATTCCTCCGATGGTATGGACGAGTTCCCGAGGACGTGTTCGGCTAGAGATCTTCTACAGAGTGATGAAGATACCGAGTTCATGATTTTGAGTCCATGTGAGAGACTCCGGATTAACTGTAGCCGAGATAATTACAGTACGCAGATAGCTTGACTTGGCGTCGAAGCAGACGATAATAAAGATGAGTGGAACAAGAGGTTCGTGCGAGATGTCAAACGAGCTGTTGCTACTCCCCGTTGAGATTAGAGATCTGATATGTATACAGAGGCGTGATATACGACCAGTTCCCGAGGAAAAGCTGTGTTGAGAACGCAGATGTCCAGAAAGCGAGAAGAAGATCAGGCAAGAGTACCAGCCGTCGTATAGTTCGGCATAGGCAAGATCGGAAGAGACCCTGAGCAGGTTCCTTCCAGGACACTGCTGCATTAAGATTTGCACTGATGACCGGACGTGTGAAGAGTATTCAGAGGACCAGAGGCCGACGCCAGTGACATGCTGCTTTACGAATGATCATACTAATTAGCCAAGAGACGATCAGAGAAGTGCCAGAGCAGAATCGTTTCCGTTAGCATACCTGACTGAACCGAAGAGCCGATGGATTGCGAGATTGGTAATCCATAGAGAAATGAGGACCCAGAGATAGAGGACGCCAGACCGTGGACAGGAGGCAAGCGGATGTTCTTGCTCTGCCATTTTTTTGGGCGCACCAATATTTTTCTTTTCGACATTGTAGAAGGTGTATCTCAATGTCATTTGCTGCGATTTGCGTTGTGATCCGAGTATCACGCATGCTTATGATTTCCTGGATTTCATACAGTTGATTTGATATTTGTGCGTGTGGTACGCACTCGATTTGATCTTGCACTCGGTATAGCTTATATGTGCTTGCAGTGCATTGATACTTGTTTTGTGCACGCAGTTGCACACATTTATGATTTTTACACCTTAGTACACTCGGTGTTGCTTTTTATGCACTTGAGTTATTGATTGGTATTTTGTGCATTTGATGCACCAGATTTGTATTTTTGTGCATTTGTTACACCAGACTTATATTTTTTGTACATACTATTGCACTATATGCTTTTTACGGACCTGACGTGTTTGATTTGGATTTTCGCGCGTGATATGAGATGTGATTTTGTGCACACTGGATGCACTCAATTAAGATTTTCGTGCACAATAGCTGCACCAGATATTGTTGTCGTGCACACCCGTTGCACTGGACAGATGCTTTCGTGCACACCCGTTTCAGTTAGTTTTGCGTTGTGCATATTATGGCACCTGTGTTGGGATTTGATTTCCATGCGCACCAGACGCACGTGATTGTTGGATACGCCTTTTGAGGCTGATTTTCTTTTGAGCACCTTGTTTTCATGATTGGGTACTATATTGTGTAGTAGCCAAACAAGACTGATCTGAGGACAGTACCTGATTATTTTGCATGCACTAAAAAGTTAACAAGAGGTTTTCCAAAAAAAGGAGCTATAGTCTCACTATTTCCTACGTGTCCGCGAGCGGCACGAACTTTTATAAGGAAAAACTTTCGGGATATTTTTAAAAAAACGGCGGAATGTATAATTTGAGCAAAAACATATACAGGTATATTTACTACTTTACAATGAGAGTCCGCCCCTTGTGCCGTAAGTTACGCATCACACGGCAATTCAGAAAGATTTTTGCATGTGTTTTATTCGGTTTTAAGATTTTTCCAAAGATGCGTTATATATATATGTATTATGGTATTTTACTATGCATAATGGATTTCAGTAGGGGATTTCGAAATCTGTATCTCCATTGTAACTCCGATGATATGCGTGCAAATCCGATAATTTGCGAAATGCTTGACGGAGTTCGATTTTGAGTTTGTATTCATTTTCAGTCGCACGCGATGCGCTGTGACTTTCAATATCTTCCTTGATTTCAGAATTCTTGATTTTTGACCAGGGTGTGCTATGTTAAGGACTCGTTTGTGTATACCTGATATCGATGGGCAGAGACGCGAGATCCTAGAGCGGGCACATCAGTCAACTTTTAGTGTTCACCCAAGTTCCACCAAGATGTAACGTGACTTGAGATATAGTTACGGGTGGGCAGGGATGAAGAGTGATGTTTCAGATTTCATTTTCAGGTGCCTGACTTGTCGGCGAGCTAAAGCTGGGCATTTGAGACCGGCAAGAGAGTTACAACCTTTTACCGTTCCGGAGTAGGAATGTGAGCAGATCTCCATGAATTTCGTTGTGGGTCTACCCAGGTCTAGTCAAGGGTATGACTCCATTTGGGTGATTATTGTCCGGTTATGCTCAATATGCTCAGTTTTCTCTTTTGTACGTCGATAAGTTTGTGCGTTGCACGGAGTTTCCTTCATACGTTGTATCCAATAGAGGCACCCAGTTCACTAGTCGTCGTTGGCAGAAGCTTCAGAAGGCCTTGGGTACCTGGTTGAGTTTTAGCTCCGCTTTCCATCCTTAGGTTGATGGCCAGACAGAGCGGACTATGCAGACTCTGGAGGATATGCTTCGAGCGCGCGTACTTAAGTTTGCTAGCAGTTGGGATCGTCACTTGCCATTGATAGAGTTCTCCTATGATAACTGTTATCAGGAAACATTTCAGATGGCAACTTTTAGGCTTTGTATGGTAGATTGTGTCGATCTCCAGTCTGTTTTACTGACTCCGCGAGAGCAGGATTTTTGGACCCCAGCTAGTCATGAGACTACGGAGAAGATCCGGTTGATTCAGGTCAGGATGAGAGCAGCCCAGTGCGGACAAAAGTCCTATGCTGACCGTCGTTGTCGCAGACTTGAGTTCGCAGTGGGAGATCATGTATTCCTACGGATTTTTCCGATGAAATGGTGTGTTGAGTTTTGGGAAACATAGTCACAGAATTTGTAGGTCCTCTTGAGATCCTTGAGCGAGTAGGTACCGTTTCCTATCGTTTGGCTCTTCCGCCCAGATTTCCGGATTTTCACCCCGTATTCCTTGTGTCGATACTTCGCAAATACCTTCATGGCCCTTCTCACATGATTCAGCATCAGACCATTCTACCAGGACGCGATCTTTCGTTTACCCAACAGCCGATAGTTATATTGGATCGGCAGGTGGAGAAACTTCGGTCAAAGGTCTTGCTATCTGTGAAGGCTCTTTGGCGTAGCCTGTCTAGTGAGGAGATCACTTGGGAGGCTGCTAGCGAGATGTAGAAGAAATTCCCTCATCTTTTTGAAGGTACGCTTAGTAATAATTTTAAATTCGGGGACCGAATTTCTTTAAGGGGAAAGATTGTAACACCTTGAAATTTGTTTAGATTAATTTCGTGTTAATTAGAGATAATGCGTGTTTTTCATAAAATCTCGTTATTTAATTATTTTCCACATAAACTGGAATAAATCTATTTTAAATTGTGAAAATATGTAATTATATATATAATTGTGTTTTATTAATTAACATTTAATTTATTGTTTACACATTAATCAAATTTTCTTAACTTTTATTTTCCTAAGCCAAATTTTAGTGTAGCATGCACAACCCTAATCACCTAGGTTAAGTTATAACTTGTCTTCATTTTCTTTTCCTCTTGCATGGTTCTAATTATTCTCACAAAACAAAAGAAATCAAATAAAGAAAATAAGATAAAAGAAATGATAAAGAGGCATGGGAGGTATTAAATGAGGTATGGGGCTTGACTTTTGGTGTTTTCTCCTTTCTCTCACTCTCCCTCTCTCATTCTTGCAGAGCCTCAGCTCCTGCAGCCCCTTCCCCTCATTCTCCTTCTTCTCATCATTATCTAGTGTCACGACCCGAAAGAGCACGTGACTGGCCCTTGAACCATATGAAGTCTAGAGGACCCCATCTGATCCAAGTAAGCCAAAAGCCCAGAAATCTAAAACCATTTTTAAGAATAAGTAAAGAAACTGGTTTAAAGAAGTGAAGAAATGCATGTTTGAAATCAAGGTTTTTAAATAACTAAGCCGAGTATGCATTTTAAAACAGTAAAGTATTTTCTAAACATTTCGGCAGAGTTTCTTTTGTAAAACTGGCCCCGAATGGGGTACAACAAGGATAACAATATATATGCAATGATAAAGGCATCCCCAAGCGGGAGCTAGCTCTTCGTCAATCGACGGTCACAACCACACAACGATATAATATACAACGCCAAGTGGCGAGGATCAAATCCAAAAGAAAACTCAAAAGCAACAAGAAAACCATAATACTACTAAGCGCGACTCTAAGGTCGAATAATACATCACTAAGGTCTAGGTCTGAAACAATATACAAGTTTTGGTTGATGGAAATTCTAGATACAATGAATAAAATAAATACAACGGTGGTTCTTGATGCGAAAGAATCCACCTACCAAAAGCAAATCACCCGCAAGAAAGTAGTGTGCCAGAAATGCCGCAATGAAACCTGTTCGGCAGAACCTGCAAGGACTGTGGCACAACGGGGGTGAGTTGCCAACTCGTGAATAGAAATATCTACAAGCAGAAACCGAATGCAAGACATAAACCTAGGTCAACAATCAGTAATATAACCCCAAGAGTACATCTAAAGTAAGATAAGGTGGCAAGGTAACATCTAAATATATCTGTAGTGCCAGGTACTCAGGTAATAGCATGTCGTCAGTATAAGGTATGTCTGCATGAAGTAAATATGATGAAGTATCAAAAGGATATCAATACACATATATTAGCGTCCCATACCACTAATATTGGTGTAAGGGTATATATAACAGCGCCTCATACCCTGTTATATATACAAATAAAGTATGATCCGTGTAAATCCAGTCTGTATATGATCCATGTCTGTATATATGTGGAACCCGTCCACCCGTCACCCAATGACAATAAGCATCATGTATGCAATATGAGGATATAAACAAAATCATGGAAAAACATCATGAAACCCGTGCCAAGCATCGACACGTAAATCCTCGTCCATATGGGGCTCCGTCTGCGGTATCGGCCCTCGGCCCCCGGCAGTACGGGTCAACCCATGTCCATCTCTGGGCTCCGTCTGTGGTATCGGCCCTCGGCCCCGGCAGTATGGGTCAGCCCATATCCATCTCTCAACTCCGGTCGGTATCCTCCAGATATCCGCCGAGCTCAAATACAATCACCGGTAGGTAGTAGTCCCTCTGCCGGGCTCACCGTCTACTACACAGCAAAACCGTTCTCGCCCCGGGGTACCATACCGGGTCCACCATGTACACGTAATCGGCCTCAACCGCCTCCTCGATTCGGGTTTTCATATATCACTCTAGCACCGAGAAAACACATGGTGGACGCACCGAAATATCATATCAAGGGAACCGGGTTTTTAAATGATTACATATTTGAAATAGCCACGGTTCCCAAATCCAGAAATCACATATAATCCAAACCAAAATGTAAGTCAATGATCCGGTATGATATGTGCGTCAAATATAAATATCATGTCAAGTCACATATAGATGAGCTACAACATGATGATCAGATGTGATATAAGCATCAAGTATGAGTACCAAGTCATGTCACATATAAATGAGCTACAATGTTATGATGCGATGTGACATATGTATCAGGTATGAATATCAAGTCAGGTCACATATAAATAGTAATGTGCATATGTCGAGGGAAACCGCTCCTTTAGACTAAATCAGTTTTTAAAGAATATCATGCGGCCCTCAAATCTCTAATCAAGTCAAAATCATATATGTTTGTGTACAGGTCTATGTGTACAATATGCCATGCGGAAATCATATCATGAATGCAGCAGTACTACAGTGTAGTGGCATGGCAATTATCGATGATGAAGTGTGTGAGCCGGCAATTAGTGTACGTGGAACATACGCATCATCGATAATGGTGCTGGTGTCCTAACAGCATGATGGTAATATAACAATAAGCACAAGTAATGCGCTACAAATAGTATGAACAGGTGCAATCGAATAATCAACGCAATAGTAAAGAATCTAACTCAAAAGCTATATCATGCAGCCTTGCCTTTTGAAATAAGACGAATCGGGTTTTTTGGTAAAACAAGGGCTACGGTGTTTAGAAAATAGACGCTACACATTTGAAAATATCCGTAGAATCCCCTTTTCCTATCTTGCAATATTCCCGATTCGTTAGTTTTGAAATAGGTATGACTCGGGTCTGGTCTAACATCTACTATGCAACTACTGATCTAAGTATCAAGCCAATCGAGAGGGGTATGGAAACCACCTAAATCTGAGTCGACGAATATATAGATATATAGTCGGTGATCCCGCCTCAATAGTATCACGTACGATACAGTATATCATATGACATCCTCAAGTCATGAGCGCGGATCTATCATCAATATAGGCTCGTACGGTAAATCGTCGTACGGCATCCCAATAGCTGGGTACGGGTCAATATCACACTATCACATCACATATCAGGTATCACAATCATCGTATCACATAAGCTGGGGTACAGATCTAAGTCTAGTACAACTGATACCATCTATAAAAAATGAATGCGGGGGTAAACACACATTCCAAGCCCGCAAGAATCACATGTCATATCCCAAATAGGAATCCTATCAAATCACCGATCTTGCGGCACAAGGCCCAATATCATCGACTCATCACCAATGTCGTCCAATATCATCAACAACGTGCAAGTATAAGGAACATACAAGTGTAGGCGTGTAGGTGCAATCCTATCCTAGGGCTCGCAACTAGGAACTACACTAGTTACTTCTACGCCTAACTAACCATAGCACACTATAACTATCATACATATATTCTACATAATATACTAACTACGGACTGCGGGGGTGCTATACGCCATCCACCCGACTTCCCCCTGTAGATATAATCTACTCACCTGCATCATCTTTTGCGGACGTCACCACGTATTTGCTTGTCGTCCCGAAGTCTTCATGGGTACCTACACATCAAAATATCGTATATGCGCATTAAAATCACATCCAAGCTAAAACGGCGCATGAAATCCAAAACGATACTTTAAGGGGCCTATAGGTGAGAACCTATGGCACGCCTTCAAAACCAACAATAAATCCTCTATATCGTCGTATAAACGCCAAATAATCGAGGTAAAACGCAAGACACCAATTCAGACTTAAAAATACGGAATACGGAAATACGAATCCAAAACAGCAACTTAGGAAATATGTCCCAGATTTCACCCTAGGTCACTTTATACAAATCTATATATACCAGGGGCCTAACATGAACATGTAGGAGCTACAGCACAAAAATGAGACAAAATGGTAGGACCCGGGCCGCAATTGGCGGCCAATTGGGAGAAATTGGCGGCCGGGAAGAAGAAGTGGGAGCTGGGTTCTTGGGGTTAGCTTCCTGGGTGCCTGCATATCTCACTGTCCACTCAATTTTATTTTCAGGTGTCTCGTATGATAGCAGATTCCATATACACTACACAGATTTTATAATTTCCCCGATATCGGTTTCTAAAATCCGTATTCTGGTTTAAGCTTCAGGTTTTGGGTTCCAATTCATACACTAGGGTGATGATATAACCCCTACTGACCTCAATTTCACAATACAACACCAAATTCCTCAAACCCTAACTTGGTTATCCTCAAGTCCATAATATCACGCAATATCGATTCAATCTTAACATGGGGGTAAAGGAAATGCTAGAATTAAGCTAATGGTTCAGAAAATACCTCATTTAGCAACTCAAGAATTTTCTTGAGTTGCCCCTAGTGGCCAAAATCCATGCTTTCTAGGTCCATCTTGTAGGTCTCGGGCTTTTGCACATTTTTAATGAAATGAGTGTGAGGTTTTGAGTATGTTTTTGAGATGAAATGTGAGGATTTAGTGGAGGGGAGAAAGGGAGCAGTAGCAGCAGCAGCAGCTCAAGTATGAGGGAGGGAAGATGAAGGAAAATGGCTAAGGGTTATTGGTCAAATGCAACCCATACCCCTCTCTCACCAACCCCATTCTTTATTCCTTTTCTTTTTCTTTTTCTTTTTCCCCTTTTCTTTTAATTCCAAAACCCTTCTCACAAGAATAGTGATCCCAAAATAACATGGTAGAAAATGTAACACAAGTCCAAAAAAAGATATGTGCACAATTTTGCACAAAAAGCCAAAAATTCCGATTAACGATTTTTAATTGCGATTAGCACTAAACTAGTGTCAAACTAATCACAAAAACTTAAAAATGTCATAATTATCTAATTTACCCTATTTTTGAATTTTCCATAATTTTTCTCAAATTTTTCCTATTTATTTGCATTTAATTATAGATTTAATATCAAAATAATCAATAAAATAATATTAAATTATAAAAATTCCCAAAATTAATATTTTATATTTTTGAAAACGTTACATCTAGCCTCAAATCTCCATTTAAAAATCCATCATTTATCATACCAACCTCACTTTTAACACTCCAAAATCACTAATTTGTTGGTTCTTGAGCCTAATCTGAGCTCTAGGAGGCAAGGACAGCAAGTTTGTGCCACAACATGACCATTTTGAGGTATAAAGCTTACCTTACTAGCCTTTTTACTAAACTTGTAGTTTATTTAGATTTAATTAGTGTTTATGTGGGTCTTTGTTCTAATTATGTGGTTTAAGTGGAGATTAGGTTAAGTTAAGGTTATTATGGCTTGATTAACTTAATTAAGTGTTGTTAGTGTTGCTTAATCCAAGTCGTTGCACCAGTTTACACTAAAACACCTTATTGTATCAAATTTGTGTTTTAAATACGGTTTTAAATCAAGTGTTAGGATACGGGGTATCTGCTATTACCGTAGGGTTTTTTAAAACAAGCAAACATATACATTAGACTATACATGGTGTTAGGAGTGTAGTGTAAAAACCTGGACCCTTTTCACCAGATTTGACCCGATATCACCCCCTTCGTGCTCGGCCCAATTTTGGAAAATACGTTGAAACTTTGCAGGTAGTTGTCTGTAGGTATTATAAGAGGTTTGGTCTTGTTTGTTTTTCTTATTTTTGCTCCAGGTAAAATCTGGGACCATTTACCTATAATTAGTGTAGTGGGAATTGCGCGACACGTATGTTCTGAGTTGGGTTTGGTGTTTCTGTGTATCACGGCATGTCGGGGTGGTTTCAGACGTTGCACACACGTATCGGCTTTTCGTTTGCACACGCGTTTAGCTTGCGACACTAATTTCTCGTATGGTCTTGATATTGCGATTTTGCAGGATTTTACCCTCACGTGTGTTGCTTTGTGTATATTCTAGGATCGGTCCCGGAGACATCGGACGCGGTGTGGAAAGGAAAGGCGGTGATCGGATCAGACTAGCGGAGGCGTTCCGGTGAGTAGATGTACACATCTACGGGGGAAATCGTTTGGATGGCGCATGACGCCCGATAGTTAGAATGTAGTTTAATACTATAATTATATGCGTAGTTCCTAATTCGTCATCCTGTTGCATTGCATCATCTGTCATATGTATATATACTGTGCTAGTACCTCATAGGACACTCGCACTATTACCATTGGCTTATGCTGCACGGGCACTATTCATGGGGACACACACGCCTTGGTAATTGCTATGCCACGAACACCTTATAACTAGATAAATTCGAATCTTATCACTTGCTCTATTAAATTTAATAAACCTGCAATTGATATAATTAATTCATCAATATGGATATGTATGATTGCTAGTCACATGCACATATCTTATTGCATCATTGTTCATGCATAGCTTTCTAGTTTCCGCATTGCATTGCATACTGGTAATATCATAGACATTCACGTATCATGATTCTTTTGAGGATTTCCGTATTTATGAGATTTATAGATTTGAGAAACCACATGGATTTGAAAACATATTACCATTTTAAAAATGTAAGTTGCGGTTCTCTCGTGATATGATGCATCTATCGTCCACCATGAGATTTCTCGGTGCCTGAGCAGTATCATACACCCGATTCGAGGAGGAGGAGGAACCGTTTGTGGGTGCATGGTGGACCCGGTGCGGTACCCCGGGGCAAGATAGTCGCAGATGATGGCGTTGAGCCTGGCAGGGGAGCACTACCGACCGGTTATTTATGACGCGGCGGATATCCGGAGGATACCGACGTAGTCTTGAGTTTTGATGATATGGGCCTGTCCGGATTTGCCGGAGCCCTAGATCAGATATTTTTGGGCCAGTCCGGATTGCCGGAGTCCAGGGTAATTGAGATATTTATATTCAGTGTCGATGCTTGACACAGATTTATATTGATTTCCTTGATGAAACTAAAGCTAAATTACAGAAGTTTAATAAGATAAGAATACAGATTTTCCATGTTAATTATATTCAAATCCAGTATTGTTTATTGCATACATGTTGGATACATATTATTACATCGCATCATATTAGTATTTGTAGGTTGTGACACCATTGTATACATGCTTACGATAGCCTTATTAGATATTACTTATTACTAACGAGTTGGAAACTCACCCCCGTCGGCCACAGTGTTTTGCAGATCTGACCCGTCAGGACAGTAGCGGCTGGCGCACCTTCTCTCTTGCTCCTTTTTCTTTGACTCGCAGCTTTGTTCGTAGGTGGGTTTCGGGTTTTTTGTTGCCACCTTGTATCATTATTGTATCTAGTGTACTCCATCTACCGTATTTACCACATGTATTAGTATATTGTGACCTAGAGACGAGACAGTAAGATTTGTGTATTTATATGTTGTATCTCGGGGTCGAGCTCACTTGAGCCGACGTGATGCTTTATTACTTTATGCCTTTATGTGTTTATTTTTGTACAGTGATGATTTATACTGTGTGTGATTTTGAGTCCGCCTTTGGCGAAAAGCTAGCTCCCGCTTGGGGATGTCTCATTTCATGTTATGCATATATTCCTGTTTTGTACCCGTTTGGGGCCAGTATTTACAAAGGAGACTCTGCCGAAATTTTCGGAAAATGATGTTGCTTTTAAAATGCTTGATGTGACGTATTTGTTTTAAATCGCTTTCAATAAATCTTGATTTTCCTTCACTCTACTGTACTATTTGGTTTTGATTTCTGGGTTTTGGCTTACTTGGATTACGTACGCCTCGAGACGTTTCATAATTTAAGTGTCAGTCACGTTCCGTACTTTTCGGGTCGTGACAGTTGCTGAGATCTACTGGTAAGTGTTATCAGTAGTTTCTTGAACCGTTATGGACCTTGCATCGGCATGACTTATCAGGCTATTGGGGTCTGACGTTATACCACCCCCAGGCTGTGATATGCGACATATCTGACGAAGAGACCATACTGTACGGTAGTGTTACTGATTGGATTCACAGGAGAATGAGCAGGCTTGCTTGTTGATCTTCTGATCGCTCAATACCCGGGTGGCCGTTATGTTTAGCAGACCGCTTGCGGCTTGTGGATGTTTGATATGATCATCACCTACTGACGGTGAAAGTCACGTTCGCAAATCCGTCTAACCGGGCTATAGCAGTTAGACCGGATTTACCGATCGAGTGACATTCACGGTCGCAGATATAATGTAAATACTGTGAAAAATGTGTTTTAAAATATTCCGATCGATCAAAAAATTAACAAGTGGGCCCCAAAGAAAACTGTAGCACTCACAGAAATAATTGGCCCAATTTTAATATTCCAGAAACCACATTTTCAACTCAGGAACATACTGGAAAAATTTGGGGGAATGAACAGTTAAAACCGCCGCGGAAGCGCGGCCCAAGCAGGGGTTTGGCCGCCCTTCCGCGGCGGAATAGTGAGATCATGGTACCAATTTTTTACAGTACGCTTCTTTTTCCCTGCACATCACTCTGAGACAACCAGAAAAATTTTTGGACTAAAAAAAAATTCGACAGAAACTGATGTGGTTGAAATACGTGTTTTCGGGATTTTGTTCGATCGGAAACGATAAACACATTACACAAAGCTAGACTATGTTAATGGCGAGGCTCTGATACCACTGTAAGTGCACGGCGGCGCCCCGGCCGTCAACCCGACGGCCAAACGCGGAAACGGTGGTAAACTTAAATTTTTGCGGACTTTGCAAACCGGCACCACCGCGCACTAAACCCCGGATCGTGCCATTAAACTAGTCTAAGCTAAGTAACAAGATAGGTTAGAGATATACCGACGATCCAAGTCCTCCGGTCTTCATCTCCAGTCCGATCTCCTCGCGGGATCTCCGTCCGTCTCCTCCTCGTCGGAAAGGGCACCACGAAGCCGGGTACTTTTACGGGCTCCCACCTCAATACCGAGGTAACTCGCGCATGAAGCCGGCTACTCGACATGCTCAAGATATGCTGTAGGGAGTGTAATGTAGAATGTATGTCTCACTTTGGGGTTGGTTGCCATTTGAAGGTGATGGAGGAAACAAGATAAGAAAAATAGTGCTTGCATTTTTCTTGTAAGAAATTGAGATGATGAATGAATCTCTTTCAAGAATGAAAACCTCTCATCTTCTTTTCTTTCTCTCTTTCTTTTCTCAACCACAAAAAAAACTTATCATACATCAAGTGAGAATAAGATGGTGGAGGAATGAATATGATAGCAAAACAAGAAGGGAGGTGATGGTAGGAGAAAGTAAGTGGTGACCACAACATTAAACATAATCATCACAAAACACAAAATCAATCCTAATCCTTTCTTATCTCATTAAAGCAATGGAAAAGACTAAGAAAGAATCAAATGATGGTGGAAAAAGAAAAGATGCTTTCATAATTAATCCTTATGCAAATAAATCCTCCACAAAGTGTAATTTGCAAAACTGCAAATTACCCCCTCCATCGGATAAGTCCGGCCGGGAAAGAACAAAGAAAAACCGGCCGGAACGGAAAGCAAAATGGCAACTCTAGAAAACTGGTCCCGTAATAAATTACAGGAAAACCCCACACTGTGCATACACACCCGCATTTGTATTCCGTCCGGATACAAATGCAATGAGACAATATCTACACTGTACTATACTAGGATCGGCTTAAACCAAAGCCGGCTAGTAAAATCCGTTCGATCCTGATCCGTGCAATACCGCACGTATCTGATCGAACGCTGCCATATAACAATACGGCCACTAGTACAAACCGTCCGATCCTGATCCGTGCAATACCGCACGTATCTGATCGGACCCTGCCATATCTCCATACGGCCTCTACAGCGTTTCGCCCGAAAGCTTGAGTAACTGAAAGTGTGGTGGACTCTAAAGACTCGTCAATACTATGGCTGTGGATTTAACCACTAGCACGTCAGAGGTATAAGCCAATACGCGACGGGCCACCAGCTATTGACCAAAAGGGACGTCGATGAGGAAGCTCACCCCGACACCCAACTGAGCCTGTCAGTGACAATATCCGTACAGTCCGGTCCGTTCGTCTATGAGTATCGCATGGCGGGCCTAGGGGGTTGGTAAAAGTTAGACCCCCAAAAGCGGTACAAGTCATGTCGGAGTGTAGCCCAGAACACCCTGAGATACTACTGGAATACCTACCAGTAAATCTCCTGCCTTGGCCAAGGTCTTTGTGTAATGGCTCTCCTAGACACAGCGTGACCTCACCCCCAATACCGGGAGAGACGAAACCCCCGAAGATCCGCTCACTGCCTCCATGTGGCTCGGGACTGTACCCAACTAAAACCTGTTTGCACGACTCCTTTGAGCCGTGGTAGGGTAGTAATCAAAGTACAGTGGGAACTCACACGAGACAAATGACGATCCCCAGATCGATGAACTAACCTGTACACATGTCACCTGGGAACTGCTATCTGACGTCAGGTATAAGACCAACTAGCATATTCCCGGCGAGTCCTGTCCGGTGTACTCATAACCCAATGAGCACCTGTATACATCTTAGGTGATCCAACTGACACCAATGGCTTGTGAGACCGGCCACCGCCCCTCGTCGGGGTCTCGACTGTATACACTAGTCTACTAATGGAGTATCGATGCCCAGTCTCGAAACTCCCACGACTAGGGACCTTTTAAGGATGTGCTTATAGACTACCAGCTCCCACTTATATGATCGCCCTCATACTGCTGGTGGTCAAGCAAGAATCCTAGGGGCTCTATCAACGTGTAATAGCGACGTGTCAGGTCACCTAAAGCAGTACACGATGATAAAGGTAAACCAGATAGCATACTATCATCTCGAGTAAGACTGTCCTACTGGGACAGGTCCTCCCTCAATCATTGCAATCACGTGCCTGTGATCCAATAATTGACTCTGAGGGCACTATCTCCAACAATCTCCCACTTGCACTCAAGGCTAATTATTGCGATGTCGCATACTCACAGCCCGTGTGATACCGAACACCCAACTCCTCTACTAGTCATTCTCACAAATCCTGTTTGTGAAACTATTGCGGTCGAGGAATAGCCTCAGTGAGTGGATCCGCCTAGAAGTTTCTTTCTATGTCTCTCTATATCTCAAGTTCGCGGAGAAAGCCATCTCCCGAAATGAGCAATACCTGTCTTAGAGTGTCTGGATGTCTGATGGGACTTAGCTCATAAATGAACTCCAAATCCAAACTTCTTAGACTGTATCGTCAACTGAACTTAATCAGTATCCTGCGCCATGCCACCCTCAGTATTGCCTTGGACCACCTGTCCAAAATACTGCCCCTCGTCAGAAGGAAAACTATAACTCTGACAACCTCCTTGTCGTCCAGGTCACCTTGGAAGCCTGGAATGATAACTGTTTCCCGAATGGGGCTTTCGTTATCATATCCCTAGAACAGCCACTTATGTTCTAAAACTGCTTCCGACTGTTTTTCCAGGATTGGATCAATATCAACTTATTGCATCTAGTGCAAGAACAACATCTGGTGTGGTACTTGACATCTCATGATTGACTCAATTGCCTAAGCAAGTGATCTGCCAATCATGCACACCCCTCTCTACTTTAGTCTAAAAGACACCTTTAGAGAGGGCGACTCCATTACCTGCAGGTGCAATACCGTGCCAGGAGTCGTCCATTCTAAATACTCTTAGAATGCTGTCTAAGTACCCAGATTAGGAAACCACCCAAATCTAGATCTAAAACCATAGATCTAGTAACCAGTATGTCTGATATAATGTCCAAATCCTTTGTGGAGAAACCACTGTGTGACGACCAAAGTATAACCGATCGTAGTAAAGGAATATCACTTCCTACTACCTTCTCAACAGATCCATCCCCTATTCTGATGACGTCAAACCTATAACTGTCACATCAGAAATGGATGATCTATCTCCGCTACATCTGCTTTAGTCTATTAATAGACATAAGCCTGATGTCCACCAATGCTTCCGCTGCTCCCACTGACTACGACAACCCTCTGGCAGAGTCATACAGACGTGCACTTCTAAAGCTAGTTTAGAACGACGCTATACTCATCCTCCTGCCGGGTCTTGCAGCCTGGAACAACAACAATGGCAAGTGTGGGTATACAAGAACTTCCCTGTCACCGTCCTTGAGGCTACCGAAGTACCTCTCAGGTGCCTGAAGTTACCCACCTTATCTGCGGAGTGGCCAATTGGAATGTCAAATCAGATTGAATCTTCAGGTTCCTTATCAAATCTTCAGTAATCGTTTGCGGTTCTGGAATCACTTCCAGTTCTACCATACTCCCACTACTGTTTTCGAAAAAATCCATTTTTGTTAAAACTGTGGCGAGTCAAGATGGTAGAAAATCAACCCGCGTCATAGCCTGGGTCAACCCACAAACAGCCATTACAGAAACGTGCCTAGAGTTATCCAGAGTCTGGTTTTAATCATAAGCCGGACAACTCCCCGTACCTTAACAACGTTAAGATACAAACTGTACTATATCCAATATAGAACCAGAGGCACTGATTTAATTGAACTAGATTCAAATCATGCAGCTATCTCCAGTGCATGTCAACTAAATGGAAGGAGGCCGATCAGCGTTACTCAACTTAGGAATGCTTCCAATTATGAGTAACCCGAAAGAGAAGCAAGTTCTCTTAACCATTACTATCAACTGAATACCATGTACAAGTATCTACATCTTCGATCACTTTGAAGAATCCCGATACTTTCAACACTTGGTTCTCTACTTTATTCTTCTACCTATAACTCCTCAAAACTTAGACCCTGTGTTTCTACGAAACACATGTCTAAGAACTAGAGAAGTCAAAAGTAAACAGAATATAGTACGAGGACCAACCCCTCTGTCCTGATGGACCCTGGACAATATACAATACTCTGTATAAGTCCGCTGAGTCTAACAACTCTTTCACTGTGTGTTGTAGGTTGAAAACTGTACTTATGGTTAAGAAGAATTACACCGCTGTTTAATGCTCCTTACCTAACCATCCACTGATATAGGTAAATGTCATCGACATAATATCAAAAGGTATATCTCACTCTATGAAAATAGACGTACAGATATATCAATTTGAAATTGGTGCACAACAACGGATATTCAAAACCAAATATTTGCCGACCGGCAAACAACCCAGATGATCTCCTCAAATATCACTGATTACAACGAATCCCGATATAATGAGGATGATCACCCAATTCCCAATAACTTACTCCCACTCATCATCTATAAAACCATACAGATGTGAGAATCAAACCTGGTAAATACATACCCTGGAGTAAGTATCTAATCGGGAAATCAGTTTTCTTTTAACAGTACACAGTGAAACTGAAACATTGAAATGTTTCGTTGGGGTATCCTGGTATTCCTAGTAATGCCTCATCCATTATCCAGATTCACAACTATAACCGTATAATTCTTTGCCACCTCTCCAAATCCCTTCATATGTCTTTAGTCTTTACCTTCTGTACACCCCTTTAGGCCAAATGGTTTTCTTCCTTCCCTACCGTTCGGCACCAGCCTATGGTTTGGAAGAAGACTATCCAAAAAGCATAAAGGGTGTACTGTCCTAATCCTAGGAGCACTCGCATCGCGAGAGAATGTGAAGATAAAAGACACCTGAATGTACTTTATTCCTATTTCTCCTGAACCAGGATCCATCCCCGAACTGGAACGAGTTCCTTTCGAGTTCGTATATAACCATACGATGGATTATCCAATAAAATGGGATCTTCGTAATGATACGGAGTGTCCTGGAGAAATACAAAGGTGATTTAGGATTGGCGAAGGAATACATGGTTTGGTCGTGAATATCTGTTGCAATTTACTTTGCCCTCTTACTAATCCCTTGCTTTGTCTTAACTTAATACCTTCTGTACACCGTTTAGGCTAATTGGCTTTCTTCCTTCCCTACCGGTCGGCACCAGCCTATGGTTTGGAAGAAGACTATCCAATTTGCGTAATAGGTGTACTACTCCTAAACCAAGGAGTACTCGCAACCTGAGAGAGGGTGAAAAGAAAAGACAACTGAATAGTCCTATCCGTTTTCTCCAGAATCGAAAACCATCCTCGAATAAATTCCTTCGAGTTCGTATATAACCATACGATGGTTTTGTCCAATGGAAGTGGACGTTCGTAGCAATACGGGGGTGTCCTGGAGAAAAGGGTAAAAGTAGGAGTGGCAATGAGGTCTGCAACTCTGACAATCCAAAAGCCAGTGTTAAGTAGGTTCGGTCAACTTGGTCACTGAGTCATAATCTTAGGGTCGGGTCAATGGTCGCTGCCAAAGAGAGAGAGAGAAAAGAAACACTCAGCGTGCACTCTAACCTAGATCAGAATGGTTACCAATTTATCCAATCTGGAATCCTCCCACTGTACCTCAAATTCTCCTCCAAACCTGAAAGAAGAATTAGTCGGGGTCACCCGAGGAGTATACTAACTCATCAGTGGGAATCGGGATCCAACTATCATCGCATGATAACGTGACGGAATCCGCTCACGGTATCACACTCCAGAAGGTATGCGCATATCTGGCAAGTTTCAGTACTTTTGAAACTCCCGATGTGATTTCTGCCCCATGCTCTTATGACCTTGACTTTGGCCAACATATCATAAGTCACATGTCAAGTTCTACCCGTCATTCTCCAGGTTGATTCGAATCCACCCGCACAAGCCCTTGACTTTGGCCAACAAGGCTATACGACTGTTCCAAACCAACGCATCTATCTATGCTGCATATGCATAACCAACAGCTACCAAACACTGTGCCTTGACTTTGGCCAACAAACACAGCTTGAATACTATTGACTACCCATATGAAACGACGGAGGGCTACGAATGGTTTCTGGCGAAAACCTTTAACGTAATGAACTTGATATCGTTGAAGGAACGGATAGCTTTTTAGAAAATATAGTGACGAAAAACCTTTACTAAAGAGGTCACTCCCGGTGAAGGGATCTCGGCTCTTTCCCCGTAGAATGGGGTGCAGGATATTCCAACTGAATACCACGGTGCAAAGCAAAAGTAATCGGCTATAGTGAAGTTAATGCCCTGACGCAAACTTCTGTCCAAGGGGTCACTCCCGGTGAAGGGATCTCGGCCCTTGCCTCGTCGACTGAGGAGCAGGATATTCCAAATGAATACCACGATGCAAAATAGAAGTGAACGTCCTTGCAATAACAGCTTTTTGAAAAGTGTTCCAACAACATCAGATTAGGTTTGTTTTTAAACTTGCATTGATCCGAATCAATGCAGTCCCATCAATTGATCACACCACAAAGAACGAAAATATACTGATGTGCGTATATGCCATCCGCATTCGCCATTGGGTCCCGTCATTACCCGTTAGGTTAGGCTAACTAACGACAGAGCGGGGACTGGACTAGCGCGGATGTAAAACATATACAACATCTACTAATATATATACCAATATATTATATTTCGCTCAAGGCATGAAAGAAATGCAACATCACAGAAATGTATAGCATCACAGAACAATACAGATATCTGGGATCCCCGGGTTTCACAGAGCCACTACTGAAACCCGACGTTCCCCTGGTCGTGTGGATAGCCTGTGCAATGAAATCCTAGACCCCTACGGGCGCGGCAAGTCACCCGCCAAAACCTGAAGCGAGGCAGCCCCCTTCATCGCCGTGAATGGACCACCCAGCACTTCACGGAATCCGGTAACTTGGGCACCCCTCCTGGGTCAACCTGTACCCCCTACGAGTGCGGCGAATAGCCCGCCAATCCAGAGTGAAGCCCCCTCCGTCTCAATGCCATGAGATGCGGCTTGTTGCCCTCTAGAACCCGGCTATCCGTGCACCCCACCGTGGGGTAATCCTAGTACAGAAAGTAAAATATACATACACCGGGTACATCGACCGCAACCAGGTCGTGCCCCAAAAGAATAATACAATCAGGCAGTGACGGCAGTCCACATGTCGGACGCTCGCCCCGCAATATCAAATGTACATAATACAACAACACTGTACTAACATTGCATCCAGGCTATCCCCCACGACCGATCCGCAACATCACAGCATAAACATAGAACATCAACGTGAAAGTCACGTTCGCAAATCCGTCTAACCGGGCTATAGCAGTTAGACCGGATTTACCGATCGAGTGACATTCACGGTCGCAGATATAATGTAAATACTGTGAAAAATGTGTTTTAAAATATTCCGATCGATCAAAAAATTAACAAGTGGGCCCCAAAGAAAACTGTAGCACTCACAGAAATAATTGGCCCAATTTTAATATTCCAGAAACCACATTTTCAACTCAGGAACATACTGGAAAAATTTGGGGGAATGAACAGTTAAAACCGCCGCGGAAGCGCGGCCCAAGCAGGGGTTTGGCCGCCCTTCCGCGGCGGAATAGTGAGATCATGGTACCAATTTTTTACAGTACGCTTCTTTTTCCCTGAACATCACTCTGAGACAACCAGAAAAATTTTTGGACTAAAAAAAAATTCGACAGAAACTGATGTGGTTGAAATACGTGTTTTCGGGATTTTGTTCGATCGGAAACGATAAACACATTACACAAAGCTAGACTATGTTAATGGCGAGGCTCTGATACCACTGTAAGTGCACGGCGGCGCCCCGGCCGTCAACCCGACGGCCAAACGCGGAAACGGTGGTAAACTTAAATTTTTGCGGACTTTGCAAACCGGCACCACCGCGCACTAAACCCCGGATCGTGCCATTAAACTAGTCTAAGCTAAGTAACAAGATAGGTTAGAGATATACCGACGATCCAAGTCCTCCGGTCTTCATCTCCAGTCCGATCTCCTCGCGGGATCTCCGTCCGTCTCCTCCTCGTCGGAAAGGGCACCACGAAGCCGGGTACTTTTACGGGCTCCCACCTCAATACCGAGGTAACTCGCGCATGAAGCCGGCTACTCGACATGCTCAAGATATGCTGTAGGGAGTGTAATGTAGAATGTATGTCTCACTTTGGGGTTGGTTGCCATTTGAAGGTGATGGAGGAAACAAGATAAGAAAAATAGTGCTTGCATTTTTCTTGTAAGAAATTGAGATGATGAATGAATCTCTTTCAAGAATGAAAACCTCTCATCTTCTTTTCTTTCTCTCTTTCTTTTCTCAACCACAAAAAAAACTTATCATACATCAAGTGAGAATAAGATGGTGGAGGAATGAATATGATAGCAAAACAAGAAGGGAGGTGATGGTAGGAGAAAGTAAGTGGTGACCACAACATTAAACATAATCATCACAAAACACAAAATCAATCCTAATCCTTTCTTATCTCATTAAAGCAATGGAAAAGACTAAGAAAGAATCAAATGATGGTGGAAAAAGAAAAGATGCTTTCATAATTAATCCTTATGCAAATAAATCCTCCACAAAGTGTAATTTGCAAAACTGCAAATTACCCCCTCCATCGGATAAGTCCGGCCGGGAAAGAACAAAGAAAAACCGGCCGGAACGGAAAGCAAAATGGCAACTCTAGAAAACTGGTCCCGTAATAAATTACAGGAAAACCCCACACTGTGCATACACACCCGCATTTGTATTCCGTCCGGATACAAATGCAATGAGACAATATCTACACTGTACTATACTAGGATCGGCTTAAACCAAAGCCGGCTAGTAAAATCCGTTCGATCCTGATCCGTGCAATACCGCACGTATCTGATCGAACGCTGCCATATAACAATACGGCCACTAGTACAAACCGTCCGATCCTGATCCGTGCAATACCGCACGTATCTGATCGGACCCTGCCATATCTCCATACGGCCTCTACAGCGTTTCGCCCGAAAGCTTGAGTAACTGAAAGTGTGGTGGACTCTAAAGACTCGTCAATACTATGGCTGTGGATTTAACCACTAGCACGTCAGAGGTATAAGCCAATACGTGACGGGCCACCAGCTATTGACTAAAAGGGACGTCGATGAGGAAGCTCACCCCGACACCCAACTCAGCCTGTCAGTGACAATATCCGTACAGTCCGGTCCGTTCGTCTATGAGTATCGCATGGCGGGCCTAGGGGGTTGGTAAAAGTCAGACCCCCAAAAGCGGTACAAGTCGTGTCGGAGTGTAGCCCAGAACACCCTGAGATACTACTGGAATACCTACCAGTAAATCTCCTGCCTTGGCCAAGGTCTTTGTGTAATGGCTCTCCTAGACACAGCGCGACCTCACCCCCAATACCGGGAGAGACGAAACCCCGAAGATCCGCTCACTGCCTCCATGTGGCTCGGGACTGTACCCAACTAAAACCTGTTTGCACGACTCCTTTGAGCCGTGGTAGGGTAGTAATCAAAGTACAGTGGGAACTCACACGAGACAAATGACGATCCCCAGGTCGATGAACTAACCTGTACACATGTCACCTGGGAACTGCTATCTGACGTCAGGTATAAGACCAACTAGCATATTCCCGGCGAGTCCTGTCCGGTGTACTCATAACCCAATGAGCACCTGTATACATCTTAGGTGATCCAACTGACACCAATGGCTTGTGAGACCGGCCACCGCCCCTCGTCGGGGTCTCGACTGTATACACTAGTCTACTAATGGAGTATCGATGCCCAGTCTCGAAACTCCCACGACTAGGGACCTTTTAAGGATGTGCTTATAGACTACCAGCTCCCACTTATATGATCGCCCTCATACTGCTGGTGGTCAAGCAAGAATCCTAGGGGCTCTATCAACGTGTAATAGCGACGTGTCAGGTCACCTAAAGCAGTACACGATGATAAAGGTAAACCAGATAGCATACTATCATCTCGAGTAAGACTGTCCTACTGGGACAGGTCCTCCCTCAATCATTGCAATCACGTGCCTGTGATCCAATAATTGACTCTGAGGGCACTATCTCCAACAGACGGCGTATTGACGAGTCTTTAGAGTCGTACACAAAGGTTTCTTGGTTCATGCGAAACGAAGTAGGAGCACATATGTGATATGTGCGGGACCGAGATTAATGCGCGTATGTGATACCGTATTCTATTCTCGCGATATGTGATATCGGACGGTTATATGAGATATAGCTGGGTTATCGGATCAAGTGTTGATTCGATAAGTTGATCCATATGATATTAGTCGGCTGTATGTGATATAGCCGGATTATTAAATCAAGTGTTGATTTGATAATTTAATGTATAATTATATATTTGATATATTGATTTACATTAACTAATATTAGCTCACTTAACATTTCTTTTTCTCACTTGTGTACACATAGTATATATGTGATATATATTAATATGCATTATTTTGTGTCATGCTAGATGCCACATGCTACCTTGGTGTATGAGACTTACACCATGCTTATAATAATGTGAAGTTTTATTTATTTAAAGTAATTCAATATTAGTTGGAAATTTTCATGCTTGGAAGCTTGGAGAAGCTTGAAGCATCTTTGACTTAGTCCACTAATTTTGTTTTACTTGTAGATATTTATTAACCTAACCATTATTGTTAGCCATGGTTTATTCTCTACATGAGTTATTGTATGACACTAACTCACCCATGGTTGCTATTCTCACCCAATGAGTTCATTCTCTCATCTTCATTCTTCATCTTCTTCTTCATTGAGAAAGCTTGCTAGTTTTTCTCAAGGTGAGAAAACATTGTGAGAAAAACAAATCTAAAGTGAGCCCATTTCCTACTTCATCATCCTCTACTATTAGCCATTTAGTTTAGGGTGTTTGTTTCACTAATCTACCATTAGTGAAGAGGTAGCATGAGCTTGAGTCTCCTCGACGTAGATCATCTTCGGCCTCGAAGACTTCGAGCAAGCTTGTTCATTTCTTCATGTGAACCCTTACTTGAGTTCGGGTGTTCACTACTTGAAGCGAAGGGACTACTATACGGAGCTTTTGAAGTGAATGACCGGTCTACAAAGGTTGTATTCCTCATTCACTTTGTATGCAAAGTTGTTTGCATGTTGTATTGTTTGATTCTCTAGTTAAGATTCTAGGGTTAGGGTTCTTTAGAACAGCTATTTTTTGAAAACAGCATGGACGATGCCTCCCGAAACCTTGCTTCCGCGCTACGGAACCCTACAGTGGTATCAGAGCCAAGTTAGATATTTAAACGATGTTTGTTAGATTACTAAACCGAAACAACTCCGAAACACCCGATATACAATCCTAGTTTCTGTCGAATTTTAAATGGCCTCTAAAATTTTTTTAAGCAACTGCAGAATGTTGTATGAGATATAACATGAACACTGTGAAAATTTGAAGCAATTTGGCCTCAAAGTGGCCGGCCACATAGCCCTAAAATCCGAGCTCACCGGGTCCATGGTGGGTTTTTGGTTTCAAATTTTTAGGGTGTTCCAGTCTCTGGGTTTTGGTGTTTCAGGTGTTGCTTGTTTTTGCTAAATTTGCATGTGATGTTAATTTTCTGCAAAGGCAATTCGGAGTGTTTCGTATTCGTAATTCTAACATGTATTCGGGTTATTTAGGCGATATTAAAAAGTTCGAACGGTTATCAATAACCTATATTTTCCATCGCTGGAAATTTTCCAAGAGTTGGATTTTTTTCAAGTTTAAAATCCTCAGAAAATCATGCAAGCGATTTTGTGGACCCTCTAGAAGAACGATACCCAAACTCGACATTTTGGATCGCGAAACCACAGTCATACCCTAGGGTTTGCGGCAGTTCCGTGGCGACATGTGTGAGGCATGGGTCGGCCCTTCTACGGATGGTTCATAGGAGCTGTGGCATGTTCTGGATACTTTTTGAACTCCGCTAAAGTGTTAAGCTATTTAGGAAATTTTGGGTGTTTGTTTATTCGATCGAAAAGTTTAATATCGTCTGGTTATCTGTGATTGTGATACAATATTTAGATTCCGCAAATAGTTATGAGATAACTAGTTTGAATTTTATAAATCTAGCAAGTTAGTCTCATTTGATCGGTTGCCACGGAATTTTGATGTGGATCAAAAGTCCGTCGCAATTACATAGTGTACGCGGATACTCCCCGGTTAACCTTACTAGATAGCCACGCCGCATAGCCTCGACCAAGTGACTGTAGGAGAACCCCGTCGCCAAAAGTATCCGTTCGGGTGCTCACGGTCGTGGTGTTCCGCCTTAGTACACTTCGTCGATGGCATCGGGGGTGCAGCCATCTACTAAAGTTTTCGATGAGCATTCGATCGGGTTATCGGGAATCTTGTTGAATTACCCGACAGGTTATTGGAAAGTGTTTTCAATATCGAAACTAAAATGCGGGGTTTATAATTGTTAGGCATGTGATGTCTAAGGAATTCATTTTGTTGGGCATGAAATCCAAAGAATGTGATACATTGGGTTTATGATGTCTAAGGTGGTTGCATATTCCAATTGTTGTAGTTTTTCACTTTGTTTTCTGCGACCGTAAGTGTAATATGTGGTGTATCGCCGGTTTCGTTGGTATACGTCAATGACAATTGGGATACGCATATTTACTTACGTTGATGACATGTGATGTTATGTGTTGCTGTAATATGTTATATTGGATCGTCGTGTATTGAATAGCCGGGGTTTTTATATGAGATGAAAGTTTTTCATTTTCATTCATGTAAAAGCTTGTATGTAATATTCGTTTATTGGGGCACTTTCGGGTTGAGGATGATGTCACCATTTGATGTATATTATTTACTTTTCCGCGTTAGGATAGACCCAAGGAGGAGAGCACAAGTAACCGGGTTCTAGGGTCCAGTAGGAGACCATCTCGAGGAGTCGAGACCGGGACTCCTAACTCTAGAATTGGGAGGGTTGCTTGCCGCTCTCGTAGGGGTCTAGGGATGTGGGTTTGGCTATTCATCGTGACCGTGGAATCCGCGTTTTTTATTGGCTTAATTAAAAAACGGAATTCCTAGTATATTTAATATTTCATATGTGTTCTTCTTCTGCTGATATTTTGTGATGTGATCACTTGATATGTTCTGAGACGAATGCCTATATTATATATATGATATATAATAACTATTTATGCTTTCGTTTCTTATGTGATGCTTAGGAAGCATATATTGTTAGTTATATGTATGCCCTAGAGGTCATTACTGTACATGAGATGTATATTGTAGTGGATGCTTGGACATATATAGGGAGGACTTTCTTGCTCGACATGATAGTATGCTATCTGGTTGGACTTTATCTTAACATGTTGACTTGTATAGGTGATGCTGTCTTCCACTCACATGTTGATAAAGCCCTTAGGCAGTGTATTTGACTACCAGGACTATGATGGAGATCATACTAGCGGGGCCAAGGATAGTCCACAAGTACACCGTATAATTGTTCCTAGTTATGGGAGTATCGAGACAGGGCATCGATGCTCCAGAGTAGACTAGCGTATACGCTTCTTGACCCATATGATGGGCAATGGATGGTCCCATATCCATTGGTGTTTGACATCAGATATGGTATACAGGTGCTCAGTGGAGACTGGGTACACTGAACGGACTCGCCAAGAACTCCTAAATGGTATTATACCTATCGTCAGATAGCAGTTCTTTGGTGACACTGGTACATGTTAGTCTGTCAACCCTGTAGGGTTACTAGGCACTCTAACAAGGGTTAAGTAAGCATCAACCATGCCCGATTAAAATTTTAGCCATGCCTAACAACCCTAAACAAGATCGTTGCAAGAAAATTAGGGTTTCATATGTAAGTAATTAGCATCTATAACTAAGTGAATACGAAATACAACCTTTGTAGATCGGTCCTTCACTTCTTTAGCTCCTTGTTAAACTCCCTTCGCTGTGATCATGGTTCTCCCGGACTCTTGCATGGCTTCACGAGGCAAAGGAGCGTCCTTGCTTGAAGTCTTCGAGGCCGAAGATGATCTACGTCGAGGGGATGCCAACTCAAGCTTCTACTTCACTAACTAGAGAATTAGTGAAGCGAACACCCTAAACTAAAGTGCTAGTCTAATAGAGGATGGAGAAATAGGAAGTGGGTTCTCTTTAGAATTTTATTTCTCACAATCTTTCTCACTTTGGATCAAACCCTAGCAAGCTTTTTCTTTTTAACAAAGAAGAAGAAGATGAACAAAAGAAAGAGATGAGGATAATGATCAAGTGAGAAAGCTAACCATGGTGAATGAGTATCATATACTAACTCATGTAGAGACATAACCATGGCTAATAGTTATGGCTGGGTTAAGAAATATCCATAGTAAAAACAAATTTAGTGGAATTAGTCAATGCATCCACAAACTTCCACAAGCTTCATGCATTTAGCTAATCCTCCACTAATTTTGTAATTACTTTGAATATTAAAATCCAACATAAATATATAGCATGGTGTAAGTCTCATACACCCAAGTCATGTGTATCATCAACCATGATACATTAAGAAAACACAATTTTAATATATATCACATATATATTAAAGTTGTGCACATGTGAGAAAAAACCTAAAGTGAACAAGTGTTAGTTAATGTAAACTAGTATATCAAATATACAATTATACAATAAATTATCAAATCAACACTTGACTTAATAATCCGGTCATATCACATATAACCGACTAACATCCATTGTATCGACTTATCGAATCAACACTTGATTCGATAACCCGGCTATATCACATATAATCTCGCGATACAAAAAGTCGCGAGAATAGAATACGGTATCACATACACGCATCATTCTCGGTCTCGCACATATCATATATGTGCTCCTATTTCGTTTTGCCTGAGCCAGTAAAACCTCTGTGTAGGACTCTAAAGACTCGTCAATACGCCGGTAGTAGGTGATGATCACATCAAGCACCTACAAGCCGTCAGCGGTACTAGATGGACGTAACTTCCACCCGGGTATTGAGCGATCAGAAGATCAGCAAGCAAGCCCGCTCCAACTCATGTAAAAGCCTGCCGGTAACACTTCCCGTACAGTCTGGTCTCCTCGTCTGATATATCGCATATCAAGTCTAGGGGTGGTAAACGTCAGACCCTAATAACCGATAAGTCGTGCCGATGTGAGGCTCATAACGGGTCAAGAAACTACTGGTAACACTTACCAGTAAATCTCTAATTCAGCCCTGGCCAGGGACTTTCCTGTTACGGCCAATCGAGCACAGCGCAACATCTACCCCCAATACCGGGAGAGACGAAACCCCTCCTATCACTCATTGCTTCCATGTGACTCGGGACTGTACCCAAAAACCACCGTTTTGCACGCCCTCATGGACGTGGTAAGGTGGAAATCAAAGTACAGTGGGAATCACACAAGACTCTATGACGATCTCGGGTCTACAAACTAACCTGCACAAGTGTCACCAGAGAACTGCCATCTGACGTAAGGTATAATACCATCTGGGAGTTCTCAGCGAGTCCGTCCAGTGTACCCAGTCTCCACTGAGCACCCGTATACCATCTCTGATGTCAAACACCAATGGATATGGGACCATCCATAACCCATATCATGGGTCAAGAAGCGTATACACTAGTCTACTCTGGTATATCGATGCCCTGTCTCGATACACCCACGACTAGGGACCTTGAAGGATGTACTTATGGACTACCATGTCCCCACTAGTATGATCCGCATCATAGTCCAGGTAGTCAAGTACACATCCTAAGGGCTTTACCAACATGTAACTATAAGACAGTATAAAGAGACAAGTATACATGTTAAGATAAAGAGCAACCAGATAGCATACTATCATGTCGAGCAAGAAAGTCCTCTCTATATATGTCCAAGCATCCAATATAATATACATCATCTGTACAATACTGGCCTCTAGGGCATACATACAACTAACAATCTCCCACTTGCACTAGGGTCAGCTGCTGTAGTATCGCATACCAAGCATCCCGAAGAGTCTCTCAAACTGTATCTGGGGAATGTCCTTCGTGAGTGGATCCGCTGTGTTGTTCGTCGTGTCAACCCTCCTGACCTCGATCTCCCGGCGATCAACTATCTCCCGGATCAGGTGATACCGCCTCAGAATATGCCTGGATCGCTGATGAGACCTGGGTTCCTTGGCCAAAGCCACCGCTCCATTGTTATCGCAATACAAAGGTATTGGATGCTCAATGGATGGAACCACTCCAAGTTCAGTAATGAACTTCTTGATCCAGACAGCCTTTTTGGCAGCATCGTTGGCAGCGATGTATTCAGCCTCCATCGTCGAGTCTGCCACGGTTTCCTGCTTGGAACTCTTCCAGCTAACCGCCCCTCCGTAAAGGGTAAAGACAAATCCCGAGTGCGACTTAAAGTCATCCTTATCACTCTGGAAGCTCGAATCGGTAAAGGACTCCACTTGGAGTTCTCCGTTACCATACACCAAGAGCATCTCTTTAGTCCTTCGTAAGTACTTGAGAATGCTCTTCACAGTTGTCCAGTGACTCTCTCCAGGATCAGCTTGATACCTACTCACTACACTTAGTGAGTATTCTACATCGGGTCTGGTACATAGCATCGCGTACATGATAGAGCCTACAGCCGAAGCATAGGGTATCCCTTGCATGCGAGCTCTCTCTAAATCAGTCTTGGGAGACATCTCTTTGGAGAGAGTGAGCCCTGAGATCGTGGGTAAAAACCCACGTTTGGACTCTTCCATACTAAACCTCTTTAGTATGGTGTCAATGTACCTGGATTGGGACAATCCCAATATCCTTTTAGATCTATCTCTATAGATCATAATTCCCAATATGCAGGAGGCATCACCAAGATCTTTCATTGAGAATCTTTGTGATAAGAAGAGCTTGACCGATTGCAGCATAGGAATGTCATTTTCTATCAAGAGTATGTCATCGACGTACAATACGAGGAAGACAACCTTACTCTCTGCCAGCTTCTTGTAGATACAAGGTTCATTTACGTTTTTGACGAAATCAAACTCTTTGATAACGACGTCAAAGCAGATGTTCCAACTCCGCGATGCTTTCTTTAATCCATAAATGGATTTAAGCAGCTTGCACACCTTCCCGCTGCTCCCACTATCTACGAAGCCCTCTGGCTGAGTCATGTACACACACTCTTCTAAATCACCGTTTAGAAAGGCGGTCTTAACATGCATTTGCCAGATTTCGTAGTCATGATATGCAACGATGGAGAGCGTGATTCGAATGGATTTAAGCATAGCCACTAGAGAAAAGGTTTCGTCATAGTCCACACCTGGTCTTTGACGAAAACCCTTTGCAACAAGTCTAGCTTTGAAAGTCTCCACTTTCCCATCTACACCATGTTTTTTCTTGAAGATCCACTTGCTCCCAATGGGTTTTACCCCTTCAGGAGCAACTTTCAAAGTCCATACTTTGTTGGTGTACATGGATTCCATCTCGGACCGCATTGCATCCAGCCATTTCACTGAGTCCCCACTCATGATGGCTTGCTCGAAGCTAGTTCGGTCATCATCAACCATGATGCAATCTTCGCTCCCACCATCCATGAGAAAACCGTAGTATCTCTCAGGTGGGTGAGGAACCCTACTAGATCGGCGGAGTGGCTGGGGTTCATCGGGAACTACGGAATCCTCTGGTTCCACCAGATCTTCTGTTGCAGCTTTTGTAGCTGGAACCTCTTCCAGTTCTACCTCATGACCACTAATCTCTTTCGCAAGAAATTCCTTTTCTAAAAAGGTGGCATGCCGAGAAACAAACACCCTTTGTTCCTCAGTGTGGTAGAAGATATACCCTTGTGAATTCTTGGGATATCCTACAAATTTGCATAGAACAGACCGTGCCTCGAGTTTGTCCGGATTTTGTCGTTTGACATAGGCTGGACAACCCCATATCTTTACATAGTTAAGACATGGTCTCTTCCCTTTCCATATCTCATATGGAGTGGTAGGCACAGATTTGGTGGGGGCCATATTCAATAGATGTATGGCTGTCTCTAGCGTATACCCCCAGAAGGAAATAGGTAACTCAGCTGTGCTCATCATAGAGCGTACCATATCTAATAGGGTGTGGTTCCTCCGTTGTGCTGTGGTGTATATGGAGGAGTCAGCTGAGAGAGAATCCCATTCTCTTTTAGGAAGTCCAGGAATTCATTGCTTAAGTATTCACCTCCTCGATCAGATCGAAGGATTTTAATACTTTTCCCGGTTTGGTTCTCGACTTTTTGTTTATATTCTCTAAATTTCTCAAAAGCTTCAGACTTGTGTCTTATCAAGAACACATGTCCGTATCTTGAGAGATCGTCAGTGAATGTAATGAAGTACGAAGAACCATCCCTGATATGTGTAGACATAGGACCACATACATCACTATGTATCAGTCCCAAGAGTTCGGTAACTCTTTCTCTGTGTCCTGTAAACGGAGTTTTGGTCATCTTGCCTTTGAGACATGACTGGCAAGTGTCATAAGATGAAAATTCGAACGGTTTCAAATATCCATTTTTATGCAACTTAGCTAGTCGTGTCGCATTTATATGACCAAGTCTACAATGCCACAAGAAGGATTCGTCCATTTCTGAACTCTTCCTCTTGTGTGTGTTTGTTATACTCAGAACCGTTGATTGATTTAGAACATAAATGCCATTGCACAACGTGCCTGATCCAACCAACTTTTGTTAAGGAAAATGTTCACAACATTATCCTGTAATACAAAATTATATCCCTCTTTACTCAACAAATAAACCGATATAATGTTGCATATCAGGTTCGACATGTAATAGCATTCGTTCAGAATCAATGTATTACCAGTTGGCAATACAAGGTGATATTCCCCGATGGTTTTAGCTGCAACAATTGCACCATTTCCAACCCTTATGTCTTTATCACCTTCTCCAAGTTCTCTATCTTTCCTAAGCCCATGTAACTGATTACATATATGGGATCCTGACCCGGTATCTAATACCCAGGACGTAGAGCAAATGGAGACACAGTTCTCTGTAACGAACACACCCGAAGAAAATGCATCAACATGTACTTTCTTCATTCGGGTGGCATGGGAATCCTGGTATTCCCCTATATCCTGTTCAGTCCTATAACTCTTATAAGAAAGAACGGAACCAACGTTCCCCAGCACAGTATAACATGCGGGTTCGGTCAATACATCCATATTATTATCTTTATTAAGGCATGATATGGTAGCTACATGGAGAGAGAGAGAAGAAAACAATTTAGCGTATGCTCTTGCAAGATCAGATTGGTTATTATTTTATCTAATCAGGATGGCTCCCACTGTTTTTATCAAATCTTCCTTCAAACCCTAAAAGAAAAGACTAGCCGGGATTAATTACACCCTACAACTTCGCCAATCTTTCAGCCAGGCTAGTACCGGTACTTTGAGGGAGGTTCCCCATGCTTTCGCACGGACCTAATTAAAGTAAACCTCGTTTTCCCAAAGGCGTAACCCCGTTGACACCTTTCTAGACACCTACTTGATCGGCTAATTGTCCTGTGTAAAACTCTCCCAGGAGTAACAATTACTCGCAGTGGGTATCGGGATCCAACTATCTCATAGAAGGTATGCAATCTCATTGCAAATTTCAACACTTGAAATTCCCTATAATATTTTTCCCCTAACGTGCTATGACCTTGACGAAAACCAACAAACCATAGCCCGCTAGTCAAGTTCAACCCGTACATTTCTTGACTGAATTAAACCCACCCGCACGACCCTTGATGAAAGCCAACAAATCCGTACGGCTACCCTAATCCAGTCGCATCATATGCAGCAGATAAGCAGTATATAGCTACCGCACACTACACCTTGACGAAAGCCAACAAATGCAGCACGAATACTATATACAACTTATCTGAAATGACGGTGGGCTACGACAGGTTTTTCTGAAAACCTATTGCGTAATGAACTTGATATCGTTGTAGAATTGAGTGAATTTTTTGAAATGGAGTGATTTTGAGGCTTTTATTAGTTTTGCTAAATAGGACACTCCCGGTGAAGGGATCTCGGCTCTTTCCTTATGGAATAAGGTGCAGGACATATCATATATATCACTATGCAAAACAAACTCCAAAAGCAATCAAAAGCAAACTGAGTGTTGTAGCATTTGCCAGTTTTGCTAAAGAGGTCACTCCCGGTGAAGGGATCTCGGCTCTTTCCCCATCGAATAAGGTGCGGGATATATCAAATATATCGCTATGCAAAGAAAAACTGTAGCTACCCTTTTTGAAAAATTTGATTCTACAACATCTTTTTAGGTTTCTTTTCTTTCATTAATCACATTAATGAAGTCCCATCATTTAAGTCACTTAAACATCACAGATAAATACGATGTACACTTATGCCATCCGCATTCGCCTCGATGTCCCCTCGTGCACCGTTAGGTTAGGTAACTAACGGCAGAGCGGGGCAGTGCTAGCGCGGGTGTAAAACATAAGTAACGTCTATAATATATCATATATACTATATACAGTATTTTTCACATCACATCACATGATCACATCACAGATATCGCAGCAGAAGAAACATATGAAACATTGGATATACTAGGACGTCCGTGTTTTATTTTAAGCCTCTATAAAACACTGATTCCACGGACGCGATGAATAGCCAAACCCACACCCCTAGACCCTTACGAGAGCGGTAAGCAACCCTACCAATTCTAGAGTTAGGAGACCCGGACTCGACTCCTCGAGTTGGTCTCCCCCTGGACTCCAGAACCCGGTTACTTGTGCTCTCCTCCTTGGGTCTATCCTAGTGCGGAAAAGTAAATAATATACAAATGGTGACATCGACCTCATCCCGGAAGTGCCCCAATAAAAGAATATTACATACATTTAATTTTACATGAAAGAAAATAAAAACTCTCATCTCACATAAAACCCCCGGCTATTTAGAACGCGACGATCCAATATAACATATCCAGCAACACATAACATCACATGTCATCAACGTAAGTAAATGTGCGCATCCCAATTGTCGTTGACATATAGCAACGAAACCGGCGATATCACATATTACACTTACGGTCGCAGAAAAGAAAGTGTAAAACTACAACATTTGGAATCCACAATCTCTTTAGACATCGTAAATCCGAAATATCACATACTTCGCATTTCATGCCTAACTGTATGAATTCCACATATTGTATCACATTCCAGATAAATAGACAGTATTAAACTTTCCGATCGAATAATCAAATACCCAAGATTTCCTAAATAGCTCAACACTTGAGCGGAGTTCAAAAATTTCAGAATACGTCACAGTAGCAACGGTCCAGCCGTAGAAGGGTCAAGCCAACGCCTCACATGTGGCACGCCGTACTGCCTCAAACCCTAAGGTTCAAAAGGCAGTTCAAGACGGTCACATAATCGAGTTAAGGTTTGTTGTCTTCTAGAGGGTCCATCGCGTCACATGAACGTATTTCCGAAAGATTTAAACCCGAGAAAAATTCAACACTTGAAAGTTTTTCGTGCCGGGAAAAATTGAGTTAATGATATCCGTTCGAACATTTTAATACTTTCTAAATTATCCGGAATAACATAACAAAATTAAATTCTCCGATCGAATCGACGATTACAAAATAAACCCCAAAAATACTCAACACTTGAGTCAGATAAAAAATACCCAGAAAATAGAAATTTTAGATACGAGTGTTACTGTGGCAAAACGAGTCAATAGGTCATCCGTACGGCCGCGGATCCGCGGCAGGAGCATGTCATTGCCGCGGTTCCGCGGTGGTATGTACGGCTTATTGCCTCGTTTTTCACAGTTATTCTTAGAAAACCCTGCTGAATTTTTTAGGTATTTTTAATTCATAAAAAACCCAGTTTTTAAAAAATGTAGAGAGAGGGGGTTATCTTGACGTCTTCGGGTTCGATCGGTGTTTTAACTTCGTTAACACATCGCCTAATGCTCTAGCTAGGCTCTGATACCACTGTAGGATTACTAGGCACTCTAACAAGGGTTAAGTAAGCATCAACCATGCCCGATTAAAATTTTAGCCGTGCCTAACAACCCTAAACAAGATCATTGCTAGAAAATTAGGATTTCATATGCAAGTAATTAGCATCTATGACTAAGTGAATACGAAATACAACCTTTGTAGATCGGTCCTTCACTTCTTTAGCTCCTTGTTGAAGTCCCTTCGCTGCGATCGTGGTTCTCCCGGACTCTTGCATGGCTTCACGAGGCAAAGGAGCATCCTTGCTTGAAGTCTTCGAGGCCGAAGATGATCTACGTCGAGGGGATGCCAACTTTAGCTTCTATTTCACTAACTAGAGAATTAGTGAAGCAAACACCCTAAACTAAAGTGATAGTCTAGTAGAGGATGGAGAAATAGGAAGTGGGTTTTCTTTAGAATTTTATTTCTCACAATCTTTCTCACTTTGGATCAAACCCTAGGAAGCTTTTTCTTTTTAACAAAGAAGAAGAAGATGAACAAAAGAAAGAGATGAGGATAATGATCAAGTGATAAAGCTAACCATGGTAAGTGAGTATCATATACTAACTCATATAGAGACATAACCATGGCTAATAGTTATGGTTGGGTTATGAAATATCTATAGTAAAAACAAATTTAGTGGAATTAGTCAATGCATCCACAAGCTTCCACAAGCTTCATGCATTTAGCTAATCCTCCACTAATTTTGTAATTACTTTGAATATTAAAATCCAACATAAATGTATAGCATGGTGTAAGTCTCATACACCCAAGTCATGTGTATCATCAACCATGATACATTAAGAAAAAACAATTTTAATATATATCACATATATATTAAAGTTGTGTACATGTGAGAAAAAATCTAAAGTGAACAAGTGTTAGTTAATGTAAACTAGTATATCAAATATACAATTATACAATAAATTATCAAATCAACACTTGACTTAATAATCCGGTCATATCACATATAACCAACTAACATCCATTGTATCGACTTATCGAATCAACACTTGATTCGATAACCCGGCTATATCACATATAACCTCGCGATACAAAAAGTCGCGAGAATAGAATACGATATCACATACACGCATCATTCTCGGTCTCGCACATATCACATATGCGCTCCTATTTCATTTTCCCTGAGCCAGTAAAACCTCTGTGAAGGACTCTAAAAACTCGTCAATACGCCGGTAGTAGGTGATGATCACATCAAGCACCCACAAGCCGTCAGCGGTACTAGCTGGACGTAACGGCCACCCGGGTATTGAGCGATCAGAAGATCAGCAAGCAATCCCGCTCCAACTCCTGTAAAAGCCTGCCGGTAACACTTCCCGTAGAGTCCGGTCTCCTCGTCTGATATGTCGCATATCTAGTCTAGGAGTGGTAAACGTCAAACCCCAATAACCGATAAGTCGTTCCAATGTGAGGCTCATAACGGGTCGAGAAACTACTGGTAACACTTACCAGTAAATCTCTAATTCAGCCCTGGCCAGGGACTTCCTTGTTACGGCCAATCGAGCACAGCGCAACATCTACTCCCAATACCGGGAGAGACGAAACCCCTCCTATCGCTCATTGCTTCCATGTGACTCGGGACTGTACCCAAAAACCACCGTTTTGCATGCCCTCATGGACGTGGTAAGGTGGAAATCAAAGTACAGTGGGAATCACACAAGACTCTATGACGATCTCGGGTCTACAGACTAACCTGCACAAGTGTCACCAGAGAACTGCCATCTGACGTAAGGTATAATACCATCTGGGAGTTCTCAGCGAGTCCGTGAAGTGTACCCAGTTTCCACTGAGCACCCGTATACCATCTCTGATGTCAAACACCAATGGATATGGGATCATCCATCGCCCATCTCATGGGTCGAGAAGCGTATACGCTAGTCTACTCTGGTATATCGATGCCCTGTCTCGATACACCCACGACTAGGGACCTTGAAGGATGCACTTATGGACTACCATGTCCCCACTAGTATGATCCGCATCATAGTCCAGGTAGTCAAGTACACATCCTAAGGGCTTTACCAACATGTAACTATAAGACAGTATAAAGAGACAAGTATACATGTTAAGATAAAGAGCAACCAGATAGCATACTATCATGTCGAGCAAGAAAGTCCTCTCTATATATGTCCAAGCATCCAATATAATATACATCATCTGTACAATACTGGCCTCTAGAGCATACATACAACTAACAAACCCGAGATCGTCATAGAGTCGGGTGTGTCTCCCACTGTGCTTTGATTTCCATCCTGCCACGGCTCTACTGAGTCGTGCAAAACGGTGGTTTTTGGGTACAGTCCCGAGTCACATGGAGGCAATGAGCGATAGGAGGGGATTCATCTCTCCCAGTATCGGGAGTTGATGTTGCGCTATGCTCGATTGGCCATAACATGAAATCCGTGGCCAGGGTTGCTAAGATTTACTGGTAAGTGTTACCAGTAGTTTCTCGAACCGTTATGGACCTTGCATCGGCATGACTTATCAGGCTATTGGGGTCTGACGTTATACCACCCCAGGCTGTTGATATGCGACATATCTGACGAAGAGACCGGACTGTACGATAGTGTTACTGATTGGATTCGCAGGAGTACGAGCAGGTTTTCTTGTTGATCTTCTGATCGCTCGATACCCGGGTGGCCATTACGTTTAGCAGACCGCTTGCGGCTTGCGTGTGTTTGATATGATCATCACCTACTGCCGGCGTATTGACGAGTCTTTAGAGTCCTACACAGAGGTTTCCTGGTTCATGCGAAACGAAGTAGGAGCACATATGTGATATGTGCGGGACCGAGATTAATGCGCGTATATGATATCGCATTCTATTCTCGTGATATGTGATATCGAACGGTTGTATGTGATATAGCCGGGATATCGGATCAAGTGTTGATTCGATAGATTGTTACATTTGATATTAGTCGGTTGTATATGATATAGCCGGATTATTAAATCATGTGTTGGTTTAATAAATTAATGTATAATTATATATTTGATATATTATCTTACATTATCTAATATTAACTCACTTAAGATTTCTTTTCTTACTTGTGTACACTTAGTATATATGTGATATATATTAATGTACATTATTTTGTGTCATGCTTGATACCACATGCAATATGGGTGTATGAGACTTACGCCATGCTTATAATAATGTGTGTGTTTTATTTATCTTGGTAATTCACAAAATTAGTGGTAATTAGTCATATGGTTGAAGCTTGTAGAAGCTTATGGAACCATTGACCAAGTCCACTCATTTTGTTTTACTTAAAGATATTTGTTAACCCAACCATTATTGTTAACCCATGGTTTATTCCCTACATGAGTTAGTGTATGACACTAACTCACCCATGGTTGCTATTCTCACCTCAAGAGTTTATTTTCTCTCATTCTTCACTTGAGCTTCTTCTTCTTCATGAGAAAGCTCACTAGCTTTTCTCAAGGTGAGAAAATATTGTGAGAAAAAGAAAACTAAAGAGAGCTCATTTCCTACTTCATCATTCTCTACTATTAGCCATTTAGTTTAGGGTGTTTGCTTCACTAAACTCTAATTTAGTGAAGAGGTAGCATGAGCCTGAGTCTGCTTGACGTAGATCATCTTCGGGCTCGAAGATTTCAAGCAAGCTTGTTCATTTCCCCAAGGGAACCCATACTAGAGTTCGGGAGATCACAACTCGTAGCGAAGGGACTACTACACGGAGCTTTAGAAGTGAAGGACCGGTCTACAAAGGTTGTATTCCTCATTCATTTGCTTGCAAAGTTGTTTGCATGATGTTTCGTTTAAAACTCTAGCTAAAGATTCTAGGTTAGGGTTCTTTAGAACGACAAAAATTGAAAAACGGCATAGACGATACCTCCCGAAACCTTGCTTCCGCGCTAAGTAACCCTACATATATGATGGGACTTCATTAATGGGATTAATGAAATAAAAGAGTCCTAAAAGATGTTGTAGAAACTTGTTACAAAAACTGGTAGCTCTAGTTTTTGCTTTGCATAGCGGTATTCCTTGAAGAATATCCAGCACCTTATTCGATAAGGAAAGAGCCGAGATCCCTTCACCGGGAATGACCTCTTTAGCAAAACTGGCAGATGCTACAACCCACTCGGTTTGTCTTTTGCTTGCTTCTATAGTTTTTGCTTTGCATAGTGGTATTTGTGAAATATCCTGCACCTTATTCGATAAGGAAAGAGCCGAGATCCCTTCACCGGGAGTGACCACTTTAGCAAAACTAGTATTAGCCTAAAAAACACTCCTTTTCAAAACCACTCTATTCTACAACGATATCAAGTTCATTACGCAAAGGGTTTTCTTAAAAACCAGTCGTAGCCCTCCGTCATTTCAGATAAGTAGTATTTAGTATTCGTGCTGCGTTTGTTGACATTGTCAAGGCGTAGTGTGCGGTAGCTGATTAGTGCTTATCTGCAAAGCATATGATGCGATTGGATTAGGGTAGTCGTGCGGCCTTGTTGACCTTGTCAAGGGTCGTGCGGGTGGGTTTAATTCAATCATGAAATGTACGGGTTGAACTTGACTTGCGATTTATGGTTTGTTGACCTTGTCAAGGTCATAGATCGCTTGGGGCAAAAGTATTATTGGGAATTTCAAGTATTGAAATTTGCAATGAGATTGCATATCTTCTATGAGCTAGTTGAATCCTGATACCCACCGCGAGTAAGAGTTACTCCTGGGAGAGTTTTACACATTACAATTAGCCGATCAAGTAGATGTCTAGAAAGGTGTTAACGGGGTTACTCCCCTGAGAAAACGAGGTTTATTTTAATTAGGTTCGTGCGAAAGCATGGGGAACCTCCCTCAAAGTATCGACACTGGCCTGGCCGAAAGATTGGCGAACTTGTAGGGTGTAATTAATCCCGGCTAGTCTTACCTTTTAGGGTTTGAAAAGAAGATGTGATAAAAACGGTGGGAGCCATCCTGATTAGATAAAATAATAACCAATCAAATCTTGCAAGAGCACACACAGAGTGTTTTCTTCTCTCTATCTCTCCTGGTAGCGACCATGTCACGCCTTAATCAAGATAATAACATGGATGCATTGACCGAACTTGCTTATTATACTGAGCTGGGGAACGTTGATTCCACTCTATCTTATAATTGTTATAAATCCGAGCAGGATATAGGGGAATATCTGGATTCCTATGCCACCCAATCGAAGAAAGTGCATTTTGATGCATCTTCTTCGGCTGTGTTCATTACCGAGAACTGTTTCTCAGTATCCTCTACGTCCTCGGTATGTGATACCGGATCAGGATTTCACATATGTAATCTGTTACATGGGCTACAAAAAGGTAGAGAACTGAGATTGGGTGATGTGTCTCTAAGTGTTAGAGAATGGTGCAATTGTTGCAGCCAAATGAGTTGGCAGATATCACCTTGTATTACCAAATGGTAAATATATTGATTCTGAACAAATGTTATTAGATACCGAACCTGATATACAACATTACATCAGATTCTTTATTAAGTTAAAGAAGGATATAATTATGTATTGGAGGATAATGTTGTGAACATTTTCCTGAATCAAGAGTTGATTGGATCAGGAACATTATATAATAGCATATACGTTCTAAATCAAACCATAGTTCAAAGTATATAGAACACAAATAAGAGGAGTAGTTCAGAAATGAACGAATCCTTCTTGTAGCGTTGTAGACTAGGTCATACCAATGCGACACGACCAGCTAAGTTACATAAGGATGAATATGAGAATCTGTTCGAATTTTCATCTTATGCTACTTTCCAGTCTTGTTAAAAAGGTAAAGTGACCAATACCCCGTTTACTGGAAACAGAGAAAGAGTTACTGAACTCTTGGAACGCATACATGATGATGTATACGGTCCTATGTCTACAAATACCACGGTTAGTTCTTCGTACTTCATTATATTCACTGATCATCTCTCAAGATTCGGACATGTGTTCTTGTTGAAACACGAGTCTGAAACTTTTGAGATATTCAAGGAATATAAGCTTGAAGTTGAGAACCAAACGGGTAGAAGTATTAATGTCCTACGATGTGATCGAAGAGGAGAATACTTGGGCATGGAGTTCCTGGATTATTTAAAGGAGAATGTGATTCTCTCTCAGCTTACTCCTTCGAGTACACCACGGCACAACCGTGTATCGGGGCGGAGGTATCGCACCCTATGAGATATGGCACGCTCTATTATGAGTATTGCTGAGTTACCTGTTTCCTTTTAGTGTTATACACTTGAGAAGCTGCATACCTATTGAATAGGGTTCCATCCAAATCAGTGCCCACCACTCCATATGAGATATAGAATTGGAAGAGACCATGTCTTAAACGAGTTAAGATATGGGGTTTTCCGGCCTATATTGTGTTAGTTATATGTATGCCCTAGAGGACATTACTGTACATATGATGTATATTGTAGTGGATGCTGGGACATATATAGGGAGGACTTTCTTGCTCGACATGATAGTATGCTATCTGGTTACACTTTACCTTAACGTGTATACTGTTTGTCTCTCTGTTACATGTTGGTGAAGCCCTTAGGATGTGTACTTGACTACCTGGACTATGATGCGGATCATACTAGTGGGGACATGGTAGTCCATAAGTACATCCTTCAAGGTCCCTAGTCGTGGGTGTATCGAGATGGGGTATCGATATACCAGAGTAGACTAGCGTATACCTTCTCGACCCATACAGATGGGCGATGGATGATCACATATCCATTGGTGTTTGACATCGGAGATGATATACGGGTGCTCAGTAGAGACTGGGTACACTGGACGGACTCGCCGAGAACTCCCAGATGGTATTATACCTCACGTCAGATGGCAGTTCTCTGGTGACACTGGTACAGGTTAGTCTGTAGACCTGAGATCGTCATAGAGTCTTGTGTGATTCCCACTGTGCTTTGATTTTCACCTTACCACGTCCAAGAGGGCGTGCAAAACGGTGGCTTTTGGGTACAGTCCCGAATCACATGGAGGCAATGAGCGATAGGAAGGGATTCGTCTCTCCCGGTATAGGGAGTTGATGTTGCGCTGTGTTCGATTGACTATAACCGGAAATCCCTGGCCAGGGTTGCTGAGATTTACTGGTAAGTGTTACCAGTAGTTTCTCGAACTGTTATAGACCTCATATCGACACGACTTATTGAGCTATTGGGGTCTGACGTTAACCACCCCTAGGCAAGATATGCGACATATCAAACGAACAGACCGGACTGTACGGTAAGTGTTACTGGTTGGATTCACTGGAGTGTGAGCGGGCTTGCTCGTCAATTTTCTGATCGCTCAATACCCGGGTGGCCGTTACGTTTAGCAGAACGCTTGCGGCTTGTGGGTGTTTGATATGATCATCACCTGCTGCCGGCGTATTGACGAGTCTTTAGAGTCCTACACAGAGGTTTCCTGGCTCAAGCAAAACGAAATAGGAGCGCATATGAGATATGTGCGGGACCGAGAATGATACCAGTATGTGATACTGTATTCGATTCTCGCGATTTGTGACATTGATCGGTTATATGCGATATAGCCGGTTTATCGGATCAAGTGTTGATTCGATAAGTTGTTACTGTTGATATTAGTCGGTTATATGCGATATGACCGGATCATTAAATCAAGTGTTGATTTAATGATTTAATGCATAATTATATATTTGATATATTACTTTGCATTAACTAGTATCGGTTCACTTAAGATGGATTTTCTCACTCGGATGTACGCATTGTATATGCGATATATTTTTGTGCACTTGATTGTATCATGTTTGATGATGCATGCAAAATTGGTTAGTGTAAAGAATTAAACCTAGGTAAAGTAAATGGTTAAGGTTTCTAATTATTTGTCCATTCATTTATCTTTTTATTTTGGATTAAAATGAAATGACAAAAGAAAACAAAATGGTTTCATTCTTTCTTTCTTTCTTTCATGAAGCTTCATGAAGCTTCATGAAGCTTTGACCATATGACCATTTTGTCTTCAAGCTTAACCCTAACCATTCTTTTAACCTTAGTCATTTCTCTACACCTAACTATAGTTAATGTTATGATAAGTATTCTTTTTCTTTTATATTCTAATTAACTTATCATAATATTATCTTATTCTTCTTCATCTTCTACTTGAAGAAAAAGCTTGCCTCATCAAAGGTGATTTATGAAAATGAGTGAGAAATCCAATTCTAAAGTCTACCCACATCCTATTTCTTCATCCTCTATCTCTTGCCAAGTAGTAGAGTGTGTTTTCTTCATAAGTTTCTTGACTTGGTGAAGTTGGAGCTTGATCTAGTGATGCCTCGATGTAGATCATCTTCGGCACCAAGCCGACGACCTTGCCCGCCCATTTCTCCGATGAAGCCGCTGCTAGAGCCCGGGATTCCATTTGGACAGCGAGGAGAGTTCATTGCGGAGCTATGGAGGTGGAGGACCGGATCTACAAAGGTTGTATTTCCGTTCTTTTAGTTTAGTTGTAAACTAGTTTCCTTTTTCGCCTAAAATCTAGTTAACGATCCGTATTAGGGTTTCTCGGCACGTGTAATTTTTGAAATTGGCATGGTTGATGCCTTGTGAGACCTCATTAGAGTGCCTAGGAACCCTAAAGTGGTATCAGAGCCTAGCTAGAGCCTTAGGCGAAGTCTAGACGACGTTTGAAACCCGATCGAACCGAAACCCAAAACCTTAAAATGCTCTCTGTACTTTTTCTGAAATCGTGGATTTTTGTCAATTAAAAATATGCAGAAAATTAAGCAGGGTGTTATTTGAATTACTGTGAAATACGAGGGCCTAAGTCGACTTTTCCACCGCGTAACCGCGGCACAAGCTAGGCATGTGCGGCGGTTCCGCGGCCGTACTGTTCCCTTGTCTGATGATTTCTGCACAGTAACTCATATAATTTAATGCTATATTTTCTGGGGTATTTTTATTGTGACTCTACAGAAGAGTATTCTGGGGTTGTATTGGGAATCAAAGATTCGACCGGATTATCAAATTTTGTCTGTGTTTTTTCCGGATAATTTTTGAATATGTTAAAAAGTTCGACCGGATATAAATACCCAATTTTTCCCCTGTCGGGAAATTTCCAAGTGTTGGATTTTTCCGTGGTTTAAAGACGTTCTAAGTAGTGCAAGTAACTCGATGGACCCTCTAGAAGACAACAAACCTTAACTCGATTATGTGACCGTCTTGAACTGCCCTTTGAACCTTCGGGTTTAGGGCAGTACGGCGTGCCACATGTGAGGCGTTGGCTTGACCCTTCTACGGCTGGACCGTTGGTACTGAGGCACGAACTGAATGTTTTTAGACTTGTTTCATGTGTTGATCTGTTTCAGGAAAACTTGGGTGTTCGATTGTTCGATCGGAAAGTTTGACATTTTCTATTTATCCGGAATGGGATACAATAATTGGAATTCATAAGAAGTTATGAGATAACTGAATGAATGTTATAAACATAGCAGTTTAGTCTCACTTGATCGGTTGCCACGGAATTTTGATGTGATCAAAACTCCCTCGCAATCACGTAGCGTACGCGGATACTCGCCGGGTAAACTTAATAGACTGCCTCACCCCATAGCCCCGACCAAGTGACTGTAGGAGAACCCCGTCGCCGAAAGCATCCGTTCGGGTGCTCGCGGCAGCGGTGTTCCGCCTTGGTGCACTTCGTCGACGGCGTGGGGGGTGCGGCCGTCTACTAAAGTTTGCGACGAGCATTCGATCAGGATGTCAGGAATCTTGTTGAATTACCCGACTTGATATTGAAAAGAGTTTTCGATTTTGAGACTAAAATGCGGGGTTTATAATTGTTAGGCATGCGATGTCTAAGGAATTCATTCGATTAGGCATGTGATGTCTAAAGAGATTGCGGATTCCAACTGTTGTAATTTTACACTTTCTTTTCTGTGACCGTAAGTGTAATATGTGATATCGCCGGTTTCGTTGCTATATGTCAACGACAATTGGGATGCGCATATTTACTTACGTTGTTGACATGTGATGTTATGTGTTGCTGGATATGTTATATTGGATCGTCGTGTATGAATAGCCGGGGTTTTTATATGAGATGAGTGTTTTGCATTTTCATTCATGTAAAAACTTGTATGTAATATTCTTTTATTGGGGCACTTCCAGGTTGCGGAAGATGTCACCGTTTGTATATTATTTACTTTTCCGCACTAGGATAGACCCAAGGAGGAGGGCACAAGTAACCGGGTTCTGGAGTCCAGTGGGAGACCAACTCGAGGAGCCGAGTCCGGGTCTCCTAACTCTAGAATTGGTAGGGTTGCTTGCCGCTCTCGTAGGGGTCTTGGGGTGTGGGTATGGCTATTCATCACGACCGTGGAATCCGTGTTTTATACTGGCTCGTATTGAAAACACGGACGTCCTAGTATATCCAATATTTCATATGTTTCTTCTGCTGCGATATATGTGATGTGATCATGTGATGTTCTGTGATAGATACAGTATATAGTATATATGATATATTATATAGACGTTACTTATGTTTTACACCCGCGCTAGCCCTGCCTCGCTCTGTCGTTAGTTACCTAACCTAACGGTGCACGAGGGGACATCGAGGCGAATGCGGATGGCATAAGTGTACGTCGTATTTATCTGTGATGTTTAGGTACATTAAATGATGGGACTTCATTAATGTGATTAATGAAATAAAAAGAAACCTAAGATGTTGTAGAATCGAATTTCAAAATAAAAACAGGTAGCTACAGTTCTTGCTTTGCACAGCGGTATATATGATATATCCTGCACCTTATTCGATAAGGAAAGGACCGAGATCCCTTCACCGGGAGTGATTCCTTTAGCAATAACTGGCAGATGCTACACACTCGGTTTGTCTTTTGATTGCTTTTAAGAGTTCTGCTTTGCACAGTGATATATATGATATATCCTGCACCTCATTCGACGAGGAAAGGACCGACGATCCCTTCACCGGGAGTGACTCCTTTAGCAAAACTAGAAAAGCCTCAAAAACACTCCATTTCAAAATTCATTCGATCCTACAACGATATCAAGTTCATTACGCAATAGGTTTTCAGAAAAACCTGTCGTAGCCCTCCGTCATTTTAGATATGTACTGGTTAGTATTCGTGCTGCGTTTGTTGACCTCTGTCAAGGCGTAGTGTGCGGTAGCTGATTAGTGCTTATCTGTATAAGCATATGATGTGATTGATTTAGGGTAGTCGTGCGACCTTGTTGACCTCTGTCAAGGGTCGTGCGGGTGGGTTTACTTCAATCAGGAAATGACGGGTTGAAATTGACTAGCAGCCTATGGTTTGTTGACCTCTGTCAAGGTCATAGGACGCTAGGGGCAAAATATTATCGGGAATTTCAAGTGTTGAAATTTGCAATGAGATTGCATACTTTCTATGAGATAGTTGGATCCCGATACCCGCTGCGAGTAATTGTTACTCCTGGGAGAGTTTTACACATTACAATTAGCCGATCAAGTAGGTGTCAAGAAAGGTGTCAACGGGGTTACGCCTCTGGGAAAACGAGGTTTACATTAATTAGGTTCGTGCGAAAGCACGGGGGACCTCCCTCAAAGTACCGACACTGGCCTGGCTGAAAGATTGGCGAACTTGTAGTGTGTAATTAATCCCGGCTAGTCTTTCCTTTTAGGGTTTGAAGGAAGATTTGATAAAAACAGTGAGAGCCATCCTGATTAGATAAAATAATAACCAATCTATTCTTGCAAGAGCGCACGCTGAGTGTTTTCTTCTCTCTCTCTCTAGGTAGCGACCATATCACGCCTTAATCAAGATAATAATACGGATTATTGACCGAACCCGCTTGTTATACTGAGCTGGGGAACGTTGGTCCCGCTCCAACTTATAATTGTTATAAGACAGAGCAGAAAATAGGGGAATACTAGAATTCCTATGCCGCCCAAACGAAGAAAGTGCATGAGATGCATCTCCTTCGGGTGTGTTCATTATACAGAACTGTTTCTCAATGTCCTTTACGTCCTGGGTATATGATACCGCATCAGGATCCCAGATATGTAATCTGTTACATAGGGCTACAGAAAGGTAGAGAACTGAGAATGGGTGATAAGTTTCATGAGGCAGAAAACGGGGCAAGAGTTGCAGCCAAGTCTGTCGGTCACTGTCACCCTGTATTACCAATACGAACGAATGTTATTAGATACCGAACTTGATATACAAAATCATATTAATGTCTTTATTAGTAAAGAAATGATAAAATTTTTTATTGTTGGATAATGTTTTGAACATTTCCTATATCAAAAGTTGATCAGTTCAGGCACGTTATCTAAAAGCATTTATGTTCTAAATCAAACTACAGTTCTTAGTATATGGAACACACACAAGAGGAAGAGTTCAGAAATGAACGGATCCTTCTTAAGGTATTGTAGTCTAGGTCATATCAATACGACCTGACTAGCTGGAGTTACATAAAGATGCATATTTAAATTAGTTTGAATTTACATCTTGTGAAACTCGCCAGTCATGTCACAAAGATAGGATGACCACAGCGCCGTTTACTGGAAACAGAGAAAGAGTTAGTGAACTCTTGGGATGTACATGTTGCTGTATGTAGGTCCCCTGTCTACACATGCCAAGACTGGTTCTTTATACTTCATTATATTCTCTGATAATCTCTCAAGATTCAGTCATATGTTCCTGTTGAAACATGAGTCCGAACCTTTTGAGATATTCACAGAATATAAGCGAGAAGTAGAGAACCAAAATACGGGTATAAGTATTATGTCCTATGATGAGATCAGGGAGGAGAATACTTGTGCATGGAATTCCTGGACTATTCTAAAGGAGAATGAGATTCTCTCTCAGTATTATTCCTCCGTATACACCATAGCACAACGGTATATCTGGGCGGAGCAATCACACCCTATATGATATGGTGTGCTCTATGATGAGTACTACTGAGTTACCTTTTTTCCTTTTGGGAGTTATGCACTTGAGAAGCTGTATACCTATTGAATAGGGTCACGATCAAATCAGTTGCCTACCACTTCATATGAGATATGGAAAGGGAAGAGCACATATCTTAAGTCAGTTAAGATTTGGGGTTGTCCAGCCTATGTTTAAAAGCATAATCCGGACAAGCTCGAGGCAAGGTCTGTTATGTAGAACTGAAAATGTTCCAGCTATACAAACTGCAGCAGATGATTTGATAGAACCAAAGGATTCAGTAGATTCCAACGAACCTCGGCCTCTCCGCCGATCTAGTAGGGTTCCTCACCCACCTGAGAGATACTTCGGTTTCTCTATGACAGTGGGAGCGAGGATTGCATCATGAGATGATGACCCAACTAGTTTCGAGCTGGCCATCAGGAGTAGGACTCTATAAGAATGGCTGGATGCTTAGTGATCTGAGATGGAATCCTTATACACCAACAAAGTATGGACTTTGGTTGCTATATCTGAAGGGTTAAATCCCCATCAGGAGCAAGTATATCTTGAGAAGATTACTTGGTGTACATGGAAAAGTTGAGACTTTCAAAGCTAGACTTAGTAAAGGTTTTCGTCATCGACCAGGCGTGGAAAATGATGAAACCTTTTCCAGTGCCTATGCTTAAGTCCATCCAGATCCTACTTGCCACGGCTATATACCATGACTACGATATCTGGTGGTTGGGTGTCTTGACTGCTTTTCTAAATGATGATTTGGAAGAAAGCGTCTATAAGTACACAGCCAGAGGGCTTCGTAGACAGTGGGAGCAGCGGAAACGTGTGCAAAATGTTTTATAGGATAAAGCAGACATCGTGGAATTGGAACGTCTGTTTTGATGAAGTAGTCAAAGAGTTTGACATCATCAAAATGGTAGATGAACCTTGTATAAACAAAAAGGTAGTAGGGAGTATGGTGGTGATCCTCGTAGAGTACGTGGATGACATACTCTTGATAAGGAAGGAGTTTCCTATGCTACGCTCGATCAATCTCCGCTTATCACAAGGATTCTCCATAAAGGATCAAAGTAATACCTACTAAATCCTAGGTTTTGGATCTATGAGATAGATCTAATTGGATATTAGGATACTCACTAGTTGTAGTGAGATGGTATCAATCGATCCTGGGGAGAATCACTGGAAGGGTTCCAGGGTGATAAAGAAGACTGAATGTCAGTTACAGGCATTGTCTTTACCCTCAGTAAAGGGACGGTATGTTGGAAGAGTTCCAAGATAGATACCGTGACATACTAGACAATAAAGGCTGGATACATCGCTACCTATGATGCTACCAAAGAGGCAGTCTGGATATATATTGGTTCATGAGATGAACTACGTTCCAACCATTGTGAGACAATGGAGTTGTGGCTTATGCCAAGGAACGCCGGTCCCATCAATGATCCAGACATATTCTAAGGCAGTATCACCTGATCATAGAGATGGCTGATCTCCAAGGTGATCGAGGTTAGGAGAGCAGACTCAGAGGACAACACGGCGGATCCACTCACGAAGGCCTTTTCCCAGAGAGAGACTTTTATGGGATGGTTGAGTATGAGATACTACAACCACTGCTACAGATGGCCCTAGTGCAAGTGGGAGATTGTTAGTTATATGTATGCCCTAGAGGCCATTACTGTACATATGATGTATATTGTAGTGGATGCTGGGACATATATAGGGAGGACTTTCTTTCTCGGCATGATAGTATGCTATCTGGTTACACTTTACCTTAACGTGTATACTGTTTGTCTCTCTGTTACATGTTGGTGAAGCCCTTAGGATGTGTACTTGACTACCTGGACTATGATGCGGATCATTCTAGTGGGGACATGGTAGTCCATAAGTACATCCTTCAAGGTCCCTAGTCGTGGGTGTATCGAGACGGGGTATCGATATACCAGAGTAGACTAGCGTATACCTTCTCGACCCATACAGATGGGCGATGGATGATCCCATATCCATTGGTGTTTGACATCGGAGATGATATACGGGTGCTCAGTAGAGACTGGGTACACTGGACGGACTCGCCGAGAACTCCCAGATGGTATTATACCTCACGTCAGATGGCAGTTATCTGGTGACACTGGTACAGGTTAGTCTGTAGACCCGAGATCGTCATAGAGTCTTGTGTGATTCCCACTGTGCTTTGATTTCCACCTTACCACGTCCAAGAGGGCATGCAAAACGGTGGCTTTTGGGTACAGTCCCGAATCACATGGAGGCAATGAGCGATAGGAGGGGATTCATCTCTCCCGGTATAGGGAGTTGATGTTGCGCTGTGTTCGATTGGCTATAACCGGAAATCCCTGGCCAGGGTTGCTGAGATTTACTGGTAAGTGTTACCAGTAGTTTCTCGAACTGTTATAGACCTCATATCGACACGACTTATCGAGCTATTGGGGTCTGACGTTAACCACCCCTAGGCAAGATATGCGACATATCAGACGAACAGACCGGACTGTACGGTAAGTGTTACTGGTTGGATTCACTGGAGTGTGAGAGGGCTTGCTCGTCGATCTTCTGATCGCTCAATACCTGGGTGGCCGTTACGTTTAGCAGACCGTTTGCAGCTTGTGGGTGTTTGATATGATCATCACCTGCTGCCGGCGTATTGACGAGTCTTTAGAGTCCTACACAGAGGTTTCCTGGCTCAAGCAAAACGAAATAGGAGCGCATATGAGATATGTGCGGAACCGAGAATGATACCAGTATGTGATACTGTATTCGATTCTCGCGATTTGTGACATTGATCGGTTATATGCGATATAGCCGGGTTATCGGATCAAGTGTTGATTCGATAAGTTGTTACTGTTGATATTAGTCGGTTATATGCGATATGACCGGATCATTAAATCAAGTGTTGATTTAATGATTTAATGCATAATTATATATTTGATATATTACTTTGCATTAACTAGTATCGGTTCACTTAAGATGGATTTTCTCACTCGGATGTGCGCATTGTATATGCGATATATTTTTGTGCACTTGATTGTATCATGTTTGATGATGCATGCAAAATTGGTTAGTGTAAAGAATTAAACCTAGGTTAAGTAAATGGTTAAGGTTTCTAATTATTTTTCCATTCATTTATCTTTTTATTTTGGATTAAAATGAAATGACAAAAGAAAACAAAATGGTTTCATTCTTTCTTTCTTTCTTTCATGAAGCTTCATGAAGCTTTGACCATATGACCATTTTGTCTTCAAGCTTAACCCTAAGCATTCTTTTAACCTTAGTCATTTCTCTACACCTAACTATAGTTAATGTTATGATAAGTATTCTTTTTCTTTTCTATTCTAATTAACTTATCATAATATTATCTTCTTCTTCTTCATCTTCTACTTGAAGAAAAATCTTGCCTCATCAATGGTGATTGATGAAAATGAGTGATAAATCCAATTCTAAAGTCTACCCACTTCCTATTTCTTCATCCTCTACCTCTTGCCAAATAGTAGAGTGTGTTTTCTTCACAAGTTTCTTGACTTGGTGAAGTTGGAGCTTGATCTAGTGATGCCTCGACGTAGATTATCTTCGGCACCAAGCCGACGACCTTGCCCGCCCATTTCTCCGATGAAGCCGACGCTAGAGCCCGGGATTCCATTTGGACAGCGAGGAGAGTTCATTGCGGAGCTATGGAGGTGGAGGACCGGATCTACAAAGGTTGTATTTCCGTTCTTTTAGTTTAGTTGTAAACTAGTTTCCTTTTTCGCCTAAAATCTAGTTAACGATCCGTATTAGGGTTTCTCGGCACGTGTAATTTTTGAAATTGGCATGGTTGATGCCTTGTGAGACCTCATTAGAGTGCCTAGGAACCCTAAAGTATTGAAAATCAAAATCCGGACAAGCTCGAGGCAAGGTCAGTTCGGTATAAGTTTGTTAGGATATCCCAAACATTTGCAAGGGAATATCTTCTACCATACTGAGGAGCAAAAGGTGTTTTGTTTCTCAGCATGCCACCTTTTTAGAAAAGGAATTTCTTGTGAAGAAATTTATGGTCATGAGGTAGAATTGGAAGGAGTTCCATCTAGACAAACTAACAGCTAATGATTTGGTGAAACCAAAGGATTCAATAGTCTCCAACGAACCTCAGCCTCTCCGCGAATCTAGTAGGGTTCCTCAACCACTTGAGAGACACTACGGTCTTCTCGGTGACATTGGGAGCGAGAATTGCATCATGGTAGATGATGGCCCAACTAGGTTCATACAGGCCATTACGAGTGGGCGACTCTGTGAATAAGCTGGATGCTATGCGATCAAAGATGGAATCCATGTACACCAACAAAGTATGACTTTGAATGTTGCACCTGAAGGGGTAAAACCCATTGGGAGAAAATTGGATCTTGAGGGTGTAAGTGAAAAGTTGAGACTTTTAAAGCTATTCTTAAGTCTATCAGGATCAATGAACGCATCGCGGAGTTGGAACATCTATTTTGATGTGGCAGTCAAAGAGTTTGACTTCATCAAAAAGGTAGATGAACCTTGTATATACAAGAAGGAAGTAGAAAGTAAGGTTGTCTTCCACGTATTGTACGTAGATGCCATATTCTTGATAGGAAAGGGTTTCCTATGCTACACTCGTTCAAGCTCCTCTTATCATGGGGATTCCCCACGGAAGATCTGGATGATACCTACTACATCTTGCAGATTATGATCTGTGGTGATAGATCTAAGCGGATGTTGGAAGTGTCCCAAATCCAGGTACATAAACACCGTACTAAAAGGGTTTAGTATGGAAGATTCTAAGTATGTTGGTTCACCCACTTACTCATGGATCACTCTCTCCAAAAAGTTGTCTTCCAAGACTGATTTGGAGAGAGCTCGCGTGCAAGGGATAAGCTATGCTTCGGCAGTAAGGCTCTATCATGTATACGATGTTATGTACCAAACCAAATGTAGATGAATCACTAGGTGTAGTGATCAGGAATCAACCGGATCTTGGGAGAATCACTGGACAGCTGTGGAGGACATTCTTAAGTACTTGAGAAGCACTAAAAGAAAGTTCTTGGTTCAAGCTTCATGAGTGATAAGGATGACGGAAAGTCAGTCACAGGCATTGTTTTTACCCTCAGTGGAGGGACGGTATGTTGGAAGAGTTCTAAGCTAGATACCGTGACATACTAGAAAATAAAGGCTGAATACATTGCTACCAACGATGTTTCTAAAGTGGCTGTTTGGGAATTTCTTGTTCATGTGATGAACATGGTTCCTACCATTGAGCGTCCAATAACTGTTATTGTGACAACAATGGAGTTGTGGCTTTGGCTTAGGAACACCGGTCCTTTCAGCGTTCCAGACATATTCTGAGGCAAGTATCACCTGATCAGGGAGATGGTTGATCTCCAAGGGATCGAGGTCAGGAGAGTTGACACGAAGGATAACACGGCGGATCCACTCACAAAGGCTTTTCCCTAGAAAGAATTTTATAGGACGTTGAGTATGAGATACTGCAACTAATGGCCTTAGTGCAAGTGGGAGATTGTTAGTTATATGTATGCCCTAGAGGTCGTTACTGTACATGTGATGTATATTGTGGTGGATGCTTGGACATATATAGGGAGGAATTTCTTACTCGACATGATAGTATGCTATCTGGTTGCTCTTTATCTTAAAATGTACACTTATTGTCTCTCTATTACATGTTGATAAAGCCCTTAGGAAGAGTACTTGACTACCAGGACTATGATGCAGATCATACTAGTGGGGCAGAGGTAATCGGTAAGTACATCCTTCAAATGTTCCTAGTCATGGGAGTATCGAGACAGGGCATCGATACTCCAGAGTAGACTAGCATATACGCTTCTCGACCCATGTGATGGGCGATGGATGATCCCATATCCATTGGTGTTTGACATCAAAGATGGTATACGGGTGCTCAGTGGAGACTGGGTACACTGGACGGACTCGCCGAGAACTCCTAGATGGTATTATACCTATCGTTAGATAGCAGTTCTCTGGTGACACTGGTACAGGTTAGTCTGTCGACCCGAGATCGTCATAGAGTCTTGTGTGATTCCCACTGTGCTTTGATTTTCGCCATACCACGGTCAAGAGATCATGCAAAAAGGTGGTTTTTGGGTACAGTCCCGAGTCACATGGAGGCAATGAGCGATAGGAGGGGATTCGTCTCTCCCGGTATTGGGAGTTTGTTCTCCGCCGAAAACAGAGACGAAACCTCATAGGATCGTCTTGCCTGAATTTGGGGGCAGATGCTATTTGGTTTTATCCGTCCACCTCTTCGATGATGCCAAGTTGATTTATGGCACTGTGTATCTAAGGTTTAGACGGATGCGGCCGTTGTAGAAGAATTCGTCAGATTCCTCCTCATTGTGAGGGGTTTTTTTTTATTGTGTGGATGCTTTTCCCTGCAGGCGCAAGCCCCTGCAGTTAATTATGCTACCGCATTGCGGCAACCACTTTCTCCTTCTCCAGATGGTCACTTAGTGTCGTGTGTGTTTGTTTTATTTTTGGTTGCCCGTGGATTGTATACGGAGACTAATTTATGCTGTCGCCCGTAGGGCGGGGATTAGTCCAAATCCGTATTTTCTTTGATTTGGGTTTGGGTTGGGTTTAAGGATCGTCAATATCATTTGAGACTAAGATCAACTTAAACATTTTTAAAGGATACGTTAGTCTAATTTTAGACTAAGATCTACTTAACAGGATCATTTAGATCTAACAAAAGAGCATTTGGGCTCTATTGTTTTAGTTTAGGGACATCGCGATCCATAAGTTTAAGGACATCATAGTCCGTGACAGTTTAAAGACATCATAGTCTGTAAAGTTTAAAGACATCATAGTCTATGAGTTTAAGGATCTCACAGTCTATAGAGTTTAAGGACATCATAGTCCATGAGTTTAAGGAACCCACAGTCTGTAAAGTTTAAGGACATCATTGTCCAGTTTAAAGACGTCATAGTCTGTGTGGTTTTGGTTCAACCGTTTGGGGATGCACCAAAAGTTATTGGTTATCGAGACGCTCCATCTCTCTGAAGATGTTGAAGAATTACAATGACATATATCAGAGGTATGAAGAGATGTACCCTTGAACCAATGTTGGTTGGGGATCTGTAGTCAAGTTTGGGACTAAGATCTGTTAGAAAGATTTATGAGCATATGGGCTCGATTAATCTGAATTAGGGATCTGTGGCCAACTTGGGCTCGGCCCACTCAGTTAAAATGTTGAACATTTATTTAGGTTCAGTCTTTTTTTATTTAACAATGCTGAGCATTGGTTTGGGTTCTGACAACCTTTTTGTCTTTTATTGAGTGTTGAGCCCTCATTATGGCTCTGGGGTTTTATTTAAAGAACAGTTTATGTTCTCTCAGCGCCCACGTGAGGAGCACGTGGCGCTGAGCGTCAGACTTAGAGCGCTAAGGCGCTTCCTGTGAGATAGCGCACACGTGAGGAGCACGTGGGGCGCTTGGTGCCCACGTGAGGAGCACGTGGGGCGCTTGGCGCCGACTGCCAGATAATGAATGCAGAGCGCTCTTTGTGAAATAGCACACACGTAAGGAGCACGCGGCATGCTTGGCGCTGAGCGACAATCAATGAGTGCAGAGCGCTCTTGTGAATTAGCGCACACGTGTGGAGCACGTGGCGTGCTTGGCGCTGAGTGCCAATCAATGAGTACAGAACGCTTCTTGTGAATTAGTGCACACGTGAGAAGCACGTGGCGCGCTTGGCGCTGAGCGACAATCGATGAGTACAGAGCTCTCTTTATTGAGTAGCGCCCACGTGAGGAGCATGTGGCACGCTAGGCGCAGAGCGCCAGACTTGGAGCGCTGAAGCGCTCCTTTGGCCGTTTTGGTCAGTTCTTTGCTCTGAGAATTTAGTTCTCGTTCATAGGAGACTTTGTCTCATAAATCTAAGAACTAAGTTCTTATTTTAATGGGAGATGTTACAATCTCTTCTGTTTTTGTGAAAGACTTTGTCTTTGTCTTATGGATCTGTGATCTAAAGAGAACTAAGTTCTTCTCCCTCCCTTTTTATGATGAGATACTTCAATCTCTTCTATTTTTATGAAAGACTTCTGTCTTTATAGATCTATGATCTAGAAAAAGAACTAGGTTCTTCTTCTTTGATGAGATGCTTTGATCTTTCTGTTTTATTTACCTTGAAGAAATTCTTCTTCCGAGAGCTTGCTTTTCTCTTTGAAATTTCTCAAAGTTTGTGGTGGTGGTGAGGGGGGTCCTCTCTCTGCAAGAATTGAAGTCTTTGGTCCTTTATATAGGGGAAGATGATTTGTTGAATCAGTTAAGGAAATCTTTCCTCTGATTGATTTGGGGATGTTTCCCACCGTTGGATTTTTGATCCAAGGGCTTCTGTTTTACAGAAGGCATTCTTCTTGTTTTTAACAAGATTGGGAAAATATTTTCCCATACAGAACTTATTCTGTATCCTGGTGATTTTTAATCACCATTGGATCTTTGATCCAACGGTGCTATAATTTTTGATGATTTTTAATCCTCTTTGTTGGATCTTTGATCTAAGGGTGGAGAACATTTAGTTCCAGCGCTTGGCGCTCTCGTGCCTTGCACGTGAGCGCTGCCTCAGAGTCTTTGACTCTCAGCGTTGGCGCTCTTGGCGCTAGCGCTCTCGTGCATTGCACGTGAGCGCTACCTCAGAGTCTTTGACTCTTAGCATGGGTGCTCTTGGCGCCAACGCTTTTATGAAGCGCTGCTTCATTTCAAATTTCACAATTTGAACAGAACTTTGCTCTGATTGGGGGAAACAGAGTTGATGTTGCGCTATGCTCGATTGACCATAACAGGAAATCCCTGGCTAAGGTTGCTGAGATCTACTGGTAAGTGTTATCAGTAGTTTCTCGAACCGTTATGGACCTTGCATCGGCATGACTTATTAGTCTATTGGGATCTGACGTTATACCACCCCCAGGCTGTGATATGCGACATATCTGACGAAGAGACCGGACTGTACGGTAGTGTTACTGATTGGATTCGCAGGAGAATGAGCAGGCTTGCTTGTTGATCTTATGATCGTTCAATACCCGGGTGGCCGTTACGTTTAGCAGACCGCTTGCGGCTTGTGGATGTTTGATATAATCATCACCTACTGACGGCGTATTGACGAGTCTTTAGAGTCGTACACAGAGGTTTCCTGGTTCATGCGAAACGAAGTAGGAGCACATATGTGATATGTGCGGGACCGATATTAATGCGCGTATGTGATACCGCATTTTATTCTCGCGATATGTGATATCCGATGGTTATATAAGATATAGCCGGGTTATCGGATCAAGTGTTGATTCGATAAGTTGATTCATATGATATTAGTCGGTTGTATGTGATATAACCGGATTATTAAATCAAGTGTTGATTTGATAATTTAATGTATAATTATATATTTGATATATTGATTTACATTAACTAATATTAGCTCACTTAACATTTCTTTTTCTCACTTGTGTACACTTAGTATCTATGTGATATATATTAATGTACATTATTTTGTGTCATGCTAGATGCCACATGCTACATGGGTGTATGAGACTTACACCATGCTTATAATAATGTGAAGTTTTATTTATTTAAAGTAATTCAATATTAGTTGGAAATTGTTATGCTTGGAAGCTTGGAGAAGCTTGAAGCATCTTTGACTTAGTCCAATAGTTTTGTTTTACTTGTAGATATTTATTAACCTAATTATTATTGTAGCCATGGTTTATTCTCTATATGAGTTAGTGTATGACACTAACTCACCCATGGTTGTTATTCTCACCCAATTAGTTCATTCTCTCATCTTCTTCTTCATTGAGAAAACTTGCTAGCTTTTCTCAAGGTGAGAAAGCATTCTGAGAAAAACAAATCTAAAGTGAGCCCATTTCCTACTTCATCATCCTCTACTATTAGCCATTTAGTTTAGAGTGTTTGCTTCACTAATCTACCAATAGTGAAAAGGTAGCATGAGCTTGAGTCTCCTCGACGTAGATCATCTTCGGCCTCGAAGACTTCGAGCAAGCTTGTTCATTTCTTCATGTGAACCCTTACTACACGGAGCTTTTGAAGTGAAGGACCGGTCTACAAAGGTTATATTCCTCATTCACTTTGTATGCAAATTTGTTTGTATTTTGTATTGTTTGATTCTCTAGTTAAGATTCTAGGGTTAGGGTTCTTTAGAACGGCAAATTTTTGAAAACGGCATGGACGATGCCTCCCGAAACCTTGCTGCCGCGCTACGGAACCCTACAATTGCGCTATTAGGGGTCTGATGGTTACCGTCCCCTAGGCCCGATATGCGATACTCTTAGATGAACAGACCAGACTGCACGAAGATTGTCACATATAGGCTCAGTAGGAGTTCGGATGAGTTTTCTCATCGGCCTTCTTATCGACAGATACCTGGGTAGCCATTACGTGCAGCTAGTACCGCTGACGGGTTGTGGTTAAACCCACTGCTAGCATAATGTCGAGTCTTTAGAGTCCCACATAGAAGGTATCCTTTCATCGGGCAAAAGATGTAGAGGTCGTATGGTTTTACGACAGGGTTCGATCACGTACGTGTACTTATGCACGGATGATGATTCAGACAGATAATACTAGTGGGCTTTGGTTTAAGCCGGATCCTAGTATTATATTGATGGATTATTTTCGTCTTTTTGTATTCGTATTTTTCGGAATACGGATACAGGTATGTATATACGGATAAATGGCATTCTTGTAATTTACTTAAGATTGCTTCTAGAAGAAAACACCTCATTTGTGGATTATATCATTTTGTTAAATGATTAATGAGGTGGAAGATGAGGTGTTATTTGACAAAAGAAGAGGCATGGCTACTTGGTGACTCATGGGGTGACTCATGCTTTAGTGACTATTGAAGCATGCTTGATTTTTTCATTGTGAATTATTGTATGCTTTATTATTCACAACACTTAGCCATCTTCTATTATTCATCACTTAAACACACTCTCTCTCCTCCAAAGCTCCTTCTTCTTCCTCTAACCCTAAATCTCTCATGTGTTGAGAATCATAAGGCTATTAGAGACATACTAATTTATCTACACTCTCTACATCATCTAGGACATCTAGTTTAGCGAACTAGATGCCGTAGTTACCTCGGATTTGAGGTTGGAGCTCAGACTGTAGACTCTCGGATGGATCGTCTTTGACTCGAGGAGGCCGACGAAGAGGCATCGATCCAAATGATCCTCGGAGCTTATGACGAGGAGGAGGACATCGTCAAGAAGACCCGAAAGACATGGTAACATGAGGTATAACTTCCTATCCGAGTAGTTAACCTCATACAGTTTAGCTAGCTAGGGTTTATGGTCGATCCTGGAGTCAAGTCGGTGTTGCGAAGCCCGTAAAAATAGTTTTTTTTTGCGTATTTCGCCTCCCCACGAACCCGCGGGGTGCATGACATCGACTTAAAGTAGTATCAGAGCCTCTCCATAATCCTTAGATAACTTGTAGAGACGTTTAAAATCCACTGTTTTGTCGCGCACGGACTGCCGACAAAAACAGAACCGAAAAATTTGTTTTAAAATGTTTGCACACCCCGGGGGTCACGGTTTGAACCGAGAAGGCATAGGGTGGAGCATGGGCACCACGGGGATACCCTGGGGCGAACAAAGGCCTGGCCCACCCCCCAAGACCACCACAAGGTGGCCTTGGGGGGTGGTGACCCGAGAGCACCACAAAATGGTGCTCTCGGGTCTGCCTCCACTTAGGGGCCACCTCGTGGTGTCCCCTGGGGGTGGGTAACCCCCGAGGCCCCCGGATCGACAGTTAATTTTTGCCCCCTCACCTTCGCGAAGGTTCGGAAGGATTTCGAGATCGTTTCGACTCCCGGATTGGCTTAAAACGAATTTTTTGGTAACTTTAGTGGGCAGTTTTTCATGGTCTTGAAAAATTTGTTTCGTTCGCTATTTTTGCGCAGATTTTATAACATCGTGGGTTACTTTACTGGCTTTGTGATGGATATATGTGTTCGTAAACCTCCGCTAATTCTATACATCGATTAGTTGGTGGTTGCACATATTTGTATTGTGATGGTTTGTGTATATGAACTTTATTGGATCGTCGTGATGGAATAGCCGGGGGATGTGAGAAGAGTGTTTTTTTTTTCTTTCATTCGATATAAATTTGTAAAGTGATGTAATATTATTTTGCGGGGCACATCCGGGTTGAGGTTGTAGCCACCGTTGTATTATTTCTTTTATTGTTTTTTTCTCCTAGGATAGACCCAAGGTGGGGTGCACAAACTACCGGGTTCTTGAAGCCGATTGGCCTACTCATTTTACTGAGGGAGAATGCTTCACTTCGGGAATTTGGCGGGTAGTTTGCCGCACCCGTAGGGGTTTAGGGTGGGGTTTGGCTATTCATCACGACCGTGGAATCCATCTTTCGTTACAGGCTAAAACGAAACGCGAAATTCTTAGTATATTTAATATGTTCATCTGTGATCTGGAATGCCTATTATTGCGTGATACGAATGTATATATTATATATATTCTATATAATAGAAGTTGCTTATGTTTTACAGCCGCGCTGGTCCCACCCCCGCTCTGGCGTTAGTTAAGTAACCTAACGGTGTTAGACGGGGCCCAATGGCGAATGCGGATGTCATAAGCGTACATGGTATTTTCGTTTCTTTCTGCAATGATAGGTGTAAATGATGGGACTGCATTATATGTTTAATGCAAAGCAAACAAACCAAAGCTGAATCGTTGAAACAATTTTAAAACCACTCGGTTTTTCAAAAAGAAAACTTTTAAATGCGGAGCTTAAACCACTCCTTTAAAAGCTATCATGGTTGTTTCGATCATATCAAGTTCATTACGTTCACGGTTTATCCAAAAGCATTCATAGCCCTCCATCATTTCAGTTGGGTATTCAGTAGTATTCAAGTTATGTATTTTGACCTTTGCTAAGGCATAGTGATTGGTAGCTGCTGAATATTTATCTGTTGCATAGATAGATGCGTTGGTTTGGGACAGTCGTATTACTATTTTGCCCTTCGTCAAGGGTATGTATGGGTGGGTTCAAATTAACCTGGATAATGACGGGTAGAACTTGACTTGCGAATTATGATATGTTGGACTTCGTCAAGGTCATAAGAGCTTGGGGCAAAAATCCACATCGGGAGTTTCTAAAGAAACTGAAACTTGCTAGTGTTACATACCATTTGGAGTCTGATAATTTTGGTAGGATTCCTTCAAAATTATCACACAATGATATTTAGATCCTGATCCTACTGTGAGTATCCTCTACTCCTCGGGAGATTTTTTACTAAACGATCAATGCTATAAACTAAGTAGGTGTCTAGAACGGTGTTAGCGGGGCTACGCCTCCAGGGAAAAAGAGGTATGTAATTAAGGAACTTTGCGAAAGCGTTGGAAAACCTCTCTCTAAGTACCAACACCAGATTGGCCGATAGTTTAAGCAAGTATTATAAGAGTGAGATTAATCCTGACTAATTCTTCTTTTATGGTTTGAGGAAGGATTCGAGATACAATGGGAGCCATCCTGTTTAGATAAACTAAAAACCAATCTAAACTTGCAAGAGCATCATGCTAAGTGTTCTCTCTCTCTCTTAATTGCAGCGACCAGGTGACCAGACATAGGTTACATCTAGATAATAAATTGACTGAGTAAGACTATATTGATTGGCAAAGGTTTGTACATATTTCCATTACCTATGACAAGCTGGGCCACCTCCTTACTACTAAATCCCCCGCCGTCCCAGGTCCAGTTTCCACCGTCGCAGATGTTAATATCCGTAAGACAAGGGAAAAGGATTGTGCGAATGCCAAGTGCCTCGTGTTGGCCTAAATGGATAGTGAACACCAGAGGCAGCACGAGAAGATGGACTTAGCATCTATCTTCCTCCATAACAAAGATTTATATGGAGAGCAATCTCATATCACAAGATATGAGACCTCGAAAGAATTGCTTCAAGCGAGGTTGGCTGTCGGGTCATCTGTAGGGGACCACATCCCTATAATGATCAGCTATATTAAAGAGCTCACGGACCTGGAGACCATGTTGGAGAACGAGTTATGTACGAACTTGATTCTACAGTCCCTACCTTCTACTTACACCCTGAAGGAAACCAGGTAGACACCCACTCTGCTTTTGGGGAATCTTTCTCTTCTAGATCCAAGGAGAAAACTATGGGAAAAAAGAAGAAGGTCTCCACCAAGCCGATAGGCAGTGTCAGTAAGGCAGAAGGAAAAGGCAGGGCAAAAGTTTCGAGGCTAACAGTAGGGAAGGAGGGTTGTTCCTATTGTCACGGGAAAAGGCAATGGAAGAAGGAACGTAGGGCTTGGAAAGCCAGAATTCAGGATCCGAAGCACGTTGTGGCTTTGACTTCGGGTGTGTTGTGATTGAAAACTGTCTGTCAATTAACTCTAATTCCTGGGTCCTAGATACCGGATCAGGATCTCATATCTATAATTCATTACAGGCTTTGAGAAACCGTAGAGTTATCAGGGTAGGTGATATGACTCTCAGGGCTGCTAACGGAATGAGTGTGGACGTTGTATCCGTAGGGGAATATCACTTAGGATTGACAAGTGGGCAGATATTGATTTTACGTAGCTGTTTGTGTGTATCTAGTCTAGCTTATAATATCATATCTGTATCTTTACTTTCTAAAGAAGGATATGATTTTACATTTGTAAGCGATGTGGTCCACATCCACCTAAATCAAGCTTGGATTGGGTCAGGTACACTAGATAACGGTACATACGTATTAAATCAAGCTCAGGTTTTCAACGTCCAGAACACACATAAAAGAAAGTCTCCAAAATTAAATAAGGCTTTCTTGTGGCATTGTAGACTGGGTCAAATCAATGAAACACGGTTGATGAAGTTACATAGAGAGGGGTATTTGGATCCGTTTGAATATCAGTCTTATATAACTTGTCAATCATGTCTCAAAGGAAAGATGACAAAGACTCCGTTCACTGGACACGGAGTAAGAGCGAGCGAACTTTTGGGACTCATACACAGCGATGTATGTGGTCCAATGTATATACATGCACGAAGTGGTTATTCCTATTTCATTACTTTTACGGATGATTTCTCTCGGTATGGACATGTCTGTAAGTCTATATTACTCACCCCGCGGGTTAACGGGGAGGCGGAATAGGTAAAAATCGAATTTTTCTTTGCAAGGTAACATAGACTATCCAAAAGGATCTTTGCTAAACCCTAACTAACAAACTAACTAGGAGTTGTAACTACTATGTAAAATGATTCTACCTCAAGCTACAAGTCCTTCTTCTCCTCTTTGATGTGAGCTTCTTGGAGTGGTCATGGATGAGCCTCCTCGTCGGCTTCTCGAAGTAGTATAAGATTCACCCGAGAGTTCCAACCTTGAGCTAAACCTCCAAGATGAGGCAACTAGATCACTTGGGGTGCTAGACTAAGTGACCTAGAATGAGTAGAGTGTGATTATGAGTACCTTATCTCAATAAACCCTTGATTCTCAGCTCATGAGACACTAGGGCTAGAGAGGAAGAAGAAGAGAGCAAGCTTAGGAGAGAGAATGCGTTTTTGATAATGATAATAAAATATTGTAATGGCTAGCTTATATATAACCATTTTTAATGGCAAGAAAATATCTCATGAAAATATCTAGGCAAAAAAATCTCACCAAAATATCTATAGTCAACAAGTCAAGCCAAGTCAAATGGTCAACCAAGTAGCCATGACAAAAAAGATTATCATTTATCAAAATAACAAATACTTTTCCTTTTTCTCATATTTGCTTTGACCAAGTCAATGGTCAAAACCCTAATGAGATGTCTCCTTCTTCACCCCCTCTCATCCGTATACACATACCCGCATCCGTGTTCCGAGAAACATGAATACAATGAGATGAAGCTAATCCAATAATCAAATACTAGGATCCGGCTTAAACCAAAGCCCACTAGTATTGTCCGCTCGAACACCACACGCGCACAAGTACACGTATGTGATCGAACCCTATCGTAAAACCATACGACCTCTGCTCGTTTTGCCCGAAGCTGCGAAAATCTCTGTGTGGGACTCTAAAGACTCGACACTACGCTGGCAGTGGGTTTAACCACAGGCCGTAAGCGGTACTAGCTGTACGTAACGGTCCCTAGGTAGATGTCGATAAGAAGGCCAATGAGGAAACCCATCTGAACTCTTACTGAGCCTGAATGTGACAATCTTCGTACAGTATGGTCTATTCGTCCAAGAGTATCGCATATCGGGCCTAGGGGGGCGGTAAACGTCAGACACCTAATAGCGGTATAAGTCATGTCGGAGTGTAGCCCATTACACCCTGAGAAACTACTGGAGTACCAACTAGTAAATCTCGCTTGCCCTGGACAGGGACTTTTTGTAATGACACTCCAAACACAGAGCGATATCAACCCCCAATACCGGGAGAGACGAATCCTATCTAACCGCCACTGCCTCCAAGTGCTTCGGGACTGCACCCAACCGCTACCTGTTTGCACGACTCAATAGAGCCGTTGTAGGGTAGCAATCTAAGAACAGTGGGAACACACTTGCGGCGAAGTAGCAGTGTCAAGTCAACGGACTAAGCTGTACTCATGTCACCTGGGAACTGCTAACTGACGATAGGTATAATACCAACCAATAGTTCCCAACGAGTCATGTCCAGTGTACTCGTAACCCAACGAGCACCTGCATACTATCTCTAGTACGACGTACTAATGGCTGTAGGAAAGACCATCTCCCCTGCTAGGATGAGAAGCGTATACACTAGTCTACTCTGGAGTATCGATGCCCTGTCTCGATAATCCTACGACTAGGGACCTGTATAAGGATGTGCTTGTAGACTACCTAGCCCCCACTAGTGTGACTGCCATCACAATGCAGGTAGTAAAGCAAAGATCCTAAGGGCTCTATCAATATGTATTAGCGATATGTTAAAAAGAAACACATATACATATTAAGATAGATACAAACCAAGTAGCATACTACCATATCGAGCAAGAATGTCATAAACCCGTGTATATATCCCAAGCTTCCAAAATCTAATATACAAGCTAGTACTATACAATAATGGCCTCTAGGGCATATTACACTAACAATGTCTTCTTGATGAAATATAAATCCGAGGCCTTTGAGAAATTCCGAGAATATAAGAATGAAATGGAAAAACAAACAGGCAAAAGTATCAAGACACCGAGATCTGATCGAGGTGGTGAATAATTAAGTATCGAGTTCCTGGATTATTTAAAAGAGAATGGAATTCTCTTTCAGTTTACTCCTCCTTACACACCATAACACAACGGTGTATCGGAAAGGCGGAACCGAACCTTATTGGATATGGTACGTTCCATGATGAGTAATGTTGAGTTTCCACAATCCTTCTGAGGTTATGCACTAGAATCAGCTGCATATGTTTAGAACAAGGTTCCTACCAAGACTGTGCCTACCACACCATATTAGATATGGAGTGGGAAGAAACCCTATCTTCAGTATCTGAAGATATGGGGATGTCCAGCTTTTGTAAAAAAGAAGCATGCGAACAAGCTCGAGGCACGCTCAGTACTGTGTAAGTTTATGAGATACTCAAAAAACTCTAGTGGGTATTTTTTCTATTACACAGAGGAACAAAAGGTTTTTGTTTCTCTTCATACCCACTTTTTGGAAAATCAATTTTTGGAAAAAGAAGCTAATGAGAGCGCAATAGAACTGGAAGAAATTCCAGAACCACAAGCTATTACTGAAAGCATGGTAGAACCAGAGATTTCAAAAGAACAGGACATCCCCACACCACTCCACAGGACTAATAGGCAGTCTCATCTGCCCGAGAGATACTACGGTTTTCTCAAAGATGGGGATAGAGAGGATTGCATCATTGACAATGATGAGCCAACTAGCTTCGAGCAAGCCATTCAGAGCGGTGACTCGGTAAAATGGCTGGATGCAACGCGGACCGAGATGGAGTCCATGTACACCAACAAAGTATGGACTTTGGACATTGCTCCAGAAGGGGTAAAACCCGTAGGCTGCAAATGGATCTTCAGAAAGAAGATTGGTGTAGATGGACTGGTTCAAACCTATAAGGCTAAACTTGTTGCAAAAGGTTTTTGGCAAAGACCTGGTTTGGACTATGATGAAACCTTTTCTCTAGTGGCTATGCTTAAATCCATTCGGATCCTTCTTTCCATTGTTGCCTTCCACGATTATGAAATTTGGCAGATGGACGTAAAGACCACTTTTCTGAATGGACATTTGGAAGAGTTCGTCTATATGGATCAGCCAGAGGGTTTCATTCAGAGTGGGAGCAGCGGAAAAGTTTGCAAGTTACTTAAGTTAATTTATGGATTAAAGCAGGTATCGCGGAGTTGGAACATCTGTTTTGATGAGACAGTCAAAGAATTCGACTTTATCAAAAATCCAGATGAACCATGCATCTATAGTAAGATTGTAGCGAGAATTTTGGTATTCCTCTTCTTGTACGTGGATGACATTCTCTTGATAGGAAATGACATTCTTATGCTACAATCAGTCAAAGGATTATTGTCACAGAGGTTCTCCATGAAATACCTGGGTGATGCCTCATACATTCTGGGGATCCAGATCTATCGCGATAGATCTAAGAGAGTGTTGGGACTTTTGTAGTCCAGGTACATCGATACCATACTAAAAAGATTCAGTATGGAAGATTTAAAGTGCGGTAGTCTACCGGCTTGTCACGGAATCACCCTCTCCAAAGAGATGTCTCCCAAGACTGATTTGGAAAGGGCTCGCATATCGATTATACCCTACGCTTCTGCGATAGGCTTTATAATGTATGTGATATTGTGTACCATACCAGATATTGCTTACGCACTTAGAGTGGTAAGACGGTATCAGTCAAACCCAGGGAATAACCAGTGGATAGCAGTAAAGAACATTCTCAAGTACCTGAGAAGGACTAAGAAGATGTTCTTGGTGTTTGGCGGAAAACACCTCCAGATCGAGGCCTTTGCTAACTCCAGCTTCCAGAGTGACAAGGATGTATCCAATTCTATGTCGGGTTATGTTTTTACCTCAATAGAGGGACTGTCTGTTGGAAGAGCTCCAAGCAAGACACCGTTGCCGACTCGACGATGGAAGCGGAGTATATAGCTGCTTGTGACGCCGCGAAAGAAGCAGTCTGGATGAGAAAGTTCCTAACAGAACTTCAGGTGGTTCCATCCATTGTAGATGTAATACCTCTGTATTGTGACAACAACGACGCTATAGCTTTAGCGAATGAACTCAGGTCCCATCATAAGTCCATACATATCTTGAGGCGGTACCACCTGATCAGGGAGATCGTTGATCGCCGAGAGATCAAGGTGCAGAGAGTTGATTCAGAGAACAACACTGCAGATCCACTCACAAAGGCCATCTCTCAGATATAGTTCAAGAGGCTATTCGAGATGATAGGTCTACGATATGCCAATACATGGCCTTAGAGCAAGTGGGAGATTGTTAGTGATATATGCCCTAGAGGCCATTATTGTATCATACTGGTTTGTATATTACATATTGGAAGCTTGGGATATACACGGATATAGTAACAGTCTTGCTCGAAATGGTGGTATGCTACCTGGTTTATTTCTACCTCAATATGTGCATGTGTTTCTTTTAGCATATCACTTATACATATTGGTAGAGCCCTTAGGATCTTTGGTTGATTACCAGCGTTGTGATGGCAGTCACACTAGTGGGGGATGGGTAGTCTATAAGCACATCCTTATACAGGTCACTAGCTGTAGGATTATCGAGACGAGGCATCGATATTCCAGAGTAGACTAGTGTATACGCTTCTCATCCCAGCAGAGGAGATGGTCTGTCCTACAGCCATTAGTACGTCGTACTGGAGATAGTATGCAGGTGCTCATTGGGTTATGAGTACACTGGACAGGACTCGTAGGGAACTTCTGGTGGGTATTATACTTATCATCGGGTAGCAGTTCCCAGGTGACATGAGTACAGCTTAGTCCATCGACTTAACTCTGCTACTTCGCCTCGAGTGTGTTCCTACTGTTCTTAGATCACTACCCTACCACGGCTCAAAGGAGTCGTGCAAACAGGTAATAGTAGGGTGCAGTCCCGAAGCACTTGGAGGCAGTGGCGGTTAGATAGGATTCGTCTCTCCCTGTATTGGGGGTTGATATCGCGCTGTGTTGGGAAAGCCATTACACAAAGTCTCTGGCCAAGGCAAGCGATATTTACTGGTAGGTACTCCAGTAGTTTCTCAGGGTGTTTTGGGATACACTCCAACACAACTTATTGCGCTATTAGGGGTCTGATAGTTACCGCCTCTAGGCTCGATATGCGATACTCTTTGACGAACAGACCGGACTGTACGAAGATTGTCACAGATAGGCTCAGTAGGAGTTCGATGAGTTTGCTCATCGGCCTTCTTATCGACAGATACCTGGATAGCCGTTACGTGCAGCTAGTACCGCTGACGACTTCTGGTTAAACCCACTTCCAGAATAATGTCGAGTGTTTAGAGTCCCACACGGAGGGTTTCCCTGCATCGTGCAAAAGATGTAGATGCCGTATGGTTTTACGACAGGGTTCGATCACATACGTGTACTTGTGCACGGATGATGATTCGGACAGATAATACTAGTGGGCTTTGGTTTAAGCCGGATCCTAGTATTATATTGATGGATTATTTTCGTCTTTTTGTATTCGTATTTTTCGGAATACGGATACGGGTATGTATATACGGATGAGGGGCATTCTTGTAATTTGCTCAAGACTACTTCTAGAAGAAGACACCTCATTTGTGGATTATATCATTTTGTTAAATGATTAATGAGGTGAAGGATGGGGTGTTATTTGACAAAAGAAGAGGCATGACTACTTGGTGACTCATGGGGTGACTCATGCTTTAGTGACTATTGAAGAATGCTTGATATTTTCATTGTGAATTATTGTATGTTTCATTATTCACAACATTTAGCCATCTTCTTTCATTCATCACTTGAACACTCTCTCTCCTCCAAAGCTCCTTCTTCTTCCTCTAACTCTAAATCTCTCATGTGTTGAGAATTCTAGGGCTATTATAGACATACTTATCTATCTGCACTATCTACGTCATCTAGGACATCTTGTTTAGCGAACTAGATGCCGTAGTTACCTCGGATTTGAGGTTGGATCTCAGACTATAGACTCTCGGGTGGATCGTCTTTGACTCGAGGAGGCCGACGAGGAGGTATCGAACCAAACGATCCTTGGAGCTTATGACGGCGAGGAGGATAGCGACAAGAAGACCTGAAGGACATGGTAACGTGAGGTATAACTTCTTATCCGAGTAGTTAATCTCATACAATTTAGCTAGTTAGGGTTTATGGTCGATCCTAGAGTCAAGTCGGTGTTGCGAAGCCCGTAAAAATCGTTTTTTGTGTATTCCGCCTCCCCGTGAACCCGTGGGGTGTGCGACATTGGCTTAAAGAATCCCATGTACTCTATCAATATGTAATAGTAATATGTAATACTACACAAGACATGTACATAATGATAAATTCAAACCAGATAGCATACTATCATCTCGAGTAAGACTATTCAAACCGTATAGGTTGTCCCTCAATCATTATAATCGCCTGCTTGCGATTACAATAATTATCTTGAGGGCACTATATCGAACAATATTCCACTTGTACTTAAGGCTAATTATTGCGGTATCGTATGCCCATAGCTTGTGTGGTACCGAATACCCAACTTCTCTACTAATCAGTTTCAAAAACCGTGTTTGTGAAACATTTATGTTCGAGAAATAACCTCATTGAGTGGATTTGCTCCAATATTTTTATCTTTATCTCTCTATATCTCAACTTTCCGGAAAACGAAAATCTCCCAAAATGAGCGATACCTGTCTTAGAACTTGTCGGGATATCTGACGAGTCCAAGTTCATTATATGAACACCAAATCCAACAAACTTCTTAGACTGTATCTTTCACTAAATTTAATTAGTAAGCTGTGCCATATCTGCTTTAGTATCATGCTTGGATCCCTGTCCAACATACTGCCCTTCAAAAGAGGGCAAATTTATAATTCTGACAGCCACTTTGTTATCCTGATCATCTTGGAAGCCTGAAATGAAAACCATCTCCTGCAGGAGGCTGCCGTTATCATATACCAAGAACAATCTCTTATATTCATACCTGCTTCCCATTGTTCCTCCATGATTGGATTATACTTGTTGACTACATCCAATGCAAAAGCAACATTATCCAGATCCTATGTGGAGGAATGCTTGTGACATCCAAAGTTTAACCGATTGTAGTATAGGAACACCACTTCCTATCCGGGGTATGTCATCCAAATATCAGGACAGTGCTCCCTACTACCTTCTTACCATGTTCATCTTTTTTTCTTATGAAATCAAACACTATGATTGTTACATTAAAAATAGATGATCCATCTCTGTTATCCATGCTTTATTCTATAAATAGACATAAGCATCTTGCCCACCATGATTTCACTGCTCCCATAGATTACAACCCTCTGGGAGAGTCATATACACGTGCACTTCTAAAGTCAATTTAGAACAACGTTATAGTTATCCACCTGCCAGATCTCATAGTCAGGGACAACAGTAGTGGAAAGCTAGAGTTATCATCGAGATGATGTAGACCTCCCTGTCACCATCTACTAGGAAACCGAAGTACCTCTCTGGTACCTCTCAGGTGGCTGTGGTCACCCTCTAAAACTGCGGAGTGGCTAATGGATTGTCGAATTAATTGAATTTTCAGGTTCTACTAAATTTTCATTAACCGTTTGTGGTTCTGAAATGATTTCCAGTTCTACCATACTCCCACTAATGTCTTCCAAAAAGAATCCATTTGACTAAAAAATGTGGCGAGTCAAAAAACAAAACAAAGTTTGATCTCGTAAATGGTAGAAAGTTATACCTTCGTCTATGCAACAAACAGTCATTACTAAAATGTGCCTTGAGTTTATTCGGATTCTGGTTTTAAGCATAAGCCAGACAACTCCATATACCTTAATATCATTAAGATATGAATCTATTCTATATACAAAACAAAGGCACTGATGTAGATGAAACTAAATTCAAATAGTATGCAGCTGTTTTTAGTGCACATCACCTGAATGGAAGAAGGCCATGCTTCATTACTCATCAAAGAGCGCATCCATGGATGAGTAACCTAACATAGAATACTATCACGGAATACCTAGCATAAATATCTACATTTTCGATTATCTCGAAGAATTCTGATACTTCCAATGTATGGTTCTCTACTTTATTTTTATACCTATAAACTTCTCATAATTTTGGATCTTACATATTTTGTAAAAAAATGTGTGTCTAGAATAAGTGAAGTTATTGGTATTCGGAATATAGTAAGAGTATGAACCCCTTATCCTAATAGAAATTGGACAACATACAAACTTTTTATAAGTCCTCTGAATTTACCAACTCAATTCTGAGCGTCGTAAGTTGAAAAACTGTTTTTTAGTTAAGAAGAATTACACCATTATTGAATGCACCTTACCTAATCATCAATTGATAAATGTAAATATAATAAACATAATATCAAATATTTATATCTCACTTTTTGAAATAAACGTACATATATATCAGTTTGAAATTGGTGCATAACAACGTATATTCATAACCAAATATTTGTCAGTAGGCAAAACCAGGCGATTTCCTCAAATATCAACAATTACAACGAATTCTGATATTGGATATAATCACGCAATTACCAATATTCTACTCCCACTCATTATCTATAACGCCATACATATGTGAGACTCTAATTCGATATATACATACCCTGGAGTCGGAATAAATGAGAAACATTTTTCAATTACTACAACAAAAGAAAATCGAAACATGAAAATGATTCAAGGGAGTGGCTGGGTTTTCTAAGTAATGCCTCTTCCAATATCTAGATTCATGACATTGGTTGCAATTTCCATTGCCCTTACTCTAATCCCTTTATATGTCTTTACTTTTTACCTTCTGTACACCATACTTAAGCTAATTGGTTTTCTTCTTTCCCTACCTTTCGACACCTGCCTAATATTTGGAAGAAGTTTATCCAATAAGCATAACATGTATACTCTCCTAATTCAAGGAGCTCTCGCAACCTAAGAAAAGGTAAAGGGAAAAGACAACCGAATAATCCTATTCAATTTCTCCAGAACTGGAATCCATTCTCGAACTGAAATAAATTTCTACGAGTTCGTATACAACTGTATGAGATGGTTTTATCCTATATGGATTTTCGTAGTGATAAGGAATGTTCTGGAGAAAACAAAAGGTAAAGCAGGAGTGACATGGATATATGTGATTTTGTCGTGCATCGTGAAAATCCAAAACCGGATGGTTAAAAGGTCAGTCAACTAGGTGCTGAGTTATAGTTTAAGGCGGCCCATGGTCACTGCCAGAAAGAGAGAAAAGAAACACTCAGCATGAAAGTTCCTAATGCCCCCACCGCTAAACCGCGGCCAATGCGGAATATGAAAAAGAGAATTTTGATGGCACCAGAAACTTATACCCAAGAATCTAAACCAAACACTTAAACTAGCAAGCACAAAAGGATATAATTCATAACATTTGTAGCGTCTTCATTTGATCAAACTGGGTTGAACTCTAGCATGCTCTTAAGAGCTCCGGATCGCGCTTGCAAGCTGGTCTTCTTTCGCCGAAGGTGATCCACCTGAGAGAACCAAGTTCAAGCTTCAATTTCATCAATGAAGTAACTAAAAATCCTAGGTTGCTAATCTCAGATGCTTAGTGATGTATGTGAGTGTTCTAGCATTTTTCTTTTTCTTTATCTTCATAATTCTCAACTCATGAGAGGGTTAAAGATGAAGAAGAAGAAGAAGAAGAAGGCCATGGAAGAGAGAGAAGCTAAAATGGTAAAATGAATAAAACTTACTCACAAATTCAAGCATGCAACCTTTTCTTTTGTTAAAAGAATTTTCCAATTTAAAATTACAACCATGCTTGAATAGTAAATGCAAATGAATTTATAATTCATTTTTCCATACCCTCCACCATTTCTCTTTTCCACCCTATTTCATAATTTCTTTAAAAGAAAATCCTAGAAATGAGTTGCCCTTCTTCTAGAAGTATTCTTGTATGAATACAAGAATACGTCTTCGCAAATACATGCCCGTATTCATATCAAAATACTAATACCCAAGAGATAGAAAAATACAACAAACATAATACTAGAATATACATATCAAAATATATGTGTGTGTGTGTGTGTGTGTGTGTGTGTGTGTAAATTATTAAATCAAAACTTGATTTAATAATCCGGCTTAATCCTAAGCTGGCCAGTATTACCATCCGCCCGATTGAAGTCCGCGTGGCTAGCACACATACCTAATCGGAACCCTGTAGGTATCAATATACAGTCACTACATTATTTCGCCTGAACTGGAAAAACCCTCTTTATAGGACTTTAAGGACTCGTCAATACGCTGGCAGTGGGTTTAACCATAAGAACGTTAGCGTCACTAGCTGTACGTAATGGCTACCCAGGTATTGAGAAAAAGGAATATGAGCAAACTCATCTGTACCCCTACTGAGCATGTCTGTGACAATCTCCGTACAGTCCAGTCTTTTCATCTGAGATAATCGCATACCGGGTCTAGGGGTGGTAACGTCAGACCCTTACTAACCCGATAAGTCGTTCCGATCTGAAAATCATCACTCACTGAGAAAATGTAAGTCCATGTCATGCACCCTACGAACTTGCGGGGAGGCAGAATATATGAAAAACGATTATCAAAGCTTCGTAACACGAACTTGAGCACATGAATCGTGTCTAAACCTTTACTAGCAAACTACGAGAGGTTTAACTACTCGGATTCAAAGTTATACCTCACGTTACTTGTCCTGCGGGTCTTCATCGCTGTCCTCCACTCCTTGTAGGCTCCTTGGAACATCGACACCTCAACGGCCTCCTCGAGGCAAAGACGATCCACCCGAGAGCTCTTACGCCAAGCTTGATCTCTAACTTGATATAACTAGGTTGCTCAAAGTGCTAATCTAAGCTACCTAGGAGATATAGAGTGAGGTTATGGATGTATTAGTCTAGCTAACCCTTGATCTCAACACATGAGAGGTTAGGGTTAGGGTTTCAAGAATGAGAGAGCTTGAGGAGAGAGAAGGTGATGATGAGAATGATATTGAAAAATGAACTCATTTTAATATATCAACCATAACCATTTATCAAATAAATAATATACATAATTAATCATCATGGTTGATGCATTCACCTTGTGTGATTCATCTCATGAGTCATTAGCTCAATAAATGAAGCATTAACTCCATAGATGAATCACACAAATGAGTCATTAAGCAATAAATGCTTATGCCACCTTAACCCCCAAGTCACCATGCTTCTAGAAGCTTCCCGACAAATTACGAGAACGCCCCTACAATCCATGAAAACACGGAAAAACTTTAGACTGTATAAATCCAATAACCCGATACTAGAATCTGGCTTAAACCAAAGCCGGCTAGTAAAAACTGTCCGAACGTCGCACGTGCGTTTAAACACGTATGCGTCCGAACCCTTGTCGTAAAACCATACGACCTCTATATCGTTTTCTCCTGGAGCAGGGAAACCTTCTGTGTGGGACTCTAAAGACTCGACACTACGCTGGCAGTGGGTTTAACCACAGACCGCAAGCGGCACTAGCTGTACGTAACGGTCCACAGGTAGATGTCGATAAGATGGCCGATGAGGAAACCCATCCGAACTCCTACTGAGCCTAATGTGACAATCTCCGTACTGTCCGTTCTGTTCGTCTAAGACTATCGCATATCGAGCCTAGGGGGCGGCAAGCGTCAGTCCCCTAATAGCGGTATAAGTCGTGTCGGAGCGTAGCCCATTACACCCTGAGAAACTACTGGAACCTACCAGTAAATCTCGCTTGCCCTGGCCAGGGACTTTGCGTAATGGCTCTCTGACATAGCGCGATATCATCTCCCATTACCGGGAGAGACGAATCCTTTCTAACCGCCACTGCCTCCAAGTGCCCGGGACTGGACCCAACTGCTACCTGTTTGCACGACTCCTTTGATCCGTGGTAGGGTAGCAATCTAAGAACAGTGGGACACACTCGAGGCGAAGTAGCAGTGTCAAGTCTGCGGACTATGCTGTACTCATGTCACCTGGGAACTGTTAACTGACGACGGGTATAGTACCAACCAATCAGTTCCCCTGCGAATCCTGTCCGGTGTACCCGTAACCTAACGAGCACCTATATACTATCTCCAGTACGACGTACTGACGGCTGTGGGACAGACCATCTCCCCAACTGGGATGAGAAGCGTACACACTAGTCTACTCTGGAGTATCGATGCCCTGTCTCGATAATCCTACGACTAGGGACAAGTATAAGATGTTGCTTATAGACTACCCAGCCCCCACTAGTGTGACTGCCATCACAACGCTGGTAATCAAGCAAAGATCCTATGGGCTCTACTAATATGTATAAGTGATACGTTACAAGAAACATATGCACATATTAAAGTAGACACAAACCAAGTAGCATACTACCATTTTTAGCAAGACTGTATATACAACTGTGAATATCTCAAGCTTCCATTAAGTAATATACATACAAGTATGATACAATAATGACCCCTAGGGCATATACCCTAACAATCTCTCACTTGCACTAGGGCCATGAGCTGGCATATCGTAGACCTATCATCTCGAATAGCCTCTCGAACTACGTCTGAGGAATGACCTTTGTGAATAGATCAGCAATGTTATTCTCCGTCTCTACTCTTTTCACCTCGATCTCCCGGCGATCGACGATCTCCCTGATCAGGTGATACCGCCTTAAGATGTGTCTGGATTTCTGATGTGACCTGGGTTCCTTCGCTAAATCTATAGCGCCATTGTTGTCACAATACAGAGGTATTGGATCAACACTGGTAGGAACCACCTGAAGTTCTATGAGGAACTTCTTCATCCAGACAGCTTCTTTTGCGGCATCGCAAGAAGCTATGCACTCCGCATCCATTGTTGAGTCAGCAACGGTCTCCTGCTTGGAACTTTTCCAACAGACCGTCCCTCCATTGAGGGTAAAGACATAACCCGACATGGACTTGGAGTCATCCTTGTCACTCTGGAAGCCAGAGTCGGCAAAGGCCTCCATTTGGAGGTCTTTTCCGCCATACACCAAGAACATCTCCTTAGTCCTCCTTAGGTACTTGAGAATGTTCTTTACTGCTATCCAGTGCTTCTCCCCTGGGTTTGCCTGATACCGGCTTACTACGCTCAATGTGTATGCTACATCTGGTCTGGTACATAACATCGCATACATTATAGAGCCTACCGCAGAAGCGTAGGGTATAATCGACATGCGATCCCTTTCCAAATCAGTCTTGGGAGACATCTCTTTGGAGAGGGTGATTCCGTGACAAGCCGGTAGGTTACCGCGCTTAGAATCATCCATACTGAATCTCTTCACTATGGTGTCTATGTACCTAGACTGCGAAAGTCCCAACATCCTTTTTGATCTATCACGATAGATCCGGATCGCCAGAATGTAGGTGGCATCACCCAGGTCTTTCATGGAGAATTTCCGTGATAAGAATCTTTTGACTAACTGTAACATAGGAATATCATTTCCTATTAGGAGAATGTCATCCACGTACAAGACGAGGAATACTACAGCTCTCCCTACAATCTTACTGTATATGCATGGTTCATCTGGATTTTTGATAAAGTCGAATTCTTTCACAGCATCATCAAAACAGATGTTCCAACTCTGCGATGCTTGCTTTAGTCCATAAATGGACTTAAGTAGCTTGCATACTTTACCGCTGCTCCCACTCTGAATGAATCCCTCTGGCCGATCCATATAGACGCTTTCTTCCAAATTACCATTTAGAAAAGCCGTCTTTACGTCCATCTGCCAGATCTCATAATCGTGGAAGGCAGCAATAGCAAGAAGGACCCTAATGGATTTGAGCATAGCCACTGGAGAAAAGGTTTCGTCATAGTCCAAACCAGGTCTTTGACGGAAACCGTTTGCAACAAGTGTAGCCTTATAGGTTTCAACCTGTCTATCTACACCAATCTTCTTTTTGAAGATCCATTTGCATCCTACGGTTTTTACCCCATCTGGAGCAATGTCCAAAGTCCATACTTTGTTAGTGTACATGGACTCTATTTCGGTCCGCATTGCATCCAGCCATTTTACTGAGTCACCGCTCTGAATGGCTTGCTGGAAGCTAGTAGGCTCATCATAGTCAATAGTGCAATCCTCTCTATCTCCGTCTATGAGAAAACCGTAGTATCTCTCGGGCGGATGAGACTGCCTACTACTCCTACGGAGTGGCATCGGGATGTCCCTTTCTTCTGAAATCTCTGGTTCTACCATACTTTCAGTAGTAGTTTGTGGTTCTGGAATTTCTTCCAGTTCTATTTCGCTCCCACTTGTTTCCTTTTCTAAAAACTGATATTCTAGAAAATGGGTATTACGAGAAACAAAATCCTTTTGTTTCTCTGCGTAATAGAATAGATACCCCTTGGAGTTCTTTGGATATCCCACAAACTTACATAGTACTGATCGTGCCTCGAGTTTGTCCGCATGCTGCTTTTTAACATAAGCCGGACATCCCTAAATCTTTAGATACTGAAGATAGGGTTTCTTCCCACTCCATATCTGATATGGTGTGGTAGGCACAGTCTTGGTGGGAACCTGGTTCAAAAGATATGCAGCTGATTCTAGTGCATATCCCCAGAATGATCGCGGTAACTCAGCGTTACTCATCATGGAACGAACCATATCCAATAGGGTTCGATTCCTCCTTTCCAATACACCGTTATGTTGTGGTGTGTTTGGAGGAGTAAGCTGAGAGAGAATTCCATTCTCTTTTAAGTAACCCAGGAACTCGGTACTTAAGTATTCACCACCTCAATCAGATCTCAGTGACTTTATACTCTTGCCTGTTTGTTTTTCCACTTCATTTTTGTATTCTTGGAATTTCTCAAAAGCCTTGGATTTATGTTTCATTAAGAAGACATATCCATACCTAGAGAAATCATCCGTAAAAGTAATGAAGTAGGAATAACACCTCGCGCATGTGTAGACATTGGACCACACACGTCACTGTGTACGAGTCCTAAGAACTCGCTTGCTCTCACTCCGTGTCCAGTGAACGGAGTCTTTGTCATCTTTCCTTTGAGACAAGATTCACAAGTAGCATAAGATTGATATTCGAACGGATTCAAATATCCTTCTCTATTTAACTTAGTTAACCTTCTCTCATTGATGTGACCTAGTCTACAATGCCATAAGAAAGCCTGATTTATTTCTGGAGACTTTCTTTTAAGTGTGTTCTGGACATTGAAAACCTGGGCTTGACTTAATACGTATATATCGTTATCTAATGTACCGGACCCAATCAGAACTTGATTTAGGTGGATGTTAACTACATCATATCCCTCTCTCGAAAGTGAGGATACTGATATGATATTACAAGTCATACTGGGTACATATAAACAGTTACGTAAAATCAATATATGCCCACTTGTCAAACCTAGGCGATATTCTCCCACGGATTCAGCGTTCACTGTCATTCCGTTTGCAACTCTGAGAGACCAATCACCTACCTTTATAACTCTACTGTTTCTCAAAGCATGTAATGAATTACAGATATGAGATCCTGCTCCGGTATCTAGTACCCAGGAAGTAGAGTTAATTGACATACAGTTCTCAATTACAAACACACTTGAGGCCGAAGCCACAACATGCTTCGTATCCTGGCTACTGGCTTCCAAAGCCCTGCAATCTTTCTGCCAATGCCCAATCCCATAACAATAGGAACATCCCTCTTTTACTATATCCAGTCCCGAAACTTTTTCCCTTCTCTTTCCTTCCACTTCCCTGGTTTCCTTCAGGGTAGAAGGTAGAGACCGTAGAATCAAGTCAGTATCTGACTCTTTCTCCAACGTGGTCTTCAGATCCTTGAGTCGATCAATACAGCTAGTCATTATAAGGATGTTGTCCCCTATAGATGACCCGTCAGCCAACCTCGCTTGAATTAATTCGTTCGAGGTTTCATATCTTGTGATATGAGATTGCTCTCCATATAAATCTTTGTTATGGAGAAATATGGAAACTGAGTCCATCTTCTCGTGCTGCTTCTGGTATACACCATCAACTGAAGCTAACACGAGGCACCTGGCTTTCGCTTTGTCTTTTTCCCTTTTCTGACGGATATCCATATCCGCGACAGTGGAAACTGGACCTGGAACGGCAGGATCTTGAGTAGTAATAGGGTGGTCCAGTTTGTCATAGGCAATTGACATCTGGACAGACCTCTGCCAGTCATATAAGTCAGATTCAGTCAATTTGTTATCTAGATGTAACCTAGTCGTGGTCACATGGTCGCTGCAATTAAGAGAGAGAGAAAAAACACTTTTAGCATGATGCTCTTGCAAGTTTAGAGTGGTTTTTAATTTATCTAAACATGATGGCTCCCACTGTTTCTCGAATCCCTCCTCAAACCATAAAAGAAGAATTAGCCAGGACTATTCTCACCGTACAATTCTTGCTTAACCGTTCAGCCAGGTCAGTGTCAATACTTCGAGGGAGGTTTTCCAACGCTTTCGCGAAGTTCCTTAATTAAATAACCTCTTTTCTCTGGGGGCGTAGCCCCGCTGACACCTTTCTGGGCACCTACTTGGTTTATAGCATTGATCGTTAAGTGACGAATCTCCTGATAAGTAGCTTGTACTCACAGTAGGATCGGGATCCAAAATATCATCGTATGATAATGTTGAAGGAATCCTACCAACATTCATCAAACTCCAAAATGGTATGCAACACTAGCAAATTTCGGTTTCTTTAGAAACTCCCGATATGGATTTTTGCCTCATGCTCTTATGACCTTGACTAAGGGCCAAATATGTCATAAGTCACATGTCAAGTTCTACCCGTCATTATCCAGGCTAATTTGAACCCACCCGTATATACTCTTGACTAAGGGCCAAGAAAAGTAATACGACTGTCCCAAACCAACGCATCTATCTATGCAACAAATGAATACCCCAGCAGCTACCAAACACTATGTTTTGACTAAGGGCCAAATATATATAGCTTGAATACTACTGAATACCCAAATGAAATGACGGAGGGCTACGAATAGTTTTGGTAAAACCGTGAATGTAGTGAACTTGATATAATCGAAGGAACCTGATACTTTTTATTTTAAAAGGAGTGGTTAAAGCTCCACAATTAAAAATTCTGATCCTTTTTAAAATAACCGAGCGGTTTCTTTTAAATTTGTTCCAACGATTAAACTTTGGTTTATTTTCTTTGCATTATAATAATGCGTCCTATCTTTTATCCTATCATTGCTGAAAACAACGAAAATACCACGTCCTCTTATGCCATCCGCATTCGCCACGGGGTCCCGTCATCACCCGTTAGGTTACTTAACTAACGACAGAGCAGGGGCTGGGCTAGCGCGGGTGTAAAACATAAGTGACGTCTAATAGCTATCATATATAGATATTGTACATTCGTCAGACGCAATAATAAGCATCCCAGATCACTGATGAACTTTATTGGATATACTAGCAATCCGCATTTGCTTTGAGCCTGCAATAAAAGACGGATTACACAGTTGTGATGAATAGCCATTACCCCAACCCTCGACCCCTACGGGTACGGCAAACTACCCGCCAAGTACCCGAAGTGAAGCGGTCTCACTCAACAACGTGAGTAGGCCACTAAACACTTCAACGTACCCGGTAGTTTGTGTACCCCGCCTTGGGTCTATCCTAAAAGCAAAAACAGTAAAAAGAAATAATACAACGGTGGCTACAACCGCAACCTGGATGTGCCCCGCAAAAGAATATTACATCATATTACATTTACATCGAATGAATGAATATAAAACCCATCTCAAACCCCGGCTAATCATCACAACACTCCAATCAAGTCCATATACACAAACAGTAAACATTACAGAAATGTGCAACCCCCTGCCAACCGACATACTAACAGTTAGGGGAGGTTTACGAACACATTAAACATTACAGATAAAAACGCAATTAGCAAATGACTTAGAACATCGATCGACAACCTTTATCCGTGTCTACCCCAAAAGCAAACCTGCACTGAAGTAACCTGGGTAGAAACAGAACATACGGGAAACCAAAACACCAAAAAATATGAATTACTGAGCAAATCCGAGTCAACTCGGAGTTGACTCGGCGGCGGATCCACGGCCAAAAGCACCTTATTGCCGCGGATCCACGGCCGTCTTGCCGAGTTAGGGGCTCATATTTTCCCAGTATTCTTATATTTCCCGGCTGTGAATTTTAAGGCATATCATATAATTTTTTAGACATGTTTAAAATTAACAGAAACTGTTAGGGTTAGGGTTTTGTTTTCGTGTTTTCCGTCGATCGAACTTCTAATTAGTTGCTAACAAGCTAGCAATGGTTTAGTTGGCTCTGATACCACTGTAAGTCCATGTCACGCACCCCACGAACTTGCGGGAAGGCGGAATATATGAAAAACGATTATCAAAGCTTCGTAACACGGACTTGAGCACATGAATCGTATCTAAACCTTTACTAGCAAACTACGAGAGGTTTAACTACTCGGATTCGAAGTTATACCTCATGTTACTTGTCCTTCGGGTCTTCATCGCTGTCCTCCACTCCTTGTAGGCTTTTTGGAACATCGGCACCTCAACGGCCTCATCGAAGCAAAGACGATCCACCCGAGAGCTCCTATGCCAAGCTTGATCTCTAACTTGAGATAACTAGGTTGCTCACAGTGCTAATCTAAGCTACCTAGAGGATATAGAGTGAGGTTATGGATGTATTAGTCTAGCTAACCCATGATCTCAACATATGAGAGGTTAGGGTTAGGGTTTCAAGAATAAGAGAGCTTGAGGAGAGAGAAGGTGATGATGAGAATGATATTGAAAAATGAACTCATTTTAATATATCAACCATAACCATTTATCAAATAAATAATATACATGATTAATCATCATGGTTGATGCATTCACCTTGTGTGATTCATCTCATGAGTCATTAGCTCAATAAATAAAGCATTAACTCCATGGATGAATCACATAAATGAGTCATTAAGCAATAAATGCTTATGCCACCTTAACCCCCAAGTCACCATGCCTCTAGAAGCTTCCCGACAAATTACGAGAACGCCCCTACAATCCGTGAAAACACGGAAAAACTTTAGACTGTATAAATCCAATAACCCGATACTAGAATCTGGCTTAAACCAAAGCCGGCTAGTAAAAACTGTCCGAACGTCGCACGTGCGTTTAAACACGTATGCGTCCGAACCCTTGTCGTAAAACCATACGACCTCTATATCTTTTCGCCTGGAGCAGGGAAACCCTCTGTGTGGGACTCTAAAGACTCGACACTACGCTAGCAGTGGGTTTAACCACAGACCGCAAGCGACACTAGCTGTACGTAACGGTCTCCAGGTAGATGTCGATAAGAAGGCCGATGAGGAAACCCATTCGAACTCCTATTGTGACAATCTCCGTACAGTCCGGTCTGTTCGTCTAAGACTATCGCATATCGAGCCTAGGGGGAGGCAAGCGTCAGTCCCCTAATAGCGGTATAAGTCGTGTCGGAGCGTAGCCCATTACACCCTGAGAAACTACTGGAACCTACCAGTAAATCTCGCTTGCCCTGGCCAGGGACTTTGTGTTAGTTATATGTATGCCCTAGAGGCCATTACTGTACATAGGATGTATATTGTAGTGGATGCTGGGACATATATAGGTAGGACTTTCTTGCTCGACATGATAGTGTGCTATCTGGTTGCTCTTTATCTTAACATGTATACTTTCTCTCTCTCTGATTACATGTTGATAAAGCCCTTAGGATGGGTACTCGACTTCCAGGACTGTGATGAAGATCATACTAGTGGGTCCTGGGTAGTCACTGAGTACATCCTTCATTGTTCCTAGTCGTGGGAATATCGAGACTGGGCATCGATATTCCAGAGTAGACTAGCGTATATCTTCTCGACCCATGTGATGGGCGATGGATGATCCCATATCCATTGGTGTTTGACATCGGAGATGGTATGCGGGTGCTCAGTAGAGACTGGGTACACTGAATGGACTCGCCGAGAACTCCCAGATGGTATTATACCTCACGTCAGATGGCAGTTCTCTGGTGACACTGGTACAGCTTAGTCTGTTGACCCAAGATCGTCATAGAGTCTTGTGTGTCTCCCACTGTGCTTTGATTTCCACCTTACCACGGCTCTACTGAGTTGTGCAAACTGGTGGTTTTTGGGTACAGTCCCGATTCACATGGAGGCAATGAGCGATAGGAGGGGATTCGTCTCTCCCGGTATTGGGGGTTGATGTTGTGCTATGCTCGACTGGCCATAACAGGAAATCCCTGGCCAAGGTTGCAGTGATATACTGGTAAGAGTTATCAGTAGTTTCATGAATGTTATGGACCTTACGTCGGCATGACTTATCAAGCTATTGGGGTCTGACGTTTACCACCCCTAGGCGAGATATGCGACATATCAGACAAACAGACCAGACTATACAGTAAGTGTAACTGGTTGGATTCACAGGAGTGTGAGCGGGCTTGCTCGTCGATCTTCTGATCGCTCAATACCCGGGTGGCCGTTACGTTTAGCAGACCGCTTGCGGCTTGTGGATGTTTGATATGATCATCATCCACTGCCGGCGTATTGACAAGTCTTTAGAGTCCTACATAGAGGTTTCCTGGCTCAAGCGAAACAAAATAGGAGCGCATATGAGATATGTGCGGGACCGAGAATAATACCAGTATGTGATACAGTATTCGATTCTCGCGATTTGTGACATTGATCGGTTATATGCGATATAGCCGGGTTATCGAATCAAGTGTTGATTCGATAAGATGTTACTAATGATATTAGTCGGTTATGTGCGACATGACCGGATCATTGAATCAAGTGTTGATTTAATGATTTAATGTATAATTATATATTTGATATATTACTTTGCATTAACTAGTATTGGTTCACTTTAAATGGATTTTCTCACTTGGTGTGCACATTGTATATGTGATATATTTTTGTGTGCACTTGTTTGTATCATGTTTGATGATACATGCAAAATTGGTTAAGTGTAAAGTTTGAACCATGGTTATATGAATGGTTAGGGTTATGATTACTTATTCATTCATTTATTTATTTATTAGTTTTGGAAATTAAAAGCATAAAGAGAAAAAACAAAATGGTTTTCTTTTATTCTTTTCTTTCATGAAGCTTGTTGAAGCTTCATGAAGCTTTTGACCAAGTGACCACTTTGTCTTCTTCTTTAACCCTAACCATTCACATAAACTCTAGTTAGCTCTCTACACTTGACCATGGTTCATGATATGATAAGAAATCTTTTATTTTCTATTTAGAAAAAGACTTATCATATATTATCTTCTTCTTCTTCTTCAAGAAGAAAAATGTTGATAGCTTCAATGGCAACTAGCCAAAACAAGTGAGAAATCCAAATCTAAAGTCTACCCACTTCCTATTTCTTCATCCTCTACTACTTGCCATGTAGTAGAGTGTGTTGTCTTCACAAGTTTCTTGACTTGGCGAAGGCGGAGCTCGAGTTTGAGATGCCTCGACGTAGACCATCTTCGGCATCGAAGCCGACGATCAAGCCCGCCCATTCTTCGATGAAGCCGATGCTAGAGTCATGGGTTCAATCTGGACAGCGGAGGGAGATCATCGCGGAGCTTAGGAAGTGGTGGACCGGATCTACAATGGTTGTAGCCCCTTTTCCTTTAGCATTAAATCCGTTTACATGCTTGCATCGCCTATATATCTAGTTAACGATCCGTATTAGGGTTTGTAGGCACCCGTAAAATTTGAATTAGCCATGTTTGATGCCTTGCTAGACTTCATTAGTGTGCCTAGGAACCCTACAGTGGTATCAGAGCCTAGCTAAAGCCTTAGGCGATGCGTAGACGGAGTTAGAAATCCGATCGAACCGAAACCGTAACCCTAATATTGCTCTCTGTACATTTTTGAAAATCGTGGTTTTTTGAGAATTAAAAATATGCAGAAAACTCAGTAGAAGATTCTAAGAATTACTGTATAAAACGGGGCCCCTGAATCCATCAAACCGCGGCGGAACCGCAGCATTAGCATGCTAATGCGGCGGTTCCGCGGCTCTTTTGTCTCCTCTTGCAATAAATTTTGCACAGTAATTCCTAGTTTGCAGTGCTGGTTTTCCTGGGAATTTTAAATATTTTTTCAAGAGTTGAATTTTCTGGGTTGTATTGGGGACTCGGTGTATCGATCGGATTGTCTAATTTTGTCAGTGTGTTTTTCCGGGTATTTTTAGAATATGTTAAAAAGTTCGACCGGATATAAATGTTGGATATATGTATGCCCTAGAGGCCATTATGTGATAGTGGATGTATCTATACATGTATATATATTCAGTTTGCATTCTTGCTCGACATGATAGTATGCTATCTGGTTCTTCTTTATCTGACATGTTGATTATATCATGCTTTTATTCATTCATACATGCTGATAAAGCCCTGAGGATATCGGCTTGACTACTCTGATTATGATGGAGATCATACTAGTGGGATATCTGTAGTCTGTAAGCATATCCTGAAAAGTCCCTAGTCGGAGGTGTATCGAGACGGGGCATCGATATACCAGAGTAGACTAGCGTATGTGATACTAGACCCATGTGATGGGCGATGGATGTTCCCACATTCATCGATGTTTGACATCGAGATCATATACGGGTGCTCAGTGGTGACTGGGTACACTGGACGGACTCGCCGAGAACTCCTATATGGAATTATATCTATCGTCGGATAGCAGTTCTCAGGTGACACTGGTACAGGTTAGTCTGTAGACCCGAGATCGTCATAGAGCCTTGTGTGTTCTCCCACTGTACTTTGATTACCACCCTACCACGGCTCTTCTGAGTCGTGCAAGCAGGTGGCCGTTGGGTACAGTCCCGAGACACACGAAGGCAATGAGCGATATGAGGGGTTTCGTCTCTCCCGATATTGGGAGTTGATGCTGTACTGTGCCCGACTGGTTATAGCAGCAAGTCCCTGGCCAGGGCTGCTGAGATTTGCTGATAAGTGTTATCAGTAGTTTCTCGAACTGTTATAGACCATTCACCGGCACGACTTATTGAGTTATTGGGGTCGACGTGACCATCCCTAGGCTCGATATGCAGCATATCTGACGAAGAGACCGGACTGTACGGTAGTGTTGCCGGTTGGCTCGACGGGAGTTGTAACAGGTTCGCTTGTTGTCTTCTGATCGCTCAATACCCGGGTGGCCGTTACGTTTAGCTGACCGCTTGCGGCTTGAGGGTACTTGATATGATCATTACCCTCTGCCGGCGTATTGACGAGTCTTAGAGTCCCACAGAGGAGTTACCCAGTCCAGGCGAAACGTTGTGGTGTGCATATGCGATATGCGCATGCACCCGATTGAAATGTGCGTATATGATACCAAACATTGATCGGGTGAACTGCTTTTGGTGGGGTCATATGAGATATGACCGGATTGATAAATCAAGTGTTGATTTATCATTTAATCATTAGTTTTCTCACTTAAAACCTTTCTAGGGTTTGATGGATGTATGCATGCATGCATATGCTTCTTTCTTCTTTTCTAGTTTCATGCACATGTAGATGTGCATACATGTACACATACATACATCAAACCATCATGGTTGATTATATATGGAAATGGTGGCAATATAAGACTCACACCATTGATTATTTAATGGATTATTATTTGATTATGGATTTAAAAAGAAAATGAAAAGGAAAGGATAATTATGCTAGTTTCTACATGCTTCTTTTAACCTAACCTTGCTCACCTACCACTAAACCATGGTTATCTTTTCCTTTATCATTCTAAACCCAAGTTAAATTAATCATCTATCATTTAATCATGGTTGGAGTCAAGAAGGAATAAATATATATAGTGATATTTATTTCTTTTGCAACCTTAACCTTATGGTTATCATTTTACCTCTTGCAAAGAAAAGCCACCATCTTCATTCTCCTCCATCTCTTGCTCTCTTGATTTTCCTAGTGAGCAAATACCACTCAAAGATAGGTTTTTGAAGTGAGATTCCAAACCACAACATCATTCTACACTAGCTTAGCCGCTTCGTTTAGAGTGTTTCCTTCGGATTGTCGAAGTTGCGAGCTTGGACGGATATCTCCGTGGTGGATCGTCGTGGATACAAGAGGACATCAAGAGGACCTCGACTCAACACCAAAGAGCCTAAGGAGCGAATCAAAAACGGGAGCTACAAAGGTTGTAGCCTTCAAACCCTAATTTTTGTTAGCTAAAGTTTAATAAACCTAATTTTCTAGGATCGATCCACTTGTGCGTTTGTTTAGCACACTAAAAATCATATCTTTTGGACATGTGATGCTTCAAAACACCTCATAGGGTGCTAAACAAACCCTTCATTGGTATCAGAGCCAACCTAGAACATTAGGCGCCCTTTTTGCGAAGTAAAAAGTCCGATCGAAACAAAATACGACTTTTAAGGATGCTCTCTGGAAATTTTTTAAAAACTGACCTTTTTCAGAATTAAAAATTCTCAAAAAATAGAGCAGGTAAAAATTAGACGATCTGGAAAATTCGAGCCAGTGAACAGTAAGTTTGGCCGCGGAAGCGCGGCATAAGCAAGCTTAGGCCGCCCTTCCGCGGCCATACTAGGGGCTCTTTGACAATTTTTTGTACAGTTATTTTATTTACCTGCTATATTATATTCTGAGCATGTTTAATCTGAATCTTCTGTTGAAAAATTCTGGAGATGTTTTTGGCCTCGTGGTTTCGATCGGATTTTTCATTTCGTTTTCTTTTCCGGGTAAACTAGAAAGTATTGAAGTTCTTGAACGAATATCATTTACTCAATATTCACGGGGTTTAAATAGTTTCGAGATACGTGCAAGTCCTTTTGCGGTGGTCCCTCTAGAAGACAACAAACCTTAACTCGATTATGTGACCGTCTCGAACTGCCCTTTGAACCCTTGGGTTTGGGGCAGTACGGCGTGCCACATGTGAGGCGTTGGCTTGACCCTTCTACGGCTGGACCGCCGCTACTGTGCCACACTCCGGATCTTTTGAACCCTGCTCAAGTGTTGAGCTTTAGTGAATCTTGGGTGTTTGATTGTTCGTTCGAAAAACTTTAATACTGTCTGTTTGTCTGGAATGTGATACAATATGTGGAATTCACATGGTTTAGGCATGAAATACGAGATATGTGATATTTCGCATTTATGATGTCTAAAGAGAATCTGGATTCCAAATATTGTAGTTTTACACTTTCTTTTCTGTGACCGTAAGTGTAGTATGTTAGATATCGCCGGTTTCGTTGCTATACATCAACGACAATCGGGGTACGCATACTTACTTACGCTGATGATATGTGATATTATGTGTTGCTGAGATATGATGTGTAGGATTATCGCGATTGAATAGCCGGGGGGTTTTTGTGAGATGAGAGCTTTATATTTTCATTCATGTAAATTCAAATGTAATGTAATATTCTTTTATTTGGGGCACTTCCAGGTTGCGGTTGTGTCACCAGTGTTGTATATTATTTACTTTTCCGCATTAGGATGGACCCAAGGAGGGGAGCACAGGTGACCGGGTTCTGGGGTTCAGTGGGAGGCCATCTCGAGGAGTCGAGACCGGGTCTCCTAAACTTCAGGATTGGTAGGGTCACTTACCGCTCTCGTAGGGGTCCAGGGTGTGGGCTTGGCTATTCATCGCGACTGTGGAATCCGTATTTTCTATTCTGGCTGAATACTAAATACGGACGTCCTAGGATATCCCACGTTATATCTATATTTCTGCTGCCTGTGTTCTGTGAAATCTGAGACGAATGACTTATTGTATATATGATATATAGTAGACGTTGCTTATGTTTTACACCCGCGCTAGTCCCGTCCCGGTATGCCGTTAGTTAAGTAACCTAACGGTGCATAACGGAACATTGCGGCGAATGCGGATGGCATAAGCGTACGTGTTATTTTCGTTTCTTTTCTGTGATTGGCTTAAGGACTTAAATGATGGGATTACATTAATATGATTAATGTAAAGAAAATAAACCTAAAAGATGTTGTAGAATCGGATTTAAAAACTACTCGGCTATTTGTGAAAAAGCTATATTTCAAAACTGCGGAGCTTAAGCCACTCCTTTTGAAAACTGTTTGATTCTACAACGATATCAAGTTCAAAGCGTTAAAGATTTTCTTAAAAATCATTCGCAACCCTCCGTCATTTTAGGAAGTAGAGTACTTAGTATTCGTGCCACGTTTGTTGACCTTAGCCAAGGCGTAGTGTACGGTAGCTAAGTGATGTCTTCCTACAAATGCATATGATGCAGATTAGTTAGGACGAGCATATGACTTTGATGACCTTAGCCAAGGGTCATGTGAGCGGTTCTAATTAATCAAGAAATGACGGGTTGAGCTTGACTAGTTCTCGTGATTTGTTGACCTTAGCCAAGGTCACGAGTATTAGGGGTAAAAACAACATCGGGAATTTCAAGTGTTGAAATTTGCAATGAGATTGCATACCTTCCATATGATGGTTGGATCCCGATCCCACTGTGGGCAATAGTTGCTCCTAGGAGAGTTTTACAGTTTACAATTAGCTAACTCATTAGGTGTCTAGAAAGGTGTTAACGGGGCTCCGCCTCTGGGAAAACGAGGTTTACTCTTATTAGGTCCGTGCGAAAGCACGGGGAACCTCCCTCAAAGTACCGACACTGGCCTGGCTGAACGGTTAGCGAAGTTGTAGACTGTAATTAATCCTGGGTAGTTATTCTTTTTAAGGTTTGAAAGAAAACTTGATAAAAAGCAGTGGGAAACATCGATTAGACAAGATAATAAACCAATCTAATCTGTGCAAGAGCTTTCGCTGAGTGTATTCTTTTCTCTCTCTTAATGGCAGATACCAATGACTGGACTTAAGCTTCTATTAGATAAGAACAAACTGAATGGGACCAACTATAAAGACTGGCTAAGGAATCTGAAGATCGCCTTGACATATGATAAAGTATCATATGTCCTCACGGCTTCAGCCCCGCCCGTCCCAGGCCCAAAATCCTCAGTTGCGGACATTGAAGTCCGCAAGACATGGGACGCTGACTGTGCCACGGCAAAATGCCTCGCGCTTGCATCGATGGATAACACACATCAAAAGCAGCACGAGGACATGGACATTCACGGGATACTGCTCCATACAAAGGAGTTGTATGGGGAACAGTCCCGCGTATTACGATACGAAGCATCAAAGAAACTGTTTCACATGCGGATGGCCCCTGGCACACCAGTAGCAGACCATGTTTTGAAGATGATAGCTCTTATAGAAGAGCTTGAGGACCTCGGATGGACAATGGACAATGAACAATATGCAGATATTATTCTACAGTCCCTCCCCTCCACCTTTGCTCAGTTCATAGTGAACTTTAACATGCATGGCATGGGGAAGGAACTCCCTGAACTCCTTAATATGTTAAGGAGTGCAGAAAGCACTATGAAGTCAGCAAAGATTCCCGTTATGACTATTGGACAGTCTTCTTCTTCTCGCCCGAAAGCTAAGGCCAAGGGAAAGAAAAAGAAGAAACCCACTAATCCTAAGGGCGGAGTCAAAAAGGCGAAGGGGAAGGGAAAGTCCACGGCTGGAGACCCAGGGAAAGGCGAGTGTTTTCATTGCCACAAGACAGGACATTGGAAGCGCAACTGCACAGAGTACCTAAGTCTCAAGAAGAAGCATGGTGATGCTTCTGCTTCAGGTGCGTTTGTGACTGAAAACTGTTTTTCTATAAACTCTGCTTCCTGGGTATTGGATACCGGTTCAGGTTCTCACATTTGCAATTCTATGCAGGGGCTGAGAAATAGCAAGGTTTTGAAGACAGGTGACCATACTCTCCGCGTTGGAAATGGTTCCAATGTACATACAGTCGCAGTGGGAGAGTATCACTTGGGGTTGCCGTCTGGATGTATTTTGATTTTGAATCCATGTTATTTTGTACCTGATATGCTATGTAATATAATATCCGTTTCTTTGTTGGACAATGAAGGATATAATTTTGTGTTGCAGAAAAATGTTATGAACATTCACCTAAATCAAATGTTGGTTGGGTATGGTACACTTAATAACGGAATATACGTCCTAAATCAACACACAGTTTTCAGTATACAACACACTAATAAAAGAAAACTTTCAGAATTAAATGAAGCTTTTCTTTGGCACTGTAGACTTGGTCATATTAACGAAACAAGACTAAACAAGTTACACAAAGATGGATATTTAAATCCTTTTGAATATAAATTTTATGCGACTTGCCAGTCTTGTATCAAGGGTAAAATGACCAAAACTCCGTTTACCGGACACGGAGAAAGAGCTACTCAGCTCCTGGGCCTCATACATAGTGATGTATGTGGGCCTATGTCTACACAGGCTAGAGGCGGTTTTTCATACTTCATTACATTCACTGACGATTTCTCAAGATTCGGTCATGTATTTTTATTAAAGCACAAGTCCGACGCTTTCGAGAAATTCATTGAATATAAACAAGAAGTAGAAAAACAAACCGGCTTGAGTATTAAGATGCTTCGATCAGATCGAGGTGGAGAGTATCTCAGTGCAGAATTTGCAAACTTCCTAAAAGAGAATGGGATTCTCTCTCAGCTCACTCCTCCTTACACACCACAGCACAACGGTGTATCAGAACGACGGAATAGGACCCTATTAGATATGGTCCGGTCCATGATGAGTGACGCTGAGTTACCAGTCTCGTTTTGGGGACATGCATTGGAGACTGCAGCGTTTCTGCTAAACAGGGTTCCAACCAAAGCCGTGTCTACCACGCCATATGAGATATGGAATGGGAAGAGACCATCTCTTAAAAGAATTAAGATTTGGGGTTGCCCGGCCTATGTTAAAAAGCAGAATCCGGACAAACTCGAGACACGGTCAGTCATGTGTAACTTTGTGGGATATCCAAAGAATTCTTATGGATATATGTTCTACCATAAAGAGGAACAAAAAGTGTTTGTTTCTCAACATGCCACATTCTTGGAAAAAGATTTTTTCACAGATAAAGATGATGGCAAAGTGGTGGATCTAGAAGAGGTTCTAGAGACACAAACTACAAATGACGATTTGGTTGAACCGGCTGTTGCAACAGAAACTGAAGAACCTCGGCCACTCCGTAGGTCTGGTAGGACTTCTCACCCACCGGAGAGGTACTACGGTTTCCTCATTGATGGTGACAGAGAAGACTGTATCATGGAAGATGATGATCCTACCAGTTTTCAGCAAGCTATCACGAGTGGTGACTCTGTGAAGTGGCTGGATGCCATGAGATCCGAAATGGAGTCTATGTACACCAACAAAGTATGGACTTTGGACGTTGTACCCCCTGGGGTAAAACCTGTAGGGTGCAAATGGATCTTTAAAAGAAAGATTGGTGTGGATGGGCAGGTAGAGACCTATAAGGCAAGACTTGTGGCGAAAGGTTTTCGTCAAAGACCAGGTTTGGACTATGACGAAACTTTTTCGCCCGTAGCCATGCTTAAATCTATTCGGATCCTGCTTGCTATTGCTGCTTACTACGACTATGAAATCTGGCAGATGGACGTTAAAACAGCATTTCTAAATGGAGATTTAGATGAATGTGTTTATATGGATCAGCCAGAGGGCTTCATTGACAGTGGGAGCAGCGAGAAAGCATGTAGATTGCTTAAATCCATATATGGGTTAAAGCAGGCATCTCGGAGTTGGAACATCTGTTTCGATGATGTTATCAAAGAGTTTGATTTCATCAAAAATCCGGATGAACCTTGTGTTTATAGGAAGGCTGTAGGAAGAGCTGTCACATTCCTCGTATTGTACGTGGATGACATTCTTCTGATAGGAAATGATATTCCTATGCTACAGTCGGTCAAATCATTCTTATCACTAAGGTTCTCCATGAAGGACCTGGGTGATGCCACATATATTCTGGGTATAAGGATCTATAGGGATAGATCCAAAAAGTTATTGGGATTGTCCCAAACCAGGTACATCAACACCATCCTAAAGAGGTTTAGTATGGAAGACTCCAAGCGGGGTGCCTTACCCGCTTGCCATGGAGTCACTCTCTCCAAGGATTCTTGTCCAAAGACCGATGAAGAGAGAGCTCGCATGAGCATTATACCTTATGCTTCGGCAGTAGGATCAATAATGTATGCGATGTTGTGTACACGCCCAGATGTAGCTTATGCACTTAGTGTTGTAAGCAGGTATCAATCCAACCCAGGGGAGAACCACTGGACAGCTGTGAAGAACATTCTTAAGTACTTGCGAAGGACTAAAGAATTGTTCTTGGTGTATGGTAACAAGGATCTCCAAATGGAGGCCTTTACCGATTCGAGCTTCCAGAGCGATAAGGATGACAGCAAATCTATCTCAGGGTTTGTATTTACCCTCAATGGAGGGGCGGTAAGTTGGAAGAGTTCTAAACAGGATACCGTTGCAGACTCTATGATGGAAGCTGAGTACATTGCTGCAAATGATGCCGCCAAGGAAGCCGTCTGGATGAAGAAGTTCGTCTCGGAGCTAGGAGTAGTTCCAACCATTATTGATCCAATACCTTTGTATTGTGACAATAATGGGGCAATGGCGTTAGCCAAGGAGCCCAGATCCCATCAGCGGTCCAGACACATCCTGAGGCGATTTCATTTGATCCGGGAGATTGTAGATCGCCGCGAGATCGAGATTAAAAGAGTAGACACAAAGAATAACGCCGCGGATCCATTCACCAAGGCCCTCCCTCAGCCGCAGCATGAGCGACTTTTTGAGCAGTTGGGTATGAGATACGCCAATAACTGGCCTTAGTGCAAGTGGGAGATTGTTGGATATATGTATGCCCTAGAGGCCAGTATATGATAGTGGATGTATCTATACATGTATATATATTCAGTTTGCATTCTTGCTCGACATGATAGTATGCTATCTGGTTCTTCTTTATCTGACATGTTGATTAGATCATGCTTTTATTCATTCATACATGCTGATAAAGCCCTGAGGATATCGGCTTGACTACTCTGATTATGATGGAGATCATACTAGTGGGACATCTGTAGTCTGTAAGCATATCCTGAAAAGTCCCTAGTCGGAGGTGTATCGAGACGGGGCATCGATATACCAGAGTAGACTAGCGTATGTGATACTAGACCCATGTGATGGGCGATGGATGTTCCCACATTCATCGATGTTTGAAATCGAGATCATATACGGGTACTCAGTGGTGACTGGGTACACTGGACGGACTCGCCGAGAACTCCTATATGGAATTATATCTATCGTCGGATAGCAGTTCTCAGGTGACACTGGTACAGGTTAGTCTGTAGACCCGAGATCGTCATAGAGCCTTGTGTGTTCTCCCACTGTACTTTGATTACCACCCTACCACGGCTCTACTGAGTCGTGCAAGCAGGTGGCCGTTGGGTACAGTCCTGAGACACACGAAGGCAATGAGCGATATGAGGGGTTTCGTCTCTCCCGATATTGGGAGTTGATGCTGTACTGTGCCCGACTGGTTATAGCAGCAAGTCCCTGGCCAGGGCTGCTGAGATTTGCTGATAAGTGTTATCAGTAGTTTCTCGAACTGTTATAGACCATTCACCGGCACGACTTATTGAGTTATTGGGGTCGACATGACCATCCCTAGGCTCGATATGCAGCATATCTGACGAAGAGACCGGACTGTACGGTAGTGTTGCCGGTTGGCTCGACGGGAGTTGTAACAGGTTCGCTTGTTGTCTTCTGATCGCTCAATACCCGGGTGGCCGTTACGTTTAGCTGACCGCTTGCGGCTTGAGGGTACTTGATATGATCATTACCCTCTGCCGGTGTATTGACGAGTCTTAGAGTCCCACAGAGGAGTTACCCAGTCCAGGCGAAACGTTGTGGTGTGCATATGCGATATGCGCATGCACCCGATTGAAATGTGCGTATATGATACCAAACATTGATCGGGTGAACTGCTTTTGGTGGGGTCATATGAGATATGACCGGATTGATAAATCAAGTGTTGATTTATCATTTAATCATTAGTTTTCTCACTTAAAACCTTTCTAGGGTTTGATGGATGTATGCATGCATGCATATGCTTCTTTCTTCTTTTCTAGTTTCATGCACATGTAGATGTGCATACATGTACACATACATACATCAAACCATCATGGTTGATTATATATGGAAATGGTGGCAATATAAGACTCACACCATTGATTATTTAATGGATTATTATTTGATTATGGATTTAAAAAGAAAATGAAAAGGAAAGGATAATTATGCTAGTTTCTACATGCTTCTTTTAACCTAACCTTGCTCACCTACCACTAAACCATGGTTATCTTTTCCTTTATCATTCTAAACCCAAGTTAAATTAATCATCTATCATTTAATCATGGTTGGAGTCAAGAAGGAATAAATATATATAGTGATATTTATTTCTTTTGCAACCTTAATCTTATGGTTATCATTTTACCTCTTGCAAAGAAAAGCCACCATCTTCATTCTCCTCCATCTCTTGCTCTCTTGATTTTCCTAGTGAGCAAATACCACTCAAAGATAGGTTTTTGAAGTGAGATTCCACACCATAACATCATTCTACACTAGCTTAGCCGCTTCGTTTAGAGTGTTTCCTTCGGATTGTCGAAGTTGCGAGCTTGGGCGGATATCTCCGTGGTGGATCGTCGTGGATACAAGAGAACATCAAGAGGACCTCGACTCGACACCAAAGAGCCTAAGGAGCGAATCAAAAACGGGAGCTACAAAGGTTGTAGCCTTCAAACCCTAATTTTTGTTAGCTAAAGTTTAATAAACCTAATTTTCTAGGATCGATCCACTTGTGCGTTTGTTTAGCACACTAAAAATCATATCTTTTGGACATGTGATGCTTCAAAACACCTCATAGGGTGCTAAACAAACCCTTCAATAAATACCCATTTTTTCCCCTGCCGGGAAATTTCCAATTGTTGGATTTTTCCGTAGTTTAACGACGTTCTAGGTAGTGCAAGTAACGCGATGGTCCCTCTAGAAGACAACAAACCTTAACTCGATTATGTTACCGTCTTGAACTGCCCTTTGAACCTTCGGGTTTGGGGCAGTACGTCGTGCCACATGTGAGGCGTTGGCTTGACCCTTCTACGGCTGGACCGTTGGTACTGAGGCACGAACTGAATGCTGTTAGACTTATTTCATGTGTTGAGATGTATCAGGAAAACTTGGGTGTTCGATTGTTCGATCGAAAAGTTTAGCATTTTTTATTTATCCGGAATGTGATACAATAATTGGAATTCGCAAATAGTTATGAGATGACTGGATGAATGTTATAAACATAGCAGTTTAGTCTCACCTGATCGGTTGCCACGGAATTTTGATGTGATCAAAAGTCCGTCGCAATCACGTAGTGTACGCGGATACTCGCCGGGTAAACTTAATAGACAGCCTCACTCCATAGCCCCGACCAAGTGACTGTAGGAGAACCCTGTCGCCGAAAGCATCCATCCGGGTGCTCTAGGCAGCGGTGTTCCGCCTTGGTGCACTTCGTCGACGGTATCAGGGGTGCGGCAGCCTACTAAAGTTTGCGACGAGCATTCGATCAATTTTTCGGGAATCTTGTTGAATTGCCCGACTTGATATTGAAAAGTATTTTCGATAATGAGACTAAAATGCGGGGTTTATAATTGTTAGGCATGCGATGTCTAATGAATTCATTTGGTCAGGCATGCGATGTCTGAGGTTGTTGCGGATTCCAACTGTTGTAGTTTTACACTTTCTTTTCTGTGACCGTAAGTGTAATATGTGATGTCGCCGGTTTCGTTGCTATATGTCAACAACAATTGGGATGCGCATATTTACTTACGTTGATGACATGTGATGTTATGTGTTGCTGGATATGTTATATTGGATCGTCGTGTTTGAATAGCCGGGGTTTTTTTTTATGTGAGATGAGTGTTTTTTCATTTTCATTCATGTAAAAACTTGTATGTAATATTCTTTTATTGGGGCACTTCCAGGTTGCGGAAGATGTCACCCATTGTATATTATTTACTTTTCCGCATTGGGATAGACCTAAGGAGGGGAGCACAAGTAACCGGGTTCTGGGGTCCATAGGGAGACCATCTCGAGGAGTCGAGTCCGGGTCTCCTAACCCTAGAATTGGTAGGGTTGCTTGCCGCTCTCGTAGGGGTCTTGGGGTGTGGGATTGGCTATTCATCACGACCGTGGAATCCGTGTTTTATACTGGCTCGTATTGAAAACACGGACGTCTTAGTATATCCAATATTTCATATGTTTCTTCTGCTGTGATTTATCTGTGATGTGATCATGTGATGTACTGTGACAGATATTATATATAGTATATATAATATATTATATAGACGTTACTTATGTTTTACACCCGCACTAGCCCTGCCCCGCTCTGCCGTTAGTTACCTAACCTAACGGTGCATGAGGGGACATCGAGGCGAATGCGGATGGCATAAGCGTACGTTATATTTATCTGTGATGGTTAGGTGGACTTAAATGATGGGATATTCATTAATGTGATTAATGAAAGAAAATAAACCTAATTGATGTTGTGGAATCGAATTTCAAAATAAAAACAGGTAGCTACAGTTCTTGCTTTGCATCGCGGTGTTCCTTGTAGAACATCCTGCACCTTATTCGATAGGGAAAGGACCGAGATCCCTTCACCGGGAGTGACTCCTTTAGCAATAACTAGCAGATGCTACATCACTCGGTTTGTTTTTTGATTGCTTCTATAGTTTCTTCTTTGCACAGAGATATATGTGATATATCCCGCACCTCATTCGACGAGGAAAGGGCCGACGACCCCTTCACCGGGAGTGACCCCTTTAGCAAAACTAGAAAAAGCTTCAAAAACATTCCATTTAAAAACCATTTGATTCCGTAACGAGATCAAGTTCAAAGAGTTAAAGGTTTTCACAAAAACCATACGCAACCCTCCGTCATTTTAGGAAGTAGAGTACTTAGTATTCGTGCTGTGTTTGTTGACTTTAGTTAAGGCACAGTGTACGGTAGCTAAGTGATGTCTTCCTATACCGCATATGATGTGATTAGTTAGGACAGTCGCGTGACTTTGTTGACCTTAGTTAAGGGTCATGTGGGTGGGTCTAATTAATCACGAAATGACGGGTAGAACTTGACTAGTACTTATGATTTGTTGACCTTAGTTAAGGTCATAGGTACTAGGGGTAAAAACCATTATCGGGAGTTTCAAGTGTTGAAATTTGCAATGAGATTGCATACCTTCTATATGATAGTTGGATCCCGATACCCACTGCGAGTAATTGTTACTCCTGGGAGAGTTTTGCACTTTGCAATTAGCCGATCAAGTAGGTGTCTAGAAAGGTGTCAACGGGGTTACGCCTCTGGGAAAACGAGGTTTACTGTAATTAGGTCCGTGCGAAAGCACGGGGAACCTCCCTCAAAGTACCGACACTGGCCTAGCTGAAAGATTGGCGAACTTGTAGAGTGTAATTAATCCCGGCTAGTCTTTCCTTTTAGGGTTTGAAGGAAGATTTGATAAAAACAGTGGGAGCCATCCTGATTAGATAAAATAAATAACCAATCTGATCTTGCAAAAGCGCACGCAGAGTGTTTTCTTTTCTCTCTCTCCTGGTAGCGACCATATCATGCCTTAATCAAGATAATAATATGGATGTATTGACCGAACCCGCTTGTTATACTGAGCTGGGGAACGTTGGTCCCGCTCCAACTTATAATTGTTATAAGACAGAGCAGGAAATAGGGGAATACCAAAATTCCTATGCCGCCCAAACGAAGAAAGTGCATATGATGCATCTCCTTCGGGTGTGTTTATTATAAAGAACTGTTTCTCAGTATCCTCTGAATCCTGGGTATTTGATACCGGATCAGGATCCCAGATATGTAATCTGTTACATAGGGCTACAAAAGGTAGAAAACTGAGAACGGGTGATAAGTTTCATGAGACAGAAAACGGGACAAGTGTTGTAGCCAAGTCTGTTGGTCACTGTCACCCTGTATTACCAATACATTGATTCTGAATAAATGCTATTAGATACCGAACCTGATATACAAAATCATATCAATCTCTTTATTTGTTAAAGAAATGATAGAATTTTGTAATGATGGATAATGTTTTGAACATTTCCTATATCAAAAGTTGATCGGTTCAGGCACGTTATCTAAAAGCATTGATGTTCTAAATCAAACTACAGTTCCTAGTATACAGAACACACACAAGAGGAAGAGTTCAGAAATGAACGAATCCTTCTTGAGGCATTATAGACTAGGTCATATCAATGCGACCCGACTGGCTGAAGTTACATTTTAGATGCATATTTAAATCAGTTTGAATTTACATCTTGTGAAACTTGCCAGTCATGTCACAAAGATTAGATGACCATAGCTCTGTTTATTAGAAACAGAGAAAGAGTTAGTAAACTCTTGGGACTGATACATGATGATGTATTTAAGGTCTCCTGTCTACACATGCCAGGACTGGTTCTTTGTATTTCATTACATTCTCTGATAATCTCTCAAGATTCAGACATATGTTTCTGTTGAAACACAAGTCCGAACCTTTTGAGGTATTCACAGAATATAAGCTAGAAGTAGAGAACCAATAACCGGGTATAAGTATTATGTCCTATGATGAGATCAGGGAGGAGAATACTTGTGCATAGAATTCCTGGACTATTCTAAAGGAGAATGAGATTCTCTCTCAGTGTTACTCCTCTGAATACACCACAGCACAACGGTGTATCGGGGCGGAGCAATCGCACAATATTAGATATGGTGTGCTCTATGATGAGTATTACTGAGTTACCTATTTCCTTTTGGGGTTATGCACTTGAGAAGCTACATACCTATTGAATAAGGTTCGAATCAAATCAGTGCCTACCATTCCATATGAGATATGGTATGGGAAGAACCTATCTCTTAAGTAAGTTAAGATTTGGGATTGTCCGGCTTATGTCTAAAGCAAAATCCGGACAAGATCGAGGCAAGGTCAGTTCTGTAGAACTGGAAAGGTTCCAGCTATACAAAACTGCAGTTGATGATTTGACAGAACCAAAGGATTCTATAGTCCCCGACGAACCTCAGCCTCTCCACCGATCTGGTAGGGTTCCTCACCTGCCTGAGAGATATCTCGGTTTCTCGATGACAGTGGGAGCGAGGATTGCATCATGAGATGATGACCCAACTAGTTTCGAGCAGGCCATCAAGAGTAGGGACTCTGTAAGAATGGCTGGATGCTTAGCGATCTGAGATGGAATCCATATACACCAACAAAGTATGGACTTTGGTTGCTATATCTGAAGGGTTAAATCCTCATCAGGAGCAAGTATATCTTGAGAAGATTACTTGGTGTAGATGGAAAAGTTGAGACTTTCAAAGCTAGACTTGTTAAAGGTTTTCATCATCGACCAAGAGAGGATAATGATGAAACCTTTTTCCAGGGACTATGCTTAAGTCCATCCGGATCCTACTTAACATTGCTACATACCATGACTACGATATCTGGTGGTTGGGTGCCCTGACTGCTTTTCTAAATACTGATTTAGAAGAGAACGTCTATAAGAACACAGCCAGAGGGCTTCGTAAACAGTGGGAGCAGCGGAAACATGTGCAAGTTGCTTTACAGGATAAAGCAGGCATCGCGGAGTTGGAACATCTGGTTTGATATGGTAGTCAAGGAGTATGACTTCATCAAAATGGTAGATGAACCTTGTATGTACAAAAGGGTAGTATGGAGTATGGTAATGATCCTCGTAGAGTACGTGGATGACATACTCTTGATAGGAAAGGAATTTCCTATGCTACGATCGGTCGATCTCCACTTATCATATAGATTCTCCATATAGGATCAAAATGATACCTCCTAAATCCTGAGATTTGGGTCTATGAGATAGATTTAAATGGATGTTAGGATTCTCACTAATTGCAGTGAGATGGTATCAGTTGATCCTGGGGAGAATCACTGGAAAGGTTCCAGGGTGATAAGAACGACTGAATGTCAGTCGCGGGCATTGTCTTTACCCTCAGTGGAGGGACGGTATGTTGGAAGAATTCCAAGCTAGATACCGTGGCAAACTAGACGATAAAGGCTGGTAACATCGCTATTATAGATACTACCAAAGAGGCAGTTTGGGTGTATAGTGGTTCATAAGATGAACTTGGTTCCTACCATTGTATGACAATGGAAGTGTGGCTTTGGCCTAGGAACCCCGATCCCATCAGTGACCCAGACATATTCTGAGGAAGCATCACCTGATCATGGAGATAGTTGATCTCCGGAGTGATCGAGGTTAGGAGAGTAGACTCAGAGGACAACACAGCGGATCCACTCACGAAGGCCTTTTCCCAGAGAGAGACTCATATGGGATGGTTGAGTATGTGATACTGCAACCACTGCTACAGAAGGCCCTAGTGCAAGTGGGAGATTATTAGTTATATGTATGCCCTAGAGGCCATTACTGTACATAGGATGTATATTGTAGTGGATGCTGGGACATATATAGGTAGGACTTTCTTGCTCGACATGATAGTGTGCTATCTGGTTGCTCTTTATCTTAACATGTATACTTTCTGTCTCTCTGATTACATGTTGATAAAGCCTTTAGGATGGGTACTCGACTTCAAGGACTGTGATGAAGATCATACTAGTGGGCCTGGGTAGTCAATGAGTACATCCTTCATTGTTCCTAGTCGTGGGAATATCGAGACGGGGCATCGATATTCCAGAGTAGACTAGCGTATATCTTCTCGACCCATGTAATGGGCGATGGATGATCCCATATCCATTGGTGTTTGACATCGGAGATGGTATGCGGGTGCTCAGTGGAGACTGGGTACACTGAACGGACTCGCCGAGAACTCCCAGATGGTATTATACCTCACGTCAGATGGCAGTTCTCTGGTGACACTGGTACAGCTTAGTCTGTTGACCCGAGATCGTCATAGAGTCTTGTGTGTCTCCCACCGTGCTTTGATTTCCACCCTACCACGGCTCTACTGAGTTGTGCAAACTGGTGGTTTTTGGGTACAGTCCCGATTCACATGGAGGCAATGAGCGATAGGAGGGGATTCGTCTCTCCCGATATTGGGGGTTGATGTTGTGCTATGCTCGACTGGCCATAACAGGAAATCCCTGGCCAGGGTTGCAGTGATATACTGGTAAGAGTTATCAGTAGTTTCACGAATGTTATGGACCTTACGTCGGCATGACTTATCAAGCTATTGGGGTCTGACGTTTACCACCCCTAGGCGAGATATGCGACATATCAGACGAACAGACCGGACTATACGGTAAGTGTTACTGGTTGGATTCACAGGAGTGTGAGCGGGCTTGCTCGTCGATCTTCTGATCGCTCAATACCCGGGTGGCCGTTACGTTTGGCAGACCGCTTGCGGCTTGTGGATGTTTGATATGATCATCATCCACTGCCGGCGTATTGACGAGTCTTTAGAGTCCTACACAGAGATTTCCTGGCTCAAGCGAAACGAAATAGGAGCGCATATGAGATATGTGAGGGACCGAGAATAATACCAGTATGTGATACTGTATTCGATTCTCGCGATTTGTGACATTGATCGGTTATATGCGATATAGCCGGGTTATCGAATCAAGTGTTGATTCGATAAGATGTTACTAATGATACTAGTCGGTTATGTGCGACATGACCGGATCATTGAATCAAGTGTTGATTTAATAATTTAATGTATAATTATATATTTGATATATTACTTTGCATTAACTAGTATTGGTTCACTTTAAATGGATTTTCTCACTTGGTGTGCATATTGTATATGTGATATATTTTTGTGTGCACTTGTTTGTATCATGTTTGATGATACATGCAAAATTGGTTAAGTGTAAAGTTTAAACCATGGTTATATGAATGGTTAGGGTTATGATAACTTATTCATTCATTTATTTATTTATTAGTTTTGGAAATTAAAAGCATAAAGAGAAAAAACAAAATGGTTTTCTTTTATTCTTTTCTTTCATGAAGCTTGTTGAAGCTTCATGAAGCTTTTGACCAAGTGACCATTTTGTCTTCTTCTTTAACCCTAACCATTCACATAAACTCTAGTTAGCTCTCTACACTTGACCATGGTTCATGATATGATAAGAAATATTTTATTTTATATTTAGAAAAAGACTTATCATATATTATCTTCTTCTTCTTCTTCTTCTTCAAGAAGAAAAATGTTGATAGCTTCAATAGCAACTAGCCAAAACAAGTGAGAAATCCAAATCTAAAGTCTACCCACTTCCTATTTCTTCATCCTCTACTACTTGCCATGTAGTAGAGTGTGTTGTCTTCACAAGTTTCTTGACTTGGCGAAGGCGGAGCTCGAGTTTGAGATGCCTCGAAGTAGATCATCTTCGGCATCGAAGCCGACGATCAAGCCCGCCCATTCTTCGATGAAGCCGATGCTAAAGTCATGGGTTCAATCTGGACAGCGGAGGGAGATCATCGCGGAGCTTAGAAAGTGGTGGACCGGATCTACAAAGGTTGTAGCCCCTTTCCTTTAGCATTAAATCCGTTTACATGCTTGCATCGCCTATATATCTAGTTAACGATCCGTATTAAGGTTTGTAGGCACCCGTAAAATTTGAATTAGCCATGTTTGATGCCTTGCTAGACTTCATTAGTGTGCCTAGGAACCCTACACTTTGCGTAATGGCTCTCTGACACAGCGCGATATCATCTCCCATACCGGGAGAGACGAATCCTTTCTAACCGCCACTGCCTCCAAGTGCTCGGGACTGCACCCAACTGCTACCTGTTTGCACGACTCCTTTGAGCCGTGGTAGGGTAGCAATCTAAGAACAGTAGGACACACTCGAGGCGAAGTAGCAGTGTCAAGTCTGCGGACTATGCTGTACTCATATCACCTGGGAACTGTTAACTGACGACGGGTATAATACCAACCAATCAGTTCCCCTGCGAGTCCTGTCCGATGTACCCGTAACCTAACGAGCACCTGTATACTATCTTCAGTACGACGTACTGACGGCTGTGGGACAGACCATCTCCCCAACTGGGATGAGAAGCGTACACACTAGTCTACTCTGGAGTATCGTTGCCCTGTCTCGATAATCCTACGACTAGGGACAAGTATAGGATGTTGCTTATAGACTACCCAGCCCCCACTAGTGTGACTGCCATTACAACGCTGGTAATCAAGCAAAGATCCTATGGGCTCTACTAATATGTATAAGTGATACGTTACAAGAAACATATGTACATATTAAAGTAGACACAAACCAAGTAGCATACTACCATTTTTAGCAAGACTGTATATACAACTGTGAATATCCCAAGCTTCCATTAAGTAATATACATACAAGTTTGATACAATAATGGCCCCTAGGGCATATACACTAACAGAAACTACTAATATCGCATCAGTAAATCTCATCCATCTTGGCCAAGAATTTCTGGTGATGGATGACTTAACACAGCGCGACATCGACTCCCAATATCGGGAGAGACGAATCCCTGACGATTGTTCTCTGCCCCCATGTGGCTCTGGACTGTACCCAACTAAAACCTATTTGCACGACTTCTTTAAGCTATGGTAGGGTAGTAATCTAAATACACTGGGAACTCACACGAGAAAAATGAAAATCGTAGATCAAAAGACTAACCTGTACTCATCCCACAAAAGAACTTCTATCTAACGATAGGTATAATACCATCTAGAAGTTCTCGGTGAGTCCGTCCGGTGTATTCACCTCTAGTGAGCACCTGTATACTATCTTAGGTGACTCAACACCAATTGCTTGTGAGACCGGCCACCGCCCCTCGTCGGGGTCTCGAAAGGTATACACTATTCTACTCCGGAGCATCGATGCACAGTCTCGATACTCTCTCGACTAGGGTCATTTAAGGATGTACTTATAGACCACCCAGCTCCCACGTATATGATCGCCATCATAATGCTGATAGTCAAGCAATAATTCTACGGCCTTTATCAAAATGTATACACATAATGATAAAGACAAACCAGATAGCATACTATCATCTTGAGTAAAACCGTTCTACTTATATAGGTTGTCTTTCAATTATCATAATCGTCTACTTGCAATTACAATAATTGACTTGAGGGTACTATATCCAACACAGCATGCACTCTAACCTAAATTAGATTGGTTAATCACTTTATCTAATCAGGATGGCTTCCACTGTTCCATTAAATTCCCCTTCAAATCCTAAAAGGAGAACTAGTCGGGATAATCCGAGGAGTAATTGTAAGTCCACGTTGCCCACCCCGGTGCTTGCGGGGAGGTGGAAAACGGAATAAAAATCGGATTTTTATGAGCTTAGGCAACATGGACTATAGCTTAGAAGGATCTTTGCTAAACAAAAACTTGCTAAAGCTAGCTAGTAACTAGCTAAGTGCTAGAAAGGTTATACCTTGGGCTCTAAGTCCTTCTCTCCTTGCTCCTTGGAGTGGTGGAAGGAGGTCACCTTGCTCGTCTTCTCACGCCGAAGAAAGATCCACCCGAAAGCCTCAACCTTTGGCTTCAACTCCAAGCTAGAAGTAACTAGGGTTCAAGAAGTGCTAGTCCTTCAACCCTGATGAGAGTAGAGAAGATCAAGAGAGGGTTTTTCTCAAGCTCAAGTGTTTCTCAACACATGAGAGGGAGAGAACTTGAGGGAGAGGAAGAACAAGAGAGAGAAAAGATATGATAGAATGAGAATAATTGAACCATTCTCACTAATATGTGTATATTATTTTAATTAAATAATTAGCTAGATAATTGTCATGGTTAATCATGACATGACCATTATCATTTCAATTTGCAAGGATCAAAAAGCATCTTCCAAAAGAAATGATGATGGTCAAAGTGTCAACCTAGGTCAACAAGTCAATAAGGTCAAATGGTCAACAACCATAACCATGCACAATTATTAAACTAATTATCAATTAACTATAATACACACATAATCATTAGGGTTAATAAAATGACAATAGCCATTAACCCTAATCAAGGTCCTCTCCCTCTGTCTCAAGTAACTGTGCATACGCACCCGCATCCGTGATCCGAGGAACACGAATACAATGAGAAAAACCAATCTCAAATCATATACTAGGATCCGGCTTAAACCAAAGCCCGCTAGTATAAACTGTCCGGACAGCAAACGTGCACAAGTGCGCGAATGTGAACGAACCCTGTCGCAAAACTATGCGACCTCTACTCATTTTGCCTAAAGGCGAATAGCTCTCTGTGTGGGACTCTAAAGACTCGACACTACGCTGGCAGTGGGTTTAACCACAGACCGCAAGCGGCACTAGCTGTACGTAACGGTCCCCAGGTAGATGTCGATAAGAAGACAGACGAGGTGAACCCCATCTGAACTCCTACTGAGCCTGTATGTGACAATCTCCGTACAGTCCGGTCTGTTCGTCTGATACATCGCATGGCGGGCCTAGGGGGCGGTGAACGTCAGTCCCCTAATAGCGGTACAAGTCGTGCCGGAGTGAAACCCAGAACACACTGAGATAACACTGGAAACCTACCAGTATATCTCGCTTGCCCTGGCCAGGGACTACTCGTGTAATGGCTCTCCTGGACACAGCGCGATGTCAACCCCCAATACCGGGAGAGACGAATCCTGTCTAACCGTCACTGCCTCCAAGTGCTTCGGGACTACACCCAAAAACTACCTGTTTGCACGACTCTTTTGAGCCGTGGTAGGGTAGTAATCAAAGTGCAGTGGGAACACACTCGAGGCGAAGTGACAGTGTCAAGTCAGCGGACTAAGCTGTACTCATGTCACCTGGGAACTGATAACTGACGATAGGTATAATACCAACCAACAGTTCCCGACGAGTCATGTCCAGTGTACTCGTAACCTAACGAGCACCCGTATACTATCTCAAGTACGACGTACTGACGGCTGTGGGACAGACCGTCTCCCACACTGGGATGAGAAGCGCATACGCTAGTCTACTCCGGAGTATCGATGCCCTGTCTCGATAGTCCAACGACTAGGGACCTGTATAAGGATGTGCTTATAGATCACCCAGCTCCCACGAGTGTGAGCGCCATCACCACGCTGGTAATCAAGCAAAGATCCTAAGGGCTCTACTAATATGTATATCAGCAATATGCTAAAAGAAACACATGCACATATTAAAGCAGAGACAAACCAAGTAGCATACTACCATTTCGAGCAAGATTGTATATACAACTGTGAATATCCCAAGCTTCCATCAAGTAATATACAAACTAGTATGATACAGTAATGGCCTCTAGGGCATATACACTAACAATCTCCCACTTGCACTAAGGCCATGTACTGGCGTATCGAAGACCTATCATCTCGATCAGCCGCTCGAACTGAGTCTGGGGCAAGGCCTTGGTGAATGGATCTGCTGTGTTATCCTCTGATGCAACTCTCCGGACCTCGATCTCCTGGCGATCCACGATCTCCCTGATCAGGTGATACCGCCTTAAGATGTGTCTGGATTTCTGATGGGATCTGGGTTCCTTCGCTAAAGCTATAGCCCTGTTGTTGTCGCAATACAGAGGTATTGGGTCAACAATGGACGGAACCACCTGAAGTTCTCTCAAGAACTTCCTCATCCAGACAGCTTCTTTTGCGGCATCAGATGCAACGATGTATTCCGCTTCCATCGTCGAGTCAGCAACGGTTTCCTGTTTGGAGCTCTTCCAACACACCGCCCCTCCATTGAGGGTGAAGACAAAACCCGACATGGAATTGGAATCATCCTTGTCACTCTGGAAGCTGGAGTCAGCAAAGACCTCAATCTGCAGGTCTTTTCCGCCATACACCAAGAACATCTCCTTAGTCCTTCTCAGGTACTTGAGAATGTTCTTTACTGCTATCCAATGTTTCTTCCCAGGGTTTGACTGATACCTGCTTACCACACTCAGTGCATAAGCCACATCCGGTCTGGTACACAACATCGCATACATTATAGAGCCTACCGCAGAAGTGTAGGGTATAATAGACATGCGATCCCTCTCCAAATCATTCTTGGGAGACATCTCTTTGGAGAGGGTGATCTCGTGACAAGCCGGTAGATTACCGCGCTTGGAATCTTCCATACTGAATCTTTTCAGTATGGCGTCGATATACCTGGACTGCGAAAGTCCTAATATCCTCTTGGATCTGTCACGGTAGATCCGGATACCCAGAATGTATGAGGCATCACCCAGGTCTTTCATAGAGAACCTGTATGACAAGAACCCCTTGACAGATTGTAGCATAAGAATGTCATTTCCTATTAAGAGAATGTCATCCACGTATAAAACGAGGAATACTACAGTTCTCACTACAAATCTACAATAGATGCATGGTTCATCTGGATTTTTGATAAAGCCAAATTCCTTGACCGTCTCATCAAAACAGATGTTCCAACTCCGCGATGCTTGCTTTTGTCCATAAATGGACTTAAGCAACTTGCACACCTTTCCGCTGCTCCCACTCTGAATGAAACCCTCTGGCTGATCCATATAGACACACTCCTCTAAATGTCCATTTAGAAAAGCTGTCTTTACGTCCAGCTGCCAAATTTCATAATCGTGGAAGGCAGCAATGGCAAGAAGGATCCGAATGGATTTCAGCATAGCTACTGGAGAAAAGGTTTCGTCATAGTCCAAACCAGGTCGCTGACGAAAACCCTTTGCTACCAGTCTAGCTTTATAGGTCTCAACCTGTCCATCTACACCAATCTTCCTTTTGAAGATCCACTTGCATCCTACGGGTTTTACCACATCTGGAGCAATGTCCAACGTCCATACTTTGTTGGTGTACATGGACTCCATCTCGGTCCGCATTGCATCCAGCCATTTTACCGATTCGACGCTCTGAATGGCTTGCTGGAAGCTAGTAGGCTCATCACAGTCTATGATGCAGTCCTCTCTATCCCCGTCAATGAGAAACCGTAGTATCTCTCGGGCGGATGAGACTGCCTACTACTCCTGCGGAGTGGCGTGGGAATGTCCTGATCTTTCGAACCCTCTGGTTCAACCAAGCTTTCAGTAATAGCTCGTGGTTCTGGAATTTCTTCCAGTTCTATTGTGCTCCCACTTAATTCTTTTTCTATGAACTGGTGTTCTAGAAAGTGGGCATGGCGAGAAACAAGGACTTTTTGTTCCTCTTCGCAATAGAAGTAATATCCCTTGGAGCTCTTTGGATATCCCACAAACTTGCACTGTACTGAGCGTGCCTCGAGCTTGTCCGCATGCTGCTTTTTTACAAAAGCTGGACATCCCCATGTCTTAATGTGATTAAGATAGGGTCTCTTCCCACACCATATATGATATGGTGTAGTAGGCACAGTCTTAGTTGGAACCCGGTTCAAAAGGTATGCAGCTGATTCTAGTGCATATCCCCAAAACGATCGCGGCAACTCAGCGTTACTCATCATGGACCGTACCATATCCAATAGGGTTCGGTTCCGTCTCTCCGATACACCATTATGTTGCAGAGTGTATGGAGGAGTAAGCTGAGAGAGAATTCCATTCTCTTTTAAGTAACCCAGGAACTCGGCACTCAAGTATTCACCACCTCGATCAGATCTCAGTGTCTTTATACTTTTGCCTGTTTGTTTTTCTACTTCATTCTTATATTCCTGGAATTTATCAAAATCCTCGGATTTATGTTTCATTAAGAAGACATAACCGTACCTTGAAAAGTCATCCGTAAAAGTAATGAAGTAAGAATAAACGCTTCGCGCATGTGTAGACATTGGACCGCACACGTCGCTGTGTACGAGTCCCAAGAGCTCGCTCGCTCTTACTCCGTGTCCAGTGAACGGAGTCTTTGTCATCTTTCCCTTGAGACAGGATTGACAAGTTGCATACGATTGATATTCGAAAGAATCCAAATATCCTTCTGTGTGTAACTTAGTCAACCTTCTCTCATTGATGTGACCCAGTCTACAATGCCATAAGAAAGTTTTATTGATTTCTGGAGACTTTCTTTTGTGTGTATTCTGGACATTGAAAATCTGTAGTTGGTTTAATACGTATATACCGTTGTTCAATGTACCTGACCTAATCAAAGCTTGATTAAGGTGAATGTTCACTACATTACTTACAAATGCAAATTCATAACCTTCTTTAGATAATAAAGATACAGAAATGATATTACAGGTTGCATTTGGTACATAATAACAACTACGCAAAACCAAAAAATGTCCATCCGACAATCCCAGGTGATAGTCCCCCACGGCCTCAGCATCCATGCTAGCACCGTTCGCAACTCTGAGGGTCATGTCACCTGCCTTCAAAACTCTACGCTTTCTCAACGCCTGCAAAGAATTACAGATATGAGATCCTGATCCGGTATCCAATACCCAGGAAGTAGAGTTTATTGATAGACAGTTTTCAATAACATACACACCTGAAGCTGAAGCTGCAACTCGCTTCAAATCCTGTGTTCTGGCTTTCCAAGCCTTGCAATCCTGTTTCCAGTGACCACTTTTGTGACAATAGAAGCATTCTTCCTTCCCCACCAGCTTTCCCGCTATCTTTGTTGCTTTTCCTTTTCCCTTCGTATCCACTTTACCGACACCGCCTCTTGGTTTGGCGGGGGCTTTCTTCTTCTTACCCTTGGCTTTCGCCTTGGATCTAGAAGAGGAAGATCCTCCTACAAACAAAGTGGATGTCTCCCTACCTTTCTGTAGGGTGCCCTCAGCACTCCTCAACATGTTCAGAAGTTCGGAAAGTTCTACCTCCTTTTCTTGCATGTTGAAGTTAAGAATAAACTGGGCGTAAGTGGAAGGAAGGGACTGGAGAATCAAATCAGTATAGAGTTCATTCTCCAACGTGGTCCCAAGGTCCGCGAGCTCCTCAATGTAGCCAATCATCTTAAGCACGTGTTCCGCTACCGATGATCCCACGGCCAACCTTGCCGAAAACAGCTTCTTCGACACTTCGTATCTTGCAATACGAGACTGCTCCCCATACAGTTCTTTTGTATGAAGAAATATGGACTCTAGGTCCATATTCTCGTGCCTCCTCTGATGTTCATTGTCCATCGAGGCTAATACGAGGCATTTTGCCTTCGCGCAATCTATCTCCCATGTCTTACGGATTTCCTTATCCGCGACGCTGGAGGTGGGACCTGGGACAGGGGGAGCTTTGGTGGTAAGGACATACCCCAACTTGTCGTAAGTGATTGCCATCTTGACATTCCTGAGCCAATCTTTGTAGTTTGGCCCTGTCAATATGTTTTTATCTAGTAATAACTTAAGTCCGGTCATGTTGAATGGTCGCTGCAATTAGGAGAGAGAAAAGAAACACTTTAGCATGATGCTCTTGCAAGTTTAGAGTGGTTTTTAATTTGTCTAAACTGGATGGCTCCCACTGTCTCTCGAATCCCTTCTCAAACCGTAAAGAAAGGATTAGTCAGGATCATTCCCACCGTACAATACTTGCTTAACCGTTCAGCCAGGCCAGTGTCGGTACTTCGAGGGAGGTTTTCTAACGCTTTCGCGAAGTTCCTTAATTAAGTAACCTCTTTTCCCTGTAGACGTAGCCCCGCTAACACCTTTCTAGACACCTACTAAGTTTATAGCATTGATCGTTAAGTGAGAGTTTTCCCGAGGAGTAGCATATACTCACAGTAGGATCGGGATCCAAACATCATCGCGTGATAAGACCGAAGGAATCCTACCAGAATCATCACACTCCAAATGGTATGCAACGCTAGCAAGTTTCAGTACTTATGAAACTCCCGATGTGGATTTTTGCCCCATGCTCTTATGATCTTGACTTTGGCCAAAATATTATAAGTCACATGTTAAGTTCTACCCGTCATTCTCCTGGTTAATTTGGACCCACCCGTACCTATCCTTGACTTTGGCCAAAATGGCAGCACGACTGTCCCAAACCAACGCATCTATCTATGCTGCACATGAATACCCAATAGCTACCAATCACTATGCCTTGACTTTGGCCAAAATACATAGCTTGAATACTTTTTGACCATTCATGTGGAATGACGGAGGGCTACGAATGGTTTTGGCGAAACCGTGAACGTAGTGAACTTGATCTAATCGATGGAACGAGATAGCTTTTAAAAGGAGTGGTTCAAGCTCCGCGTTTAAAAGTTTAGTTTTGAAAAGAACCGAGTGGTTTTCAAAGTGTTCCAATCGACTTTTACTTGGTTTATTTTCTTGCATTAGTTCTTTTAATGCGTCCCATCAATTAATCCTACCATTGCAGAAAACAACCAAAATATGACGTACGCTTATGCCATTCGCATTCGCCACGGGGCCCCGTCATCACCCGTTAGGTTACACGACAGAGCGGGGGCTGGGCTAGCGCGGCTGTAAAACATAAGCAACGCCTAAATAGTTATCATATATAAATATATAGCAATGATAGACATTACAGATCACAGATGAATACATTGGATATACTAGGAATCCGTTCGAGCCTGCAACGAAAAGCGGATTACACGGTCGCGGTGAATAGCCAAATACCCCACCCAAGACCCCTACGGGTGCGGCAAACTACCCGCCAAGTACCCGAAGCGAAGCAACCTCCCTCACCACCGTGAGTAGGCCACTCGGCACTTCGAGATACCCGGTAGTTTGTGCACCCCCTCCATGGGTCTATCCTAGGAGCAAAAAACAGTAAAAAGAATTATACAATGACGGCTACAACCCCGACCCGGTTGTGCGGCCAAATAAATAATAATATTACATCAATTTACATATTACAAATGAATGAAAGAAAAGCAACACTCATCTCACATCCATCCCAGCTATTCACCCGTGACAATCCAACCCATTCATATACACAAACCAGTATCAAACACAGATCACAGAGATGTATAACCCCGACTAATCGACATATAGCGATTAGCCGACGTTCAATACATACAAACATCACAGATATAACCCTTATAGTCAAAGTGTATTGAAGTTCGAAAAAAAATACGGATTTATAGGCCCCCAAAAGTAAATTTCTATTCTGGAAAATCTGGGCACAAATAAACCATCTGAAAAATCCTAAAACCAAGCCAGAAATACACTGCACCAAACTAGACCAAGTGAAGAGCCAAGACGGCCGCGGTTGCGCGGCAATAGCCTGCTATTGCCGCGGAACCGCGGCACTATGGTCGATTCACTTGCTCGTTTTTGGTGGCTATCTTTAAAAAACCCTGAGACGATTTTAGGAGTATAACAAATTTTGTTTTGACCAGAAAAAAATTTAACAGAAAACTAGGGTTTTGAAATTTTGGTTTTTCGATTTTTCGGTTTCGAACTTCGACACACTTCACTACTTAGCTAGTTTATGTTTAGTTATTCTCTTATACCACTGTAAGTCCACGTTGCCCACCCCGGTGCTTGCGGGGAGGTGGAAAACGGAATAAAAATCGGATTTTTATGAGCTTAGGCAACATGGACTACAGCTTAGAAGGATCTTTTCTAAACAAAAACTTGCTAAAGCTAACTAGTAACTAGCTAAGTGCTAGAAAGGTTATACCTTGGGCTCTAAGTCCTTCTCTCCTTGCTCCTTGGAGTGGTGGAAGGTGTAAGTCTACGCTAGCGCCCCGGCCGTCTACAGACGCCAAATGCGGAACAAAAACTTTTTAACTGGCGCTATCGTATACTTTAACCCGGATCTGCCATTATTGCTAAACTAACAAACTGTAAAGAGTGTAGAAAGGTTATACCGAACGATCCGAGTCCTTCGTTCTTTAACCATCATCCCACGCTCCGTTGCGGCTGCTCCGATCTCGTCGATCTCCGATCTCCTCGTCGCGGTGGCACCACGTCGACGATTCTTTAAACGGGCTCCCGCCTCTGACTTGAGGCAACTCGGTCGTCAAGTTTGCTAAAAGAGACGACCAAGAATGATGTAGAGAATGAGTAGATGACTTTGTCTCACTTCGTCCAAGTCCGTGGACGATCGGTTAATGAAGTTGCCGAGGGAATCGGGTGATGGAATGAAATGAGCCGTGAATTCCATACACCCCAAAATCTATCATAATCTTTTAACAAATGAAAACCACAAGTGAGAGAGTGTGTGAGGAGAGAGAGAGGGGGCCGGCCTTTTATATGGAGGAGGAGGTGATCGTAGGAGAAAGAGGGTGACCACAAGGAAAATATCATGTGTGAACACATGAAAATATCAAGCACAAATATCTTAAGGAAAACAAAACCTCATTGAAATCAAAGCATGAGTCATTAACCTTGTCACCAAATTCTAGAACCTTCTAGAACCTTCTAGAAGCATGACTCACTCTCATCCAAGAAAAGATAAATCCGTCTTTAACCGAATGTTAAAAGACGGCTGATAGAAAACTGGAAACTGGCAACTTCCAAAAGTGATCCTGAAACGACTTTCAGGATAACCCCGTATCTGTATAAATATACCCGCATTTGTATTACGACCGAATACAAATGCAACTGAGACAAAGATATTATACCTACTCAATATAATACTCGGATCCGGCTTAAACCAAAGCCGACCAGTATCATCTGCCCGAAAAATAACACGTGCGTAAACGCACGTGCATTTTCCGAACCCTGCCATAAAACCATACGGCCTCTACAACGTTTCGCCCGAACTTGGGAAACTGTCTGTGGGGGACTCTAATGACTCGTCAGTACCCTAGCAGTGGGTTTAACCACAAACCGTCAGCGGCACTAGCAATGCGTAACGGCTGCCCATGGACTGACCTCAAGGGAGGCTGATGAGCGAACTCATCCAGAAACCCTACTGAGCCTAACAGTGACAATGTATATACAGTCTGGTCCGTTCGTCTATGAGTATCGCATATCTGCCTAGGGGGCTAGCAACGTCAGACCCCTAATAGCAGTATAAGTCGTGTCGGAGTGAAGCCCAATAACACCCTGAGATACTACTGGAGTACCTACCAGTAAATCTCCTGCCATGGCCATGGACTTTGTGTAATGGCTCTCCTAGACACAGCACGACCTCGCCCCCAATACCGGGAGAGACGAATCCCCTGCCGATCCGCTCACGTGCCTCCATATGGCTCGGGATTGTACCTAAAAACTACCTGTTTGCACGACTCCTTTGAGCCGTGGTAGGGTAGAAATCAAAGCACAGTGGGAACTCACACGAGATAAATGACGACCTCAGGTCGATGAACTAACCTGTACACATGTCACCAGGGAACTGCTTTCTGACGATAGATATAGTACTAACTAGCAGATTCCCGGCGAGTCCTGTCCGGTGTACTCATAACCCAATGAGCACCTGTATACATCTTAGGTGATCCAACTGACACCAGTGGCTTGTGAGACCGGCCACCGCCCCTCGTCAGGGTCTCGACTGTACACACTAGTCTACTCCGGAGTATCGATGCCCTGTCTCGAAACTCCCACGACTAGGGACCACAATTAAGGATATGCATATAAACTACCCAACTCTCACGTATATGATCGCCATCATACTGTTGGTAGTAAAGCAAGATCCTAAGGGCTCTATCAAAGTGTAACATGTAATCAGTCACCTGAACATGTACACGACTGATAAAGGCAAACCAGATAGCATACTATCATCTTGAGTAAGACTGTCCTACCGGTATAGGTCCTCCGCAATCATTGCAATCACATACCTGCGATCCAATAATTGACTATGAGGGCACTATCTCCAACAATCTCCCACTTGCACTCAAGGCTAATTATTGCAATGTCGACTACTCACAGCCCGTGTGAAACCGAACATCCAACTCCTCTACTAATTAGTTTCACAAAGCCCGTTTGTAAAACTATTGTGTTCGAGAAATAGCCTCAGTGAGTGGATCCGCCTAGATGTTTCTTTCTATATCTCTCTTAATCTCAAGTTCGCGGAGAAAGACATCTCCCGAATTGAGTAATACCTGTCTTAGAATATGTCTGGATATCTGATGGGACCTAGTTCATAAATGAACTCCAAATCCAAACTTCTTAGACTGTATCGATCACTGAACCAAATCAGTATCGGCACCATGCCTCCCACAGTATCCTCTTAGACCACCTGTCCATAATACTGTTCCTCATCAGAGGGAAAACTATAACTCTGACATTCACTCTGTCAACCATGTCATCTTTGAAGCCTGGAATGATAATCGTCTCCCGAAGGAGGCTGCTGTCATCAAATCCGTAGAACATGTACTTATGTTCTAAAACTGCTTCCTTATGTTTCTCCAGGATTGGATTAATACAAACTTATTGCATCTAGTGCAAAAACAACATTTGGTGTGGTACTTGACATCTCATGATTGACTCAATTGCCTAAGCAAGTGATCTGCCAATCATGCACATCCCTCTCCACTTTAGTCTGTAAGACACCTTTAGAGAGGGTGACTCCATCACCTGCAGGTACACCACCATGTTAGGAGTCATCTATTCTAAAAACCATCAGAATACTGTCAAAGTACCCACATTGGGAAACTACCCAAATCCAGATCTAAAACCATAGATCTAGAAACCAGAATGTCAAATATTATATCCATATCCTGTCTGGAGAAACAACTGTGTGACGACCACAGTACAACCGATCGTAGTATAAGAATTTTACTTCCTACTCTGTGTTTGTCATCCAGATACCATGACATCACACCCTACTACCTTCTTAACAGATCCATCCCCTATCCTGATTGAAGTCAAACCCATGACTGTCACATCAAAACTAGATGATCTATCTCCGCTATAACTGCTCAAGTCTATAAATAGATATAAGCATCTTGCCCACTATGCTTCCGCTGCTCCCACTGACTACGACAACCCTCCTACCGGGTCTTATAGCCTGGAACAACAGTAGTGTCAAGTCTTGGTAGATAAGAACCTCCCTGTCACCGTCCTTGAGGCTACCGAAGTACCTCTCGGGTGTCTGAGGTTACCCACCATATCTGCGGAGTGGCTATTGGAATGTCAAACCTGATTGAATATATAGGTCCTATTAAATTGTCCGTAATCGTTCGTGGTTCTGGAATCACTTCCAGTTCTACCATACTCCCACTACTGTTTTCTGAAAAAGATCCATTTTACTAAAACTGTGGCAAGTCAAGAACAATATCACTATTGATCTTCCAAATGGTAGAATATCAACCCTCATCATAGCCAGGGTCAACCCACAAACAGCCATTACAGAAACGTGCCCTGAGTTATCCAGAGTCTGGTTTTAAGCATAAGCTGGACAACTCCCCGTACCTTAACATCTTTTAAGATACGATCTATTCTATATCCAATATAGAAACTTTGGCACTTATTTAATTGGAACTATATTCAAATCATGCAGCTGTCTCCAGTGCATTTCACATTTCATCTTTAATGGAAAGAGGCTAATCAGCATTACTCAACTTAGGAATCCATCCAATTATGAGTAACCTGAAAGAGAAACACGTTTCTCAAAACCATCACTATCATCTGAATACAAATCACAAGAATCTACATCTTCGATCTCTTTGAAGAATCCCGATACTTGTGACACCTGGTTCCCTACTTTATTCTTATACCCACAACTTCTCAAAACTTAGACCTTGTATTTCTACGAAACACTTGTCTAAATATTAGAGAAGTTATAAGTAAACAGAACATAGTACGGGGACCTACCCCTTTGTCCTGATGGACACTGGACAACATACAATACTCTGTATAAGTCCGCTGAGTTGAACTACTCAAAACTTGTGCGTTGTCGGTGGAAAACTGTACCCTGGCGATTTCCTCAAATATCACCAATTACAACGAATTCCGATATAATGAGGATGATCACCTAATTCCCAATATCTTACTCCCAATCATCATCTATAAAACCATACAGATATGAGAATGAAACCTGGTAAATACATACCCTTTGGAGTAAGTGTCTAATCGGGAAAACAGTTTTTCTTTAACAATGCACTGAAACATGAAAATGTTTCGTAGGGGTATCCTGGTATTCATAGCAATGCCTCTTCCATAATCCAATTCATGACTTCAACCGTATATTTTATTGCCGTCTCTCCAAATCCCTTTATTTGTCTTTAGTCGTTACCTTCTGTACACCATCGTTAGGCTAAATGGTTTTCTTCCTTCCCTACCGTTCGGCACCAGCCTATGGTTTGGAAGAAGACTATCCAGTAAGCATAATAGGTGTACTCTCCTAAACCAAGGAGTACTCGCATCTTGAGAGAAGGTGATGATAAAAGACAACTGAATAATACCTTATTCTTTTAAAGGTGAAATAGGAGTGGCGATGAAGTACGCGGTTTTGGTCGTGAATGATATCAGTCGCAATTTACTTTGCCCTCTTTCTAATCCCTTTATTTTGTCTTTACATATTACCTTCTGCACACCCTACTTAGGCTAATTGGTTTTCTTCATTCCCTACCTTTCGGCACCAGCCTATAGTTTGGAATAAGACTATCCAATAAGCGTAATAGGTGTACTCTCTTAAACCAAGGAGCTCTCGCAACCTGAGAGAAGGTGATAATAAAAGACAACTGAATAAACCAATTCTATTTCTCCTGAACCTGGATCCATCCTCGAAGAAGTCCCTTCGAGTTCGTATATAACCATACGATGGATCTATCCAATGGAAGTGGATATCCATAGTAATACGGGTGTTCTGAGAAATTCAAAGGGTAAAAGAAGGAGTGGCAATGACTTATGCAACTCAGACAATCCAAAAGCCAGTATTTTAAGAAGGTTCGGTCAACTTGGTCACTGAGTCATAGTCTAGGGTCGGTCAAAGGTCGCTGCCAAAGAGAGAGAGAAAAGAAACACTCTGCGTGCATTCTAACCTAGATCAGAATGGTTATCACTTTATCTAATCCGGAAACCTCCCACTGTCCTGTCAAATTCTCCTCCAAACCAAAAGAAGAATCAATCGGGATCACCCGAAGAGTAAACCAACTCATCAGTGGAAATCGGGATCCAACTCTCATCGCATGATAACGTGATGGAATGCATCCACGTTACTCATACTCCAGATGGTATGCGCATACTTGGCAAGTTTCAGTTTCTTTAGAAACTCCCGATATGATTTTTGCCCCATGCTCTTATAACCTTGGCGTTAGGTCAAAATGTCATAAGTCACATGCCAAGTTCTACCCGTCACTATCTTGTTAATTTGAACCCACCCGCACATGCCCTTGGCGTTAGGTCAAAATGGCAGAACGGCTGTCCTAAACCAACTCATCTATCTATGCAACAATTGAATACCCAGCAGCTACCAAACACTATGCCTTGGCGTTAGGTCAAAATACATAGCTTGAATACTACTGAATACCCAAAAGAAGTGACGGAGGGCTACGGCTGGTTTTTGGCGAAAAAACCTTTAACGTAGTGAACTTGATATTGTTGAAGGAACCTGATAGCTTTTTAAAATATAGTGGCGAAAACCTTTTGCTAAAGAGGTCACTCCCGGTAAAGGGATCTCGGCTCTTTCCTCGTGGAATGAGGTGCAGGATATTCCACTGAATACCGCTATGCAAAGCAACTTGTAATCGACTATAGTGAGGTTATTACCCTGACGCAAACTTCTGCCCAAGGGGTCAGTCCCGGTGAAGGGATATCGGCCCTTGCCCCGTCGAATGAGGTGCAGGATATTCCACTGAATACCGCTATGCATAACAAAAGGAAACGTCTTTGCAATAACACATTTTAAATTTTTTCCAACAACTGTAAACAGGTTTGCTTTTCTTTGCATTGATCAGAATCAACGCAGTCCCATCAATCAATCACACCAGAAAATAAAATGTACATATATGCCATCCGCATTCGTCACTGGGTCCCGTCATCACCCGTTAGGTTACTTAACTAACGACAGAGCGGGGACTGGACTAGCGCGGGTGTAAAACATATACAACATCTAATAGTATATAAACCAATATACAATAATCGCTCCAGGCGTGATAATATGCAACATTACAGAAAAGTAATAAGCATCACAGAACAATACAGATAATCTGGGATCCCCGAGTTTCACAGAGCCGCTGCTGAAACCCGACGTTCCCCTTGTCGTGTGGATAGCCTGTACAATGAAACCTAGACCCCTACGGGTGCGGCAAGTTACCCGCCAAAACCTGAAGCGAGGCAGCCCCCTACAGCATAGTGAATGGACCACCCAGCACTCCACGGAATCCGGTAATCTTGGGCACCCCTCCTTGGGTCAACCTGTACCCCCTACGAGTGCGGCGAATAGTCTGCCAATTCTAGAGTGGGACCCCTCTGCCTCTCAAAACCATGAGATGCGGACCCGTTGCTCCTCCAGAACCCGGCTATCCGTGCACTCCGTCGCGGGGCAAAACCTAGTACAGTAATGAAAAATAGTACAATAGGTACATCGACCGCAACCTGGTCGTGCCCCAAAAGAATATTATACAACAGGCAGTGACGGCAGTCCACAAGTTGGACGCTCGCCCCGCAATATCAAATGTACAAATAAACTCAAACTGTACTACCATTGCACACTGCTATCCACCACGACAAATCCGCAACATCACAGTACAACACAGAACATCAACGCGAATGTCATGTTCGCAAACCCGTCTAAAAGAACTATAGCAATCAGACGCGGTTTACCGATCAAATGACATTCCCGGTCGGAGATATAATGTAAGCACTGTAAACTAACATGTTTAAATTTCGATCGACCAAATATCACAAAGTGGGCCCCATGAACATCTGTAGAACAGTAACAAAACCTGGGCCCAAACGATATATACCAAAAACCCCAATTTCCAGAGGAGAACACACTGTACAAATTTGGGAGCATGATCTCACCAAGTGGCCGCGGATGCGCGGCCAAACCATGGGTTTGGCCGCGTTTCCGTGGCGGCTTGGTGGAATCACGAGCCCAAATTTTGTCGGTGTTCTTAAAAAAGCCTGCTGAATTTTCTGTGATGTGTAAAATTAATTTTGGAACCCTTTTAAAATCGACAGAAACTGTCAAGCTTGGATTTTGCAGTTTTTGATTTCCGGTTCGATCGATATTTTAAACGCGTTAGCACAAGTTAGTATAGCAAAATGGTTAGGCTCTGATACCACTGTAAGTCTACGCTAGCGCCCCGGCCGTCTACAGACGCCAAATGCGGAACAAAAACTTTTTAACTGGCGCTATCGTATACTTTAACCCGGATCTGCCATTATTGCTAAACTAACAAACTGTAAAGAGTGTAGAAAGGTTATACCGAACGATCCGAGTCCTTCGTTCTTTAACCATCATCCCACGCTCCGTTGCGGCTGCTCCGATCTCGTCGATCTCCGATCTCCTCGTCGCGGTGGCACCACTTCGACGATTCTTTAAACGGGCTCCCGCCTCTGACTTGAGGCAACTCGGTAGTCAAGTTTGCTAAAAGAGACGACCAAGAATGATGTAGAGAATGAGTAGATGACTTTGTCTCACTTCGTCCAACTCCGTGGACAATCGGTTAATGAAGTTGCCGAGGGAATCGGGTGATGGAATGAAATGAGCTGTGAATTCCATACACCCCAAAATCTATCATAATCTTTTAACAAATGAAAACCACAAGTGAGAGAGTGTGTGAGGAGAGAGAGAGGGGGCCGGCCTTTTATATGGAGGAGGAGGTGATCGTAGGAGAAAGAGGGTGACCACAAGGAAAATATCATGTGTGACCACATGAAAATATCAAGCACAAATATCTTAAGGAAAACAAAACCTCATTGAAATCAAAGCATGAGTCATTAACCTTGTCACCAAATTCTAGAACCTTCTAGAACCTTCTAGAAGCATGACTCACTCTCATCCAAGAAAAGATAAATCCGTCTTTAACCGAATGTTAAAAGACGGCTGATAGAAAACTGGAAACTGGCAACTTCCAAAAGTGATCCTGAAACGACTTTCAGGATAACCCCGTATCTGTATAAATATACCCGCATTTGTATTACGACCGAATACAAATGCAACTGAGACAAAGATATTATACCTACTCAATATAATACTCGGATCCGGCTTAAACCAAAGCCGACCAGTATCATCTGCCCGAAAAATAACACGTGCGTAAACGCACGTGCATTTTCCGAACCCTGCCATAAAACCATACGGTCTCTACAACGTTTCGCCCGAACTTGGGAAACTGTCTGTGGGGGACACTAATGACTCGTCAGTACCCTGGCAGTGGGTTTAACCACAAACCGTCAGCGGCACTAGCAATGCGTAACGGCTGCCCATGGACTGACCTCAAGGGAGGCTGATGAGCGAACTCATCCAGAAACCCTACTGAGCCTAACAGTGACAATGTATATACAGTCCGGTCCGTTCGTCTATGAGTATCGCATATCTGCCTAGGGGGCTAGCAACGTCAGACCCCCAATAGCAGTATAAGTCGTGTCGGAGTGAAGCCCAATAACACCCTGAGATACTACTGGAGTACCTACCAGTAAATCTCCTGCCATGGCCATGGACTTTGTGTAATGGCTCTCCTAGACACAGCACGACCTCGCCCCCAATACCGGGAGAGACGAATCCCCTGCCGATCCGCTCACGTGCCTCCATATGGCTCGGGACTGTACCCAAAAACTACATGTTTGCACGACTCCTTTGAGCCGTGGTAGGGTAGAAATCAAAGCACAGTGGGAACTCACACGAGACAAATGACGACCTCAGGTCGATGAACTAACCTGTACACATGTCACCAGGGAACTGCTATCTGACGATAGATATAGTACTAACCAGCAGATTCCCGGCGAGTCCTGTCCGGTGTACTCATAACCCAATGAGCACCTGTATACATCTTAGGTGATCCAACTGACACCAGTGGCTTGTGAGACCGGCCACCGCCCCTCGTCGGGGTCTCGACTGTACACACTAGTCTACTCCGGAGTATCGATGCCCTGTCTCGAAACTCCCACGACTAGGGACCACAATTAAGGATATGCATATAAACTACCCAACTCTCACGTATATGATCGCCATCATACTGTTGGTAGTAAAGCAAGATCCTAAGGGCTCTATCAAAGTGTAACATGTAATCAGTCACCTGAACATGTACACGACTGATAAAGGCAAACCAGATAGCATACTATCATCTTGAGTAAGACTGTCCTACCGGTATAGGTCCTCCGCAATCATTGCAATCACATACCTGCGATCCAATAATTGACTATGAGGGCACTATATCCAACAGAAGGAGGCCACCTTGCTCTTCTTCTCACGCCGAAGAACGATCCACTCGAAAGCCTCAACCTTTGGCTTCAACTCCAAGCTAGAAGTAACTAGGGTTCAAGAAATTCTAGTCCTTCAACCCTAGATGAGAGTAGAGAAGATCAAGAGAGGGTTTTTCTCAAGCTCAAGTGTTTCTCAACACATGAGAGGGAGAGAGCTTGAGGGAGAGGAAGAACAAGAGAGAGAAAAGATATGATAGAATGAGAATAATTGAACCATTCTCACTAATATGTGTATATTATTTTAATTAAATAATTAGCTAGATAATTGTCATGGTTAATCATGACATGACCATTATCATTTCAATTTGCAAGGATCAAAAAGCATCTTCCAAAAGAAATGATGATGGTCAAAGTGTCAACCTAGGTCAACAAGTCAATAAGGTCAAAAAGTCAACAACCATAACCATGCACAATTATTAAACTAATTATCAATTAACTATAATACACACATAATCATTAGGGTTAATAAAATGACAATAGCCATTAACCCTAATCAAGGTCCTCTCCCTCTGTCTCAAGTAACTGTGCATACGCACCCGCATCCGTGATCCGAGGAACACGAATACAATGAGAAAAACCAATCACAAATCATATACTAGGATCCGGCTTAAACCAAAGCCCGCTAGTATAAACTGTCCGGACAGCAAACGTGCACAAGTGCGCGAATGTGAAAGAACCCTGTCGCAAAACCATGCGACCTCTACTCATTTTGCCTAAAGGCGAATAGCTCTCTGTGTGGGACTCTAAAGACTCGACACTATGCTGGCAGTGGGTTTAACCACAGACCGCAAGCGGCACTAGCTGTACGTAACGGTCCCCAGGTAGATGTCGATAAGAAGACTGACGAGGTGAACCCCATCTGAACTCCTACTGAGCCTGTATGTGACAATCTCCGTACAGTCCAGTCTGTTCGTCTGATACATCGCATGGCGGGCCTAGGGGGCGGTGAACGTCAGTCCCCTAATAGCGGTACAAGTCGTGCCAGAGTGAAGCCCACAACACCCTGAGATAACACTGGAAACCTACCTGTATATCTCGCTTGCCCTGGCCAGGGACTACTCGTGTAATGGCTCTCCTGGACATAGCGCGATGTCAACTCCCAATACCGGGAGAGACGAATCCTGTCTAACCGTCACTGCCTCCAAGTGCTTCGGGACTACACCCAAAAACTACCTGTTTGCACGACTCCTTTGAGCCGTGGTAGGGTAGTAATCAAAGTGCAGTGGGAACACACTCGAGGCGAAGTGACAGTGTCAAGTCAGCGGACTAAGCTGTACTCATGTCACCTGGGAACTGATAACTGACGATAGGTATAATACCAACCAACAGTTCCCGACGAGTCCTGTCCAGTGTACTCGTAACCTAACGAGCACCCGTATACTATCTCAAGTACGACGTACTGACGGCTGTGGGACAGACCGTCTCCCACACTGGGATGAGAAGCGCATACGCTAGTCTACTCCGGAGTATCGATGCCCTGTCTCGATAGTCCAACGACTAGGGACCTGTATAAGGATGTGGTTATAGATCACCCAGCTCCCACGAGTGTGAGCGCCATCACCACGCTGGTAATCAAGCAAAGATCCTAAGGGCTCTACTAATATGTATATCAGCAATATGCTAAAAGAAACACATGCACATATTAAAGCAGAGACAAACCAAGTAGCATACTACCATTTCGAGCAAGATTGTATATACAACTGTGAATATCCCAAGCTTCCATCAAGTAATATACAAACTAGTATGATACAGTAATGGCCTCTAGGGCATATACACTAACAGTAATACCTACTAATCAGTGGGAATCGGGACCCAACTATCATCGCATGATAACTTGATGGAAACCGTTTAAGTCACCACGCTCAAGAAGGTATGCGCATCATGGTAAGTTTCTTTTATATTTGAAACTCCCAATGTGGCCTTTTCCCTTAAGACCTAAGTGACCATGACCGAGTCAACAAATTAAAGGATCCTAATCAAATTCAACGCATCATTATCTTGATTGTATTAAACCCACCCGTACGAGCCCTTGACCGAGTCAATAAGTCCATACGACTGTCCTAACGAATCACATTTTTATGCAACAAAAAAGCACTACGGAGTTATCGAACACTACGCCTCATGCTAAGCTCGACAAACATAGTACTAATACTAAGTAATACTAATTCGAAATGTCGGAGGGCTACGGCTGGTTTTTGGCGAAAATCTTTTAACGTAATGAACTTGATTTCCTTGTAGAAACCGAGTGGTTTTGCAAATATATAGTGGCGCAAAATTTTACCAAAGAGATCACTCCCTGTGAAGGGATCTTGGCTCTTTCCTAATCGAATGAGGTGTTGGATATTCATAACCAAATACCTCTATGCAAAGCAAAAGATCACGACTATGGTTTTAAACTGAGGTTCCGACAATATCATTTTAGGTTTGTTTTCTCGCATTAATAAGGATCAATGCGGTCCCATCAATTAAACTTATCAAGCCAGAAGAAATGAAAAGAAAACACACACACACATATATATATATATGCCATCCGCATTCGCCACAGGGTCCCGTGTCTTCACCATAAGGTTACTTAACTTACAGCAGGGCAAGGACATGACTAGAGCGGATACAAAACATATATAGTGTTTACTAATATATATAAATATATATAACAACATTCGTTTAGTATATAGCAACATCGTAGCAGAAGCAAATAACAATATGGAAATGCGGATAAACTAGGAATCATACTTTTCAATGGATTCATATATGAAATGTTATTTCCCCAGTCGTGTGGACAGCCCGTAGTATCAGACCCTAGACCCCTACGAGTGTGGCAAGCCACCCGCCAATCCCAGAAGCGAGGCAACTCCAATCATCGAAGTGAGTAGGCCACCCAGCACTTTCAAAATCCGGTGATTCGGGTACCCCTTCGCGGGTCAATACTATACCCCCTACAAGTGCGGCAAATAGCCTACCAATTCTAGAGGAAGGCACCCCAGTCTTAACGCCGTGAGATGGTGGCCCGCTGCCTATAGAGCCCGGCTACTCGAGCACTCCGATGCGGGGTAATCCTAGAGTATGTAATGAAATATAATACATAGCGACTACGTCCGCAACCAAGATGCACCCCAAAAAATAATATAGCACAAGCCGCAATGACGGCAGTCCACATGTCAGATGCTCGCCACGCAATATGAATATACATTACATCGCCACAGAGTATCTAATACTACATATATCGGGCTATCCATCACGACTATCCAATACATCCATAATCAAGCAACATCACAGCACAAACATCACAACAATGTGAGTATCAGTTTTGTAACCCCTTCTGTTTGATACATATAGTAATTAGACGACGTTTTACCAAGAATTATGATACTTGCAACCCAAGCACACCAAGACTACTAGAATTACAAAAACCCTTGAGGCGGGCACTTGAAATTTCTATACAATGAAATTCAAGCATATCCGCAACCTAAAACCTAACTTTATTGCTGAAAACAAGCCCCTGATGGTGCCCGGGGTCACCCTTGATGCACCATGGAATCCCCATTCTGAAATGAGAATCACCGGCATCAAATTGAAACAATAAAATCAAGTTTAGTTCAGTTTTAAAACAAAATAGTCGCTGGTTTTTAAAAATCAGCCATGCGACAAATGTGTAGTTTTGGAAAATTGGGTTTTTGAGAATTCTAAAGTCACCAAATCAAGTTGTGATATTTGGACAATCTCTTATACCATGTTCGGATACTAAGTTCACCAAGCTACCAATTTTAAAACAAGTGGAGTGTATATTTTAAAATATCAAGAGAGCTAAAATTCCAAATTAAGAAAATTGTCAAAATTCACAACTTGAACCAAAACAAGTTTAAATCTTTAGTTTGGCTCTGATACCACTTGAAGGATCCTATGCACCCTAGATAGCAATTTATAAACATGGTATGATAAGGTTTTCAAAAATCAAGAGAACATGGGTTCCAACTAAAAGATCTACACTAAAGATATGAACTTGAAACTATAAAAAGAGAGTTTTTAAGCTACTAGTTTGAAACTACAACCTTTGTAGTATTTTCAAGTACTCCCAAATTATGTTGGACTCAATTGTAGGCTCTTAGAAACTCCATGGAACAAGCTTGCATGAACATCTTCCCTTCAAAAATGATCCACCATGAGAGCACCCTTCAATAGCTTCAATCTCCAAATTGAGATAACCTAAGAAGCAAGTTTGCCAATCTTGCTTGTTAGGAGATGCAGTTTTCCTCACTAAATATTTTCTCTTTGTTTTCTTTTCTTTATCCAATTTATTTATCATAAAAGAGGATGAAGAAGAAGATGAGAGAGCTAGAACAAGAGAAAGAAACAAATAAAAATCATGAACCATTTAGTGAATGGTTTCTAATTCTTATCATATCTCTTTTTAATCCTAGCCATAAGATTAAATCAACTGGCCAAGTGTCCAACCTCTTCTCCCTCCTCTATATGTCACACTATAGAGTGAGGCAATGGGTATGTTGTTCATGGAACAACATAAGCATAAGAGAAATAATAAAGAGAAAGAAAATAACAGTTACATTATTTATATTAATATGTTTGCTAACATAATTAATATATATCATTGTAATTGTTATCCTATGTATTAAAATATATAAATGAGAGGCAAATAAATAGTGACAAAATACTATCAAATACATATATCAAATATATGTAATATTATATTAAATCTAAACTAGATTTATTACCCGTCTTTGCAAAAGACCCGCTAGTATTTCAAGCATCCGATTACCGTCAGTGTATATAATACATTAGTTTTAATCGGACCTCTACACGTACCCAGTACGACAACCACATCATTTCACCAAAGCCGGGAAACCCTCTGTGTGGGACTCAAAAGACTCGACAATACGCTGGCAGTGAGTTTACTAAAGAAAACCATGAAAAACTCACAAGTATGTCAGCGGCACTAGCTGTACGTAATGGCTACCTAGGTATCTATCGAAAAAGGAGATTGACAAGCAAGCTCGTCTGAAACCCTAACTGAGCCTATCAGCGACATATAACATACAATTCGGTCTGTTCGTATGAGAGTATCGCATATCCGGTCTAGGGGGTGGATAACGTCAAACCCCTAATAACCTAATAAGCCATGCTCGTGTCAAGCCCTATCACCAATCGAAAAACTACTGATCGCAATTAGTAAATCCTATATGTCTAGGCCTAAGTCTTATGGTGATGGACAACCGTACACTGCGTGATATCAACTCTCAATACCGGGAGAGTCGAATCCTCTCTATCGCTCACTGCTCCAAGTGCTTCGGGATTGCACCCAAAAACTACATGTTTGCACGACTTATTAAAGTCGTGGTAGGGTAGCAATCAAAGTACAGTGGGAACACACTCGAGACAAATGACGAATTTAGGTCGACAGACTACGCTGTACTTATGTCCCATGAGAACTGCTATCTGACAATAGGTATAATACCATCTAGCATGTTCCCGACGAGTCCGTCTAGTGTAACTCATAACCCATTGAGCACCTGTATACAATATTTGGCGACTGACTGACACCAATGGCTGTGAGACCGGTTATCGCCCCTCGTCGGGGTCAAGAAACGTATACACTAGTCTAATCTGAAATATGGATACCCAGTCTGAATATTCCCACGACTAGGGACATTTAAGGATGTGCTTATAGACTACCCAGTTCTCACAAGTATGATCACCATCATAACCTTGATAGTCTAGCATGAATCCTATGGGCTCTATCAATATGTTATAGTGATATACTATACCACACAAGACATGTACATAATGATAAAGTCAAATCAGATAGCATACTATCATCTCGTGTAAAACTGTTCTAACTATATATTTCCTCCCTCAATCATCATAATCACCTGCTTGTGATTACAATAATTATCTTGAGGGCATTATATCCAACATCTTACTCTCCATATATTTGTTTCAATGAGCACCACATATTATGAGTCATTTTGCAAGAAGAGACATTATTAAGAACATCAACAATTAAAGCACAATACAACATTTTTAAAGCTTTAATATTCAAAACAAATAAATTCTTATCATGAGTACTCCACATAGATTTAGCAATAGTAGGAATCAAGTACTCATTATCAACTATTTTCCAAATATCCCTACCCTGAGATTCAAGTAAGTATTGCATCATAATTTTCCAAAAATCAAATTTTGAACTATTAAAATATGGAGGATTATGAATAGATGGTTCATTACGATAAGAGCATGAAGATAAGATGATGCCATAAGATCACTCTAGGATGTAAGTCCTAACAAGAGAGTACCAAGCTCTGATACCAATTGAAAAACCCGTGGAAGCTCACATCAAATACTCCTAGAGGGGGGTGAATAGGACTATGCTAACAATATGCCCAAATTAAAAATTCTAACAAGCACTTGCTAATATAAAACACAATTGTAAAGAGATATGATATCAAGCAATACTACAATTATGAACAAAGAGCATATAGCAAGCAACAACAGTATCAAGTATAAGCAATGAGCATAAAGAGCATATAGAGAAAAAACATGCAATTGAGCAATTTCTAAGTTATGAAACTAAAACTAGAGAGTAAGAAATTGCAAACACAATCAATCGCAAATACGCAAGGTTTTTAGAGTAATTCGGGAGTTATCCTAGTTCACATTTTTTAGGCATACGAGCCCGTTCCACTAATTCACGTCTTTTTCAGAGACAACATGTTGCTCGCAACCAACCCACAACCCCGCTTTCGGTGGAGACCTAACAAACACATCTCCTCAAAAGACTACACGTTATTCGCCACTATGAACAACACTTCTTACAAGCTCTTCTCATCTCTTTCTCAATACAACCATATGTGCTCACACTTGAGCACTTCTTCTCTCAACAAGCTCTTCTCTCTTACAAGGTACTCTTGCACTCAAGAATCCTCTCAGTGAAGAAAGAAGGAAAAATACAAGTTTAAGATTACTCTCAAAAGATTTTTACAATTGAAACACCAATACTCAAGAAGAATGGAATATCAAACTAGAAGCTCTTGAATGATTTTGTGTGTGAGAGTGATTTTAGATAAGAAAATGAATATTTTATCAAACTCTCACAATATATGGGATTTTTCACTCTTGATTGCTTTAGAATTTTGACAACTGAAATATTGAGTGATGGGAGCTCAAAAAAACCAACCCAAAACTCTTTTATAACCCCCACACAAAAAACTAGCCGTTATAAGTCAGATCAGCATTTTTTTTAGGAAGAACAGACGTCTAAAGAACAATAGGACAAACGTATGAAGATTTAACAAAATAAAACCCAACGGTTATATTTTCAAAAAATACTACTGCAGACGTTTGTTGAATATAGGTGCAGACATCTGTCGTGGGTTTTCAAAGATGGCCAAAGTAAGTACAAAGAATAAACAAACGTCTGAAGGAGCAATGGACAGACGTATGTATCTCATAAAAATAGGCCATATGAAAATACAAAGAGAAGATAGACGTCTGAACAAGCAAGGGAAAAACTTCTGAAGCACAAAACGTATGAAAACCGATATTTCTGATATTTTGGGGATTTTATAAACACACAGTAAGACGACATACGTCTGAAGCACATAGGAACAAACGTCTGATGTGTAAAACTCAGAAACATGTGTTTTATGATGAAAATCAATTTTAAATCAAAAACCCCAAAGTTCATTCAATGTAAAACATTTATGCAAGCGTGTGTGAGTGTTCAAGAGCTCTAATTGAAAATAACCATATTCAATAGAGTATTTACATAGAATCCTATGTCGATATCGCATTTCTTCGAAATCTTGAATCTTCGACTCTTCGACACGAGCTCTTGAAACTTTGGCGCTTCACCTGTATTTTGAGTTGGTCGATTTCTCTTCAATTAACTTCGACACATGATGTTTCAAACTCGAACACATTATTCCACTCACTTGCGTCTTGAAGTCGATCTTTGATCTTCAAATGAATTTCTCTTTGACTTCGATCTTTGACGCTTTAAACTTGGACTTGGCTACTAGCTTCTCGAAGATATTCATAGCTTGAATTCTTGAACTCTTATTTCTCGGCTACGTAGCTTGAACTCATGAAATTTGATATGCAAGTTAAGAAGCTCTCGTCTATATTCTCCAACCTCCATTAGTTATATCTGTTTAACCTCAATAACCACCATCCTTCTTTGTACACTTGTGTCATGAGATATTCGATATCCTGAAAAGCAATCTCAAAACGACCAAGTATATCATATACAGTATTATGAAATATAAGTAATATAGTGAACACAAGTATATGAACATTCATTGTTTTTGATATCACAATTATGGATAGTATATTAATATCAAGATATAACTCAAACTCAAAACATGAGATATTGATACACTAAATATATATACATGGTATAAGAGAAGCAATATATAGATCACATTTATATACAAATTCATATTGTGAATTATCAAAACAATGAATGAGAGTAATATATCGATATCAAGAATATAACTCATGTATAGCATGAGATATTAATATATTACTCAGTATACACAAGATATAGGATAAGAAAGCTAAACAACAAGTGTATACGAGTTTAGTGTCGATATGATAGGCAAGATAAACAAGTGACACTAAATGAACTATTCATGTTTAAGCTATCATCAAAACTAAATAAATGGATCATCGCAATCCATAAGCTATCAATACTTGTATCCCTTTTAACTCCGAGAATATCCTAAGAAAAACACTTAATGGACTTGAGATCAAGCATTGATAAGCTAGGTTGATGATTGTGGAAAAAAAAAAGTACAATCAAAAACACGTGGAGGAAGAGAAAATAAAGATTTAGAGGGAATAAAATAGAGATTGGAATTTCTCCCCCTAAAACTGAACTTGGTAGACGATTGATAAGATGAAAAGCAGTGATAACATTATCATCCCAAAAACGTTTAGGAACATTCATATGGAAAAAAGAGAACGTGTTACCTTCAACAGATATCTATTCTTTCGTTCAGAAACACTATTTTGTTGAGGTGTATAGGTACACGAGAACTGACGTGAAATACTAAAGGTGTCAAGAAACTGAGTAAACCTTTTATTAAAGTAATCTTATGCATTATCACTTTTCAGAGTTTTGATATTAATAACAAATTGATTTTGCACCTTAGTAACAAATGATTTAAAGGCATTATAGATTTTCGTTCTAGATTTCAACAAATATAGCTATGCCACTCGAGAGCAATCGTCAATAAAAATAACAAAGTATCAAAAACCACGGTTTGACACAATGGGACTGTTCCCTCATAAAAAAAAGAAAGGGGGGAAATTCCCCACTATTCAAGTCTCACGTGTTAAACACGTGAGCACCTATATGCAAAAGCATATAGACGCTGCAGTTAAAAATAAATAAGCTAAAAGAACCACACGTGTTAAACACGTGAGCGCCTATATGCAAAGCTTATATGCGCTGCAATCAAATAATTGGCAAGCCAAACATGCCTCACGTGTTAAACACGTGAGAGTTTATTTGCATATGAACGTTGAAAATAAAGCATGCTAAAACCCATTCTAGGGGCCACGTGTTAAACACGTGAGTTCTCCTGCTGCACTTTTTGGAAAGATATAATTAAATCCTATGTGATGGAATTAAATTCTATTTGGGAAATATTTTTTCTGATCTTTCTAATACGGGAAGATTCTTCTCTTACAGAGAATTTTGGATTTAAAATCCAATTGTGATAAAATATTACCAATCAAACCACCTGATAGAATTAAATTCTATATGGGAAATTTTCCTTGATCTTTCTCAAACTAGAAAGATTTTCTCTGTTAAACAGAGAACTTTTGGATCAAAGATCCAACGGTAATTATAAAATCACCTTCGATCATCTGATAGAATAAAATTCTATCTTAGGAAAATATTTTCCAAATTTTGTTAAATTAAAAAGATATTCATAAGAAAATATTTCTTAATCTTATTAAACAAACAAGAAATCTTCTCTGTTAAACAGCGAGCCTTTGGATTGAAAATCCAATGGTAAATAAAATTCACCAATTAATCTTCATGATCTCTCAATGAGAGATTTTCTTAACATACTTTTTTCCCCTTCTCCTATAAATAGGAGCAAGGAAATTAAATCTAAAGAGACATAGAATTCTCCACAAGCTTCTGCAAAAAAATATATATAGTGAGCTCTTGAGAAAGAAAGAGAATTTAATTCTCAAAGGAGAAGACTTGCCTCGTTAAAACCCTAGGTAAAGAAACACAGAGATCATATTATCTCCCCTTTGTCTCTCTAAGGATGTAACCCTTCATATAAGAACCCAGTTCTTTCTCTGGTTAAGATTTGCAGAACCAAATCTCTCCACAAGTTGAGAATTTAATTCTCATCGGGGAGATTCTTTTCTGCAGATTCAAAACGTAGGAGAAAAGAACTAAGTTAAAAAGAAATAACAGGAACATATGTGAATTTAATTCCTCCAAAAATTAGGGTATAACTCTACATAAAGAACTTGGTTCTTAGAAAAGTGAACAAGAACTTAGTTCTTCAATACAAATAATAATGATGGTCCAAGATCTTCAAAACTGAAATCTTGATGATCATCAATGACTAAAAATGTCATTAACAAAGATCAATATCTCTAAGAAAACACAAGATCAACTTGGTGACTCGATTAGTGCTTAGCACTATTTTGACGCCTCACGTGTTTCCCACGAGAAGCGCTTAAAAAAACCAAATAAAAAGAACAGCCAAACCCGCCTCACGTGTTTCTTACGTAGACGCCTAAAAAGCAAAGAAAAACTTCTTTGTCAATTATGCAGCCGCCCCAAAAGGAAGCAGTCATGTGATATGCACGTGAGCTCTATCCAAATGTTTAGCACTTCTGTAAAAAAAGGGAAATGAAAAAATAAAGCCCAAAGCCCAGAACTCACGTGCTTCCTACGTGAGTATCATGTAGAGTGCTCAGCACTCCATGATTAATATAAAAAAATCACAAAAAAACGCTCACATCTGAGCGTCTCACGTGTTTCACACGTGAGTACCACAGGACTCTAGTGCTTAGCACTAATCCAGCACCCCACATGTTTCACACGTGAGCGTTGTATGTCCCGGTGCTCAGCACCATTGGGTAATTATGGAAACTCAATCTCAGCCCAAAATTGGCAAAGTTTCCTGAGGTCAGACATCTTTGTTTTTAAATCAATCGAGCTCATATGTTCTTGATTACCAAGGTCTTAAATATGTCCAAAAATTCTTAACCCCACAACAACCCCTTTTCCCTCAAATAAGGGATTTGGTTTAAGGGTACATCTCTTCACACATCTGATACATGTTGTTGTAATTTCTCAACGTCTTCAGAGAGGTGACTGGTCCCGACGACCAACAACTTCTTTCGTTGATGCACTTCTTAGTGGATGTTGCACACCCTCACAACACTTGTGAGGAGGCGGAAGTGGGAAACAATAATTTTATTGCATGCAACACCTACTTTAAACTTAGATCTTGTGCTAAACCATAACTAGAAACCCAATCTAGAGATCTTATCTACTATGATAATGGGTTATACCGTGAGAATCGGTCCTTCGGGTCTTCGTTTGGATGCGACCCCTAGGCTCCTTGGATGCTTGCAATGCCCTCGATCTCCGGTCACCTCAAGACGTAGATGATCCACCCGAGAGTTATGGAACAAGCTCCAAACTCTTCTCAAGAGTTAACTAAGAAGTCAAGTTTGCTAGAAATGACTACTTAGATGATATAGAGATGAACTAATAGATTACTTTTAGCCCTAAGCTTTTGATTCACAACTCATGTGAAGGATAAAGTTAGGAGGAGGAAGAAGAAGATAGTTAGGAGAAAGAATGTGAAAAATAGAATGAGAAAATATCAAGCATGCATTAAGAGATATGGCTCATGGAAAATAATTGAGTTGTGTATTATTTTATCTCTAAAATAGTGCACCATACTTGAATAGTAACCCCAAATGAATAAAATATTCAAAGAGCCATTCCTTGACCCATACTTTGACAATTCTCCTAATTCCACCTCATATATTTATTTTCATAAAATAAAAATCCTATTATGAGGTGTCTCCTTCTAGAAGGTGTTCTTGTATAATTATAAGAATACCCCTCATCGTATACCGTATTCCGAAAAATACGAATACAAATAATCCAATAATATATTACTGGTATCCGGCTTAAACAAAAGCCTGCCAGTATTATCCTTCCGATCATCATTCCTGTAGCCAGTACATGAACATGATCGAAACCGTGCCATAACAACTTACGGCCTCTACATCTTTCGTCTGAACCAAGGAACCCTCTGTATGGAACTCTAAAGACTCGACGGTATGCTGGCATTGGGTTTAACCACAAGCACGTCAGCGGCACTAGCTGTGTGTAATGGCTACCCAGGTACATGACGATAATGTGGTCAACGAGCGAACTCATCACAACCCTAACGAGCCTGTAAGCAACACTTACCGTACAGTCCGGTCTCTTCATCTGATACGTCGCATATGAAGTCTAGGGGTAGTAAATGTCAGACCCTAGTAACTTTATAAGTCATGTTGATTTATGGCTAGTAACGGTTCGAGAAACTACTGATAACTCTTATCAGTAAATCTCGACAACCCTAGCCAGGGATTTGCTGTTATGGCCGATCAAGTATTACGTGACATCAACTCCCTATACCGGGAGAGATGAAACCCCTCCTATCTCTCACCGCCTCCATGTGACTCGGGACTGTACCCAAAATCCACCTATTTGCACGACTCAGTAGAGCCATGGTAGGGAGGAAATCAAAGCACAATGGGAATCACACAAGACATTATGACGATCTCAGTTCTACAGACTAACCTATACAAGTGTCACCATAGAACTTCTATCTGACAATAGGTATATATACCATCTAGGTGTTCTCGGCGAGTCCTGTTCGGTGTACCCATTCTCCAATGAGCACCTGTGTACAATCTTTGATGTCAAACGCCAATGGTTGTGGGATCAACCATCGCCCCCAGGGTCAAGAAACGTACACACTAGTCTACTCTGGTAATATCGATGCCCTGTCTCGATATACCCTCGACTGGGAACTATTAAAGGATATGCTTGTAGACTGCCCAGGCCCTACTAGTATGATCTACATCATAATCCCGGTAGTCAAGCATAATCCTAAGGGCTTCATCAACATGTATATAAGATATGAAAAACAACACATCACACGTTAAGATGAAGATCAACCAGATAGCATACTATCATTTTGAGCAAAAATTGTTTCTGTACATATACATGCCTAGCATCCTATACAATACAGGTCTCTAGGGCATACATATCTAACAATCTCCCACTTTCACTAAGGCCTGTAGTTGGTGCAATAAGTACCCACTGTCTACACTAGAACCAGTTGTCGGCGTACCGCATGCCCAACATCTCAAACAGTTTCTCAAACTAGACTTGAGAGATGGCCTTGGTGAATGGATCTGCTTTGTTTTCTTTCGTGTCTACTCTCCGTACTTCGATGCCCTGGCAATCCACTATCTTCCTGATAAGGTGATACCGCCTCAAGATATGTCTGGATTTCTGATGGGACCGTGGTTCCTTTGCCAAAGCCATGGCTCCATTGTTATCGCAATACAGAGGTATTGGATTAGCAATGGATGGGACCACCTGAAGTTCAGAAATGAACTTTCTCATCCAGACTGCTTCTTTTGCGGCATCATTAGCAGCAATATACTCAGCTTCCATCGTGGAGTCAGCGACGGTATCTTGCTTGGAACTCTTCCAATATACCGCCCCTCCATTTAGGGTAAATACAAATCTCGAGATGGACTTACTATCATCTTTATCACTCTAGAAGCTGGAATCGGTAAAGGCCTCTATTTGGAGGTCTCCATTACCATACACCAAGAACAGTTCTTTAATCCTTCGCAATTACTTCAGAATGTTCTTCACAGCAGTCCAGTGTTTCTCCCCCGGATTGGATTGATACCTGCTTACTGCACTCAGTGCATAAGCTACATCTGGGCGAGTACACAACATTGCATACATTATAGATCTTACTGCCGAAGCGAAGGGTATAATGCTCATGCGAGCCCTCTATTCATCAGTCTTTGGAGACATCTCTTTGGAGAGGGTGATCCCGTGACAAGCGGGTAAATTATCTCGTTTGGAATCTTCCATACTAAAGCTCTTTAGTATGGTGTCTATGTATCTCGATTGGGACAATCCCAACAATTTCTTGGATCTATCTCTATAGATCTTAATTCCCAAAATGTACGAGGCATCACCCAGGTCATTCATGGAAAACCTCTGCGATAAGAATAGTTTGACCGATTGTAGCATAGGAACATCATTTCTTATCAAGAGAATGTCGTCCACGTATAATATGAGGAATGTAACAGTACTCTCTACAATCCTTTTATAAATACATGGTTCATCTACATTTTTGATAAAACCAAACTCTTTGATTGTATCATGAAAGCAGATGTTCCAACTCTGTGATGCCTGCTTTAATTCATAGATGGATTTAAGCAACCTGCATGCTTTTCCGCTGCTCCCACTGTCAATGAAGTCTTCTGGCAGATCCATGAAAACACATTCTTCTAAATCACCATTTAGAAATGCCGTTTTAACATCCATCTGCCAGATTTCATAGTCGTAGTGAGTAGCTATAGCAAGTAGGATCCGAATGGATTTAAGCATTGCTACTGGTGAAAATGTTTCATCATAGTCCAAACCTGGTCTTTGACGAAATCCTTTTGCAACTAGCCTAGCTTTATAGATCTCCACCTGACCATCCACACCAATCTTTCTCTTAAAGATCCACTTGCACCCTATGGGTTTTACCCCAGAAGGTGTAACCTCCAAAGTCCATACTTTGTTGGTGTGCATGGATTCCATTTCGGATCTCATGGCATCCAGCCACTTTACTGAGTCATTACTCGTGATAGCCTGCTGAAAACTAGTAGAATCATAATCATCTATGATGCAATCTTCTCTATCACCATCAATTAGAAAACCGCAGTATCTATCAGGTGGGCGAGAAGTCCTACTAGATCTACGGAGTGGCTGAGGTTCCCTAGGTTCTATTGAAACCTCAGGTTCAACCAAATCATCGGTATTTGTTTGTGGTTCTGGAATTTCTTCTAGCTCTACCTCATTGCCAACATCGTCATTTGTAAAAAATTTATTTTCTAAAAATATGGCATACTGAGAAACAAACACCCTTTGTTCCTCCTTGTGGTAGAATAGATATCCATACGAATGTTTTGGATATCCCACAAGTTTACACAAAATAGATCGTGTCTCGAGTTTGTCCGGATTCTGTTTTTTCATATAAGCCGGACAACCCCATATCCTCACTAATTTAAGAGATGGTCTCTTCGCATACCATATCTCATATAGAGTGGTAGACACGGTTTTCATCGGAACCCTATTCAATAGATATATCGCAGTCTCCAATGCGTGCCCCCATAATGAAAGTGGTAACTTAGCATCACTCATCATTGATCGTACTATATCTAATAGGGTACGATTCCTCCGTTCCGACATACCATTATGCTGTGATGTGTACAGTGGAGTGAGCTGAGAGAGAATCCCATTCTATTTTAGGAAATCTAGAAACTCTGTACTTAGGTACTCACCTCCTCGATCCGATCGAAGTTTCTTGATACTCAATCCTGTTTGTTTTTCTACTTCGGATTTATACTCCTTGAACTTTTCGAAGGCTTCGGACTTATGTTTCAACAAGAACACATAACCTCTCGCATGTGTAGACATTTGGTCCACATACATCAGTATGTATAAGGCCTAAGAGTTCAGTAGCTCTCTTTCCGTGTCCAGTAAACAGAGTTTTGGTCATTTTACCTTTGATACAAGACTGGCAAGCCGCATAAGATTTATATTCAAACGAGTTTAAATTTCCATCTTTATGTAGCTTGGTTAGTCTTGTTTCATTAATATGACCAAATCTACAATGCCAAATGAAAGCTTCATTTATGTCTGAAATTTTTCTTTTGTTTGTGTGTTGTATATTGAAAATTGTGTGTTGATTCAAGACGTATATCTCGTTATTTAATGTACCAGACCCAATCAACTGTTGTGTAACGTCTTCAAAATAATAAAATATGATTTTTGGGAAATTTTATAATTTAATATTATTTTAATGAATATTTTAATATTCTGGTATAATTAAATACAGATAAATGGGGAAAAATTATGGAAAATTCTAAAATAAGGTATTTTAAGGAATTGCTTCGTTTTCTGTGCATGCCCCCATTTCCTCTAGTTTTGACCCTGAGTATGTATAGTTTTGACTGATTCCATCTAGGGTGAAATCTGGGTTGATTTTCCTATGTTGGTGTATAATTTGGGACTTGTTTTAGCATGGATTTTGGTATTTGGTGATTCATTCCTGTCGGGTGGCGTTTGGACGTCAACGACAAGTGGATTTTGATTGTGTTTACATGCGAGTCGATAGGTTTTTACCTATGCGGGTAGCGTGTGCTATTTTGGTTTCCGATGTGATTTTCATGTGCTTTAGCATTGTGATATACTTGTAGGTACCCCGCGTGATGTTGAGGCAAAGGAGGTGAAGATAGCGACATCGGCTTTGGCACACGAGAAGCAATGTGAGTAGATTTATATCTGTGGGGAGAAGTCGGGTGGATGGCGTATAGCACCCCCGCAGTCCGTGGTGATGTATACGAATACGTATACACACGAATATTTATTATGTGTTGTTTAGGGTTATTGATGGTAATAATGATATTTTGATGATAAGAATATATTGGTTTAGTTTAGTGCGAACCCTAGAGTAGTGGTTGCACTCACACATACATTTACACACATACTTGCATTCATTCTTTCATTTATTAGAGTGCATATGATGGTGCGTATATCTACACATGGGTATGTGACTATGTGTTTATATACTGGATTTGAGGATAGTATTTGGGATTTGAGATGAGTCGATGAGATTGGGCTTGAGGCCAGGAGATCGGTGATGTGATTTGGTTCGTATTGAGATACGACACGATGTTTTAACAGGTCTTTTGACGTAGTGATTCTTACACCTGCATGCATACATAGAGGGTATCAATATTGTACTAGACGTAGATCAGTACCCCGATCATGACATTTGATAAAGAGGATACCAGATAAATAGTATGATAAATGTGATATTGACCCGTACCCAGATTTGGGATGCCGTACGACGGATTTACGTACAAGCTATATTTTGATGATTGATCCGCACTCTTGACTTGGGATGTCTGATTATAGATAGGGTATCGGATATGATATTATTGAGGCGGGATCACCGACTAATATATATACATGTATGTATATGTATCGACTCAGATGTTAGGCGGTTTCCTCACCCGTAGCTCTACTTGTTAGTTCAGCCGTATAGTTTAGGATGGTTGTTAGATTAGATTAAACTCCTACCTATTTCAAAAACTAACGAATCGTGGGTATTTTAAAAGACAGCCCAAGGGATCCTACGGATATTTCAAAAGACGTATCTTTTCATAAAAACACCGTAGCCCCTATTTTCAAAACCCCATGATTCGTGTTATTTCAAAAGGCACCAATTGTAGAGGTTATTTTAGATTAATACAGATTAGTTATAGTTGCGTCTAGTATTCAGCTTCCGCTCATTATTGTGGTTCGCATCGCATCGTATGCTTATATTATGTTTCATACTCCATTATTGATGTTATGCTGTTAGGACACCAGCATCATTACTGATGATGCGTATGTACCACGTACACTTACTTGCCGGCTCACACACATCTTCATCGGTAATTGCCATGTCACGTACACCTTAGAAAATATTATTGCATCGACATAGGTTGTTAGCTAATAATTTAGACATGATATTAGTGTACTTGCCTTATATGCTAGATTAGACATTGTAATTATTAGTTGTTACATCATGCATGTTATTATTCATGGATTTTTATGCCTGTATGCACTGTTTACATGCTATTGAGGATTGGATTCGGATTTCCATGAGATTTTCTGGATTTGGGGGAAAACCGCAAAACTTATATAAACTTCTTTTCTCTCTTTAAAATAAAAAGTGCGGTTTTCCCATGATGTATGAGTCGTCCACCATGAGTTTGCTGATGGATTTGGAAACCCGATTCGAGGAGACGGATGAACCGTTTCGGGTACATGGTGGACCCGGTAAGGTACCCCGGGGCAAGAAGCGCGTGGTGATGACGATGTGAGCCTGGCAGGGGAGCACTACCTACCGGTGATTTTACCCGACGCGTCGGATATCCGGAGGATACCGTCGTGGTCTTGAGATGGATGGTAGGGGCCGGTCTGGACTGACGGCGCCCTAGATATTATGATTGAGACATTGGGATTTCGAGATTTCGAGGTACAGAGACTGTGATACAGAGATATCGAGATATTGGGATTACGTTTTGTGCCGATGCTAGGCACTGTTTTATGCTGATTTCATTATGATACCTCAACTAAAAATACAAGGGAAATCTCACTAAATTATGAAAACAGTTTCTTCATTTACATGTATTCTGCTTTCATGCATTCATACCTCATATTCATGGCATACTATTACCTGAGGCACTAGCACGAGCACTTGGCACTACATTCACGTATAGAGATTACATTGCCAGTTTAGCATGCTTCAGCTTTATTCATATTGAGGTTTCTTTATATCTGATCGTATTGACCTAGGTTGGGTCATGCATTCGATCTCTGCTTGTAGATATCTTTCTATTCACGAGTTGGCAACTCACCCCCGTTGTGCCCCAGTTCTTGCAGGTTTGCCGTACAGTTCTATAGCGGCATTTCTGGCACACTGCTTCCTTTTGGGTGATTTGCTTGGATAGGTGGGTTCTTTTGTATCAGAACCGCCGTTGTATTTATATTATTCATTGTATCTAGAATATCCATCAACCAAAACTCGTATATTGTTTCAGACCTAGACTAGTGATGTATTATTCGACCATAGAGTCGCGCTTAGTAGTGTTGCGGTTTTCTTGTTGCTTTTGAGCTTTCTTTTGGATTTGATCCTCGCCACTTGGCGTTGTATATTATTGTTGCATGTGTGGTGGTGACCGTCGATTGACGAAGATCTAGCTCCCGCTTGGGGATGCCTTTATCATTGCATATATTGTTATCCTTGTTATACCCCATTCAGGGCCAGTTTTACAAAAGAAACTCTGCCGAAATTTTTAGAAAAGACTGTACTGTTTTTAAAAATGCATATTCGGCTTAGTTATTTAAAAACCTTGATTTCAAACATGTTTTTCTTCACTTCTTTAAACCAGTTTCTTTACTTATTCTTAAAAATGGTTTTAGATTTCTGGGCTTTTGGCTTACTTGGATCAGATGGAGTCCTATAGACTTCATATGGTTCAAGGGCCAGTCATGTGCTCTTTCGGGTCGTGACAAAGTTGGTATCAGAGCGCTAGGTTGACCTTGGTTCGAGTCTAAGTTTGACTATGTGGAGCCTAGGGCGTTTATATATATACGGAACTTAGGCTTGACCTTACGGAACTTAGACTTGGTCGAGGGGGTATTAGACCCGAACTTTCGTCGTGTAGGATGACCCTTGGTTGATGGAATAGGTAACTAAAGTAGAGTGACGTACCGTTGGTATGTTCCGCGGCATACTTACGACACGCCACTCCGCTTAAGGAACCTTAGGATGTACATATTTTCGAGATCAGTGATCCTCTTTATATCCAGGATTATACATCCATTTGAGATCCCCGATTCTATTAGTTTCATGATCATACCTTTATTGATGCTGTTCCTTCCCATGATCATGTATCCACTTTGGATCTGTTGTTTCCTTTCTTGCCATTGATGTGCTCCCCTTGATACTCGATTGAGGTTCCTGTCACCATGTTTGAGGGCAGTTTGGACTGCTGCTAGGGTTACGGCCGGTGTGAGCTCGTTTGGTACGAGGGCCGACCATTGTGTTTTCTGGTGACATGGGAACGTCTCGAGTTAGTGTTGGTGATTGTGACCTCTAGTGGAGGCGAGTGCTTGGTCTTGCACCGGATGATCGGGCCATTGTTAGAGCTGCCAGTTGAGAGAGGACTGTTGATGTACAGCATACCTCAGAGATTGTGATGTCGCCTACCGTGCAGACAGATGGACCAGCTGTTGCTGAGATTGACAGGATGTCGCTTCCGAAGCTTACGAGCTGAGATTGCCGTAGCTTTCAGGCAGATATGAGACAGATGATAGCTAGTCTACCCGATTTGAGAGACGAAGGTGATTCGTCCGATTTTGCGCCGGAGCGGGCCCTGATGAGTTTAAGATTTCCAGTGTGGAGAGTCTTACTCAGATCTAGAGCAGACCGACTCAGAGATGACCGCCTATGTATTGCCTTTCCTGGAGGATTGAGGCGCTGTTCGGCGTACAGGCGAATAAGCCAGTTGCTGCTGCAAATGACGAGATGTCGCCCAGATGGTTGGAGCTACTGCAGCGTGAGCATATACTTAGAGAGATGATAGCGAGTCGCTAGTCACCTGAGGATGAATGACTAGGACAGGTGGTTCGTTTGTTTACCGATGCGAGGTCATCAGATAGATTGTTTCCAGCTAGAGACGACTTCACGCAGGTTCGTTGAGAGTCGATAGAGACGATCGAATGTCAGGAGCCCATTTTCCAAGTTTAAAGTATACGGAAAGACATGCAGGTGATTCTATGGACTCTCTAGAAGAATGAAACCCTAACTCGACTTAATGACCGTGTGAAAGCCTTTGAACCTTCGGGTTTGCGGCGGTTCCTCGGCGCCATTAGTGAGGCTTGGGTTTGCCCTTCTACGGCTGGACCACCGACGCTGTGGCATGTACTCGATACTATTAAACTGTACCCATGATGTGATCTCTTGGGGGATTATGAGGATCTGACGAGTCGATCGGATGGTTCGACATCTTTCGGATATCGTGATGGGACACTGCTTGGGAGACTCCAGATGCGAGCGTAGCCGTCGGAGCGCAGTTCGTGTAGCCACGATGAGTTAAGTCCGAATCAGTCGACATTGAGCAAGGTGGAGTAAAGAGTTCGTACGAGATTTCGACGAGATGACGTCCCACTCCGCTGACATTAGAGATGTGATATGCACCCCGAGGCGTGGTATATGGATGTATCTTCCAGAGAGAAGCGCGATAGGTATGCAGCCGTTCCGGAATAAGCTTTAGCTTCAGCATTGGATGATGACTTTCGGGCATTTCGGCGGGATTGAGATTTGAGAAAGGAACCTCGACAGGACCTTTCTGGAGTACGTTACGAGAAGACCTAGACCAGGAGTGGTCGTATTGCGCACACCCAGCAGGACAGAGTTCGGCATTGTCGACGAGGTAGTTGACCATGTTCGGATAAAGGAACTTACCCAGATGCGTTGCAGATTGATCAGGGACGGACGAGTGATGAGTATTCCTCCGATGGTTGGGACGTGTTCCCGAGGACCTGTTCGGCCTGACATCCTCTACAGAATGATGAAGCTACAGAATATGCGATTTCGAGTCCGTGCGAGAGACTTCAGATTGACCGTGGCCGAGAACAGTGCAGTGCGTAGTAGCTTGGCGTGACGTCATAGTGGACGACGATAGAGACAGTTGGAACAAGAGGTTCGTGTGAGACACTGATGAGCTGTCATTGCTTCCCGTCGAGACTAGAGACCTGATATGCTTACAGAGACGTTGGAATGTGACCAGTTTCCGAGAAAATATTGTGCTGAGGACATAGGTGTTTTTGAGCGAGAAGAGGTTGTGCAGGAAGCCAGCCTCTGTACAGATCGGCATAGGCATGATCGGAAGAGACCTTGAGCAGGATTCCTTCCAGGACATTGCTGCAATGATGTTTGCACCCAGGATCAGATGTGTGACGTGCTTTCAGAGAGCCAGAGGCCGACGCCAGTGATACGCTGCCTTACGAGCGGTCGTGAGGATTGACCGAAAGGTGACCAGGAAGTGCCAGAACGGAATCGTTCCTGTCAGTACTCCTGACCGGGCCGATGAGCCGATGGATTGCGAGATTGGTAATCTACAGGAAAGATCAGGAACCAGAGGCAGAGGACGCCAGCCGCGAGCAAGAGGCAAGTAGATATCTTGCGCAGCTAGCATCGGATGTTCCGGTACCTTCTCGACCCTGAAGGATGGTATACCGACGACGGTAATTATGATTTGTGATTTTGTGATTTGATTATCACGTATCCGTTGCTTTGGATTTCGGTATTTTGGGCGATCTATTCACATGATTTAGTCTTGATGACTGAGTTTCATGATATTTGATTTTGTGCACCATGGTTGCATCTACTGGGTATTTATACCTTGTACATAGTTATTACTCTTGAGCTGTTGATTGCGATTTCATGCCTATTTTATACTGGTGATTTGATTTACGCTTCCAGCAGAGTTTCATGTAATTTTAGTGTTTTGATTTTGCACTCGGTATAGCTTATATGTGCTTGTAGTGTATCGATATGTGTTTTGTGCCCACAGCTGCACACGTTTATGATTTTCTTCATATCTGGATACACTTGGTGTTGCTGCTTACGTATTTGAGTTATTGCTTGGTATTTGTGCATGGGATGCACCAGTTCTATACTTCGTGCATTTGTCGCACCAGTTTTATGTTTCTTGCGTTTATCGCATCAGATTTATATTTCGTGCCTTTGTTGCACCGGATTTATATTTTGTGCATTACGATTGCACCTGACTTCGATTTGATGCCTTTCGGTATGTCGATTTTGATTGTGATATTGATGTGGATTCTTGCACTCCGTGCTTTTGACTGGACTTACGCATATTCGACGTTGCTATTGGATTTTGTGATTCCGTGCATATTGAGTGCGCAGGGTCTAGATTTTCATTCGTGCATGATGGATGCACCGATTTGGATTTTCGCGCATGTTGGGCGCATGTTTTGAGATACGATTTTGGGGCACACCAGATGCACTAAATCGAGATTCTTCGTGCATGTCAGATGCACCTGTTTTGGCTGCCAGGCACACGTTGCCTATGACAGATGCTTCGTGCACACCCGTTGCACCTAGATGTTGTTTTGTGCACATGTTTAGCACATATATGGATTTTGATTTCCGTGCGCACCAGACGCACAGGGTGGTGTTATGTGATTTTTGGGATTTATTCCTTTTGGAGCAGTACATTTTTATGATGTTGGATATTTGCTTTCATACTGAGCAGGACTAGTCAGTGGGCAGTACCTGGATATATTTTGCATGCATCGATAGTTATCGAAGGGATTTCCGAAAAGCGAGCTATAGTCTCAGTATATACCTACGTGTCCGATATGACACGAAACGTTTTAAAAACAAGGAAACCCTTCTAAACTGTTTTCAAAACGGCGGAACGTACCTATTAAACAAAGGATATATATACACATATATAGTTATTTTCTTATGAGAAACGTCCGCCACTGTGCAGTGTTACGCGCATCGCACAGCGACTTAAAAAGATTTGGCATACATTTGCATCAGCTATTTACATGTATAGATTGGATGTCTACATGTATAGTCTTGGTCCATATCATATTGATTTTGTATTGGGATTTGACATTGTGTCGTTACCATGACTCCGATGATTGCGGATGCTTGATGGAGTGTTGCTTTTGAGTTATCTGCTCAGTACTCATGCGCATGCATTGCGCTATGATGTTTTATGTATAGATGATTTCGGAGCCCCGATGACTTGGAATTTGTATTGAAATATTTTAGTATTTGGGGTTTAAATTTAAATTCGGGGACCGAATTTCTTTAAGGGGGGTAGATTGTAACGTCTTCAAAATAATAAAATATGATTTTTGGGAAATTTTATAATTTAATATTATTTTAATGAATATTTTAATATTCTGGTATAATTAAATACAGATAAATGGGGAAAAATTATGGAAAATTCTAAAATAAGGTATTTTAAGGAATTGCTTCGTTTTCTGTGCATGCCCCCATTTCCTCTAGTTTTGACCCTGAGTATGTATAGTTTTGACTGATTCCATCTAGGGTGAAATCTGGGTTGATTTTCCTATGTTGGTGTATAATTTGGGACTTGTTTTAGCATGGATTTTGGTATTTGGTGATTCATTCCTGTCGGGTGGCGTTTGGACGTCAACGACAAGTGGATTTTGATTGTGTTTACATGCGAGTCGATAGGTTTTTACCTATGCGGGTAGCGTGTGCTATTTTGGTTTCCGATGTGATTTTCATGTGCTTTAGCATTGTGATATACTTGTAGGTACCCCGCGTGATGTTGAGGCAAAGGAGGTGAAGATAGCGACATCGGCTTTGGCACACGAGAAGCAATGTGAGTAGATTTATATCTGTGGGGAGAAGTCGGGTGGATGGCGTATAGCACCCCCGCAGTCCGTGGTGATGTATACGAATACGTATACACACGAATATTTATTATGTGTTGTTTAGGGTTATTGATGGTAATAATGATATTTTGATGATAAGAATATATTGGTTTAGTTTAGTGCGAACCCTAGAGTAGTGGTTGCACTCACACATACATTTACACACATACTTGCATTCATTCTTTCATTTATTAGAGTGCATATGATGGTGCGTATATCTACACATGGGTATGTGACTATGTGTTTATATACTGGATTTGAGGATAGTATTTGGGATTTGAGATGAGTCGATGAGATTGGGCTTGAGGCCAGGAGATCGGTGATGTGATTTGGTTCGTATTGAGATACGACACGATGTTTTAACGGGTCTTTTGACGTAGTGATTCTTACACCTGCATGCATACATAGAGGGTATCAATATTGTACTAGACGTAGATCAGTACCCCGATCATGACATTTGATAAAGAGGATACCAGATAAATAGTATGATAAATGTGATATTGACCCGTACCCAGATTTGGGATGCCGTACGACGGATTTACGTACAAGCTATATTTTGATGATTGATCCGCACTCTTGACTTGGGATGTCTGATTATAGATAGGGTATCGGATATGATATTATTGAGGCGGGATCACCGACTAATATATATACATGTATGTATATGTATCGACTCAGATGTTAGGCGGTTTCCTCACCCGTAGCTCTACTTGTTAGTTCAGCCGTATAGTTTAGGATGGTTGTTAGATTAGATTAAACTCCTACCTATTTCAAAAACTAACGAATCGTGGGTATTTTAAAAGACAGCCCAAGGGATCCTACGGATATTTCAAAAGACGTATCTTTTCATAAAAACACCGTAGCCCCTATTTTCAAAACCCCATGATTCGTGTTATTTCAAAAGGCACCAATTGTAGAGGTTATTTTAGATTAATACAGATTAGTTATAGTTGCGTCTAGTATTCAGCTTCCGCTCATTATTGTGGTTCGCATCGCATCGTATGCTTATATTATGTTTCATACTCCATTATTGATGTTATGCTGTTAGGACACCAGCATCATTACTGATGATGCGTATGTACCACGTACACTTACTTGCCGGCTCACACACATCTTCATCGGTAATTGCCATGTCACGTACACCTTAGAAAATATTATTGCATCGACATAGGTTGTTAGCTAATAATTTAGACATGATATTAGTGTACTTGCCTTATATGCTAGATTAGACATTGTAATTATTAGTTGTTACATCATGCATGTTATTATTCATGGATTTTTATGCCTGTATGCACTGTTTACATGCTATTGAGGATTGGATTCGGATTTCCATGAGATTTTCTGGATTTGGGGGAAAACCGCAAAACTTATATAAACTTCTTTTCTCTCTTTAAAATAAAAAGTGCGGTTTTCCCATGATGTATGAGTCGTCCACCATGAGTTTGCTGATGGATTTGGAAACCCGATTCGAGGAGACGGATGAACCGTTTCGGGTACATGGTGGACCCGGTAAGGTACCCCGGGGCAAGAAGCGCGTGGTGATGACGATGTGAGCCTGGCAGGGGAGCACTACCTACCGGTGATTTTACCCGACGCGTCGGATATCCGGAGGATACCGTCGTGGTCTTGAGATGGATGGTAGGGGCCGGTCTGGACTGACGGCGCCCTAGATATTATGATTGAGACATTGGGATTTCGAGATTTCGAGGTACAGAGACTGTGATACAGAGATATCGAGATATTGGGATTACGTTTTGTGCCGATGCTAGGCACTGTTTTATGCTGATTTCATTATGATACCTCAACTAAAAATACAAGGGAAATCTCACTAAATTATGAAAACAGTTTCTTCATTTACATGTATTCTGCTTTCATGCATTCATACCTCATATTCATGGCATACTATTACCTGAGGCACTAGCACGAGCACTTGGCACTACATTCACGTATAGAGATTACATTGCCAGTTTAGCATGCTTCAGCTTTATTCATATTGAGGTTTCTTTATATCTGATCGTATTGACCTAGGTTGGGTCATGCATTCGATCTCTGCTTGTAGATATCTTTCTATTCACGAGTTGGCAACTCACCCCCGTTGTGCCCCAGTTCTTGCAGGTTTGCCGTACAGTTCTATAGCGGCATTTCTGGCACACTGCTTCCTTTTGGGTGATTTGCTTGGATAGGTGGGTTCTTTTGTATCAGAACCGCCGTTGTATTTATATTATTCATTGTATCTAGAATATCCATCAACCAAAACTCGTATATTGTTTCAGACCTAGACTAGTGATGTATTATTCGACCATAGAGTCGCGCTTAGTAGTGTTGCGGTTTTCTTGTTGCTTTTGAGCTTTCTTTTGGATTTGATCCTCGCCACTTGGCGTTGTATATTATTGTTGCATGTGTGGTGGTGACCGTCGATTGACGAAGATCTAGCTCCCGCTTGGGGATGCCTTTATCATTGCATATATTGTTATCCTTGTTATACCCCATTCGGGGCCAGTTTTACAAAAGAAACTCTGCCGAAATTTTTAGAAAAGACTGTACTGTTTTTAAAAATGCATATTCGGCTTAGTTATTTAAAAACCTTGATTTCAAACATGTTTTTCTTCACTTCTTTAAACCAGTTTCTTTACTTATTCTTAAAAATGGTTTTAGATTTCTGGGCTTTTGGCTTACTTGGATCAGATGGAGTCCTATAGACTTCATATGGTTCAAGGGCCAGTCATGTGCTCTTTCGGGTCGTGACATGTTGATTAAGGTTAATGTTCGTAACATTACTTTGTAATACAAAATCATATCCTTAATTGTTTAACAACGATATAGATATAATATTACATAACATCGAAGGTACAAAATAACATGGGTTCAAAACCAATATACAACCCGACGGCAAACAAAGGTGATACTCTCCCACTGATGCATCATGTACAGAGGAACCATTCCCAACTCGGAGAGTGTGATCACCTTTCTTCAACACCTTTCTATTTCTCAGCCCCTGCACACAATTGCAGATATGAGATCCTGATCCGGTATCTAATACTCAGGAAGTAGAGTTAATTAAAAAACTGTTTGTCTGTTACAAACACACCTGAAGTGGAAGCATCAACATGCTTCTTATTCTTGAGGTCGGCAAGGTATCCAACGCAGTTTCTCTTCCAGTGCCCAGTCTTGTGGCAGTAGAAGCATTCCCCTTTCCCCGACGCAGCATCCCCTGTCTTGTCCTTCCCCGGTGCCTTTTTCACTCCTCCTCTCGGCTTGATGGGATTCTTCTTCTTCTTTCCCTTAGCCTTGGCTTTCGGGGCGGAAGAGGAAGATGGCCCAGCAATTAGAGCGGGAGTTTTCGTTACCTTTAGCGTGCTCTCTACACTCCTCAACATATTGAGAAGTTCAGGAAGTGACTTCTCCAGATTATGCATGTTGAAGTTCACTATGAACGGAGCAAAGGCAAGGGGAAGAGACTGTAGAATAATATCAACATACTGTTCGTTCTCTATTGTCCATCCCAGGTCCTCTAGTTCTTCTATAAGTCCTATCATCTTCAATACATGGTCGCCTACAGACGTGCCAGCAGCCATCCGCATCTAAAACAACTTTCGAGATGCCTCGTATCGGAGAGTGCGAGATTGCTCTCCATACAACTCCTTTGTATGAAGAAAGATGGATTGTACATCCATGTTATCATGTTGCTTCTGATGTTCATTGTCCATAGAAGAAAGCGTGAGGCATTTGGCTGTTGCGCAGTCTATATCCCATGTCTTACGAATTTCCTTATCCGCAACTGAAGAATCAGGGCCTGGGCTAGGAAGGGCTGGAGTAGTCAGGACGTATCCGACCTTATCATAGGTCAGGGCAATATTTACGTTCCTCAGCCATTCTTTGTAATTCGGTCCCGTGAGTTTATTCTTGTCTAATAAAAGCTTAAGTCCCGTCATAGGTATCTACCATTAGGAAAGAGAAAAGAAGACACTCAGCGATTGCTCTTGCATGATTAGATTGGTTATTAATCTTATCTAATCGATATCTCCCACTGATTTTATCAAGTTTTCCTTCAAACCTTAAAAAGAAAATTAGCCAGGATTAATTGCAATCTACAAGTTTGTTAACCGGTCGACCAGGCTAGTGTCGGTACTCCGAAGGAGATTCTCCGTGCTTTCGCGCGGACCTAATTAAAATAAACCTCGTTTCCCTAGAGGCTTAACCCCGTTGACACCTTTCTAGACACCTACTGGATTAGCTAATTGTAAAGTGCAAAACTCTCCCGGTAGTAACTTTTACTCACAGTGGAATCGGGATCCAACTATCAAATAGAAGGTATGCAATCTCATTGCAAATTTGAGCTCTTGAAATTCCTGATGCGGTTTTTACCCCTAGTGTCTTATGACCTTAACTATGGTCAACAAATCATAAGCACTTGTCAAGTTCTACCCGTCATTTCGTGATTGATTTAGACCCACCCGTATGACCCTTAACTATGGTCAACAAAGTCATACGAATGTCCTAATCGATCGCATCATATGCTTTGTAGGAAGACATCACTTAGCTACCGTACACCACGCTTTAACTATGGTCAACAAACATGGTACGAAAACTAAGTACTCTGCTTCCTAAAATGGCGGAGGGAAACGGATGGTTTTGATGAAAACCTTTAACGTTTTGAACTTGATGTCGTTGTAGAATCGAGTGAAAGGAGTGGTTTAAGCTCCAGTTTTTAAAAATCGAATGGTTTTGTAGCATATTTCTAATTTTGCTAAAGAGGTCACTCCCGGTGAAGGGATCTTGGCCCTTTCCTCATCAAATGAAGTGTTGGATATTTATCAAGGAATACCACGATGCAAAGAAAAAATTAGATCAACTACAAAAACAAATCGAGTGTTTTGTAACATTTGCTAGTTTTGCTAAAGGGGTCACTCCCAGTGAAGGGATCTCAGCCCTTTCCTCATCGAATGAGGTGCTGGATATTCATCAAGGAATACCACTATGTAAAGCAAAAAACTAGAGTTACCCATTTTAAAAAGTTTGATTCTACAACATCTTTAGGTTTCTTTTTCTTAACATTAATCACATTAATGTTGTCCCATCATTTACGTTTCCTAAACATCACAGAAAAGAAACGAAAATAGAACGTACGCTTATACCATCCGCATTCGCCACGGGGCCCCGTCATGCACCGTTAGGTTACTTAACTAACGGCAGAACGGGGCCTGGAATAGCGCGGGTGCAAAATATAAGCAACGTTTATTATATATCTCATATATAAATAGCCATTCGTCGCACACAATTATAAACATTCCAGATCACAGATGAATACATTGGATATACTAGGAATTCCGTATTTCGTTCAAGCCCTAACGAAAGACGGGTTCCACGGTCGTGATGAATAGCCAAACTCACCATAGACCCCTACGGGTGCGGCAAACTACCCGCCAAATTCCCGAAGTGAAGCAACCCCCCTCAATAAAATGAGTAGGCCACTCGGCACTTCGAAAACCCGGTACTTTGTGCCCACCTTGGGTCTATCCTAGGAGCAAAAACACTAAAAATAAATAATACAACGGTGGCTACAAACTTAACCCCGATGTGCCCCGCAAAATAATTTTACATCAATTTTACAAATTACATGAATGAAAGAAAAGAAAAACACTCTTCTCACATCCACCCGGCTATTCATCCACGACGATCCAACATATTCATATACACATACCATCACATGATATACATATGTGCAACCCCCATTAATCGTCGTATAGCAATTAGTGGACGTTTCAAACACATATCAAACTGAAAAGCGGATAAACGACGTTAAAAATTCGATTTCGAAACACTCCGATTTCCCCTAACACTTAGGTTACATCACATGTAATATAAAAATAATCAAACAATACCATAAAACCAAAAACCCAGAATACAGATAACCCTAAAAAACCCAAGCCCAAACTCCATTTTTAGATCCGGCGACGCCGGGAAATTGCATGTTTTCGCCGGTCGAAACTTACTTGTTTGGGCTCGTTTTTCTAGGGTTGTCTAGTTATCTCATAACAAGTATTCTGCACATACTTAAAAAATTTAAGAACACTTTTTAAAAATTTCCAGAGAGCAGTTTTTCGGTTTATGGTTTTGGAGTTGTTTCGTATTCGAAACTTTAAACGTCGTCTAAACAACTAGTTATGGTTTAGTTAGGCTCTGATACCATGTTATTGCACACCCTCACAACGCTTGTGAGGAGGCGGAAGTGGCAAACAATAATTTTCTTGCATGTAACACCTACTTTAAACCTAGATCTTGTGCTAAACCATAACTAGAAACCCTATCTAGAGATCTTATCTACTATGATAGGGGGTTATACCTTGAGAATCGGTCCTTCGGATCTTCATTTAGATGCGACTCCTAGGCTCCCTGGATGCTTTCAATCCCCTCGATCTCCGGTCACCTCAAGACGTAGATGATTCACCCGAGAGTTATGGAACAAGCTTCAAACTCTTCTCAAGAGTTAACTAAGAAGTCAAGTTTGCTAGAAATGACTACTTAGATGATATAAAGATGAACTAACGGATTACTTTTAGCCCTAAGTTTTTGATTCACAACTCATGTGAAGGATAAAACTAAGAGAAGAAAGAAGGAGATAGTTAGGAGAGAGAATGTGAAAAATAGAATGAGGAAATATCAAGCATGCATTAAGAGATATGGCTCATGGAAAATAATTGAGTTGTGTATTATTTTATCTCTAAAATAGTGCACCATACTTGAATAGCAACCCCAAATGAATAAAATATTCAAAGAGCCATTCCTTGACCCATGCTTTGATAATTCTCCTAATTCCACCTCATATATTTATTTTCAAATATAAAAATCCTATTATGAGGTGTCTCCTTCTAGAAGGTGTTCTTGTACAATTACAAGAATACCCCTCACCGTATACCGTATAAATATAGCTATATCCATATTCCGAAAAATACGAATACAAATAATCCAATAATATAATACTGGTATCCGGCTTAAACTAAATTCTGCCAGTATTATCCTTCCGATCAACATTCCTGTAGCCAGTACACGAACATGATCGAAACCATGCCGTAACAATTTACGGCCTCTACATCTTTCGCCTGAACCAGGGAACCCTCTGTGTGGGACTCTAAACACTCGACGGTACGCTAACAGTGGGTTTAACTACAAGCACGTCAGCGGCACTAGCTGTGCGTAACGGCTACCCAGGTACATGACGATAAGGTGGCCGTCGAGCGAACTCATCACAACCCTAACGAGCCTGTAAGAAACACTTATCGTACAGTCCGGTCTCTTCGTCTGATACGTCGCATATGAAGTCTAGGGGTGGTAAATGTTAGACCCCAGTAACTTTATAAGTCATGCTGATTTATGGCTCACAACGGTTCGAGAAACTATTGATAACTCTTATCTGTAAATCTCGACAACCCTGGCCAGGGATTTGCTATTATAGCCGATCAAGCATAGCGCGACATCAACTCCCTATACCGGGAGAGACGAAATCCCTCCTATTGCTCACCGCCTCCATGTAACTCGGGACTGTACCCAAAATCCACCTGTTTGCACGACTCAGTAGAGCCGTGGTAGGGAGGAAATCAAAGCACGGTGGGAATCACACAAGTCATTATGACGATCTCGGGTCTACAGACTAACCTGTATAAGTGTCACCAGAGAACTGCTATCTGACAATAGGTATATATACCATCTAGGAGTTCTCGGCGAGTCCTGTTCGATGTACCCATTCTCCAATGAGCACCTGTGTACAATCTTTGATGCCAAACACCAATGGTTGGGGGATCAACCATCGCCCCTAGGGTCAAGAAACGTACACACTAGTCTACTCTGGTAATATCGATGCCCTGTCTCGATATACCCTCGACTGGGAACTATTAAAGGATATGCTTTTAGACTGCCCAGGCCCCACTAGTATGATCTACATCATAATCCCGGTAGTCAAGTATAATTCTAAGGGTTTCATCAACATGTATATAAGATATGAAAAACAACACATCACACGTTAAGATGAAGATAAACCAGATAGCATACTATCATTTCTAGAAAAGATTGATTCTGTACATATACATTCCTAGCATCCTAAACAATATAGGCTTCTAGGGCATACATATTTAACATCACTTCCAAATTGACGTGCACGCCTCAAATCGGATCGTGCCCCAAATTAGGCACATTCCATATCACCATTATTCACTTCGTCACGTAACAAATACACGTGCGCGCAAGATGGACAGTGGGCCGAAATGTCCTTAAACTAATATTCGCCACCAAAATGGCCATAAAGGACCGAAACGTCCTTAAATTAACATTTCACCTCAAACATGGCGATAATGGACCGCGATGTCCTTAAACTAAAACAATCGAGCTCAAAAGCTCATATGTTTAAGTTGATCTTAATCTAAAACCAGATTAACGATCCTTAAATCAATCCAAACCCAAATCTAAAAATATACGGATTTGGACTAATTCACGCCCTACGGGCGACGACATAAATTAGTCTCCGTATACAATCCATGAGCAACCAAAACCAAAACAGAACATACGACACGAAGTGAACTTCTGGAGCAGGATAAAGTGGTTATCGCGATGCGGTAACGTAATTAACTGCAGGGGCTTGCGCCCGCAGGGAAGAGCGTCCCCACAATCAAAAACCCCTCGCAAAACGAGAGGGATCTGATGAAGTCACGCTACAACGGCCGCATCCGTCCAAACCTCCGATATACGGTGCCATAAATTAACTTGGTATCTTCAGAGAGGTGAACAGATAAATCCAAATAGCATCTTCCCCCAGAATTTAGGCCAGACGTCCCAACGTCCCGGTCCATCTTCCGGCGGTGAACAGGGACATGGTCCCCAAACATTAGAATGCACTAAATCAAATAGTTTCTCAACAAGTTTATTGACTCTAGATGGATAAGAAGTACACGTGTACTTTCCCATCTCACAAGAAACACATCTAATGATGACTAACAAAATAATGAAGGAACTAATTTCTGTAAAGTAGACAGAACAGGATGACCTAAGCGACAATGGTTAACCAGTAGATCGCTATTTGTTGAGTAAGCAACTTTTCGTAGTTATCCATCAAGGTAATAAAAAGGGAGTCTCTGTAAGATCTGGGAGTCTCGATCCTAAAAGTGGCCCAGGGGCGGCGGCGGTTGAGTGGAAGGAGGTAGGCACCTGTTGGGTAGCGAGGGTTGCGTAGGTGGAAGGATCGATTGGTGTTGGTTGGTAGCCAGTTGATGGTCGGCGATGGCTGGGCAGCGGGAGAAGTTGCGGTGGCTTGGCTGCAGGTGGTTGTGAGGGGCGAGGGGCGAGGTAGCGATGGCGGCGGTGAAGAGAGGGGCAGCGACGATGAAGAGAGGGCGATGGGCGTAGTTGTGAGGGACGAGGGGCGAGGCGGCGACGATTGGATAGCGGGGGTAAGTGGTGGTGAGGATGACGAGAGGTGATAGCTAGGTATCGGGTTTATGGTTAGGGTTAGGCTCTGATAACATGAAATCAGAGAATTGGGGGAAATTATGAGGTAGCTTGAGAATCCCTTATATATATATATATATATATATATAGAGAGAGAGAGAGAGAGAGAGAGAGAGAGAGAGAGAGAGAGAGAGAGAGAGAGAGAATAATGGAGGAAAGAGGCTCTAGGAGACTTTTTGGGTTAGGTGGCGGCACAAATCATGTCCTCCACCAATTTATTTGACGATCGGCACCGGTCATCTCGATCTTCATCGTCTAATATGTCGATACACCAAATTTCATGTGATTCCAACACCTTTTCACCGTTGATTTAGTGGGTGCAAAATTAACGGTTTACCGACAATAGAACTTTTTACATTGCTAAATCAACGGTGAAATGGTGTTGTAATCATATAAAATTTGGTGTATCGACAAATTCGAGGATGGAGATCAAATTGGAAGGTGTCGATCGTCGAATAAAATGGCGGAAGACGTACATTTTGCCGCCGCCTAACGCAAACAGCCTCCTAGGGCCTCTTTCCTCCATTATTCACACACACACACACACACACACATATATAAGGGATTCTCAAGCTACCTCATAATTTCCCCTAATTCTCTGATTTCATGTTATCAGAGCCTAATCCTAATATATATATATATATATATATATATATATATGTGTGTGTGTGTGTGTGTTATTACTTTTCAGATAATAGGAAATACAAATAATCTAAATAATTTTAATTAAATCTAAATCTTACCAATCTAATTAGATCTAAATCAAATTAAACCTATATATATATACATATCTTAACAATTTCGATGTTTTGAAACATAAGTATTTATGCACTATATGGATGAAACAATATGTATGTACACGCCATTTAGCCTATAAAATACAAAGAAATCACCATTAGGCTAAATTTCAGGCTAGGCTAAATAAGCTATATTATGACCAATAAAAACATCATGATACATATGTTGGACGAGGTTTTTTTTTTTTTGGAAAAATATGCTAGCCGACTTTTGATTTAGATGAGTGAATTGCCTAATCTTAACCCACCTCCCAGCGTTGTCTCTCAACGTATACATTCAATCAAATGCTCAATAATAAAAAAGCTAAAGTTAAATCTCTATTCATGCAATGCCAAAAAGAAGAAAGCAGGATAAAAAGAAAAAGGAAAATCCAAACCAATTCGATGAGCAAGTCGTGTGATGTCGTTCTGAATAAAAGAAAGATAGGCTTATTTACTAAAAACTCCCAACATGTTTAGGCTATTTTAATAAAACTACCGTTACCTTTAAAGCTATCAAAAAACTATCAGAGTTAACGATGCCACGCCAACACTGTCTGTGTCACATCACTTCCACGCCATTTAAATTGCCACGTCAGCAAATTTTTTTTTAAAAATCTAAAATTATCCCTATTCTAACACAACCCCTAATTTCAAAAAATAAAATATAATAAAAATACACAAATAAAAAATGCGCATTTGCTCATTCTTCCTAGCCATCACCATCGGCAATGAAGGCACCTCAACGCCGTTGCCGCTGCCGCTGTCGCCACCACCACTACCTCCTTCTTCCTCCTCCTCTTTCCACTGCTGCCGCCATCAGCACCACCGTCAACAACAACACCAACACCACCATCATCAACAATATCATCACCGCCTTCCTCCTTCTCTTCTTCAACCCACCACAATCATCTACAACACCACCATCTTCTTCTTCTTCCTCATCTTATTCACACTACCACCACTATCATATCCCCTGCCCGCAACCTCCCACTTCCCTTCCTTCCCTTCCTTCCAGCCCCTCTCTGCCCTCAACCCCAACCCTGTTCCCTCCCTCCACCCCCAAAAAATCACCACCGCCAAAAATGTCCACCGTCACCATCACCACCACCATCACCTCCCTTTCCCTGCCCCCAACCTTGTCCCCTCCCTCCAAACCTCGTCCCCTCTCTCCAATCCTTCCCGCGGTGCACCATAACTATTTAATTAATAAGTAATAATTATATAAAAATATTATTAATATAGTTAACAATTAATTATTTGTTTTATGAGAAGGGCAAAATAGTATTTTACTGTGAAATTTAACACCGTTAGCTTAAACTGTCAACTCATGATGGTTTGTTCATAGTTTTAAAGGTAATGACGATTTTATTAAAATGTCCCAAACCTATTCGGAGTTTTTAGTAAATAAGCCTAAATGTGTTCGTGATCATACATCTTTAAACTTATATTATTGCATACCAATACCAAAAAAATAAATAAATAAAAGAAGGATAGCGATTGCTAATGAATTTCTTGAACTCAAGAGCCCTTTCAAATTTCACATTCCACAGGACCAAATACGGGTTCAACGTAAGCATTTTGGAAGATCGGCTGGCGGAGATGGCAACATCTAATTCGGCGGTTTTCCGTCCAGCATCATCCAAACCATTCTTAAACACCAACTTAGATGCGTCTCGATGTGACAATGCATGAACCATGCACCTGAAATTTATTATAAACCAACATAAATTTTAATGACAGTGCCATGATAGACTCATGGTAAGAAAATTTCTTATAATTTTGAGAAAAATAATATTTATAGTCTATTATACTTGTGATCGATTAACTCTTCTAAAAATCTCTACTAATAACATATACAAATCTGTACAATATTAAGTAAAAGTTTTTAAAAAAATTCACTTGTTTCTGGTGGGTCCAACATATGTACTATGCATCACAATTCACAAGTCCAACAAAATTCACATGGAACATCTTTAGATAAAAACGGTTATTCTCCGTCCATAATAAATAATACACGGCATGTAGGATTTGATAGAGAGAATAAATGTCCTTAAATATAGGAATTGAATTTTTTCTCAATCTCAGCCGTCTGTGCAGTACATTAAGAACGGTAGATAATAGACTTCTAACGAAAAATATCAAAAATAAATTCTATAGGATATTTACTTGCAGCACACATAACAGAAAGAAAATAGTACTTATAAATTAGTTAGATGATTGGACAATTAGTTACAAAAGACCTAGCTTAATTATAAAGCAAGTTTGAGAATTTTTTTACCCGACATTTTGACTGCAACATTTCTATATGCATCATTTGTTGCAGTCTCACTGAAATTCAAACAGTGGTAACTAGAAAGGAGATAATTGTCCCACCAGGATTATCTGTGAAGAAACGGATTGCAGTCCAACCTCCAGCTGGCACTTGCATTGAACGGCAACACCACCAATTTAGCCCGTTGCTCACAAATGTGTTATTTAGTGGTGGTCCTGCATAATTAAATGGAACTTGGGAAATCAGTAGTATAAACTCCATTGGGCTGACCAAAGAAATGGGCCTGAAGTAGGGCTTTTGTGGGCAAGTCAAAGGATGCCTTGTTCGCCGCCGCCGCGTCCCACTGGGCCGTTGGAATGTTTGGTTCCTTGGACTTGGGTTAGCCCCAAGGCCCACAGAACCTTCCATCTATAGTTTGCCGCACACTTGCTGGAAATTGCGCACTTGCTAGATTTCTCAACTTGTTAGTGAAGTTTGTAGCGTATAAAGTGTCGTTAAGAGATGGAAGAGTTGGTTTGAGCAACGGCGGATTGGTGGTTGAGATATTTGGATGCTGATATTCGAGAACGGCAGCGGTGGTGGTGTTGTCGAAGGTGCCTGGACCGGTTGCATAGGCCCTTGCCGCCATAAGAAAGGACGAGTTTGGGATGTTGGGCTTAGTTTGGAGAAGAACATTTGTTGTTTGGCCAGGGTTATGAGGAGAGTATCGGTGATGAATGGTTTGATGTAGCTAGCATCTACATCGACAATGGTGAGGGAGTGGTTCACAATGCTGAAGAAAAGCTCATCGTTGAGTGCAGCGTTGATTATCCGGAGAAGATAGGTCTTTCCATCTTTCACCGTTAGCTTAAATGTGTCTGCATATAACAAACATCGCGTTGATCTTAGTATGTTAGATTTACTAAATAACCACCACATTTGTTTTTTGTTTAATTAGATGAAACAACCACATACTTTGTAAATAAATACAATGAAGTTAAGTGTTTTAAATTAATTCCATGATCTTCAGGTATTTTATATTTAATGCAATATGTTGTTTTCAAGTAAACACCAAGATACAGATAAAGAAAAGAAGGTTTTGCCAAATTCGGCGAGCATATTAAATCGAAAATGGTGAAAGCTTTGGTATTTTTTATTTAAAAAAGCTAAGTTCATGGTACTTACTAACTTTCAAGTGACATAGCATATGGTATTTACTGCAATACACTCTAAATCCTAGTTATATGTATTTTAGTGAATTTGTGCATATATAAAATCCAAGCTTGTGAATGTACCCTTTGTCGAACAATTATACGGGGGCCCGGGAAGCCCATTGATGGTATAAGCTTCCGACACATTTGGACCTCCGCCGGTTTGAAGAGCCTGAGAAATAATAGCCTCTGTGTCTTCGTTAAACCGCTCTCCTGCATTTCGACATGCTAATTAAATACTTTATCTCACATAATATTCATTACAAATATGACAAGTCAAAAGTTATAAAGAGAAAAGTGTAATTACCAAAGATAATGGGGACTTCCTTATAGGGCTTTGGAAACGGGTACTTTACAATGCGCTTTGGAAGGATAACGATCGACAATGGTGAAAAGTTTAATGCCCTGCTTATTCTCACAATATGTAAAAAAATTAATTTAAAGTAGTTTACAAATCTTTTAAGGGGTGAATATTCTCATGAGTCACATTGTTAATATTATATTGAGTGTTATTACTTACGTACATATATAATTGGACCAGACATGATGAGTCTCAATCTTCTAATCTTAGCTACTATAGATGTCTCAAATATATAAAGATTAAGTATATAGTATATTTGTTATGTTTACACCGCATACCAGTCATTTGATGATGTTATTCTGACCATGGTTGGTCACCCCAACGAGAACCCGCTACCCTTCTCTATGGACGAACTTTGGTCTTGGGAACCGATGGATCTCTATATCTTCTTCGGATGTTATCTTCCGTTGATCTGCAACGAACGCTGATGGATGACTGAGATTGAGTTGGAGAGTTGCCTCCTGGAGCGTGTGGATCTCAATGGGTTTGAGGTGGTTGAGGTTGAGCTACCTGCAAGAAAGTCTCAGGGTGGTTGTGCCACCGAGGACCCTCCGACGATCAAGTTAGACGGGGTATTTTGGCAGAGTAACAGCTTATTGGGGTAAAATTGGCTTCCCTGAGTCATCTGAGTGAGGGGTTTATATAGCGGTTGCCATGGGCAGGCGGACACGAGATTCACGCCCTCCGTTACGCCAATAGGTGGGATTCCCCATTAATGACGAGACAGGCTCGTTAATGGGGGATCGTGATTACGTGGAACGCGGGATCATGGGCGGCGGATATCTCGCGCCTGGCGAGATTCGCGGAGCCGTGGCGGAAGCGCCTGTGATCGGTGCTGTGGGTAGGTCGGCGAGACCGAGGAAGATGAGCTCGGCGGGAGGCTCGGGAACCAGCGGGAGGCCGAGGCATCTTGGTTCTGTGATAGCTCGGAGGCGAGCTGTAGTGTGGTCTAGAAGGCCACCGAAGGTTGGGAACATCCTCGGGCCGGAAGCCTGGGGTGTGCTTCCAACGTAACATTCTTGATCCTTTCTTATAAGCTCTGGGACACGTCATCTGCCACATGTCATGATCTGGGGAGTCACCGATATCGAGCATCATCATTAGCCCCCCACTCTCGTCTCGACCCGTTCCTGGGTCGGGTCGAGAGTGGTCTGACCGGTCATCCGGGGTGAGCTCTTACTTGAAGATATCGTCTGTGCGTATTCCCGGGTAATTAGTCGTATTTTCTCGATGACGTCAGCGGATCAGGGGAGAGATCTCGCATTTAAGAGGAAGCGCTGGTTTGTGCGTACGTTCGTTGAAGTGCCAGCCCACGTGTCTGGCGCTGGTTGGCTGACGAGACGGGCCACAGGCGTTCCCACGCCTGATGGGACGTGTCCAATGTGAGTGCGACAGGTGGAATGTTGTCAGTCGTTCGTTGCGAAGCGTTGTTTTGGCGGGAGGCGATCGGAGCTGTAGGATGTGTACGCCGGTAGCTATAAATAAAGGTGGGATCCCTATCAGGGCCCATACCTCACCATAATTTCCTCATCCCTAATCGTGTTAGCTCGGCGCTCTTCTCCGTAGGTCGGATTCCTTGCGTTTTCTCTTCCGAGGACTCGTCCCTTTGATCAGGTTAGATGTCTTCTACCGAGGAGTCTGTAGAAATAGTCCGGGTAGAGTCTAGAGAGTCTTCTGTAGCTTCCTCTTCTACTTCTTCCTCTTCCTCTTCTGAGTCAGAGTCCCCCCGGGAAGTTAGGGTTAGTCATGCTCCCCGGGGTCGTGCAACGAGGGCGGTCCCCAGAGCGCAGGTTATGGATGCTCTTGGCGCGTCATCCGTGCTGAGGCATGCGGATGAGTTCGCCACCATCCGGACTCATTTCCACATTCCTTCCGGCTACTCGCTTCGTCTGGCCGAGGAGGGGGAGAGGGCAGACCAGGTACGTGGTTTGGAGATTGCCTTGTACCTGGAAGCCTTTTGGGCCGGAATGCGCCTGCCTTTCTTCCCCGAGGTGAGTGCGGCGTTGAATTTTTTTAAGTTAGCCCCAGGCCAGTTAGTGCCGAACTCTTGGAGGATTCTCCTTGTGTTCCTGGTTCGGTTGAAGTTACGTCTGATCCCTTTCAGCCGGAGTCTCCTCGTTTCTTCTCTTTGCTACAAAAACCACCCCGGCACTTGCAGGGACGAGCCAAGCTTGGTATACATTTCTTTTAGAAAACACCGGGGAGGTGCCGCCGGATCGGGGGTTGTCGTTGTACCTTCTTCCATTCATGAATGGAAGAAGAAGTTTTGTTTGTTGGGACGCCCGAGGGTGAGAATTGCCTGCGCCCATCTAGTGGTGCGGGGCCAGCTGCCCGCAGGTGAGTTGGTCGAATGATCCCGACGCGGTGGCGGTGTCAGAGTGGGAGCCCCTCCCCCCGGCTGATGTGCTGCTGTTTGAACGGGTCCTTAGTTGGGCAGGGCTCAGCTCCGCCCAGTTCGTGAGTAAGTTAGGAGTTTTCAGGCGACTTGTTTAGACTTGTGTATTCTTTTACTTTTCTGGCATTGCTGACTCCTCTGTATTTTGTCTTATGCAGAACCCATGGACCTAGGCAAATTTCGGGCAGCCCTGGTCGAACAAAAGAAGGGGAAGAAGGCTGGAGGCGCCGGCCCTTCTCGCCCGTCGTTGGCTCCGGCTTCACCAGCAGCCGCTCCATCCAGGCGCTCTAGTGCGCCTCAGGCCCCGGAATCGAGCCAAGCGCCGAACCGAAAACGTGCTCGGGAGCAAGAGCCCCGGGCTCCAGAGGTGGGGGTGAGACCGGTTCCCCTGCGTCGCTCCTCAAGATCTTTTATAGGACGGCGCCCCGTTCCCCGGCTTCCCCGATCCTCGTGAACGATAGGGAGCTTTGCTTTGAGGTTCCCTCGGGGCTTTCCGTTGCCGACAGCCTGCTTTTGGAGATGGAAAGGTCGGCCGGGGGCAGAATCCCTCGGGGGACCCTTCGGGTCCAAATGGCGGCCACATCTCAAGAGGCCGTGCAGGTTAGTGTTCACACCCCACTCGGTTTTTCATTCAGTATTTTTGCTTGTGAGATTGGGTGCTCCCCTTTCTTTTTAACCCTTCTATGTTTTCTTCAGGTCCTCCAGCATGTCGCCATCGTCGTCAACATGGAGGACGATGAAATTGCCTCGGCGATGCGGGCCACGGGCGAGTTCTCCTCGTGGGAGGAGAGCTCAAGGCTGGAGTTGGTGGCGGCGATGGAGAGGGTCGCTGCCCTCGAAGACCGGGTGGCGGCCGGGGATCGGGAGATCTTCAGGTTCCGAGAGGCCGCCCGAGCCGCCGAGGCCAAGTTAGAAGATTCCAAGGTGCTCGTCGCCACCTTGAAGAAGACGGTGAACACCCTCCGGAGGGAGAACGAGGTGTGCCGAGCTTCGAGCGTCGAATGCGGTGGAGAGCTATAAGAAGTCGGACCAGTATTACACCGACCTGGCTGGAGCCGTTGCCGTCGTTTGGCATGACGCCCTCGACCCCGTCAAGGCCCTGATGCCGGAGTTCCCTGACGGCACGCTTCAGGGTGAGTACCCCCTCGGGGATGAGGCACAGGGGAATGCCCCGGAAACGCTGTTGGGGGAGAGGCCCCCGGTGGGACTGTTGGGGATAAGTCGGTCGCCCCGGCCACCGGTGCTGAGGTTCCCGCTGTGGGTGCCGACCTTCAATATGCCACCCCGGTTGTCGCAGTAGAAGCGCAGCTCATTGATGTTCTCCCCGGCCCCGAGGCCTGAGCTTCCTCGCCTCCTTATTTTCTTTACGCTAAAATTTTGTAAGTCTCCGGACGTTTTTGTAAGGTTGGGGAGCCCATAATACCTTTGTAAAGACTTCCAGTTTTTTATGAATAAAAAATCTTTTTGCATTGGTCTTTGCATGCGCATTTTCGCTTTGTTTGTGGTAAACATTTTTATTTGCATAGTACGACTTTCATATTTAGGTCGGTTTTTCGTCTAGCGATCGCACGTCGAGTTGAGAGTTGAAGTCGACCATTTGCCAAGTGTGCAAAGACCGATGAAAGGTCGGTATCTCCATGGCCCCGAAGTCGAGATGGAGATCGCTTAGTAAAGACGTGGAGGAAGTTGAGCGGTGAAGCTGCTCGGTGGCTTCTTGATGAGGGCTATGATCATTGGCGTCGTTGGGGAAGGAGTTGCCTTCTAAGGATGGACCGAGCATGGTAGTTGCTCGGTGGCCTCTTGATGATGGCTTTTGATCCTTGGCGTCGGTGGGTAAGAAATTACCAGCCAAGGATGGGCCGAGCAGGGTAGCTGATCGGTGGCCTCTTGATGATGGCTTTTATCTTTGGCGTCGTGGGGTAAGAAATTACCAGCCAAGGATGGACCGAGCAGTGAAGCTGCTCGGTGGCCTCTTGACGAGGGCTTTGATCCTTGGTGTCGGTGGGTAAGAAATTACCAGCCAAGGATGGACCGAGCAGGGTAGCTGCCCGGTTGCTTCTTGGCGAGGACTTCGATCCTTGGCGTCGGTAGGTAAGAAATTACCAGCCAAGGATGGACCGAGCAGGGTTGCTTCCCGGTTGCCTCTTGGCAAGGGCTTTGATCCTTGGCGTCGGTAGGTAGTGAACTACTACCCATGGATGGACCAAGCAGGTTGCTTCCCGGTTTCCTCTTGGTGAGGGCTTTGATCCTTAGCATGGGAGGGCATGGAGAGGCCTGCTAAGGATGGACCGAGCATGGTTGTTTCCCGGTTGCCTCTTGGTGAGGGCTTTGATCCTTGGCGTCGGTGGGTAGTGAACTACTAGCCATGGATGGACCGAGCAGGTTGCTTCCCGGTTGCCTCTTGGTGAGGGCTTCGATCCTTAGTGCGGGAGGGCATGGAGAGGCCTGCTAAGGATGGACCGAGCAGGGTTGCTGCCCGGTTTCCTCTTAGGGAGGGCTTTGATCCTTGGCATCATAGGGTAAGAGAATACCAGCAAAGGATGGACCGAGCATGGTAGCTGCTTGGTGGCCTCTTGACGAGGGCTTTGATCCTTAGCGTAGGAGGGCATGGAGAGGCCTACTAAGGACGGACCGAGCGGGGTAGCTGCTCGGTGGCCTCTTGATGAGGGCTTCGATCCTTGGCGTCGTGGGGTAAGAGATTACCGGCCAAGGATGGACTGAGAAGTGAAGCTGCTCGGTGGCCTCTTGATGAGGGCTTTGATCCTTGGCGTCGTGGGGTAAGAGATTACCAGCTAAGGATGGTCCGAGCAGTGTAGCTGCTCAGTTTTGTGAGGTTCTGTCCGACCTTCCTTGGTTCGTGAGCATTGGGAAGAGCGACCGTCGCGGGTGACACGTGTTATGAACGCATGGGGGGAGGCGAAGCGTAAGAGCCACGTCATTCCGATTTCGGTTTGCCGAGAAAGACGGATATCCGCCGCGTGGCGGTACAGTAGTGAAAGAAACGAGCGACTGTTTGGCTCTCGAGGGCGCTGTGTGGCTGTAAAACAGGGAGGCATGTTGATCATTCCTTTCTCCATCTTCAGAACGTCAGAATGGATCAATTCCCTTTTACCATCCCCGAGACCATCTCTTTCGAGGACGTGTACTTGTACGACCAACTGTGCTTCGAGGAGACACGCCAGGCGATGATTGGCCGCATTGAGGCCGACTGCTTCCCCAACGATCGCCCCTGCTTCAGCTGCTGATGTACTCGATCTGGAGGGCGTCGCCGGGGGCTGCACAACCCCTTGTCCGAGCAACTGAAGGACGAGGCGGTTGGTAAGCTGAGATCACAATGCCGCTTTGGCCTGATCTCGATGAGTCGGCAGGATCGCTCGGTGGCGCTCGTCCTCGAGTGTTACCAATTGAGGCATCTCACCGATTGGTGCCCGCCCGTAGAGCTTTCTGATCCGTCCGTGGCCATGAGGGTTCACGGGCAGCATCAGAGGCAGAGGTCCGAAGCAGCAAGGGCTCGGCTGGCGGAAATATCCTCGGAGTACCATGAGCAATGTTTCCTGCAACCCCTTCCCCCGCCGCTGTAATATTTTTTTACTTTTTCTGTAAGGCTGAGGAGCCCGTAATACCCTTTGAATAAATAGAATTCTCCTTTTTTCGATGCCCAATTGTTCCATTTTTATTATTTAAATAAAAAGAACTTTAGGAAGGTTTATATCGCATTTGTGAAAGAAGAAATATACATGCGTAGATATTCTTTTCAGAGGTACAGCTTGAGCTTCTCAGCATTGTAAGGTCATGGAAATTTGCGACCATTCGCATCTTGTAAACGATAGGCTCCACCAGGCAGGAACTCGGAGACGAGGAAGGGACCATCCCATTTTAGGGAAAACTTATGCAGATTGCTTTGATCGACGAACTCGTTCCTCCTTAGGACTAAATCTCCGGTCTTGAAGAAGCGACACTTGACTTGCGCATTGTAGTAGCGGGCGGTCTGCTGTTGATAGGAGGCAGCTCTGATCTGAGCCCGGTCCCGTTTCTCTAATAAGATGTCCAGGTTAGTTCGGAGGGTTGAGGTGTTCATTTCGTCGTCGAAATGCTCGACCCGGTGACTGGGAGCCCAATCTCCGCTGGGACCATTGCCTCGGTACCGTAGCAGAGGCTGAAAGGGGTCTCCCCGGTGGGGATCTTCTTTGACCTGCGCAGGGCCCATAAGACCCGAGGTAATTCCTCGACCCAACTGCCTTGGCGTCCCTCTAGATGTGTCAGAAGACCTCGGAGGATGTCCCGATTAGCGACCTTGGCTTTCCCGTTGCATTGGGGATGTGCAACCGTGGCGAACTTCATAAGGATATGATATTCGCTGCAGAATTCCTTAACTCTTTCGTTTTCGAAATTTGTCCCATGGTCGGTGATGATACACTTTGGGATGCCGAACTGGAGTATCATGTTGTTCTGCGGGAACTTGATAGTCGTGGTGGCGTCCGGTTTCCTGATGGGAATGGCCTTGATCCACTTCGTGAAGTAGTCAACCGCGATGAGGACGTACTTGTGCCCGCCCGTACCGGTAGGGAACTGGCCTATCATGTCCATTCCCCATTGGGTAAACGGCTACGGGGAGGTTAGGGCGGTTATCTCGGTAGATAGAAGGCGAGGAATGCTTCTATGGAGTTGGCAACTCTTGCATCTCCTGACGAGCTTATGGGCATCCTGATGAATTGTCGGCCAGTAGTACCCATGGAGCAATGCCTTATGGATTAAGATGCGGGTCCCTTGGTGCGTGCCGCTGACCTCTTCGTGGATCTCACGGAGGATATAGTCGGCTTCGTAGGGGTCGACGCACCGGAGCAGGGGCTGAGTGAAGGACTTCTTGTAGACGTTCCCATTGCTCCAGATGAAATGGCGAGCTTTGGCTCGGAGACGGCGGGTTTCTCCCCGTTCTTTCGGGAGCGTACCTTCCCTCAGGAATTCCACGAGGGGTTTTCTCTTGTCCCGGTCTTCTTCCCGGGCCGTATACACTTGAAGTGGTGTTGCCCGGTCTTCCACGCTGGGCCGTGGCAAGACTTCGAAGAGAATGTTCCTCTTGCTGTTGGCCGTATAAGATGAAGCCAGTTTACTCAAGATGCCGGCCTGGGCATTTAGCTGTCTAGGGATCTTCTCCACCTAGACTTCGTGGAAGTCCTTCCGCAGTCTTCTTACCTCGGCTAGATACTTCACTATCAGAGGCTCCCGTGCCTCGAATCAACCGGTCACTTGGCCAACGACTAGTGCAGAGTCGCTGCGGATCCGGATCGTTTTCAGCCCCAGTTCGAAGGCTATGCGCAGTCCGGCCAGCAAGGTCTCGTATTCCGCCGCGTTATTTAAGGCTTTGAACCCAAGATTCAGAGAATACTCCATTTCTGCCTCGTTCGGGCCCCGAATGATGGGGTCGGCACCACAGCCTTCCTCGGTCGAGGACCCGTCGATGTAGAGGATCCAATCAGGGATGGAGTCGGGCTTCTCATCAACTGAGGGTTGAGCTGTGGGGGTCGGCGTGGACTCTGGCTCTTTGCTGGGGATGATGCACTCGACGATAAAATCGACCAGGGCTTGCGCTTTGATAGCCTGCCTCGGGCGGTATTTTATGTCAAACTGGGACAACTCCCACCTCCATTTCTCTAAGCGGCCAGAAGACTCGGGGGAGACGAGGATAGCCCCCAAAGGTCGCTCGGTAAGAACGAGGATGGTGTGCACCTAGAAATAGTGCTGTAGTTTACTTGAGGCTACGATGAGTGCTAAGACGATCTTCTCTATGGCTGGGTACCTCGTTTCTGCGTCCTTGAACACGTAACTCACATAGTATACCGGCTTCTGGACTCCCTCGACCTTTCGGACGAGCACCGAGCCTGCAGCTTGGTCGGATACTGCCAGATATAGAGATAGCTCGTCCCCTTTAACTGGCCCGGTGAGCAGCGGGGGAGCCGCGAGGTGGATCTTTAATTGCTCAAAGGCGGTCTGGCACTCCTCCGACCACTCGAATCTTGGTATCTTCCTTAGAGCTTTGAAGAACGGGAGGCACTTCTCCCCAAACCTCGACATGAAACGACTCAGAGTGGCTACCCGCCCTGTCATCTGCATGATTTCGACGTTAGTGTTGGGTGCGGCCATGTTGAGGATGGTGTTGATTTTCTCCAGGTTAGCTTCGATCCCACGGTGGGTGACCATGAAACCGAGGAACTTTTCGCCGGTGACCCCGAATGCGCAATTGGCGGGGTTCAGTTTCATCTTGTATTTGCGGAGGACGTCGAAGGCCTCGCCCAGATCCTTGGCGTTGTTTCTCCAATCAGAGCAAAGCTCTATTCAAATTCCGAGATTTGAAATGAAGCGACGCTTATGCTTCCCCAATCAGAGCAAAGCTCTGTTTTAGAATTCAAAATTTGAAAGTTGAAGCAACGCTTCAGAACCAGCGCTCTGCGCTGCGCACCACGTGCAAAACACGGGTGCGCTAGCGTAGTTGCGCTGCGCTCTGCGCTGCGCGCCATGTGCCAAACACGGGTGCGCTAGCACAGTTGCGCTGCGCTCTGCGCTGCGCGCCACGTGTCGAACGTAGGTGCGCTAGCGCAAGGTGCGCCAGCGCTGGAATTAAAAATTCCCGACCGTTAGATCAAATGATCTAATAATAATAAATTATTAATTAATCAGAATTAAAATTCGGTTATGGAAAGATTTTTCCAATCTTATTAAAACAAGAAGATTATCTTCTGCGAAACAGAAACCCTATGATCAAAGATCCAACGGTGGGAAATATTCCAAAATCAATCAGAGAAGGATCTCTTTAACTGATTTAACAAATCAATTTGCCCTATATAAAGGGCCCTAGACTTCAAGTCACAAGATATAGAGAAATATAGAGAAAACTCTCTGCAAACTTTGAGAAAACTCAAAGAGAAAGAAAAGGCAAGCCTTTAGCAAAAAGAAGATCATTTCTTCAAGGTAAAGAATTAATTCTTGAACAACAGAGATGAAATCATCTCATTAAAAAAGAAGAAGAACCATCTTCTTAAAAGATCATAGATCTACAAAAGACCAAGGTCTTTGATAAAAAGAAAAAGATCAAAAGATCTAATCATAAAAATAAAAGAAGCATTTATTTCATTCACAGATCCTTGATCTACAAAGGTAGAGCCCTTTTATAAACAAGAACTTTTGTTCTTGAATCTTGAGGCAAAGCCTCCTTTAAAAGAAGAACATAAACTTGTTCTCTGATCATAAATTTGATCATATGCGCTTTGCGCTACTGAACAGTGCCTTGCACTCATGAACTGCGCTTTTGCACTCCTTGGATCAGCGCTCAGCGCCAAAACATGCCACGTGTCAACCACATACACCGCTTGCGCTTCTGAAACAGAGCACTGAGTCCATGGGCTGGCGCTCAGTGCCAAATGCGCCACGTGTCACTCACTGGCGCGTCCCTAAACCAGCGCAAAGCGCTCATAAATTGAAAGTGCAATGCGCTAATAAACTAGCACTTAGCGTTAAGCGCGACACGTGTCATCTTCGTCTGTGCTACCTGACAGAAGCGCAATGCGCTCTTTAATTGGCGCAAAGCGCCTGACGTGCCACGTGGCGCGCTGTCAGAACACATTTTTTTCTGATGAATGTTATGCATTCAATACAAGACAAATAATGTCAGGACCTAATGCTTAGCATTACTAAAAGGGCCAAGCCCAAATTGCCAGAATTAAAATTGTTAAACATTTTAATTGGACTTAGCCCAATTCTGGCCATAAGCCCTCAACTTATAATGTACCGAGCCCATCTGCTCACAAATACTCAACAGATCTTAGTCCCAAACTGGGCTACAGATCTTTCAAACAATTCACACCGGTTCGAGGGTACATCTTGTAACTCCTCTGATGTTTGTCATTGTAATCCTTCAACGTCTTCAGAGAGGTGATGGGTCCCGATGACCACACATTTCTACGGACTGTGGGGTCCTTAAACTCATGGACTACGATGCCCTTAAACTTTATAGACTACGATGTCTTTAAACCGGATTGTGGGGTCCTTAATCCCATGGACTACGATGTCCTTAACCTGGACTGTGGGGTCCTTAAACTCATGGACTACGATGTCCTTAACCTTGGACTGTGGGGTCGCTTTAAACCCACGGACTATGATGTCCTAAACCTTGGACCGTAATGTCTTTAAACTAATCGACCGCAATGTCCCTAAACTAAACAATAGAGCCCAAATGCCCTCTTGTTGGATCTAAATGATCCCGTTAAGTTGAACTTAGTCTAAAAATTAGACTAACGTATCCTTAACAAACGTTTAAGTTGATCTTAGTCTCAAATGAGGCTAACGTATCCTTAAACCCAAACCAAAACCCAAATCTAAGAAAAATACGGATTTTGACTAATCCACGCCCTACGGACGACAACATACATTAGTCTCCGTATACAATCCACGGGCCACCAAAAAACAAAACAAACACACACGATACGAAGTGACCATCTGGAGAAGGAGAAAGTGGTTACCGCGATGCGGTAGCGTAATTAACTGCAGGGGCTTGCGCCTGCAGGGAAGAGCGTCCCCACAATAAAAAAGAAAACCCCTCAAATGAGGGGGAATCTGACATAGTCTACTACATCGGTCGCATCCGTTTAAACCTTCGATACATGGTGCCATAAATCAACTTGGCATCTTCGTAGAGGTGGACAGATAGCACCAAATAGCATCTGCTTCTAGATTCAGGCAAGACGTTCCGTCTTCCCGGCTTCCGGCGGTAAACAGATTCTGGCACGCCCAGTAGGACCTCTTCCTCTTTATACTCCACACTTCGTGTGTCGTGTTCGCGAACGAATCGCGGTTTGATATGGTTGCTGATTGATTCTTAATTCCGATTGTGTCGTGTAACTCGAATAAGTTTCTTTGTGTCGGTATTTAGAAAATGAATAAAATTCACAATCAAAGAATTATTTTGACCGCAATCAACTACGGTGTCAGTTGTAGATCGTTAGCGAGTGCGGATCGTCCACAGGAATTGTGCGATTCGTTTGTATGTTTGATTTGTTTGAATTGAAAAGTTAATAGAAAAGAAAAGAAAACATGATTCAAGATTTTATCGATGGATTCAAGTGTTACTATTCTAATCAAGAATCAAGAAAATGATAAACAATCGAGAATCGAGTTTCGATGATTTTTCCAACCAAATATCAAGAATCTAAATGAGGCTCGTAGGAATCGATCGGATCTATAGATGCGATGTAATCTCAAGATGTCGTATTCTTATCCTTCAATGAGTTGATACTAGATCGATGATGATCGACGAGAATTAGGGATTTGTCACGACCCGATAATTTGGCCCGTGACCGGCACTTAGCCACGTACGTCTATAGGCGTAGCGCGACTAAGTAAGCCGAAACCCAGAAATCAAACCATGAAATATAGAGTGTTTATCGTTTGTAAAAGAAAACAGCTATAAATGTTTAGTAAAACTTCAATTAATTTAGTAGAAATCCTTCTTAAATTAAGAGAGATTTTGGATAATTTTGGCAATATTTCCTTTATAACCATTTGTTCCGCAAGTCAGGTAGAGGCGAGTGAAATAGAATCAACAGGCGGGATGAATAGAGCATCACAAGAGTATACAGTAAAACCAGGCGAATATCAAAAGATAAGACTGCATAACATAAAGTCGGCTCACATGCGAGCTCGACACCAGAGTACAAATCATATACATCGTCCTCACAACTGTCTCTAAGTCAATACAGGAAGGTAGATGGAGAGTACTAGATACATCAATATACAACTGAAAGATAACAGATACCGTACAAAACCCACCTAATAGCAAAAGGGCTAACACGTCTCAGCAAGGTATCCGTGTCAAAAGATGCGGTAAACAGCCAGCCGCGACTACTCCAAGGGCAACCTGCAAGCACTGTGGCACAACGGGGGTGAGTTGCCAACTCGTGAATAGAAGATAACATATAAAGGTAATCGCGAGTATGCACGTGCTACTACTCTAACCTATTTCAACAAATAGCATCTATATGAAGAACTAGATGCTCAAACATGCAACAAGTACGACCTAATAACATCTCCATGTAATGAGCAAGTACTGTGATGATCATGTATAGCAATGCAATCTAACAACCCTATATGAAATGAACAGGGTATGTAATGATCAGGTATAGTAATGCAATCTAACAACCCTATATGAAATGAACAGGGTATGTAATGATCAGGTATAGTAATGCAATCTAACAACTCTATATGAAATGAACAGGGTATGTAATGATCAGGTATAATAGATACAGGATGAGATATCAATCACTACATGCTGAGCACGGGAAATATAACATCTACACGGAATGTCATCGTGGAAAGTATAATCGATACCCATCAGTGTACCCAAAACCCAATATTTCTCAGACGTCGTTATCCTCCTCAATCCTCCAATCCTGTAAGTCTCATATAACCGTGAGTGCCCAACATCGGCACCCAAAATATCAAGAAAAACTCGTGCCAAGCATCGACACGCAAATCCTCCTGTATAGGGCATCCGTCAGTCCGGATATGCCCACGGGCTCTGTCTGCGGTCTTGGCCCTCGGCCCCGGCAGTACGAATCGTCCCGTATCTATCCATAGACTCTGGTCGGTATCCTCCGGATAACCGCCAGGTCCAACCAATCACCGGTAGGTAGTAGTCCCTCCGCCGGGCTCACCGCCTATCAATACGAGTCTTCTCGCCCCGGGGTACCGTACCGGGTCCACCATGTACCCGAAATCGGTGCCTACCTCTCCTCGAATCGGGTATACTCGCACAAGCTCTCTAGAACCGAGAAAACTCATGGTGGACACACTAAAATATCATATAAGGAAAACCGGGTTTTTAAATAATTAACTATACTCTTTGAATATCCACGGTTTCCCAAATCCAGAAATTTACATGAAAACAACATATCTCAATGCGTAATCTAAGCAAGTATGAAGATATCAGTATTTGTGTGCACTGGTATGAATATACAGTGTGCATGTGCGCAGGTATGAGGATACAATATAACTAAGGTATAGGGCACAAGTATGAATATGTATGATATATGTCACAAGCATGAGCGTGTATGATGTATGCGGCAATCACGTCAACATCAAGTAGGCAGAATCAAAATAATATGCGGTTTATAGCAATCCTACTCTGTGAGTGGCATGGCAATCACTAACGGTGTGAGTGTAGCATATAGATCGTGCTCGTGCAACTTGGACCGTTAGTGACAGTGCAGTGTTCTATGCTACCAGTATATCTAAAAGGACACCCATGACTACAATTCCTATTACGCCCTGACGCCTAACGCCATACGGGCGATTTCCCCGTAGATGTTAAATCTACTCACCTGGTCGCGTGCTAAGTATAGCCGACCGCCTGCTTCCCCTTCCGGGCGACGTCTGACGTGCTCGCCTGAGAACCTGGAATTTACACAAGGAATCTAAGTATATAAGCAAGATTCCCGCAAAACGTAAAAACGAAACGAAACGTGAAACTCGCGTCACGAATCAACACGCGTGTGTGCGATACGCCGGAACGTGTGTGCACGCGTCTACGACTCAGCCCGACACGCCGCGATACGCTGAATCACAAACCCACTCGCGTATCGCGCGTATCGCGCAAACTTAGAAACACTAGAAAACGACATATAGCTCCAGATTCTATCCATGCTACAATATTACAAAACTACATATACCAAAGACCTACACAACATAGCAGAAACCAACCCTGAAAACCCTAACTCCTATCTCCCTGTTCTGGCCGCAATTTGCGGCTAGAAAGATGATTTCGGCTGCCAAAGGTGAGAGTGGTGGGGTCGGGCTCTGGTGGTGGGGTCAAGGTGTTACTAGTAGGCTGGGGTCACTCAATTTTATCCTGAAGTCACCCGGGTAACAGCAGATAACAGAAAGCTACGATTTTGCTTAAAAGTCACAATTGCACCAACATGGAAGTTCAGGGTATTTTAGTGTAAACTGGGGGTTACCTAGGTTCATCTGGCCTCAAAAGCTCCTAACTAACCTAGTCTAACTAAAATTAACCTAACTTAAGCAAAGATCTCACAAATTACCACAAATATCGCTAAAACACCAAGTCTAGTGATAATCAACTACTAAGCACACTAAATAAACTAAACCAACTCACAAGGCTAGCACACAAGCAAGGGGAGCTCAGAAATTATACCTCACTCGATCCCTACTACGCTGGTTCAAAAGAAGAAGAGAAGAGGAGGGGGCTGCTACAGGCACTGCCTGTGAATCCAAGCTGCTGCCACTGCTACTGCTGATGCTGCTGCCTATTGCTGTTGATGTTGTTGTTATTGGGGTTGTGGGGCTGAAGCTGGTGCTGCTGGGGCTGCTGCTACACGTGGGGCTGCTGCTACAAGGAGCTGGGGCTGCTGGGGGTGAGCTGGGGCTGCATGGAGTGCTGATGCAGTGGCTGTTGCTGAGATGGGGCTGGTGTTTGCTGCTGCTGCTTCTGCTGGTGTGTGTGTGTTTGAGAGTGAGAGTGAGAGAGAGAGTAAGTGAAAAAAAAAATGAGAGAGTTTGCAAGAGAGCTTAGGGTCAAGCCCTCCCATTCCCCTCTCTCTCTCCACATTAATTGCAAGCATGGGCTTGCCATTCCTCTCACAAGTCAACAAAACCATTTTAAATCCCCCTTTTTCTTTTTTTGTTGTTATTCTTTTCAAAGTTAATCCAAACCTAATCTTAATTGGAATCTTGTCTTAACAATGGTTTTAACTCACCATGGTGGTGAAAACATGGTATAACCTAAGTTTATCCTAGTTTACATGCACAAGTTTGTGCAAGCTTGGTAAAGTTCTAGAAAATATTTATTAAATTGGAAAAAATTATTTGAAAATAAATTTGGTAAACTTTTTATTAAAATCACCTATTAAAATATATTTAGCCACTAAACACATCCTAGGGTGTTACAATCTTCCCCCCTTAAAAGAATTCGTCCCCGAATTTAAATCATAAAGCAACGCATACCTTCAAAAAGATGAGGGAACTTCTTCTGCATCTCGCCCTCGGCCTCCCAAGTGATCTCGTCACCATTCGGGCTGCGCCAAAGCACCTTTACTGATGGTAAGACCTTCGATCTAAGTTTCTTCACTTGCTGGTCCAAGATCACGACTGGCTGTTCGGTGAACGTAAGATCTCGCTCGAGCTGAACGGCCTGGTGCTGAATCAAGTGCGACGGGTCATGCAGGTATCTGCGAAGCATCGACACGTGGAATACGGGGTGAACATCTGGGAAGTCGGGTGGAAGAGCCAAACGATAAGCTACTGCGCCCATACACTCGAGGATCTCGAAAGGACCTATGAACCTGGGGCTAAGCTTCCCCTTCCGTCCAAACCTCATCACTCCCTTCATCGGAGAGACCCTCAGAAAAACGTGATCGCCAACTGCGAACTCTAGCCTGCGGCGGCGCCTGTCGGTATACGATCTCTGCCTGCTCTGAGATGTCCTCATCCTGTCTCGAATCAGCTGTATCTTCTCAGTCGTCTCCTGTACTATCTGTGGCCCCAAAATACTGCCCTCGCTGAGCTCTGTCCAACAGACCGGCGATCTACATCTCCTCCCATACAAAGCCTCAAAAGGTGCCATCTGGATAGTATCCTGGAAGCTATTGTTGTAGGAGAACTCTATCAAGGGTAAATGATGATCCCAGCTACCACCAAAGTCTAAAACACAGGCTCGGAGCATGTCCTCAAGAGTCTGAATGGTCCGCTCCGACTGTCCGTCGGTTTGCGGGTGGAATGCCGTGCTGAAACTCAAGCGCGTGCCCAAACCCTCCTGAAGTATTTTGGGGTTAAAATCTAGAAATAAATAAATGTAATTAAATTAAGAATAAGGTAATAAATCATAAAATGGTTAAAATCAAATATGTCAATCTTCATAAGTTATATGTAATACAAATTAAATTAGAATTTTTGAATGTAATATAAATAAGTTATAAGGGTTTTAATGATATTTTTAGCTTCATTTTAACAAAATAGGTGTTTTATAATAAGTATAGTTGTGAGGGGTTAAATTGTAAAGTTTAGGTTTTATGCAAATAGAAGATTGTTGTGGATATAAGTGAAAAGGGAGTGGGAATTATATTAGTTCAGAATTTTATTTAAATTAAAAGAAAAAATGGGAGATAATCACTAAACCACCTCATGCTTTCAATAACCTCTCAACCTACACCTCCTCCTTGCATGGAACATGCACACCCTACCTCTTGACACCTCCACCTTCCCTTATCCCTTCCTCCTCTCACATATAAAACCTAATTTCAGTTTAAACTCTGAATCAAAACCTAAAAGAAAATCCAAAGGAAAAGAAAAATTTAGAGAGAAAAGGAAAGAACAAGAAGAAGGTGAAAGAGGAGCTTGTTCATGGAGCTAGTTCATCATCAAGCTAGGAGGAGCTTGTAGATCTTTGGAGGGTTATTCCTACAGCAAATTAGGAGGGTAAACTTCTTAAACTCAGTAGAGATTAAATTCTGTAGCTTAATTAGAGTAGATTTAATCAAGTCACATAATATCGTATTTTAGCTAATTTAGAGTCTGTTAGGAATCTGCTTTAATCTGGAACATAATTAAATAAATTAAACAGGGACAAAATGATGTAGGTAACAACTAGAGTGAACCACAAGAAGACGGAGGCAGGGGGCCGGTTTTGGGCCGGCGACAGAAGAGGTTTGGCCGGCGTCGCCGGCCATGTTGGAAGCTATGTGGGTTTGGGTTTTTGGGTAGTCTGCAGTATACAAATTAGGATGTTTTGGTACTGTTGATTTAACTTAGATTTACTGTAGTTAAAATCTGGGATGATATATCGGAAAAGGAATCGTAAAACGCTATATACGACACGACTAAATCGCGTCGCGTTTTAAAATTCTGAACCAGTACAGATTTGGGTTAAAATCCAGCAAGACTAAGTGTTTAATAACTTGATATAATCTAATAGTAGATAACTAGTAAGTAGGATAACGTGTTTCTATTTCCGTTATATCGGAATAGTCGTGTTTGCTTATATACGTCACTTGGTATATTTAGACGCGGATACGAGAATTACGGAAGCCGCAAGGAAAGGGAAAGGATTAGCGATTCCGGAGTAGATTCGACTTTTCCGGTGAGTAGACTAAACATCTACCGGGGAATTTTGTAAAGATGGCGTGTTTCGCCCGTGGTTTTACTTAATGTGATATTCATATCATCATGTTTAAATGTTAGAATTTCATTCATTAAAATACTTGTATATTGCTTAGTTGTTAGAACACTTCACAATTATCGACGAGTCATGCCACGTGCACATTTTATATGCTACACACACCTCGTCGATATTGCCATGTCACATACACTTAATTATCATAATTGTTAAAATAGATGACATCGTATTTCATATATCTGATATAATGGTAGATTGCATCATTGACATCATGTTACTTTATGCCTGTTTTATGTTATATATGAGATAAATGCAGAATTGAGGATTTATGGTTTTGAGTTTTAAATACTATTACATAAATCCAGGATTTTTATGATGATTGTGACAAGTCCACCATGAATGTCGTTTTTTGATTTGGTTTTATTCCGAACCGGGTGGGTTAGCTATACGGTTGCGGAATTTATTACGTATATCCGAGCTGGGTGGGGTAGCTATACAGCCGGATCATGGTGGACCCGGTCGGGGCCGAGGGGCAGGGGCCACAGTGTAGGCGGTGAGCCTAGCGAGGATACCCGATACCGGAGTCAGTGGTAAACACGGCGGATATCTGGGATATACCGACCGGTGTTATGGATTGACAGGATCATTCGGGGAATGATGCCTGATGAAATACCGAAGATTTGTGTCGATGATGGACACGGAAAGAAAATGAATCATATTTGGAAATCAATTGATGAGGTTTCGGTTTTGGATTTATATATGGAACATTACAGATTTATGCTTCTACATGTTAGTGTGCATCATGTTCATCGTTGTTGATATTAATTATAAATCGGCATATTTACTTTATTCGCCGTTATATGTTTGTCGTATTCACTGAGTTGGCAACTCATCCCCGTTGTGCCACAGTTCCTTGCAGGGATAGAGTGGACGGGTAGTTGCGAGACGGAGATACTTTTGCAGCTGTTTTCCATCTTTTGATAGGTAGGTTACATGTGTAGCAACCTTCCATTTTGTATTTTGTATCTAGAAGGACTCCATCAGACTGTATTTTTGACTTAGAAGTGAGAGATGGGATATATATATATATGTACAGTCGAGATTTGTTGGTTAGTTTCATTATTTTTGTCCTTATGAGATTCAGTGATGTTCTATATGTTTATTTTCATGTCCATTTTTGATATTGTTGATTCCAACAAGGAATACAACTAAACTTAACCTTTATTCCTTGCCTAATAAATTAACTTCATAAATTGAGATTTTTACTTAAAAACTAAATCTTCTTAAATAATTCCGAAATAAGGTATTTGATCTTGGTTTTTGGCTTACTTGGACTTGTGCATATCTTTAGATATGATACAACCTAAGTGCCGGTCACATCCAAACTTGGGTCGTGACAAAGTTGGTATCAGAGCTTAGGAGTAACCTTACGGAATTCAGTAAGGGATTTCTATAGGTTGATGTAAGTCCGAGAGTTAGGATGACCTTTGGTTTGATGGAGTAGGTGAATTAGGACGAATGCAGTACCGTACGTATGTTCCGCGGCATATTTACGTTATCGTATTCAGCCTAACTAACCTTAGGGTGTTTATCTTGATCTATTCTTCTGTTGATTCTTCGTTATTGATTGCTTCTGTTCCCACACCTTATCAACTCTCGTTTCTTGTTCCAGTTGCTATGGCTACGCGGGCTAGGCGAGCCGCAGCCAGGAATGCAGCTAGGGCGAGTCCGCCTGTGACGACGACTGGTACACCGGACGTGCAGGAGGTGCATGAGCATGTTGATCCTCCTCCTCCAGATAGCATGACTAGGATTGAGGAGGGTATGTTGGGATTACAGCGAGTGGTAGGACAGTTAGCTGAGACCACTCGAGCTTTGAGATCAGATCCAGCACCGACCGTAGCAGAGTCCGAGGTACAGCCTACACAGACGGTAGCACCAGTAGATACGAGAGTGATGGAGGTATCACTTGCAGAGTTTATGAGATTGAGACCCCCAGTATTTACAGGGACCGACGTGACGGAAGATCCTCAGTCTTTTCTTGATAGGATGGCGAGAATTGGCAGATCGTTGCGATGTTCTGATGCGAGGTCAGTTGAGCTGACTAGCTTTCGTTTGGAGGGACTTGCACAGGAATGGTGTGAGTCGATGGAAAGAGGGCGAGCTACGAATCTTCCTCCGATGACATGGACCGAGTTTTCTACAGTATTTCTTGCCAGATTTCTTCCCCAGAGTGTGAGGGATGCTAGAGCTAGCAGTTTCGAAGCGTTGAGGAAATCAGCTAGTATGTCAGTAGCAGATTATGACTTACGATTCACCCAGCTGTCGCGATATGCCCCATATTTAGTACCTACAGAGGAGCTTCAGGTGAAAAGGTTCCTAAGGAGTTTGGACACACAGTTGTATCTGGCGATAGGCTCCCAGCATTTTGATACATATGCACAGGCCATGGATGCGGCGATTCGAGTAGAGGAGCGTTTGAGCCAGTCAGGAGTCGTTCCAGAGCCAAAGAGGAGTAGACCATTCGTGCCGACAAATAGACAGTTTGGCCGAGGTAGAGGGTCCTATCCAGGCAGATATACTCCAGGCCGCAGTGTTGGACGAGGTTGGACACAGGGCCAGATGTTTAGTTCTTATCCTGATGATCAGAGACCACCATCTACCTGTTATAGTTGTGGACTTCCCGGACACTTTGCGCGAGATTGTAGATCTCAGGGAGGGACCGTTGCTCCACAGGCTGCATTACCCCTTCCATCTCCTACACCGATGGCTTTACTTCCTCCCCCAGTTGGCGCTACACGCCAGGCAGTTGCACCACGAGGTCGAGGCTATGCAGGACGTGCTCAAAGAGGTAGAGGAGATCGAGGTAGAGGACGACAGGATGCGGGTAGGGGCCAGGCTCGGGTTTTTGCGCTGACTTCACAGGATGCCCAGGCATCAAATGCAGTCGTGACAGGTACTCTTACAGTATGCTCATTAGAGGCACATGTTTTATTTGATCCGGTTCTACACACTCTTATGTATCTTCACGATTCGCACTTTTATTGGGGAAGGAGTCTTCATTATTAGAGTTGCCATTGGTAGTGATTACTCCAGTTGGAGATTCCTTTATAGCTCGGCACGTATTCAGATCGTGTTCGGTGCGTATTGGTAATAGAGATTCGCTTGTTGATCTGATTCTCCTGGATATGTTGGATTTTGACATACTTCTTGGGATGGACTGGTTAGCCGCTTGTCATGCTTATGTTGATTGTAGAGGAAAAGCGGTTAGATTTTGTTTTTCAGGTGAACCGGTATTTGTTGTGCAGGGGGATTGCAAGTTAACCCCTGTCAACATGATTTCTGCTTTTTGTGCGGGGCGGCTATTGAAGAAGGGTTGTCAAGGGTTCTTGGCCTTTATTCAGGACATAGGGGTCGCTGAAGTTCCATTGGAACAAATCCCGATCATACGAGAATTTCCTGAGGTATTCCCAGCTGAGTTACCAGGATTGCCACCTGATCGAGATATTGAATTTTGCATCGACTTGATTCCGGGTGCAGGGCCTATTTCTATACCATCCTATCGAATGGCACCGACGGAATTGAAAGAACTCAAAGGCCAGTTGCAAGAGTTGTTAGATAGAGGACTTGTTCGTCCTAGTGTTTCACCGTGGGGAGCTCCTGTGTTATTTGTAAAGAAGAAGGACGGTAGTATGAGAATGTGCATCGACTACCGACAGCTGAATCGCGTCACTGTGCGAAACAGGTATCCATTACCACGAATAGATGACTTGTTCGATCAGTTGCAAGGAGCCGGATTCTTCTCAAAGATTGACTTGAGGTCAGGGTATCATCAGTTGAGGGTTCGGAAGGACGATATTCCAAAGATGGCGTTTCGTACGAGATATGGGCATTATGAATTTCTGGTGATGTCGTTCGGACTCACCAATGCTCCAGCAGCTTTTATGGATATGATGAACCGTATCTTTAGACCATTTATCGATCGGTTTATTATAGTATTCATAGATGATATTCTTGTATATTCTCGGAGTCAGACGGAGCACGAGCAGCATTTACGTATCACGTTGCAGACCTTGAAAGAGCATCAGTTGTATGCAAAGTTTTCTAAGTGTGCTTTTTGGCTCGATAGTGTGGAGTTCTTGGGTCACATAGTTACAAGAGAAGGTATATGCGTAGACCCAAAGAAGATTGAAGCGGTACAACACTGGCCCAGGCCTATGTCAGTTACGGAGGTTCGGAGTTTCTTAGGTCTGGCAGGTTATTACAGACGCTTCGTACAGGATTTCTCACGGATAGCGGCACCTTTGACAGGATTGACTAGGAAGGAAACTCCATTTCTGTGGACAGATGCGTGTGAGCAGAGTTTCCAACAATTGAAGACGCGTTTGACGACTGCACCTGTATTATCTTTACCTTCCGGGTCAGGGGGTTTCTTCGTGTATTGCGATGCTTCTAGAGTGGGCTTAGGCTGTGTGTTGATGCAACACGGCAAAGTTATAGCATATGCTTCTCGACAGTTGAAGAGGCATGAACAAAATTACCCCACTCATGATCTAGAGATGGCTGCTGTGGTATTTGCATTGAAGATTTGGAGACATTACTTATATGGAGAAACGTGTCAAATCTTCACAGATCATAAAAGTTTAAAGTATATTTTTCAGCAGAAAGATCTGAACCTCAGGCAACGTAGATGGATGGAATTGGTGAAAGATTACGACTGTGAGATTTTGTACCATCCAGGCAAAGCAAATGTGGTAGCAGACGCCTTGAGTCGTAGGCCTGGAGGTAATTTATCTCATTTGAGCATTTTGCAGAGACAGTCTTCTACAGACTGGCAGCTCTTATGTGATAGTCGTATACAGTTTGAGTTTACATCGGCAGGAGGTCAGTTGGCACATGTTCGCACCAGACCTCAGTTATTGGATCGTATACGAGATGCGCAGCCTACAGATACTCGCATGATGGAGATTATGGATCATGTTAGGCAGGGCAAGGAGACGGAGTTCGCGATTGATGATCATGGAGTATTACGTTTTAGGACTCGTCTCTGTGTGCCAGATTCTGACGGATTGAGGCGTGAGATTTTGGAGGATGCCCACAGATCAGTATACAGTATTCATCCTGGTTCCACCAAAATGTATCGTGATTTGAAGGATAATTATTGGTGGGAAGGAATGAAGAAGGATGTTCAAGATTTTGTTTCTCGATGCTTGACTTGTCAGCAAGTTAAAGCAGAACATCAGAGGCCAGCCGGGGAGCTGCAATCTTTACCCATTCCAGAGTGGAAATGGGAACAGATTTCCATGGATTTTGTGGTGGGTCTACCCAGGACTAGCAGAGGGTATGATTCCATTTGGGTGATTGTAGATAGATTGATGAAGGCCGCTCATTTTCTTCCAGTGAAGACGACATATGGATTTGCTCAGTATGCACAGGTTTATATCGATGAGATTGTACGTCTACATGGAGTGCCGACATGCATAGTATCAGATCGAGGTACCCAGTTCACGAGCAGGCTATGGCAGAAACTTCAGGACGCTCTTGGTACACGACTGAGTTTTAGTACAGCTTTCCACCCACAGACAGACGGTCAGTCGGAGCGGACCATTCAGATACTAGAGGATATGCTTCGGGCTTGTAGCCTAGATTTCGGTGGTAGTTGGGATCGTCACCTACCTTTGGTGGAATTCTCGTATAACAACAGTTTTCAAGAGACAATCCAGATGGCACCCTTTGAAGCTTTGTATGGAAGGAAATGTCGATCACCTATTTGCTGGACAGAACTTAGTGAGAGTTGTATTTTGGGACCGCAGATAGTACAGGAAACTACAGAGAAGATTCAATTGATACAAGATAGAATGAAAGCGGCTCAAAGCAGACAGAAGTCATACACAGATCGACGACGACGTAAACTTGAGTTTGATGTGGGAGATCATGTGTTCCTTCGAGTATCTCCAATGAAGGGTGTGATGCGCTTCGGGAAGAAAGGGAAGCTCAGCCCCAGGTATGTTGGACCATACGAGATTTTAGAGAGAGTGGGCGCTGTAGCTTATCGGTTAGCACTTCCACCTGGTTTTCCCGACGTACATCCGGTGTTCCATGTTTCGATGCTTCGCAGATATCTTCACGATCCATCTCATGCGATCCATCATCAGACTCTACAGCTTGAGCCAGATCTATCCTACACAGTACAGCCAGTCACTATTCTGGACAGGCAGGCAAAGCAACTACGATCGAGGATACTGCCATCTGTAAAGGTTCTCTGGCAAGGAAAGGATCGCGAGAAGATTACTTGGGAGGCGGAGGACGCGATGCGGAAGAAATTTCCACATCTTTTCATAGGTATGTTTAGTAATTATTTTAAATTCGGGGACCGAATTTTCTTAAGGGGGGAATATTGTAACAATTAGGAAAAAGCTAGAAATAAATAAATGTAATTAAATTAAGAATAAGGTAATAAATCATAAAATGGTTAAAATCAAATATGTCAATCTTCATAAGTTATATGTAATACAAATTAAATTAGAATTTTTGAATGTAATATAAATAAGTTATAAGGGTTTTAATGATATTTTTAGCTTCATTTTAACAAAATAGGTGTTTTATAATAAGTATAGTTGTGAGGGGTTAAATTGTAAAGTTTAGGTTTTATGCAAATAGAAGATTGTTGTGGATATAAGTGAAAAGGGAGTGGGAATTATATTAGTTCAGAATTTTATTTAAATTAAAAGAAAAAATGGGAGATAATCACTAAACCACCTCATGCTTTCAATAACCTCTCAACCTACACCTCCTCCTTGCATGGAACATGCACACCCTACCTCTTGACACCTCCACCTTCCCTTATCCCTTCCTCCTCTCACATATAAAACCTAATTTCAGTTTAAACTCTGAATCAAAACCTAAAAGAAAATCCAAAGGAAAAGAAAAATTTAGAGAGAAAAGGAAAGAACAAGAAGAAGAAGGTGAAAGAGGAGCTTGTTCATGGAGCTAGTTCATCATCAAGCTAGGAGGAGCTTGTAGATCTTTGGAGGGTTATTCCTACAGCAAATTAGGAGGGTAAACTTCTTAAACTCAGTAGAGATTAAATTCTGTAGCTTAATTAGAGTAGATTTAATCAAGTCACATAATATCGTATTTTAGCTAATTTAGAGTCTGTTAGGAATCTGCTTTAATCTGGAACATAATTAAATAAATTAAACAGGGACAAAATGATGTAGGTAACAACTAGAGTGAACCACAAGAAGACGGAGGCAGGGGGCCGGTTTTGGGCCGGCGACAGAAGAGGTTTGGCCGGCGTCGCCGGCCATGTTGGAAGCTATGTGGGTTTGGGTTTTTGGGTAGTCTGCAGTATACAAATTAGGATGTTTTGGTACTGTTGATTTAACTTAGATTTACTGTAGTTAAAATCTGGGATGATATATCGGAAAAGGAATCGTAAAACGCTATATACGACACGACTAAATCGCGTCGCGTTTTAAAATTCTGAACCAGTACAGATTTGGGTTAAAATCCAGCAAGACTAAGTGTTTAATAACTTGATATAATCTAATAGTAGATAACTAGTAAGTAGGATAACGTGTTTCTATTTCCGTTATATCGGAATAGTCGTGTTTGCTTATATACGTCACTTGGTATATTTAGACGCGGATACGAGAAGTACGGAAGCCGCAAGGAAAGGGAAAGGATTAGCGATTCCGGAGTAGATTCGACTTTTCCGGTGAGTAGACTAAACATCTACCGGGGAATTTTGTAAAGATGGCGTGTTTCGCCCGTGGTTTTACTTAATGTGATATTCATATCATCATGTTTAAATGTTAGAATTTCATTCATTAAAATACTTGTATATTGCTTAGTTGTTAGAACACTTCACAATTATCGACGAGTCATGCCACGTGCACATTTTATATGCTACACACACCTCGTCGATATTGCCATGTCACATACACTTAATTATCATAATTGTTAAAATAGATGACATCGTATTTCATATATCTGATATAATGGTAGATTGCATCATTGACATCATGTTACTTTATGCCTGTTTTATGTTATATATGAGATAAATGCAGAATTGAGGATTTATGGTTTTGAGTTTTAAATACTATTACATAAATCCAGGATTTTTATGATGATTGTGACAAGTCCACCATGAATGTCGTTTTTTGATTTGGTTTTATTCCGAACCGGGTGGGGTAGCTATACGGTTGCGGAATTTATTACGTATATCCGAGCTGGGTGGGGTAGCTATACAGCCGGATCATGGTGGACCCGGTCGGGGCCGAGGGGCAGGGGCCGCAGTGTAGGCGGTGAGCCTAGCGAGGATACCCGATACCGGAGTCAGTGGTAAACACGGCGGATATCTGGGATATACCGACCGGTGTTATGGATTGACAGGATCATTCGGGGAATGATGCCTGATGAAATACCGAAGATTTGTGTCGATGATGGACACGGAAAGAAAATGAATCATATTTGGAAATCAATTGATGAGGTTTCGGTTTTGGATTTATATATGAAACATTACAGATTTATGCTTCTACATGTTAGTGTGCATCATGTTCATCGTTGTTGATATTAATTATAAATCGGCATATTTACTTTATTCGCCGTTATATGTTTGTCGTATTCACTGAGTTGGCAACTCATCCCCGTTGTGCCACAGTTCCTTGCAGGGATAGAGTGGACGGGTGGTTGCGAGACGGAGATACTTTTGCAGCTGTTTTCCATCTTTTGATAGGTAGGTTACATGTGTAGTAACCTTCCATTTTGTATTTTGTATCTAGAAGAACTCCATCAGACTGTATTTTTGACTTAGAAGTGAGAGATGGGATATATATATATATGTACAGTCGAGATTTGTTGGTTAGTTTCATTATTTTTGTCCTTATGAGATTCAGTGATGTTCTATATGTTTATTTTCATGTCCATTTTTGATATTGTTGATTCCAACAAGGAATACAACTAAACTTAACCTTTATTCCTAGCCTAATAAATTAACTTCATAAATTGAGATTTTTACTTAAAAACTAAATCTTCTTAAATAATTCCGAAATAAGGTATTTGATCTTGGTTTTCGGCTTACTTGGACTTGTGCATATCTTTAGATATGATACAATCTAAGTGCCGGTCACATCCAAACTTGGGTCGTGGCAGGTACTTGTTGGGGGAAAGCTGTGTCTACTGTCTTTGCCATAAAAATCTTCTTGGGCACTTGAGTCTTCCTCTTCCTAGTGCACAAGTTCTTAAGAGTTTTCGCATAGGACGGAACTTGTTGGATAGCATCTAGGAGAGGGATGTTGATGTTAACTTGCTTAAAAATGTCCATAATCTTCTCCATATGTGGACTCAATGTGTTAGCCCTTAACCGATTCGGATAAAGTGCTTTAGCAATAAGCGCTGGGTCCATCATAGGAGAAGGAAGTGTGTGTGGACCCGATCCCAAAATAGAAGTGGAGATCGTCTGTGGAGGAGTAGAAGAGGTGGGCTGAAGTGGCGGGCCTTGTGGGAAACGAAGAATAGGCCCGCAAGAAGGTGGTGGGGTAGAAGAACTGTGGTCAGAATTAGAAGTAGAAGTGGAAGGAAAGGTCTCAGCCGGGATGTTATTGATTGATTTTTCTGTATCATCAAACTCTTCCCCAACGTGAGTGTCAAGCACTCTTCCAGATCTCAACGTGATTGCATCCACATGATGTGAATAGCCAGGATTGGGTAAGGTTTGGGCTGGAAGTTTCCCTTTCTCTCTTGCAAGCATTTCGGCTTTTAGTTGTGCAATTTGTTCTTCCATCGATTTGATGTTCTCATTTTGAGAGATAATGATCTTCATCACATTTTCGACGGAAGATTGCAAACTTGCCGTCCCTTGGATGGATTGTTTCATGAAAGTATCCAAAGATTGTGCTAGTGCAGAGGTATTATCTGTACCGGTCAATTGCAAAGAGTTTTCATGTGGTGCAAAAGTGTTGGCCGGATTTTGGAAGTTTTTTGATTGGAAGGGGTGCTGACTCAATTGAAGTGGTGGTTGCTGTTGTGGTGGAGGGACCCTTTGGAAATTGTGTTGGTTTGGAACCGTGTTTTGAGATTGTAATTGGTTCCAAGCAAAATTAGGGTGATTCCTCCAACCCTAATTATATGTGGAAGAAAATGGGTCGTTTCTAGGTCTTTGAAATGCGGCATTGGTATGCTCGTGACCTTGAAACGGAGAATTTAGTGGACATTCTTCCGTCAAATGAGAAGGATCAGAACAGCAACCACATACAGTTTTGGAGAGTGATATTTGACTTAGGGCGGCTAAAAATTTGTTTTCCATAGTCTCAAGTTTCTTTTGCATGGCTGAAATGTCAGCTCTAACTTCTATGGAAATATTACTGCCATCCCTAGACGATTGACTCACACCCTCCCACTGTAAAGATTTTTCAGCGAAATTTCCTAGAAAATTCCAGGCTTCCCCATCATCTTTAGTCATGAAGTTGCCTTGACACATGGATTCAAGGGTATGTCTTGTGTTAGGATTAATGCTCTCATAAATGATTCGACACAGTTCCCATCTCGGGATGCCGTGATGTGGACATTGGACTAACAGATCCTTGAAGCATTCAAGACATTTTGAAAATGGTTCATTTGGAAGCTGGGTGAATTGATTGATTTCGCTACGGACTCGAGCTGTCTTTTGGTATGGGTAGAATTTCTTAAGGAATGCTTTGACGAATTCTCCCCAGTTTAAGATGGAATGTGCGGTAGTGTTATACAGCCACTTCTCGGCTATATCGCACAAGGTGAATGGGAGAAGACGTAGACGCATAACATCCATAGAAAGCTGTGAGGTACCCATCATTGCGCATATATTTTCAAATTTAGTGATAAAGGCGTATGCGTCTTCAGACTCGAGACCGTGAAATTTTGGTAGAAAGTTGATGTATTGGGGTTTAATCTGAAAATTGTCCCCGTTGGCTGGTGGAATGGAAAGACAAGTGGAAAGTGGACCTCGTGTAGGATAGCACCTCTCTTGGAGAGAGATGCGAGGTGGATTCTGCGCACCAACGGACAGCGGCAGATTAGTGGAAAAGAAGTTTGATGGAGATGGATCCATCGAAGTGGGTGTGGTGGTGGGTAAAAGAAAGGGTAAATGTAGAAATACCGACTTTTGGGTCGATAAAAGGAAACGCGGACTTAACGGGCACTAGAATCCCGTGTCCAGCCTATCTTGCACTAAAAAGGGTTAGTACAGGTGGCAGCGTGAAATTATAATTAGGGGAAATGATATGAATGCGGTGTTTGTTTTGAAAATTGATACGGATTTTTTTTGAAAATATGATGCAACACAACAAATGCAACACACAAAATCCTAATTCTAGTGGTCGCCTAGGTCAAACTCTAGACCGCTCCTAACTGCCAAAAGACAAGTCGCAGGATAAATTCTCCACTGCCTCTTTATCTCTCCTGTGGCCAGGTAAGTGCCAGGTAAGTGGGAGGTTCTCCACTACGTAAGTAGCGGGCCTAATTAAGAAACCACCAGCCTTCGACACACTTGCCTTAGACACCACAAAAGAAACGCGGATAAGCAATGAATTACCCACGGCCTTCTCTTGTCCTAAGTGAGCGCGACGGTCCTTAGAGTCATCTCTAGATATTTTTTTAGTTAATTAGGGTAAATGCGGATGCAAGTTTTGCGATTTTCGGGGCTTAGGAAGGGTAACGAACTCCCCACCTAATCCATATTTGGTCTTTGCCCCTTAATGTCCGTATTAATTATGCAAACAACCACAAGAATCAAAACAAGCACAATTTAATTTTTCTATTTTGCGCGCTGCGATTATTTGCAAAGAAACCTGAACAAAATGTTAATTGGAGCAGATTTTAGAAGGAGATAAGAAAGTAAGAAGTTACCTGCCAAAATTTGCACAGAGAACCCTTCAGCAAGCCGCGGAACCACCGCAAATGCTGGCTCCCACCGCGCTTCCGCGGTCGTAGGTAATGATCCCTGCACACAATTTTCACAGAGAGCTTCTGTGTATTCCCTGAGTCCTCTGGAATTCTCCAAAAAAAATTTCAATTTCACAGCAAGCTCCGGATCTCCTTGCAATAAACCACAACAATTTTTTTATATTTTTGCGCGAATTTTGATCTCAAAATTACAATGGAATAAATCTTTCAATTCAAATTTCAATATAAAATGAATTAGCGCGCGATCCTCGGCAACGGCGCTATTTGATTGATTCTTAATTCCAATTGTATCGTGTAACTCGAATAAGTTTCTTTGTGTCGGTATTTAGAAAATGAATAAAATTCATAATCAAAGAATTATTTTGACCGCAATCAACTACGGTGTCAGTTGTAGATCGTTTGCGAGTGCGGATCGTCCACAGGGATTGTGCGATTCGTTTGTATGTTTGATTTGTTTGAATTGAAAAGTTAATAGAAAAGAAAAGAAAACATGATTCAAGATTTTATCGATGGATTCAAGTGTCACTATTCTAATCAAGAATCAAGAAAATGATAAACAATCGAGAATCGAGTTTCGATGATTTTTCCAACCAAATATCAAGAATCTAAATGAGGCTCGTAGGAATCAATCGGATCTATAGATGTGATGTAATCTCAAGATGTCGTATTCTTATCCTTCGATGAGTTGATACTAGATCGATGATGATCGACGAGAATTAAGGATTTCTAATGAAACTAGGGTTTCATCATTTATCCCTTGTTCTTTCGTCGATATCATTCACATTCTAGCCTCTAGTAAATTCAAGAAACGATCATAGATCCCTAATTTCGAGCGATCACAATTAAGAAAGTATCGCAACGAAACTAGGTCATCGATTCTTGAACTAGCTAGGGTTTACAAAACTCGTAGGACTCAAGAATTGTTTTAAGATTTGTTATATCATCATTCTATTGATCATTTCGACTCCGTTACGAGCGAAGTTTTACTCAAACATCACAACAAGAACTACAATTACAAATTGAGATCGAATCATAATGCAAGAATTTAAAGAAAGCGAGATTAAAGAATTTCACCTTTTATTTATATCAACAATTTCATTACAATCGCTTAAGAACTACAAGATGAAGAACTCGATTGTCGATTTGGCTTCGCTCGTCTCCGTGAGTCGCGGATCGGCTTGGACCACTTGCTCTGTTGAAGATCGGCTCCGCTCCTAAAAGGTTGAAGGGCTTCTTGCTTGATTTGGTACTCGGGATCTTGAATTTTGATAGGAATTAGGGTTAGGGTTTCGCACAAGTCGTGTCACTCAACTTGTGGAAGAAGATGAGAGAGTAAAGATTAAGGAAATTTGAACAACCTTTTAACCCTAGATGTAGGCTCCTATTTATAGACCATCAAAACCCTAGATCTAGGATTTCAAATTTGAATTTCCCTCCAAAATTTTGTTGAGGAGATTTGAATTTCCCTCCAAAAGTTTGTTGAGGAGAAGCTTCTAGATGAAGTTTGTTAAGCCGAGCCTTCTAGATGTGCCAGGCGGAGTTTCTACAATGTTCTGGAAGCTTGGGCCTTTAGTGTAAGCACGTGCAGGAATTTTGGGCATCTGAAGCCATCAAGCCGCCGCGGAACCGCGGCGCAAGCGCGCTTCCGCCGCGGAACAGCGGCGCAAGCGCGCTTCCGCCGCGGAACAGCGGCGCAAGCGCGCTTCCGCCGCGGAACAGCGGCGGTTTGGAAGCTTCAAGGCTTGGGTCTTCTGGTAATTGTTGGGCCTGATACTTGGGCCTTGTTTTGATATATTGAATTTTATTTGTCCCTCTATATTGCTACCAGATATCACATCTTGGAGTTGGTGTATTTTTGATCAGCCTCTTTTCCCAATTTTTGGCTTTGTTCCTGCAATGTCCTGTACAAATCTCGAAACAAGTGTTGCGCAATACAGGGATGATGCGATACCATAAAATACAGTCAATTTCCCCAGAAATGCTGGTTTTAAAGTCTAACACATGCAATCTGATATTTTACGACCGATTTGCTAATATGTGCAATATGAATACCGAACACTTCTAGATGAGTGCAAAAGATAGGGAAATTGCCGTGTTAAAAATGCAGTATTTTCGACTAATCAGTTGCTCTTGGGTTCGAGATACTAAGATTTGGTGTCTTGCTCCGTGCAGAAAACGAAAGATCAATGGCGTCTACTTACACGAAATGTTCCAGCTGCAACTGCAATTCACGTTCCGCCTCATCTGGAGGCATAGCTTACGCGCCCCAAGCGGCCTCCCTGTTCACGATGCCGGTGGAACAGGTCACTCAGGCCACCACTTGATTGTTTTTCGGGACCATGCTCCCGCCAATGAGCTTCAACACTCCTATACCAACACAAGAAGCTCCCAAGAAGTCGGTCTTTGATCGGCTTGCTGCTACCGCGGCCCCTCTCAACGGGTCGTCCAGCTCCAGCGCCTCAGTCTTCGCCAGATTGGGCCAAAGTTCATGTGGGCCCAGGATGAAGCCCGCAATTCCAGAACAGGTTATTCCGAAGAGGATAGCCATCCCTGCTCCTGAAGTCGTCAAGGAGGCTTCTCCTACCAAAGGGTCGGTCTTTGCAAGACTGACTGTTCCAGCTCCCACTCCCGCTCCTGCTCAAAAGTCTGTATTTGACAGGCTAGACACTGCTGCTGGACGAAACTCGGTCTTCAAGAGGCTAGTGCCAGCAACGCCTTATCTGAACATGGGGTAAGTCGAAGTCACCCCTCAAGATGAAACCATCCCAACAGCTCAACGCGCTCGACGTCGCTACTGGCGCCGAGTAAGAAAGGCCGGGGGCAACTCCCCCTCTGGGCTAACTCCACCAGCCCCAACGGTGGAAGTCAATGCTGCTGTTCCAACCGAGAACAACTTTGAATTGATAAACAAGGTGCGCAGGAACTCTCCTACCGCCGTACTGAAAAGATCTCCTCCACCCGTGGAGAATGTTACAGGAATAAAACCGGATCAGCCCTCTCAGCGGCTTTCTTCGAAAGTTTACAAAGTCTGGCGACGAGTCCAGGAGTCGGTGATCGATCAGGACTATCTCCGCCGACAGAAGAAGCTGAAGGTTTAGAAGGAAGGGAACCGTCCTAGCAAGCCACAAAGGACGACAACCACCTGGGTGTCCGCTGTAATGGCCCCCTCAATGTCAACTGCTCAAAAGAGAAGGAGGCCAGAGAAAGCCCCTGTGACTACGACAAACCACAAAGACGCTGAGCCTGAACGTCCCAAGTCTGGGGGCATAACGGTGCATACTGTTTACATGGCTTCCGGAAAAGAGGAAACCCGCGCTTCGACGAGTCACCGACTGCTCACCCGGTCAATAACAAGGGCTCAGGAACAGCAGTAGCAGAAGCTTCAGGAGATGCTGACTGCAATGGCCGCACTCACCGGGCCAAAAGAAAACCCGGAGGCATCATCAGAGCAGCGTCATGAACAAGAAACCGATGCTGACTTCCTACGCAGAGTCCTCGAAAAGAAGGACAGAGAAGCAGTAGAACAAGCTGCCAACATAAAACAAATGGCGCTTCTCTTCCAAGACATGGTGGGGATGATGTTACAGCCGGACCCTCCAGCTGAAGACCCTCTGATCATTGTTGAAGACGATAGAGGGAAGACGTCTAATCCTCTTCCGGCTCATTCAGCAGCCAAGGAGGAAACCATTTCCAAGGCCGCACTAGATGACTATATAGCTCAGCAAATACGAGCTCACCAGGCGAATGAAGTGGCCGGCCAAGTCGTTAAAACTGGGCGACCATATCCAAGCTGGTATGACCAAATAAAATACCCGCCGGGATACACAATCCCCAAATTCCATGTGTACAAGGGGACAGACAATCCTCACCAGCACGTCGCCCAGTTCAGAGCTCTTTGCGGCAACACCGGAGGCGATGATAAGCTTTTGCTCCGTCAATTCGTCGGCAGCTGGTCGGAGACGGCCTTCGAATGGTACTCCGAACTTCCAAACAACTCCGTTAAGACTTTTGCGGAAATGGAGCTGTTATTCACCCAGCGATTCGTGAGTGCTAGTGAACGCACCCCGATAACAGCATTGATCAATGCCAGGGTGAAGCCAGGTGAGACGTGGGTCCAATACACGATACGATGGAGGAATCTGTGGTCAAAATGCGAACAACGCATCGAAGAAGCACCGGCGGTGGGTATGTTCGTGGGCACTCAGGACCCTCATGCAACTATCTCCCAGTTCATGATGTTCTTCAAGCCAACTACTTTCCAGGCCTTGATCGACAAACTGGCCCAAATGGACCAGATGGGTCATAGACCGCCTCCTCCAAAGCCGGACTCTCGAAATGAGAAGGGAAAGGGGAAAGCGATCGTTGTCGCCAACGCTCAACAGCAACCCGGTGGCTCGAGACTAGTTGATCGCCAAAATAACAGAACTCGATCTCTCGAAGATAAAATGAGTCGCCCTTACTTATTCCCTCGAGACAAGACAAAGAGGTTATTCGAGCTTGCACTGCGCAACAGGCTTATCAATTTGCCAGAGCCAAGACGCCCAGCGCAACTCGGCGACATTAGCAATCCTAACTACCGCCCTTATCACCGAATGTTTGGCCATCCGATCGAGGATTGTTACATCTTCAAAAGTTGGATAGAAGATCAATACCAGTAGGGCAAATACGTATTATCTAAGAATTGGAAGGTGAACCCGCCTCGGCCACACACTCCCAAGAAAACAGATACATCGGGGGCATCATGCTCTTTCGTAGAAGAGGCTCCATGGGAGGTCGCTCTTTCAGCCAAGACGAAAAGAATGCTGAAGGATCTCCATACATGTCCGGCAATTAGGTGGGATAATCCACTAGAACCTGAGGTCATCGAGGGGATGCTAAAGCCGTGCCTAACTCTAAAAATTGGTTGTGATAGCCAAAACACTCACACCCAGCCGTCAAAATCTTCAAAGAAGAAGAAGAAATCCAAGAAGCCCGTGAAGCCTGGAGACAAGCGCACGGACATACAAAAACAGATTGACGCGCTGGAAGAGTATAACCAGAAGGCGCGGACTCCGGTCACACTTCAAGAGTTTCTCAGCCACGTCCTTGAGGACGGAAATGATGGAGAAGACTCATCGGATGAATCTGAAGATTACGTGGCAAGTTGCCATGTGATCTCTCATTCATCGCTAGACAATGAAGAGGCTCCTTGCACAAAGAAACTGGGGGCAGGTCCTGAGCCAGAACCCTGGGGCCATCAGATGAAATAATTGATGCATTCCTAAACACAGCTCTTCTTAAAAGTAAAGCTGATCGGGAGTGTGAGATGGCCGTATTTAAAAAGGCCAAACGCCGACGAATAGACGAAAGAGTCGAGACACTCCCGCCAGATCAAAGTACATCCGCCACAAATAAAAACAGGTTTAAGATGAGGAAGAGGTTCGCCAAAGCCATATCGATAGGAATGAAGCTACCACCCTCCGAAGCGAACGCCCTTGGTGAAGCAGAAACACATCCTAGCTACTGCTTATATCATCGAAAGATTTCGCACCCCACCGAAGAGTGCGATGATTTTAAAAGATGGTGGCAGGGATATGTTGCTCACCGGCAACATTTCAAGCGGATGAAACGCAAAACTCGTCGGGAGCAAAGAAGTACGACCGATGAGCATAAAAGAACTACCACCAACTGTCGCATGGTCAACGCCGGGGGATCGCAAATTCTCACCTTCGGGAGAGACTCTGACGAGGAAATGGTTCTTGGCCCTCTCTTTAAGGAGTCCAACTCGAGAAAAGAGGAAGAACCAAAGACCTACGAAAATATTCAGCTGCGTAACCGTACGCTGCCCGAAAAGAATCTTGGTCCCTCGAACAGTGGGTCAAATATAAAAGATAAGGGGAAAGAAAAAATCCCCGAGGATATTATCCTTGATGATCAAGCCGTCGAAAAGATGACAGCCAAGGACCCGCCAAAGAAAAGTAAGGTGGACTACAACGTTCTAGCACACTTGAGGAAGATACCTTCACAGCTCAGTATTCTCGACACCCTTCTGCTATCCAAAGAGGCGAGAGATTCTTTAATCAAGGCACTGCATGAGGCCGAGCAGTTCCAAACTTTCCTCGCCGAAGAAAAGATGAAAGACGAGCTGGAAGAAGTACACATAACCGATATCACCTTCGGCGATGAAGATCTCCTACTTGGGACATGTGAACACAACCGTCCCCTATATGTCTCCGGGTACTGTCATGACATCAAGATAGGTAAAATCCTGGTCAACAATGGGTCCTCCGTCAACCTCCTTAACGTGAGGGTGTTAAAAGAAATCTGCATGAGCATTCAGCACCTCGCTCGTGATAAAATCACCATCTTTGGATTTGACTCCCAGTCATCACGGACGCTTGGGTCTGTAACATTGACACTATGCTTTAGGCTGCTTGTCACAGACATCATGTTCCACGTCATTGACGCCAAGACATGCTACAACGCTTTGCTCGGTCGGCCTTGGTTACACGAGTACAACATTATCCCTTCTACACAACATCGGTGTATGAAGTACTTCAAGGATGGTCTCGAGTACACTATGACAGAGGAACTAAACCCATTCTCCGTGAACGAAGTTCGCAAATATGAGGATGCCAAATACTTCCTGCCAGATTTCGAGGACACGGAAAGATGTCACAGACCGAAGAACAAAGCTATCACCACTATTCCAGTCTTCGGGAGTGATACTGAGGAGGAAGAAGAAATAGTTTATTCAGGTCCGCCCCAGTGCAACAAGCCGGGACTGTCCACTCCTATGTTGATCTTCGGCAGCGACTCGGAAGATGAGGTCAATACCGTATTCTCTGCTCGGCCATCAATACAAGTCTTCGCTGATGAAAATCAAATTTTGCAAGTTGCCATGGTTCCGCCAAAGCATCATAAAGAGCTAAACGCGCTTGATACCTATAATGTGGAAGAATTACAGACATTCTACGTCCCTCCCAGGCGAAAAGGTGAAAATGTGATCCTTTTCTACCGATCCGGGGAAACTAAAGTGGAGAAAGAAATCTTGCATGGCGCGGATTCTACACTTAACAGGCTCCAGCCCATCCGTTTGCCCAGATATTATATGGAGGAACTAAAGAGACTCTTAAGACACCAAGGTGTACCCCTTAAGCAAACTGCACGACAAGCACGGTTCTATAACAGGATCTGGAACGTCCCCGGAACTCAACGAAAGTTGCCCAATGGGAGAATGGAAATGACCGGGCTTGGGTATGTTCAATCCAAGAAATGGGAATTACTCCGCGACTGCTATGTCATACATGACTTCGATGAAGTAGGAGATGCTCTGTGGGAAGATGCTAACCTTGAAAGAGCTCCCTCCGTGAAGATGCTCAGTCCGTCGTTCGAAGAACAAATGGACAAGCTTATAAGGGAAGCAGGTCAAAGGGTTCGAGATGACCATAATCGCGAAATGGCCATCTACGAGAAAGCCAGGACGCAACGCCTCCTTCAACAGGCTGTGAAAAATGAAAATGCTCCTCCTTGTCAACCCATTGTACAAAAGGCCCGACGCAGAAGCAGAAACAAACCAAAGAACGGGAAGGGCGTTCGACAGCGACAAAGCGAGTCCAAGAAACCACGCGATCAGGAATCGAGCAGTCCGGATTCGTCTCTTATAAAAAAGATGAGTCGAGCATATTCTTTTCCCCAAGACAAGACAAGGAAGATATTCGATCTTGTCATAAAACATCAGATGATTACCCTCCCGGAGTCCAAACACCCCGAGCAGGCAGGCGAAGTCTCTCACTCGGATTATTGCTCCTATCACAGGGCGATAGGACATTCTCTCGAAGACTGATTCACATTTAAAAACTGGGTAGAAGACTAGTATCAGCAAAGCAGGTTCGCTCTATCCAGCAGCTGGAGGGTAGCCCCGCCGCAGAAGCATGAACCCAAATCCATGAGAGTAGAGCCGGATCAACATCGGTCTTGGAAGCGATCTCGTACTTGTCATATGATAATGTTTTCAGAAGAAGAACCCGAGAATATGGATGACCTCCCCCAGTGCTTCGAAAACGATGATGACGAGGTAATCTCAGAGTTTCCACCGGCGCCAAAAGAGCTGGAAGATGGAATACATACTACTGCAGATAACCTCAAGAAAATTGATTTGGGGACGACAAGTGACCCGCGACCGGCATTCGTCAGTGAGCTGTTGTCTGAAGAAAGGGTGGCTATGCTAAAAGATGTGCTCATGCAGCATAGAGATTGCTTCGCATGGAACTATTCTGAGATGCCAGGACTAGATCCAGAGATTGCTGTACACAAATTGGCGATATCCCCGGACGTCAAGCCGATCAAACAGGCACCGAGAAGAATGCGGCTCGAGCTTGAGATGAGCATCAACGCCGAGGTCAAAAAGCTAATCGACTCCGACTTCATCCAAGAGGTTCAATATCCTGATTGGATCGCCAACATCGTCCCGGTGATGAAGAAAAATGGGATGGTGCGCATATGTGTGGACTTTCGGGATCTCAATAAAGCCTGCCCGAAGGACGACTTCCCAGTACCAGTCACTGAGCTGATGATAGATAACACGTCCACTCATGAAGTTTTCTCCTTCATGGACGGATCATCAGGATACAATCAGATAAAGATGCATCCAGAGGACCAGAAGCACACCGCTTTCCGGACCCCTCTGGGTATATTCTGCTACAAGGTGATGCCCTTCGGTCTAAAGAACGCCGTGCCACCTATCAAAGGGCCATGATGAAGATTTTCGATGACCTCATACATGAAATTGTTGAATGCTATATTGACGACCTCCTAGTTAAAAGCAAATCATACGAGGAACATCTAGAGCATCTGAAGACCGTATTTCAACGCCTTCGGCAATACAACTTGAAGATGAACCCTTTCAAATGCGCGTTCGGAGTTTCCTCAGGTAAGTTCCTGGGATTCATCGTCCGACATCGAGGCATCGAGATAGATCCATTGAAGATCAAGGCGATCATGGAAATGCCCCCGCCAAGGACTCTCAAGCAACTGCGGTCTCTCCAGGGAAAGCTCGCGTATATCCGGCGATTCATAGCTAATCTCTCCGGCAAGTGCCGCCCTTACAGTCACTTAATGAAGAAGGGAACTCCGTTCATCTGGGATCATAAATGCCAAAGCGTACTGGATGAAATCAAGCAATACTTGCAAAATCCGCCAGTACTGGCCGCTCCTGTAAAAGGAAAACCTCTCGTTCTATATACGACAGCCCTCGAAGGTTCCTTAGGCGCGCTATGGGCACAAGAAAACGACCAAGGGAAGGAGAGAGACCTTTATTATCTGAGTTGAGTTCTACCGGGGGCAGAAAGCAATTACTCTCCCATTGAAAAACACTGCCTGGCGTTGATCTTCGCAATAACGAAGCTCAGACACTACGCGTTGGCACATGAGGTCCATCTCATATCAAAGGTGGATCCCCTCAAATATTTGATGTCAAAGGCCATATTAACAGGACGACTCGCTAAATGGGTCCTGCTCTTGATGGAGTTCTCGATAACTTATCGGCCTCTTAAGGCAGTGAAAGGCCAGGCCATCGCCCACTTCCTCGCTGAGCATCCAATACCTGTCGATTCTCCGTTGAATTGCGAATTGCCTGACGAGCACGCGTTTGACACTATCGACGTAAGAAAAAAGATAATGATACCCGCTGGGAACTTTACTTTGATGGAGCATCTTCCACGAAGAAGCGCAAACAAAGCACCCCTAGAATCAAATCAGGGGTAGGCCTCATCTTCGTGACTCCACAAGGAGGGCTAATGCGCTTCACCTTCTCCTTGACAGAGCCGAGAGCGAACAATGAAGCCGAATACGAAGCTTTGATAGCAGGTTTCGAGATCTCTATCGACATGGGAATTGAAAACCTGCTTATATACGGAGACTCCTAGCTGGTCGTTAGTCAAATAAACGGCGACTACCAAACGTGCAAGCCAGAGTTGGTGAAGTAAGGCGAGAGGGTGCAGCAACTGCTGACCCAAATTCCTTCCTACACCTTGAAAAGCATACCACGTTTGGAAAATAGCAAGGCGGATGCATTAGCCAAGCTCGCTAAAGAACTAGCCGACGAGAACCTTGATGACGTGAGGATCGTTGTGCAAAGCCGTCGGGTTCTTGCTCCGGTAGAAGTATCTCCGGAGTCGTCCGAAGAAAAGGGAGCGATTGAGCAAACGACTCTACAAATAAAAGACCAGGAAAAGGCCGAGGATTGGAGGGAGGTCTTTATAGACTACTTCAAATCCCGTCGAACACCTGAAGATGCATCCTTAAGGCATCAGCTTGTAAAACGAGCTCTGTCTTTCGCTTTCGTCAATGATACCCTGTATAAGAGATCATTTGAATCTCTGTGGATAAGATGCTTGGGACCTGAAGAGGCAAGAAGAGTCGTCCAAGAAACTCACGACGGACTCTGCGGTTCTCACCAAGCCGGGCCAAAGATGAAGCTGAAAATCAAACGGATGGGCTACTATTGGCCCACGATGATTCAGGACTGCCTCGAGTATGCGAAGCAGTGTCATTCATTCCAGATTCATGGAGACTTCATCCATCAGCATCCAAATCCACTACATCCAACAGCGGCTAGCTGGCTATTCGAAATGTGGGGTACTGACATAATCCGCCCCATCGAACCAGTATCGTCCAGAGGACATCGATTCATTTTGGCGACAACTGATTACTTCTCCAAATGGGAAGAAGCGGTACCGCTGAAGGAAGTGAAGATGAAGAATATCCTCCATTTCTTCAAGATGCACGTCATTTATTGGTTTGGAACTCCACGACGAATTATCTCTGATAACGGGCCGGCCTACAGAAGCCACAAGATCAGGCGCTTCGCACAACAGCATAATATAGATTAGAGATACTCTTCAGTCTATAATCCCAGAGCTAACGGTCTAGCTGAAGCTTTCAACAAGACCTTGACAAAGATCGTGAAAAAGACGGTGTCCTGAAATAAGAAGGACTGGAACGAGAGACTGCATGAAGCTTTCTAGGCGTATCGAACTTCGTTCAAAACGGCCACGAACACAACTCCGTACACATTGGTATTCGGTACAGAGGTGTTACTCTCCCTCGAGATAGAGCTACCCTCTTTACGAGTGGCAATTCATTACGAGCTAACGGATGAAGAGAATGCTCACCTTCGGCTTTAGGAGATCGATGCCTTTGATGAAACACGACTCATAGCGCAATAAAATCCGGAAGCTTATAAAGCAAAGATGACGCGCTCATACGAAAGATTGACTAGGCCGAGAATATTCCGCCAAGGCGAACTCGTGCTAGTGGTCAAAAGACTTATGATCCCCAATCGTCCCAAACGGGGGAAATTCGAGCCGAACTATGAAGGCCCGTATATCATAGACAAGGTCTACCAGGGTGGGGCCTATTTACTCATGGACATGCATGGTGAAAGACCTTTCAGACCAATAAACGGTCGCTTCCTAAAGAAATACTATGCCTGACGAGTCATGGACTAGGTCAATGATAGATGACGACGACTATGTCCGCTCGCTATCTTCCTAATCCCAAACTCTATAAGTAGTAACCGACAACGGACCGAAACGTCCTTAAACTAACGACGGACCGAAACGTCCTTAAACTAACAACGGACCGAAACGTCCTTAAACTAACGACGGACCGAAACGTCCTTAAACTAACAACGGACCGAAACGTCCTTAAGCTAACGATGGACTACTATGTCCTAAAACTAGCTGCTGACCGAGACATTGATAAACTACTATGGATTGCAGCATCCCAAGGCCGACACAAAAAAAAGAAGAGAAAAGAATAAAAAAAAAGAAGAAGAAAGAAAAAGAAAACGGTATGTCCATAAGCAAAATGGGCACGGATGAAAACCCGAAAGGGCTCCGTGAGTAAAAACAGCAGGGCTACCGGCGAGTTTTGTGAAAACCCGAAAGGGCACAATCTCATTAAAAGACACTCGCAAGGTTCTCTCGACTTTGTAAGGAGAAACCACCTGCGTGAGATCCTTACGACTCACAAGGGAGCTACACACTTAGGGATCCCCACGATTCCTAAGGAGAAATTACACTTGTGAGATCCTTACGACTCGTAAGAAGAACCCTCTTATGAGACCCTCACGGCTCATAAGATTTGAAAGTCTTAAGCTACATGGATCTGAACCTATTCTTAAGTAGCCATCACAACCTTCAGCACTGCCTTACAAGCGGCTCAATATCGACCCTTGTATACAATCCACGGGCGCGAATAAACATTTCCCTAACAAAGTTCCATCCGTGACTAGGGATATGTTTACATGGTGAACAACCCTTGTAAGTCCTCTCGACTTATAAGGAGAAAACACTCTTATAAGATCCTTACGACTTATAAGAGACCATACACTTAGGAATCCTCACGATTCCTAAGGAGAAAACACACATACGTGATCCTCATGACTCGCAGGGAGAAATACCTTTATGAGACCCTTACGGCTCATGAGGTCAAAAGCCTTAGTTGACAGGATCCTAACCCTGTCTGCTAAGCCACCTTTGTTCGACATCGACAGAGGCAAATGATGATTCACTCCTTGCAATATCCCAGTTGTAGCGGTGCTGATGTCGAAATCGGTGTCAAATTCCAGGCTTGCAGGGAGAAGCTAGCGAGCCACACATGCATACGAAATAGCCGAAATGATTGGGCAACTTGCAACAAAATCAGCAAGTAAAAATGTATGCATGCAAAATAGCCAAAATGATTGGGCAACTCGTAATAAAAAGCAGCGAGTAAAAATAAAATAAATAGCCAAAATGATTGAGCGCCGCGAAAAATAGCCGAAATGATTGGGCAATCGTGACCTTCGCGATATAAAAGCTGAAATGATAGAGTATCGCGGAAAGAAATAAAAAAAAGGAAATTTATGCCTTACAGGTGATATCACATCAATCCCTGTATACAATCCAGGGGCGCAAACAAAGAAGGAATCACACCTTCCCTCCCCAGGCTCCATCAGAAGAAGAATCCAAATCTCAACGGTTCACAGACAACCTAGAGACCACTTCGATATTCGTCTCATTACAACAGACGCAACGTCATCCAAATGATCCCGTCGCGGAAATACGTCTTCCAAATGACCCTGTCGCGGAAATACGTCATCCACATGACCCCGTCGTGGAAATACGTCATCCAAATGACCCCGTCGCGGAAATACGTCATCAACATGACCCCGTTCGGAAATACGTCATCCACATGACCCCATTCGGAAATAAGTCATCCATATGACCCTGTTCGGAAATACGTCATCCACATGACCCCGTTCGGAAATACGTCATCCATATGACCCCGTTTCGGAAATACGTCATCTACATGTCTATCCCACTAAACACTTACGGGTCCTCTCGACTCGTAAGGAAGAAAAACTCTCTTATAAGATCCTTACGACTTATAAGGGAAAACGCACTTAGGAATCCTCATGATTCCTAAGGAGAAAATACACATACGAGATCCTCACGACTCGTAGGGAGAAAATTTTTATGAGACCCTCACGGCTCATAAAACTGAAAAGTCTTAGGTGACAGATCCTAACCCTGTTTCCTAGGCCATCACTACCCCTCGAAGAAGCCAAGACAAGATGCTCACTCTATCATCTGCCGGCTATATTTGCTAAGGTGACATGCTGATAACGAAAAAGAGAAGAAAGCGACAGAAAGAACATCTGATTTGCATTTAATTAAGCGTTTGAAGCATACCCATTCATGCATGTGCAAAAGATTTAATACATAAAGTAAAACACGCTGAAATGAGAAATTTGCCATTCATACTGCGAAAAAGTTCTTACAATTATGAAAGCAGTAAACAAAAACATTATTAAGATGATTACAATGGCAAAACTTCAGATCCAGGGCACGGATTGAGGAATTCAAAAGTGACTTTGTCCAGAATCTTCCAGGCCTTTCGAACCATCCTAGTATGCTTTCTTTCGCGATCACAAGCGTCGGGATCCTCACGGATGTCCTCCACCCTCCGATAGGCAGCAAGTATTGTCGACTGTTGAAAAGCTTGATGCAGAAGATCGATAAGGTTGTCTTGCCGTTTCTTTGAGATTAGTCCCATCAGATACACCGAGTGCACCTTATCCTCGGCAGCATCCAATGCCTTAAGTGGCACGCCAGTAAAAAAATAAAGGAAGCGCTTCCCAGATCGCTCCCACGATAAGCTTCAGGAGAGAGGAACGTCGAGGAAGCAGTCGACCATCGTATGCGTCAAAGCGACTCATGATTTCGGCACACTGGGCGTTTGTGAATTCTCAATTTTGAGAACGGCCGAGTAAGCGAATGTCTCCGTAAGAGATGATCTCATCAAGATCATACATATGAGCGTCCATAACTCCTGGAAAAGAAAATTAACAAGAATTAGCGGACAAAATGATTAAGCAAAACAGGCGCAGGGATTTAAACGGCTCATGATATCCCCATGGAGAAAAAAAATCCTAATTATGACACTTAATAAATTCGAATTTGTGAGAAATCTTGAAAAGGGAATCTCATTTGATAAGCTACCCATCGAGTCGAAGAGTTAAACCCCTTGAGAGCAATGCTCTACAAACAGGAATGGCACCTGTCAAAGTTAATTATGACAGGGATTTAAAGAGATTCCCCGAGAATGTCAAGAGCCTGGCTCTGTAATGATGATGGAAAAACCCATCAGAAAAGAAAATTAAAATCAATCAATGAATTCTGGGATCTTCAAGATCCATGAACAAACTCTTAAGAGTTCTTCATTAAAGATTAAGAAATCTACATGTGGGCAAAAGAGCAGAACTCTGATTCATGGGCTAAAAGACCCAAGAAAAGATCTCTTTAGATCTATGGGTTCATGAGAGCAAAGCTCTGCTAATGAAACCCTAAAGGGGTTTTCTCTAGATCAAAGATCTATGGAGAGCAAAGCTCTGTTGTTGGGTAAAACCCTAATTTATTAAAAATTCTTAACTTTACCTATGTTTTGACAGAGTTTTACTCTTAAAAAGTTTTTAAACAAGAGAGCTATACTCTGTGGGAGAATGAAATTCTCAGAAAACAAGAAGGAAATGAACAATGGTCATCTCAGAGGGCCAAAGGCCATATTTATAGGCATTGAGATCCGTTTCAATTTCCAAAAGTTGATCCAATGACTGAGATGCTGCCACCGCCGCACTCACGTATGGGCCAGGTAAGCGCAACGTTGGGGGGGCATTTGTTTCCCCAATCAGAGCAAAGCTCTGTTCAAATTCCGAGATTTGAAATGAAGCGACGCTTCTGCTTCCCCAATCAGAGCAAAGCTCTATTTTAAAATTCAAAATTTAAAAATTGAAGCAACACTTCAAATTCAGTGCTAGGCACGCTGCGCGCCACGTGTCAGACACAGACGCGCTAGCGCCAGGTGCGCTGTGCCCTAGGCAGCGCACCCCCAATCAGAGCAAAGCTCTGTTTTAGAATTCAAAATTTGAAAGTTGAAGCAACGCTTCAGATCCAGCGCTCTGCGCTGCGCGCCATGTGTCAAACACGGGTGCGCTAGCGCAGTTGCACTGCGCTGCGCGCCACATGTCAAACACGGGTGCGCTAGCGCAGTTGCGCTGAGCGCCACGTGTCGAACGTAGGTGCGCTAGCGCAAGGTGCGCCAGCGCTGGAATTAAAAATTCCCTACCGTTAGATCAAATGATCTAATAATAATAAATTATTAATTAATCAGAATTAAAATTCTGTTATGGAAAGATCTTTCCAATCTTATTAAAACTTAAAGATTATCTTCTGCGAAACAGAAACCCTAAGATCAAAGATCCAACGGTGGGAAATATTTTCAAATCAATCAGAGAAGGATCTCTTTAACTGATTTAACAAATCAATTTGCCCTATATAAAGGCCCCTAGACTTCAATTCTCAAGATATAGAGAAATAAAGAGAAAACTCTCTGTAAACTTTGAGAAAACTCAAAGAGAAAGAAATGGCAAGCCTTTAGCAAAAAGAAGATCATTTCTTCAAAGTAAAGAATTAATTCTTGAACAACAGAGATGAAATCATCTCATTAAAAAAAAAGAACCATCTTCTTAAAAGATCATAGATCTACAAAAGACCAAGGTCTTTGATAAAAAGAAAAAAAATCAAAAGATCTAATCATAAAAATAAAAGAAGTATTTACTTCATTCACAGATCCTTGATCTACAAAGGCAGAGCCCTTTTATAAACAAGAACTTTTGTTCTTGAATCTTGAGGCAAAGCCTCCTTTAAAAGAAGAATATAAACTTGTTCTCTGATCATAAATTTGATCAGATGCGCTTTGCGCTACTGAACAGTGCCTTACACTCATGAACTGCGCTTTTGCGCTCCTTGGATCAGCGCTCAGCGCCAAAACATGCCACGTGTCAACCACAGACACCGCTTGCGCTTTGCGCTTCTGAAACAGAGCACTGAGCCCATGGGCCGGCGCTCAACGCCAAGCGCGCCACGTGTCACTCACTGGCGCGCCCTTAAACCAGTGCAAAGCGCTCATAAATTGAAAGCGCAATGCGCTAATAAACTAGCGCTTAGCGCTAAGCGCGATACGTGTCATCTTCGTGTGCGCTACCTGACAGAAGCACAATGCACTCTTTAATTGGCGCAAAGCGCCTGACGCGCCATGTAGCGCGCTGTCAGAACACACTTTTTTCTGATGAATGCTATGCATTCAATACAAGACAAATAATGTCAGGACCTAATGCTTAGCATTACTAAAAGGGCCAAGCCCAAATTGCCAGAATTAAAAATGTTAAACATTTTAATTGGACTTAGCCCAATACTGGCCATAAGCCCTCAACTTATAATGAACTGAGCCCATCTGCTCACAAATACTCAACAGATCTTAGTCCCAAACTGGGCTACAGATCTTTCAAACAATTCACACCGGTTCGAGGGTACATCTTGTTACTCCTCTGATGTTTGTCGTTGTAATCCTTCAACGTCTTCAGAGAGGTGATGGGTCCCGATGACCACACATTTCTACGGACTGTGGGGTCCTTAAACTCATGGACTACGATATCCTTAAACTTTATAGACTACGATGTCTTTAAACCGGATTGTGGGGTCCTTAAGCCCATGGACTACGATGTCCTTAACCTGGACTGTGGGGTCCTTAAACTCATGGACTACGATGTCCTTAACCTTGGACTGTGGGGTCCCTTTAAACCCACGGACTATGATATCCTTAACCTTAGACCGTAATGTCCTTAAACTAATCAACCGCAATGTCCCTAAACTAAACAATAGAGCCCAAATGCCCTCTTGTTTGATCTAAATAATTCCGTTAAGTTGATCTTAGTCTAAAAATTAGACTAACGTATTCTTAACAAACGTTTAAGTTAATCTTAGTCTCAAATGAGGCTAACGTATCCTTAAACCCAAACCAAAACCCAAATCTAAGAAAAATACGGATTTGGACTAATCCACGCCCTACGGGAGACAACATACATTAGTCTCAGTATACAATTCACGGGCAACCAAAAAACAAAACAAACACACACGATACGAAGTGACCATCTGGAGAAGGAGAAAGTGGTTACCGTGATGCGGTAGCGTAATTAACTGCAGGGGCTTGCGCCTGCAGGGAAGAGTGTCCCCACAATAAAAAAACCCTTCAAATAAGGGGGAATCTGACGAAATCAGCTACATCGGCCGCATCCGTTTAAAACTTCGATACATGGTGTCATAAATAAACTTGGCATCTTTGGAGAGGTGGACGGATAGCACCAAATAGCATCTGCCCCTAGATTCAGGCAAGACGTTCTGTCTTCCCGGCTTCCAGCGGTAAACAGGCGTGTTCGTCCGATGAGATCGATTTGACGAGCATGCTGTCGACGTAAACTTCCATGTTTCTGCCGATCTGCGGCTTGAACATGCGATTGACCAAGCATTGGTACGTAGCTCCAGCGTTTTTGAGGCTGAAGGGCATCACCTTGTAGCAGTACACCCTCCGGTCCGTTGTGAATGCGGTGAGATCCTCGTCTGCCGGATTCATATGGATCTGGTTGTATCTGGAGAAGTCGTCCATGAAGCTAAGTAGTTCATGGCCTGCCAAGCTGTCGACGAGCTGGTCTATCCGAGGGAAGGGATAGTTGTCTTTCGGGCAGGCCCTATTGAGGTCGGTGAAGTCGACGCACATGCGCCACTTCCCGCTTGACTTTTTGACCATGACTATGTTTGCCAACCATTCCGAGTATGGCACATTCCGAATGAAGTTGGCAGCGAGGAGCCTGTCTACCTCGTCCTCGATCGTCTTTTGCTTGATCGGGGTGAAACTTCATTTTTTCTGCCGCATGGGTCGGACCATAGGGTCCACCCCGAGCCTGTGAGATATGATTTTGGGGTCGATCCCAGGCATGTCGGCAGGTGCCTAGGAAAACACGTCAGAGTTGTTTCTGAGGAAGTGAACCAGGTCGTCTTACTGAGTCCCCGTCAAAAGCGACCCGATCTGAACGGTTCGTTCGTTGTCCCCTTCTATGAGGGGGACCTCTGTTAGTGGCTCCACCGGGGTCCTTCTGACCTCTTTCATCTCGTCTCGAGTGTCCAGAGAACCCCTGATGTTACCCTCGCCCTCAACATCGTTGTTTGGCCGCTCATACGTAGATGTTGTGGTGAGCAAACCTTCGCTGTTCGTTGGTCCCCGTAGGCCCGACCTATCCCGCCTTGGTCGAGCGGGAACTTCATCGCTAGGTGGTAGGTCGATATCTAGGCCCGGAGGGAGTTTAGTGCCAAGCGACCGAGGAGGACGTTATAGGCCGATGGGATTCTCGCGACGATAAATTCCATAGGAACGGTGCGCGTACGGTCTGCCTCCCCGATGTTAAATTGGAGAGTTATTACCCCTTCCGCCGGGATGGAATGGTTAGTGAACCTTGACAGGACGTGGGCGGTCGAGCTTAGGTCCGACGGGGTGAGTCCCATACGCAGGAAGCAGTCATAAAAGAGAACGTCTGCAAAGATTCCTGAGTCGATCGGTATCCTCTGCACCTCATATCGGTGGACCCGAGATGTGATCACCAGTGGGTCGTTGTGAGGAAGGGAAATACCATGGAGGTCCTCGTCGGTAAAAACGATCGGCTCGGCTGCTTTGGCCTTCTTCTCTGGGTGGCCGACAGGTCCCTCGATCGGGGAGGGATGCTGTGTCTCGTCCGTCCTCGTCGTACCCCCCGCTGACATGACCATGATTTGGCCGATTGTTAATTCGCCGGGAGGGGGACGTTGCTCTTGCTCATGGCCGGCTTGCCGCTTGTCTCGCAAGTACGTTGCTAGGTGCCCTGAGCGGATTAGCTCCTCAATGTAGTCTTAGAGCTGTTTGCAGTTCTCAGTGGAGTGGCCCTGCGACATGTGGAAGCCACAGTAGGGGCCCCGGGTGCGCTTTGCTACCATATTCGAGACTGGGGGAGTTTGAAGAACCTCTCTCCTTTAACCTCCTTCAGCAGTACCGTCTGAGAGACGTTGAGCGGGGTGTACTCCTGAAACTTTGGGGAGTAGGGCTTTGGCCGCTCAATCTTCTTTTTCTCTTCCCGGGCCCTTTTCTTATGATCAGCTTGTTCTGTCCGGGGCAGGTTGGCGTTCACCTCAGATTCAAGATGGATCTCATGTTCGGTCCAGGCTTTTACCTTGGCCATGGTCTTAGGTTGCGCTAATGCAAAGGAGTGTAGCCACTCCATGTGCCTAAGACCTGACCTAAGTGCCGTAATGACCGTTTCGTCCCGGTGTTCTGGTACCTCTAGGAGGGCATTGTAGAAGTGGGTGACGTACACTTTGAAGGATTCTTTGTCCCCGCTCTTTATGGTGAAGAGATGGTCGACGGTCCGCTTCTACCGTCTGTTCCCGATGAAGTGGCCGATGAATTGGGTGGCCAGCTCGTTGAAAGTAGAGATCGAGCGTGGTGCAAGCCCTCGGAACCAGTCTCGTCCGGAGCGGATGAGAGTGGCGGAGAAAGCGCGACATTGAGCGGCGTAGGAACAGTCCTGGAAACTCATCCCGGCTGTGAACGCGTCCAAATGGTCCTTCGGGTCGGACTTCCCGTCGAAGAGTAAGACTTTAGGGGGCTTGTTCTGGGAGGAGACGTGGACGGTGAGTAGCTTTTTGGTGAAGGGCTTCGTGAGCGAGTCGGCGGCATATTTAGACCCGTCGCTTGAATGACGCCTTTTCCGATGCGTGCCTTCGATCTTCTTTTCGAGGGCGTCGAGTCGGCCATGGTATCCCGATGATTCAGCACATTCTGATTTTTGGCCTTTACTACTGAAGACCTCTGCCTGGCCCCGGCCCCGGTTCCGTTCGATGAGGTTCCTCAGGTCCCCTGGCGAGGTCGTTTTTGAGCTGCCGTGGTGAGTCCCGTGCGTGCGACCCCGTTGAGAGAGGGGGTGTCGGTCATGCCTAGACGTAATCTAGCTGACCGACACCTCCTCGTGAGGGACAAGGGCATGATGGGGCTCGGGGCGAGGCGCTCTGGCGAAAGACCTCAGTGTTAAGCTGTGCGGCGCCCACCGGATCATTGAATACGTCGGCCCAGGGAATCTACGGCCGCCGGAGACAGCGAGGCGGTGTTTGGTCGTCCCAACGCGGGTATAATCTTCTCTCCCTCTGTAGGGGTCCCGGTCCCGAGTTGGGGGAACGGTGTCCTGGGGAGCTTGCCCAACCATTTGGACACGGATGAGTGCATCCACGATGGACGCGAGTCAATCTATCCAAGCGGATAGGGCATGAATGGCATTCGGGGGAGGAGGGGATTCTTCCTCGTCTCCACTGCGGGGAGGACGACGACTGGTCCTTGGATCGTCATGGTGACCGCTTGCCATGAAGTCGAGATTGGAAGATGAACTTTCGTTGAATGGAACTAGCGTTTCCTACAGACAGCGCCAACTGATGGATCTATGGATCCCCTTTAGATGTTATCTTCCATTGATCTGCAACAAGCACTGATGGATAGATGAGATTGATTAGGAGGGTTGCCTCCTAGAGCGTGTGGATCTCAATGGGTTTGAGGTGGTTAAGCTGAGCTACCTGCAAGGAAGTCCCAGGATGGTTGTGCTACTGAGGACCCTCCGACGATCAAGTTAGACGGGGTATTTTGGTAGACTAACGACCTATTAGGGTAAAATTGGCTTCCTTGAGTCGTCTGAGAGAGGGTTTATATAGCGGCAGCCATGGGCAGGTGGGGGCGAGATTCATGCCGGCCGTTATGCCCTTGGCGTCACGCCCGCGTGATAGGCAGGATTCCCCATTAATGATGAGAAAGACTCGTTAATGGGGATCGTGATGGCATGGAACATGGGATCATGGGCGATGGATATCTCGCGCCTGGTGAGATTCGCGGAGCCGTGGCGGAGGCACCTGTGATCGGTGTCGTGGGTCGGTCGGTGAGACCGAGGAAGATGAGCTCGGCGGGAGGCTTGGAACGAGCGGGAGGCCGAGGCATCTTGATTCTGTGATAGCTCGGAGGCCAGCTGGGGGGTGGTCTGGAAGGCCACTGATGGGGCTCCTTTTCGGGCCTCCGTCAGATGTTGTCTTCCGCTGGTCTCCTGTTGGACTCAGGTGGTTACCTTCCGCTGCGCGTGGGTCTCAATGGGTTTTGGTAGAAGAGATGATATGAGGAGTTCGGTGCCGAGTACTTACAAAGAAGTCCCGGGGTGATTTGGTACCACCAAGGACCCTCCGACGATCAAGTTAGTGATGGGATCTGAGCAGAGTAACGGCTTAAAGAGTCAAGAATGGCTTACCTGACCCCTCTGTGATGGGGGTTTATATAGCGGTGGAGCACGCAGCAGCGGGCGGGAGAATCTCGCCGGCAGTTACTCTCCCGACGTCACGCCCACGTAGAGAGCGGATCGCCCATTAATGGGGATCGTGATGGCGTGGAACATGGGACGTTGCTGGCGTAAAATCCGCGCATGGCGAGATTCGTGGAGCGGCGGTTACGCCTGGGAGTTGGTCGGAGGGCCGAAGAAGACGGCCACGGCGGGAGCTTGGGGAAGAGCGAGGAGGCCGAGGAGTCCTGGTCCTGCGGCAGCTCGAGGCGAGTTGAGGGGCCGAGGAGGCTAATTTACAGGGAGCTCCGAGGAGGGCTAGCTTGTGCTTGCAGGTAGGGTACAGGGTGGCTTGGTTGGCCCCCGAAGGCCCATTCTTCTGAGTTCTAGGGCACGTCACCCGCCACGTGTCATGATCTTGGGGATTGCCAATATCGAGCACTATCATTAACCCCCCACTCTTGTCCCGACTAGCTAGCGGGTCGGGCCAGGAGTGGACTGCCGGGCCCCCTGAGGTGGGATCCCTTCTGGGGTTTCGTCGGGACGAGCCCTCGGGCCGTCGGTTGTTTTTTTCGCTAGCGAATCAAGGCGAGATCTTTGTATCTTAATAGGGTGCGCCGTTTCGTGCGCCCTGCAACTGAAGCGACGGTCCACGCGTCAGGCGTCGATGGGCCGACATGACGTATGCAGGCCTGCGGCGTCAGATGAGATGCAGTCCAATGCAGGGTCGACACGTGGAGCGATCAGGACTGAAGGTCTGGGGGGGCTTTGGCGGGAGATGACGGTCGCCGTTGGATGAGGTCGTACGCAGCAATCAACAGGGGTGGGGCCCGCCTCAGGCCCCCCAGTCTTTCATTTTCCCACTTTCCTTGAGGCGTCGTTGCTCGGCGTTCTTCTTTCTTTCGAATACATGGTTCACTCTCACTTTTCGGGTTGCTCGCGCCAGAAGGAGGCTGGTAGAGCGGTCGAGCCCCCCGGAGGGCCGTCCGCTTCGTCGACGGCATCCGGGGGTTTCTCCGGCGGCGGCCAGGGTCGTTCACAGTTACCGAAGCTCCCGACGGGGGACAGAGGGAAGGGCGAGGGCAGGCCCTCTCTCAAGAGGAAGAGGACGATCTCTCGCGCGTCATCGTCGAGGGCCTCCGAGGGAATTTCCGTGCCGGAGGGGGGCGCCGTCTTCACGGTTCCGTCTGGACTTTCCGTCTCCACTGGCCTGCTCGCCGGGATGGAGGAGTCGGCTGGGGGAAAGCTTCCGTACGGCTTCCTGAGGGATCAACTGGAGTCCATGGCCCACGGGGCGGTCTAGGTACAAACCCCTTTGCGTGTATTCCTTTTGGTATACCTTACCCTGGCTCGGGGGCCTCCTAGTTTCTCATCGGCTTTCTGTCAGGTCCTTCAACATTGTGCTCTCGCCACTCGTATGGAGGCCGAGGGGGCGTTCCACGCCCCGAGGCTAGTGGAAGCGTTCCCTTCAGAGGTCGAGGCTTTGCGACGTGACCTGCGCTTGGAGAGGGCAAGGGCCGACGTCTCGGAGGGCCGGGCGGAAGCTGCGGAACTTGCCAATTCGGAGAATCGGGGTGTCCTTCGCCTCCTGAACGCGTCCCTCAGGGTCGCCGATAGGAAGCTGGAAGATTTGGCCAGACGCTTCGCGGCCCTGGAAAAAGAGAGGGACGCCAGTACGGGAGATACTGAGGCGGCGCTGCTGAAGGCCCAAGTTGCCGAGGCTCTAGTTAAGAAAGCTGTGGCCGAGTATAAGGCATCGGAGCAGTTTTATGCCGAGCTCGGGGAGTATTCTGCCATCGCGTGGAACAAGGCTCTGGATGTCGTGAAGGAAAAACTTCCTGAGTTCGACGATGGTGAACTCCGCGCTCGGGTTCCACTTCCAGCGGCGAGGCCTCCGATGAGATATGGCGAGGGAAGTAAGGCGTGCCCCTGATGGTAAAGTCTCCGGTGGTAGAGCCCTGGGCCATGACGCCAGCGACGAAGTGGCCGAAGTAAGCCTCCGGGCGGTTTGTAGGGCTGGGGGCCCCCCAGAATACCCTTTGTAAAGACCTTGATTTTGGCAATAAAAGAAAATCCTTGATTCACCGGTTTGCATTTTGTCTTTTGTGTGTGAAGGACGTTCGTAGGATATCTTCGCTTGTATTATTGTGTTTTCGTGTCAGGTTGGCCATTTGTCTAGCGATCTCCTGTCGAGTTGACTTCAATCACTAGCCGGCGAGCGTGTCAAGCGCTGCCGCGGAGGTGTCCTTATGGCCCCCGAGGTCGATGGGAGATCGTTCAGACTTAGATTAACTTGACGTCCCTCCCGGGTGTCTTGGATCCTCTGCTTGTCACAGGGCACCTTTGAGCATCGATTCCCGGATGTGGGGGTTTGGGCAGGGTAGTTGTGCAGGTGCTTTTTGCGCGGTTTCACCGATCGCTGGAGTTGGGGTAGGGATTTTAGACAACGCTTTACACCATTTTGTTAAAGGTTAATCTCGAGAGGTGGCCGGGGTGCGACACTTCGCTAGTTTTGACCTCATTGGTATAGCTTGAGCTTTTCGGCGTTGTAAGGCCACGGGAGCTTCCGTCCGTCCGCGTCCTGTAGGCGGTAGGCTCCACCGGGGAGCGCTTCAGAGACGAGGAAATGACCTTCCTACTTCGGGGAGAACTTGTGAAGCCTGCCTTGGTCGATGAATTCGTTCCGTCGTAGGACTGGGTCCCCGGTCTTGAAGGAGCGATGTTTCACCCGAGCGTTGTAGTATCGGGCCGTCTGCTGTTGATAGGCGGCGGCTCTGATCTGGGCCCGATCCCTTTTCTCCAACAGTATGTCAAGGTTGGTTCGTAGTGCCATGGTGTTTGCGTTATCGTCGAAATGCTCGACCCGGTGACTGGGTAGCCCGATCTCCGCTGGGACCATCGCTTCGGTCCCGTAGCAGAGGCTGAAAGGGGTCTTCCCGGTGGGAGTCTTTTTTGACGTGCGCAGGGCCCATAAGACCCGGGGTAGATCTTCGACCCAACTGCCTTGTCTCCCTTCCAGGTGGGTTCGAAGACCCCGGAGGACGTCTCGGTTAGCGACCTCGGCCTGCCCGTTACACTGGGGATGCACGACCGCGGCGAACTTCATGAGGATATGGTATTCTTTGCAGAAGTCCCTTACTTTCTCGATCGTCCTATGGTCGGTGATGATGCACCTCGGGATTCCGAACCGGAGTATCAGGTTGTTTTGCAGGAACTTGATGGTTGTAGCGGCGTCCGGTTTCCTAATGGGGACGACCTCGATCCACTTGGTGAAGTAGTCCACCGCGACGAGGAAGTATTTATGTCCTCCAGTTCTAGTAGGGAACTGGCCGATCATATCCAACCCCCACTGGGCGAATGGCCACGGGGACGTCAGGGCAGTTAGCTCGGTAGCCGGGAGGCGGGGAATACTGTCGTGGAGTTGGCATCTCTTGCACCTCCTGACTAGCTTCAGGGCGTCCTCGTGCATGGTGGGCCAGTAGTATCCTTAGAGTCGTGCCTTTTAGATCAAGGTTCGAGCCCCCTGGTGTGAGCCGCCCACCCCTTAATGGATTTACCGCAGGACATAGTCGACTTCGTAGGAGTCAACACATCGGAGCAGGGGCTGGGTGAAGGCCTTCTTGTAGAGGTTCCCGTTGCTCCAGATGAATTGGGTGGCTTTGTCCTGGAGGCGGCGGGCGGCCGCCCTGTCCTCCGGGAGCATGCCGTCTTTCAGGAATTCCACGAGGGGCTTCCTCTAATCCTGGTCGCTCTCCTGCGCCGTGTACACATGGAGTTTCTCCGCCTCGTCTCCCACGCTGGGTCGGGTCAAGGTTTCGAAGAGTATTGACCGCCTATTGTTGGCCAAGTACGATGAAGCCAGCTTGCTCAGGGCGTCTGCTTGAGAATTCTTTTGCCTAGGTATTTGTTCTACCTGGATTTCGTCGAAGTTTTTCCGGAGCTTCCTCACTTCTTCCAGGTACATCATCATTAGAGGCTCTCGAGCCTCGAAGCGGCTAGTCACTTGGCCGACAACCAGGGCCGAGTCGCTGCGGATTCGAATAATCTTCAGCCCCAGCCCGACGGCCATGCGCAGTCCGTCCAGGAGGGCTTCGTATTCCGCCGCGTTGTTCGACACTTTGAAACCGAGCCTCAAGGAATACTCCATCTCTGCTTCATTTGGGCCCCGGATGATGGGGCCGGCGCCGCAGCCTTCCTCGGTAGAAGATCCGTCGATGTAGATGATCCACTCCGGTGCCGAGCTAGGGACTTCCTGGACGGGATGCCAGGCTGTGAGGGGCGGCGTGGAACCCGGCTTCCTACTAAGGATGGTGTATTCGACGATGAAATCGGCCAGGGCCTGCGCCTTGATGGCTTGCTTCGGACGATACCTTATGTCGAATTGAGATAGCTCCCATCTCCATTTCTCTAGACGGCCTGAGGATTCCGGAGATGCAAGGATAGCTCCCAACGGGCGCTCAGTGAGGACGATGATGGTGTGCGCTTGGAAGTAGTGCCTTAGTTTCCGCGAGGTTACCACGAGGGCCAGGACAATCTTCTCTATGGTGGGGTACCTCGTCTCCGCGTCCTTGAACACGTGGCTCACATAGTACACCGGCTTCTGTGCTCCCTCGTCCTCTTGGACGAGCACCGAGCTTGCTGCTTGGTCGGATACTGCCAGGTACAGTGACAACCCGTCCCCTTCCACTGGCCGGGTGAGCAGGGGCGGTGTTGCGAGGTGCTTCTTCAATTGGTTTAAGGCGGCTTGGCAATCCTCCGACCACTCGAACTTCGGAATTTTCCTCAGCGCTTTGAAGAACGGGAGGCACTTCTCCCCCGACCTAGACATGAAACGAATCAGAGCAGCGACCCGTCCTGTGAGCCGCATGATCTCGACGTTGGTCTTGGATGAGGCCATGCTCAGGATGGCGTCGATCTTCTCTGGGTTAGCTTCGATTCCACAGTGGGTGACCATGAACCCGAGGAATTTCCCTCTGGTGACTCCGAATGCGCACTTGGCGGGGTTCAGCTTCATGTTGAATTTGCGGAGCACTCGAAATGCCTCACCCAGGTTCTTGGCATGGTCGGCTGACGAGACGGACTTGACGAGCATGTCGTCAACGTAGACTTCCATGTTCCTGCCGATCTGTGTCTTGATCATGCAATTGACCAGCCTCTGGTATGTGGCCCCGGCATTCTTGAGGCCGAAGGGCATCACCCTGTAGCAGTACACTCCTCGGTCCGTTGTGAATGCGGTCATATCTTCGTCGTCAGGATTCATGCGGATTTGGTTAAAGCCGGAGAAAGCGTCCATGAAGCTCAGGAGCTCGTTCCCGGCCGAACATCGACGAGCTGGTCTATGCGGGGGAGCGGAAAGTTGTCCTTGGGGCAGGCCTTGTTGAGGTCGGTGAATTCGACGCACACACGCTACTTCCCACTCGACTTCTTGACCAGAACCACGTTTGCCAGCCAGTCCGAGTAGGGCACATTCCTGATGAAGTTGGCGGCGAGGAGCAGGTCCACTTCCTCTTCGATAGCCTTCTGTTTGACCGGGGCGAAGCTTCTTTTCTTCTGCCTGACGGGTCGGGCCGTAGGATCAACTCCGAGCTTGTGGGAGATGATTTTAGGGTCGATCCCAGGCATGTCAGCCGGTGCCCAGGCGGACGTCGGAGTTGCTTCTGAGGAACTCGATCAGGTCATCCCGTTGAATTCTCGTCAGGAGTGACCCGACCTGGACGACCTTTCCTGGGTCCCCTTCCGCTAAGGGCACCTCGGTCAGAGGTTCGACCGGTGCTCCACGGACCACTTTCCGCTCGTCCCGGGTGTCCAGGGACCCTTTAATGTCTCCGTATGTGTCGGCGCTATCAGCGTGCTGCTCGGGGGAAGATGCCTTTGTCAGGCCTATCTCTGCGACCCGCTGGCTCCCGTATGCCCGACCTACCCCACCCTGATCGAGAGGGAATTTTATCGCCAGGTGGTATGTCGAGATCTGGGCCTGGAGGGAGTTTAGCGTCGGCACACCGAGGAGGACGTTGTAGGCCGATGGGACTCTCGCCACAACGAAGTCAACAGGCAGTGTACACGTGCGGCCGGGCTCCCCGATCGTGAACTGCAGGGTGACCACCCTTTGTGCCGGGATGGAGTGGTTGGTGAACCCCGAGAGGACGTGGGAGGTCGGTCTCAAGTCTGCTGGGGCAAGCCCCATACGCAAAAAGCAGTCGTGGAAGAGGATGTCCGCCGAGCTGCCCGAATCGATGAGTATTCGATGGACCTCGTATCGGTGAATTTGTGCTACGATCACTAGCTGGTCGCTATGGGGCACAAATATGCCGTGGAGATCCTCGTCGCCAAAGGTGATGGGCTCTCGGCCCCTAGCCCTTTTGCTCTGGCGGTCGCCGAAGCCTGGCAGCCAGCGGGGAGACCGACGGCCTTAGGCGAGGGTTCGCCCGCGTCTCCGTTGCGCGGGAGGCGACAGCGGGCGTTTGGATCTTTATGGGGATCGGTTGTCATGTGGGAGGAGATCGGAAGGCCAACTTTTGTTTTTGTGGAGTTGTGTGTTCCCCACAGACGGCGCCAATTGATGGGGCTCCTTTTCGGCCTTCCGTCAGATGTTGTCTTCCGCTGGTCTCCTGTTGGACTCAGGTGGTTACCTTCCGCTGCGTGTGGGTCTCAATGGGTTTTGCTGGAAGAGATGATATGAGGAGTTCGGTGCCGAGTACCTACAAAGTGTAAGTCCATGCTACCTCTCCCGGTACTTTCGGGAATGCGGAATTTGGTAAAAAACGATTTTTACGGAGGTGGTAACATGGACCTATAACCCGGATCTTGGTTAAACATCTATCTAACAACCTAACTATGAGTTTCTAGCTACTCGGTTAGGGGGTTATACCTTACTTGTCTTGAACTCCTTCGTCTTCAAGCTCCGATGGTGGTCCGATTGGCTTCTTCTCGTCGTCTCCGTACGCCGAAGATAGATCCACCTGAAAGCTCCAACCTTTAGCTCCTTCTTCGTTCTTTGAAGAAACTAGTTCACTTGGTTTGCTAAACCTAGTGAACTAGAATGAGTAGAGAAGAATTAGAATGGGATTTTATCTATGGTTCTTGATTCTCAACTCATGAGAGATATGAACCATAGAGTCAAGAGAGGGAGCAAGAGGATGAGGGTGAGAGCAAAGCAAGAGAGCTCAAGAACAAGAGAGAGAATGAGCAAGTATTTTGTCTCTCACCCTCTCATAATCCAAAGTCATGATAACTCATCATATCAAAAAAGTCTTATGTGATGGTTGAAGCAACCATAACCATATCATATCATGCACTCATTTTACACAAATGAGCAAGCAAGTAAAAGTCTTTGCCATGAAATGATGGCTATGGTTATCATGGTGGTCAACTAGTCAAGCCTAGTCAACCGGTCAACAAAGTCAACAAGTCAACAAAAGTCAACAAGTCAACAAAGTCAACAAAAGACAACAACCATGTCACCATAATACTTAATTAATATAATAGTTAATCACATATCATATTCTCATTAGGGTTGAGCAAAAAGTCAAATAGTCAACGGTCAACTGTCAACAACCCTAATGAGAATCCGCTGCCTCTGCCTCCCTGTCAACTGTGCATACACACCCGCATCCGCGTTCCGAGGAACACGCATGCAAACTGGATAAATCCAATCCCATAAGGTACACTAGGATCCGGCTTAAACCAAAGCCCGCTAGTGTAAACTGTCCGGACACTGTACGTGCACAAGTGCACGGATATGACCGAACCCTGTCGCAAAACCATGCGACCTGTCGCAATACCATGCGACCTCTACTCTTTTGCCTAAAGGCGAAAAGCTTTCTGTGTGGGACTCTAAAGACTCGACACTACGCTGGCAGTGGGTTTAACCACAGACCGCAAGCGGCACTAGCTGTGCTTAACGGTCCCCAGGTAATGCCGACAAGAAGACCGACGAGGCGAAACCCATCTGAACTCTTACTGAGCCTGAGTGTGACATTCTCCGTACAGTCCGGTCTGTTCGTCTGATACATCGCATGGCAGGCCTACGGGGCGGTAAACGTCAGTCCCCCAATAGCGGTACAAGTCGTGCCGGAGCGAAGCCCAAAACACCCTGAGATAATACTGGAAGCCTACCAGTATATCTCGTTTGCCCTGGCCAGGGACTACTCGTGTAATGGCTCTCCTAGACACAGCGCGATGTCAACCCCCAATACCGGGAGAGACGAATCCTGTCTAACCGTCACTGCCTCCAAGTGCTTCGGGACTGCACCCAACCACTACCTGTTTGCACGACTCCTTTGAGCCGTGGTAGGGTAGTGATCAAAGTACAGTGGGAACACACTCGAGGCGAAGTGACAGTGTCAAGTCAGCGGACTAAGCTGTACTCGTGTCACCTGGGAACTGATAACTGACGATAGGCATAATACCAACTAGTCAGTTCCCGACGAGTCCTGTCCAGTGTACCCGTAACCTAACGAGCACCCGCATACTATCTCAAGTACGACGTACTGATGGCTGTGGGACAGACCGTCTCCCACACTGGGATGAGAAGCGCATGCGCTGGTCTACTCCGGAGTATCGATGCCCTGTCTCAATAGTCCTGCGACCAGGGACCTGCATAAGGATGTGCTTATGGATTACCCAGCCCCACTAGTGTGACGGCCATCACATCGCTGGTAATCAAGCAAAGATCCTAAGGGCTCCACTAATGTGTATAGGCGATATACAAAAATAAACACATGTACACATTGAAGTAGAAACAAACCAAGTAGCATACTACTATTTTGAGCAAGATTGTATATACAAGGTGAATATCCCAAGCATCCATTAAGTAATATACAAACTAGTATGATACAGTAATGGCCTCTAGGGCATATACACTAACACAAAGAAGTCCCGGGGTGGTTTGGTACCACCAAGGACCCTCCGACGATCAAGTTAGTGATGAGATTCGAGCAGAGTAACGGCTTAAAGAGTTAAGAATGGATTACCTGACCCCTCTGTGATGGGGGTTTATATAGCGGTGGAGCACGCAGCAGCGGGCGCGAGAATCTCGCCGGGAGTTACGTTCCCGACGTCACGCCCGCGTAGAGAGTGGATCGTCCATTAATGGGGATCGTGATGGCGTGGAACGTGGGACGTTGCTGGCGTAAAATCCGCGTATGGCGAGATTCGCGGAGCGGCGGTTACGCCTGGGAGTTGGTCGAAGGGCCGAGGAAGACGGCCTCGGCGGGAGCTCGGGGAAGAGCGAGGAGTCCTGGTCCTGCGGCAGCTCGTGGCGAGCTGAGAGGCCGAGGAGGCTAATTTGCAGGGAGCCCCGAGGAGGGTTAGCTTGTGCTTGCAGGTCGGGTACAGGGTGGCTTGGTTGGCCCCCGAGGGCCCCTTCTTCTGAGTTCTAGGGCACGTCACCCGCCACGTGTCATGATCTTGGGGATTGCCAATATCGAGCACTATCAGCCACCGAAGGCTGGGAACATCCTCGGGCCGATGGCCCGGGGTGTGCTACGAACGCAACGTTCTTGATCCTTTCTTGTAAGTTTTGGGACACGTCATCTGCCATTTGGGGAGTCACCGATATCGAGCATCATCAGGAATTTTCCGTTGACAGTAACGATGCTTTCTGTGTTGCTCAGTACTCTTGTCACATTTTGCGTGCGTATCCACAACAATCAGAATGCATAAAAAGATTAGGTTTCTAAAATACAAGAAGTAGGAGTTCGGAGTCCATCCAATGGTTTTATATACTTAAATCTTATAGTTTTGGAAGGTTTGTAGTATATCAAACTTGTTGTGCCTTGTTATGGCTTATGAAAAACCCTAACAATGCTAATAGAACACTCATAGCAATTAGGAGCGTTAATATTGAAGAGAGAAGAGCAGCACCCATCTATCTCTCTCCCTCTCTCTCTAACTCCTGTTATGTACATAGGAGCTGATTTGTCCAAAGATTATATAGGGATGATCATAGGTTGGTTGATTAGGTGATGACATGATGAATAGAACTAGAGTTTGAAGCTTCTGTTGTCTCATCAAGATTAGCTTTTAGAGTTGGGTCACGCTGAATTTTAGAGTGCAAACAAAGTAAATACACAAAAAAAAAACTACTTTTAATTATATGGTTCTGTTTTGGACAGTGTCTTTTCAAGTTCTAAAGATGAACAACTTTTAAGGGGCTTGGAGTAGTCCATGTATGGGGTTGATCTTGGATCGAGCCCAAGGTCTCCTATTTATGAATGATAACTAATTTATGCCATCTATTTTCTCATCGATTTTCTCAGAAAAAAATGGATGAACATTTTTTAGAAGGCAAGTTGGTTTAAACTGATCTCTGCTCACCTCTTTTTTCCCCTTGCTAATTCACCCAAGGACAACCCACTAGTGCTGTGGCAAATCAACCGACCTTGGATTGCAAGAAAATAAAAAGAAAAAAAGAAAGTAAAAAGATAAATTACATTCCAAGCGGGCGTTTTTTTTTTTACATAAACTCCGGTTGGGCTTGGTACATGTAATGAAAGATTACCGAGAATGTTTGCATTTTTGGAAATGGGATTACCGGGCATCTAATTCTAAGAAATCTTGCATTAATTTGCTTGGTATACTTTAATCATTCTCGATAATATATGTATGTGCAACCGTCGACGAGGTTGGAAGGTCGGTGGATGGAGGTGAGGCCGGCGACGGATTGTCAATCGACGGCGGGCCGGCGAGAGGCCGGCAACGGGCGGCGGGCAGGCCAGCGGACGACCGGCGACGGACTACGGTCGGCCGGCGGAGAACGTCCGATCGGCGGCAGGCCGGCCTGTGAACAATCGGCGAAGACCGGCCGACCGACGGGCGACCGATCAACGGTTGACCGACGGCGGATGGTCATGACTCTTTTCATGTTCGACAGGAATATTTCATGGTAACTTAGGTTAGACATATGTTTTGAAGGGATATGATTACCATGAAACGAGGTCATTTGATTACCATGGTAATCTTATATTCTCGGGAATACCGTTTACACCTAAACAAGTATGGTAACCGAGGTACTATCTACAAAATGCATGCCTGTTCAGGACTGGAAATCTGACTTATGGGCAGTGCGAGCCGCAACTAGTAGCTCGGTGCACGACTAAATGCCCGACCTGACCTCGAGTGCTCTGAGTGCAGGACTGGACCTCTGATCACTCGTCTGACCTCAGAAACTGAGAACCCTAGGTCGGTCGTTGACGCTTTGAGAGGATGAGCAAAAGCTTCTTACCTCGCCCTTGACGAGATCCAGATCATTTCCATCAAATCAAAGGTGCAGGGCTGGACATCTGGATCACCTTTGATGTTAATGGAACTGCTCCGGACCCATCCGCTGGGCTCCTTATCCCTATTCACGTCGGTGGAAGAAACTACGACGAGGTTGTGCACCGAAACCGGGGCCTTGTATCGTATCATTTAGTATCGCAAATGACAGATCGAGGACGAAAGAGGAATTACCTATCAAGAAGGGCTGGACTTCTCGATCTCGAGCAGGGCATCGATGATGGAGATGATCGGTGATCAACTATCTATTCATCTCCTACGGCCATAGGAGGCGGAGAAGAACCAAGCTAAGGCTAATTTATGCTTAGGTTTTTGAGATTGATTTTGTTCAGATCCTTTTTTCTTGCCTTTTAATGATCTTTTATAGCCTTGGCTTGCTTGGGGGTCAAGTCTTGATCTATCGGGCTGAATCCAAGCTCACTATCCAACCTGCTTTTTTGAAGCCTTAATCAGGCAACATTCTTTGCTGGGCCGAATCGTTCCTTCATGGGCCTTCAGGTCAGAATTTGTTTTTATGTGTAAGCAGTTGCCGCTTCACGAATCACTTATCCAAGCATTTTCTTTCTTTTTGTCGCGTGCCATGTGATGCGTGACTGCTGAATGACCCGCCTTAAATGCCTTTGCACTTTTCATAATGGCTTAACGCATGCTGACGTCCATGACGTCATGTTGTCACGTCGTTTTGAAAATCTAGAATAGGTGAAAGATGTGGGCCATGTGTCGTTCATCCAATGTGCCTTCAAAGATTAGGTTGTGTTCATTGGTCGGTGAGGGCCATATAAGCAAAGGGCTAGGGTTATCTTCCCCTTCTTCTTCCTCTTTTCCAATTTTTCTTAAAATTTCTAATTTTTGAAAACCCTAATCCATAGCTCCTTTTCACCCCAACCTTCTCTTCCCAAACAACTATGATCCCAGCGTTGATCTTTCCTCTGCTAAACTTCCGGCGACGTCCAACATCTTTAAGGATAAAACAACGGTTTCTGTACTGCTGTGCCTCAAGTTTCTGCGGTGGGGCGGCATGGCCGAAGCGGGTCTAGTCATCTTTGAAGGAGAAGAAGGTGGTACCGCTTCTCCTAGGTCCTATCACCTCTTATCCAAGTCACATCAAGCATTCAACTAACTTCTTTCCTCGACTTTTGGCCAAATACGACCTTCTTGGTCGAGCCTTCAACACCGACTCGACTCCTCTTGCTGCTTGATTGATCGTGTGAAAAGTGTTTTTGTAAATAACCACAATCAAGAAGGTGTCGCTAGTAGCTAGCCGTGATGAATATGGATCGTCCGCAGGGAAACGTGAACTCTTTTCTTGCTTTAGATGAGTTGATAAAAGAGATGGATGACTGTTTGTCATTATATTTTAAAACGGATATAAAATTTATAATACAAAGGCTTGTAAGGTTCATAGGATTTAGTAGTTAATGAAAGAATATTAAAAATGACTCATTTTATCTTTTAATAGTTTAACACTAGAGTGATAGTGATGAATGTAGATTAGGGTTCTTGGAGAAAACTAGGGTTTCCCGACTACTAACCCTTGTCTTTTTATTGATCACTATTCATGTCTAGACCTTAACAAAACAAGTATTCAACAAATCTCAAATCGTGGTCGTGACTATCAATAAATTGATAGCGCGCCCGATAAGGAGCTTAACATTTATTTTGCTAAAGTTTATAAACTTTAAAATGTTAAAAAGAAGTTAAAAGATTTTTCATCCATTATTCTACCCTATCCTACAAACCCTAATAAGTTAGGAATTATTCGCTCATGGCTAGTGATTTAGAAGAAAGGTTGAAGAAGAATGAAAGCATAATTAAGACGCAGAAAAGTAATGCGTAAAAAGTAATGTGTAAAAATAAGTGCAAAAATTAAATGCAGAAAATAAATGCAAAAAGAATTAAAATAAAAAGTATGTTTATTAATCATCTATTGCATTTACAATTTTTCTTAGAAAGTAGATTATAAGAACTCTAGTTTGCTCTATATCTCTCTCTTGTTGGAGGTAGATGAATAGATGATGATCACTCGGATACATGGATCACTTGATCTCTTCGATGATAATTTTTAATGTACAGCTCTCGGTCCCTTATATAGTTCTTGAAACCAGAAACCCTAAATTCCATATAGGAATAGATGCAGTTAAGATCATGATCCCAAAATCCCACATCCAACAGCCCAGATTTGACCACTGAACCGCCGCAGAAAGCCACGTTTGGCCGCCCTTCCGCTGCGCTTTGGTGGGATTATGACTTTGGATTTTTTCTGGTTTTCTGTGTTGACATTTGGAGATCCTTTTGATGTATAGATTCTGAAAATATTGCTCTGAGTCTCTGCCGTTGCTAGATTTCTCGATTTGCTTCTAAAATTTGGCAGATTCAGTTTCGATATCCTGCTTTGACTTAGATCTCTAACTTGGACCTTAGACCTGAGCTAATATCTGCACAATATCTCAAATCAAAGTGTTAGTAGCATTTGATATTTTTGAGATATTATCCTAACCATTTATATGATATAATATCTTAAGAATATTGATTAGAAATATTTGATATGATATGCATATTTTAATTACTAATATTTCATTTAAATATTATATGCATATATTTTCCCTTATTATATTAATTAAAATGAAGAAACATATGATAATAATCTTTTTATAAATAAACCCACATATGTTATCTATTCACAATAAACACATTTTAGCACTTAACAATAGTAGGGAAAATGTCCATTCAAATGTGCAATATTTTAGACTAATCACTGCTCAAGGCGATGGCTTAAGGAAACTTTCCGACTTCTGGCCAAAGAAAAGTAATCCTGAGTGGAATTCTTGGCACGAACGGGTCTAAGGTAAGTATTGTGAACACTTGAAAGCATTAGGCATACATGATTTTATTGCCTTTCCCTTAATGGTCTTCCCTGTAATCTTGAACTTTTATCGGTCGCCATTTTTTTCTGGTCGCCTTGCTCAAATTCATTTCATTTTCGTTTTGGTCTATCTACCCCGACTATATTAGACCTGCAGCTGATGCTTGGGGTGCGATCTCATGGTCATTATCTTAACCGCACCAATGTTAAGACTGAAAAGTTGTCTAAATGATCCTTTTCCTCCCTTATGAGGTATTATAGGGAACAAGATAGGGATGTTAGCAGGGATGAGCACATCAAATTCCTCCTTTATTGGTTAAGTAGATTCATCTTTATCGTTCCGGCTAAGAATCAAACATCCGCTCCTTTTCCTCTGGCTGCTGCTTTAGCTGACGATCCTAGGTTCCCCTTGGCCCGATCCTCCTGGTCAATCTTTATCAAGGCCTTGGTCAATGGTCATCCGTGGTCTTCTTCATCCCATTGCTCAGTTTGATATCATATGGATAACCCGGTTGTGGTTGTATTTGTACTTACCTACTCTTTGCGATCTTGCCAACTCTTAACAGCTTAGCTTTCCTTGTTCTCGCAATCTTTTATCTGCCGTGGAACTCCCACTCAAAGAATATGTCCATTTCTTCTACACTGTACCATTGGTCGATCTGTCTTTTTTCACTTCTCTTGTTGATGAATATCTGATGTCCTTGGATAAGCACGTGTATAAGAGCATGCCGATCGCTTGGGATCTTCTTACAACTATTACTAATGATTAGAAACCTTTCGCCGAGGCCTATCATCCTCAAATGGTTGCTGGCAATTCGACCTGATCCAGCAAGTACCCTTCCCCTTGATCTTTTCGGTGAACTTTGGCAGGTCAGATAGATCACCTTTGGATGCTAATCTTGCTTAAGCCATTAGTGGGTTTTCGCAGAAGATACTTCATTCCACTGGCTTCTGCCTTTACTATCGTCTAACAAGGAAAACCCTAATGGCATGTCCTCGGTCCTTTACTGATTGGTGGGACTATTTCTGGACCTGTTACTTCCCTCATCCGTACAAGCATGTTCTCAACCATAAACCTCCAATGAACCCATTACTCGTAACGAATCCGATGATGAAATGCAAATAACCGCTTCTTCTGCTCCGAGCGCCCTTACAATTCTAAGGTCATTGCCCTCAAGTTCCACTCGAGAGGCCTCTCCAAGTCAATATGCATCAAAGGCTGAAACAGTAGCTTCCCCTGCCTACAAAATATATAAATGCAAGGCGTCATATGCCCCCTAGCTCTTCTCAAAAGAGGACTAACAAGAAGAAAAAGATGACAAACGCTAAGAAAAAAAGGGTCAAAAGCGCTCGGCAGCCAGAGCTTATTAAAGGCGGATCTTCGCTAGAGCTTATTGAAGGTGGATCCTCGCCTGTTGTCAAAGATATTCCTCATCAAGCCCCCCTTGTTGAATAACAATCGTGCCCTTCCACTCTCGAAGATAGCTCTGAGGTAAACCCGCATTCCTCTCAATATGGTCCAAGCAAAAAGTTTGTGGTCCTATCATCTTCATCTTCTATCGAAGCCTTAAGTGATGAGGTACCTGCATGCTTCTTTACCCAGTTTTTAAGTTAAATTTTTACTTACACATTAAAGCTGTTTTCTCTAGGCTAGCGATGGGATGCGAGTATCTTCGTCCACGCTTTGACAGGAAAGTCCTTGGCCCTACGAGATTCCAACTATAACCAGGCAACAAGTAATCTTTCTACAGTTATTTTGGTAAAGTAGTTTTATTGTTTTTCTTTTTACATATACCCTCTAATGCATTGGACATGTTTACATGTCTTACGTAGGTAGAGGCAGTAGAATCGTCGGACCCAACCAGCTTGTCGACTGACCTTTAGCCTCAGAACGTTATCTCTCCAACCGAACCGCAACAGGTAAGGTTATCTTAATTTCAGTTTCTTTTATGCGTAGCCATATTCACTCTTTATAATAATCATCTATTCTGTTAGGCGCTAATCCTTCAAATCCCCATTCAAGAAGAAACAACTACTGCACAAGACCCTGAGCATGAAGGATCTGTCGAGGAGAATCTCAAGCCGAAGGTGCCCAACATCTCAATGCAACACAAGGCGAGCAGTCAGCCTCCTTTGGTGTTGGGCATATCTCTACGGCTGCTAAATCTTCTTCGGCTTAAATTTCAACTCCTCCTCGATCTTTATCCCTTATGACTGTGGGCTTCGTTCTAACATTCTGACGTCTCACTATGACGGTTCACACTCCAGGAGCTTCCAGGTCATCAACGTCGTCCCCAGTGGAGCCATCTCCTGACCAAGCTTCGGCCAGGCCATCTACTAGTGCCACTTCAGTGGGTGCTTCCGAGGAAAAGAGACTCTGTTTATTTGTCTCCCCTTGCATTTTTCCTGGTTGATTTTGTTGGCTATAGTGCCCTCAAGACAATTATTGTGATTGCAGGCAGGCGATTGTGATAATTGAGGGAGGACCTATACGGGCAGAACAGTCTTACTCGAGATGATATTATGCTATCTTGTTTGACTTTATCATCATATACATCCATTATATGGTATCACAGATAACTATTACATGTTGATAGGGCTCGTAGGATTCTTGCTTGACTACTAGGGTTATGATGGAGATCATACAAGTGGGGCCGGATAGTCTATAATCAAATCCTTAAATGTCCTAGTCATGGGAATATCGAGACTGGGCATTGATATTCCAGAGTAGACTAGTTTATACGTTTCTTGACCCCGACGAGGGGTGATGGCCGGTCTTACAGCCATTGGTGTTAATCACTAAAGATTGTATACATGTGCTCATTGGATTATGAGTTACACTACATGGACTCACTGGGAACATGCTAGATGGTATTATACCATTTTCTGGTAGCAGTTCTCTGGTGACATGAGTGCAGATTAGTCTGTCAACCTGAGATCGTCATTTATCTCGCGTGACTTCCCACTGTGCTTTGATTACTACCTTACCACGGCTTAAAGGAGTAGTGCAAACAGATTTTAGTTGGGTATAGTCCCGAACCATAGTGAGCGGATTGTCAAGGATTCGTCTCTTCCGGTATTAGGGGTAAATGTTACGCAGTGCACGGGTGGCCATCATCAGAAATCCTTGGCTAAGGTGGGCATGATTTATTGATTTGGATCAGTAATTTCTCTATGGGTGATTGGCTTCACACCAACACAACTTATCACATTATTAGGGGTTTGACGTTTTCCACCCCTAGACCCAGTATGCGACACTCTCAGACGAAGAGATTGGATTGTATGAAGATTGTCACTTTCAGGCTTAATAGGGATACAGACAAGTTTTCTTGTCGACCTTCCTTTCATTCAATACCTGGGTATTCATTACGTACAGCTAGTGCCGCTGACGTGCTTATGGTTAAACCCACAACCAGCGTATTGTCGAGTTTTTAGAGCCCCACACAGAGGGTTTCCCAGCTCAGGCGAAATGATATAGTGTACATATTTTGATACGTACTTAGATTCGATTAAATACATATTTTTGTACACATACTTTTAATCAGACATTTTTTAATACTAGCCGGTTTGAAAGATAGCCAGATTATCACATTTATATTAAATGTAAGGTAATATTATATATATATATATATCTTTTGGTATCTCTCTTTTGGTATTTGTATTTTAACACAAATAAGGGTATTTGTATAAATACAGGTATTTGAATCTTGATATAAATATGGGTATTCGTATTTTGATACGAATACGGGTGTATGTATTTTGATACGAATACGGGTGTACACACACAAACATATGTATATGTGTACACTTAAGTTGACATTCTCTTTTCTTCTTTTTTCTTCAAGTTCTCTTTAGAATATTGTGGACTTGTGGCTCACCATTGTGAGTCACAATTCCTCTCATTATTCAAAAGAGAAAAAAAGAGAGTGAGATTTTTAGTAGCCATGCTTGCTCTTTTCATCATCTTCACTTTTAGCTTCTTCTTCCTCTTCTCTTGATGATTTCTAAGTTGAGAAAGAAGAAAGAGAAAGAGAGAAAACTTAGAGATTAACCACCATTACATTTTTAGTGATCAATTCTTAGTAAGTTTTGATCACTAGTTGCTTCACTTTGATTTTTAGTGTGAAGCTAGAGTTTTAGCTAGAGTTCCTTCGGGTGGATCATTTTCGACAAGGAAGACCAGCATCCAAGCTCGTTTCCGGTGGAATTAGGAGCTAAAGAAGTAGAATAGAAGATGATGGACATCACGATTACAAAGGTAGCTAACACCTAACCAAGTAGTCTAACTCCTTCTATTTTTCTAGTTTAGTGTTTGGAATCGATTCTAGGTCATAGTAGTTCGTGCTCTTGGTTTTAAATTTTTCGTTTTTCATTCCACCTTAGACGCATGTTTGCGGAATGAGCATGAGCGTCTACTAATATTGTATCAGAACCATCCAAACACATAAATTAGTATTAGACTATGTTCACGTTTTGAATCTAAAAATGTCTGTTTTTCAAAATCACGAAAATCAAGTTTCTGTTCGAAATTTTTTTGGTCTCTGAATTTTTTTTAAACAGTTGCAGATGACTTGTTATGAGATATAAAAACTTGGAAAGAAAAATGGGCACCTAAATCCATAGATTAACCGCCTAAATTTATGTTTTGACTAACCTGTTCGGTTTAAGTTTTGCTTCTGGTCCCTGATTTTTTCCAGAAGCTTATTCTCATGTAAACTTAGTTTTTGGTTATGTTTGTTTTGGCCCAGATTTCAATCACTGGTATCTTTGCATTCGGGAAACACGAAAAGTTTATATCATTGTGGTTGTATATGTGAACGTCGTCTAATTTCTATAGTTCGATTAGACATGGTTGCACATACTTGCTTGTGTTGTGCTTGACATATATCTTATGATGGTTTAGCCGGATAGTCGTTTTGGATAGCCCTTCATTGTAGAATGGTTGTATATTTGTTTATTCAGGGCGAGCGGCCAGATTGTCGCCGTCGTTACCGCTTGATGTATATAGTTTTATTGGAACACGACCGAGTTGAGGTCGATATTACCATTGTATATTCATTCATTCTAGTATTACGATAACCTTCAGAGAAGTGCTCGAGTAGCCGGGTTCTAGAATGTGTTAGGTGGTCGTCTCATGGTGATGAGTTCGAGCCGCCTCTCTCTAGAATTGGCGAGCTATTCGCCATACAAGTAGGGAGTTTAGAATAGACCCACGGTGGAGTGCTCAAGTTAACGAATTCCATGAAGTGTCGGGTGGTCCACTCATGTCATTGAGTGATGATTGCCTCACTTCTAAAATTGACGAGTAGCTTGCCGTGCTCGTAGGGATCTTTGTTTAAGGGGATGTTCGAGCTATTTACACGATCGGAAACGTATTTTTTCGTTTGCGGCTCATACGAAACATGGGGCTCCTAGTTTATCCACTACTCTATTTTGATTATTGCATGCCTATGATGTTTATTACTTGCCTGTGATGATGATATATATAAATGTTGCATATGTTTTGCACCCATGCTAGCGCTGCCCATGCACTGCCGTAAGTTGAGTTGCCTTATGGTGAAGTCCCCGGACCCCGCGGCGAATGCGCGCGGCATATACGTACATTCTATTTTAGTTGTTTTTGTGATGCATAGGAACTTAATTGATGGAACCACATTAATTCTAATTAATGCAAGAAAAATCTAAAATGATGTTTTTGGAATCAAATTTCAAAACCACTCGGTACTTTTCAAAACTACTCGGTTTTTCACAAAACCAAATGTTTTCAAAATTGAGCTTGAACCACTTGTTTCAAAATCACTAGATTCATTCAACGATATCAAGTTCATTATGTTAATTTTTTCTTCTCGAAAACCAGCTGTAGCCCTCCGTCATTTCCTACGAGTAGTACTTAGTATTCATGCTACGTTTGTTGACTTCGTCAAGGCAAAGTGTACGGTAGCTTAGTGATACTTGTTTGTAGCATACAATGCGATTGGTTAGGACAGTCGTGTAATCTTTTTGACTCCTATAAGGATTATACGGATGGGTTTAATGCGATCAAGATAATGACAGGTTGAACTTGACTAGGACTCTTTGATTTGTTGACTCCGTCAAGATCACTAGGGTCCTAGGGGAAAAAACTTTATATCGGGAGTTTCAAATATAATGGAAACTTGCAAGGTTTGTGCATATGTCATGCCCCGCTTCCCAGTGTACGGGCAAAGGACGCGACGAGGCTGCTACGTATATACTCTGAAGTAAATACGCTAAGCGTATCTAAGCAATATAAGTAAAATGCACAAGAGACAATGACAATAGATATAATTGAACAACAACTTTATTTATTAACATTCTTTTTACAATACATCTGAAAAGTAAATACATGGAATGAAAAGCAATGCCTAAACAGTGGCATAACAGAAATGGAAAGTACTGAAATGAAATGTACAAGTAACTAGAGCTCCAGGTCGAAGGCTAGCTGATCCAAGTCCTCGCTGGTGGGCTCGATCTCCTGAAGGTCCGAATCACCTGACGACATTCCAAAGAAGAAGAAAGAGAATGTCATCAGCGAACAAATTGCTCGGTAAGTCCCATAAATAGACAAGAATGGAATAGACAGAATAGAGTATTTATTATTATAATGTTGTATTTAGTGTTAACGCTGTTGTTTGTAGCTTGGTACAGAAGAGGCCAGTGTATACGAGAGGAGTCTCACTAGACCAGAGACTACGGTATACGGAGTACAAGGAACTGTTCGGCCATGGTACAACGACAATTGAATTCAGATTATGTGTCTTAATGGTTGCTGTCTTGTGCCACTTCTAACACCTTCCGTACCAATCTACCCCTTATAAACCCCGCGATGTCTTGATTGTATTGTTTGTATTGTATATTGAATATATATGGATGACTTGCTGAAACCATGATATCAGTAATAGAACAGATATAATGGATGGACATGTAGATGGAATATATCCATGGTTTGATTCAGTCAATATAGATTAATTAGATTGAATAGACGGATTCATAGATCCGTGTTGTATTGTAGTTTTGTAATTTCATACTTGAATCATATTTAAATCAGATTGATTATATTGAGACCCAGTCTGAGTCAGACAATTTGAAAAGAAATTGAATCCTGAATTAGGTTTTGGTGTTATCGGTAACCGCTACACATGGACGACAGGATTTGTGACTTTTTCAAAGACGATTAGCGTGTTGATAATACCGTTTGTTAAGTTGTCTACCTTAAATAGGCAAGCACCCATATCTCCGGCTCCCTGAGGCTCAAGAGACTGGTCCCGCTTAAACCTATGTTTACTAGGGTCCTTATTATAATTTAGTATAACTTGAGGGGTTTTTATGTAAAATAATTTTGTATAATTTTCAAAATATACCTCAGGTATTTTATTATCTTCTTTAAAGTATTCATGGATGTTTATTTGATCAATATGACATTTCTAGTGAATAAAACCCAATTTCATAATATATGGCATTTATTTGTAATATTTGAATTGTATGGTATTTTCTTGTAATTGGAATGTTTTTCTTGAATTTTGGAAATATTGAATATTATAACTATTAAAAATAGATATTTTGATATTAATTACATATATATTTATTTATTAAAAATATAAGTTTTATTTATGATAGAAATCACATTTTCTAAACAAAATTGTATTTTAAATCTTTCGAGATCGTATGCTCCTTACTGAGGTCTGCATCTTACTCTACTAAGCCCGAGGATGTGCGATAATCCGTACCATCCCGAATGGGTTCCCCGAAATGGGTTAGAGGCGCATTTGCAAAGATTTGTTAAAATACATATCTTGTAGAAAAAATGTTTTTATAAGTCGGAGGTAGTTATGTGTAAAGTCGTATTTTTTCCAAATCTATGTTCCCAAATATCATCGTGGTATGTTACATATGAGTGTTGTGAGGAGGTAGTTCATTACCTCATGAGTTTTCTAAAGCTAGCATGGTTAAAAGGTATAAACATGTCGATATGAAACATAAAGGTATTTTAATGTAAAATTGAAATAAAACTGGCTATGGTTATCATTTTAATGTCAAACTTGTTCTATTGTCTTAGTTAATGAGTATTAAACAATATATCAAAAGTTATAGGTTTGTTATTAAGAAAATATTGTATTTTTGAAAGAAAAGAGAATCGGAAGCCGGATAACTCCGCTTCCGACACGTTTTAAGGATTAAGAATTTAGGAATAGCAAAAGAGAAAGAGAAGGGGGACTTATTGGATTAGTGTCAAGAGAAGAGGAGAAGGAATATTTGGGAAACACCGGTATGTCGTTTCGTCGCCGAAAACTCCTCGGATCGTCGTCGGAAGTTCGTCGGAGCTTCGCCCTTTGCTAACTCCACTTGCTCACAAAAAGTCTTGAGAATTTTTTTGAGAGTTTGGGCAGAGATTTGAGAGTGAGGAGGGGTGATTTTAGGTGTGGTTTTTATAGGAAAAATTAGGGTTTAGGGATGTGAAAGGGTGTATTAAGAATTTGTATTTAAAATAGATTAAATTAGGGTTTTAATTTGCTCTATAAATGTGCAGAGAATTTAAATAGTACAGGGGTTATGGGGAGTTCAAGAGTTTCCAGAAAAATGAAAAAAATAGGGTTTCGAGCTGAGTCGGCCGGCGGCGCCCGTAGATTCGCGCTTCCCGCCGGCACGAGTTGGCCGAGTCGGGGCTCCCCTCGACGCCACGTGTCCCCGACGCTTTGACTACTGTAGTGGACTCGTTTGTTGTATATGTGATTCTTGGTTTTACGTGTTTTGCACATGTAGATTCTTGGGCTTCTAAAAGATTAAAAGAATTTTAAATAAAAATAATGTGTTGCTGATGGGATTTGAACTCTGGTGCTTTGGTTCAGCAGTGCAAGGTGTTACCAATGAACTACAAGCTTCTTCTTGCTGTTCAAAAGCAAATCAAATTTATAACTTGTGCTCAGGCTCAAGTACCCATTTTTGTATTTTTGAAATAAAAATTGTACAGAAAGTTTAGGGTTGTTATATTCTACCGTCCTTATAAAAATTTCGTCCTTGAAATTTGTAAAAGGAAAGTGTAACAGATTCAAGGAAAGTTTGGTGATAGAACTATTGGTAGTGTATAAAAATATTTGGAAGAACGAAAGAATGCGAATGTTTTGGTAAGATTGTAAAAGAGGTGAGGGAATTTTGGTTTAGGACAGATGAAATTGGAAGATTCAAGGAATTTGAATTGTAAAGAATGTTTTTAGTTGCTGGTTCTTGTGTTATATTGCTTAGGTTGTCCACGCAGAACTGAACTGCATGGTACGGTTCCATACAGCTCTGACCTGCATGGGCCACCAACAAAACCTGTCAAGCCCCGCTTCCCAGTGTACGGGCAGAGGACACGACGAGGCTGCTACGTATTTACTCTGATGTAAATACGCTAAGCGTATCTAAGCAATATAAGTAAAATGCATAAGAGACAAAGACAATAGATATAATTGAACAACAACTTTATTTATTAACATTCTTTTTACAATACATCTGAAAAGTAAATATATAAAATGAAAATCAATGCCTAAACAGTGGCATAACAGAAATGGAAAGTACTGAAATGAAATGTACAAGTAACTAGAGCTCCGGGTCGAAGGCTAGCTAATCCAAGTCCTCGCTGGTGGGCTCAATCTCCTGAAGGTCCGAATCACTTGACGACATTCCAAAGAAGAAGAAAGGGAATGTCGTCAGCGAACAAATCGCTCGGTAAGTCCCTTAAATAGACAAGAATGGAATAGACAGAATAGAGTATTTATTATTGTAATGTTGTATTTAGTTTTTACGCTGTTGTTTGTAGCTTGGTACAGAAAAGGCCAGTGTATACGAGAGGAGTCTCACTAGACCAGAGACTACGGTATACTGAGTACACGGAACCGTTCAGCCACAGTACAACGATAATTGAATTCAGGTTAGGTGTCTCGTGCCACTTCTAACATCTTCCGTACCAATCTACCCCTTATAAACCCCGTGATATCTTGATTGTATTGTTTGTATTGTATATTGAATATATATGGATGACTTGCCGAAACCATGATATCAGTAATAGAATAGATATAATGGATGAACATGTAGCTGGAATATATCCATGGTTCGGTTCAGTCAATATAGATTGATTAGATTGAATAGACGGATTCATAGATCCGTGTTGTATTGTAGTTTTGTAATTTCATATTTGAATCATATTCAAGTCAGATTGATTATGTTGAGACTCAGTCCGAGTGAGACAATTTGAAAAGAAATTGAATCCTGAATTCGGTTTTGGTATTATCGGTAACCGCTGCACATGGATGGCAGGATTTGTGTCTTTTTCAATGACGATTACCGTGTTGATAACACCGTTTGTTAAGTTGTCTACCTTAAATAGGCAAGCACCCATATCTCCGGCTTCGTGAGGCTCGAGAAACTGGTCCCGCTTAAACCTATGTTTACTAGGGTCCTTATTGTAATTTAGTATAACTTGAGGGGGTTTTATGTAAAATAATTTTGTATAATTTTCAAAATACACCTCAAGTATTTTATTATCGTTTTTAAAGTTTTCATGGATGTGTATTTGATCAATATGACATTTCTAGCGAATAAAACATAATTTAATAATATATGGTATTTATTTGTAATATTGGAATTGTATGGTATTTTCTTGTAAATGGAATGTTTTTCTTGAATTTTGGAAATGTCGAATATTATAACTATTAAAAATAGATATTTTGATATTAATTACATATATATTTATTTATTAAAAATATAAGTTTTATTTATGATAGAAATCACATTTTCTAAACAAAATTGTATTTTAAATCTTTCGAGATCGTATACTCTTTGTGCAGGTCTGTATTTCACACTACTAAGCCCGAGGATGTGCGATAATCCGCACCATCCTGAACGGGTTCCCCGAAATGGGTTGTAGTGGCGCATTTGCAAAGATTTGTTAAAATACATATCTTGTAAAAAGGTTTTTATAAGTCGTAGGTAGTTATGTGTGAAGTCGTATTTTTCCCAAATCTATGTTCCCAAATATCATCGTGCTATGTTACATATGAGTGTTGTGAGGAGGTAAGTCATTACCTCGTGAGTTTTCTAAAGCTAGCATGGTTAAAAGGTATAAACATGTCGATATGAAACATAAAGGTATTTAATGTAAAATTGAAATAAAAATGGCTATGGTTATCATTTTAATGTCAAACTTGTTCTATTGTCTTAGTTAATGAGCATTAAACAATATATCAAAAGTTGTAGATTTGTTATTAAGAAAATGTTGTATTTTTGAAAGAAAAGAGAATCGGAAGCCGGATAACTCCGCTTCCGACACGTTTTAAGGATTATGAATTTGAGAATAGCAAAAGAGAGAGAGAAGGGGGACTTGCTGGATTAGTGTCAAGAGAAGAGGAAGAGGAAGATTGGGGAAAAATCGGTGCGTCGTTTCGTCGCCGGAATCTCCTCGGATTGTCGTCGGAAGTTCGTCGGAGCTTCGCCCTTGCTAACTCCACTTGCACACAAAAAGTCTTGAGAATTTTCTGTAAGGCTACGGTAACGCCCCGGCCATCAATCCGTGGCCAAATGCGGAACAAAACTTTTGAAAAATGGTGCTAACGCAACCCGCAACCCGGATCGTACCATTGACCCTATACTAATAAACTGTAAAGTGGTTTAAGAGATTATACCGATCAATCCGTGTCCTTCGGTATTCAATCTCTGTCCCAAGCTTGTCGCGGCTGCCCCAAACGAGTTCGCTCTCCTGTCTCCCTCTTCGATGAGGCTCCATGTCGAGGATTCTTTATACGGGCTCCCGCTTCTAAATCGAAGCAACTCGGACATCAAGTTTGCTAGCCGGGATGACCAAGATGAAGTAGAGAGTGTATGTGAATACTTTGTTTCAATGCACCCTAGGATTCTCAACACTTGAGAGGGATAGGGTGGAGGTGAAGAAGAAGCCATTGGAGTGTGAAGAGAGTGAGCTCAAGACTTGGCACAAAATAAAAAGGCAACTTATCCAAAGAGAATGAAGTGGCTGCCCTCTTTTAGTGTTGTGAGATTTTTGAGTGTTTTCTAGCAACTAAAGAAAAATCCACACCCACAAAATATCTCACAAAACTAATTAAATCAAGCATGATTCAATAGTGCCACCATGAGTCACCACCTAAACTATGCTATCATTAAATGCCACAAGCCAAGACTTAACCTCACACTTTACACCTCAATAATAATAAACATTTAAACAAAACCCTAAATGTTTAATACTAGAAAAAGAAACGACATCTTCAAAAGTAATCTTGTAACGGATTACAAGAATACCCCTCATATATATATATATACCTGCATCAGTATTCCGACTAAATACGAATACAACGAGACGAAAATAATCCAATAATATAATACTAGGATCCGGCTTAAACCAAAGCCTACTAGTATTATCCGTCCGATCATGATCCGTGCACAAGTGCACGTATATGATCGAACCATGCCATAAAACTATATGACCTCCACAACGTTTCGTCCGAACTTGGGAAACTCTCTATGTGGGACTCTAAAGACTCGTCAATACGCTGGCAGTGGGTTTAACCACAAGCACGTCAGTGGCACTAGCTGTACGTAATGACTGCCCAGGTATTGAGCGAAAGGGAGGCCGACAAGAGAACTCATTCTGAAACCTTACTGAGCCTGACGGTGACAATATCCGTACAGTCCTATCCATTCGTCTATGAGTATCGCATATCGAGTCTAGGGGAGTGGATAAAGTCAGACCCCTAAAAACTTGATATTTAGTGTCGGTATAGAGCCCATCACCACCTGAGAAACTACCGATCCTAGATCGGTAATTCTCGACTACCTTGGCCAAGGATTTTTGGTGATGGCCACCCGTGCACACCACGACATCAACCCCAAATACCGGGAGAGATGAATCCCCTTACGATCCGCTCACTGCCTCCATGTGGCTCGGGACTGTACCCAACTAAAACCTGTTTGCACGACTCCTTTGAGCTGTGGCAGGGTAGTAATCAAAGCACAATGAGAACTCACATGAGACAAATTACGATCTCAGGTCGATAGACTAACCTGTACACATGTCACCTGGGAACTGCTATCTGACAATGGGTATAATACCAACTAGCATGTTCCCGGCGAGTCCGTCCGGTGTACTCATAACCCAATGAGCACCTTTATACTATCTTAGGTGAACCAACTGACACCAATGGCTTGTGAGACCGGCCATCGCCCCTCGTCGGGGTCTCGATCCGTATACACTAGTCTACTCTCGGAGTATCGATGCCCAATCTCGAAACTCCCACGACTAGGGACACTTTAAGGATGTGCTTATAGACCACCCAACTCTCACGTATATGATCGCCATCATACTGCTGGTAGTCAATCAAGAATCCTATGGGCTCTATCAACATGTAATAGTGATCTGTAATGTCACCTGAAGCATGTACACGATGATAAAGACATACCAGATAGCATACTATCATCTCGAGTAAGACCGTCCTACCGGTATAGGTCCCCCCTCAATCATTGCAATCACGTGCCTGCGATCCAATAATTGACTTGAGGGCACTATAGCCAACAATTTCTTGAGAGTTTGGGTAGAGATTTGAGAGTGAGGAGGGGTGATTTTAGGTGTGGTATTTATAGGAAAAATTAGGGTTTAGGGATGTGAAAGGGTGTATTAAGAATTTGTATTTAAAATAGATTAAATGAGGGTTTTAATTTGCTCTGTAAATGTGCAGGGAATTTAAATAGTATAGGGGTTATGGGGAGTTCAAGAGTTGCCAGAAAAATGAAAAAAAATTGGGTTTCGAGCTGATTCGGCCGGCGGCGGCGGCCGATTCACGCTTCCTGCCGGCCCGAGTCGGGGCTCCCCTCGATGCCATGTGTCCCTGACGCTTTGACTACTGCATTGACTCGTTTGTATTATGTGTGACTCTTGGTTTTACGTGTTGTGCACATGTAGACTCTTGGGCTTCTAAAAGATTAAATAAAAATAATGTGTGGCTGATGGGATTTAAACTCTGGTTCTTTGGTTCAGCAGTGCAAGGTCCTACCAATGAGCTACAAGCTCCTTGTTACTGTTCAAAAGCAAATAAAACTTATAACTTGTGCTCAGGCTCAAGTACCCTTTCTGTATTTTTGAAAAAAATTTGTACACAAAGTTTAGGTTTGTTACAGCATACCTTCTAGAGTGTGATGACTTGAGTGGCTTCCATCAAGATAATCACGCGATGATAGTTGGGTCCCGATTCCCACTGATGAATAACATTAATCTTGGGAGATTCTCACTTCACAACTAGCTAACCTATTAACTGTCTAGAAAGGTGTTAACTGGGTTATACCTTTCCGGAAACAGAGTTATTTAATTAGATCCGTGTGAAAGCACGGGGAGCCTCCCTCAGAGTACCAACACTTGCCTGGCTGAACGGTTAACGAACTTGTAGAGCATATATGATCCCGGCTAGTTCTCTTTTTATGGTTTGAAAGAGAATTCGAGGAAACAGTGGGAGCCATCCTGATTGACCAATCTAATCTTGATAGAGTGCACGTTGAGTGTTTCTTTTCTCTCTTTCTCTTTGGCAACAACTATTACCCGCCTTAAACTATAACTCAACACCTAATTGACTGACCTTTTTACTATCGGTTTTGGATTGTCATGATTCACGACAAAGTCACATATATCCATGCCACTTCTGTTTTACCCTTTGCTCTCTCCAGAACATTCCGTGTCACTACGAAGATCCATATAGAATGGATAAAACCATCTCGTATAGTTACATACGAACTCGCAGAAATTTATTTCAGATCGAGGATGGATTCTGGTTCTGGGGAAAGTGAATAGGATTATTCAGTTTTCTTTTCTCTTTTCCTTCTCTCAGGTTGTGAGGGCTCCTAGATTTAGGAGAGTACATCTATTACACTTATTGGATAGTCTTCTTCCAACTCTTAGGCTGGTGTTGAAAGGTAAGAAAAGAAGAAAATCAATTAGCCTAAATATGGTGTACAGAAGGTAAGAAGTAAAAACATATAAAGGGGTTGGAGTAAGGGCAATGAAAATTGTAACTAATGCCATGAGTCTGGTATTGGAAGAGGCGTTACTAGGAATACACGTGTCACGCCCCGCTTCCCAGTAGACGGAAACGGTGACGTGGCAGGACGCAACGTATTTACTATAAAATAAATACGTTAAACGTAATTAAGTAATATATAAAAATGAACAAGAATGACAAAAGAATAAAATGAAATGGCAAATTTATTTACATTCAACTTTACATACAACTGTTTGAAATAAAGGATACAATAATTAAAAGCAAATGCCTAAACAGTGGTATACTGAAAGTAAGTGCATAGGAACTAGCAGTCAGGCTGAGCGGTAAGGTTGTCCAAGTCATCCTGGATTGGCTCTATCTCCTCAGAGTCCGGTCCTCCTGACGAACATTCCAAAGAAAGAAACAGAAATGAATGTCGTCAGCGAACAAACGCTCGGTAAGTCCTAAAAGAAAAAAGAGAAGATAGTATATATAAAGTGAAATGAACAGGTAAATTATATGACCGAGTACTGGTATATAATAATTATTCTAACGTGGTTGTTTGTAGTTTGATAAGGAAGGTATTCATGTATATGAGAGGAGTCTATCTTACCCCGTAGACTATGGTAACATGTAGTATAAGGCCCCGTCATAACCCACGGGACAATGAAACGAGAATTCATGTAGGTGTCTTTTAAGTGACCTCTCGTGCCACGATATACATTCCGTACCAATCTACCCTTGTATCCTTGCGTAATTTATTGTATAGATTATGTTAACAAGTCTTGGATGAAACCATGGATACAAAATATTCATGTATTCTCGTTCATGATGTAATCATGTATTCAAGTAGTCATGTCAAGTTACAACTATGGTTCGATCAAGTCAAGTCAAGTATACATGTTTGAATTTGATGTTTGAATTTGAGTATTCATGTTCATGATCATGTATTCATGTTGATTTTGGATTCAGGTTTGAGGTTGGACTCAGACCGAGTCAGATACTTGTAAACTGATTTAACTCTTGAATTCTTAGGTTCGGGAGTCATCGACAACTACTGCATATGGACGACAGGATTTGTGTCTTTTTCCAAGACAATTGCCATTGATAATCCCTGTTAAGTTATCTAACTTGAATAGATAAACACTCATTTTCTCCGGTTCTCTGGGGCTCAAGAGAACTGATCCCGCTTAAACCTATATTTACTAAAATTCTTAAAATATTGTTTTGTATATCTTGAGGGGGTTTTATGAAAAATATTTTAATATAGATTAAAAATAAAATCTCGAGGGTGATTTGTATTACTTAGGATTGTTATGAGCATGTGTTTTATGTATTGAGGTATTTTACTAATTAATACCTAGCTTTTAAAAGTTTATGGTATTTTATTGAAAACTAGTTCTTTTTAGTAACTTGATAATATTTTATTGACATTTTTAATCTTTCATTTTTATAAAAATACAGTTTCATAATATAATGAAAATATGGATTAATAAGTTTATATAATTTTAATTTAAAAAATTTATTTTTATTTAGAAAATTCGTTTATCTTAAAAACCGTATTTATATCTTTTCGAGATCGAATACTCCGTGAGGAGTGTTGTATCTCGCTCTACTATCCTCAAGATGTGCAATAATCCACACCATCCATTAGCGGGTCCCCTAACAAGGGTTGTAGATTCATAATTGCAAAGAAATACGAAATACCGTTTTAAAAGAAACCCGGTTTTAAAGTATGTGGTATTTTATTGTAAAGATTATTCTTCGAACAAATATACATACAATTAGACATCGTGCTATGAAACTAAAGTTTACGTGTGGGGTAGGTCATTACCTTTTTACTAAATATACAGTTTTAACGAAAACGAAAAGAAGTGATCATAAAGTTCAAGGTATTTTAATGAAAAAGTTCAATTATGGTTGTTTCACATGATTCTTGGTTAAACTTAATTATAAACATTGGTATTTAAGGTTAAAAGTATTGTGTTAAACTTAGATTGGTCAATATATAAAGGAAAAGTAAGTTTTTAGGGTTTAGAAAAAGTATATTGGTAATAACTCCACTTTACCGATACAGGATTTAAAGATAAAATTCAATGAAGAGAAAGAGAGTGCGGGAGGGACTTACGGTTTGAATATAACAAAGAAAGAGTTAGGATGAAGAGGGGGGCTTCGTGGCCGGGAGCTCCGGAATCATCTTCGATCTTCGACGGAAGAAGCTTGTTCGCTAACTCCACTTTACTCCATTTGCACTTAGGAACTTATGAGAGATTTTTTGCTAGAATTTTCAGAATGGTGAAGAGCTAGGGCATGAGGTTGTATTTATAGTGGAGAATTAGGGTTTGGGAATTAAAATTTTGGATTAAAAAGTATTAAAATGGTGTTAATTGGTGAAATGAAAGGTCTCTGTTTGATTGCAGGAAAATCAAACAGTGCAGAGAAGTTGAAGGGAGTTGAAGAGAAGAGTGTGTAAAGCACGGATCAAATTGGCCCCATCTGAACCGTCCCCGCCGGCCTAATGGCTAAATCCGCATGTCGATCTTGAGGCAAATGCCTCGAGATTCATGCCACCAGATTATTTCATTGTTTACTCCATTTTCCACATGTTTGATTTTTTTGAACTTTTTATTTTCCCGTGTATTGCACGTGCAACCTTTTGGGCTTCCAAAAAGTTAAAAAAAAAATCAAAAAAAAGTTGTGTCTGATGGGAGTCGAACACACAGGCTACGTCACAGCATTGCAAAGGTTTTACTAGTAAGCTACAAGTGGCTTCTTGCTTTTATTTAACAAAAGTGATTTATAACTCAAACTTAGGCTGCAATACTCTTTTCTTGTATATTAATAAGAAAATTTCTGTACAGAGATTTCAGAGTCGTTACATTCTACCCTCCTTATAAAAATTTCATCCTCGAAATTTACATTTACATAGGGACTAATTTTCAAATAAATAAGGGAATCTTGCACGCATTTCTTCTTCTAGTTTCCATGTTGATTCTCCTGGTGAATCCTTTCTCCACATCACTCGGACCAACTTTACTTCCTTGTTCCGTAATGTCTTCACTTTTTGGTCTAGGATCTCAACTGGTTGTTGCTCGCAGGTTAAGTCAGTTTGTACTGTGAGCTCCGAATGATCAAGTATGTGTTTGGGGTCGCTCACATATCGTCGTAGCTGGGATATGTGGAACACGTTGTGCACACCTTTCAATGAGGGTGGTAGTGCTAAACGGTATGCCACTTCTCCAACTCGTTCGAGTATGTCAAACGGTCCTATGTATCTGGGATCGAGTTTACCCCTCTTGCAAAAATGGATCACTCCTCTGTTTGGAGAAATATTTAGGAATACATGGTCTCCAGGTTATAACTCCAGGTGTCGATGCTTTGCATCTGCCCAATGCTTTTGTCGGTCTTTGGCTATGCGCATTCTTTCCCTGATCGTGCGAACTACGTCCACAGTTGCCACGATCATCTCTGGTCCAAGGAGTTCATGATCTCCAACGTCCTCCTAACTTAGCGGTGAATGACACTTCCATCTGTAGAGTGCTGCGAATGGTGCCATTCCAATACTTTCCTGATAGCTGTTGTTTAATGAAAACTCTACAAGGTGCAGGTGATCTTTCCACAAACCTTCGAAGTCTAACATACAGGCTCTTAGCATGTCTTTCAGAATCTGAATTGTTCGCTTGGACTGTCCGTCCGTTTGTGGATGATACACCGTGTTGAAGTTCAGACTCGTTCGCAGGATAGCTTGCAGACTCCGCCAAAATTATGATCGGAATCTTCTATCACGATCGAAGATGATGCAAACAGATACTCCATGTAATCTCACGATCTTCTTCATATACTTCTTTTCTAGCGTCTCGGTTGACTGGCCAACTCAAAATGGAATAAATTAAGCCGACTTGGTGAGTCAATCCATAATAACCCATATTGCGTTGTTACCCTTCGTGCTGCGAGGGAGGGAAGTCACGAAGTCCATGGTAATGTGCTGTTATTTCTATTCTGGGATTGGTAATGGCTGAAGTAAACCAGCAGTTCTGTGATGTTCAGCCTTCACTTGCTGACACACCAAACACTTTGCTCGCTTCATTCTATGCCACCAGTAGTGTTGCCGTAGATCCTTGTACATTTTTATACAACCGAGATGTACAGAATAAGGAGAGCTGTGAGCTTCTTTCATCAACACTTTTCGAACAGAGACGATTGGCACACATAATTGACTTCCATATCGCAAGGATCCATCTTCGTGGATGATGAAGTCAGTTCGAAGTCCATTTTCTACTTATTCTCGGATCTTTTGTAGCTTGGCATCATTTGCTTGCCTTGATTTGATTGACAAGAGTGGACTGGACTTGTAAGTTTATCAAATATGAAGCGTTACCTGGCACAACTACTTCGATCGCCAATCCGTGCAATTCTTGCTATAGCTTCCATTGAGCGACGAGGTTCATTGCTAATGGATGGCGACTAAGTGCATCAGGAACTACATTCACCTTTCCAGGATGATACTGTAGGTTGATGTCGATGTCCGCCATGAGTTCTAGCCATCTTCTCTGCAGCATGTTTAATTCCTTCTGAGTAAATACATACTTCAGACTCTTGTGATCAATGTATATATCCACTCGTTCTCCCAAGAGATAGTGTCGCCAAATCTTAAGTGCGAAGATGATGGCTGCCAACTCCAGATCATGTGTTGGATAGTTGCGCTTAGGTACCTTTAGCTGTCTTGATGCAAAAGCCACAACTTTTCCATGCTGGTGTAGAACACATCCTAATCTTTTACTGGACGCATCACAATGCACAACGAATCCTCTAGATTGATCTGGTATTACAAAAATTGGAGCAGAGGTTAATCTTCACTTGAGTTTTACAAAAGATTTTTCACATGCTTCAAACCACACGAATGCTTCATCCTTATGTATGAGCTTGGTTAGGGGTGCTGCAATCTTTGAGAAGCTTTCAATGAATAGTCGGTAGTATCCTGCTAATCCCAAGAAACTTCATATATCTTTCATCGTCTTTGGTTTCGGCCATTCGCTAACAACTGACAGCTTAGCTGGATCTACTGAGATTCCTTCGCCTGAAACGTTATGTTCGAGAAATCCGACTTGGTCTAAACAAAATTCACACTTTCTGTACTTAGCGTAGAGCTTATGTTGTCGCAATGTCTCTAGGACAATCCGTAAGTGATCGGCATGTTCTTTCCGATTTTTTGAATACACCAGGATGTCGTCGATGAAGATGACAATGAACCTGTCTAAGTACTCTCAGAAAACTTGGTTCATTAGGTTCATAAAGATGGCAGGTGCATTGGTCACTCCAAATGGTATTACGAGATATTCATAATGACCATAGCGAGTCCTAAATGCAGTTTTCGGAATGTTGGACTCTTTGACCTTTATATGATGATAACCTGATCGAAAATCTAACTTTGAAAATACACAAGACCCATTTAACTGATCGAAAAGATTATCGATGCGTGGTAGTGGATACTTGTTCTTATTAGTTGATGTTGCACACCACCACAACTCTTGTGGGGAGGCGGAATTAGCAAACAATAATTTTGAAGCATGCAACATCGACTTTTACTCCCAGATATTATACTAAACCATAATTGGTAACCCGATTTAGGAGTTTTAACTACTATGATAGGGATTATACCTTCTTGAACCAGTCCTTCGGGTCTTCTTTCCGCTGCGTTTCTGAGCTCCTTGGGTGCTTGGTATGATCTCGATCTCCGATCACCGCTAAGCCATAAATGATCCACCCGAGAGCATTGGATCAAGCTTTAACCTCCACTAAAGAGGTAACTAAGAAGTCAAGCTTGCTAATAGAGACTATTTAGATGATGTAGAGATAATCAGGTGGATTATTTGATCTCAAAACCTATGTTTCACAACTCATGTGAAGGATTAGGGTTGAGCTTGAGGGAGGAAATAATTTGGAGAGAGAATGTGAGAGTGAGAATGAGCTAGGTCAAGCATGAACCAAATAATATGGCTAAGCGAACTTTCTCATCCAGACTACCTAAGGTTCAGAAACGAACTTTCTCATCCAGACTGCCTCTTTTGCGGCATTATTAGAAGCAATATACTCAGCTTCCATCGTAGAGTCGGCGACGGTATCTTGCTTGGAACTCTTCCAACATACTGCCCCTCCATTGAGGGTAAATACAAGCCCTGAGATGGACTTGCTGTCATCCTTATCGCTCTAGAAACTGGAATCGGTAAAGGCCTCCATTTGGAGATCTTCGTTATCATACACCAAGAACATTTTTTTAGTCCTTCGCAAGTACTTAAGAATGTTCTTCACAGCCGTCCAGTTTTTCTCCCCTGGATTAGATTGATACTTGCTTACTATACCTAGTGCATAAGCTACATCTGGGCGAGTACATAACATCGCATACATTATAGATCCTACCACCGAAGCATAGGGTATAATACTCATGCGAGCCCTCTCTTCATCAGTCTTTAGAGACATCTCTTTGGAGAGGGTGATCCCGTGACAAGTGAGTAAATTACCTCGCTTGGAATCTTCCATACTAAACCTCTTTAATACGGTGTCTATGTATCTTGATTGGGACAATCCCAACAATCTCTTAGACCTATCTCTATAGATCTTAATGCCCAAAATGCATGAGGCATCACCCAGGTCCTTCATGGAGAACCTTTGTGATAAGAATAGTTTGACCGATTATAGCATAGGAATATCATTTCCTATCAGGAGAATATCATCTACGTACATTACGAGGAATGTGATTGTACTCCCTACAATATTTTTATAAATGCAAGGCTCATCTACATTTTTGATAAAATCAAACTCTTTCATTGTATCATCAAAGCAGATGTTCTAACTCCGTGACGCCTGCTTTAATCTATAGATGAATTTAACCAACCTGCTTGCCTTCTCGCTGCTCCCACTGTCAATGAAGCCCTCCGGCTGATCCATAAAAATGCACTCATCTAAATCACCATTTAGAAATGTTGTTTTAACTTCCATCTGCCAGATTTCATAGTCGCAGTAAGCAGCAACAACATGTAGGATTCGAATGGATTTAAGCATTGCAACTGAAGAATATTTTTTGTCATAGTCCAATCCTGGTCTTTAACAAAATCCTTTCGCCACAAGCCTAGCTTTATAGGTCTCTATCTGTCTATCTACACCAATCTTTTTCTTAAAGATCCACTTGCACGCTATGAGTTTTACTCCAGAAGGTGCAATCTCCAAAGTCTATATTTTTTTGGTGTACATGGATTCCATTTTGGATCTCATGGCATCCAACCATTTCACCGAGTCACTACTCGTTATAGCTTGCAGAAAACTAGTAGGATCATCATTATCTATGATGCAATCTTCTCTATCATCATCAATTAGATAACCATAGTATCTATCCGGTGGGCGAGAAGTTCTACTAGATCTACGGAGCGACTAAGGCGTGTTGGGTTCTATTGAAACTTCAGGTTCAACCGAATCATCAGTATTTGTTTGTGGATCTGAAATTTCATCCAGCTCTACCGTATTGCCAATCATTTGTAAAAAACTCATTTTCCAAAAATGTGGCATATTGAGAAACAAACACTCTTTGTTTCTCCTTATGGTAGAAAAGATACCCATTTGAATATTTGGGATACCCCATAAATTTACACAAAACCGATCGTGTCTCGAGTTTGTCTGGATTATGTTTTATAACAAAAGCAGGACAACCCTATATCCTAACTCGTTTAAAAGATGGTCTCTTCCCATACCATATCTTATATGAAGTGGTAGGCATGGTTTTTGTCGGAACCCTGTTTAATAGATTTACTGCGGTCTCCAATGCATGCACCCAGAACTAAAGTGGTAACTTAGTATCACTCATCATCGAACGTACCATATCTAATAGGGTACGATTTCTCCGTTCTGACACACCGTTGTGCTATGGTCTGTACAGAGGAGTGAGCTGAGAGAGAATCCTATTCTCTTTCAGGAAATATGGAAACTCTGTACTTAGGTATTCTCTTTCTCGATCTGATTGAAGTTTCTTGATACTCAATCCAGTTTTTTTTTCTAGTTCAAGTTTATACTCCTTGAATTTTTCGAAAGCTTCAGACTTATATTTCAACAAGAACACGTATCCAAATCTTGAGAAATTATCAGTAAAAGTTATGAAGTATGAAAAACCACTTCTTGCTTGTATAGACGTTGGTCCACATACATCACTATGTATGAGTCATAAGAGTTCAGTAGCTCTCTCTCTCTGTGTGTCCCGTAAACGGAGTTTTGGTCATTTTACCCTTGATGCAAGACTGACAAGTCGCATAAGATTTATATTCAAACGGATTTAAATATCCATCTTTATGTAGCTTGGTTAGTCTTGTTTCGTTAATATGACCAAGTCTACAATGCCAAATGAAAACTTCATTTATCTCTGAAATCTTTCTTTTGTTTATGTGTGGTTTGTTAAAAACTGTGTATTGATTCAGGACGTAGATTCCATTATTTAATATGCCATATCCAATCAACTTTTGATTTAGGTTAAAGTTCATAACATTACTTTGTAACACAAAATAATATCCTTCATTGTCCAACAGAGATACTGATATTATGTTACACAACATGGAAGGCACAAAATAACACGGGTTCAAAACCAATATACATCCTGAAGGTAAACCAAGGTGATACTCTCCCACTGATATAACATGTACATTCGAACCATTCCCAAAACGGAGATTGTGATCACCTTTCTTCAAAACCTTGCTATTTCTCAATCCTTGTAGACTATTGCAGATATGAGATCCCGACCCGGTATCTAATATCCAGGAAGTAGAGTTAATTAGAAAACAGTTTTCGGTAACAAACACACCTGAAGTGGAAGCATCAGCATGCTTCTTCTTCTTGAGATTAGCGAGTTACCCAACGCAGTTTCTCTTCCAGTGTCTAGTCTTGTGGAAGTAGAAGCATTCCTCTTTTCCTGATTCCGCAGTCCTTGTCTTGTCTTTCCCTGGTGCCTTTCTAACTTCACCTCTCGGTTTGCTGGATTTCTTCTTCTTCTTCTTTCCCATTGCTTTAGCTTTCGGGATGGAAGAGGAAGTTAGCCCAGCAACCAGAGAGAGAGTTTTCACTATTTTTAGTGTGCTCTCTGCACTCCTCAACATATTGAGAACTTCAGGAAGTGACTTCTCCAGAATGTGCATGTTGAAGTTCAATATAAACTGAGCACAGGCAGGGGGAGAGACTTTAGAACCATATCAACATATTGTTCGTTCTCCATTGTCCATCCCAGGCCTTTTAATTCTTCAATAAGTCCTATCATCTTCAGCACATGATCACCTACAGATGTACCAACAACCATCCTCATTTGAAACTACTTTCTTGAGGCCCCATAACGCAGGGCACGAGATTGCTCCCTATACATGTCCTTTGTATGGAGAAAGATGGATTGCACATCCATCTTCTCGTGCTGCTTCTGATGTTCATTGTCTATCGAAGCAAGCGCGTGGCATTTGGCTGTGACGCAATCTATATCCCATATTTTGCGGATCTCTTTATCCGCAATAGAGAAATCAGAGCCTGGGATGGGAGGGGCTGGAGCAGTAAGGACGTATGCAACCTTGTCATAAGTAAGGGCAATATTTACATCCTCATACATTCTTTATAATTTGGTCCTTTGAGTTTATTTTTGCCTAATAGAAGCTTTAGTACCAACATTGGTTTCTGCTATTAGGAGAGAGAAAAGAAAACACTCAGCGATTGCTTTTGCATGATTAGACTGGTTATTAATCTTATCTAATCGATGTCTCCCACTGCTTTTTATCAAATTTTTCTTCAAACCTTAAAAAGAAAATTAGCCAGGATTAATTACATTCTACAAGTTCGCTAACCGGCCAGCCAGGCTAGTGTCGGTACTCCGAAAGAGGTTCCCTGCGCTTTCGCATGGACCTAATTAAAATAAACCTCATTTTCCTACAGGCAAAACCTCGTTGACACCTTTCTAGACACCTACTAGATTAGCTAATTGTAAAGTGTAAAATCCTGGGAGTAACTATTACTCACAGTGGGATCATGATCCAATTATTAAATAGAAGGTATGCAATCTCATTGCAAATTTCAACACTTGAAATTCCCGATATTGTTTTTACTCCTAGTGTCTTATGACCTTAATTATGGTCAACAAATCATAAGCGCTAGTCAATTTCTATCCGTCATTTCATGATCGATTTAGACCCACTCATATGACCCTTAACTATGGTCAGCAAAATCATACGAATGTCCTAATCGATCACATGATATGCTTTGTAGGAAGACATCACCTAGCTACCGTACACTGCGCTTTAACTATAGTCAACAAACGTACCATGAATACTAAGTACTCTACTTTCTAAAATGGCGGAGGGCTACGAATGGTTCTGAAGAAAACCTTTAACGTAATGAACTTGATATCGTTGTAGAATCTAGTGATTTGAAAAGGAGTGGTTTAAGCTCCGTTTAAAAATCGAGTAGTTTTTCAAAAACAAACCGAATAGCTTTTGCTATAAAGGTCACTCCCGATGAAGAGATCTCGGCTCTTTCCTCATCGAATGAGGTGCTGGATATTCATCAAGGAATACCATTATGCAAAGAAAGAACTAGGGAGGCTATCATGATAAACCGAGTGGGTTGTAACATTTGCTAGTTTTGCTAAAGTGATCACTCTTGGTAAAGGGATCTCGGCTCTTTTTCATCCAAAGAGGTACTGGATATTCATCAAGGAATACCACTATGCAAAGCAATAACTAGAGCTACCCTTGTTGAAAAAATTTGATTCTGCAACATTTTTAGGTTTCTTTTCTTAACATTAATCTCATCAATGTTGTCCCATCATTTAACCTTATCATTGCAGAAAAAGAAACAAAAATAGAACGTACGCTTATGCCATCTGCATTCGCCATAGGGCCCCGTCATACACCGTTAGGTTACTTAACTAACGGCAGAGCGGGGGCTGGACTGGCACGGGTGCAAAACATAAGAAACGTTTATTATATATCTTATATATATAGACATTCGTCTTACGCAATAATAAGCATTCCAGATCACAGATGAATACATTGGATATACTAGGAATTCCGTATTTCGTTTAAGCCCTGAACGAAAGACGGATTCTACGGTAGTGATGAATAGCCAAATCCCACCCTAGACCCCTACGGGTGCGGCAAACTACCTGCTAAATTCCTGAAGTGAAGCAACCTCCCTCAATAAAATGAGTAGGCCACTCGACACTTCAAGAACCCGGTAGTTTGTACACCCCACCTTGGGTCTATCCTAGGAGAAAAAATAGTAAAAGGAAAAAATACAACGATGACTACTGCCTCAACCTGGATGTGCCCCGCAAAATAATATTACATCACTTTTATAAATTACAAGAATGAAAGAAAAGAAAACACTCTTCTCATATCCCCCGACTATTCATCCACGACGATCCAAAACATTCATATACACATACCATCACATGATACATATATGTGCAACCCCCACTAATCGTCGTATAGCAATTAGTGGACGTTTCATAACACATCAAAACCGAAAAGCGGAAAAACGATGCTAAAAAATCGACTTCGAAACACTCCGAATTGCTCTAACACTTAGATAACATCACATGCAATATGGGAAAAATAAACAACACCATAAAACTTAAAACCAAGAATATATAACACTTTAAAAAATCTAACCCCAAACTCATCTAGTCGACCGGCGTTGCCAGGAAAATCAAGGTTTTGGCTGGTGAGATTTATGAATTTTGGGCTCATTTTTCTAGGGTGTTATAGTTATCACATAACAAGTTTTTTGCATATGTTTAAAATTTTTTTAGAAGACTTATAAAAATTTCCAGAAACTTGGTTTTTCGTTTTACGGTTTCGGAGTTGTTTCGGTTTTGAAGCTTTAAACGTCGTCTAAAATACTAGTTTTGGTTTAGTTTGGCTCTAATACCATGTTGGTGGATGTTGCACACCACCACAACTCTTGTGGGGAAGCCGAATTAGATAGGGTTTCACAACTCATGTGAAGGATTAGGATTGAGCTTGAGGGAGGAGATAATTTGGAGAGAGAATGTGAGAGTGAGAATGAGCTAGGTCAAGCATAAACCAAATGATATGGCTAAGCTTCCAATTATTGAAGCATGGATTATTTTTCTCAAAAATAATCAACCATGCTTCAATAGTGAAGCCAAATGAATATAATATTCATTAGCCATTCTTTTATCCATGCTTTGAAAAATTCTCCAAATTCCACCCCATTTATTTATTTTCCAAAATAGAAAATCCATATATGGGGTATCTCCTTCTAGAAACCTTTTCTTGTACAATTGAAAGAATGCCCCTCACCGTATATCGTATAAATATACCCGTATTCGTATTCCAAAAAATACGAATACAATAAGATACCAATAATCCTATAATATAATACTGGTATCCGGCTTAATCCAAAGCCTACCAGTATTATCCTTCCGAACATCATTCGTGTAGCCAATACCTGTATATGATCGAAACCATGTCGTAACACCTTACGGCCTCTACATCGTTTCGCCTGAACCAGGGAAACCCTCTGTATGGGACTCTAAAGACTCGACAGTACGCTGGCAGTGGGTTTAACCACATGCCCGTCAGCGGCACTAGCTATGCGTAACGACTACCCAGGTACATGTCAAAAAGGCGGCCGATGAGCGAACTCATCTTAAACCCAACAAGCATATGAGTTACAGTTACCGTATAGTCCGGTCATTTCGTCTGATACGCCGCATATCGAGTCTATGGATAGTAAACGTCAGACCCCAATAACTTGATAAGTCATGCCGATGTGTGGCTCATAACAGTTCGAGAAACTACTGATAACTCTTATCAGTAAATCTCAACAATCCTGACCAGGGAATTAATGTTATAGCCAATAGAGCTTTGCGCAACATCAACTCCCTATACCGGAAGAGATGAAACCCCTTCTATCACTCACCGCCTCCATGTGATTTGGGACTGTACCCAAAATCCACCTGTTTGCATGACTCTGAAGATCCGTGGTAGGGAGGAAATCAAAGCACAGTGGGAACCACACAAGACACTATGACGATCTCGGGTCTACAGACTAACCTGTACAAGTGTCACCAGAGAACTGCTATATGATGATAGGTATGATACCATCTAGGAGTTCTCGGCGAGTCCTGGTCGGTGTACCCCTTCTCTAATGAGCACATGTGTACAATCTTTGATGTCAAATACCAATAGTTATGGGATCAACCATCGCCCCCATACAGGGTCAAGAAACATACACACTAGTCTACTCTGGAATATCGATACTCTGTCTCGTATTCCCTCGACTAGGAACTGTTAAAGGATGTGCTTGCGGACTATGCAAGCCCCACTAGTATGATCTACATCATTGTCCTGGTAGTCAAGAAAACAACCAGAGGGCTTTATCAACATGTATACAAGATAAGAAATATTAAGTAGAACACATCATGTGTTAAGATAAAGGTAAGCCAAATTGCATACTATCATATTGAGCAAGATTATTTCTGTACATACATATCCCTAGCATCCTATACAATAAAGGGCTCTAGGGCATACATATCCAACAATCTCCCACTTGCACTAAGGCCTTTAGTTGGCGCAATAAGTACCCACTGTCTGCACTATATCCAGTTGCTGGTGTACCGGATGCCTAACATCTCGAACAGTCTTTCGAACTGGACTTGATGGATGGCCTTGGTGAATAGATCGGCTGTGTTATCTTTTATGTCCACTCTCCGCACCTCGATCTCCTAACGATCCACGATATCCTTGATGAGGTGATACCGCCTCAAGATATGTCTGGATTTCAGATGGGACCTTGGTTCCTTTGGCAAAGCCATAACTTTATTGTTATCACAATACAAAGGTATTGGATTGGCAATGGATGGAACCACCTGAAGTTCAGAAATGAACTTCCTCATCCAGACTGCCTCTTTTGCGTTATCATTAGCAGCAATATACCCAGATTCCATCGTAGATTCAGCGTTGGTATCTTGCTTGGAACTCTTCCAACATACCGCCCCTCATTGAAGGTAAATAAAAACCCTGAGATGGACTTGCTGTCATCCTTATCGCTCTGGAAACTGGAATCGGTAAAGCTCTCCATTTGGAGATCTCCGTTACCATACACCAAGAACATTTCTTTAGTCTTTCGCAAATACTTAAGAATGTTCTTCGCAGCCGTGCAATGTTTCTCCCCTGGATTGGATTGATACTTGCTTACTACATTCAGTGCATAAGCTACATCTGGACAAGTACATAACATCGCATACATTATAGATCCTACCGCCGAAGCGTATGGTATAATGCTCATGCGAGCCCTCTCTTCATCAGTCTTTCGAGACATCTCTTCAGAGAGGGTGATCCCGTGAGAAGAGGGTAAATTACTTCGCTTGGAATCTTCCATACTAAACCTCTTTAGTATGGTGTCTATGTATCTTGATTAGGACAATCCCAACAATCTCTTAGACCTATCTCTATATATCTCAATACCCAGAATGCATGAGGCATCACCCAGGTCCTTCTTGGAGAACCTTTGCGATAAGAATAGTTTGACCGATTATAGCATAAGAACGTCATTTCTTATCAGGAGAATGTCATCTACGTACAATACGAGGAATGTAACTGTACTCCCTACAATCTTTTTATAAATGCAAGGATCATCTACATTTTTTATAAAATCAAACTCTTTGATTGTATCATCAAAGCAGATGTTCCAACTCCGTGACACCTGCTTTAATCCATAGATAGATTTAAGCAACCTGCATGCCTTCTCGCTGCTCCCACTGTCAATGAAGCCCTCCAGCTGATCTATAAAAACGCATTCATCTAAATCACCATTTAGAAATTCTGTTTTAACGTTCATCTGCCAGATTTCATAGTCGAAGTAAGCAGCAACAACAAGTAGGATTCGAATGGATTTAAGCATTGCAACTAGAGAAAAAGTTTCGTCATAGTCCAATCCTGGTCTTTGACAAAATCCTTTCGCCACAAGCCTAGATTTACAGGTCTCTACCTATCCATCTACACCAATCTTTTTCTTAATGATCCACTTGCACCCTATGGGTTTTACTCCAGTAGGTGCAATCTCCAAAGTCCATACTTTGTTGGTGTACATGGATTCCATTTCGGATTGCATGGCATCCAGCTATTTCACTGAGTCACTACTCGTGATAGCTTGCTGAAAACTTGTAGGGTCATCATCATATATGATGCAATTTTCTCTATCACCATCAATTAGAAAACCATAGTATCTATCCGGTGGGCGAGAAGTTCTACTAGATCTATGGAGTGACTGAGGCTTGTTGGGTTCTATTGAAACTTCAGGTCCAACCAAATCATCAGTATTTGTTTGTGGCTCTGAAATTTCTTCCAGCTCTACTGTATTGCCAATAGTATCATTTGTAAAAAACTTATTTTCCAAAAATGTGGCATATTGAGAAACAAACACTCTTTGTTCCTTCTTATGGTAGAAAAGATACCCATATGAATATTTGGGATACCCCATAAATTTACATAAAACCGATCATGTCTCGAGTTTTTCTGGATTCTGCTTTTTAACAAAATCAGGACAACTCCATATCCTAACTCGCTTAAGAGATGGTCTCTTCCCATATATCATATGGAGTGGTAGGCATGGTTTTGGTCAGAACCCTATTTAATAGATATGTTGCAGTCTCCAATGCATGCCCCCGGAACGAAAGTGGTAACTCAGTATCACTCATCATCGAACATACCATATCTAATAGGGTACGATTTCTCCGTTTTGACACACCGTTGTGCTGTGGTGTGTACGGAGGAGTGAGCTGAGAGAGAATCCCATTCTCTTTCAGGAAATCTAAAAACTTTGTACTTAGGTATTCTCCTCCTCGATCTGATCGAAGTTTCTTGATACTCAATCCGGTTTGTTTTTCTACTTCAAGTTTATACTCCTTGAATTTTTCGAAAACTTCTGATTTTTGTTTCAACAAGAACACGTGTCTAAATCTTAAGAAATCATCATTAAAACTTATAAAGTATGACAAACCACTTCTTGCATGTGTAGACATTGGTTCACATACATCACTATGTATGAGGCCTAAGAGTTCAGTAGCTCTCTCTTCGTGTCCTGTAAACGGAGTTTTGGTCATTTTACCCTTGATGCAAGACTGACAAGTCACATAAGATTTATATTCAAACGGATTTAAATATCCATCTTTATGTAGCTTGGTTAGTCTTGTTTCGTTACTATGACCAAGTCTACAATGCCAAATGAAAGCTTCATTTATCTCTGAAATCTTTCTTTTGTTTGTGTGTGGTATGTTAAAAACTGTGTGTTGATTCAGGACGTAGATTCCGTTATTTAATGTGCCATACCCAATCAACTATTGATTTAGGTTAATGTTTATAACAATATTTTGTAACACAAAATTATTTCCTTCATTGTCCAACAGAGATACTGATATTATTCTACATAACATGGAAGGCACAAAATAACACGGGTTCAAAACCAATATAGATCTTGAAGGTAAACCAAGGTGATACTCTCCCACCGATACAGCATGTACATTCGAACCATTCCCAACACGGAGAGTGTGATCACCTTTCTTCAAAACCTTTCTATTTCTCAATCCCTATACAAAATTGCAGATATGAGATTCTGACCCGGTAACTAATATCTAGGAAGCAGAGTAAATTGAAAAACAGTTTTCGGTAACAAACACACGTGAAGTGGAAGCATCAGCATGCTTCTTCTTCTTGAGATCAGCGAGGTATCTAACACAGTTTCTCTTCCAGTGCCCAGTCTTGTGTGTAGGGTTACTAGGCACTATCACACGGGTCTATAAGGCATCAACCATGCCCGATTTACATTTTACAAGTGCCGAACAAGCTAAAGCGAGGATCTTTGCTAGATAATTAGGGTTAACAAAGCATGTAAACATCTTTACATCTAAGAGAAAGGGATTAAAACCTTTGTAGTCCATTCATTCGCTTCATAAGCTCCGAGTAATAGTCCTTTCGCCACGATCCATGAACTTCCGGACTCTAGAGAGGCTCTACAAGCCGAACGATCCATACTTGCATGAAGTCTTCCCTTTCGAAGATGATCTACCTTGAAGAATCTATAACTCAAGCTCTCACTTGTCTAATCAAGTATTAATGAAGTGAACACCCTAATCTAAGTGGCTAGAAGAGATAAGGATGATGAAGTAGGAATTATGCTCTTTTTTACTATCAATTTCTCACACACCATCATCACAAACACAAAAGCTAGTAAGCTTTTCAAGGAGGAAGAAGAAGATGAAGTCTTTTATGATGAATAATGAATTATTATCTATGGTTACAAATCAACCCTTGGTTAAGTAAGAAAGGCTTAACCCATGTAGAGAATTAACCTTGGTAAAGGGTTTGGGTTGGGTTAGAAAATATCAATCCAAAATATCTAAGCATAAAACAAAAGCAAAGCTTCTAGAAGCTTCATGAAAATGCTAACCCAAAACAAACCCTAATCATGTTTAATCTCCACAAATCATGTTGCATTTGTAATCATAACTTGTTACAATATTATATATCACATATATAATATATATTTGTAACAAAAGAAAATAATACAATTAACATATATCGCATATGTATCAATGTATTATCCGGTGAGAAAATGAATCAATAAAGTGAGCTTATATTAGATAATGTAATGTAATATATCACATATATAATTATACATTAAATCATCGAATCAACACTTGATCCAACAATCCGCTATATCGCATATAACCGACTAATATAACATTTACCGATTCATCGAATCAACACTTAATCCGATGACCCGACTATATCACATATACCCGACCGATATCATATATCGCGAGAATAGAATACGGTATCTCATATCGTATTATTCTCGGTCCCGCACATATCACATATGTGCTCCTACTCTGTTCTGCCTGAGCCAAGAAATCTCTGTGTAGGACTATAAAGAATCGTCAATACGCCGGCAGTGGGTGATGATCATATCAAACATCCACAAGCTGCAAGCGGTCAGCTAAACGTAACAGCTACCCAGGTATTGAGAGATCAGAAGATCAACAAGCAAGCCTGTAAATTCTCCTGTGAATCCAATCAGTAACACTACCGTACAGTCCGGTCTCTTCGTCTTATATGTCGCATATCTAGTCTGGGGTGGTAAACGTCAGAACCCAGTAACCGATAAGTTATGTCAATGTGAGGTTCATAACAGGTCGAGAAATTACTGATAACACTTACCAGTAGTACTCTATATCATCCCTGGCCAGGGACTTCCAGTTATAGCCAATCGAACACAGCACAACATCAACTCCCTATACCGGGAGAGACGAAACCCCTCCTATCGCTCATTGCCTCTATGTGATTCGGGACTGTACCCAAAAGCCACCATTTTGCACGCCCTCTTGGACGTGGTATGATGGAAATCAAAGCACAGTGGGAATCACACAAGAATCTATGACGATCTTGGGTCTATAGACTAACCTGTACCAGTGTCACCAGAGAACTGCTATCTGACGTGAGGTATAATACCATCTGGGAGTTCTCGGCGAGTCCGTCCAGTGTACCCAGTCTCCACTGAGCACCCTTACACTATCTCTGATGTCAAACACCAATGGATATGGGATCATCCATCGCCCATCATATGGGTCAAGATGCGTATACGCTAGTCTAATCTGGTGTATCGATGCCCTGTCTCGATTCACCCTTGACTAGGAACAGTTATAGGATGTACTCGTTAGCTACCCTGGCCCCACTAGTATGATCTCATCATAGTCCCAGTAGTCGAGTACATTTCCTAAGGGCTTTATCAACATGTGAGAGTAAGAAAGTAAACTAATATAAGTCAACATGTTAAGATAAAGTGAAACCAAACAGCATACTATCATGTCGAGCAAGAAAGTCCTCTCTATATATATCCAAGCATCCACTATAATATACATCATATGTACAATAATGGCCTCTAGGGCATATACATAATTAACAATCTCCCACTTGCACTAAGGCCAGCTGTTGTAGTATCTCATACCCAGCATCCCGAAGAGTCTCTCAAATTGTATCTGGGGAATGGCCTTTGTGAATGGATCCGCAGTGTTGTCCTTCGTATCAACTCTCCTGATCTCGATCTCCCGGCGATCAACTATCTCCTGGATCAGGTGATACCGCCTCAGAATATGTCTGGACTTCTGATGGGACCTGGGTTCCTTAGCCAAAGCCACAGCTCCATTGTTATCACAATACAAAGGTATTAGATGCTCAATGGACGGAACCACACCAAGTTCAGTGATGAACTTCTTCATCCAGACAGCATTTTTGGCAGCATCGTTGGCAGCGATGTATTCAGCCTCCATCGTCGAGTCTGCAACGGTTTCCTGTTTGGAACTCTTCCAACACACCGCCCCTCTATTGAGGGTAAAGACAAATCCCGAGTGCGACTTAGAGTCGTCCTTATCACTTTGGAAGCTCGAATCGGTAAAGGACTCCACCTGGAGTTCTCCGTTACCATACACCAACAACATCTCTTTAGTCCTTCTCAAGTACTTAAGAATGTTCTTCACAGCTATCCAGCGACTCTCTCCAGGATCTGCTTGATACCGACTCACTACACTTAGTGAGGATGCTACATTGGGTCTGGTACATAGCATCGCATACATGATAGAGCCTACTGCCGAAACATAGGGTATCCATTGCATGCGAGCTCTCTCCAAATCAGTCTTGGGAGACATCTCTTTGAAGAGAGTGAGTCCAGAGATCGTGGGTTGGTTCCCACGCTTGGACTCTTCCATTCTAAACCTCTTTAGTATGGTTTCAATGCACCTGGATTGGGACAATCCCAGTATCCGTTTAGATCTATCTCTATAGATCTCAATTCCCAGTATGCAGGAGGCATCACCAAGATCTTTCATTGAGAATCTTTGTGATAAGAAGAGCTTGACCGATTGCAGCATAGGAACATCATTTCCTATCAAGAGTATGTCATCAACGTACTATACGAAGAAGACAACCTTACTCTCTGCAACCTTTTTATATACACAAGGTTCATCTACGTTTTTGATGAAGTCAAACTCTTTGACTACAACATCAAAGCAGATGTTCCAACTCCGTGATGCCTGCTTTAACCCGTAGATGGATTTAAGCAGCTTGCACACCTTTCCGCTGCTCCCACTATCTATGAAGCCCTCTGGCTGAGTCATGTACACGCACTCCTCTAAATCACTATTTAGAAAGGCAGTCTAAACATCCATTTGCCAGATTTCGTCGTCATGGTATGCAGCAATGGCAAGTAAGATCCGGATGGACTTAAGCATAGCCACTGGAGAAAAGGTTTCGTCATAATCCATACCTGGTCGTTGACGAAAACCCTTTGCAACAAGTCTAGCTTTGAAAGTCTCAACTTTTCCATCTACACCAAGTTTCTTCTTAAAGATCCATTTGCTCCCAATGGGTTTTACCCCTTCAGGAGCAACTTCCAAAGTCCATACTTTGTGGGTGTACATGGATTCCATCTCAGATCGCATTGCATCCAGTCATTTCATAGAGTCACCACCCGTGATGGCCTGCTCGAAACTTGTTGGGTCATCATCTTCCATGATGCAATCCTCGCTCCCACCATCAACGTGAAAACCGTAGTATCTCTCAGGTAGATGAGAAAACCTACTAGATCGGCTGAGAGGCTGGGGTTCGTTAGGAACTACTAAATCATCTGGTTCCACTAAATCTTCTGCCGCAGTTTGTGTTGCTGGAACCTCTTCCAGTTCTACCTCATTGTTACCAATTTGTTTCATAAGAAAACCTTTTTCTAAGAAAGTGGCATGTCGAGAAATAAACACTTTTTGTTTCTCGGGGTGGTAGAAGATATACCCCTGTGAATTTTTGGGATATCCTACAATCTTGCATATGACAGACCTTGCCTCGGGTTTGTCCGGATTGTGCCTTTTGACATAGGCCGGACAACCCCATATCTTAACATATTTAAGAGATGGTCTCTTCCCCTTACATATATCATATGGAGTGGTATGCACTGATTTGGTAGGAACCATATTCAATAGGTGTATGGCTGTCTCAAGCGCATACCCTCAGAAGGAAATAGGCAACTCAGCATTGCTCATCATAGAGCGCACCATATCCAATAGGGTGTGATTCCTCCGCTCCGATACACCGTTGTGCTGTGGTGTATAAGGAGGAGTAAGCTGAGAGAGAATCTCATTCTCTTTTAGATAATCTAGGAACTCAGTGCTCAAGTATTCTCCTCCTCGATCAGATCGAAGGATCTTAATACTTTTGCCCGTTTGGTTCTCTACTTCCTGCTTATATTCCCTGAATTTCTCAAAAGCTTCAGACTTGTGTTTTATCAGGAACATATGTCCGTATCTTGAGAGATCGTCAGTGAATGTAATGAAGTAGGAAGAACCGTTCCTGGCATGTGTAGACATGGGTCCACATACATCACTATGTATCATCCCTAAGAGTTCTGTAACTCTTGCTCCGTGTCCACTAAACGGAGTTTTAGACATTTTTCCTTTGAGACATGACTGGCAAGTGTCATAAGATGATAATTCGAACTGATTCAAATATCCATCCTTATGCAATTTAGCTAGCCGTGTCGCATTGATATGATCTAGTCTACAATGCCACAAGAAGGATTCGTTCATTTCTGAACTTTTCCTCTTGTTTGTGTTCTGTACATTAAGAATTGTAGTTTGATTTAGAACGTACATGCCATTATTTAACGATCCTGATCCTATCAACTTTTGATTCAGGAATATGTTCATAACATTATCCTGTATTGCAAAATTATATCCTTCTTTATTCAATAAAGAAACTGATATAATATTGCATATCAGGGTCGGAATGTAATAGCGTTCGTTCAGAATCAATGTATTACCTTTTGGTAACACAAGATGATATTCGCCAACAGCCTTGGCTGCAACATTTGCACCATTCCCTACTGTTACGGAATGATCACCTATTCCCAGTTCTCTACCTTTACGTAGTAACATATTACATATGTGGGATCCCGATCCAGTATCTAATACCTAGGACGTATGTTGGAAATATATGCCCTAGAGGCCTACATTGTATAGGATGCTTGGGATATGTATGTACATGACAGTCTTGCTTGATATGATAGTACGCTATTTGGTTTGACTTTGTCTTAATGTATGATATATTTTACTTGGTATTTATATATATATATGTTGATAAAGCCCATAGGGTGTTTTGTCTGACTACCGGCGTTGTGATGGCAGTCATACTAGTGGGAGCTGGATAGTCAATAGGCACACCCTTAGATGTCCCTGGTCGCAGGAGTATCAAGATTGGGCATCGATACTCCGGAGTAGACTAGTGTATACATATCTAGACCCTGACGAGGGGCAATGGATTGGTCCCGCAACCATTGGTGGTGTTCACCTAAGATTGTATACAGATGCTCACTGGGTGTGAGTACACCGGACATGACTCGCCGAGAACTGACTGGGTGGTATTATACCTAACGTCAGATAGCAGTTCTCAGGTGACATGTGTGCAGATAGTCCGTTGACTTAAGGTCATCATTTGTCTCGTGTGAGTTCCCACTGTGCTTTGATTATTACCCTACCACGGCTCAAAGGAGTCGTGCAAACAGGTTTCAGTTGGGCACAGTCCCGAGCCGCGTGGAGGCAGTGAGTGACTGTTAGGGATTCGTCTCTCCCGGTATAGGGAGTTGATATCGTACTGTGGTCGGTTGGTCATTACCATAAGTCCCTGGCCAGGACTGATTGAGAATTACTGATGGAATGATCAGTAGATTCTCGGGTGGTCTTGAACCATACCGACACGACTTGTACGGTTATTAGGGGTCTGACGTCCACCACCTCCTAGACCATACATGCGATACTCTTAGACGAACAGACCGGACTGCGCGGATATTGTCAAAGACAGGCTCAGTAGGATTTCAATTGGGTTGCCTCATCAGCTTTCTTATCGACAACTACCTGGGGACCGTTACGTACAGCTAGTGCCGCTTGCGGTCTGTGGTTAAACCCACTGCCAGCGTAGTAGTTGAGTCTTTAGAGTCCCACATAGAGATTTCCCAAACCCAGGCGAAAAGATATAGAGGTCGTATGGTTTTACGACAAAGGTTCGGACGCATACGTGTTTGAACGCACGTACGACATTCGGACAGTTTTTACTAGTCGGCTTTGGTTTAAGCCAGATTCTAGTATCAGGTTATTGGATTTATATAGTCTAAAGTTTTTCCGTGTTTTCATGGATGAGAGGGGCGTTCTCGTAATTTTCCGAGAAGCTTCTAGAAGGATGTGACATGGAGGGAGAGGTGGCATTTTCATTTAATGATTTAGTGACTCATTGTGAGTGATTCATCATGTCATTAATGCATTATTAAATGCTTAATGACTCACATAATGAATCACCCACCTGCATTAATGAAACATGATGAATAATCTCATATTATTCATTTCTTTCTTATTCATTATGTTTCATATATCAAGTGAGAAGCTTTTTCATTATCTTTATTATTATCATTATCATCTTCTCTCTCTCTCTCTTCAAGTTCTCTCTCCTTCGCCAAACCTAATCCTACCCTCATGAGTTGAGAACAAGGATTAGGAAAGACTAATTACTCCATAACCTATCTCTACATCACCTTAGCTACTCTATTTAGCAACTAGAGAAACTAAGTAACCTCAAGTTTAGAGGTTATAGCTTGGATTAGGGTTCTCGGGTGGATCGTCTATCACGGGAGAAAGCCGAAGAGGACGTGGAGATCCAAAGAGGCCGTAGATAACATTAAGACGAAGGACTAGAACCGTTTGGTATAATCTCTTAACATAGTAGTTTAGAACTCTATAGCTTTTGTTAAAACTTGTTTAGCAAACGATTCATACGGTTTATCGATGTTTGATCATAGAACAAGATTGTTATTCATATTTCCGCCTCCCCATAAGTATTGGGGTGTTGAACATCGACTTACAACGTAGAGTGAACTGAGAAACAGTTCTCAATAACTAACACACCCGAAGAGGATGCATCAGCATGCTTGTTCTTCGTTTGGGCTGTGTGAGAATCTATATATTCTCCTATTTTCTGCTCAGTCTTATAACACTTATAAGAAAGAATGGGACCAATGTTCCCTTGCTCAGTATAATAAGCGGGTTAAGTCAATACATCCATATTATTATCTTGATTAAGGCCTGACTTGGTTGCTACCTGGAGAGAGAGAGAAGAAAATACTTTAGCGTATGCTCTTGCAAGATTAGATTGGTTATTATCTTATCTAATCAGGATGTCTCCCACTATTTTTATCAAATCTTCCTTCAAACCCTAAAAGGAAAGACTAGCCGGGATTAATTACACCTTACAAGTTCGCCAATCTTTCAGCCAGATCAGTGTTAGTACTTTGAGGGAGGTTCCCCGTGCTTTCGCACGGACCAAATTAAAATAAACCTCGTTTTCCCAAAGGTATAACCCCGTTAACACCTTTCTAGACACCTACTTGATCGGCTAATTGTCCTGTGTAAAATTCTCCCAGGAGTAACTCTTACTCACAGTGGGTATCGGGATCCATCTATCTCATAGAAGGTATGCAATCTCATTGCAAATTTCAACACTTGAAATTCCCGATAATGCTTGTGCCCCTAACATTCTATGAACTTGACGAATGCCAAACAACCCATAGTCCGCTAGTCAAGTTCAACCCGTACATTTCTTGATTGAATTAAACCCACCCGCACGACCCTTGACGAATTCCAAACAATGCCGTACGAATACTCTAATCCAATCGCATCTCATGCTACAGATAAGAAGTAAATAGCTACCGTACACTACGCCTTGATGAATGCCAAACTACCGTAGCACGAATACTAATTAATACCTATCTGAAATGACGGAGGGCTACGCAAATTTTTTAGAAAACCATGAGCGTAATGAACTTGATATCGTTGTAGAAACAAGTGATTTTGAAAAGAAGTGTTTTTGAAGCTTTTTCTAGTTTCGCTAAAGAGGTCACTCCCGGTGAAGGGATCTCGGCTCTTTCCTTATCGAATAAGGTGCAAGATATTTCGCAAATACCGCGGTGCAAAGAAAGAACTATAGAAGCAATCAAAAACTAAACCGTCAGTTTGTAGCATCTGTCAGTTTTGCTAAAGAGGTCACTCCCGATGAAGGGATCTCTGCTCTTTCCTCATCGAATAAGGTGCAGGGTATATCATATATACTGCTATGCAAAGCAAAACTGTATCTACCCTTTTTATGAAGTTTTGATTCTACAATATCTTTTAAGTTTCTTTTCTTTTATTAATCTCATTAATATATCCCATCAGTTATGCTTCCTAAGCATCACAGAAGAAACGAAAGCATTAATATTCATATATCATCATATATATAGTATAAGCAATCGTCTCAGGTAGTAATATGATCTCATCACAGAACATTGCAGCAGAAGATAACATATGAAATTTTGGATATACTAGGACGTCCGTGTTTTATTTCGAGCCTGTAAAAAACACGGATTCCACGGTCGCGATGAATAGCCAAACCCACATCCCTAGACCCCTACGAGAGCAGCAAGTAACACTGCCAATTCCAGGGTTAGGAGACCCGGTCTCGACTCCTCGAGATGGCCTCCCACTGGACCCTAGAACCCGGTTATTTGTGCTCCCCTCCTCGGGTCTACCTAATGCGGAAAACTAAATAATATACAATGGTGACATCAACCTCAACCCGGAAGTGCCCCAATAAAAGAATATTACATACAATGAATTTTACATGAATGAAAATAAAAACCCTCATCACACATAAAACCCCCGGCTATTCAGAACACGACGATCCAATATAACATATCACAGCAACACATAATATCTCATATCATCAACGTAAGAAAGTGTGCGTATCCCGATTATCATTGATGTATAGCAACGAAGCCGGCGATACACCACATACTACACTTACGGTCACAGAAAAGAAAGTGTAAAACTACAACATTTGGAATCCACAATCACTTTAGACATCATAAATCCGAAATATCACATACTTTGCATTTCATGCCTCACTATATGAATTCCACATATTGTATCACATTCCAGATAAATAGACAAAGTTAAAATTTCCGATCGAATAATCAAACACCTTAGATTTCCCAAATAGCTCAACATTTGAGCGGAGTTCAAAAATCTCAGAACATGTCACAGCTCCAATGAACCAGCCGTAGAAGGGTCAAACCAACGCCTCATATATGGCAACGCTAAACTACCACAAATCCTAGAGTTCAGTGGCAGTTTTGACGGTCACATAATCGAGTTAAGGTTACGTTCTTGTAGAAGGTCCACAGATACACTAGCATGTTTTTCTGAAAGATTCAAACTCAAGAAAAATTCAACACTTGAAAGTTTTTCGTGTCGGGAAAAAGTAAATTATTGATATCCGTTCGAACATTTTAACACGTTCTAAATTATCCGGAAAAACTAAACGAAGTTAAACTTTCCGATCGAATCAACGAATTCCAAAGATCTCCAGAAAACTCAACACTTGAGTAATATTAAAAATTCCCAGCAGCATGTAGTAATACCTACGGATGTAACCTAGAAGTATCTGTCCCTAATACCCAAGTACGGCCGCGGAACCGCCGCGCAAAACATGGTATTGCCGCGGTTCCACGGCGACTTTAGGGAATTAGGAGCTCGTACTTCACAGTAATCCTTAGAATTCCCTGCTTAAATTTCTGAGTATTTTTAATACGAAAAACCAACATTTTAGAAAATTTCCAGAGAGGGGGTCAAAATCGACGTTTCGGGGTTCGATCGAACTTTGAACTTCGTATACATGTCGCCTAATGCTCTAGCTAGGATCTGATACCGCTGTTGGGTTACTAGGCACTGTCACAAGGGTCTATAAGGCATCAACCATGCCCGATTTAAAATTTACAAGTGCCGAACAACCTAAAGCGATGATCTTTGCTAGATAAATAGGGTTAACAAAGCATGTAAACATCTTTACATCTAAGAGAAAGGGATTACAACCTTTGTAGTCCGTTCCTTCGTTTCATAAACTCCGAGTAGTAGTCCCTTCGCCACAATCCATAAACTTCCGGACTCTAGAGAGGCTCCACAAGCCGAACGATCCATGCTTGCTTGAAGTCTTCCTTTTCGAAGATGATCTACCTTGAAGAATCTATAACTCTAGCTCTCACTTCTCTAATCAAGTATTAATGAAGTGAACACCCTAATCAAAGTGGCTAGAATAGATAAGGATGATGAAGTAGGAATTATGCTCTCTTTTATTATCAATTTCTCACCCACCATCATCGCAAACACAAAAGCTAGTAAGCTTTTCAAGGAGGAAGAAGAAGATGAAGTCTTTTGTGATGAATAATGAATTATTATCTATGGTTACAACAACCCTTGGTTAAGTAAGAAGGGCTTAACCCATGTAGAGAATTAACCTTGGTAAAGGGTTTGGGTTGGATTAGAAAATATTAACACAAAATATCAATCCAAAATATCTAAGCATAAAACAAAAGTAAAGCTTCTAGAAGCTTCATGAAAATGCTAACCCAAATCAAACCCTAACCATGTTTAATCTCCACAAATCATATTGCATTTGTAATCATAACTTGTTACAATATTATATATCACATATATAATATATATTTGTAACAAAAGAAAATAATACAATTAACATATATCGCATATGTATCAATGTATTATCCGGTGAGAAAATGAATCAATAAAGCGAGCTTATATTAGATAATGTAATATAATATATCACATATATAATTATAAATTAAATCATCGAATCAACACTTGATCCAACAATCCGGCTATATCGCATATAACCGACTAATATAACATGTACCGATTCATCGAATCAACACTTGATCCGATGACCCGGCTATATCACATATACCCGGCCGATATCATATATCACGAGAATAGAATAAGGTATCTCATATCGTATTATCCCCGGTCCCGCACATATCACATATGTGCTCCTACTCCGTTTTGCTTGAGCCAAGAAACCTCTGTGTAGGACTCTAAAGAATCGTCAATACGCCGGCAGTGGGTGATGATCATATCAAACACCCACAAACTGCAAGCGGTCAGCTAAACGTAACAACCACTCAGATATTGAGCGATCAGAAGATCAACAAGAAAGCCTGTACATTCTCCTGTGAATCCAATAAGTAACACTACCATACAGTCCGGTCTCTTCGTCTGATATGTCGCATATCTAGTCTAGGGATGGTAAAAGTCAGACCCCAGTAACCGATAAGTCGTGTCGATGTGAGGCTCATAACAGGTCGAGAAACTACTGATAACACTCACCAGTAGCACTCTACATCAGTCCTGCCCAGAGACTTCCAGTTATAGCCAATCGAACACAGCACAACATCAACTCCCTATACCGGGAGAGACGAAACCCCTCCTATTGCTCATTGCCTCCATGTGATTCGAGACTGTACCCAGAAGCCACCGTTTTGCATGCCCTCTTGGACGTGGTATGATGGAAATCAAAGCACAGTGGGAATCACACAAGACTCTATGACGTTCCTGTACCAGTGTCACCAGTGTCACCAGAGAACTGCCATCTGACGTGAGGGATAATACCATCTGAGAGTTCTCGGCGAGTCCGTCCAGTGTACCAAGTCTCCACTGAGCACCCTACACTATCTCTGATGTCAAACACGAATGGATATGGGATCATCCATCGCCTATCATATGGGTCAAGGTGCGTATACGCTAGTCTAATCTGGTGTATCGATGCCATGTCTCGATACACTCTTGACTAGGAACAGTTATAGGATGTACTCGTTGACTACCCTGGCCCCACTAGTATGATCTCATCATAGTCCCAGTAGTCGAGTACATTTCCTAAGGGCTTTATCAACATGTGAGAGTAAGACAGTAAACTAATATAAGTCAACATGTTAAGATAAAGTGAAACCAAATAGCATACTATCATGTCGAGCAAGAAAGTCCTCTCTATATATATCCAAGCACCCACTATAATATACATCATATGTACAATAATGGCCTCTAGGGCATATACATTACTAACATTGTGGCAGTTGAAGCATTCCCCTTTTCCCGATGCCGCAGCCCCTGACTTTTCTTTCTCCGGTGCCTTTCTAACTCCACCTCTCGGTTTGATGGGTTTCTTCTTCTTCTTTCCCATAGCATTAGCTTTCGGGACGGAAGAGGAAGATGGCCCAGCAACTAGAGAGAGAGAGAGAGAGAGAGAGAGAGAGAGAGAGAGTTTTCACAACTTTTAGCGTGCTCTCTGCACTCCTCAACATATTGAGAAGTTCGGGAAGTGACTTCTCCAGATTGTGCATGTTGAAGTTCATTATAAACTGAGCATAGGCAGAGGGGAAAGACTGTAGAACTATATAAACATATTTTTCATTCTACATCGTCCATCCCAGGTCCTCTGGTTCTTCAATAAGTCCTATCATCTTCAGCACATGATCATCTACAGATGTACCAGCAGCCATCCTCATCTGAAACAAATTTCTTGAGGCCTCGTAACTCAGGGAACGAGATTGCTCACCATACATGTCCTTTTTATGGAGAAAGATGGATTGCACATCCATCTTCTCGTGTTGCTTCTGATGTTCATTTTCCATCGAAGCAAGCGCGAGGCATTTGTCTGTGGAGCAATCTATATCTCATGTTTTGCGGATCTCTTTATCAGCAATAGAGGAATCAGGGCCTGGGAGGGGAGGAGTTAGAGCAGTAAGGACGTATGCAACCTTGTCATAAGTAAAGGCAATATTTATGTTCCCCATCCATTCTTTATAATTTGGTCCTGTGAGTTTATTTTTGTCTAATAGAAGCTTAAGTCCCGATATTGGTTTCTGCCATTAGGAGAGAGAAAAGAAATCACTCAGCGATTGCTTTTGCATGATTAGACTGGTTATTAATCATCTCTAATCGATGTTTCCCACTGCTTTTTATCAAATTTTCCTTCAAACATTTAAAAGAAAATTAGTCAGGATTAATTACATTCTACAAGTTTGCTAACCAGTCAGCCAGGCTAGTGTCGGTACTTCGAAAGAGGTTCCCTATGCTTTCGCACAGACCTAATTAAAATAAACCTACTGGATTAGCTAATTGTAAAGTGTAAAACTGTCCTGGGAGTAACTATTACATATAGTGGGATCGGGATCCAATTATCAAATAGAAGGTATGCAATCTCATTGCAAATTTCAACACTTGAAATTCCTGATATTGTTTTTATTCCTAGCGTCTTATGACCTTAACTATGATCAACAAATCATAAGCGCTAGTCAAGCTCTACCCGTCATTTAATGATCGATTTAGACCCACCCGAATGACCCTTAACTATGGTCAACAAAGTTCTACGAATGTCCTAATCGATCGCATCATATGCTTTGTAGGAAGACATCACTTAGCTACCGTATACCACGCCTTAACTATAGTCAACAAACGTAGCACGAATACTAAGTACTCTACTTCCTAAAATGACGGAGGGCTACGAATAGTTTTGATGAAACCTTTAACGTAATGAACTTGATATCATTGTAGAATCTAGTCATTTGAAAAGGAGTGGTTTAAGCTCTGCTTAAAAATCGATAGTTTTTCAAAAACAAACCGAATAGCTTCTGCTAAAGAGGTCACTCCTGGTGAAGGGATCTCGGCTCTTTCCTGATCGAATGAGGTGCTGGATATTCATCAAGGAATACCGCTATGCAAAGAAAGAACTAGGGAGGCTATCTTGATAAACCGAGTGGGTTGTAGCATTTGCTAGTTTTGCTACAGTGGTCACTCCCGGTGAAGGGATCTCGGCTCTTTCCTCGTCAAATGAGGTGCTGGATATTCATCAAGGAATACCACTATGCAATGCAATAACAAGAGCTACCTTTTTTGAAGAAAAAAATGATTCTACAACATCTATAGGTTTCTTTACCTAACATTAATCTCATCAATGTTGTCCCATCATTTAACCTTATCGTTGCAGAAAAAGAAACGAAAATAGAACGTACACTTATACCATCCGCATTCGCCACGGGGCCCCGTCATACACCGTTAGATTACTTAACTAACGGCAGAGCGGGGGTTGGACTGGCGCTGGTGCAAAATATAAGCAAAGTTTATTATATATATATATATATCCATTCGTCTCACGCAATAATAAGCATTTATATATATATACATATATACATATGTATATATATATATATACATAGCCATTCGTCTCATGCAATAATAAGCATTTATATATATATATATATATATATATAGCCATTCGTCTCACGCAATAATAAGCATTCCATATCACAGATGAATATATTTGATATACTAGGAATTCCGTGTTTCGTTTAAAACCTGAACGAAAGACGGATTCTACGGTCATGATGAATAACCAAACCTCACCATAGACCCCTACGGGTGCGGCAGACTACCTGCCAAATTCCCGAAGTGATGCAACCTCTCTCAATAAAATGAGTAGGTCACTCAGCACTTCAAGAACCCGGTAGTTTGTGCACCCCACCTTGGGTCTATACTAGGAGAAAAAACAGTAAAAAGAAATAATACAACGGGGACTAAAAACTTAATTCGGATGTGCCCCACAAAATAATATTACATCACATTTACAAATTACAAGAATGAAAGAAATGAAAACACTCTTCTCACATCCCCTGGGCTATTCATCCACGACGATCCAACACATTCATATACACATACCATCACATGATACATATATGTGCAACCCTCACTAATCGTCGTATAGAAATTAGTGGACGTTTCATAACACATATCAAAACTGAAAAGCGGAAAAATGATGATAAAAAGTCGACTTCGAAACACTCTGAATTGCTCTAACACTTAGATAACATCACATGCAATCCGGGAAAAATAAACAACACCATAAAACTTAAAACCAAGAGTACATAACACCTTAAAATACCCAAGCCCCAACTCCACTAGTCGACCGGCGTCACCGGCAAAATCAAGAAAGTATTTCTTAGCACCACCACTGTAGCATTCTGAAAATTTAGAAATAAATAAAATTAATTAATTTAATAATAATATGATAAATCACAAAGTTGTTAAAAACAAATACGTCAATTTTCATAAGTTCCATGTAAAACAATTTAAATAAAAAAATTTAGTTTGCAACATAAATAAGTTATACGGGTTTTAGTGACAATTTTAGCTTCTTTTTAATAGAATGTGTGTTTTATAATAAACTAAGTTGTGATGGGTTTTTAGGTAAAGTTTAGGATTTTTGTGCAAATGGAAAATTGTTAAGGGTGTAAATGGAAAAGTGATAGAAAACATTTAGCTCAGAATTTAATTGTAAATTAAAAGAAAATTAAAGGTTAATGCAAGCACACCTCTTTCTTGTATGCACACACTTATCTCACACTTTCTCCTTGCATGAAATGAGCACTCTTCAACCCTTGACACCTCCTTCTACCACCTCACCCTTCCTTCTTCTCATATATAGGATATGTTAAGATCATAGTTAATTAAGAATTCTGAAAATTTCTGAAATCAAAAGAAAAATAAAGAGAAAAAGAAAGAACAAGAGGAAGAAGAAGATGAAAGAAGCTATGTTCTAGGTTTTTCTTCACCATCAAGCTAGGAGGGGCTTAGCATCTTGGAGGGGTTATTCCAACAACTTTTTGGAGGGTAAAATTCTTAAACACGGTATGAGATTTAAGTTCTGTAACTTAGTTAAATTGAAATAAACAATGTCCTATAAATTCGTATTTTGTCCAAACTAGGCTCTGTGTAAATCAGCTTTTGTTTGGAAAATAATAAACTTAGCAAAACAGTGCTAAAATGATATATGTAACACCTAGAGCAACCCATAGGATCACGAACCAGAGGGCTCGGATTTGGGTCGGCGACCAATATGGTAAATCCGGCGACGCCGGTTTTGTAGGTGGCTAGGTAGTTTTGGTTGGTTGGGTGTATTTCAGTGTATCATTTTGGCCATTTTGGTGTTGTTTAAATAAATTAGTTTCACTGCAGATAGAATCTGGAAGCGTATATTGGAAATGATATCTTAAAACACCAAATACGACATGATTAAAACGCATCGCGATTTAAATTCTGTAGCGATGCAGGTTAGGGTTAAAATCCAGTAAGGTTAAGTGTTTAATAGCTCGATATAGTCGTATACAATATAACTAGTACGTGGGAACGGGTGTTTTTCTTTTCCGTCATGTCGGAGTAGCCGTTTACTTATTTAAATTAAATTGTGATATTAGATTCGAATACGGGATTTGCGGAGGCAGTGAGGAAAGGGAAATGATTGGCAATTCCTGAATAGATTCGACGTTTTCCGGTGAGTAGATTAAACATCTACCGGGAAATTTTGTAAACATGGCGTTTTACGCCTGTAGTTGTATTTAAATAAATAAATTATTTGATATGCTAAATTAAAAATATGTATTCATAAGTCACCCATATCTTGCTTAGTTGCTAGAACACTACAAAATTATCGACGAGTCATGCCACGCGCACATCTTATATGTTACACATATCTCGTTGATATTACCATGTCACTTTTACACTTAGCAAAATTTTTATTAAAATGATTCATATCGTATCATACACACCAATAAATAGTAGTAAATTGCATCATTAATATCATGTTTTAGTATTTCATATTGATATAAGAGGTAAACGTATTATTGAGGATTTATGGTTTTGAGTTTTGTATACTATTACATAAATCCAGTGATTTTCATAATTGATGTGTCATGTCCACCATGAGAGGTTTTATGATTTGTTTTTGTTCCGGACCGAGTGGGGGAGATATACGGTTGCGGATTTTACGTTATCCATACTGAGTAGGGGAGATATACAGTTGGATACATGGTGGACCCGGTCGAGACCGAGGGGCAGGATAGCCGCATTGAGGCGGGTGAGCCTAGCGAGGTTACTCGATACCGGATTTAGTGGTAAAAATACGGCGTATATCTAGAGGATAACGACTGGTATTGTTGATTTCAGGATCATTCGAGGAATAATGCCTGTGAGAAATGGAAATTTTGTGTCGATGATGGACATGGGGAAATGAATTTTATTCGTAATAAATGATGAGATTTCTGTTTGGACTATGAGGTTCATGTTATAGATTCTTGATTTTTATATATAATCATACATTATACTTGTTCACATCTTAGTTAGTATGATCCTCATATTTACATAATTAACCGTTATATGTTAGTTATATTCACTGAGTTGGCAACTCACCCCCGTTGTGCCACAGTTCCTTGCAAGGGTAGAGTGGACGGTTAGCTGCGGTGCAGATCTACTTTTGCAGCTTTATCACATCTTTTGATAGATGGGTTATATATGTAGTAACCTTTTCTTTTGGTATTGTATTTTGTATCTAGAAAATCTCCACCAGACCTGTATATGACTTAGAGTGAGAGATGATATGTATATTATTGACAGTTGGGATCGTTTAGTTCTATAAATTGTGGTTTCATTTCTTTATGTTTGAATTTCGTGTTGATGTCCTATATGCTGAGATTTCATTTTCCGCTGTTGATATTGTTGATCCCAACTAGGGATGTAACCAAACTTAACACCTTATACTTGTTTAATATTTTAACTTCATAACATGTGATTTTTACTTAAAAATTAAATTTTCTATATAAAGAATTCCGCAAAAAGGATTTTGATCTTGGTTTTCAGCTTACTTGGACTGTGTGCATATCTTTAGATATGATACAATCTAAGTGCCGGTCACATCCAAACTTGGGTCATGACAAAGTTGGTATCAGAGCTTAGGAATAACCTTACGGAATTGAGTAGGGAATTAAAATAGATTGACGTATGTCCGTGAGTTTGGATGACCTTTGGTTTAATGGAGTAGGTGAATTAGGATGAATGCAGTACCGTATGTATGTTCCGCGGCATATTTACGTTATCGTATTCAGCCTAACTAACCTTAGGATGTGTATCTTGATCTATTCTTACGTTGATTCTCCGTTATTGATTGTTCCTATTCATACACCTTATCAACTCTCGTTTCTTGTTCCAGTCTCTATGGCTACGTGGGCTAGGTGAGCCGCAGCCAGAGATGCAGCTAGGGCGAGTCCGCCTGTGACGACGACTGGTACACCGGACGTTCCGGCGGTGCATGAGCATGTTGATCCTCCTCCTCCAGATCGCATGACTAGGATTGAGGAGGGCAAGTTGGGATTACAGCGAGTGGTAGGACAGTTGACTGAGGCCACTCGAGTACTGAGACAGGATTCGACACCAACCGTAGCAGAGTCCGAGGTACAGCCTATGCAGACAGTGGCACTGGTAGATACGAGGGTAATAGAGGTATCGCTTGCGGAGTTTATGAGATTGAGACCTCCGGTATTTACAGGGACCGATGTGGCGGAAGATCTTCAGTCCTTTCTTGATAGGATGGCGAGGATTAGAAGATCATTGAGATGTTCTGATGCGAGGTCGGTTGAGCTGACTAGCTTTCGTTTGGAGGGACATGCACAGGTGTGGTGTGAGTCGATGGAGAGAGGGCGAGCTACGAGTCTTCCTCCGATGTCGTGGACCGAGTTTTCCACGGTCTTTCTTGCCAGATTTCTTCCCCAGAGTGTAAGTGACGCTCGAGCTAGCAGTTTTGAAGCGTTGCGGAAATCGGCAAGTATGTCGGTGGCAGATTATGATTTACGATTCACCAAGCTGTCGCGCTATGCTCCATACTTAGTACCTACAGAGGAGCTCCTGGTGAAGAGGTTTCTAAGGAGTCTGGACACACAGTTGTATCTGGCTATAGGCTCCCAGCATTTTGATACGTATACGCAGGCCATGGATGCAGCGATACGAGTGGAGGAGCGTTTGAGTGAGTCAGTGGTTGTTCCAAAGCCAAAGAGGAGTAGACCGATCGGGCCAATGACTAGACAGTTTGGCAGAGGTAGAGGCAGATATACTCCAGGTCGCAGTGTCGGACGAGGTTGGACCCAGGGCCAAATGTTCAGTTCTTATCCCGATGATCAGAGGCCTCCATTTACATGTTTTAGTTGTGGACTTCCCGGACACTTTGCACGGGATTGTAGATTCCAGGGAGGGACCGTTGTTTCACAGGCTGCTTTACCCCTTACACCTTCTACGCCGATGGCTTTACTTCTTCCCCCAGTTGGCGCTACACGCCAGGCAGTTGCACCACCAGGTCGAGGCTTTGCGGGACGTTCTCAGAGAGGTCGAGGAGATAGAGGTAGAGGAAGACAGGATGCGGGCAGGGGCCAGACAAGGGTATTTGCGCTGACTCCACAGGATGCCCAGGCATCAAATGCAGTCGTGACAGGTACTTTTACAGTATGCTCGTTAGAGGCACATGTTTTATTTGATCCCGGTTCTACACATTCTTATATATCTTCACGATTTGCATTTTCTTTGGGGAAAGAGTCGTCGTTGTTAGAGTTACCATTAGTAGTGATTATCCCGGTGGGAGATTCTTTTATAGCTCGACACGTATTCAGGTCATGCTCTGTGCGTATTGGTGATAGAGATTCGCTAGTTGATTAGATACTCCTGGATATGCTAGATTTTGATATACTTCTTGGTATGGATTGGTTAGCCGCCTGTCATGCCTATGTAGATTATCGGGGAAAGACGGTTAGATTTTATTTTCCAGGTGAACCGGTGTTTGTTGTGCAGGGGGATTGTAAAATAACTCCTGCCAACATGATTTCTGCTCTTTGTGCAGGGCGACTTTTGAAAAAGGGTTGTCATGGGTTCTTGGCATTCGTTCAGGACTTATTGGTCGCTGAGATTCCATTGGACCAGGTTCCGATCGCACGAGAATTTCCTGAGGTGTTTCCTGCTGAGTTACCAGGATTGCCACCCGATCGTGACATTGAATTTTGCATCGACTTGATTCCGGGTGCGGGGCGTATTTCTATACCACCCTATCGAATGGCACCGACGGAATTGAAGGAACTCAAAAGCCAGTTGCAAGAGTTGTTAGATAGAGGGGTTGTTCGTCCCAGTGTATCACCGTGGGGAGATCCTGTCTTATTTGTAAAGAAGAAGGACGGTAGTATGAGACTGTGCATCGATTACCGACAGCTGAATCGCGTCACTGTGCGAAACAGGTATCCACTACCATGTATAGATGACTTGTTCGATCAGTTGCAGGGAGCTGGTTATTTCTCAAAGATTGATTTGAGGTCGGGGTATCACCATTTGAGGGTTCGGAAGGACGATATTCCGAAGACGGCATTTCGCACAAGATATGGACACTATGAATTTCTAGTGATGTCGTTCGGACTCACCAATGCTCCAGCAGCTTTTATGGATATAATGAACCATATCTTTAGACCCTACATCATTCGGTTTATTATAGTGTTCAAAGATGACATTCTTGTTTATTCTCGGAGTCGGACGGAGCACGAGCAGCATTTGCGTATTACGTTGCAGACCTTGAAGGAGCATCAGCTGTTTGCAAAATTCTCTAAGTGTACTTTTTCGCTCGATAGTGTGGAGTTCTTGGGTCACATAGTTATGAGAGAGGGTATATGTGTGGACCAAAAGAAGATTGAAGCGGTACAGCACTGGCCCAGACCTGTGTCAGTTACAGAGGTTCGGAGTTTCTTAGGTCTGGCAGGTTATTACCGACGCTTCGTGCAAGATTTTTCACGGATCGCTGCACCTTTGACCGGATTGACTAGGAAGGAGGTTCCATTTCATTGGACAGATGCATGTGAGCAGAGTTTCCAGCAGTTGAAGACGCGCTTGACGACTGCACCTGTCTTATCATTACCTTCCAGGTCAGGTGGTTTTGTTGTGTATTGTTATGCTTCTAGAGTGGGTTTAGGCTGTGTGCTGATGCAGCACGACTGGGTTGTATCTTATGCTTCTCGACAGTTGAAGAGGCACGAACAAAACTACCCCACTCATGATCTAGAGATGGCTGTTGTGGTATTCGCATTGAAGATTTGGAGACATTACTTGTATAGAGAGTCGTGTCAAATCTTCACAGATCATAAGAGCTTAAAGTATATTTTTCAGCAAAGAGATCTGAACCTAAGGCAGCGTAGATGGATGGAACTGGTGAAAGATTACGATTGTGAGATCTTGTATCATCCAGGCAAGGCGAATGTTGTAGCAGATGCTTTGAGTCGGAGACCTGGAGGTAGCTTATCTCATTTGCGCATCTTGCAGAGACAGTCTTTTTCAGACTGGCATATTTTATGTGATAGTCGTATACAGTTTGAGTTCATAGCGACAGGAGGCCAGCTAGCACATGTTCGCACCCGACCTCAGTTATTAGATCGCATTCGAGAGCCACAGCCCCCAGATACTCATATGGTGGAGATTATGGATCAGGTTAGGCAGGGCAGGGAGACGAAGTTTTTGGTTGATGATCATGGAGTATTACGTTTTGGACTCGTCTCTGTGTGCCAGATTCTGACGGGTTGATGCGTGAGATTTTAGAGGAGGCCCATAGATCAGCATACAGTATTCACTCCGGTTCCACCAAGATGTATCATGATCTGAAGGATGTTTATTGATGGGAAGGAATGAAGAGGGATGTTGCGGAATATGTTTCGAGATGCTTGACGTGTCAGGAAGTCAAAGCAGAACACCAGAGGCCAGCCGGAGAGTTGCAGCCCTTACCCATTCCAGAGTGGAAATGGGAACAGATTTTCATAGATTTCGTGGTGGGTCTACCCAGGACTAGCAGAGGGTACGATTCCATTTGGGTGATTGTTGATAGATTGACAAAGGCCGCTCATTTTCTCCCAGTAAAGAAGACTTATGGTTTTGCACAGTATGCTCAGATTTATATCGATGAGATTGTACGTCTGCATAGAGTTCCGACATGCATAGTTTTAGATAGGGGTACCCAGCTTACTAGCAGGTTATGGTAGAAACTTCAAGAAGCTTTGGGTAGACGGTTGAGTTTTAGTACCGCTTTTCACCTACAGACAGATGGTCAGTCGGAGCGGACCATTCAGATATAAGAGGATATGCTTCGGGCTTGTAGCCTTGATTTCGGTGGTAGTTGGGATCGTCACCTACCTTTGATAGAATTCTCGTACAACAACAGTTTTCAGGAGACGATCCAGATGGCGCCCTTTGATGCTTTGTATGGGAGGAAATGTCGATCGCCCGTTTGCTGGACGGAACTGAGCGAGAGTTGCATATTGGGCCTGCGGATAGTACATGAGACTACATAGAAGATTCAGTTGATACGGGATAGAATGAAGGTGGCCTAATGCAAACAGAAATCGTATGCAGATCGACGATGTCATAGACTTGAGTTTGGAGTGGGAGATCATGTGTTCCATCGGGTATCTCCAATGAAAGGTGTGATGCGTTTCAGGAAGAAGGGGAAGCTCAGCCCCAGATATGTAGGACCTTACGAGATTCTGGAGAGAGTGGGTGCTGTAGCTTATCGCTTAGCACTTCCAACGAGTTTTCCTGACAAGCATCCGGTGTTCCACGTTTCGATGCTTCGCAGGTATCTTCACGATCCATCTCACGCGATCTAGCATCAGACCTTACAGCTTGAGCCGGATTTATCCTACACAGTGCAGCCAGTCGCTATTCTTGATAGGCAGGCAAAGAAATTACGATCGAGGGTACTTCCGTCTGTAAAGGTTCTTTGGGAAGGAAAGAATCGCGAGGAGATTACTTGGGAGACCGAGGATGCGATGCGAATGAAATTTCCACATCTTTTCGAAGGTATGTCTAGTTAATTATCTTAAATTCGGGGACCGAATTTTCTTAAGTGGGGATATTGTAGCTTTCTGAAAATTTAGAAATTAATTAATTTAATAATAATATGAAAAATCACAAAGTTGTTAAAAACAAATACGTCAATTTTCATAAGTTCCATGTAAAACAATTTAAATAAAAAATTTTAGTATGCAATATAAATAAGTTATAAGGGTTTTAGTGACAATTTTAGCTTCTTTTTAATAAAATGTGTGTTTTATAATAAACTAAGTTGTGAGGGGTTTTTAGGTAAAATTTAGGATTTTTGTGCAAATGGAAAATTGTTAAGGGTGTAAATGGAAAAGTGATAGAAAAAATTTAGCTCAGAATTTAATTGTAAATTAAAACAAAATTAAAGGTTAATGCAAGCACACCTCTTGCTTGCAAACACACACTTATCTCACACCTCCTCCTTGCATGAAATGAGCACTCTTCAATCCTTGACACCTCCTTCTACCACCTCACCCTTCCTTCTTCACTATACAGGATATGTTCAGATCATAGTTAATTAAGAATTCTGAAAATTTCTGAAATCAAAAGAAAAATAAAGAGAAAAAGAAAGAAAAAGAGGAAGAAGAAGATGAAAGAAGCTATGTTCTAAGTTTTTCTTCACCATCAAGCTAGGAGGGGCTTAGCATCTTGGAGAGGTTATTCCAATAACTTTTTGGTAGGTAAAATTCTTAAACACAGTAGGAGATTTAAGTTCTGTAACTTAGTTAAATTGAAATAAACAATGTCCTATAAATTCGTATTTTTGTCCAAACTAGGCTTTGTGTAAATCTACTTTTGTTTGGAAGATAATAAACTTAACAAAACAGTGCTAAAATGATGTATGTAACACCTAGAGCAACTCATAGGATCACGAACCAGAGGGCTCGGATTTGGGTCGGCGACCAATATGGTAATTCTGGCGACGCCGGTTTTGTAGGTGGCTAGGTATTTTTAGTTGGTTGGGTGTATTTCAGTGTATCATTTTGGCCATTTCGGCGTTGTTTAAATAAATTAGTTTCACTGCAGATAGAATCTGGAAGCGTATATTGGAAAGGATATCTTAAAACACAAAATACGACATGATTAAAACGCATCTCGATTTAAATTCTGTAGCGATGCAGGTTAGGGTTAAAATCCAGTAAGGTTAAGTGTTTAATAGCTCGATATAGTCGTATACAATATAACTAGTACGTGGGAATGGGTGTTTTTCTTTTCCGTCATGTCGGAGTAGCCGTTTACTTATATAAATTAAATTGTGATATTAGATTCGAATACAGGATTTGCAGAGGCAGCGAGGAAAGGGAAAGGATTGGCAATTCCTTAATAGATTCAACGTTTTCCGGTGAGTAGATTAAACATCTACCGGAGAATTTTGTAAAGATGGCGTTTTACGCCCGTAGTTGTATTTAAATAAATAAATTATTTGATATACTAAATTAACAATATTTATTCATAAGTCACCCATATCTTGCTTAGTTGCTAGAACACTACACAATTATCGACGAGTCATGCCACGTGCACATCTTATATGTTACACACCTCGTCGATATTACCATGTCACTTTTACACTTAGCAAAATTCTTATTAAAATGATTCATATCGTATCATACACACCAATAAATAGTAGTAAATTGCATCATTAATATCATGTTTTAGTATTTCATATTGATATAAGAGGTAAACGTATTATTGAGGATTTATGGTTTTGAGTTTTGAATACTATTACATAAATCCAGTGATTTTCATGATTGATGTGTCATGTCCACCATGAGAGGTTTTATGATTTGTTTTTGTTCCGGACCGAGTGGGGGAGATATACGGTCGCGGATTTTACATTATCCATACTGAGTGGGGGAGATATACAGTTGGATACATGGTGGACCCGGTCGAGACCGAGGGGCAGGATAGCCGCATTGAGGCGGGTGAGCCTAGCGAGGTTATTCGATACCGGATATAGTGGTAAAAATACGGCGTATATCTAGAGGATAACGAACGGTATTGTTGATTTCAGGATCATTCGAGGAATGATGCCTGTGAGAAATGGAAATTTTTTGTCGATGATGGACACGGGGAAATGAATTTTTATTGGGAATAAATGATGAGATTTCAGTTTGGACTATGAGGTTCATGTTATAGATTCTTGATTTTTACATATAATCTTACATTATACTTGTTCACATCTCAGTTAGTATGATCGTCATATTTATATAATTAACCGTTATATGTTAGTTATATTCACTGAGTTGGCAACTCACCCCTGTTGTGCCACAGTTCTTTGCAGGGGTAGAGTGGACGGTTAGCTGCGGTGCAGATCTACTTTTGCAGCTTTATCTCATCTTTTGATAGGTGGGTTACATATATAGTAACCTTTTCTTTTGGTATTGTATTTTGTATCTAGAAAATCTCCATCAGACCTATATATGACTTAGAGTGAGAGATGACATGTATATTATTGACAGTTGGGATCGTTTAGTTCTATAAATTGTGGTTTCATTTCTTTATGTTTGAAATTCGTGTTGATGTCCTATATGTTGAGATTTCATTTTCCGCTGTTGATATTGTTGATCCCAGCTAGGGATGCAACCAAACTTAACACCTTATACTTGTTTAATATTTTAACTTCATAACATGTGATTTTTACTTAAAAATTAAATTTTTTATATAAAGAATTCCGCAAAAAGGATTTTGATCTTGGTTTTCGGCTTACTTGGAATGTGTGCATATCTTTAGATATGATACAATCTAAGTACCGGTCACATCCAAACTTGGGTCGTGACAACCACTAGGTTTCTAGAGGCATTAAGTATGCAATTTTAATATTTTTAGTGTGCTAAGTTATACTAACCTAGAATCGAACTAGAGAATTAGGGTTTCTTTGCATGTAAATAAACTTTACACTAAGTGAATAGAGAATACAACTTTTGTAGACCGGTCTTTCCCTACTAAAGCTCCAAGTAGTAATCTCTTAGCTCCAAGTAGTGGTCTCCCAAACTCTTCTTAGGCTCCACTAGGCGAAAGGAACAAGCTTACTTAAGGATCTTCGAGGCTGATGATTATCTACCTTGAGGAATCTCTAACTCAAGCTACCTCTTCACTAATTGAGGAATTAGTGAAGTAAACAACATATACTAAATTGCTAGTTTGGTATAATTGATGAAGTAGGCATTTTACTCACTTTATCATTATTTCTCTCTCTTTCTTTCTTTACCTCATCAAATGCTAGAGAAGAAAAATGAGATGAAGAAGATGATTAAGTGATGAACCATGGTGAAAATATATCTCAAATGATATTTGGAGACTTAACCATGGCTAAAGATAATGGTTGGGTTAATAAATATCTAGAGTAAAACAAAGTTAGTGGACTAAGTCAAGACTTCTACATACTTCCAAAAGCATCTTTAGCCATGCTAATTTCAACCTAATTTTGATTTTTCCCTTAATAATTAATCACCCAAATTATTTTTAGTTTTGTGTGAGTCTCATACACCCATGTCCAATGTATCATCTAGCATGACACAATAGTAAATACATTAATATATATCTCATATATATTTATATGCATTTGTAGAAAAGAAATTCTTAAGTGAGCTAATATTAGTTAATATATATTAATATATCAAATATATAATTATATATTAAATTATTAAATCAACATTTGATTTAATAATCCGGCTAAATCATATATAACCGACTAATATCATTTATATGTACATAAAATATACATATAACAAATTATTGAATCAACACTTGATTCAATAATCCGGTTATATCACATAATACCTATATCGCGAGATTAGAATACTGTATCACATACATGTATTAATCTCAGTCCCGCACAGTTCACATATGTGCCTTGCTTCATTTCGTTTGAGCTAGGAAACCTCTGTATAGGACTCTAAAGACCCGTCAATACACCAGCAGCAGGTAATGATCATTTCAGTCACCCATAAGCCGTCAGCAGTACTAGCTGGACATAACGGCTAACCAAGTATTGATCGATCAGAAGATCAACAAGAAAGCTTGTCCAAACTCCCGTGAATCCAGTAAGTAACACTACCGTACAGTCCGGTCTCTTCGTCTGATATGTCGCATATCGAGTCTGGGGGTGGTAAACGTCAGACCCCAATAACTTGATAAGTCATGCCGATGTGATGCTCATAACGGGTCGAGAAACTACTGATAACACTTACCAGTAAATCTCATCATCATCCCTGGCCAGGGACTTCCTGTTATAGCAATCGGGCATAGCGCAACATCAACTCCCAATACCCGGAGAGACGAAACCCCTCCTATCACTCATTGCCTCCATGTGACTCGGGACTGTACCCAAAATCCACCTGTTTGCATGAATCTCTTGAGTGTGGTAGGGAGGAAATCAAAGCACAGTGGGAATCACACAAGACTTTATGATGATCTCGGGTCTACAGACTAACCTGTACCAGTATCACCAGAGAACTGCTATCTGACGATAGGTATAATACCATCTAGGAGTTCTCGGCGAGTCCTGTTCGGTGTACCCATTCTCCAATGAGCACCTGTGTACAATCTTTGATGTCAAACACTAATGGCCGTAGGATCAACCATCGCCCCATACAGGGTCAAGAAACGTACACACTAGTCTACTCTGGAATATCGATGCCCTGTCTCGATACTCTTTCGACTAGGAACAATTAAAGGATGTACTTGCCGACTACCCTGGCCCTACTAGTATGATCTGCATCATAGTCCTGGTAGTCAAGTACACATCCTAAGGGCTTTATCAACATATAACGGAGAGACTGTATAATGATACAAGTATACATGTTAAGATAAAGAGTAAACAGATAGTATAATATCATGTCGAGCAAGAAGGTCCTCTCTATATATGTCCAAGCATCCACTATAATATATAATCATGTACAATAATGGCCCCTAGGGCATACATATAACTAACAATCTCCCACTTGCACTAAGGCCAGTTGTTGTAGTATCTCATACCCAACATCCCAAAAAGTCTCTTAAATGGCCTTGGTGAGTAGATCCGCCATATTATTCTTCGTGTCAACTCTCTTGACCTCGATCTCTCGGAGATCAACTATCTCCCTGATCAGGTGATACCACCTAAGAAAATGTCTGGATCATGATAGGACAGGGCTTCCTTGGCCAAAGCCATAGCTCCATTGTTATCAAAATACAAGTATTAGATGCTTAATGTTAGGAACCTCACTAAGTTCATCTAATGAATTTCTTCATCCAGAAAACCTCTTTGGCAGCATCATTGGTAGTGATGTATTCAGCCTCCATCATCGAGTCTGTTACGGTATCTAGATTGGAAATCTTCCAACATACCGCCCATCAATTGAGGGTGAAGACAAAACCCGATACCGACTTACTGTCGTTCTTATCGCTCTGGAAGCTCGAATCGGTAAAGGACTCCACCTGGAGTTCACCATTACCATACACCAAGAACATTTCTTTAGTCCTTCTCAAGTACTTAAGAATGTTCTTCACAGCTGTCCAGAATTTCTCCCCAGGATGTAAGAGGCATCGCCTAGATCCTTCATGGAAACCATTGTGATAAGAAGAGCTTGACCGAGTGTAGCATAGGAACATCATTTCCTATTAAGAATATGTCATCCATGTACAATACGAGGAAGACAACCTTACTCTCCACAACCTTCTCATATATACAAGGTTCATCTACGTTTTTTACGAAGTCAAACTCTTTGATTGCCATATCAAAACAGATGTTCCAACCCCGCGATGCCTGCTTTAACCCGTAGATTGATTTAAGCAGCTTGCACACCTGTCCGCTGCTCCCACTGTCCACGAAGCCCTCTGGCTGAGTCATGTACACGCTCTCTTCTAATCACCATTTAGAAAAGCGGTCTTGACGTCCATCTGCCAGATTTCGTAGTCATGGTATGCAACGATGGCAATTAGGATCCGGATGGACTTAAGCATAGCCACTAGAGAAAATGTTTCATCATAATCGACACCAGGTCGTTGACAAAAACCTTTTGCTACAAGTCTACCTTTGAAAGTCTCAACTTTTCCATCTACACCAAGTTTCTTCTTAAATATCCACTCGCTCCCAATGGGTTTTACCTCTTCAGGAGCAACGTCCAAAGTCCATACTTTGTTAGTGTACATGGATTCCATCTCAGATCGCATAGCATCCAGCCATTTCACAGAGTCCCCACTTGTGATGGCCTGCTTGAAACTAGTTGGGTCATCATCTTCCATCATGCAATCCTCGCTCCTACTGTCAATGAGAAAACCGTAGTATCTCTCAGGTGGATGAGGAACCCTACTAGATCTGCGGAGTGGCTGAGCTTCGTTGGAAATTATTGAATCTTCCGGTTCGACGAAATCATCAGCTATAGTTTGTGTAGATGGAACATCATCCAGTTCTACCTCATGACCACTAATTTCTTTTATAAGAAATTCGTTTTCTAAAAAGGTGGCATTCCGAGAAGAAAAGACCTTTTTTTCCTCGGTGTGGTAGAAGATATACCCTCGTGAATGTTTAGGATACCTAACAAACTTACACAGAAGAGATCTTGCCTCGAGCTTGTCCGGATTTTTCCTTTCAACGTAGGCCGGACAACTCCTTATCTTAACTCGTTTAAGAGATGGTCTCTTCCCATTCCATATCTCATATAGAGTGGTAGGCAGTGAATTGGTTGGAACTCTATTCAATAGGTATGCAGCTGTCTCAAGCGCATATCCCCCAAAGGAAATAGGTAACTCAGCAGTACTCATCATAGAGCGCACCAAATCTAATAGGGTGCAATCCCACCGCTCTGATACACTGTTGTGCTGTGGTGTATACGGAGGAGTAAGCTGAGAGAGAATCCCATTCTCTTTTGAATAGTCTAGGAACTCCGCGCTTAAGTATTCTCCTCCCTGATCAGATCGAAGGATTTTAATACTTTTACCCATTTGGTTCACTACTTCGTACTTTTATTCCTTGAATTTCTCAAAAGCTTCAGACTTGTGTTTCAACAGGAACACATGTCCGAATCTTGAGAGATCATCGATGAATATGATGAAGTACGAGGAACCATTCCTAGCATGTGTAGACATAGGACCGCCTATATCACTATGTATCAGTCCCAAGAGTTCTGTAGCTCTTTCTCCATGTCCAGTAAATAGAGTTTTGGTCATTTTGCCTTTGAGGCATGACTTGCAAGTTTCATATGATGTAAATTCGAACGGATTCAAATATCCATCTTTATGCAACTTAGCTAGTCTTGTCGCATTGATATGACCTAATCTACAGTGCCACATGAAGACTTCGTTCAATTCTGAACTTTTCCTCTTGTGTGTGTTCTGTATGTTAAGAATTGCAGTTTGATTTAGAAAATATATACTGTTACATAACGTACCAAAACTAATCAACACTTGATTTAGAAATATGTTCATAACATTTTTCTCTACCGTGAAATTATAGCCTTCATTATCTAATAAAGAAACTGATATAATATTGCACAACATTTTTGGTACGTAATACAGTGGTTCAGAATCAATGTATTACTATCATGTAATACTAGGTGATATACGCCAATTGCTTTGGCTGCAACCATTGTACCATTCCCTACTCTGAGAGAATGATCACCCATTCCCAGTTCTCTACCTTTCTTTAGCCTATATTGTTGGGTTACGCCAGCTCCCCGGCCATCAATCCGTGGCCAAATGCGGAACAAAAACTTTAAAAAACGGCGCTAACGGAACCCGATTCCCCGGATCTACCATTAACCATACACTAGCTATATGAAAAGGAGTTAACAATGGTTATACCGAATGATCCGTGTCCTTCGGTCTTCCACCTTTGTCCCAAGCTCCTTGTGACATCCTTGATCATGTTTGATCTCCGGTCTCCCCTCATCGAAGACGATCCATCTCGAGAGTATGTAATACGGGCTCTGACATCAAATCCGAGGCAACTCGAGTACCTAGTTCGCTACCCCAGATAGCCAAGATGAAGTAGAGAGCGTGTATGATTGCTTTGTCTCAATACACCCTAGGTTTCTCAATACATGAAACATGTTGGGTGGAGGCAGAAGAAGATGCTATGGAGAGAAGAGTGTGAAGAATTATTGGCAAGTGAAGAAAATGGATCAAGAGTTGTGTGTTATTTTTGTGAGCAAGCAACTAAAGAAAAGCCTTGCATGAAAAGATCTGCCTTCTCACTACAAAATATCTCACAATGAAACAAAACAAGTCATCATGCCACCATGACTCACTATATGATTCATGACCATGAGTCACTATGTGAACATGCTAGAACAATGACTCACAACAATGAGTCACACTCTCCACTCAATAAACATTTAAACTAAATGTTTAATAGAAAATGAAATGGCAATTTCTAAAGTAATCTTGTAATAAATTACAAGAATACCCCTCATCCGTATATATATACCCGCATCCGTAATCCGAAAGAATACGAATACAACGAGACGAAAATAATCCAACAATATAATATTAGGATCCGGCTTAAACCAAAGCCTACTAGTATTATCCGTCCGAATCATGATCCGTGCACAAGTGCATGTATATGATCGAACCCTGCCATAAAACCATACGACATTTACAATGTTTCTTCCGAAGCAAGGAAACCCTCTGTGTGGGACTCTAAACACTCGTCGATACGTTGGCAGTGGTTTTAACCATAATCACGTCAGCGGCACTAGCTGTATGTAACGGCTACCCAGGTATTGAGCGAAAGGGAGGCCGACGAGCAAACTCACTTTATAAAATTAATGTACAGATCTATCAGTTTGAAATTGGTGCATGACAATGGATATTCAAAACCAAGTATTTGCCGTCAGGAAAAACCCCAGGTGATTTCTTCAAATATCACCAATTACAACGAATTCGATATAATGAGGATATAATCACCTAATTCCCAATAACTTACTCCCACTCATCATCTGTAAAACTATACAGATGTGAGAATCAAACCTGATAAATACATACTCTGGAGCAAGGATCTAATTAGGAAATCAGTTTTCAATTAACAACGCACAGTGAAACTGAAACATGAAAATGTTTCGAAAGGGTAGCCGGGTATTCCTAGTAATGCCTCTTCCATTATCCAGATTCATGACCGTGACCGTATATTTTCTTGCCATCTCTCCAAATCCCTTTATTTGTCTTTACTTATTAACATCTGTACACCACCCTTATGCTAAATGGTTTTCTTCTTTCCCTACCGTTCGGCACCAGCCTATGGTTTGGAAGAAAACTATCCAATAAGCGTAATAGGTGTACTCTCGTAATCCTAGGAGCCCTCGCAACCTGAGAGAAGGTAAAGATAAAAGACAACTGAATAATCCTTATTCTATTTCTCCTGAACCAGAATCCATTCTCGAACTGGAACAAGTTCCTTCGAGTTCGTATGTAACTATACGATGGATTATCCAATAAATGCAGATCTTCGTAGTGATACAGGGTGTTCTGGAGAAATTTAAAGGTGAAGTAGGAGTGGCGATGAAATACGCGGTTTCGTCATGAACGATAGCTGTCGCAATTTACTTTGCCCTCTTTCTAATCCCTTTATTTTTCTTTTCTTATTATCTTCTGTACACCACACTTAGGCTAATTGGTTTTCTTCCTTCCCCACCTTTCGGCACCTACTTATGGTTTGGAAGAAGACTATCCAATAAGCGCAATAGGTGTACCCTTTCTTAATTTTAGGAGCCCTCACAATCTGAGAGAAGATAAAAGGAAAAGACAACAGAATAGTCCTATTCAATTTCTCCAGAACCGGAAACCATTCTCAAATAGAAACAAGTTTCTTCAAGTTCGTATGTAACTATACAATGGTCATATCCATTAAATGTGGATCTTCGTAGTGATATGGAATGTTCCGGAGAAAAGCAAAGGGTAAAAGTAGGAGTGGCAATGAAGTATGCAACTCTGATAATCCAAAAGCCAGTGTGTTTTAAGAAGGTTCGGTTAACTTGGTTTATGGGTTTTAGTCTAGGGTCGGGCCATGGTCGCTGCCAAAAAGAGAGAGAAAAGAAACACTCACCGTGCACTCTAACCTAGATCAAAATGGTTAATCACTTTATCTAATCAGGATGTCTCCCACTATATCCTCAAATTCTCCTCCAAACCCTAAAAGAAGAATTAGTCAGGATCATCTAAATTCACCCAAGGAGTAAACCAACTCATCAGTGGGAATCGGGATCCAACTATCATCGCATGATAACTTGATGGAATCCACTCAAGTTATCATACTCCAGAAGGTATGTGCATGCCTGGAAAGATTCTTGTATGTTTGAAACTCCCAATGTGATTTTTACCCCATGCTCTTATGACCTTGACGAAGGCCAACAAATCATAAGTCACATGTCAAGTTCTACCCGTCATTGTCCAGGTTAATTTGAACCTACCCGTACATACCCTTGACGATGGCCAACAAACTAGTACGATGTTCATAACTGAATATTGCATTTTATACCGCCCATTCTTACGCTCGAGTGTTTATAGGTAGGTGCTTTTAATCCGTGTTTGTCACATATGTACAGATTACAGGTTTCCAGTACAAATATTGCAAATCAAGACAAAATCTCCACAGTTACGCCAAAATACAGAACATCTGTCACAGAAGATAAAAGCCGGGTTCCGGTCATCCGTATCCGTCCAGTGCCGAGTACCAGTTCCTGAGACAAGACATATGACAGTGGTCATTCGTGTCTGGGACAAGCACAGAGCACGAGGGGGCAGCACAAGAATCAATGGGTGCGCGGAGCTCGAGGGAGATAGAAGTCAAAAGTAAAGAAAATAAAGCAATCTTGGACTAAGAAATCTGAAGATATTCTGGAAGATTTTGTGCAGTTTAAAGTTGGCAAACACGAGGAAACTTGAAACCAGGGAAGCACCCAAAAGACGACGACCCAAATCATCAAGATGGACGCGGTTCCGTGGCCAATAGGGGGTCTAGGCCGCGGAACCGCGGCCCTTTAGGCTCCTCTCTCTGTCAATCTTTGGGGGCAGTTTTGGCATTTCATATGGGGTCAGAATTTGGCCATAGGGTTTCAGCACACAGCCTATAAATACCCCGGATCTGAGCCAAGCGAATGAGTCCATTCTTAGTGTTAAGTTCTTTAGCCTCTTTTAGTGTAGTTTAGTCTTCTTCTTCTTCTTCTTCATTCTTTCCTCCATGAAAATTGTAGTGAGTGCTTTTTGAGTGGATGATGAAATGAAGATGAGGGTTTTTGTATCATTCTTTTGTTTTAGCTTCCCCTTGAGATCCTTGCTTTCTCTTGATCTTTCAACCTCTTCATTGAGCTTGAAAGTTTAAGGGTTTGTTATTGATTTCAAGGGTTGTATCTTCTTATGGAATTAGTGCTTCATTTCACATGAGTTCTTTACCCTTCTCTTGATCTAGCAACCTCTTGATTGAGCTTGCAAGTTTAAGGGTTGGCTATTGATCCCATGCTTGTCTTGAGTTCTAGTGTTCTTGTAATTTCTTTCTTGCTTTTTATTACTTGCTTTACATTCATGCTTTACTTTCTTGCACTTAAATTCCATTCACTTATTTGTAATCTTTTCTTTTCTTTTACTCTTTTTGGTTCGTTTTTGTGAATGGTTGTAATTATCGTTGTTAAGAATAAATACGGTATTGTAAGTTAATATTTCTTTGCACATCTCCTTTTCCCGTTATTTTCCATTGAACTCCGCCCAAACGTTACGCAAGCGCTCCGTTAGGCACCCTACCCTACCAAGGTAACGGTGATTCCTAACCGCGACCGGTTGCGTTCGGTTTAGCCGGAGGCGAAAGCAAGAGACAAGAACGGAAGGACAAGGGTAAATAAGCCGGATTCCATGAATACCGTGCTTAAATCCCCTAATCCATGTTGTTACTGATTGCTTTAGCTTCAATTGGTCAAGACTCGGCTCAAAGGTTTTGAGTACGGATTTCTTTAGCTTACAATTTCGTATCTTTTTCTTAACAACTTTATACTTGCATATAACACATAGGTTAAGATTGAACAAAAACATACAAATTCTTTATTGACTCGTTTAAGACAAGAAAGGACATACAACCATCTCCCTGTGGATCGACCCGTGCTCAACCGGCTAGCTGCAAAGCGACACCGTCCTGATCGCGGTTATAACTTTAGAATTTTGAACATCCGACACGCTTTTGGCGAGCGATCAAATGGCGCCGTTGCCGAGGAGACGGTAGCGTATTTTCTTTCTTGTTATTCGGGTTAATATTCTTTTTGTATACATTTATAAATAAAAAAAATATCTTTTTGTTTTTTTTGATAATTTTTGTGAGCAAGTCTGCAGATTTTTGCGGATTTGCAAACGGCGATTGTCGGGAGCAAAGTGTACGCTCAAGGCTAAGGTGATTGCAAAGTACAGTACCAAAGATCCGGGTAGTTTGACCCGCGCAAGCGAATTTTTCAAGCTTACCGGATTTGATTCAATGGGGGTTTCCTAACCCAAAAACTTAACGGTACGTATTTTACTAACACCTTCTTCTCAAATCCGACGCATCCAATATACTATTCTTTGCAGGATTCTTTGCAAGTTCGCTAGCAAACGCTAAAAATTAACTAACCCGTATTTGTTGCAGTGCCGTGCTTAAACTAAAAAACAATTGTTTGATTCTTTATAGAATTTTTATTGAATTGCGCATTGCATACATTAATACGGACTTAAGGGCAAGCGAACCCCACAACATGCGGTAAAGGATTTCATCACCTTTTCCGTGGCCCACAAATCACGAACTTGAGCAAAACGTTTACCCGCACAAATTTTAAAAGAAACTAGACTTTAAGCCTTAAGGACTTCGCGCTCACTAGGAGAAGTTAACTGTGTTTAGAACTTCGCTTAATGGTATATTGTTTACGGGGTGTCTAGAAAAGTGTTAACGGCGAAACCGCCAAAAGAGAAAGGGTTATTTAATTAAGGAACTTCGCGAAAGCGTTGGAAAACCTCCCCTTATCTCTGCACTTACCTGGCCTCGTGATCAGTGTATCTTGAGCCCGTTTTTCGACACAGTTTTACTTCGACAATCAAGTTCTGGAGTAGGTCTAGTTGACCTAGGTGAACCCTAGAACGATTAGGTGTGTGGTATTTTTGTGTCGTGATTATTTTGTCCAGATTCTTTTTTGTATATTTCATTCTTTTGTTCATAACTAACTAAAAAAATCTAAAAAAAATAAAAATCCACATCCTTTTTCCCCTCCTTTTTTCTACCTTTCTTTCATTCTCTCTTCATATCATGGGTACCCCACCTCGAAAAACTCTTGCCGAACTTTGGTACCCACAACCAGACATAACTTCCTACGATTCTTGCTTTGGCCGAACATCGAACGATCCCTCCATGCCTAAAATTTCATTGAAAGATCGCATAAACGCGTCTAGGACAAACACTTGCCCTCCGAAAACCACTTTGTATCAACCTTTTCAACCTCCCCCACCCTCTTATGTTGATACCCCTTTTGCAAGCCGTCCTTTGTCCATCGCTGAACATATTGAACAATCCTGTAGCCGATCTTTCACTCCTTTCACCACTACAGATTCTTGGGATCAACAATTCCATTCACCTTCTTATCTAAATGTTGATCCTACTCCTGTCCAGCCATTCAATTCCTACCAGTCCTACCCGACCTTTGCACCTTCCCTAGACATTGCTTCTGAACCGCCATTTGGGAGTTTTCAGTATCCAAACAACTTTGAATCTTTTACTGAAACCCCTTCCCAACCTATGTCTAGTCTGGAAAAGTCATTGGAAGACTTTAGGGTAGCGTCGTACCAACAGATGATGGATTTGAATGCGTCCATGGCCGCCCTCATACAACCTAGTGACCCGGTAGCTAGTTTTCAATTAGCTCCAAATTTTCCAATGCATGAAGAGGCGGTAGGACAGGTTGAGAATTTGAGTGGAGAGAGTGAGATGTACCCCCTTCCGAATCAAGCCTACCCGTTTCAACTTGAATCCCACAACTCCGGTTTTGAATGTCTATCTAATGTTCAAAACGATTCATTGATTAAAGATAGAACAGATAATGAGTTGTGCGACTTTGTAGTGTTTGATTTACCTGATTGTGAAGGGTCCCTTCCAAGTGAAACCAATCCAAAGCCTTTTGACCTCTACACCTCCATCATAGAGCCAGAATCGATTGAAATCCATGCTTTTGATGAGGTGTCTGAGAAAATTGACTTTCACTTGATTGAGGATATTGACGCTGGGAATATTTTGGATGATGAACCCGCAGATTTGGCTGAGTTTTTCTTTCTAATTCATCATCCCGAGTCATTAAATATTTTTCCCGAACTTCATATGCGTCTTGATATTGATGATAAATGCATGGATGAGCTAAATTTTGAGGAGAATATTGAGAATAGTTTTGAGGATGAACCAGTTTTAAATGATGAGTCAGATTTTCCAATTCATCCTGTTCCTTTCATTGACTGTATACACCCTCCTGAACCTTTAACCGATAACCTTCCTCAACCACTTCCCTCCATCCTTTCCATCGTTCCGGCATCGCAAGAAACCGTTTCAATTTCGTTTACTATGTCTGGTTTACCAAGTTCGGCGTACCCATGGTTTCTCACGAATCTTGAGGGATTTGACCCCATTTCTCGACGAGTTAATAGATTAGCACAATCTCTTTTTACACATCGGTCATCACAAATTGTGCTAATCTATTCACTCTATTTTCACCCTCAAATTCGTACTCCACTTCTTTTTCCCTTCCGCCATTCTTCTTCTCATATACCGAGACCGCATTCCACTTCTCTCCCCATACGGTCTCGCGTATTCTCCATTTCTTTTTTCTACGCCTTTTTTCACCAACCACTGCTTTATCACGATAAGATCTTTGAATAGTTGGTGCTCACATTAAGGCCTTGTATAGCTTGATACCGTTCTTTCCCCCCTAATCCTGAACTTCAACGCTTAACAGTGGAAACACTGTTTTACTTAAAGTTTGGGGGGGACACTTTTTTTGTATATATTTTTGGTTTTATTTTTTGTTTTGTATATAATTTGTTTTTAGGGAGAGCGCCGACAATTTTGACCCTCTTGGTATAGCCTGACAGTGAGGGCACTGTCAAGTTTAAGTTTGGGGGTGTGCTCGGTAAGCTTTCATCCTTCGCATTCATTTGTATATTTTGCATTTGCATACCCTATTAAAAACCCACAAAAATCGAAAATTTTCCAAAAAAATATAAAAACTTTGTCAAGTTAGCTAGTGGGAGAACTCAGATTCAACATTTCGACGGTTTTGTTTGATAAGATAAGAATAACTAAATCTTATTTTTAGATTTTGAAAACCTGAAAGATTACTCTCCTTTGAAGTTAACTATAGCTGATATACGTCTTTACAGCACACTACACGTGTCGTGAGTTTTGGAAATTAGATGACAAGTCTTTTATGTCTAAAAACTTTTAAATGGATAAATGATTTTCTGAGGATCAAATAGGTTTGTTCTGAAATAAGTAATATCAAGAATAGTTTATGAAATGAAGTGAATATGAAGGGATATTATTGATGCCTTAATTGGAACTATTTCTGAAAAATAACCCATCTGGAACTTGATTGGAATGATTACACACCGAACCCACTAAACACGTCTTTTATCCAAAAAAATAATTGAACTGCCGGTTATATCTCCGTTCGTATTGAATCATCATGATTTTCACGTCAAATTGTCTTTTGTTTTTGGACCTAGGTAACTTGAGTAATTAAGTCCGCTGGGGTGTTTCTACACCTAATGCCCTAAAGCCAACTGGTTTGGGTGCATTGGCCCAAATCTCGTTAAGAAGCCTAGAAAGTCCAGTTTAAAACAAAGTCAAGCAAGTGTTCTCTCCAAGTTAAAATTCCTAACGGTTCTTTGTGTGAGAATAATCTTGACAAAAGACAGATTTTATAAAAAATATTTTTAGCGGAGATATGAAGGTTTTATTCTATGATAAAGACTATTGCACGTTCACAGAGGTGTGTATGAAATGAAAACAAGAAAAAGGTGGAGTGAAAAATAAGACCTAGTTTCCTGTTAGGGAAGATAGAAATTATGAAGTTGAAACTTTACTGGAAAATGAAACTTGAAAAATACTTAACTCTTTATAAAACTTATGTGATCCTTTTAAAATATTTATCTGGGCTTTATTGTGTGACATGATGACTTTAATCGATCCTTCTGGAACTTAACGACACTATTTGCACTGCACGTAAAGACATATAAAATCTTTAGTTAAATAAGAAGCGAGGTGTGAAAAATAAGGGTTCGATAATCTAGACTTAGGATCATAGAATTGTTATTTTCTGAAACAAAACTTTAGGGTTTGAATCATAGTTATTTCGCAAAACTAGCTTGACCGGATTTTGTGGGTAGTATCCGCTGAAAACCCTCAGGAGATAACACTCCTCCTACTAGGACACCTAGAGGTTTAACGGCTTGTTGCACGCGCTCGGTGCAATCGCGTTCCCTGCGAAAGTGCGGTTAGGATTTTATTTTTGTGAATAATTGGTTTTGCTCGGGACGAGCAAAAGTTAAGTTTGGGGGTATTTGTTCATAACAGAATATTGCATTTTATACCGCCCATTCTAACGCTCGAGTGTTTATAGGTAGGTGCTTTTAATCCGTGTTTGTCACATATTTACAGATTACAGGTTTCCAGTACAAATATTGCAAATCATGACAAAATCTCCATAGTTACGCCAAAATACAGAACATCTGTCACAGCAGATAAAAGCCGGGTTCCGGTCATCCGTATCCGTCCAGTGCCGAGTACCAGTTCCTGAGACAAGACATATGACAGTGGTCATTCGTGTCTGGGACAAGCACAGAGCACGAGGGGGGCAGCACAAGAATCAATGGGTGCGCGGAGCTCGAGATAGATAGAAGTCAAAAGTAAAGAAAATAAAGCAATCTTGGACTAAGAAATCTGAAGATATTCTGGAAGATTTTGTGCAGTTTAAAGTTGGCAAACACGAGGAAACTTGAAACCAGGGAAGCACCCAAAAGACGACGACCCAAATCATCAAGATGGACGCGGTTCCGTGGCCAATAGGGGGTCTAGGCCGCGGAACCGCGGCCCTTTAGGCTCCTCTCTCTGTCAATCTTTGGGGGCAGTTTTGGCATTTCATATGGGGTCAGAATTTGGCCATAGGGTTTCAGCACACAGCCTATAAATACCCCGGATCTGAGCCAAGCGAATGAGTCCATTCTTAGTGTTAAGTTCTTTAGCCTCTTTTAGTGTAGTTTAGTCTTCTTCTTCTTCTTCTTCATTCTTTCCTCCATGAAAATTGTAGTGAGAGCTTTTTGAGTGAATGATGAAATGAAGATGAGGGTTTTTGTATCATTCTTTTGTTTTAGCTTCCCCTTGAGATCCTTGCTTTCTCTTGATCTTTCAACCTCTTCATTGAGCTTGAAAGTTTAAGGGTTTGTTATTGATTTCAAGGGTTGTATCTTCTTATGGAATTAGTGCTTCATTTCACATGAGTTCTTTACCCTTCTCTTGATCTAGCAACCTCTTGATTGAGCTTGCAAGTTTAAGGGTTGGCTATTGATCCCATGCTTGTCTTGAGTTCTAGTGTTCTTGTAATTTCTTTCTTGCTTTTTATTACTTGCTTTACATTCATGCTTTACTTTCTTGCACTTAAATTCCATTCACTTACTTGTAATCTTTTCTTTTCTTTTGCTCTTTTTGGTTCGTTTTTGTGAGTGGTTGTAATTATCGTTGTTAAGAATAAATACGGTATTGTAAGTTAATATTTCTTTGCTCATCTCCTTTTCCCGTTATTTTCCATTGAACTCTGCCCAAACGTTACGCAAGCGCTCCGTTAGGCACCCTACCCTACCAAGGTAACGGTGATTCCTAACCGCGACCGGTTGCGTTCGGTTTGGCCGGAGGCGAAAGCAAGAGACAAGAACGGAAGGACAAGGGTAAATAAGCCGGATTCCACGAATACCGTGCTTAAATCCCCTAATCCACGTTGTTGCCGATTGCTCTAGCTTCAATTGGTCAAGACTCGGCTCAAAGGTTTTGAGTACGGATTTCTTTAGCTTACAATTTCGTATCTTTTTCTTAACAACTTTATACTTGCATATAACACATAGGTTAAGATTGAACAAACACATACAAATTCTTTATTGACTCGTCTAAGACAAGAAAGGACATACAACCATCTCCCTGTGGATCGACCCGTGCTCAACCGGCTAGCTGCAAAGCGACACCGTCCTGATCACGGTTATAACTTTAGAATTTTGAACATCCGACACGCTTTTCGCGAGCGATCATACGACTTTCCCAAACCAACACATCTATCTATGCAACAGAAAAGTAAAAAATAGCTACCATACACTATGTCTTGTCGAAGGCCAACAAACATCGCATGAGTACTAAGTGCTACCCGTCTGAAATGACGGAGGGTGATTGATCTAATCAAAGATTCTCACCACTTCGGTTTTAAAGAAAATATTTAGTAGTAAAGAAGTGATGAAATGTTTTAATTGTGTAATAACCGAAATCAATAACGGGGTCGCATGTAGCGAGCGTTAGTGAGTACGGGTCGTCCTCTGGGATTCGTGGAACTCGTCAATTCTTGCTTTAGTTGAGTCGAAAGAAATAGTAAAGAAAATTCAAGAAGTAGTTCAAGATTGAGTTGAATGCATATTTTCAAGAAGTTTAAGAAATCGTTTTCAAGAAAGAGAATTCAAGATAATGTTCAAGATTTAGTTATCAAGAAAATCGTAGAAGGCTTGTAGAATTCGAACGGAATTAGTGGCCAATGATGATTATTCAAGATGATCCGTCTTATCAATTGGTAGAATTAAAACTAGATAGATGGCTGATAATGAGAACTAGGGATCCTTGGAAGAAACTAGGGTTTCTTCTTCATTGCCCCTTGTCCTTTCATTAATTGCCCCTTGTCCTTTCATTAATTGCCAATCTTATCTAGCTTTTAGCAAGAAAGATCATCAATCTAATCCTAAAATTGTAATAAAATTCTCAATAGATTGATCTCACTTACAATTTGGACATTAATGATTTTTTTGCTAAAATTTATAATCTCTATAAGACTTAAGATGAATATATAATTCTTTCACCATTTGATCTACCGAATTCCTTCGAATCCTTAACAAGCGAAGATTTACTCACACATTATGAAAATAGACGAATCAACAAATAGAGATTTCATAATGCGAAGAATTAAAGAAAGCGAGACTAAAATTAATGATCACCTTTATTATTCAACTTCATATTACAACTTCTTCAATCAGAGATTACAAGAAAATTCGCTCTCGATCACTCCTTTGAAGAGGTAATTTCTCCGTTGATCTTCGCTTCACTCGATCACCGTCAGTCTTGGATCTATAAAGGATCACATGCTCGTTGATGACGATCGGCTTCGCGTAAAGGATCTTGAATGATCTCGCTCGATGAATTTCTCACGATTCTTGATCTTGGATCTTGATTTGGAATTGGATCTTGATTTGGTTTTGGATCAAAAGTGTCGAACCCCTCACCTCAAGGCTTGGGTCCTTTTTATAGCCCTTCATTAAGATTCCTTCATAAGTTATGTTGTTACAAAGAGGCTTCTAGAATAAGCTCGGTAGTTTTCAAGCTTCCTCAACAAGCTAGGTTATTATAGAGAAGTTTCCAGAACAAGGTTGTTACAACGAAGCGTTATCAACAAGCTAGAAAGTTGGCACAAAGTTTTCTGTAAAATTATTGATCACCGACTCCCTGAATCGGCCACGGATCCGTGGCGACTCGGGCTGGCTCGGCCGCGGTTCGGCGTCCGATTTGTGAACTTACAGCTTCAATTCTCTGTGGTCTTCTGGTATTGATCTCTAGGTATTTATTTGATATCTGGAATCTTTTTATCTCTTCTAAATCTCTGCCAGAATTTAACTCTTTGATTTTCTGTATTTTTATCAGCGAATTTGCGATTCCGATATCTGACCTGAGCTGATTTTTGCACATGATCTTAATGAAGGATGTTAGAGATATACAATACTATGCATGAAATAATAAGCATACAATTTCTTTCAAAAGTGTTGATTATAATGTATAACACATGGTAATTGATATTTTCTGGACAAACTTGTATATTTATAACAAACACACTTAGATGATTAGAAATGTGAGGAAATTGTTATGATAAAGATTGCAATATTTTCGACTGAACAAATTCCCCCAAACTTGATTTTGATCGTCTCGAGAAAACTTATTTTATTCAAGAGAAGGAAAAAAGAAAAAGAAAAACTAATGAGAACACTTTCGTAGGCAACACGATTGCACTGAGCACGTGCAACAAACCTTTAAACCTCTAGGTGTCCCTAGTAGGAGTGTTGTCTCCTGAGGGTTTTCAGCGGATTACATCCACTAAATCCTATAAGAAAAGAAAGACTGTGAAAATTACATATAAAGATAAGAACTGTAAAAGAAAGAACTTTGAAAATTTATAGTTTCCAACTATACTAGCTTTTCGGTTGTCATGAGCCCTATCTTAATAGTCATGAAAAGATATTAGAAATCATATCAACCCTCAATAAACCATCGCCTTTATTCTTCATCCCTACCTTTCCTCCATCCCTGCGTGTGTGTAAAAGAACATCCCTACACTCGAAAAATTCAATTCAAGCTATCATACTCTTGTCCATTTACCTCAGTACTTTTTAGTCGGTGAATATTTTAAATGGAATTGCTCACACATTTTTCATGCGACCGTTAATATTTCTTGTGCTACTAACTGGCCGATTACTAAATGTGCTTACATATTAGACGTAATTAGCAATTTCTTTGTCTTGCAACACCTACGGTTTAGCAGTGACTCCCAAACCAGTTGGTCTAAGACACTAGGTGATGAAGCACCCTCGCTATATTTTTTTATGCTGCTTTAGTGATTACAAAACCGGTGTTCATTTTTCTTCACCATTTTATACTTTTATTTTTCATTTCTATTTTCTTCGTACTTTGGATTTTAGACAAGAGCATTTCAAGGTATCCTCTACTATCCTGAGTTTCAAGATGTGTGTAAGTGCGTATTGTAGGGTATCAACGTTCAAATGTTTGGCTTCCAAAATAGGAACTATTTTTCATACTTATTTTTATCCTCAGATTAGTGACTTCCTTCATCTTACTAACCCTTGGGACAACGGTTCATAACTATTTATTACTAGTTTCGTTTAAGAAAACATCTAACTTTCTTGGTTTTCTTAAACTTTTCCAATCTTTTAAATGTAATTTTTCACTTTCTAATCTTTCATTATAAAAGAAAATTTTGAAAATTTTGTGCTTATGCAAAGTTTATGCAAAGTAATGCGTAAATAAGCACAAACCTCCCTCAAACCTATTTACAGCAGTGTCATCACTGTTGTCATCTTTTAAATCTCAAAAACCTATAGACTTGGGAGGATAAGTTATTAACTGGGGCAAGTATAAATGAAAGTGAAATCTTCCTCCAAACTTATTTTTTAGTACTCACCTCTAATTTTAAGATGAGACAATATTATCGAGACATGGAGGTGAGGCGGAGGAAATTTAGTTATAATAAATCGGCTCCTTTAAAAATAGGAGTTCCTCTGTAGGGTCAGTGGAAAAATACAGTTTTAATCTATACCCATTCACTTTGAAAATTAAACCGTTTTTTACTATTTTCAACTTCAACTGTCCCGTGCGGGTATACATACCGTACCACAAATGGTCCTTTCCAATGAGACCTTAGCTTACCCGCATGAAGATGGAGACGGAAATCGTAAAGAAGGATTTGTTGTCCTGGGGTAAAAGTTTTTCTCAAAATATTTTTATCGTGAAATACCTTAGTCCGATTCTTCACTATCACCGCATTATCGTAAGCTTCATCACGGAGTTCGCTTAGCTCATTTAATTACAACTTCCGAAAGTTGCAGGCTTGATTTAAATCGAAGTTAAGTTCTTTAATGGCCCACATTGCTTTATGTTCGATTTCGACAGGAAGGTGGAAAACCTTTCCAAACACTAGACGGTAAAGAGAAATACCAAGATCAATCTTATAAGCGGTACGGAATGCCCAAAGAGCATCCGTCAATTTGGTTTACCAATCTTTCCAATTTTTAGAAACCGTCTTCTCCAAAATTTGTTTGATTTACCTGTTGGAAATCTCAGCTTGCCCGCTCGTTTGGGGATGATAGGGTGTCGAAAGTCTGTGGTTGATTGAATATTTCCGCATCAAAGTCTCGAAAGACCGATTACAGAAATGCGTCCCATTGTCGCTAATTATAGCGCGAGGGTGTCCAAATCGCAAAAAGATATTTTCTTTAAGAAACTTAATAACAACCTTGTTGTCATTAGTGCGACATGGTTTTGCTTCCACCCATTTTGAGACGTAATCAACCACTAACAAAATATAAAAATTCCCAATAGAGTTGGGAAACGGACCCATAAAATCAATACCCCAAACGTCGAAAATTTCCACAACCAAGATAGGCTGAAGTGGCATCTCATTTCTTTGAGAAATCAGACCCGTGTGTTGACACCGTGGACAAGTTTTGCAATGATCAAATGTATCTTTGAATAATGTTGGCCAGTAACAACCACATTGCAGAAATTTCTCTGCCGTTTTACATGGACCAAAGTGACCACCGCATGCCTGATCATGACAGAAAGTCAAAACACTCTTGAATTCATCATTGGGGACATATTTGCGAATGATTTGGTTAGGAAAATACTTAAACAAATAAGATTCATCCCAGTAAAAATGCTTTACTCGGGATAGAAATCGATGTTTGTCTTGTTTAGACCATTCGCTGGGGATAAGTCCTGTTGCAAGATAATTCACAATATCCATGAACCAAGGTTCGCAGGATACTGTCAAGAGCTGTTCGTCAGGAAAAGAGTCGTTTATTGGCAAGGCCACGGTAGGTGAAGAAGAGATGCGGGAAAGATGGTCGGCTACTACGTTTTCACATCCTTTCTTATCTCGTATGACAAGATCAAATTCTTGTAATAATAGGATCCAACGTATTAATCTACATTTAGCATCCTTCTTGGATAAAAGATGTTTTAGGGCAGAGTGATCGGTGTAAACCACAATTGAGCCAATCAAGTAAGGCCTAAATTTTTCTAATGCAAATACAACCGCTAAGAGTTCTTTCTCTGTAGTTGTATAATTAATTTGGGCATCATTTAAGGTCTTACTTGCATAATAAATTGCGTGTGGCATCTTATCAATGTGCTGTCCTAAGACTGCACCAACAGCAAAATCTGATGCATCACACATAAGCTCAAACGGGTGGTTCCAATCAGGAGATGATAGGACATGGGCTGTAGTGAGAGATCTTTTAAGTGATTCAAATGCAGCCTCACAGTCCGAATCAAAATGAAATGTTGTATTGATTGATTCGAAAGAGTGTGTTTGTAGTTTAACCGCAATCAATAACGGTGTCGCGTGTAGCTAGACCGAGATGAGTACGGGTCGTCCTCTGGGAAACGTTGAACCTTTTACTCTTAATTTAGACGTGTTGAGAAAGAGAGGAGGAATAAAGAATTTTGTGAATGGTTTCTAGATCTACGTTAAGCAAGAATGCAAAATATATAGATCTAGATTATTTTAAGGATGCAGTTAATATAATAAGAGGGCTTGTAGGGTTCGTTAGGATTTAGTAGTTATGGATGATTAATTAAAAGTTACCCTTTTTATCCTTTAATAGATTTAAAACTAGAACGACGGTGATGCGTATAGATTAGGATTTCTGGAGGGAAAAGGAATCCCACTCTTAACCCTTATCTCGACACGGAACTCCGTTCATATCTAGCCTTTACCAAAACAATCATTAATCTAATCTCTAATCGCGGTCGGAACTAACAAAGAATTGTTAGCGCGCCCGATTAGGATGTTAATGATTCTTTTGATAACGTTCATAAACTTTATAGGACTTAAAAAGGGTTTAGGGATGTTAATCATCCATTAGCCTACCCTAATCCTACGAACCCTAGCAAGTGGAGAATTACTCGCGCATGTTGGGAAAAGAAGATGAAAAGACAGAGAGGGAAAACATAATGTAAAATGCAAAAGAATTAAATAAAACAACTACCTTTATTAATCAACTTGAACAATCTACACTTTATTCCTTAGAAAATGATTACAAAAACTTGGTTTGCTTCTCGAACTCTTCCGAAGGAGGTAGATGAACAGTTGATGATCAGCCTGGATGCGTGAGTGTCTGGGGCTTCGTGATCGCGTCGGCTTGATGATTTTTCCAAGAGGCTCTCGGTCCTTATTTATAATCACAGAGCCAGAACCCTAGTTTCCTAATATGGAAACTAGTTGTTAGGATCCTAACCACCACAATCCCATATTTCAACTCTTCAAATCCACGGCGGAACCACGACCATTGGATAAGTTTGGCCGCGGATCTACCCCCTTTTGGTGAGATCATGGCCTCTAATTTTTGTAGCTTCATATCTGTAACACTTGGTAATATTTTGAGTATCTAGACTTTGAAAATCTTTTCTACATTTCTACCAAAATTAGTTTCTTGAATATCTTTGGTAGATTTGATTTGCCAACTTTGATTTTCTTGATTTTAGCCCTGCAAATTCTGCACAATATCTCAACAAATAATATTTAGTAGAGTTTGTTATATTGAGATATTAACTTAACTATTAAGAATTGGTCAAAGGTATTTAATAAGGTAAGCATATTTAAATGGGCCAAATGTTACATGGATATTATATGCTTACTTTTTCCTACAAAATGTTATTTATAATATATAAACACATGAAAATAGTATTTTTACAGATAAACCCTCATATGTATCATATATTATAATAAACACCTTTTATTATATAATAATAGTAGGAAAAATGTCATATTAAATGTGTAGTTTTATCAACTGAACATGTATCCTTGGCCAAGAGAAGAGTTAAAGGTCTAGCAATTTTACTAAAATCCTTAATGAATCTCTTATAAAATCCTGTTTGACCAAGGAAAGATCATATATCATTAACGCATTTGGGATGATGAAGGTTATGGATGACATCCATTTTATCTCTTTCTACCTCAATGCCTTTTCTTGAAATGAAATGTCCAAGCACGTTACCTTCTTAGACCATGAAATGACATTTTTCCCAATTCAAAGTTAAGTTCTTATCCTTACAGCGGGTAAGAACTGCGTCAAGATGACATAGACAATCCTCAAATGAGTCCCCGAATATAGAGAAATCATCTATGAAAATCTCCAGAAAATTCTCGACCATGTCTAAGAATATCCCCATCATACACCGCTGAACTGTAGCGGGAGCATTGCATAATCCAAAAGGCATTGGTCTATAAGCAAAGGTACCGAAAGGACAAGTAAATGTTGTTTTATCTTGATCCTTTTCGGCAATAGGGACCTGGTTATAGCCAGAGTATCTGTCCATTAAACAATAATATTCATGTCCAGCTAATCGTTCCGACATCTGGTCAATGAAAGGTAGAGAAAAGTGATCTTTCCTCTTTGTGGCATTGAGTTTTCTATAATCAATACATACACGCCACCCAGTTTGGGTGTGTGTTTGGATCAACTCATTAGCCTCATTGGTTATGACCGTGATACCAGACTTCTTAGGGACCACATGAATAAGACTTACCCATTGGCTATCAGATATTGGGTAAATTATAGCACTATCAAGGAACTTGACTATTTCTTTCTTTACCGCCTCCTTCATGACGGGATTCAACCGTCTTTGTGGGTATCTGGTTGGTTTGTCGTCATCTATCAAATGTATATGATGTTCTACAATCAAGGGACTAATCCCTTTGATGTCTTCCATTGTCCAACAAAATTCTTGCCGATTAGATCTCAAGACCATCAAAAGAGCGTTCTCTTGCTCTAAAGCCAGAGAAGCGGATATGATCACAGGAAAAGACTCATTCTCACCTTAATATGCATATTTAATATGAGAAGGTAACAGTTTGAGATCTAATGTCGACGGAGAGACAATAGAAGGTGGGGTAAGGGAATGATATTCGGATTCTCGAAGAAGTTCATAACCTGTAAAGGATATTGACTCGGAAAGTGCTACTAACTTTTGTGATGAGTCAAAAGTTTCAAACTCAGAGGTAGTCTCGTCAAAAGTGTCCTCACTATGATATTGTGCAAGATCAAACAACGATGTGCTAATGTCGTCGAGATCATCAAAGCAAAGTTCATCAACCTTGCAACTTTCGGGAGCTATCTCGTGGACAGAACAAACATCAAGAATATGAGTAGAAGGTTCAGATGGTTAACTTCCAAGCTTGTAAATGTTAAGCTCAATCAACATTTTTCCGAAATATAGGTTCATAGAACCATTTCGGCAATTGATGACAGCATTGGAAGTGGCTAAGAAAAGTCGACTTAAAATCACCGGAATTTGGTTCTGTGGGTTCGCCACAGGTTGTGTATCTAGAACAATGAAGTCCACAGGGAATATAAATTCCCCGACTTTTATCAACACATTCTCAAGTTCACCCCTAGGTTTGGTGATAGATCGATCTGCCATTTGGAGAGTGCAGTGGGTAGTTTTCAACTCTCCAATACCTAACTGGTCATAGACAGAGTATGGAAGCAGGTTAACACTTGCGCCAAGGTCGAGTAAAGCACGATTGATATTTTTACCCCTAATAGAAATAGAGATTGTAGGACAGCCTGGGTCCTTACGTTTCTTTAGTAACTGATGGGTAAAAGCTGTGCTAACATTTCTTATCATGAATACTTTCTGTGGCACTTAAGTCTTTCTCTTCCTAGTGTACAAGTCCTTAAGTATTTTCGCATAAGCCGGAACTTGTTGAATAGCATCTAGGAGAGGGATATTTATGTTAACCTGTTTAAACATTTCCATAATCTTGTCCATTTATGGACTTGATTTGTTTCCCCTTAACCATTTGGATAAGGAGCTTTAGCAATAAGAGTTGGGTCCAACATTGGAGAAGGTCGTATAGGGAACGGATCCCTGAATTGGAGTGGGGATCGTTTCAGGTGGACTAGAAGAAGTGATCTGAGGGTTTGAGCTTAAAGGAAAACTGTGAATAGGCTCACAAGAAGGTGGAGTAGTAGATGAAGTAGGGTAAGAAGTGGAAGTGGAAACCAGGGTATCATTGATTGATTCCCCATTATCAATCTCTTCACCGACATAGTTATTTAGCACTCTTCCAGATCTCAACTTGGTAATAGCACTCACATTATGATGCGAGTAGCCAGGATTCGGTAGGGGTTGAGCTGGAAGTTTCCTTTTCTTTCTATCACTCATCGCGGCATTTAACTGTGCAATTTGTGCCTCTATCGATTTAATACTCTCATTGTGTGAGGCGGAGTCCTTCTTTATGGTATCAATAGAAGACCTTATATCAGTTGTCATTTGCATGGAACGTTTTATAAACCAATCCAATGTTCGCTCGAGTGAAGAGGAGTTTTCGATACCGGCCGTTTGGAAAAAATTATTATACATTGCAGAATTGTTGGCTAGATTTTTAAAATTTTGTGGTTGAAAGGGATGCTGATTCTGTGGTGGGTGCTGTTGCTGTGGAGGGACCCTTTGAAAGTTATTTTGGTTTGGAAATGTATTTTGAGTTTGGTGTTGGTTCCAAACAAAATTAGGATGATTCCTCCAACCCTGATTATATGTGGAAGAATACGAATCGTTTCTATGTCTTTGCTGAAAAGCATCATTAGTGTGTTCTTGACCTTGAAACGGAGAATTCAAAGGACATTCCTCCGTCAGATGTGATGGATCAGAACAGCATCCACACACGGTTTTAGGGAGCGTCGCCTGATTTAGGGAGGCTAATAAAAATTTGTTTTCCATAGCTTTGAGTTTCTTTTGTATTGCGGCCAATTCGGCTTTTACGGCTATCGAAACATCAAGTTGATGGATACCATCCCTAGATGATGGACTGACGCTTTCCTATTGTAAAGTGTTTTCAGCAAAATTTTCCAAGCTTCACCATCGTCTTTAGACATGAAATTGCCTTGACACATGGTTTCAAGCATCTGTTTTGTCATTGGATTAATGCCCTCATATATAATACGGCACAGATCCCATCTATGGATTCCGTGATGTGGTCATTGGACATGCAGATCCTTGAAACGTTCAAAACATTTCCAAAATGGTTCATTGGTAAGCTGGGAAAATTGGTTGATTTCACTCCTAACACGGGCGGTCTTATGATTGGGATAAAATTTTTTAAGGAATGCAATCACGAATTCATCCCAATTGGAAATTGAGTGTGCGGGTGTGTTATAAGGCCACTTTTCGGCTAAATCGCACAAAGTAAATGGGAGAAGACGTAAACGCATAGCATCCACAGAAAGTTGTGAAGTGCCCATCATAGCGCATACGTTTTCGAAATTGGTGATAAAAATGTCTGCGTTTTCAGACTCAAGACCTTGAAATTTAGGTAGAAGATTGATATAGTGTGGTTTGATTTCGAAATTATCCCCATTTGCTGGTGGAATGGAAAGACAAGTAGAAAGAGGACCACGTATAGGGTAACATCTTTCTTGGAGATATACACACGGTAGATTCTGCACACCTGCGGGTGGCGGCAAAGTGGTGTTATTAAAATTTGATGGAGAACCGTCCATCTCGGTGGATGTGGTGTGCGGTGAGGAAAAAGAAGATGAAGAAATACCGACTTCGGAGTCGATAGAAGAAACGCGGACAAGACGGGTACTAGAATTCCGTGTCCAGCCCAGCATGCACTAAGCGGGTTTAGCGCAAGTGGCAGCGTATGTGATAATTAAAGCAAGTGATTTGTTTTGTTTTTGGTTTGTTTTTGAAAAAGACGGATTTAGAAAAATCACACAAAAATGCACAATCAACCCTAGATCTAAGGTCACCTAGGTCAAGTCACTAGATCGCTCCTAGACTTTCAGAAGACAAATCAAAGGATAAATCCTCTACTATCTTTTTATCCCTCCTGTGGTTAGGTAAGTGGGAGGTATCCGCTACGTAAGTAGCGGGCCTAATTAAGTAACCACTTGCCTTAGACACACTTGTCTTAGACACCACAAAAGAAATGCGAATAAGCAATAGATTACCCATGACCTTCCTCTGTCCTAATTGAGCGCGACGGTCCTTAGAGTCTTGTCTAGATATTTTTTAGTTAATGAGGGTGATGCGGATGCTAGTTTTGTGATTTTTGGGGCTTAGGAACGGTAATGAAATTCCCACCTAATCTGAATTTGTTCTTTGCCCCTTAATTTCCGTATTAAAATATACAAAAACAACCAATATCAAAACACGCAACAAGATTTTTTTAAGCGCGGCGAATTTTTGCAAAGAATCCTGCAGAAAAGTTGTTATTAGACTAGTCAGAGGAGAGAGAAGAAAGAAGAGAATATACCAGAGAGAACCGAAACCCTAACTCGTCCAAACTGCCACGGTTCCACGGCCAATGCTTGCTTTTCGCTGCGTTTCCGCGGTCTCGTGAACAGTTCTTTGAACAAGTTTTGGTACTGATGCTCTTCTTTCTCCTCTGGACTCGATGAAATGATCTGAATATTTTTCTCCCAACTACAGTGATTCCAGATTTCCTTGCAAAATTCACACACTAATTGTTACGCATACGATGTGATTTTGATGCAAATTTTGGATGGAATAATAATATTTCAACTCAAATAGCAAGAATGAACAAATTACGCACGCAATCCCCGGCAACGGCGCCATTTGATTGATCTAATCAAAGATTCTCACCACTTCGGTTTTAAAGAAAAGATTTAGTAGTAAAGAAGTGATGAAATGTTTTAATAGTGTAATAACCACAATCAATAACGGTGTCGCATGTAGCGAGTGTTAGTGAGTACGGGTCGTCCTCTGGGATTCGTGAAACTCGTCAATACTTGCTTTAGTTGAGTCGAAAGTAATAGTAAAGAAAATTCAAGAAGTAGTTCAAGATTGAGTTGAATACATATTTTCAAGAAGTTTAAGAAATCGTTTTCAAGAAAGAGAATTCAAGATAATGTTCAAGATTTAGTTATCAAAAAAATTATAGAAGGCTTGTAGAATTCGAACGGAATTAGTGGCCAATGATGATTATTCAAGATGATTTGTCTTATCAATTGGTAGAATTAAAAGTAGTTCGATGGCTAATAATGAGAATTGGGGATCTTTTGAAGAAACTAGGGTTTCTTCTTCATTGCCCCATGTCTTTTCATTAATTGCCAATCTTATCTAGCCTTTAGCAAGAAAGATCATCAATATAATCCCCAAATTGTAATGAAATTCTCAATAGATTGATCTCGCTCACAATTTGGACGTTAATGATTCTTTTTGCTAAAGTTTATAATCTCCATAAGACTTAAGATGAATATAGAATTCTTTCACCATTTGATCTACCGAATTCCTTCAAATCCTTAACAAGCGGAGATTTACTCACATATTATGAAAATAGCGGAATCAACAAATAGAGATTTCATAATGCGAAGAATTAAAGAAAGCGAGATTAAAAGTAATGATCACCTTTATTATTCAACTTCAAATTACAACTTCTTCAATCCGAGATTACAAGAAAATTTGCTCTCGATCACTCCTTTAAAGAGGTAATTTCTTTTTCGATCTTCGGTTCACTCGATCACCATGAGTCTTGGATCTATCGAGGATCACAAGCTCATTGATGACGATCGGCTTCATATAAAGGATCTTGAATGATCTCGCTCGATGAATTTCTCATGATTCTTGAGCTTGGATCTTGATTTGGTTTTGGATGAAAAGTGTCGAACCCCTCACCTCAAGGCTTGGGTCCTTCTTATAGCCCTTCATCAAGCTTCCTTCATAAGTTAGGTTATTATAAGGAGGCTTCTAGAATAAGCTAGGTAGTTATCAAACTTCCTCAACAAGCTAGATTATTCTAGAGAAGTTTCCAGAACAAGATAGTTACAACGAAGCGTCCTCAACAAGCTATAAAGTTGGCATGCAGCTTTCTGTAGAATTCTTGATCGCTGACTCCCTGAATCGGCCGCGGATCCGCGGTGACTCGGGCTGACTCGGCCGCGGTTTCGCGGTCGATTTGTGAACTTACAGCTTCAATTTTCTGTGGTCTTCTGGTATTGATCTCTCGGTATTTATTTGATATCTGGAATCTTTTTTCTCTTCTGAATCTCTGCCAGAATTGAACTCTTTGATTTCCTGTATTTTTATCGGCGAATTTGCGATTCCGATATCTGACCTGAGCTGATTTTTGCACAAGATCTCAATGAAGGATGTTAGAGATATACAATATTATGCATGAAATAATAAACATACAATTTCCTTCAAAAGTGTTGATTATAATGTATAACACATGGTAATTGATATTTTTCGGACAAACTTGTAATATGTGTTGTATTTATAACAAACACACTTAGATGATTAGAAAAGTGAGGAAATTGTTATGTTAAAGATTGCAATATTTTCGACTGAACAGAGGGCTACGAATGGTTTTTGGCGAAAAACCTTTAACGTAATGAACTTGATATCGTTGAATGAACCGGATACCATTACAAATATGTAGTGGCGAAAACCTTTGCTAAAGTGGTCACTCCCGGTGAAGGGATCTCAGCTCTTTCCTCGTGGAATGAGCTGCAGGATATTCCCAACTGAATACCACGATGCAAAGCAAAAAGTAATCGACTATAGTGAAGTTATTATCCTGATGCAAACTTCTGCCCAAGAGGTCACTCCCGGTAATGGGATCTCGGATCTTGCCTCGTCGAATGAGCTGCTGAATTTTCATAACCGAATACTGCTGTGCAAAACAAAAGAAAACGACCTTGTAATAACAACTTTTGAAAAATGTTCCAACAACATCCAATATGTCTGTTTTCCTTGCATTGATCAGAATCAACGCAGTCCCATCAATTAATCACACCAGAAAAGAACGAAAATATGATGTACGTATATGCCATCGGCATTCACCACTAGGCCCCGTCATCACCCGTTAGGCTACTTAACTAACGACAGAGCGGGGGCTGGACTAGCGCGGGTGCAAAACATATACAACATCTACTAGTATATATATAACAATATATAATAATCGTTCCAGGCATGATATATGCAACATCACAGATTAGCGATAAGCATCACAAAACAATACCGATAATCTGGGAGCCCCGGGTTTCCTTTGAGCCGCAAGTGAAACCCGACGTTTCCCTGGTTGTGTAGATAGCCTGTGCAATAAAAACCTAGACCCCTACGAGCGCGACAAGTTACCCGCCAAAACCAGAAGTGAGGCAACCCTCTTTATCAAAGTGAATGGCCCACTCGACACTTCACGGAATCCGGTAACTTGAGCACCCCACCTTGGGTCAACCTGTACCCCTACGAGTGCGGAAAATAGCCCGCCAATTCTAGAGTGAGGCCCCCTCCGTCTCAACGCCATGAGATGCGGGCCCATTGCCCTTTAGAACCCAGCTATCCGTGCACTCAATCGTAGGGTAATCCTAATACAGAAAAGAAAATATGTGCAACAGTGACATCGACCTCAACCTGGTCGTGCCCCAAACAAATAATATACAAACAGGAAGTGACGATAGTTCACATGTCGGACGCTCGTCCCGCGATATCAAATGTACAAATGAAACTAAACTGTACTAACATTGCACCCAAGCTATCCACCACGACGATTCAGCCACAACACAGAACATCAACGTGAATATCATGTTCGCAAACCCGTCTAAAAGACATATAGCAATCAGACAAGTTGTACCACTCTAATGACATTCACGGTCGCAGATAGTAATGTATGTACTGTAAACATTTAAATAGTGTTAGAAATATCGACTTCGAAATACCCCGAATTGCCCCCAAACTTAAGGATATATCCATATCCAAACTGGGTTAAACAAACAATACCACTGAACCAATATTGCAGAGACTAGCCCACACCCCAAAATTCAAGTCCCAGTTCCCTCATAGGACCGGCCAGGCCGGACTTTAGGCCAATCTCACCGGGTCACTTCAGGTGAATGGGGCTCGTATTTGGGGTATGTTCTAGTTGTCACACAAATAGTCTTCTGCAATTGTTTAAAAAAAATTTAAAGACTAAATTAAATTCGACAGAAACTAGAATGCTAGTTGGTATTGTTTCGGAGTTGTTTCGTTTTCGATACTTTAAAATCGTCTAAAACAACTAGTATGAGGTTAATGGGTTGGCTCTGATACCATGTTGGGTTACGCCAGCGTCCCGGCCATCAATCTGTGGCCAAATGCGAAACAAAAACTTTAAAAAATGGGGCTAACGAAACCCGATTCCCCGGATCTACCATTAACCGTACACTAGCTATATGAAAAGGAGTTAAGAATGGTTTGTTAGTGTAATATGCCTTAGAGGCCATTATTGTATAGTACTGGTTTGTATATTACATTTTTGAAGCTTGGGATATATATACACGGATTTATAACAGTCTTGCTCGATATAGTAGTATGCTACTTAGTTTGTATCTATCTTAATATGTGTATATGTTTCTTTTAACGTATCACTAATATATATTGATAGAGCCATTAGGATCTTTTGTTGACTACCAGCGTTGTGATGGCATTCATACTAGTAGGGGCTGGGTTGTCTACAAGCACATCCTTACACAGGTCCCCAGTCGCAGGATTATCGAGACAGGACATAGATACTTTAGAGTGGACTAGTGTATACGCTTCTCATCCCAACAGGGGAGATGGTTTGTCACACAGCCATCAGTACGTCGTACTTGAGATAGTATGCAGGTGCTCATTGGGTTATGAGTTACACTGGACGGATCCGTGGGGTACTGCTTGTTGGTTCTATACCTATTGTCAGGAAGCAGTTCCTAGGTGACATGAGTACAATATAGTCCGTTGACTTAATACTACTACTTCGCCTCAAGTGTGATCCTACTGTTCTTAGATTACTACCCTACCACGGCTCTGTTGAGTCGTGCAAATAGGTAGTAGTTGGGTGCAGTCCCGAAGCACTTGGAGGCAGTGGCAGTTAGATAGGATTTGTCTCTCCCGGTATTAGGGGTTGATGTCGCGCTGTGTTCGGAAAGCCTTTACAAAAATTCCCTGGCCAGGGCAAGCGAGATTTGCTGGTAGGGATTCCAGTAGTTTCTTAGGGTGTTTTTGGCCGCATTCCGACATAACTTATTGCACTATTAGGGGTTTGACGCTTGCCGCCCTAGGACCGATATGCGGCACTCTTAGACGAACAGACCGGACTGTACAGAGATTGCCACAGACAGGCTTAGTAGGGATACGGATGAGTTTACTCGTCGTCCTTCTTTTTGACAGATACCTGGGTAGCCGTTACGTGCAGCTAGTATCGCTGACGCGCTTGTGGTTAAACCCACTGCCAGCGTACTGTCGAGTCTTTAGAGTCCCACACAGAGAGTTTCCTTGCCTCGGGCGAAACGAGCAGAGGTCGTATGGTTTTATGACAGGGTTCAATCACATATGTGTACTTGTGCGCATATGATGTTCGGGCGGACAATACTAGTGGGCTTTGGTTTAAGCCGGATCCTAGTATTTGCTTATTGGATTAGTTATGTAGCATTGTATTCGTGTTTCTCGAAATACGGATACGGGTATGTATATACGGATGAGAGGGGCATTCTTTTAATTATTAAAGTTTTCTTAAAGATGATTAAATCTCATTATATGTTTTAGCATTTTAGGTTAAATGCTTAATGAGGTGGATATTTGAGATGAAGGCAACTTCATGGCATTTTAGCGAAATTGAGCATGGCTATTATGTTGACTCTTTTGGATTCTTGTGAGAGGAGAAAACTTAGATATTTTGAGATATTATTTGAGATATTTGTGAGTGATATTTTTAATTTTGCATTAGTGTTAAAATAGATGCCATTCTCAAGAGTTCATATCATTATCACAAACACATTCTCTTTCCTCTCAAGCTCTCTCTCTTCATCTTCCTCAATCAAACCCTAATTGTCTCCTGAGTTGAGAATCCTAGCGTTTAAGACATAATCAAATCTTTTAACACTCTCTACTCACTCTAGGCTACTTAGTTTATCACACCAAGTGACCTACTTACTTCTTCTTGGAGGTTAAGCTTAAGGTTGGAACTCTCGGGTGGATCTTCTACGACTTTGATAAGCCGATGAGGAGGCGTGATCCATTCTCTCGACAAGGAGCTCACGATGAGAAGAAGGACAGCGAGACGAAGAAGAAGGATAGTAACTTGAGGTATAACTTTCTGGCATAGTAGTTAAACCTCTTAACATATCAGTTAGTTAGGGTTTAATATCGATCCTGGAGTTTAGTCGATGTTACGAAGCACAAAATTTTTTTTTTTCAAACTCCACCTCCCCGCAAACACGTGGGGTGAGTGACATCGACTTACAGTGGTATCAGAGTCAACTAAACCTTAACTAACCTGTTAGCAAGTCGTTAGAATTTCGATCGTTGGAAAAACCCGAAACTATATCACAAAACCCTAGCTTGCTGCCATTTTTAAAATCTGGTCTTAAAAATTTTCCAGAGGCCTTAAAAAATAAAGCAGGGAATTCTAAGATCACCCAAGAAGCACGAGTCTCTAACTTGGAAAGACTGCCGCGGAACCGTGGCGAATCGTTGTGAATTGCTGCCTTTCCGCGGCCGAGTCAAGTAAGAGTTGACTCGTTTTTCTACTGTTGGTTTTATTTGTTGTGTTATACTTTTTGATATATTTTGTTTTTTCTATTGTGGTCAATGTGCTGGTTTTCATTTAGGTAGATAATAAAATTGTGTTTCAATCGAATTTCTATCGATCTTGGCTATGCATCATTTTTATGTTAGATATATGTGTTCGTAAACTTTCGCTAATTGCTATATGTCGGTTAGTTGGGGGTTGCACATATCTGTTATGATTCGACTGTGTATATCAATATTGTTGGATTGTCATGAATGAATAGCCGGGGTTGTGAGGTGTTATATTATTTCATTCAAATGTAAATTGTAATTTGATGTAATATTTCTTTCACGGGGCACATCCGGGTTGAGATTGTAGCCACCGTTGTATTATTTCATTTACTGTTTGTTGCTCCTAAGATAGACCCAAGGTGCAAACTACCGGGTACTTTGAAGTGCCGAGTGGCCTACTCATTTTACTGAGGGAGGCTACTTCACTTCGGGTATTTGGCAGGTAGTTTGCCGCACCCGTAAGGGTCTAGGGTGGGGTTTTGGATATTCATCACGACCGTGGAATCCGTCTTTCGTTACATGCTTAAACGAAACGCAGAATTCCTAGTACATCCAATATATTCATCTGTGATCTGGAATGCCTATTATTGCGTCTAACGAGTGTATATTATCATATATATATTATATAATAGACGTTGCTTATGTTTTGCATTTGCGCTAGTCCTGCCCTCAGCTCTGGCGTTAGTTGTCTAACCTAACGGTGTAAGACGGGGCCCCATTGCGAATGCAGATGACATAAGCATACGTTATATTTTCGTCTTTTTCTACAATGGTAGGTTAATTGAGGGGACTGCATTACATTAATGCAAAGAAAACAAACCGAAGCTGAATCCTTGGAACAATTTCAAAACCATTCGGTTTTTCTAAAATAGTAAAACTTTTAAAATGCGGAGCTTAAACCACTCCTTTTAAAAGCTATCAGGTTCCTTCGATTATATCAAGTTTACTACATTCATGGTTTCGCCAAAGCCATTTGTATCCCTCCGTCATTTCAGTTGGATATTCAGTAGTATTCAAGCTATGTATTTTGACCTTCGCCAAGGCATAGTGATTGGTAGTTGCCGAATATTCATCTGTAGAATAGATAGATGTGTTGGTTTGGGACAGTCGTACTACTATTTTGGCCTTCGTCATGGGTATGTACGGGTGGGTTCAAATTAATCTGGACAATGATGGATAGAACTTGACATATGACTTATGATATGTTGGCCTTCGTCAAGGTCATAAGAGCATGGGGAAAAATCCACATCGGGAGTTTCTAAATAAATTGAAACTTGCTAGTGTTGCATACCATTTGGAGTGTGATAATTTTGGTAGGATTCTTTCGACTTTATCACATAATGATATTTGGATCCCGAACCTACTGTGAGTATATACTACTCCTCGGGAGATTTTGCCACTTAACGATCAATGCTATAAACCAAGTAGGTGTCTAGAACAATGTTAGCGGGGCTATGCCTCTAGGGAAAAGAGGTTATTTAATTCAAGAACTTCGCGAAAGCGTCGTAAAACCTCACTCGATGTACCGACACTAGCCTGGCTAAAAAGTTAAGCAAGTATTGTACGATGAGATTAATCCTGACTAATTCTTCTTTTATGGTTTGATAAAGGATTCGAGAAACAGTGGGAGCCATCTTGTTTAGATAAACTAAAACCAATCTAAACTTATAAGAGCATTATGCTAAAGTGTTTCTTCTCTCTTTCTCCTAATTGCAGCAACCGAAGATGATGGGCCTTAAGTTACTATTAGATAATAATATATTGACAGGGCCAAACTATAAAGATTGGTTCAGGAATGTAAAGATGACAATCACGTATGACAAGTTAGGCTATATCCTTACTACTAAAGCCTCCGCCGTTCCAGGTCCAGAATCCAGCGTCGTGGATGGGGAACTCCGTAAGACCTGGAAGATTGACTGCGCGAAGGCCAAGCACCTCGTGCTGGCTTCTATGGAAAATGAGCACCAGAGGCGGCACGAGAATATGGATCTTGAATCCATATTCCTCCATACCAAGGAATTATATGGAGAGCAATCTCGTATCTCTAGATACGAGACCTCGAAGAAGCTATTTCTAGTGAGGTTGGCCGTCGGGTCATCTGTAGGGGAACACGTCCTTAAGATGATCGGCTATATTGAGGAGCTTGCGGACCTCGGGACCACGTTAGAGAATGAGCTGTATACAGACTTAATTCTGCTGTCCCTCCCTTTCACCTACGCCCAGTTTATCTTGAATTTTAATATTCAAGGTAAAGAAGTTGAACTTCTAAAACTCCTCAACATGTTGAGGAGTGTTGAGAGCATCCTGCAGAAAGCCAAAGAAATACCCACTCTACTTATTGGTGGAGCTTTCTCTTCTAGATCCAAGGCGAAAGCCAAAAGAAATAAGAAGAAGGCCCCCACCAAGCCGAAAGACGTTGCTAGTAAGGTGGAAGCAAAGGGCAAGGCAAGAGTAGTGGGGCAGACAGTAGGAAAGGAAGAATGCTTCTACTGTCATAAGAAGGGCCATTGGAAGAAAGATTGCAGGGCTTGGAAGGCTAAGAATAAGGACCCGAAGCAAGTTGTGGCTTTGGCTTCAGGTGTGTTTGTAATTGAAAACTGTCTGTCAATCAACTCTGCTTCCTGGGTATTGGATACCGGATCAGGATCTCATATATGTAATTCATTGCAGGCACTGAGAAGCCGTAGGGTACTGAAGACCGGTGATATGACCCTCAGGGTTGCTAATGGAGCGAGCGTGGATGATGTGTCTGTAGGGGAATATCACCTCGGATTGATGAGTGTACATATTTTGGTTTTGCGCAACTGTTTTTGTGTACCTAATTTGACTTGTAATATCATTTCTGTATCTTTGTTATCTAAAGAAGGTTATGATTTTACATTTGTAAGTGATGTCGTAAACATCCACCTTAATCATAGTCTGATTGGGTCAGGTACTCTAAACAACGGTATATACATATTAAACCAATTGCAAATTTTCAATGTACAGAACACACATAAAAGAAAGACTCCAGAATTAAATCAAGCTTCCTTATGGCATTGTAGACTAGGTCACATAAACGAAACAAGCTTGACCAAGTTACATAAAGAAGGATATTTGGATCCGTTTGAATATCAATCTTATGAAACTTGTCAATCATGTCTCAAAGGAAAGATGACAAAGACTCCATTCACTGGACATGGGGTAAGAGCGAGTGAGCTCTTGGGACTCATACACATCGACGTGTGCGGTCCAATGTCTACACATGCAAGAAGTGGTTATTCCTATTTCATTACTTTTACGGATGATTTCTCTAGGTATGGACATATTTTCTTGATGAAACATAAATCCGAGGCCTTTGAGAAATTCCGAAAATATAAGAATGAAGTGGAAAAACAAACCGGCAAAAGAATCAAGACACTGAGATCTGATCGAGGTGGTGAATACTTGAGTGCCGAGTTCCTGGCTTACCTAAAAGAGAATGGAATTCTCTCTCAGCTTACTCCTCCATACACACCGCAACACAACGGTGTATTTGAGAGATGGAACCAAACCCTATTGGATATAGTACGTTCCATGATGAGTAACGCTGAGTTACCGGGATCATTCTGGGGCTATGCACTAGAATCAACTGCATATCTTTTGAACAAGGTTCCTACCAAGACTGTTCTTACCATACAATATCAGATGTGGAGTGGAAAGAAACCCTATCTTCAATATCTGAAGATATAGGGATGTCCAGCTTTTATTAAAAAGCAGCATGCGGACAAGCTCGAGGCACGCTCAGTACTTTGTAAGTTTGTGGGGTACCAAAAGAACTCTAGGCTGTATCTTTTCTATTACGCAGAGGAACAAAAGTTTTTTGTTTCTCGTCATGCCCACTTTTTGGAACATCAATTTTTAGAAAAAGAAACTAATGTGAGCGCAATAGAACTGGAAGAAATTCCAGAACCACAAGCTATTACTGAAAGCTTGGTAGAACTACAAGTTTCAAAAGAACAGGACATTCTAGCGCCGCTCCGCAGGAGTAGTAGGCTATCTCATCCGCCCGAGAGATACTACGGTTTTCTCGTAGACAGGGATAGAGAGGATTGCATCATTGATAATGATGAGCCAACTAACTTCCAGCAAGCCATTCAGAGCACAGACTCGGTAAAATGGCTGGATGAAATACAGACCGAGATGAAGTCCATGTACACCAACAAAGTATGGACTTTGGACATTGCTCCAGAAGGTGAAAAACCCGTAGGCTGCAAATGGATCTTTAGAAAGAAGATTGGTGTAGATGGACAGGTTGAAACCTATAAGGCTATACTTGTTGCAAAAGGATTTCTTCAAAGACCTGGTTTGGACTATGATGAAACCTTTTCTCCAGTGGCTATGCTCAAATCTATTCTGATCCTTCTTGCCATTGCTGCCTTCTACGATTATGAGATTTGGTAGATGGACGTAAAGACCGTTTTTCTAAATGGAAATTTGGAAGAGTGCGTCTATATGGACCAGCCAGAGAGTTTCATTCAGAGTGGTTGCAGCGGGAAAGTGTGCAAGTTGCTTAAGTCCATCTATGGACTAAAGCAGGCATCGCGGAGTTGGAACATCTGTTTTGAAGAGACGGTCAAAGAATTTGACTTTATAAAAAATCCAGATGTGACATGCATTTATAGTAAGATTGTAGCACGAACTATTGGATTCCTAGTCTTGTACGTGGATGACATTCTCTTGATAGAAAATGACATTCCTATGCTACAATATGTCGAAGGGTTTTGTCACAAAGGTTCTCCATGAAAGACCTGGGTGATGCCTCTTACATTCTGGGGATCCAGATCTATCGTGATAGATCTAAGAGAATGTTGTGACTTTTACAGTCTAGGTACATCGACACCATACTAAAAAGATTCAGTATGGAAGATTCAAAGCGTGGTAATTTACCGACTTGTCACGGAATAACCCTTTCTAAAGAGATGTCTCCCAAGAACGATTTGGAAAGGGATCGCATGTCAATTATACCCTACGCTTCTGCGGTAGGCTCTATAATGTATGCGATGTTGTGTACCAGACCAGATGTAGCTTATGCACTAAGCATAGTAAGCCGGTATCAATCAAACCCTGGGGAGAAGCACTGGATAGCAGTAAAGAACATTCTCAAGTACCTGAGAAGGACTAAGGACATGTTCTTGGTTTACGGCGGAAAGGACCTCCAGATCGATGCCTTTGCTAACTCCAGCTTCCAGAGTGAAAAGGATGACTCCAATTCCATGTCGGGTTATGTCTTTACCCTCAATGGAGGGGCAGTCTATTAGAAGAGTTCCAAGCAAGACACCGTTGCTGACTCGATGATGGAAGTGGAGTATATCGTAGCTTCTGATGCCGTAAAAGAAGCAGGCTGGATGAGGAAGTTCTTAACAGAACTTCAGGTGGTTCTGTCCATTGTTGATCTAATACCTATGTATTGTGACAACAACGGGGCTATAGCTTTAGCAAAGGAACCCAGGTCCCATCAGAAGACCAGACACATCTTGAGACGGTATCACCTGATTAGGGAGATCGTGGATCGTCGGGAGATCAAGGTATGGAGAGTTGCTACTGAGGATAACACTGCAGATCTATTCACAAAGGCCATCTCTCAGATGCAGTTCGAAAAGCTATTCGAGATGATAGGTCCGCGATATGCCAACACATGGCCTTAGTGCAAGTGGGAGATTGTTAGTGTAATATGCCATAGAGGCTATTATTGTATAGTACTAGTTTGTATATTATATTTTAGAAGGTTGGGATATATATACACGGATTTATGACAGTCTTGCTCGATATAGTAGTATACTACATGGTTTGTATCTATCTTAATATATGTATATATTTCTTTTAACTTATCGCTAATACATATTGATAGAGCCATTAGGATCTTTGCTTGATTACCAGCATTGTGATGGCAGTCACACTAGTAGGGGCTGGGTAGTCTACAAGCACATCCTTACATGGGTCCCTAGCCACAGGATTATCGAGACAAGGCATCGATACTCCAGAGTAGATTGGTGTATAGGCTTCTCATCCCAGCAAGGGAGATGGTCTGTCCCACAGCCATCAGTACGTCGTACTGGAGATAGCATGCAGATGCTCATTGGGTTATGAGTTACTGTAACATTTCAGAAAATATAAAATATTTTTTTTGGAATTTAATATTAAAATAATATATTTCCCGAAAACGGCCCGATTTGCGAAATTGGGGTTTTCGAAAAAGGGTATAAATATATACCAATAATTGTGAAATAAATGGAAATTTAAAATGATTTATTCATTTAATAATATATTTAAAGGATTTGGCATTTTTAAAATTTATTATATGCAGTTTTGATAAGAACCCGATTAGTGCACTACTAATCGCGATTTAAGCCAAATCCGTGTTTGTATAATTTTTCATGGCTAGTGCGTCATGACATGTTACATGTTATTTTATTTATGGTTTTATATGGGTGTATGTGTTTTTGGTGAGAAAAAGAAAAGGAAAAAAGAAAGTCAAAGGGGGACAAAATGAGTGGGGTAGGTATATTTTTGGAGAGAGAGAGAGTGAATAATAGTGAGAGAGATGGGGGTTGCTGCCATGATTCATTTCCCCCATCATTTTCATCTCCCTCTTCATCTTTCTCAACTCCACAACCCTCCACTTCAAATCCTAGATCTATCTCCAAATAATCCCCAAAACCCAAAACCCCTTTCACAAAAATTAATCCACATCTCTTCCTCTACACTTTGAACCGAGCAAAGTGGGCTTTTGACGACATTGAGAAGTTAGAGCTGCCTAGAGGGACTATATGAGGCGTAACTTCTTCCTTTTAGTTTAGTTTTGTACGATGTCGTATTTTAGTGTCGTTTTGTGATATCGACAACCTGCTGTGACCCCGAGACTTTTTGGTGAAAACAAACAGTGTGATAGTATTGTACTTGAGACCCTGAGTGTTCACCTAGGACCCTAACCCTTTGCCATCGGTCATGGCCGGCGACTGTGGGGAAAAATCCGGCGACCCCGGGTAAGTAGGAGAGTTAGGGCTTGGATTTCTTAGGGTAGTTGCCTGAAGCTGTTTGGGGGTGTTTGGTTCTACTAGATTTATCTGTAATGGATTTAAGTGAAATCTGGGAATTGTTTGGAATGTTTACAAGATCATGGGGACATGTTTCCTGACCTGAGCCATAGATTTGAACCCGATGTGCGAGATTAGGATTTTGTTCCGTATCGATTTTGTGACTTTTGGTGTGCCTACAGTGAATCTGGGATGACCTGGGGATTATCTTAGACAACCAAACAATACCAGAGACCAATTTTAGACCAGAGGAGACCACCATGACAAAACGAGACCCAACTGAGCATAGGGGCCGGTCTCGTCGGAATTTCTAGGTATGGGGACGACCACTTGGTTGTCTGGGGTGTTGGGTTTGGTTCAGTAGCTTAATTATACTATATACATCACCCTAGACTTGTTTGCTTAGATTTATTTGACCTGAGTCAAAATTTGGGAACACTTATGTGTGATTTAGGATATGTTTTCCGTATTTTGAATGACGAGTCTTGATATTTGGATTCATTTTTGGTTGTCGCATATTTGTACATCGACAACAAGGGTTGTTTGGTTGATTTTTAACGCGTATGCTATAGGTTTTAACCTACGAGCAAGGCGCGTGCCGTTTTGGATTTTAGAACTTGATTTTTATAGCGTTGCGATATGTGTTGTTATTGTAGGTACCTTCGCGTGGATTCCGAGGCGACGAAGCGTGGCGTCAACGACTTCGGCAAACTAAGACCAAGGTGAGTAGATCTATATCTACGGGGGAAGTCGGGTGGATGGCGTATAGCACCCCCGCAATGTTTTGGTGGAAACCGATTTGTAGCTTATAGTTAAGAAAACCTAGATTAGGGAACTAGGGTTAGAGTTAAATGATAGTTAGTGAAACCATATTAGAAACTAAGGATAGTTAGAAGTGATATAATACGGCTAATATGTGATGACGGAATTTGAGGATGACGTTTAACGATATTGCCGTTTAGGGTACTATAGGACTAGATAGTCGTCGTAGATGTGTCATCCGAACCATACCTTTTTCTAAACTGAAGAATCGTATGCATCTTTTAAACAGTTACCTTGAGGAACATTACGGATTTTTAAATGATATCTTTTCCTTAAAAACACCGTAACCCCTATTTTCAAAACTATAATTCGCTTCTTTTAAAATCTGCTTGTATGGTTCGGGTGTGTTTGTTAGATTAGATACTTATACTTAGTAGAGATAAAATATTTATGTAAACTCGACTTGATGTGAGATATGAATGCGATGAAAGAATATGAGACGGATATGATGATATGATGAGTTGATGGTATGATGGTATACGGATGCGAGTCGATTGAGATGAATTATACCCTGTCGGTCCCTTGATATGAGATTATTGCGGATGCGACCTGGGACATAGGTATATAGAGATACTTATATATGATATGAATCGTGCGTGATAGCCGTACGAGACGTTAGGTCCATACCCTCCTCGTCTTATAGGATCCCGGATAGCTTAATGCCGTCGTACGATGATTTTCCGTGCGTGATGAGTTGACTTGATGATTGATCCTTACCCTTGATTAGAGGCTGCTGTATGATGTATTATACCTTACGCGATGTTGTTAGGCTGGATTCCGATTGATAGATTTACCGACTCGATCGTGTAGATACGTATACCCGTCAGTTTTTGCATATGATTACCTTATGCTGCATTCATATTATTCTCATTGCCTTGCTTATACCTGGGATAGTACAGCTGCACCATTATCGATGATGCGTATGTTACACGTACACAGATTGTAGGCTTACACACTTCATCATCAATAATTGCCATGTCACTACACAGTAGGATTACTGCATCATGATATGACTCTTCGCATAACCTGCTTGCGCATATACACATTAGTATATTCATATTGGTGCACATATACATTGATACATCCATAATTGCGCACATACACATTGTATATTCATATCGGTGCACATATACATTGATACATCCATATTTACACACATACATATTAGTATATTCATATTGGTACACATATACATTGATACCTCCATAATTGCGCACATACACATTGTATATTCATATTGGTGCACATATACATTGATACATCTATACTTGCGCATATACATATTGTGCCTACATAGATAACTAATTTTATTGGGCAATTGGGAACCGCATGTTATATTTAAAAAAACTGTAATCATTTAAAAGAGCGGTTTTCCCTTAATATGTCATATCACTGTTCCATATTGCATGATTTATGGATATGTTTACATCTCTATTATATGTCGCATACGTCATGCTATATGATTTTACGTATTGAGATATGCTGTTTTCATGAGATTTCTGGATTTGAGAAACGTGGACATTTTAAAAGAGATTATGTGTTGTTTTAAAAAACCCGGTTTCTCTTGATATGATATTTCAGTGCGTCCACCATGCGTTTTCTCGGTTCTGAGACGTGTGACATGTGAAACCCGATTCGAAGAGGCAGATGAGGCCGATTGCGGGTACATGGTAGACCCGGTATGGTACCCCGGGGTAAGAAAGGGATGCTGTGTATACAGACGGTGAGCCTGGCAGAGGGACTACTACCTACCGGTGATAGTATTTAGGCTCGGCGGATATCTGGAGGATACCGACCGGAGTCGAGAGATGATATGGGCCGATCCGGACTGACGGAGCCCGTGGGCCGATCCGGACTGATGGAGCCCGATATATGAGGATTTTCGTGCCGATGCTGGGTACGGTTTCCATGATGTTTTTGAGTGTCGATGCTAGGCACTCTGGTTCCATGATTTTGATGTGTCGCGATGGACACCGTTGATTTATATCCTCATACTTTCATGCACACTCTTTTATGATGTTTATGTGCATACATACATTGATTATATGGGTGGACGAGGTCCACATGCATATAGACATTGATTACATGGATGGAAGAGATCCACATGCATACATACCTTGATTATACTGTTGGATGTTATCTACATGCTTATAGGCATTGACTACCTTGTTGGCATACATACCGACCCGTTCACCCTAGATATTACAGTATTACCTTTATGATATAGTTGACCTAGGAGTCGTTATTTATTCGATTTCTACTTGTCGATATATTTCTATTCACGAGTTGGCAACTCACCCCTGTTGTGCCACAGTTCTTGCAGGTGCCCGCTTGGATCAGTAGCGGCTTCGCTGGCACATAGTCGCATCCGGGTGTTTTGCACTAGTAGGTGGGACATTTGTATCGTACTGATTGATAGGATACGTGCGTGTTCAAGTTCTAGTTTAAATACCGCAATCAAGACGGATTCGCTTATAGCTAGCCGGTTGAGTACGGGCCGTCCGCAGGGAGATGGGAGTCTTTTTCAAAGTGTTTTAACGAGTTAAGTCCTGTTTTCAGATTTTGTTGTGGTTATCTAAGTGTAAGTTGATATTTAAAGAGAGCTTGTTAGGGTGAGGATTAGGTTAGTTTGAGTTAGGAGTCTCCACATCTTTCGTTGCCCCACTTAATATCGGTGTTACGGTAATCGGCAACAACGGGGATTAGCACGACTAGGAAGGTACTTGCGAGTATAAGCTAGGCTTTCCAACACATAGTCCTTCCTTTTGGTGCTTGTCCGTCCGTTCTTGGCTCTTATCCACAACCTCCGGTTAATTCAACCACAACCGGTCTCACTACGGAATCACCGCTATCATGTAGGATAGGGTGCCGTAAGGAGCGGATTGTGGTTCAATTAACGGGGGTCGATTTAAGTTGTTGGGCAAGGAAAGAGTGAGAGAGATTTCCTTCTTTCAAACTTCCCTTATCCTACCCTAACAAGTATAAAACTACTCACACTTCATGATAAGGAAAAACAAAACAAAACAAAGAGGAAGATAGAAAGAAGGAGATTAGAAGAATACGACTAGCTATTTGCGACCTCACCTTGGCGAGGATCGAGCGCAATCATCATTGTCGTATGTAAGGATAAAGAAAAAAAAGAAGAAGAAAGAAACAACAAGGAAATAACAACAACTACTTAACGAATTTAAAGTTACAACAATTATAACAAAAGTAAGACAAGCATGATAATAAATGGTTCTTCTTTATTCATCACTCTTCACTCAAAAGCTCACTACAAGTTTAATGGAGAAGAGGTGAGAAGAGGAAGAAGAAACACACTAAAACTAGGCAAAATGAAAATAAAAGAATGGACCCTTTCCTTCACAAAGTTCTGGGCTATTTATAGGCCAAAAACTGAAAACCTAGAGCAACCACCAGAACCCATATGAAAATACCAAAACACCCCTGAAAACTCTGCAAATTTGGCGCCAGAATGGCCGCGGATCCGTGGCCTGGGCCCCACTTTGGCCGCGGATCCGCGGCCGTTCAGTTGAATTGGGCCCCCCAACTTTTGGTGCTGGCCTGATCTGATGTCTACATTATTCTGGTACATATATTTTCTCAATTTGGCTCCCCGTTTTTTCCAGAATTTCTATTGAGGGAAAGGTGGACTTTTTGTCAAGATTTTGTCATGATTGCCTCGAGCTCCGCGTAGATCTCTTGGATTTTGTGCTACCATTGAGCCTTGTGCATGAAGGTGATATTGATTTGATCTTTTGTCTTCCTAAACTGGTATCTGGCAACATACGGATGACGAGCGGAGACCGTGTTTTCTCAGTGGTTGGCAGGAACCCGGATTTTGTTGTGTTTTCTATGAATTTCACCATTTTAGAACCGAGAACCTGTAACCTGCAATTGACTAGCAAACAGGGCTCAAGAGTATCTACCGATATGCAATGTGATAAAAATTGGGCGGTATGAAAATGCAAAAATCTGATATGAACAAATACCCCCAAACTTATCATTTGCTCGTCCTGAGCAAAGTCCATTTATTCACAAAAAATTTCCTAACCTCACTTTCGCAGGGAACGCGATTGCACTGAGCATGTGCAACAAGCCGTTTAACCTCTAGGTGTCCCTAGTAGGAGGAGTGTTGTCTCCTGAGGGTTTTCAGCGGATACTACCCACAAAATCCGGTCAAGTTGGTTTTGTAAAATAACTAAGCTTCAAACCCTAAAGTTTTGTTTTAGAAAATAACAATTCTATAATCCTAAGTCTAGACTATCGAACCTTTATTTTTCACACCTCGGTTCTTATTTAACTACAGATTTTACATGTCTTTACGTGCAGTGCAAATAGTGTCGTTAAGTTCCCAAAAGGTCGAATAAAGTCATCATGTCGCACAATAAAGCCCAGATAACAATTTAAAAAGGATCACATAAGTTTTATAAAGAGTTAAGCATTTTTCAAGTTTCGTTTTCCAGTAAGGTTTCAACTTCAGAATTTCTGTCTTCCATAACAGGAAACTAAGTCGTATTTTTCACTCCACCTTTTTCTTGTTTTCATTTCATACACACCTCTGTGAACATGCAATAGTCTTTATCAAAGAGTAAAACCTTCATATCTCCGTTAAAATTTTTTTAAAAGCCTGTCTTTTATCAAGATTATTCTCACACAAAGAACCGTTAGGAATTTTAACTCGGAGAGAACACTTGCTTGACTTTGTTTTAAACTGGGCTTTCTAGGCTTCTTAGCGAGCTTTGGGCCAATGCACCCAAACCAGTTGGTTTTAGGGCATTAGGTGTAGAAACACCCCAGCGGACTTAATTACTCAAGTTACCTAGGTCCAAAAACAAAAGACAGTTTGGCGTGAAAATCAGATGATTTACTACGAACGGAGATATAACTGGCAGTTCAAATATTTTTTTGGATAAAAGACGTGTTTGGTGTGTAATCATTCCAATCAAGTTTTAGATGGGTTATTTTTCAGACTTAGCTCCAATTACGGCATCAATAACATTCCTTCATATTCGCTTTACTTCATAAACTATTCTTGACATTACTTATTTCAGAACAAACCTATTTGATCCTCAGAAAATCATTTATCTGTTTAAAGGTATAAACATGAAAGACTTGTCATCTAATTCCCAAAATTCACGACACGTGTAGTGTGATGTAAAGACGTATATCAGTTATAGTTAACTTCAAAGGAGAGTTATCTTTCAGATTTTCAAAATCTAAACATAAGATTTAGTTATTCCTATTTTTTCAAACAAAAACCGTTGAATGTTGAATCAGAGTTCTTCCACAAGCTAACTTGACAAAAAAGTTTTTATATTTTTTTAGAAAATTTTCAAATTCTTATGGATTTTATGGATTTTTATGCAGATGCAAAATATACATATGAATGCGAAGGTAAGAAACGCGTACCGAGCGTACCCCCAAACATAAACTGGACAGTGTCCTCACTGTCGTTGCATGAAGAGAGTAGTTGGAAGGTTCAAAATTGTCGGTTAGCAATATACAAATTTTTATTTGTTTTTTTTTTTTTAAAGAAAAGAAAAAGAATATACACAAATATATACAAAATGGTTTGTACATACCCCCAAACTTATTTGGAACAGTGTCTACTGTTCTTGGCTGGATAACCGAAGTTTGGAGGTAGGCAGAGGAAGATTAGGCAGGGTAAACCGGCTCCTGTAAGAACAGGAGCTCCTCTGTTGGTTCGGCGCTAAGGTACGGTTTGCATCGGTGTCCGTTTACCTTGAAGAGAAAACCGTCCTTTGGATTTTCCAAATCCACAGCGCCCTGCGGATACACATTCCGCACAAAATACGGCCCTTTCCAGCGAGATCTGAGCTTTCCTGGATGGAAGTGAAGTCGGGTGTCGTAAAGCAGTACCTGCTGACCAGGTACGAAGGTTTTGCGCAAAAGGTGTTTATCGTGAAACACCTTCGTTCGATTCTTAACGACAACCGCGTTATCGTAAGCCTCATCCCTAAGCTCGCTCAGTTCGTTCAGCTGCAGCTTCCGATGGCTGCCTGCGTCCTCGAGAGACAGATTCAGCTCCTTTATTGCCCAAAACGCGCGATGCTCTATTTCGACAGGAAGGTGGCAGGCTTTTCCGTACACAAGCTGATAGGGAGACATGCCAAGGTCGGTCTTATAGGCGGTTCTAAATGCCCAGAGGGCATCAGTGAGTTTCAGAGACCAATCCCTACGGTTCTTGGAAACCGTCTTCTCCAGTATCTGCTTGATTTGCCGATTCGAAACTTCGGCCTGCCCGCAGGTTTGGGGGTGGTAGGGCGTAGAAAGCTTATGATTAATGGAGTATTTCCGCATCAAGGCTTCGAAGGTTTTGTTGCAGAAATGACTTCCATTGTCACTAATGATCGCTCGGGGGTACCCAAACCGTGAAAAAATGTTTTCTTTAAGGAACCTAACGACAACCTTGTTGTCATTAGTCCGGCTGGGCACAGCCTCGACCCATTTAGAGACGTAATCAACAGCTAGAAGAATGTACAAGTTCCCAAAAGAGTTGGGGAACGGCCCCATGAAGTCTATCCCCCAAACATCGAAAATCTCCACAACCAAGATCGGTTGGAGCGGCATCTCGTTTCTCCGGGATATCCGGCCCATGTGTTGGCACCGGGAGCAAGTCTTGCAATATTCGTGAGCGTCTTTGAAAAGTTGTGGCCAGTAGATACCACATTGCAAGATCTTCTCAGCTGTCTTTCTGGGCCCAAAATGCCCGCCACACGCTTGATCGTGGCAAAATGACAGCACACTCTTGAATTCCTCATCGGGGACACACCGACGAATAATCTGGTCGGGACAGTACTTGAACAAGTAGGTTTCGTCCCAGTAAAAGTGTTTTACTTGGGATAAGAAGCGAATTCTGTCCTGACTCGACCATTCTGTCGGTAGTAATCCCGTGGCCAGATAGTTCACAATATCTGCGAACCAGGGTTCGCACGATACTGTCAAGAGTTGTTCATCCGGGAAAACGTCATTAATCGGAATTGGAAGCGAAGGCGAAGAAGGAAGTCGTGATAGATGGTCGGCAACTACGTTTTCACATCCTCGTTTGTCCTTAATGACAAGGTCAAACTCTTGAAGCAAGAGGATCCAACGTATTAACCGAGACTTGGCATCTTTCTTCGTAAAAAGATGGCGCAGAGCTGAATGGTCCGTGTAGACAATGACTGGAGAGCCGATGAGGTAGGGCCTGAACTTTTCTAAGGCAAATACAACAGCCAAGAATTCCTTCTCAGTTGTTGTATAATTGAGTTGGGCGTCGTTCAGGGTCCGGCTCGCGTAATAGATTACGTGCGGCATCTTGTTGATGTGCTGTCCAAGGACAGCACCGATGGCAAAGTCGTATGCATCGCATATAATCTCGAATGGGTGCGTCCAGTCAGGGGAAGAAAGAACGGGAGCAGAAGTGAGAGAGCGTTTCAGTGACTCGAATGCAGTCACACAGCTCGAGTTGAAGTCGAAAGGCGTGTCCTTGGCCAGCAAAAGCGTCAAGGGCCTAGCAATCTTGCTAAAGTCCTTGATAAACCGTCTATAGAAACCGGCATGGCCAAGGAAAGCTCGGATATCTCTGACGCATCGGGGAGGAGGCAGATTGGAAATGACCTCAATCTTTGCTTTGTCAACCTCTATGCCATTTTGCGAGATGATATGTCCTAAGACAATACCTTCGCGCACCATGAAGTGGCATTTCTCCCAGTTCAAAGTGAGATTCTTGTCCTTACATCGGGTAAGGACAGCGTCGAGATGCAGCAAACACTCGTCAAAGGTGTCGCCGAAGATGGAGAAGTCATCCATGAAAATCTCCAGAAATTTCTCCACCATGTCTGAGAAAATTCCCATCATACACCGCTGGAAGGTAGCGGGCGCATTGCATAACCCAAAGGGCATGCGTCGATATGCAAACGTGCCGAAAGGACAAGTGAAAGTGGTCTTGTCCTGGTCTTTTTCGGCGATGGGAATTTGATTATAGCCAGAGTAGCCATCTAGAAAGCAATAGTACTCATGTCCGGCCAATCGTTCAAGCATTTGGTCAATGAAAGGTAACGGAAAGTGGTCTTTCCGCGTTGCGGCGTTGAGTTTTCTGTAATCAATGCAAACTCGCCACCCAGTTTGGGTGCGAGTAGGGATTAACTCATTCGCCTCATTAGTGATGACCGTGATGCCCGACTTCTTGGGGACAACGTGAATGGGGCTAACCCACTGGCTATCAGAGATAGGGTAAATGATACCACTATCTAGACATTTGACGATCTCCTTCTTCACAGCCTCCTTCATGACTGGATTAAGACGTCTTTGTGGATCCCGGGCTGGTTTGGCATCATCCATCAGATGAATGTGATGCTCAACGATCAGGGGACTAATCCCCTTGATGTCCGCCATGGACCAGCCAAAAGCTTGCCTGTTGCTGTGCAAGACCGCGAGAAGGGCTTTCTCTTGCTCGGGAGCTAGAGAAGCCGAAATGATGACAGGGAGGGTCTCGTTCTCACCTAAGTAAGAATACTTAAGGTGAGACGGCAACGGCTTGAGTTCGAGCGTTGGAGGTGAAATGATGGAAGGCAAGACTGGTGCAAGGGTCTCGAACTCAAAGGACTCCAGCAAAGGTTCAAAATGAGTGTAGGCAACCGAGTCGGATGGTTCAGGTAACTCATCCGGAAAGTCGAAAGATTCAAACTCGGGTTGTGCGCGGCTAAGATTGTTCGAGAATGTGAAACACTCGTATTCGTTATCGGGCGCAGAAACAGCAGCAGGTTCGAAGAGAAACGCACTAGTGGCGTCAAGATTATCGTGGTCAAACAGAAACTCCTCGAATTCACACTCTTCTGGTGTGATCTCCTGGATCGAGCAGACGTCCAGTATATGAGCATTAGGTTCGGCGGGCTGATTCCCTAACCTAAAAATGTTGAGTTCAATCGTCATATTTCCAAAAGAGAGGTTCATCGAACCATTGCGACAATTGATCACAGCATTTGAGGTTGCGAGAAATGGGCGACCGAGTATCACCGGAATTTCATTCCGGGGGTTAGCTACAGGCTGTGTATCTAATACAATGAAGTCAACGGGGAATATGAAGTCCCCGACTCTTATCAACACATCCTCTAGCTCACCCCTAGGATGGGTGATCGATCGGTCGGCCATTTGGAGAGTGCAGTGTGTGGGTTTCAACTCTCCGACGCCTAATTGCTCGTATACTGAATACGGAAGCAAGTTAACACTGGCACCAAGATCTAATAGTGCGCGGTTGATGTTCTTATCCCCAATGGTAATTGAAATCGTAGGACAGCCAGGGTCCTTCCGTTTTTGTGGTAAAGATTGGGTAAGGGCATCACTCACAGCACTAGCCAAGAAAACTTTCTTGGGTACCTGAGACTTCCTCTTTTTCGTGCACAAGTCCTTTAAGATTTTCGCGTAAGACGGGACTTGTTGGACAGCATCTAAAAGAGGAATGTTAATGTTAACTTGCTTGAATAACTCCAAAATCTTCTCCATTTGTGGATTTTGTTTGTTAGACCTCAACCGGTTTGGAAATGGAACATTTTGAAAATTGGTTGAGTTTAATGCTGGAGGAGGAGATTTTGGAGTTGGAACGGATCCCAGAATAGGTGTTTTCGTGGAGTGAGAAGTGGGTCCGTTCAGAGCAGAAGAAGAGGAAGGAGAGCCTGTTGAAGAACGGAGAATAGGCTCGGAAGACGAAGAAGAAGAAGAAGAAGAAGAAGAAGAAGAAGAAGCGGCGGCCGGGGTGTCATCGTTGATTCGTTTGCCGGTTTTGTTTTGCAGCATCCTTCCCGATCTCAGTGTGGTCACGGCACTCACATTATGGTTTTGTTGTTCAAGAGCAACATGTGCATTATGTGGGTGACCGGGATTTGGAAGTGGCTGGGACGGGAGCTTCCCCTTCCCTCGCTCGCTTAAGGCCGCGTTCAGCTGTGCAATCTGGGCCTCGATGGTCTTGATGCTCTGCCCGTGTGCGGCGGTGTGTTTCACTAAAGATTGAATCGAAAACTGGATGTTGGCGGTGGATTGAGTCGATTGTTTAACAAACGCCTCCAGATTTCGCTCGAGCGAGGAAACCTTATCAGTGTTTGACGGAACAAAGTTGTTGTTTGGTGGAAAAGAATTGTTTGGTGCAAAGTTGTTCGTCTGGTTTTGGTAAGGTTGGGGTTGGAAGGGCTGCTGATACTGAGTTTGTTGTTGCGCTTGTTGTTGCGGCGGAGGGGCCCTTTGGAAATTATTGCCTTGGAATTGATTCTGATTCTGATTCCAGGCGAAATTGGGGTGGTTCCTCCAACCGGGATTGTAGGTGGAAGAGTATGGATCATTCCTCGGTCTTTGCTGGAATGCATTAACCTGATCCTGTCCTTGCGATGGTGGATTGTAAGGACACTCTTCGGTCAAGTGGCAAGGATCGGAACAATAAGCGCAGATGGTACGAAGGGGGAGAACAGGGGTGGGGGCAGGAGCAGAGAATTTGCTTTCTATTGCTTCAAGCTTTCTTGTAATTGCAGCCATTTCAGCTTTCATCGCAATAGAGACATCGAGTTGGTGGATTCCTACCCTAGATTGACCGGTAGAAGTGGAGGTAGAAGAAGAAGAAGTCGGTCTGGTGCTCTCCCACTGTAGCGTTTGCTCCGCAAGATCGTCAAATAACTGCCACGCTTCCTCGTCAGATTTCGATAGGAAGTGGCCCTGACAGATGGTTTCTAGCAACTGCTTCGTTGCTGGGTTCAGTCCCTCGTATAAGGTTTGGCAGAGTTGCCATTTCTCTATACCGTGGTGAGGACACTGAACAAGAAGGTCTTTGTACCGGTCAAAGCACTTCCAGAAGGGTTCAGAAGGAAGCTGGGAGAATTGGTTGATTTCATTTCGAATTCTTGCGGTCTTATGATTTGGATAGAATTTTTTTAGAAACGCTTTAACAAATTCGTCCCAGCTGGTGATTGAGTAGGAAGCGGTGCTATACAGCCATTTTTCAGCGAGATCGTATAAAGTGAACGGAATGACCCGTAGACGTATAGCATCGTCCGACAGCTGGGTTGTTTTCATCATGGCACAGACATTTTGAAATTTATTGATGAAGATATAGGCATCTTCAGTTTCAAGCCCATGAAAACGTGGAAGCATGTTGATGAAATGGGGCTTAATTTCAAAGTTGTCCCCATTGGCCAGAGGAAGAGAAAGGCAGGTGGGAAGTGCAGAACGGGTGGGGTAGAAACGATCCTGGAGCGCAATTCGCTGCGGCGCTACAACAGGCGGAGGTGGTGGAAGATTGGTCTCCGTAGGAGGTGGAGCCAATCCAGCGGTGGTCAAAGAGATGTTCGGATTAAATCCCGACATCGCGGAAGAAGAGGTTGGTAAAGGTGAAGGTGAAGGTGAAGATGTATGAACAGAATTCCGGTCAACGTCGGAGTTGGCCGGCAAAGGAATGGGTGAAAGAGGAGTGGACGGAGTATCGACTTCGGAGTCGATCGCGTAGTCGGTCGCGACTAACGTAACGCGGACTAGACGGGCGCTGGTGTCCCGAGTCCAAGCGGACATACACTAAACGAGTTTAGTATAGTCAAAGCGAAGAAGGTGAGGGTAAGAAAACGTCAATGGAGAAAGGCGATGGGTGGTGGGTGAAAATGGATTTGGCGACAAAAGGCTAGTTTTTATAAATGTTTTTGTTTTTTTTTTATTTTTTAGTTTTTAGAAAGATTTTTACAGAAATATGTATGGAAATACGGCTTAAGCAATCACAAACAAGATATGCACAATCACACCTAGATCTAGGGTAACCTAGGTCTACTAGACCTGCTCCTGAACTTGATTTTCGAAGTTAAACAGTGTCGAGAAACAGGCTTAAAAATGCACCGATCACGGGGCCAGGTAAGTGCAGAGATAAGGGGAGGTTGTCCAACGCTTTCGCGAAGTTCCTTAATTAAATAACCCTTTCTCTTTCGGTGGTTGCGCCTTTAACACTTTCCTAGACACCCCATAAACAATGTACGGTTAAGCGAGGTTCTAAACACGGTTTATCTTCTCCTAATGAGCGCGAAGTCCTTAGGGCTGAAGTCTAGTATTTTTTAATTTATAATGGACAATGCATATGCTTTAGTGATTTTTGGGGTCCTGGGAAGGGTGATGAAATCCCCACCCAATCTGGATTGGTTTCAAGCCCCTTAAGTCCGTATTAAAGAATGCAAAACAGTAACAAATCAACTGCAAATAATTTTTATTTTGCGGCGCAAAGAATCCTGCACAAGAACAGTTTATTGGAAGGGGAGAAGAATTTGCGCAAAGAAGGCTGCAGAAAACACAATTCAGTGGAGTTCAGAGGAGTGGAGAGAGGCAGAGGGACTTACAGAGAAAAAATTGCACCCTGAAGGCACAACTTGGCCGCGGTTCCGCGGCCAAACACCTACTTAGGCCGTGGATCCGCGGCTAGTTTGAGGAATTGAGGCTCTGCAATTTTGGGGTGTTCTCCTGTTGGTGTCTTCTGCCTGTCTGGATATGTTGAATTCTGATATGCTCACTGTATATGCTCCAGATTTGTACAGTAGACCGGATGCTTCGTTTTGTCCGTCGCGGTGTAGCCGCGAAAATGTGGGTCTATCTTCCCACGTCTTTGGCACTGTACTTGAACTCCGTATTTTCAACGTCTTGGCCACTGAACTCGAACCTTGTATTTTCCTGCACACTTGCGCAAAAGCTAATCAAAAATAACAAGATGGTTTTGTTTACAATGTATATATATATATTTTTTTTGTTTTTCGGTTAGAGTTATACTTACAAATTAACCCGAAATTTCACAAAGAAACAAACTACCGTCTCCCCGGCAACGGCGCCATTTGATTGTTAGGATACGTGCATGTTCAAGTTCTAGTTTAAATACCGCAATCAAGACGGTTTCGTTTGTAGCTAGCCGGTTGAGTACGGGTCGTCCGCAGGGAGATGGGAGTCTTTTTCAAAGTGTTTTAACGAGTTAAGTCCTGTTTTCAGATTTTGTTGTGGTTATCTAAGTGTAAGTTGATATTTAAAGAGAGCTTGTTAGGGTGAGAATTAGGTTAGTTTGAGTTAGGAGTCTCCACATCTTTCGTTGCCCCACTTAATATCGGTGTTACGGTAATCGGCAACAACGGGGATTAGCACGACTAGGAAGGTACTTGCGAGTATAAGCTAGGCTTTCCAACACATAGTCCTTCCTTTTGGTGCTTGTCCGTCCGTTCTTGGCTCTTATCCACAACCTCCGGTTAATTCAACCACAACCGGTCTCACTACGGAATCACCGCTATCATGTAGGATAGGGTGCCGTAAGGAGCGGATTGTGGTTCAATTAACGGGAGTCGATTTAAGTTGTTGGGCAAGGAAAGAGTGAGAGAGATTTCCTTCTCTCAAACTTCCCTTATCCTACCCTAACAAGTATAAAACTACTCACACTTCATGATAAGGAAAAACAAAACAAAACAAAGAGGAAGATAGAAAGAAGGAGATTAGAAGAATACGACTAGTTATTTGCGACCTCACCTTGGCGAGGATCGAGCGCAAGCATCATTGTCGTATGTAAGGATAAAGAAAAAAAAGAAGAAGAAAGAAACAACAAGGAAATAACAACAACTACTTAACGAATTTAAAGTTACAACAATTATAACAAAAGTAAGACAAGCATGATAATAAATGGTTCTTCTTTATTCATCACTCTTCACTCAAAAGCTCACTACAAGTTTAATGGAGAAGAGGTGAGAAGAGGAAGAAGAAACACACTAAAACTAGGAAAAATGAAAATACAAGAATGGACCCTTTCCTTCACAAAGTTCTGGGCTATTTATAGGCCAAAAACTGAAAACCTAGGGCAACCACCAGAACCCATATGAAAATACCAAAACACCCCTGAAAACTCTGCAAATTTGGCGCCAGAATGGCCGCGGATCCGCGGCCTGGGCCCCACTTTGGCCGCGGATCCGCGGCCGTTCAGTTGAATTAGGCCCCCCAACTTTTGGTGCTGGCCTGATCTGATGTCTACATTATTCTGGTACATATATTTTCTCAATTTGGCTCCCCGTTTTTTCCAGAATTTCTGTTGAGGGAAAGGTGGACTTTTTGTCAAGATTTTGTCATGATTGCCTCGAGCTTCACGTAGATCTCTTGGATTTTGTGCTACCATTGAGCCTTGTGCATGAAGGTGACATTGATTTGACCTTTTGTCTTCCTAAACTGGTATCTGGCAACATACGGATGACGAGCGGAGACCGTGTTTTCTCAGTGGTTGGCAGGAACCCGGATTTGTTGTGTTTTCTATGAATTTCACCATTTTAGAACCGAGAACCTATAACCTGCAATTGACTAGCAAACACGGCTCAAGAGTATCTACCGATATGCAATGTGATAAAAATTGGGCGGTATGAAAATGCAAAAATCTGATATGAACACGTACCCACTCTTGTATCTATATTTCATTATTGTATATAGTTAACTCCATCAATCAAATTTAGTAAATTCTATAAGTAATGAGACTTAGTGGGATTGTGGTAGCGAGACTTAAAGCGAGGGGTTTTTCTCTACCTGTGAGATTTATGTCTTGCTTTCTTTTATCTTTTGTGGTAAACTTAGCCGTTGGGCGTCGTGTACTTATTTTTACTGTATTGCGTGACTGTGATCCGCCGTTTGGCGAAGAGCTAGCTCCCGCTTGGGGATGCCTTTATCATTTTTATGTATTTGTGGTTTTGGATCAAACTATACAAAGGAGGTGCTGCCAAAATTTTTAAAAGACGAAACACGTTTTCAAATTAGTAAATTTCACTTGCATCATTCATGTTCATTTTCTATGCATTAAGAAAACTTGATTTCATTATACCTTTATTTCAAAATCTCAGCTCCTTTATTTTCTCAAAAAAGGTTTAGATTTCTGGGTTTCAGCTTACTTGAATTCCGTTATGCCTTTAGACGTTGCGTGATTCAAGTGCTACTCACGAGCTAATATTTCGGGTCGTGAAAGTTACACTGGACAGACTCGTGGGGTACTGCTGGTTGGTACTATATCGTCAGGAAGCAGTTCTTAGGTGACATGGGTACAACATAGTCCATTGACTTGACACAACTACTTCGCCTCAAGTCTGTTCCCACTATTCATAGATTACTACCCAACCACGGCTCTGTTGAGTCGTGCAAACAGGTAGTACTTAGGTACAGTCCTGAAGCATATGGAGGCAGTGGCAGTTAGATAGGATTTGTCTCTCCCGGTATTGAGGGTTGATGCCGTGCTGTGTTCGGAAAGTCATTACACAAAGTCCCTGGCCAGGACAAGCGAAATTTCCTGGTAGGGATTCCAGTAGTTTCTCAGGGTGTTTTTGGCCTCACTCCGACACGACTTATTGCACTATTAGGGGTCTGACGCTTTCCACCCCCTAGGATCGATATGCAACACTCTTAGATGAACAGACTGGACTGTACGGAGATTGCCATAGATAGGCTCGGTAGGGGTACGGATGAGTTTACTCATCGGCCATCTTTTCGACAGATACCTGGGTAGCCGTTACGTGCAGCTAGTACCGCTGACGCGCTTGTGTTTAAACTCACAACCAGCGTACTGTCGAGTCTTAGAGTCCCACACAGAGAGTTTCCTTGCCTTGGGCGAAACGAGTAGAGGTCGTATGGTTTTACGACAGGGTTCGATCACACATGTGAACTTGTGCGCATATGATGTTCGGGAGGGCAATACTAGTGGGCTTTGGTTTAAGCCGGATCCTAGTATTTGCTTATTGGATTAGTTATGTCGCATTGTATTCGTGTTTCTAGAAATACGGATACGGGTATGTATATACGGATGCGATGGGCATTCTTGTAATTATTCAAGTTTGCTTAAAGATGATTAAACCTCATTATATGTTTTAGCATTTTAGGTTAAATGCTTAATGAGGTGGATATTTGAGATATGGGAAACTTCATGGTATTTTAGCGAAATTGAGCATGGCTATTATGTAGACTCTTTTGGATTCTTGTGAGAGGAGAAGACTTATATATTTTGAGATATTATTTGAGATATTTGTGAGAGATATTTTTAATTATGCATTAGAGTTAAAATAGATGCTATGCTCAAGAGTTTATATCATTATCACAAACACATTCTCTCTCTTCTCAAGCTCTCTCTCTCTTCATCTTCCTCAAGCAAACCTTATTTGTCTCATGAGTTGAGAATCCTAGGGTTTGAGAAATAACTAAATCTTTTAACACTCTCTACTCACTCTAGGCTACTTAGTTTAGCACACTGAGTGACCTAGTTATCTCTTCTTGGAGGTTAAGCTCAAGGTTGGAACTCTTGGGTAGATCTTCTACGACTTTGAGAAGCAGATGAGGAGGCGTGATCCATTCTCCCAAAGAGGAGCTCACGACGAGAAGAAGGACAGAGAGACGAAGAAGAAGGACAGTAACTTGAGGTATAACTTTCTCGCATAGTAGTTAAACCTCTTATCATATCGGTTAGTTAGGGTTTAGTATCGATCAGGGAGTTTAGTCGATGTTATGAAGCACTTAAAAATTGTTTTTTTGCAAACTCCGCCTCCCCGCGAACACGTGGGGTGCGTGGCAATGACTTACATAGTTATACCGAATGATCCATGTCCATCGGTCTTCAACCTGTCCCAAGCTCCGCATGGCTTCCTTGATCTTGTTTGGTCTCCGGTATCCCCCCATCGAAGACGATCCACCTCGAGAGTATGTAATATGGGATCCGACCTCAAATCCGAGGCAACTCGAGTACCTAGTTTGTGACCCTACATAGCTAAGATGAAGTAGAGAGTGTGTAGGATTACTTTATCTCAATACACCCTAGGTTTCTCAACACATGAGACATGTAGGGTGGAGGTAGAAGAAGATGCCATGGAGAGAAGAGTGTGAAGCATTATTGACAAGCGAAGAAAATTGCTTAAGTGTTGTTTGTTATTTTTGTGAGCAAGCAACTAAAGAAAAGCCTTACATGAAAAGATCTGCCTTCTCACTACAAAATATCTCACAATCAAACAAAACAAGTCATCATGCAATCATGACTCACTATATGACTCATGACCATGAGTCATTAAGTGAACATGCTAGAACAATGACTCACAACAATTAGTCACACTCTCCACTCAATAAACATTTAAACTAAATGTTTAATAGAAAATGAAATGGCAACTTCTAAAGTAATCTTGTAATAAATTATAAGAATACCCCTCATCCGTATATACATACCCGCATCCGTATTCCGAAAGAATACGAATACAATGAGACGAAAATAATCCAACAATAAAATATTAGGATCTGGCTTAAACCAAAGTCCACTAGTATTATCAGTCCGAATCATGATCCATGCACAAGTGCACGCATATGATCGAACCCTGCCATAAAACCATACGACCTCTACACCGTTTCGCCCGAAGTAGGGAAACCCTCTGTATAGGACTCTAAAAACTCGTCAATACGCTAGGAGTGGGTTTAACCACAAGCACGTCAGCGGCACTTGCTGTACGTAATGGCTACCCAGGTATTGAACGAAAAGGAGGCCGACGAGCAAACTCATCCTAAAACCCCTACTAAGCTTGATAGTGACAATATCCGTACAGTCTGGTCCGTTCGTCTATGAGTATCGCATATCGAGTCTAGGGGGGAATAAAGTCAGACCCCTAATAACTTGACATTCAGTGTCGGTATGAAACACATTACCGCCTGAGAAATTACCAATCCTAGATCAGTAATTCCCGACTACCTTGGCTAAGGATTTCTGGTGATGGCCACCCGTGCACAACGCGACATCAACCCCCAATACCGAGAAAGATGAATCCCCTGACGATCCGCTCACTGCCTCTATATGGCTCGGTACTGTACCCAACTAAAACTTGTTTTCACGACTCCTTTGAGCCGTGGTAGGGTAGTAATCAAAGAACAGTGGGAACTCATACGAGAAAAATGACGATCTCAGGTCGATAGACTAACCTTTACACATGTCACCAGGGAACTGCTATCTGACAATAGGTATAATACCAACCAGTAGGTTCCCGACGAGTCCGTCCGGTGTACTCATAAACCAATGAGCACCTGTATACATCTTAGGGGAACAAACCAACACCAATGGCTTGTGAGACCGGCCACTGCCCCTCATCGGGGTCTCGATCAGTACACACTAGTCTACTCTGGAGTATCGATGCCCATTCTCGAAACTCCCATGACTAGGGACCCTTAAGGATGTGCTTATAGACCCCAGCTCCCACGTATATGATCGCCATCATACTGCTAGTAGTCAAGCATGAATCGTATGGGCTTTATCAACATGTAATAATGATCTTTAAAGCCACCTAAAGCAAGTACATGATGATAAAGACAAATCAGATAGCATACTATCATCTCGAGTAAGATTGTTCTACCGGTATAGCTCCTCCCTCAATCATTTCAATCACGTGCCTGCGATCCAATAATTGACTTGAGGGCACTATAACCAACACATATAACATATTACATATATGGGATCCTGGTCCGGTATCCAGTACCCAGGACATACAACATACTGAGAAACAATTCTCTATTATGAACACACCCGAAGAAGATTCATTAACATGCTTATTCGGGTTGCATGGGAATCCGGGTATTCCCTTATTTCTTGCTCAGGCTTCTAACAGTTATAAAGTAGAGCGGAACCAACGTTCCCCAGCTCAGTATAATAAGCATGTTCGGTCAATATTATTATCTTGATTAAGACGTGTCATAGTCGCTGCCTGGAGAGAGAGAGAGAAGAAAACACTTTAGCGTATGCTCTTGCAAGATTAGATTGGTTATTATGTTATCTAATCAAGATGCCTCCCACTGATTTTATCAAATCTTCTTTCAAATCCTAAAAGGTAAGACTAGCTGGGATTAATTACACCTTACAAGTTCGCCAGTCGGTCAGCCAGGCAAGTCTTGGTACTCTAAGAGAGACTCCACATGCTTTCGCATGGAATTAATTAAATAACCTTGTTTCCGTAGGGGCGTAACCCCGTTAACACCTTTCTTAGACACCTACTGGATCAACTAATTGTAAAGTGCAAAACTCTCCCAGAAGTAACTCTTACTCGCAGTGGGTATCGGGATCCAACTATCTCATAGAAGGCATGCAATCTCATTGCAACTTTTTCAACACTTGAAATTCCCAATATGTGCTTTTGCCCTTATCAACTTATGACCTAAACAAGATCAAAAACTCATAAGTGTTAGCCAAGTTCAACCCGTCATTTCCTGATTGAATTAAACCCACCTGTACGACCCTTAATATAATCAACAAAGTCGTACGGCTACCCTAATCTAATCGCATCATATGGTTGTAGATAAGCACTAATTAGCTACTGCACACTACGCCTTAACATAGTCAACAAACATAGCACGAATACTAAATAGTACTTACCTGAAATGACGGAGGGCGACGACAGATTTTTAAGAAAACCTTTTGCGTAATGAACTTGATATCGTTGTAGAATCGATTGATTTGAAAATGAGTGGTTTAAGCTCCGCTTTTAAAATCAAGTGTTTTTCAAAAATAACCAAGTGGGTGTAGCATGCGCTAGCTTTTTCTGAAGAGGTCACTCTTGGTGAAAAGATCTAGGCTCTTTCTTCATCGAATGAGGTGCTGGATATTCTACAAGGAATACCACTATGCAAAGTAAGAACTAGAGCTACCTTTTGAAAATTGGATTTTACAACATCTTTAGGTTTCTTTCCTTTTCATTAATCTCTTTAATGAATTCCCATCATATATGTTTCCTAAACATCACAGATAAAGAAACGAAAATAGAATGTACGCTTATACCATTCGCATTCGCCATGGGGTCCCGTCATGCACCGTTAGGTTACTTAACTACCGGCAGAGCGGGGGCAGGACTAGCGCGGATGCAAAACATAAGCAACGTTTATTATATATCATATATATAATATAAAGCATTCGTCTCACGTAGTTATATGATCACATCACAGAACATTGCAGCAGAAGTCAACATATGAAATATTGGATATATTAGGAGGTCTGTGTTTTAAATTAATCCTGTAAAAAGCACGGATTCCACGGTCATGATGAATAGCCAAACCCACATCCCTAGACCCCTACGAGAGTGGCAAGAAACCCTGCCAATTCTATAGTTAGGAGACCTGGTCTCGACTTCTCGAGATGGCTTCCCACTGGACTCTAGAACCCGGTTACTTGTGCTCCCCACCTTGGGTCTATTCTAATGTGGAAAAGTAAATAATATACATCAATGGTGACATCATCCTTAACCCGGAAGTGTCCCAATAAAAGAATATTACATACAAATTTTTACATGAATGAAAAAGAAAAAAACTCTCATCTCACGCAAAAACACCCGGCTATTCAAACACGACGATCCAATATAACATATCACTGCAACACATAACATCATATGTCATCAACATAAGTAAATATGCGTATCCCAATTATGGTTGATGTATAACAACAAAACCAGCGATTCACCACATATTACACTTACGGTCGCAGAAAAGAAATGAAAATTCCAATAATTAGAATCCGCAACAACCTTAGACATCATAATCCCGGAATATCTCATACTCCCGATTTCATGCCTAACACTATATACCCGACATTTTAGTCTCAAATTGAAAACACTTTTCAATAACTAGTCGGGCAATTCAACAAGATTCCCAACAAATGATCGAATGCTCGTCGGAAACAATAGTAGACGGCCGCACCCCCGATGCCATCGACGAAGTACACTTAGGCGGAACACGCGGCTGCGAGCACCCGAACGGATGCTTCTGGCAACGGGGTTCTCTTACAGTCACTTGGTCGGGGCTATGGGGTGTGGCTATCTAGTAGTGTTACCCGGCAAGTGTTCGTGTACTATACGAAATTGTGATGGAGTTTTTATCCGAATCGAAACTTCATGGTAATCTATCGAATGAGACTAAATTGCTAGATTTATAAAACACTAACTAGTTTTCACAAAACTAATTATTATGGATTCCAAATATTGTATCACATATTACATATATACTAGATAATGTTAAACATTTCGATCGAATTATCGAGCACTTACATTTCCCAGAGACCTCAACACTTAAGTCTCATTAAAAATTCCCCGAGAGTGAAAAATTACAAGATAGAGCAGCACAAGAAAGGCGACCTACCAATTCCTCATTACCGCGGCGGAACAGCGGCCAAACCATGCGTTTGGCGGCGGTTCCACGGCAATAATGTGGAATTGTGGCGTCAAACCTCTTGGGGCTCCATCAAATAACCTGCATGATTTTCTGAGAATTTTTAACCTGAAAAATAACAACTTTTGAAAAAATTTCCAGAGAGTGGGAATTTGTCGGGTTTCGAAACTCGATCGAACACTTTAATGTCTTTTAGGCCACTCCTAATGCTCTAGCTTGGCTTTGATACCATGAAAATATTTCTTAGCACTACTACTAGGTTTCTAAAGGTATCAAGTATGCAATTTAAATTTTTTAGTGTGCTAAGCTATACTAATCTAGAATCGAACTAGAGAATTAGGGTTTCTTTGCATGTAAACAAACTTTACACTAAGTGAATAGAGAATAAAACCTTTGTAGACCGGTCCTTCACTTATAAAACTCTAAGAAATAGTCCCTTAACTACAAGTAGTGGACCCCCAAACTCTTCTTAGGCTCCACTAGACGAAAGGAACAAACTTGCTTAAGGATCTTCGAGGCCGAAGATGATCTACCTTGAGGAATCTCTAACTAAAACTACTTCTTCACTAATTGAGGAATTAGTGAAGTAAACAACCTATACTAAATGGCTAGTTTGTTATAGATTGATGAAGTAGGTATTTTGCTCACTTTAGAATTATTTTTCTCTCTTTCTTTCTTCACCTCATCAAAAGCTAGGGAAGAAAAATGAGATGAAGAAGATGATCAAGTGATGAACCATGTTGAATTTTCTCTTAATAATTAACCATCCAAATTATCTTTAGTTTGGTGTGAGTCCCGTACACCCATGTCCAATGTATCATATAGCATAGCACAATAGTAAGTACATTAATATATATCTCATATATATTTATAAGTATTTGTAGTAAAGAAATTCTTAAGTGAGGTAATATTAGTTAATATATCAAATATATAATTATATATTAAATTATTAAATCAATATTTGATTTAATAATCCGGCTATATCATATATAACCGACTAATATCATTTATATGTATATCAAATATACATATAACAAATTATTGAATCAACACTTGATTCAATAATCCGGTTATATCACATATAACCTATATCGCGAGATTAGAATACTGTATCACATACACGTATTAATCTCGGTCCCGCACATATCACATATGTGCCCTACTTCATTTCGCTTAAGCTAGGAAACCTCTATGTTGGACTCTAAAGACACGTTAATACGCCAACAGTAGGTAATGATCATATCAGTCATCCATAAGCCATCAGCGGGACTAGCTGGACGTAATGGCTACCCACGTATTGAGCGATCAGAAGATCAACAAGCAAGCTTTTCCAAACTCATATGAATCCAGTAAGTAACACTACCGTACAGTCCGGTCTCTTCGTCTGATATATCGCATATCAAGTCTGGAGGTGGTAAACGTCAGACCCCTATAACTTGATAATTTATTCCGATGTGAGGCTTATAAAGGGCCGAGAAACTACTGATAACACTTACCAGTAAATCTTATTATCAGCCCTAGCCAAGGACTTCCTGTTATAGCCAATCGAGCATAGAGCAACATCAACTTCCAATATCGGAAGAGACGAAACCCCTCTTATCGCTCATTGTCTTCATGTGACTCGGGATTGTATCCAAAATCCACCTGTTTGCACGATTCTCTTGAGCGTGGTAAGGAGGAAATCAAAGCACAGTGGGAATCACACAAGACTTTATGAAGATCTCGGGTCTACAGACTAACATGTACCAATGTCACCAGAGAACTGCTATCCGACGATAGGTATAATACCATCTAGGAGTTCTCAGTTAGTCCTGTTCGGTGTACCCATTATCCAATGAGCACTTGTGTATAATCTTTGATGTCAAACACCAATGGCTGTGGGATAGTATGATGATTCTTCAAAATGATCGAAGATATTGATACTTATGATAGGTATTCCATCATAATAATATTTAGAACTTGATTCTCTCTCAGGTTACTCATCCGCGGGTGCGCTCCTTGTTGAGTAATGTTGTATGGCCTTTTCCCATTTGTGATATGCACTAGAAACAGCTATATGATATTTGAATATGTTTCCATTTAAATTAGTGCCTTTGATTCTATATGGGCATAAAATAACTGCATATCTTGAGGTTGTTAAGATATGCGGTCATCTGGTTTCTGTTTAAAAGCAGAATCCGGAAAAAGTCAAGGCACACTTCAGTAATGGAAGTTTGTGGATTATCCCAACCATTTGCTAGGGTTTTTCTTCTACCATTTTCAAGATCAATAGTTACATTGTTCTTTACTCGCCCCATTTTTATAAAAGGAATCTTTTTGCAAAAGAAACTAGTGGGAGTATAGTAGAACTAGAAGTGATTCTAGAACCACAAATAGTTACTAATAAATTAATAGAATCTAAGAATTCAATTGGACTCAAAAAACCTTAGCCACTCCATAGATTTAGTAGCCACCTGAGAGATACTTCGGTTTCCTCGTAGACGGTGACAGGGATGTCAGCATCATGGTGATGATAGCCCTACTAGTTATCAGCAGGCCATGCGAAGTGGTGACTTCTGGATGATGGATGGATGCTTTATGTTAAAGTTCGACTCTACACACTTCAGCAAATTATGGAATTTGCTGGGTGCTCCTGAAGGGATAAAACTCATTAGGAGAAAGCAGATCTTTCGAGATATGTGCAGGTGGAAAGGTATTAACCTAATAAGGATAGACTTGTTGTAAAGGTTTTTCATCAAATGCCTAATGTGGATGATGATGTTCCTAGCACCCTAGTTGCTACAAGCGCGGCCTTTTCGGAATGAAAAACTTTGATTTTAAAATTTTGGCATTAGAAACATCGACCGAGAATCTAAACCAAATACTAAACTAGTAAATTACCGATTGGTTGAAAAAACTGAGTTTTTAAAGTGTCTTAAATACCGTAATCAATAACGGTGTCGCAAATAGCTAGCCGATAGTGAGTACGGGTCGTCTACAGGGAGATGATAAATTACTTATGTTGTTTTAGACGGGTTAATTGAAAAGGATTTGATTTGTTGTTTTTATTCTAAAAGAGATTTGAAAATATTAATGTTAGAAGAACTCATTAGGGTTTTCGGATTGGGTTGTTTAAAGGATGTATTAAAAATTCTTTACCTTTAACCACGTATTGAATGGATGCGAGAATAATAGCAAACAATGGGGATTAGAGTTTAAAGGGGTACTAGGGATTTCCTTCATTGACCCTTGTCCTTCCATTAATTACTGTTTTCTCAAGCCTTTAGCAAAATTCCCACAACTTGTCTCGAAAGTTGGGTCACAACTATCATGGAAGGATAGAGCGTCCAAAATGAGAGAGATGTGATTTATCTTTGAAAATTTTTAGATTCATATGTTAGGTAAAGGGAAAGTGTAAGGGATTTTTCCATCCCTCAAACTACCTTTTCCTTAATCCTAACGAACCAGAAAATTACTCACCCATTAAAATCATTAAAACAAAGAAGAAGTGAGAAAAAACCAAAAATGATAATTATGCTAACTACTAGGGCCCTCACGATAGCGAGGAACAACCATCGAGTATCATCGCATATAAACAATTAGAAAGAAGAAAGGAGAAAAGGAAGAGAGTAAAAAACATGAAAAAAATCATCTACGTAATAAAATAAAATAAAAATGCGATAATAAATTTTCAAGAGAAAAGAGAAAAGAAATCAACTAAACTTCCTTTTATTAATAACTACAAACTTACTACAAATACTAATGGATAAAAGAAGAGATACAAGAATACAGAAAAACCCTAGATAATTTTCTTCATCGCTGCTCGATCCTTTATATAGGCTCTGGAACTTGAAACCCTAGATGTCATCTCAACTCACATGAAATGACGATCATGCCCATGAAAAATTTGATCAAACGACCACGATTCGGCTGCTGATTCGCCGCTAACTGCATTATACAGCCGCTGATCCGCCGCCATTTGTTGGGATCTCGTCTCTAAGTTTTTCTCTCTTTCTTCTCGTGATTTTAGGAACTCTTTCTAAAGATAAAATTTTGAAAATATTGTCTTCTTTTTAAAGTTGTGAGAATCTTTAATTTGCTCCTAAATTTGGCAGATTTGATTTGGATCTCTTACTCATGTTTGTAGTCTTGAACTGATTTGTTATTTTAATACCTGCACAATATCTCAAATCAAATCATTAGTAGTATTTATTTTATTTAAGAAAATATTCCAACAATTTATTCACAAATAAATTACTTAATGGTTAATAAACACATGGATATTTAATTGAATGAGATATGCAACCATTTAACTCCCAATTGTATTAATTATAAGTTAAGAAACATATGAAAAAAACTTTTTCCACATAAACCCATATATGTTCTTAAATTATAAATAACAAATTTAATGATTACTAACAATAGGGAAAATGACCGTAAAAATTTGCAATAAATATGATTGATCAACTACCAAGAGGTTAACTATTCGGATAGAAGGTTTGACCTAAATACCCCATGTCCTTCGGTTTTCTATCCTCTAATTAGGCTCCTCAAGGCTGGTGGATCTAGCTTAGAAGCCGGTCCTCATTTTGTCGAAGATGATCCACCTCGAGGATATGGTTTAAGGCTCTAGCTTCATACAAATAAACAAGTGAAGCAACTAAAGACCCTGTATTGCTAATCTAGAGTGCTTAGAGAAGTAGTGAAGTGTTCTAGTATTTTTCTATCATTTTCTGATTTTGATTCTCAACTCATGAGAGTGTAAGTGAGAGGAAGAAGGAGGATGAGCTTAGTGAAGAGAGAGAAAACATATGGTTAAATAAATCATATCTCTCACAAAATGAAAATGGCTAGCATGGTTTTGTTCAAAGTATTTTCCAAATATAAAATATCAATCATGCTTGAATAGTGCATACAAATGCAATAAACAAATACAAACCCATTTCCATTACCATTCTTTCTCCATGCCTCACCTTTACACTTCATTTCTATTTTTAACAAAAATAGAAAATCCACGATGAGGTGTCCACCTTATAGAATGTGTTTTTTATAAATACAAAATAAATTCCCTATATATATAGACCCGTATTTGTATCAAAATACGAATACCCAAAGAGATAGAATAATACAATGAGCATAATACAAGAATATATATATGTCAAAATATATATATGTAAATTATTAAATCAATACCAGATTTAATAATCCATCTTAATCATAAACCGTCTAGTATTATCATCCGTCCGATTGAAATTCGTGTAGCCAGTACATGTATTTAATCGGAACCCTGCACGTATCAAAATACGGCCACTGCACCATTTCGCATGAACTAGGGAAACCCTATGTGTGAGACTCTAAAAACTCGACAGTACGCCTGCAGTGAGTTACTGGATAAATCCATAACCACAAGCACGTCAGCGGCATTTGCTGTACGTAACGGATACCCGGATATCTGTCAAAAGGAAGGCTGACGAGAAAGCTCATCCGAACTCCTACCGAGCCTATCTGTGACAATCTCTGTACAGTCCAGTCTCTTCGTTTAAGAGTATCGTATACCGGGTCTAGTGGGTGGTAAACTTTAGACCCCAATAAACCGATAATTCATGCCGATGTGGTTTAGGACTAACCGAGAAACTACTGACCAACCTGTTAGTAAATCTCACTTGCCTTGGCCAATCAAACATAGCGTGACATCGACCCCTTATACCGGGAGAGATGAATCCCTAACAATCGCTGGTAGTCAAGCAATAATCCTACGGGCTTTATCAACATCTATTAGCGATACGTAATAATAAGTAAAATATATACAGATGTTAATATAAAGACAAACCAAATAGCATACTATCATATATATATCTATATTGTCCTGTATATACATACATACATACATACATACATATATACATATATATATATATATATATATATATATATATATATATATCCAAGCATCCACTACACAAACGCAATAATGGCCTCTAAGGCATATATATTCAACAATCTCCCACTTGCACTAAAGCCATATATTAGCATATCGAGTACCCAACATCTGTACTAGGGCCAGTTGTTGGCGTATCTCATACCCAACATCTTAAATAGTTTCTCGAACTGTGCTTGAGGGGGCGGGGGCATTTGTGAATGGATACATCGTGTTCTCTTTTGTATCTGCTCTCCGTACCTCGATCTTCTGGTGATCTACGATCTCCCTGATCAGGTGATACCACCTCAAGATGTGTCTAGATCTCTGATGGGACCATGGTTCCTTCGCTAAAACCATAGCATGATTGTTGTTGCAATATAATGGTATTGGATCAATAATGGACAGAACCACCTCAAGTTCAATAATGAACTTATTCATCCAGACCGCTTTTTTGCGATATCGTTGGTAACAATGTATTCAACCTCCATTTTTGAGTTTGCAACGGTTTCTTACTTGGAACTCTTCCAACAGACCGTCCCTCCATTGAGGGTAAACATAAAACCCGAGACAGACTTGTTGTCATCCTTGTTACTTTAGAAGCTCGAGTCGGTAAATGACTTCACTTGAAAGTCCTAATTACCGTACACTAAGAACATCTCCTTAGTCTTTCTCAGGTACTTGAGAATGTTCTTTACTAATGTCTAGTTGTTCTCTCCTAGGTTTGACTGATTCCAGCTTACCATGCTAAGTGCGTGAGTTACATCTGGTCTGGTACATAATATCGCATACATTATATATCCTACAGCCGAAACATAGGGTATAATGCCCATATGAGTTCTCTCCTCATCAGTCTTAAGAGATATCTCTCTGGAGAGGGTGATTCAGTGCAAAGCGAGTATATTACCGCGCTTAGATTCTTCATACTAAACCTCTTTAATATGGCATCTATGGACATGGACTGTGATAGTCCTAACAATCTCTTGGATCCATCTTTGTAGATCTTTATTCGTAGAATGTAGGAGGCATCACCTAGGTCTTTCATGGAGAACCTTTATAACAAGAACAACTTGACCGATTGCAGTGTAGGAATGTCATTTCCTATTAAGAGAATGTCATCCACATAAGAGTAGGAATATGATAATTCTTCTTACAATCTTCTTATATAAATATGGCTCATCTTCATTCTTGATGAAGACAAATTGCTTGACTATTTTATCAAAACAGATGTTCTAACTTCGTGATGCTTGCTTTAATTCATAAATGGATTTAAGCAACTTGCATACTTTCCCACTGCTCCCACTGTCTTTGAATCCCTCCGGAAGACCTATATAAATGCACTCTTCTAAACTTCCATTTAGAAAAGCCGTTTTTATATCCATCTGCCAGATATCATAGTCTTGGAAGGCAGCAATGGCGAGTAGGATCCGAATGGATTTCAACATAGCCACTGGAGAAAAGGTTTCGTCATAGTCCATACCGGGTCTTTGACGAAAACTTTTTGCAAAAAGTCTAGCCTTATAGATCCCCACCTATCCATATACAAAAATCTTCTTTTGAAGATCCATTTGCATCCAATGGGTTTTACCCTAGGAGGAGCAATAACCAAGGTCCAAACTTTGTTGGTGTACATAGAATCCATTTCGGATCCCATAGTATCCATCCATTTATCAGAGTCTCTACTGGTAATGGCCTGCTCGAAACTATTAGGATCATCTTCTTCCAATATGCAATTCTCTCGATCCATGTCTATGATAAAACTATAGTATATGATAAAACTATAGTATCTCTCGAGCGGACGAGAAATCCTACTAGATCTGCGGAGTGGCTGAGGTTCGTCCGGGATTATTGAATTCTCCGGTTCTTTCAATTCTTCAGTTTCAGTTTGTGGTTTTGGAGCTTCATTCCGTTTTACCACACTGCCATCAACTTGTTTGTAAGAAATTATTTTTCTAACAACTTAGCATACTGAGAAACAAAAACCTTTTGTTCCCCGGTGTTGTAAAATAGATATCCAGCCGAATCTTTGGATATCCCACAAACTTACATAGAACGGATCGTGTCTGAAGTTTGCCCGGATTCCCTTTTTTTGCATAGGCCGGACAACCCTATATCTTAATACGTTTAAGATATAGTATTTTTCCACTCCATATTTCATATAAAATCTTAGGCACATATTTAGATTGAATATTATTCAATAGGTATGCTGCTGTCTGAAATGCATATCCCCAGAATGAAGGAGGTAACACAACACTACTCATCATAGAGCGAACCATATCTAAAAAGGTACAATTCCTTCGCTCCAACACACTATTGTGCTGTGGTGTATACGGAGGAGTAAGCTGAGAGAGAATTCCATTCTCTTTTAGAAAGTCATGGAATTCCATGCTTAAGTATTCACATCCTTGATAAGATCGAAGGATTTTAATACTTTTTCCAGTTTGGTTCTCTACCTTGCTTTTATATTATTTGAACTTCTCAAAAGCTTCAAATTTGTGTTTCATAAGAAATACATATCCGAACCTAGATAGATCATCAGTGAATGTAATGAAGTACGAGAACTCACCCTTTGCATGTGTAGATATTGGACCACATACATCACTATGTATGAGTCCCAAGAGCTCAGTAGCTCTTTCTCTGTGTCTTGTGAACGGAATTTTGGTCATCTTTCCTTTGAGACAAGACTGACAGTTTCATAAGATGAAAATTCGAACGGATTCAAATATACATCTTTGTGTAATTTAGATAGCCTTTTCTCATTGATGTGACCATGTCTACAATGCCACAAGTGGGCTTCGTTCATATCCGAACTCTTTCTCTTGTGTGTGTTTCGTATATTGAAAATTGTGTTTTGATTAAGAACATAGATACCATTACATAATATACTTCATGCAACCAGTACCTGATTAAGGTAAATGTTCTTGATATTTCTATCTAGAACAAAGTTATATCCATCTTTATCTAGTAAAAAAACTGATATAATATTGCAAAGCATAGAAGGTATATAGTAGCAATTGTTTAAAATCATAGTACTGACGCTTGGCAATACTAGCTAGGTGATATTCACCGACGGCAACAACATCAACTTGTGCTCCGTTCCCTACTCTGAGGGACATATCACCAGATCCAACCATCCTACTTTTTCACAGTCAATGTAATAAATTACAGATATGAGATCCTGATCCGGTATTTTGTACCTAGGAGGTAGGACTGACCGAAAAACAGTTCTCAATAATAAGAACACATGAAGAAAATGCAATAGTACGCTTCTTCTTCACCGAGGATATCAATGAATTCATGTAATACTCTTTCCCTTGCTCAAACTCGTGGCAGTTGTCATGATTTAAAACCGAACCGACGTTCCCCAGCCTAATATAATAAGCTGGTTCAGTCAAGTCATACATTTTATTATCTTGATTAAGGCATGATATGGTTGCTACCTTTAGTGAGAGAAGAAACACTCAACGTATGTTCTTGCAAGATTAGATTGCTTTTTAATTTATCTAATCAGGATGACTCTCACTGTTTCCTCGAATTCTCCTTTAAAACTTAAAAGGAGACTAGTAGGGATTATTTACAACTTATAAGTTCTCTAATCGTTCAGCTAGTTGGGTGTTGGTACTCTGAGGGAGGTTTCGCGTGCTCTCATACGGACTTAATTAAAATAAAGCTTGTTCCAGCGGAGGTGTATCCCTTTTAACACTTTTCTAGACACCTAATAGATCAGCTAATTTTGAAGTGAAAAATATTATCTAAGAGTAATCTTACTGATCAGTGGGATCGGAACACAACTATCATCGTGCGATAACCTACATGGAAGCCACTCTAGTCACTACAGTCCAGAAAGTACGCGACATTAGAAAGTTTCCTGTATATTTGAAACTCCCGATGTAGTTTTTGCCTCATGCGGCTTATGACCTTAACTTATTCAACAAAACATAAGTCGCAAGTCAAGTTCGACCCGTCATTTTCTTGATTGCATTAGACCCACCCGCACAACCCTTAACTTAGTCAATAAGGTTGTATGACCGTTATAACCAATTGCATCTCAATGCGATAGGAAACCAACACTTAGCTACCGTACACTACGCCTTAACTTAGTCAACAAATATAGCATGAATACTAAGCATTAATAATCTGAAACGACGGAGGGTTATGGCTGGGTTTTGGCGAAAAACCTTTAATGTACTGAACTTGATATCGTTGAAGGAACCGAGCAGTTTTGATAAGGAGTGGTTTAGGCTACACATTTTAAAACAAGTGGTTTTGAAGAAAACCGAGTAATCTATGGTAACACAAACTTTTGCTTAAGAGTGAAACCCCTTGAAGAGATCAAGGCTCTTCCCTCGTCGAATGAGGTGCAGGATATTTCTAATCGAATACCTCTATGCAAAGCCAATTTTTTTTGTTCCGACAACATCGTTTAGGATTATTTTTCCTTACATTAATCAAAATTAAGGCGATCCCATCAATTAATTCCTATCACACCAGAAAAGAAAGGAAATAGAATGTACGTATATGCCATCCGCATTCGCCACGGGGTCCGGGGACTTCGCCGTAAAGTTACTTAACTTATGGCAGTGCATGGGCAGGGCTAGCGCGGATGCAAAACATATACAACATTAATTTATCTATATATATAAATATATAGTAATCTCAGGTATGATATGAACAACATCATAAAAAGTAATAAGCAATATAGAACGGATAATCTTGAAGCCATGGGTTTCATTTGAGCCGCAAATGAAACTCGACGTTCTCTGGTCATGTGGATAACCCATACAATATCGAACCAAGACCCCTATGAGCACGACAAGTTACCCATCAATTCCAGAAGTGAGGCAACCCACACTTCAGGTCTTGAGTAGGCCACCCGACACTTCATGGAATCCAGTAACTTGGGCACTGCACCGTGTGTCATCCTAAAACCCTACAAGTGCGGCAAATAGCCAGCCAATTCTAGAGCAAGGCGACTCGAACTCGCTACTGCGAGACGACCACCTAGTGCACTCTAGAACCCGTCTATTCGAGCACTTCTCTGCATGTTTATCCTCGTACATAAATGTAATAATATACGACCTCAACCCGACTGTGTCCCAATAAAAGAATATACAAACAAGCAGAAACGGCAGTCCATATGTCGAACGCTCGCCCCGCAATAATGAATATACAAATGAAATAACTGTACAACCAACAACACATGGGGGGCTATCCAACACGACAATCCGTAAAAACCATCACAGAGATAAACATCAAAGTAGTAGGAGCAAGTATGTGCATCCCCATTAAAATGACATATAGCAATTAGACGACGTTTGAAAAAACATACACAATATCACAGATATTAAGGATGTAAAATTTTCAAGTTTTAAAACTTTCCGAGTTGCCCGAATATAAAGATAACACTAAATGAAATTTGGGTCAAATCAAACAAGACCAAAAATCTCAATTTCCAAAACTCAAGACACTGGATGAAAACAAGATCATGAAGAGAACAAAAAGCCGCCGGAAGCGGGTGAAATGGATTTTTGGGCGGTTTTCGTAGCTCCGTACTACCTCCTTTTCATACGGTGTCAATATTACATCAAGAACACACTTCTGCACTTATTTAAAAAAAATTTAGAGATCAAAAATATTCTGGACAGATACTTGGTTTTGAAAATCGAAAATTGTCGGTTTCGAAACATAAGCAACGTCGACTACTAGTTTATAATGTTTGGGTGGATCTGATACCATGATGATATTTCTATCGCCTTAGCCTCTACAAGCGTGGACTTTGCGGAATGAAAAACTTAGATTTCAAAATTTTGGCGCTAGAAACGACCTAAAATCTAAACCAAACACTAAACAACCTAGATTTAACTACTCGGATAGAAGGTTATATGTTCGGCATTATTTATTACATTTTAATACCGCTCATTTTCTATCACTTTTTCAATAAACAGTGCTATTTAATCTGTGTTTGCTCATTAGTACAGACTACAGGTACAAAGGCAGAACACTGAAGATGATACACAACATGAACAGAAACGTCGAGTTTTAGCCGGAACTGCAAACGGGACGGATAACAGATTATGTCATTGGGTTTTGCAAACAAATTAAGTTGTGTGTAATAATATTTGAATTTTGGTCTAACATGATAAGTATGACCATTGTTCTCCGCTGAAAAATGCGACCGGGATGTTGGGACGTCAGGCCTGAATTTCGAGGGCAGATGCTATTTGGTGCTATCCGTCCACCTCTTTGAAGATGACAAGTTGATTTATGACACAATGTATCGAAGGTTTAAACGGATGCGGCCGATGTAGCAGACTTCGCCAGATTCCCCCTCATTTGAGTGGTTTTTGATTGTGGGGATGCTCTTCCCTGCAGGCTCAAGCCCCTGCAGTTAATTACGCTGCCGCATCGCGGTAACCACTTTCTCTTTCTCCAGATGGTCACTTCGTGTCGTGTTTGTTTGTTTTGTTTTTGGTTGCCCGTGGATTGTATACGGAGACTAATTTATGTTGTCGCCCATAGTGCGTGGATTAGTCCAAATCCGCATTTTCTTAGATTTGGGTTTGGGGTTGGGTTTAAGGATACGTTAGTCTCATTTGAGACTAAGATCAATTTAAACGTTTGCTAAGAATACGTTAGTCTAGTTTCAGACTAAGATCAACTTAGCAGGATCATTTAGATCCAACAAAAGAGCATTTGGGCTCTATTGTTTAGTTTAGGGACATTGCGGTCCATTATTAGTTTGAGGACATTACGGTCCATCGTTAGTTTAAGAACATTACGGTCCAATATTAGTTTAAGGACATTACGATCCAAGGTTAAGGACATCATAGTCGGTGGGTTTAAAGGGACCCCACAGTCCGAGGTTAAGGTCATCATAGTCCGTGGGTTTAAGGACCCCACAGTCCAGTTTAAAGACGTCATAGTCTATGGAATGTATGGTTGTCGGGACCCGTCACCTCTCTGAAGGCGTTGAAGGATTACAACGACAAATATCAGAGGAGTGAAGATATGTAACCTTGAACCAAGGTTGTTTGGGAGATCTGTAGTCCAATTTAGGACTAAGGTCTGTTAAAAGATTTATGAGCATATGGGCTCAATTAATCTGAATTGAGGACTTATGGCCAATCTTGGGCTAAGTTCAATCAAGTTAAAATGTTTAACATTTAATTTAGGATGTTGAGCATTTATTTGGGTTTGGCTCGTTTAACAATGCTGAGTATTGATTTGGATTCCGACAATATTTCTGTATTTTGTTGAATGATGAGCATTCATCATAGCTCTAGGGATTATTAAAGAACAATTTATGTTCTATCAGCACACACGTGAGGAGCACGTGGTGCGCTTGGCTCTTTGCGCGAGTCAAAGAGCGTAGTGCGCTTCTGCCGAGTAGCACACACGTGAGGGACACGTGGCGCGCTTGGCGCCAATCCATGAGCGTGTTGCTATGATTTATGAGCGCATAGCGCTATTAGTTCAATGGCGCACACGTGAGGGGCACGTGGTGCGCTTGGTGCTGAGCGCTAGTCCATGAGCGCAAAGCGCTAGTTCAAGAGTGCAAAGCGCTAACTGTTGAGTGGCGCACACGTGAGTGACACGTGGTACGCTTGGCGCTGAGCGCCAGTCCAAGAGCGCAGAAGCGCATTTGATCAATTTTATGATCTGACAAATAAATTCTCCCTTAGAAGAGACTTTGTCTCAAGATCCTAAGAACAAAAGTTCTTACTTTATAGGAGATGCTTCAATCTCTTGTATTGATGAAAGGATTTGTCTTTATGGATCTATGATCCTTAAGAGAATTGAATTATTCTCTCCCCCTTTATCTTATAATGAGATGTTCATGATCTATTTTTGTAAAAGACAATTTGTCTTATAGATCTATGATCTGTGAGAAGAATTATGTTCTTCTTTTTTTATTTTATGTTGAGATCCTTTAATCTCTATTGTGAAAGACCTTGGTCTTATAGATCTATGATCATAAAGAAAGAAGTGGATTCTTTTTTTTAATATGAGATGATTTCATCATTCTGTTTATTTTTACCTTGAAGAAAATCTTCTTCTTCTACCGAGAGCTTGGCTCTTCTTTCTCAGATTTCTCAAAGTTTGTGTGTGTGTGGGGGGGAGGGGGTTCCTCTATATGCTTCTCTCTATATCAGACTTGAAGTCTAGGGGCCTTTTTTTATAGGGCAAGATGATTTGTTCAATCAGTTAACGAGATCTTTTCTACAATTGATTAGGGGATTTCCCTACCGTTGGATCTTTGATCCAAGGGCTTCTGATTTACAGAAGGCAATCTTCTTGTTTTTAACAAGATTGGGAAATATAGCCTAACCAGCGAAAGTGAAAGCACAATATTTTCCATATAGAATTTACTCTGCATTTTGTTGATTTTTAATCACCATTGGATCATTAATCCAACGGTGCTCTGATTTACAGAGCACAATCTTGTTGTTTGGAAAGATTTTGAGGAATCTTTCCTTAACAGAATTTAATTCTCATTAATTAATGATTTATCATTATTATTGGATCTTTGATCTGACGGTAGGGAGCTTTTAGTACCAGCGCTAGCACACCCGTGCCTTGCACGTGGTGCGCTTTTTAGGGTGCAGCGTATTTGGCGCTAGCGCACCCATGCTTTGCACGTGGTGCGCAGCTTAGAGTGCAACGCACTTAGCGCTAGCGCACACGTGCTTTGCACGTGGTGCGCTGCTTAAGTGCAACGCTCTTAGCGCTAGCGCAGACGTGCTTTGCACGTGGTGCGCTGCTTAGGGCACAGCGCACTTGGCGCTGCTTCTGAAGCGTTGCTTCATGCTGAAGGTGTCTTTTCACCTTCCTTCTGAGTCAAACTTTCCCTTTCCCAAATCTAGGAAATAATTCCATTATGCACAGCATTTTCTGTGCCTAGACTTAAATGTTCTTCATTTATAATTTGAAGCGGTGCTTCTCTTCTCTCTTACTATTTTAGAGAATCATTCTCGTTAAAGAAGAGTTATTGCCTGTAACCGTCCCCATGCTCGCCGGCAGCCGTGGGAGGTGCCTATTGAGGACATTGTTCCTCATTTCGCCGTGCGCTTGGTGAATCCTACTTTAACGGATGACCAATGTGACGCAGCGTTGCACGAGCTCTTGACTCGTGTAGGGTCTCCTCTCCCCGTCGGTTTTATCTGGCTCCGGATGATCCTCTTGTCCGTGCTCGATGATATCCCCCCCTCCGGCAGAGATGACCTCGGCGATGCTCAGCGCCGCAGAAGACAAGATCGAGTGTTTCCACGAGGCGCATTTGATCACCAAAGCTCTGAGGGATTGCTCTGTTCAGTTGCTGAGCCAAATACGGGCTCATCGGGCCGTCATTTCTGCTTTCGTTGGTGAATGCGGTGCTAACCGATGGGTAGCTACTCCTCGCGAAGATCGTCGCTTTGACATGGTGGAAAAGACAGAGAGGGAACTAGATAATTTTATCTAAATGTTTGTAAATCTCTATACTTTCGATCCCATGTTTGGCGATCTATTTCGTGTAGAATAAATGTTTAATTAATGCTTTTTGCTTTTTGTCATTAACCGCCAAGTGCTCCCTTTTAATTCCTATTCTTTTCTTAATGTATGCATGTGCGCTGTTAAAACTTAAACTGGTATAAAATAAGCACGGGTAGCTTTTGTGAGAATGAAATGCTCTCGGCGCTAGCGCTCACATGCTTTGCACGTGGTGCACCGGTCAGAGTATTTAACCCTTAGCGCTGGCACATTTATCGTTAACGTTGTTTATGAAGCGCTGCTTAATTTTAAATTTCAAAACATGAACAGAGCTTTGCATCTGCGCCATTAAATCAACTTTGGAAGTTGAAACGGCTCTTAGTGCCTATAAATAGGACCTTTGGTCCTTAGGATGATTTCTGTTCATCTTCATTTTTGTCTTCTGAGAATTTTTATTCTCAGAGCACAACTCTTCATTTTAAGAACTTTCAAGAGTCAAAACTTTGCCAAATTTTTGGTAAGATTTGAACTATATTAATTGAGCTTTGCTCTTCTCAGATCATAGATCTTAAAATATTTTTAGTGTTTTTCTCATTAACAGAGCTTTGCTCTACTTGGATCATAGATCTAAAGAAAAACTTTTTAGGGTTTCTCAATAGAGCTTTGCTCTTGTTAGATCTTAGATCTTAAGAAATCCTCTTCAGGGTTTCTTAACCCATTAACAGAGCTTTGCTCTTTCAAATCATGTAGATTTGTTGATCCGTCATGAAGGATTCCTAAGAGTTTTTCATGGATCATTAAAGATCGTGGAATTTCAAATTCGTTAAAAGCTTTGCCTTTAGGGTTTCTGATGGGTTACTCCATCTACCTCGCAGAGCATGACTCTTAGAATTCTCGGGGCATTTTTTTAATTCCCCTCATAATTGACTTTGATAAGTGTCATTCCTGTCTGCAGAGCATTGCTCTCGAGGAGTTTAACTCCTCTGTCCCGAGGAACCTTTTTATTAAATGCGAAATCCTTTTAGGATTTCCTTTCTGAATTGCACAGAATCAAATTCATTGAGTGATTTAATTATCACTTATTTCTTCCTTGGGGATATCAAGAGTTGTTTAAATCCCTTGTCTGTTTCAATAAGCTTTTTCTTAATCAGTCTGTCCACTAACTCTTACTGATTTTCCTTTTTAAACGTTATGGATGCTTATATGTATGATCTCGACGAGATTATTTCCTATGGAGACATTCACGCACTCGGCCGTTCCCAAAATCAAGAATTCACAAACGCCCAATGTGCTGAAATTATGGGTCGTTTTGATGCATACAATGGTCGACTGCTTCCTTGCCGTTCCTCTCTCTTCAAGCTTATTGTGGGAGAGATCTGGGGAGCACTTCCTCTATTTTACGCCGGCATGCCGCTTAAGGAAATGGATGACGCCGAAGATAAGGTGCACTCGGTGTACCTGATGGGCTTAATCTCAAAGAAAAGGCGAGACAATCTTGTTGATATCCTGCATCAAGCTTTTCAGCAGGCGGCGATACTCGCCGCCTATCGAAGGGTGGAAGATATCAGTGGGGATCCTGACGTTTGTGATCGTGAAAGGATGCACACGAAGATGGTCGGAGAGGCCCAAAATTTTTTGGATGGCCTCACTTTTGAATTTCTCAATCCATGTCCTGGATTTGATGTCGTGCCTTTATAAACACTTTAATGGTGCTTTTGTTTACTGCTTTCATCAATGTAGGCATTTTCTGAAGTATGAATAGCAAGCTTTTTCGTTTCCATGTGCCTATTTTATGTATCAAACTTTTTCGCACATGCATGAATGGGTATGCCTTGAACGCTTAACTAAATGTGAACCAAATGTTCTCCTTACTGTCGCTTTCTTCTCTTTTCTTTGTTGCCGGCATGTTGCTTTGGTAAGTGTAGTCTGTAGTTGATAGAGAGCATTCCATCTTTGACTTTTTGAGAGGTAGTGATGGCTTAGGAAGTAGGTTCAGATCCGCTGCCTAAGACTTTTTCAACTTTATGAGCCGTGAGGGTCTCATAAAGACTTTTCTCCCTACGAGTCGAGAGGATCTCGCAGGTGTATTTTCTCCTTAGGAATCGTGAGAATTCCTAAGTGTGTTTTCTCTTGGGAGTCGTAAGGATCTCACAAGAGAGTTTTCTTCCTTACGAGTCGAGAGGACCCGTAAGTGATTGATGGGGTTGACATTATCCGCATTTCACGGAGTCAGGGGTTGCTCTGGGCATTTCCCACGGGGTCAAGATTTACTTTAGACATGTTCCACGGGACCAGGATTTGCTCTGGATGCTTCCTACGGGGTCAGGATTGACATTAGCCGTGTTCCCTAAGGACCATGATTCGCCCTAGATGCTTCCCACGGGGTCAGGTTTGGCATTAGCCGTGTTCCGTAAGGACCAGGATCCACTCCGGATGCTTCCCACGGGGTCAGGATTGAAATTAGCCGTGTTCCACTAGACTAGGATTTGCTCAGGACGCTTCCCACGGGGTCAGGATTGACATTAGCCGTGTTCCAGAAGGACCAGGATCCGCTTTAGATGCTTCCCACGGGGTCAGGATTGACAAAAGCCGTGTTCCACGAGACCAGGATTTGCTATGGATGCTTCCCACGGGGTCAGGATTGACATTAGCCGTGTTCCGTAAGGACTAGGATCCTCTCTGGATGCTTCCCATTGGGTCAGGATTAACATTAACCGTGTTCCACTAGACCAGGATTTGCTCTGGATGCATCCCACGGGGTCAGGATTGACATTAGCCGTATTCCGCAAGGACCAGGATTTGCTCTGGACGCTTCCCACGGGGTCAGGATTGTGATTATCCGTCTTCCATTAGACCAGGATTTGATCTGGACGCTTCCCACGGGGTCAGGATTGACATTAGCCGTGTTCTGCAAGGACCAGGATCCGCTCTGGACCCTTCCCACGGGGTCAGGATTGACATTAGCCATGTTCCGTAAGGACCAGGATCCGCTCTGGACGCTTCCCACGGGGTCAGGATTGACATTCGCCATGTTCTACTAGACTAGGATTTGCTCTGGACGCTTCCCACGTGGTCAGGATTGACATTAGCTATGTTCCAGAAGACCAGGATTTGCTCTGGATGCTTCCCACGGGGTCAGGATTGACATAAGCCATGTTCCACTAGACCAGGATTTGCTCTGGAAGCTTCCCACGGGGTCAGGATTGACATTAGCCGTGTTCCACCAGACCAGGATTTGTTCTGGATGCTTCCTTCGGGGTCAGGATTGATATAAGCCATGTTCTGCAAGGACCAGGATCCGCTCCGGATGCTTCCCACGTGGTCAGGATTGACATTAGCCGTGTTCCGCAAGGACCAGGATTCGCTCTGGACGCTTCCCATGGGGTCAGGATTGATATTAGTCGTGTTCCACTAGACTAGGATTTGCTCTGGATGCTTTCCACGGGGTCAGGATTGACAAAAGCCATGTTCACTAGACCAGGATTTGCTCTGGATGCTTCCCACGGGGTCAGGATTGACAAAAACATTGTTCCGCAAGGACGAGGATCCGCTCTGGACCCTTCCCATGGGGTCAGGACTGACTTTAGCCGTGTTCCGTAAGGACCAGGATCCGCTCTGGACGCTTCCCACGGGGTCAGGATTGACATTATCCGTCTTCCACTAGACCAGGATTTGCCCTGGACGCTTCCCACGGGGTCAGAATTGACATTAACCGTGTTCCACTAGACTAGGATTTGCTCTGGATGCTCCCATGGGGTCAGGATTGACATAAGCCGTGTTCCGCAAGGACCAGGATCCGCTCTGGACGCTTCCCACGGGTCAGGATTGACAATATCCATGTTCGACTAGACCAGGATTTGCTCTGGATGCTTCCCACGGGGTCAGGATTGACATAAGCCGTGTTCCATAAGGACCAGGATTCGTTCTGCACGCTTCCTACGCGGTCGGGATTGACATTAGCCGTGTTCCACTAGACCAGGATTTGCTCTGGATGATTCCCACGGGGTCAGGATTGAAATTGGCCATGTTCTGCAAGGACAAGGATCCGCTCTGGACGCTTCCCACGGGGTCAGGATTGACATTAGCCGTGTTCTACTAGACCAGGATTTTCTATGATGCTTTGCACGGGGTCAGGATTGACATTAGTCGTGTTCTGCAAGGACCAGGATCCGCTCTGGACGCTTCCCGCGGGGTCAGGATTAGCATTAGCCGTGTTACACTAGACCAGGATTTGCTCTGGATACTTCCCACCGGGTCAGGATTGACATTAGCCGTGTTCCGCAAGGACCAGGATCCGCTCTGGACGCTTCCCACGGGGTCAGGATTGACATTAGCCGTGTTCCACTAGACCGGGATTTGCTCTAGATGCTTCCCACGGGGTCAGGATTGACATTAGCCGTGTTCCGCAATGACCAAGATCCGCTCTGTACGCTTCCCACGGGGTCAGGATTGACATTAGCCGTGTTCCACTAGACCAGGATTTGCTCTGGATGCTTCCTACGGGGTCAGATTTGACATTAGCCGTGTTCCACAAGATCAGGAAAGGTTGACTTTATCCGCATTTCACGGAGTCGGAAGTTGACTCTCGATTGTCTGTGCACCGCCGAGTCATGGAACTGGGAATTGCCGCAGTTCCACTTTACCGATGTTGCATCTGTTGTAATGAGACGAATGTTCAGATGATCTCTAAGCTGTCTGTGAACCGTCAAGATTTGGCTTCTTTTTCTGTTGGAGCCTGGTGGGAAGGTATGGTACCCTTTTTGTTTGTGCCCCTGGATTGTATACAGGGATTAATGTGATCTCACATGTAGGCCAAAAAGTTTTACTTTATATATTTTTCTTTCCACGATGCTCTATCATTTCAGCTTTTATATCGCGAAAGTCACGATTGCCCAATCATTTCGGCTATTTGTTTTATTTACTCGCTGATCAGTCGAAAATATTGCATCTTTTAACCGGCAATTTCCCTATCATTTGCATTCATATAGAAGTGTTCGGCATTCATATTTCACATATTAACAAAACAGTCTTTAAATATCAGATTTCATGAGTTAGACTTTTAAACCGACACTTTAAAGGAATTTGACCGCATTTCATGGCATCACATCATCTCTGTATTGCGCAACACTTGTGTCGAGATTTGTGCAGGAAATTGCAGGAGCAAAGTCAAAAGAAGCTGATCAAAAATACACCAACTCCATGTTTTCAGATCTGGTAGCAATTCAGAAGGAAATATACAAATAAACATATCAAAGAAAGGCCCAAAATTCAGCCCAAAACTGCACCAGAAATTGCAAGCCCTAAAGCCCCTAAAAAGCCGCGGAACCGCGGCGGGAGCCGACTTGCGCCGCGGTTCCGCGGCGCTTCTGCCACGTCAGCGCTTCATTTTTAGTGGAGAATTCTTATCTCTGGGCCCACATTCCTTTCTGATACTTCAAATTCCAGAAGGATCTCGAAGATACTGCCAGATCAGCAAAGATCATTAAGCAAAGTTAATCCTAATTAAGCTCCTAACTAACCTCTTCTAGAAGCTCCCTCCTAACTTATCACATCTAGAAGCTTCTCCTCTAACTAACTTTTGGAGGGAAATTCAAAATCTCTTCAACAAACTTTTGGAGGGAAACTTAAAATTCAAATCCTAGTTCTAGGGTTTTGATGGCTATAAATAGGAACCTAGATCTAAGGGTTGAGGCTAATCAATCTTTAGTTGTTCAATCTTAGTTAGTTCCTTCTTCAATTTCTTCATCTTCTTCCACAAGTCTAGTGACAAGGCTTGTGCGAAACCCTAACCCTAATTCCACTCCAAACTCAAGATCTTGAGTACCAATCAAGCGAGAAGCCTTCAACCTTTTAGGAGCCGAGCCGATCTCCAACCAAGCAAGTGATCCAAGCCGATCCGCGACTCACGGAGCCGAGCGAAGCCAAATCGACGATCAAGTTCTTCCTCTTGTAGTTCTTGAGCGATTGTAACGAAATTGTTGATATAAATAAAAGGTGAAATTTCTTTAATCTTGCTTTCTTTATATTCTTACATCATGATTAGATCTCAATTTGTAATTGTTGTTCTTGTTGTGATGTTTGAGTAAAACTCCGCTCGTAAAGGAGACGAGACGATCAATAGAAAGATGATGTAACAAATCTCAAAACGATTTTTAAGTCCTACGAGTTTTGTGAACCCTAGCAAGTTCAAGAATCGATGACCTAGTTTCGTTGCGATGCTTTCTTGATTATTATCGCTCGAAATTAGGGATCTACGATCGTTTCTTGAAATTACTAGAGGCTAGAATGTGAATAATATCGACGAAAGAACAAGGGATAAGATGAAACCCTAGTTTCACAAGAAATCCCTAATTCTTGTCGATCATCATCGATCTAGTATCAATTCATCGAAGGATAAGAATACGTAATTGTAAGATTACATCATATCTATAGATCCGATCGATTCCTACAAGCCTCATTTCGATTCTTGATATTTGGTTTGGAAAAATCAACAAACTATCAATTCTTGATTCTATCTTTTTCTTGTTATTAGAACTAGATTTTTCTAATTCTTTAAATCATGAATTATTTTGTTTTCTTTTCTTTAAAGTTTCGACTCATCTAATTCAAAAGACGAACGATTACACTTTCCCTGTGGACGATCCGCACTCACTTACAATCTACATCCGACACCATAGTGATTGCGGTCAAATAATTTTTGGTTGTGATTTCTATACAATTTTCCAACTACACAATCCGAAATCTGATTAATCAAATGGCGCCGTTGCCGGGGAACATTTGATTTGATTTACACAACAAGTATTTATTACAATCAAATGGCGCCGTTGCCGGGGATCATTTGATTTACTTACTCAATCGGAAATCTTTAACAATCAAATGGCGCCGTTGCCGAGGATAGTACGCTAATTGTTCGTATTTTTAAATTTGAGTTGAAAAGTTTATTCCATTATAATTTTTAGATCTAAACTCGCACAAACCCTAATACGTGTGTTGTGATTTGATTGCGAAGGAATCTGGAATCACTGGAGCTTGGATAAAATTTTTGTGAATATTCCAGAGAGCTGAGAAATTGTACAGGAGCTTGCTGAAGAATTTTTGTGCAGAGAACTGCCTAGGTGACCGCGATTCCGCGGCATATACCCACCAATTGCGGCGGTTCCGCGGCGGCCTTGGTGCTTCAGTGTACCAAATTTGCTCTGTGAGTCTCTGTCTTTCTTATCTCTCACCTCATCTACTCCAATTAACATTTTGTGCAGGTTTCTTTGCAAATAATCGCAGCGCCGCAAAAAGCAAAATAAATTGTGCGTGTTTTTGATTTTTGTGGTTGTTTGCATATTAATACGGAAATTGAGGGGCAAAGACTAAATCCAGATTAGGTGGAGAGTTCATTACCCTTCCTAAGCCCTGAAAATCGCAAAATTTGCATCTGCATTGACCCTCATTAATAAAAAATATCTAGAGATGACTCTAAGGATCGTCGCGCTCACTTAGGATAAGAGAAGGCCGTGGGTAATTCATTACTTATCCGCGTTTTCTTGTGGTGTCTAAGGCAAGTGTGTCGAAGGCTAGTGGTTATTAATTAGACCCACTACTTACGTAGTGGAGTACCTTCCCACTTACCTGGCACTTACCTGGCCACAGGGGGACAAAGAGGCAGTGGAGGATTCTATCCTGCGACTTGTCTTTTGGCAGTTAGGAGCGGTCTAGAGATTTGACCTAGGTGACCCCTAGAATTAGGGTTTTGTGTGTTGCAATTGTTGTGTTGCATCATTTTTTTTCAAAAGTCCGTATCGTTTTTCAAAACAAACACCGCATACATTCATTCTTTCCCCTAATTATAAATCTACGCTGCCACTTGTACTAACCCTTTTTAATGCAAGATAGGCTGGACACGGGTTTCTAGTGCCTGTTAAGTCCGCGTTCCTTGATCGACCCAAAAGTCGGTATTTCTACGTTTACCCTTTCTTTACCCACTACCACACCCACATCGATGGATCCGTCTCCATCGAATTTCTTTACCACTACTCTGCCGCCGTCTGTTGGTGCGCAGAATCCACCTCGCATCTCTCTCCAAGAGAGGTGTTATCCAACACGAGGTCCACTTTCCACCTGTCTTTCCACTCCACCAGCCAACAGGGAAAATTTTCAAATAAAACCCCAATACATCAACCTTCTACCAAAATTTCACGGTCTCGAGTCTGAAGACGCATACGTGTTTATCACGAAATTTGAAAATGTATGCGCAATGATGGGTACTTCACAGCTTTCTGTGGATGCTTTACGTCTTCGTCTTCTCCCATTCACCTTGTGCGATATAGCCGAGAAGTGGTTGTATAACACTACCGCACATTCCATTTCAAACTGGGAAGAATTCGTCAAAGCATTCCTTAAGAAATTCTACCCACATCAAAAGACAGCTCGAGTCCGTAGCGAAATCTATCAATTCACCCAGCTTCCAAATGAAACATTTTCAAAATGTCTTGAACGTTTCAAGGATCTGTTAGTCCAATGTCCACATCACGGCATCCCGAGATGGGAACTGTGCTGAATCATTTATGAGGGCATTAATCCTAACACAAGACAGACCCTTGAATCCATGTGTCAAGGCAATTTTATGACCAAAGATGATGGGGAAGCCTGGAAATTCCTAGAAGATTTCGCTGAAAAATCTTTACAGTGGGAGGGTGTAAGTTAATCGTCTAGGGATGGCAATGATGTTTCCATAGGAATTAGAGCTGAAATTTCAGCTTTACACAAGAAATTCGATGCTATGGAAAACAAATTTTTAGCCGCCCTAAGTCAAATATCACTCTCCAAAACTGTATGTGGCTGCTGTTCTGATCTGTCTCACTTGACGGAAGAATGTCCGTTTCAAGGTCATGAGCATACCAATGCCGCATTTCAAAGACCTAGAAACGATCCATCTTCCTCCACATATAATCAGGGCTGGAGGAATCACCCTAACTTTGCTTGGAACCAATCCCAATCTCAAAACATGGTTCCAAACACGAATCATTTCCAAAGGGTCCCTCCACCACAACAGCAGCCATCACTTCAATTGAGTCAGCACCCCTTCCAAGCACAAAACTTTCAAAATCCGGCCAACACTTTTGCACCGTCTAGTCCTTTGCAATTGACCGGTACAGATAATACCTCTGCACTAGCACAAACCTTGGATACTTTCATAAAACAATCCATCTAAGGGAAAACAAGTTTGCAATCTTCCGTCGAGAATGCGATAAAGATCATTGTCTCTCAAAATGAAAATATCAAATCGATGGAAGAACAAATTGCACAACTAAAAGCCGAAATGCGTGCACGAGAGAAAGGGAAACTTCCTGCTCAACCTTTACCCAATCCTGGCTATTCACATCATGTGGATGCACTCACGTTGAGATCTGGAAGAGTGCTTGACAATCACCTTGGGGAAGAGTTTGATGATACTGATAAATCAATCAATAACACCCCGGCTGAGACCTTTTCTCACACACACCCTTCTAATTCTGACCCTAGTTCTTTTACCCCACCACCTTCCGAGCCTATTCTTCGTTTCCCAAAAGGCTCGCCACTTCAGCCCACCTCTTCTACTCCTCCACGGACAATCCCCACTTCTATTTTGGGATCGGGTCCACACACACTTCCTTCTCCTATGATGGACCCAGCGCTTATTGCTAAAGCACCTTATCCTATGATGGACCCAGCGCTTATTGCTAAAGCACCTTATACTAATCGGTTAAGGGCTAACACATCAAGTCCACATATGGAGAAGATTATAGACATGTTCAGGCAAGTTAACATCAACATCCCTCTCCTAGATGCCATCCAACAAGTTCCGTCCTATGAGAAAACTCTTAAGAACTTGTACACTAGGAAGAGGAAGACTCAAGTGCCCAAGAAGATTTTTATGGCAAAAACAGTAGACACAGCTTTCCCCCAACAATTACCGAGGAAACGTAAGGATCCTGGATATCCTACTATTTCCATTTCTATTGGGGAGAAACACATCAACCGTGCTCTACTAGACCTTGGCGCTAGTGTTAAGTTGCTTCCATACTCGGTTTATGAGCAACTAGGTATCGGAGAGTTGAAGCCAACCCATTGCACTCTCCAGATGGCTGACCGATCTATCACCAAACCTAGGGGTGAACTGGAGGATGTGTTAATAAAAATCGGGGAATTTATCTTCCCTGTGGACTTTATTGTAATTGATACACAGCCTGTAGCGAACCCACGGAATCAAATTCCGGTGATTTTAGGTCACCCCTTTTTGGCCACTTCCAATGCTATTATCAACTGTCGTAATGGTTCTATGACCCTATCTTTTGGGAATAGGTCAATAGAGCTGAACATTTACAAGTTGGGAAGTGTACCCTCCGAACCTACTGCTCAGGTCTGTTCTGTCGACTTAATGGATGTCGACAGCAGCGAATTTGATGATCCTCCTAATGCCGAACTTGACTCTTTTCATCTGTTATTGTTTGACCCAACTATGTATCATACACATACGGACTCTTCCACTGAGATGTCCGGGTCAACAACCAACACTGATTATGAAATGCTTTTAGAGTCTGAAGATCACCCCGCACTTTGTGATGACATTATTCATCGGGCTATTAATGGAACTTTTAAGGAAATCTTCGCTGATGAACTCGCATTTTTGAATGACACGGGTGTTGAGATGAATCATGTCCCACTCAATGAAATTGAACCTCCATCCATTCTTCTGAATTGTAAAAAAAATGCGAGTAATCCATCACATACACTGCATCGTCTCTCCAAAACGAGACGCACACACATTCTATTCCATCACTTAACCTTTCCCCACTTCTTCTTCCACCAACCAGAGCACTGCATTGATAAAATTTTTGAATGGTTGGTGTTAACTTTCGGTCTTTACAAAGCTTGGCATCGACCAATGATTTTTCTTGACCCCCTCATGTGATTTTCAAAAGCTTAACATTGCATAACTCAAGTTTGGGGGGGCATTTTTTCTGGCTCTTGAGAAGAAAATTTTTACAAAATGATGAGCCAAAAATAAATTTGGGGGAGGTTCTTCACTTAAATATTTTGGCCCCACTAATAAATTCCTTTCAAGCTTACAGGTTTTTCGAGATTTAGCAGATGGCAACAGTGAGGACACTGTTGAAAACAAGTTTGGGGGAGGTTTGTGCTTATTTTCGCATCATTTGCATCATACTTTGCATAAGCACAAAACATTTTTGAAAACCTATAAAAAATTAAAAATTTTCAAAATATAAAAATATTTTTGTACATAAATAAGATAATAAAAGTTTAGATAGTGAAAAATTACATCCATGAGATTAGAAAAATTTAAGAAAACTAAGAAAATTAGAAGTTTTCTTATACGAACTAGTAATAAGTAGTTATGAGCCGTTGTCCCAAGGGTTAGTAAGATGAAGGACGTCACTAATCTGAGGATAAAAATAAGTCTGAAAAATAGTTTCTATTCTGGAAGCCAAACATTTTGAACGTTGATACCCTGCTATTCGCACTTACACACGTCTTAAAGCCTGGGATAGTAGAGGATACCTTGAAATGCTCTTGTCTTAAAGCCAAAAGAATGAAGGAAAAAAATGAATGAAGAAAATATAAAGTGGTGAGAAAAATGGACACTGGTTTTGTTATCACCAAGGGCAATAAAAAATGTATAGCGAGGGTGCCTCTTCACCTAGTGCCCTAAGGCCAACTAGTCTGGGAGTCACTGTTATGCCTAAGGTGGTGCAAGGCGAGGAAAATACACCAAATAAGCAAGCTCATGAGTAATCGGTCGGTTAGTACCTCAAGAAGTATTAACGGTCGCATTAAAGTGTGTGAGCAAATTCGTCTAAATATTCATTAATTAAAAAGTACTGAGGCTGATGGGCAAGAGTATGATAGCTTGAATTGAATTCTCCGGGTGTAGGGATGTCTTTACACACACGCAGGGTTATATGATCGATGTTTGGAAGAAAGATAGGAATGAAGAATAAGACGATGTTTTATTGAGGGAGGACGTGATTTCTGACATCTTTTCATGACCATTAAGATAGGGCTCATGACAACCGAAAAGCTAGCTTAGTTGGAAACCCTAATTTTCAAGGCTTTTCTTTTACAATTCTTTTCTTTAAATGTAATATTCATGATCTTTCTTTTATTATTGGATTTTGTGGGTGCAATCCGCTGAAAACCCTTAGGAGACAACACTCCTCCTACTAGGGACACCTAGAGGTTTAAAGGCTTGTTGCACGTGCTCAGTGCAATCGTGTTGCCTACGAAAGTATGCTAGTTAGTTTTTCTCTTTCTTTATTTTCTCCTTCTCTTTTTAATAAAAAATTCGCTCGAGACGATCGAAATTAAGTTTGGGGGAGTTTGATCAGTCGAAAATATTGCATCTTTTAACCGGCAATTTCCCTATCATTTGCATTCATATAGAAGTGTTCGGCATTCATATTTCACATATTAACAAAACAGTCGTTAAATATCAGATTTCATGTGTTAGAATTTTAAATCAACACTTTAAGGGAAATTGACCGCATTTCATGGCATCGCATTATCTCTGTATTGCGCAACACTTGTGTCGAGATTTATGCAGGAAATTGCAGGAGCAAAGTCAAAAGAAGCTGATCAAAAATACACCAACTCCTTGTTTTCAGATCTGGTAGCAATTCAGAAGGAAATATACAAATAAACATATCAAAGAAAGGCCCAAAACTCAGCCCAAAACAGCACCAGAAATTGCAAGCCCTAAAGCCCCTAAAGAGCCGCGGAACCGCGGCGGGAGCCGACTTGCGCCGCGGTTCCGCGGCGCTTCTGCCACGTCAGTGCTTCATTTTTAGTGGAGAATTCTTATCTCTGGGCCCATATTCCTTTCTGATACTTCAAATTCCAGAAGGATCTCGAAGATACTGCCATATCAGCAAAGATCATTAAGCAAAGCTAATCCTAATTAAGCTCCTAACTAACCTCTTCTAGAAGCTCCCTCCTAACTAATCACATCTAGAAGCTTCTCCTCTAACTAACTTTTGGAGGGAAATTCAAAATCTTTTCAACAAACTTTTGGAGGGAAACTTAAAATTCAAATCCTAGATCTAGGGTTTTGATGGCTATAAATAGGAACCTAGATCTAAGGGTTGAGGCTAATCAATCTTTAGTTGTTCAATCTTAGTTAGTTCCTTCTTCAATTTCTTCATCTTCTTCCACAAGTCTAGTTACAAGGCTTGTGCGAAACCCTAACCCTAATTCCACTCCAAATTCAAGATCTTGAGTACCAATCAAGCGAGAAGCCTTCAACCTTTTAGAAGCCAAGCCGATCTCCAACCGAGCAAGTGATCCAAGCCGATCCGCGACTCACGGAGCCGAGCGAAGCCAAATCGACGATCAAGTTCTTCCTCTTGTAGTTCTTGAGCTATTGTAACGAAATTGTTGATATAAATAAAAGGTGAAATTCTTTAATCTTGCTTTCTTTATATTCTTGCATCATGATTAGATCTCAATTGGTAATTGTTGTTCTTGTTGTGATGTTTCAGTAAAACTCCGCTCGTAAAGGAGCCGAGACGATAAATAGAAAGATGATGTAACAAATCTAAAAACGATTTTTAAGTCCTACGAGTTTTGTAAACCCTAGCAAGTTCAAGAATCGATGACCTAGTTTCGTTGCGATGCTTTCTTGATTGTTATCGCTCGAAATTAGGGATCTACGATCGTTTCTTGAAATTACTAGAGGCTAGAATGTGAATGATATCGACGAAAGAACAAGGGATAAGATGAAACCCTAGTTTCACAAGAAATCCCTAATTCTTGTCGATCATCATCGATCTAGTATCAATTCATCGAAGGATAAGAATACGTAATTGTAAGATAACATCACATCTATAGATCCGATCGATTCCTACGAGCCTCATTTCGATTCTTGATATTTGGTTTGGAAAAATCAACAAACTATCAATTCTTGATTCTATCTTTTTCTTATTATTAGATCTAGATTTTTCTAATTCTTGAACTTCAATTCTTTAAATCATGAATTGTTTTGTTTTCTTTTCTTTAAAGTTTCGAATCATCTAATTCAAAAGACGAACGATTACACTTTCCCTGTGGACGATCCGCACTCACTTACAATCTACATCCGACACCGTAGTTGATTGCGGTCAAATAATTTTTGGTTGTGATTTCTATACAATTTTCTAACTACACAATCCGAAATCTGATCAATCAAATGGCGCCGTTGCCGGGGATCATTTGATTTGATTTACACAACAAGAATTTATTACAATCAAATGGCGCCGTTGCCGGGGATCATTTGATTTGATACACACATCCAAGAAATTTCTTTACAATCAAATGGCGTCGTTGCCGGGGATCATTTGATTTACTTACACAATCGGAAATCTTTAACAATCACTCGCTGCTTTTTATTGCGAGTTGCCCAATCATTTTGGCTATTTTATATGCATACATTTTTACTTGCTAATTTTGTTGCAAGTTGCCCCATCAGTTCGGCTATTTCGTATGCATTTGTGGCTTGCTGGCTTTTCGCTGTGAGTTTGGGATTGGACAACGATTTCGGCATCAGCATCGCTACAACTGGGATATTGCCATGAGCGAATCATCATTTGCCTCTGTCAATGTCGAACAAAGGTGGTTTAGCAAACAGGGTTAAGATCCTGTCGACTAAGGCTTTTGACTTCATCAGCCGTAAGGGTCTTATAAAGGTATTTCTCTCTACGAGTCGTGAGGATCTCGTAGGTGCGTTTTCTCCTTAGGAATCGTGAGGATTCCTAAGTGTGTGTTCTCTTATAAGTCGTAAGGATCCTACAAGAGTATTTTCTCCTCATAAGTCGAGAGGACTTATAAGGGTCATCCACTGTGTAAACATATCCCTAGTTGCGGGTAGGACTTTGTTAGGGAAATGTTTATTCACGCCCGTAGATTGTGTATAAGGGTCGATATCGAAACTCTTGTAGGGCAAGATTGGAGATTGTGACGGCTTAAGAACAGGTTCAGATCCCTGTAACTTAAGGGTTTTGAACCCTATGAGCCGTGAGGGTCTCAAAGGGGAATTCTCCTTATGAGTCGTGAGGATCTCGTAAATGTAAGTTCTCCTTAGGAATCGTGGGGATTCCTAAGTGTGTTGATCCCTTGTGAGTCGTAAGGATCTCACATAAGTATTTTCTCTTTCCATGGTCAAGAGGACCTTGCAAGTGTCTTTTAACCAGATTGCGCCCTTTCGGGTTTTCACAAAACTCGCCAGTAGCCCTACTGTTTTTACTCACGGAGCCCTTTCAGGTTTTCATCCGTGCCCATTTTGCTTATGGACATACCGTTTTTTTTGTGTCAGCCTTAGGATGCTGCGGTCCGTAGTAGTTTATCGACGTTTCGGTCAACAGCCAGTTTTAGGACATAGTGGTCCATCGTTAGTTTAAGGACGTTTCGGTCCGTTGTTAGTTTTAGGTTATTTCGGTTCGTCGTTAGTTTAAGAACGTTTCGGTCCGTTGTCGGATACTACTTATAGAGTTTGGGCCTAAGAAGATAGCGAGCGGACATAGGCGTCGTCATCTATCGTTGACCTAGGCCGTGACTCGCCAGGCGTAGTATTTTTTCAGGAAGCGACCGTTTATTGGCCTGAAAGGTCTTTCGCCATGCATGTCCATGAGTAGATAGGCTCCACCCTGGTAAACTTTGTTTATGATGTACGGGCCTTCATAGTTCTGCTCTAATTCCCCCCGTTTGGCACGATTGGGGATCATGGGTCTTTTGACCTCTAGCACGAGTTTGCCTTGGCGGAATGTTCTCGGCCTAGTCAATCTCTCGTATGAGCGCGTCATCTTCGCTTTATAAGCCTTTAGGTTTTGTTGTGCCATGAGCCGGGTTTCATCAAGGGCTTCGAGCTCCTCAAGCTGAAGGTGAGCATTTTCTTCGTCTGTTAGCTCGTAGTGAACCGTCACTCGTAGAGAGGGTAACTCTATTTCGAGGGGGAGTACAGCTTCTGTGCCGGATACCAATGCATACGGCGTTGTATTCGTGGATGTTTTGAACGTAGTTCGATACGCCCAGAGAGCTTCATGCAGTCTCTCGTGCCGGTCCCTCTTATTTCGAGACACCGTCTTTTTCACGATCTTTGTCAAGGTCTTGTTAAAAGCCTCAGATAGACCGTCAGCTCGAGGATTATATACCGAAGAGTATCTCCAGTCTATGTTATGCTGTTGTGCGAAGCGGCTGATTTTATGGCTTCTATTGGCTGGCCCGTTATCGGAGATAATCCGTCGCGGAATGCCGAACCGATAAATGACATGTGTCTTGAAGATATAGAGAATGTTCTCCGTGTTCACTTCTCTTTGTGGTACTGCTTCTGCCCACTTGGAGAAGTAATCAGTTTTCGCCAATATGAACCGATGTCCTCTGGATGATGCCGGTTCGATGGGCCTGATTATGTCAGTTCCCCACATTTCGAACGGCCAGCTAGCCACCGTTGGGTGTAGCGGATTTGGATGCTGATGGATAAAGTCTCCGTGAATCTGGCATGAGTGACACTGCTTCGCGTATTCGAGACAGTCTTGGATCATTGTGGGCCAATAATAGCCTATCCTTTTGATTTTCAGCTTTATCTTCGGCCCGGCTTGGTGAGAACCGCAGAGTCCATTGTGGGTTTCTTCGACAACTCTCCTTGCCTCTTCTGGCCCCATGCATGTTAGCCATAGAGAATCAAATGATCTCTTATACAGAGTATCATTGACAAAGGCGAAAGATAGAGCTCGTTTCATGAGCTGATGTCTTCAAGACGCATCTTCAGGTGTTCGACGGGATTTGAAGTAGTCTATAAAGAATTCTCTCCAATCCATAGCCTTTTCCTGGTCTTTTATTTGTAGGGCCATTTGCTCGGTAGCTCCCTTTTCTTCGGACGACTCCGGAGATATTTATGCCGGTGCATGAACCCGACGGCTTTGCACAACGATCCTCACGTCATCGAAGTTCTCGTCGGCCAGTTCTTTGGCAAGTTTGGCCAATGCATCCGCTTTGCTATTTTCTGCACGCGGTATGTTTTCCAAGGCATAGGCAGGGATTCGAGTCAGCAGTTGCTGCACTCTCTCACCGTACTTCACCAACTCTGGTTTGCACGTTTGATAGTCTCCGTTTACTTAGCTAACGCCCAGTTGGGAGTCTCCGTATATGAGGAGGTTTTCAATTCCCATGCCGACAACGATTTCAAGACCTGCAATCGAAACTTCGTATTCAGCTTTGTTGTTTGTCCTTGGCTCTGTCAAGGAGAAGGCAAAGCGCATTATCCCTCCTAGTGGAGTCACGAAGATGAGGCCCACCCCGGATTTGATTATAGGGGTGCTTTGCTTTCGCTCTTTCATGGAAGATGCTCCATCGAAGTAGAGTTCCCATCGGGTATCATTCTCTCTTCACTCCCCGTCGATCATATCAAACGCGTGTTCTTCTGGCAATTCGCAGCTCAAGGGAGAGTCGGCAAGTATCGGATGTTCAGCGAGGAAGTCGGCGATCGCCTGACCTTTCACTGCCTTGAGGGGACGATAAGTTATCAAGAACTCCATCAAGAGCAGGGCCCATTTAGCGAGCCGTCCCGTTAATATAGCCTTTGACATCAAATATTTGAGAGGATCCACTTTTGATATGAGATGGACCTCGTGTGCCAACGCATAATGTCTGAGCTTCGTTATCGCTAAAATCAATGCCAAGCAGTATTTTTCGATGGGGGAGTAGTTATTTTCTGCCCCCAGGAGAACTTGACTCAAATAGTAAAAGGCTCTCTCCTTCCCTTGGTCTTTCTCTTGTGCCCACAGCGCACCTAAAGAACCCTCAAGGGCGGTTATATACAGAATGAGAGGCTTTCCCTTGACAAGAGCAGTCAGCACTGGCGGATTCTGCAGGTATTGCTTAATTTCGTCAAGTGCACTTTAGCATTTGCGATCCCAGACGAATGGAGTTCCCTTCTTCATTAGCTGACTGTAAGGACGACACTTGCCGGAAAGATTGGCTATGAATCGCCGGATATACGCGAACTTTCCTTGGAGAGACCGCAGCTGCTTGAGAGTTCTTGGCGGAGGCATTTCAATGACCGCCTTGATCTTCGACGGGTCTATCTCGATGCCTCGATGTCGTATGATGAATCCTAGGAATTTGCCCGAGGAAACTCCGAACGCGCATTTGAGAGGGTTCATCTTCAAGTTGTATTTCCGAAGACGCTGAAACACGATGCTCAGATGCTCTAAATGTTCCTCGTATGATTTTCTTTTAACTACGAGGTCGTCAATATAGCATTCGATGATTTCATGTATGAGGTCATCGAAAATCTTCGTCATGGCCCTCTGATAGGTGGCACCGGCGTTCTTTAGACCGAAAGGCATCACCTTGTAGCAGAATATGCCCAAAGGGGTCTGGAAAGCGGTTTGCTTCTGGTCCTCAGGGTGTATCTTTATCCGATTGTATCCTGATGAGCATTCCATGAAGGAGAAAACTTCGTGAGTGGACAAATTATCTATCATCAACTTAGTGACCGGTACTGGAAAGTCGTCCTTCGGGAAAGGTTTGTTGAGATCCCGAAAGTCCACACATATGCGCACTGTCCTATTTTTCTTCATCACTTGGACGATATTGGTGATCCAGTCATTATATTGAACCTCTTGGATGAAGCCAGATTCGATTAGCTTCTTGACTTCGGCATTGATGCTCATCTCAAGCTCGAGCCGCATTCTTCTCGGTGCTTTTTTGATCGGCTTGACGTCCGGAGATATCGCCAATTTGTGCACAGCTATTTCCGGATCTAGCCCCGGCATCTCGGAATAGTTCCATGCGAAACAGTCTTTATACTGCATGAGCACGTCTTTAAGCGTGGCCTACTTTTCTTCAGACAACAGTTCACTGATGAACATCGGCCGTGGGTCGTTTGCCGTTCCCAATTCGATTTTTCTGAGGTCATCTGCAGTAGTATGTATCCCATCTTCCAGCTCTTTTGGCGCCGGTGGAAATTATGAGATCAATTTATCCTCATCGTTTTCGAAGCACCAAGAAAGGTCATCCATATTCTCGGGTTCATCTTCCGACAGCGTTATCACATGACAGGTACGAGATCACTTCCAAGACCGACGTTGATCCGGCCCTACTCTCACGGCTTTGGGTTTATACTTCTACGGCGGGGTTCCCCTCCAACTGCTGGATAGAGCGAACCTGCCTTGCTGATATTGGTCTTCTACCCAGTCTTTGAATGTGAAGCAGTCTTCGAGAGAATGCCCTATTGCTCGGTGATAGGAGCAATAGTCCCGGTGAGAGACCTCACGTACTTGCTCGGGGTGCTTAGACTCCGGGAGGGTAATCATCTGATGTTTTATGGCAAGATCAAGTATCTACCTTGTCTTGTTATGGGAAAAAGAATACACTCGACCCATCTTCTTTATAAGAGACGAATCCTGGTTGCTCGATTCTCGATCGCGTGTGTAACATTTGAAAAAAAATAAAATATTATATTTTGGAATTTTTATAATTAAATAATAAAATATTGAATATTTTAATAAGGCGCTATAATTAAATACCGATAAGTAGGGAAAAATTTAGAAAATTATGGAAATTACTAAAAAGAGAGTGTTTTATGTGATTTATGCAAATTATGAAATTTTACGATTTATTATACACTAATTTAGTGCTAATCGCGATTAAATATCGCTAATATCGCATTAAGCATGTTTTGTGCAAAACATGCAGCATGTCTTTTTTTTCACTTGTTTCCTTTTTCCTACATGATTTTGGGTGTATGGTTATTTGTTTTGGATTTACTATTGAGGAGAGAAGAATAAAAAAGGAAAAAGAAAAGAATAGAAAATGTTGCATAGTGAAAAGTATGGGCAAGAGAGAGAAGGAGAAGGTAAGGGGGTCAATCTATGGTCATGGTCTTTGTTTCATTCACCATCTTCATCATTATCCTCTCCCTCTTCAGCCCCCAAGGCAGCACCCTCCTCCTCCTCCACCGCAACCCCCAAAAATCCATAAAAACATCTCAAAACTCAATCCCCACTTCACAAAAATTATGCATGAGCTCGCTAGCTACACCATGGACCAAGAAAGCTTGCATTTTGGACACTTGGGGCAACTCAAGAAAATTCTTGAGTTGCCAAATGAGGTATTCTCTTAACCATTAGCCTAGTATTTCTATTTCTTTTGCATCCATGTTAACTTAGAACTGATATTGTGTGGTTTTGGGAACTTTGAAAACTTGAGTTGAGGATTAGGGTTTTAGTTGAACCCAAAGGTGAAATTAGGGTTACTAAAGGCTATACAACCCCTGTGGTGATTGATTGGAGACCCAAACCAGAGACTAGAACCCCAGAATACGGATCTAGAAACCCGATATCAGAGGAATTGTGGATTCTGTGAGTGTATTTTTAAATCTGCTAACACCCGGAGCCTCTGAAAATTATTTTGCAAACACAGAGAGCCGGCGGGTAATTTAGAGCATACCCTAAAGATCCGAGACCCCACTTCCACCATATGGCCGTAGATTTATTCCATCTGGCCGCAATTTGCGGCCAGACCTGGAGCTATGTGGTTCTTTTTTGGTTCATGTCCCCATTTGCTTTAAACTAGACCCTTGGCATATGCAGAATTGACTAATTTGACTTAGGGTAAAATCTGGGACCATTTTCAAAAGTTGCTATTTTGATTCTGGGTTTCATTTTGCGTATTTTGCATTCTGGATTTTTGTATCGGTGTTGTACCTCGATCATTCGACGTTCGTACGATGATGTCGAGGGTTGTTGGTGGTTTTGAAGGCGTGGTCCATAGGTTCTAAGCTATAGGCCTTAGCGTGTCGTTTTGGTTTTCCGATGTGATTTTAATACGCATTTGTGATTGTGTTATCTATGTAGGTACCTTCACGTGGGTTTCATACGATGAAGAAGATGATGGCGACATCGACACCGACACGCAAGATGCAATGTGAGTAGATTATATCTAGGGGAAGTCGGGTGGATGGCGTATACCACCCCCGCAGTTCGATATTTAGTATGCTATATATACTATATATATATATATATATATATATATATGATATCTTTATGTGTGACATTGATATTCAAGATATGATTAGGTGTTCAATGGTTAGATTTGGGTTATTAGAAGTGAACTGGTATAGCTTCTAAGTTGCGAACCCTAGAATAGGTTTACACCCACACCCACACACATGCTTACTTTGTTATACTTGTGCGTATATGGGGATACGTGTATACACACACACACATAGGTATGGGACGACGTATATATATACACGTATACCTACACATGGATGATGAGGATAGTGGATGATATTTGGAGATGAGTCGATGAGTTTGGGCATGGTGCCATGAGATCAGTGATATGATGTTGTTCGTATTATGCGATACGACATGAGTTATAGCGGTCCTTTGGACGTGTGTTTTAAACACGCATTTATATTTATATAGATGGTATCAGTTTGTACTAGACTTAGGTCAGTACCAAGTTCATGAGATATGATGATAAGGATACCGGATAAATAATGAGATAAATGTGATATTTGACCCGTACCCAGATTTAGGATGTCGTACGACGGATTTACCGTACGAGATAACTATGATGATAGATCCGCACTCTTGACTCGAGGATGTCATATGATATGTTGTATCGTACGCGGTACTATTTAGGCGAGATCACCGACTATTATATGTTATATATGTATCAACTCAGATTTAGGTGGTTTCCATACCCTTTCGATTAGCTTGTTAGTTAGATCCGTAGTTTACTTAGTAGATGTTAAACTAGACTCGAGTCATACCTATTTCAAAACTAACGAATCGTGGGTATTTTAAAAACAGGCAAAGGGATTTTACGGATATTTTCAAAAGACGCATCTTTTCTTAAAAACATCGTAGCCCTTATTTTTCTAAAAAACCCGATTCGTTTTATTTCAAATGTCAAAACTGTATGACATTTATATATTGATGTAGATTCTTCACTGTTGCGTTTATTATTCGATTTCCGCATATTCTTGCTATTCGCATCGCATTGCATGTGTAAATGTGTTTATTTTTATATTAAACCCATGCAGTCAGGACACCAGCACCATTATCGATGATGCGTATGTTCCACTTACACTTACTTACCGGCTCACACACTTCATCATCGATAATTGCCGTGTCACTACACAGTAGGATTGTTGCATCAGGATATGACTAATTGTACACCCATACTTGCATACATACGTATTTGCATATACATAGATGATTCTGGCTTTATTTTGGAGATTTGGGAAATGCAAGATATATTTTAAAACTGATTCATTTTAAAGGAGCGGTTTTCCCTCGATATGTGCATATTACTGTTTTATGTTGCATGATATACGGATATGCTTACATTTGTATCATATGTCGCATACATCACGCCTTATGATTTTATGCATTGAGATATGCCGTTTTCATGAGATTTCTAGATTTGAGAACCGTGGTCATTTTAAAAGAAAGTAAGCATTATTTAAAAACCAGGTTTCTCTTGATATGATATTTCAGTGCGTCCACCGTGCGTTTTCTCGGTTCTGAGACGTGTGAACCCGAATCGAGGAGCTGGATGAGGCCGATTGCGGATATATGGTGGACCCGGTATGGTACCCCGGAGCGAGAACGGATCTGTCGTGCAGTAGGCGATGAGCCTGGAAGAGGGACCACTACCTACCGGTGATTTTATTTAGGTTCGGCGGATATCCGGAGGATACAGACCGGAGTCGAGAGATGATATGGGCCGATCCGGACTGACGGAACCCGTGGACCGATCCGGACTGACGGAGCCCGATATATGAGGATTTACGTGCTAATGCTGGGCACGGGTTTCATGATATTTTCAAGTGTCGATGCTGGACACTCAGGTTCCATGATTTTGATGCGTCGCGAGGGACACACGTTGATTTATATTTCCATACTTTCATGCATATGCTTTATGATATTTACATGCATGATGTTTTGTGTCATTGGGTGACACGTGGACGAGATCCGCATACATACAGACATTGATTACATAGTTGGATGATATCCACATATTTAGACTTCATGATATAGTCGACACTGATTTCCTGATGATTACATTGATCATACCTCATATTTATGATATGTTGCTACTTGAGGCACTGACACGAGCACTTGGTATTACACTGACGTATTGATGTTTACCCTTGCCACCTTATCATGCTTCAGACTTTATCATATTGAGGATATATATATTTGATCGTATTGAACTAGGATGAGTCATACATATTATTTCTGCTCTGTGATGTTTTCTACTCACGAGTTGGAAACTCACCCCCGTTGTGCCACAGTTCTTGCAGGTTTTGCCGTACAGGTTTCATTGCGGTTTTTCTGGCACACTGCTTCCTTTTTGGGTGATTGCTTTGGTAGGTGGGTTCACTCGCATAGTGACCACCCTTGTATTTATTTTAATCAATTGTATCTAGTAATTCTATCAACCAGACTTGTATATTTATTTCATACTTAGAAATCCAGTTGTGTATTATTCTTTCGACCTTAGAGTCGCGCGTTGTAGTATTATGGTTTTCTTGATGATTGACGAAGAGCTAGCTCCCGCTTGGGGATGCCTTTTATCATTATGCATATATTATTCTTGTTGTACCCCGTTTAGGGCCAGTATTTACAAAGGAAACTCTGCCGAAATTTTCAGAAAAGACTTGAGCTTTTAGAAATGCATATTCGGCTTACTTACTTAAAAACCTTGTTTTTAAAACATGTTTTCTTCACTTCTTTAAAACTAGTTTTCCTTCATTTTTTTATTTAAAATGGTTTTAGATTTCTGGGCTTTTGGCTTACTTGAATTAGATGAGGTCCTATAGACTTCATATGATTCAAGGGCCAGTCACATGCTATTTCGGGTCGTGACAAAGTTGGTATCAGAGCGCTAAGTTAACCTTGGTTCGTGTCTAAGTTTGACTATGCGGAGCCTAGAGCGTTTGTATATATACGGAACTTAGGCTTGACCTTACGGAACTTAGACTTAGTCGAGGGGTTATTAGACCCGAACTTTCGTCGCATAGGTTGACCTTGGTTGATGGAATATGTGACTTCAGTAGAGTGACGTACCGTGTGTATGTTCCGCAGCATACTTACGATACGCCACTCCGCTTAAGGAGCCTTAGGATGTACATTTCCTTGCACAGTATTATATTCATTCCTACGATCTATCCTCATCGATATTGGTTATGATTTTGCTGCCATAATTACACGAGCAGAGAGAGCTACGGCTAGAGTTGCGTCAGCATGAGCTCGTCACGGACGAGGACTGACCAAGGCATGATTCCAGGGACATACGATTGCATAGAGACGTCGTTTTATTGTGTTTTCGCGCCATGAGCATTTGACGGATCGCTTTTACGAGATTTCCCGGACGTGCAGATCATTACCAGAGGATTAGGCTATTGCTAGTGGCCAGCCAGAATGTGATGACCATTGATGTATCGCTTTTTCATGATGATCGAGGCACTGTTTAGCGTGCAGACGAATGAGCCAGTTGTTGCTACGAACGATGAGATATTGGCCCAGATGTTGGAGCCTTTGCAGCATGAGTATATACTTAGAGATATGATAGAAGATCGCTAGTCACCCATGGAAAAAAGACTAGGATATGTGGTTCGTTCGCTTACCCCGATGCGAGGTCATCAGATAGATTGATTCCAGCTAGAGACGACTTCACGCAGGTACATTGAGAGTCGATCGAATGTCAGGAGCCCATTTTCCAAGTTTAAAGTATTCAAAGACAAATGCAAGTAATGCTATGGACCCTCTAGATGAATGAAACCCTAACTCGACGTAATGACCATGGAACGCCCTTGAACCTTAGGGTTTGCGGCAGTTTAGCGATGCCATTTGTGAGGCTTGGGTTTGCCTTTCTATGGTTGGTCCACAGGTGATGTGGCATATACTGGAATACTATTAAACTGTACTGAAGATGTTGAGCTCTTGGGGGATTATGAGGTTTCGACGAATCGATCGAATGGTTCGACATCTTCCGGATATCATGTGATGAGATACATTGCTTGGGAGACTCTAAATACGAGTATAGCCATTGGAGCGCAGTCCATGCAGCCATGATGAGACGAGTCCGAAGCAGTCGTCATTAGAGAAAAAGTGGAGTAAGATGTTCGTACGAGATCTTGATGAGATGACGTTCCACTCCGCCGACATCAGAGATGTGATACGCATGCAGAGGCTTTGATTATTGATATATCTTCCAGAAGGAGTCGCGATGCGTATGCAGCTGTCCGGGAACAAGAAATAGCTTTAGTAAAGGACGATGACTTCCGGGCAGTTCGACAGAAATGAGATTTGAGAGAGACCTCGACAGGACCTTTCTGGAATGCTATACGAGAAGACTTGGACCCAGGAGCGGTCATATTGCGCACACCCAGCAGGCCAGAGTTCGGCATCGTCGACGAGATAGTTGACTAGAGATTTGTAGAAGATGTGCCACAGCGGGACTGTTTCCGTTGTTATTCCACATTGGGCCGTTGAGCCGAGGAGCTATATATCTAGCAATGCACATTGAGAAACAAGAGCATAAAAGCTCCAGGAGCTGTTCATATCATAATATTGCATTATTATATTCCACATTCCTAGTCATTTTACAAATAAACAGGTGCTTTTGACCCATGTTTGCTAATTAGTTGCAGGTTACAGGTTCTTGGAACAAAAACAGTGAAAAAGACAAAAGACGATACAAAAGTGAGACTTCGACCAACAAACAGAGAATCTTGATAAAGCCTACATGAAGATCAGTTCACAAAATACAAGGCAGCGCAAGGTTCAAGACTTCGTCACGAAGCAACGGTAAAAGTCCACTATAATTATTCACTGTGGAATCTGGAAGAAATCTAGAAGCCAACCTGAGAAAAGAACCAAAGAAACAGGAAGAAAAAGTCAACACAAAGCAGAATACCAAATTTCAGCAAAGGAGCCTCTTATTTGGCCGCGGAACCGCGGTCAAACCTAGCCTGCGGCCGCGGTTCCGCGGCCGTGCGGAGCTCGTAGTGGCAGAAAAATTTCCAAAAGATTGGAGGTGCGCGGAGCGTTGACTGGGTCTTTTTCTTAGAGGGTATTTTTGTAAAAGAAGATATGCGAGTCAATTGTAACCCTAGGGTTTCTATCCTCTATAAATAGGAACCCTAGATCTTGTATTAGGTTATTCCTCCTTTCATTAATAAAATTCAGAATTCTTTTGGAGAGCATCGGTGCATCTTTTCATTTCATCTATTCAGATCTGACAAATCTTGTGTAAATGTTTAGAGAGAGCCATCAAGCAAGTAGTTTTATTTAATTTCCTTAGTATAGATCTTTAATTTCTTGCCCTAGTTAGATAGATAGAATGATCTTCAATTTCCTAATGAGCGAGTAGTCTCCTCGCTTGTTAGGGTAAGCTTTGGGGAAGGATTTTGAGAGATGAAGATCTCTCATCCCATTCTTGTCCATCACATATAATTAATAGGACTCCATGCATACATGCACACACTGCTCCCTACGGCACTCTATCCCACGAGGTAGCGGTGATACCGTAGTATAATGACCCGGTTGAGCGTGTTTTCCATGGAGGTTAGGGTAAGGATTGATAAAGGAAGGACAAGAATCTAGAGGAAGATACACCTTCCCGAATGGTTCTAATCCCCTTTATTAATAATTACCATAACACCTCATAGATCTTAATTTGGGTACAGAAAGCGGTGAGATTTATTTACATTTCCAAACCTACCCTAAACCTAACACTGACAAGATTTAGATCTAAATAGATTTAGTTTTTAGATTTAATCAATAAGATCCGTTCACTCCGTTCGGAATTAACTTGTAAGAACAATTAGGAAATTCACAACATCCCTGTGGACCGACCCGTACTCACCGGCTAGCTACCAAGCGACGCCGTTCTTGATTGCGGTTACTAAATATTTTTTTGGCATATCAATCAAATGGCGCCGTTGCCGGGGATGGCGTGCTATTTCCTTTTTGCGATTTCGGGTTAATATAAACTAAAAAATTCATAAAAATCTGAAAAATTAAGAATAAAATAAAATATATATATATATATATATATATATATATTATATAAAAATTTTATCATCTTTGTATTTTGTGAAGGGTATTTTTTGTTTGAATTTTGCAGGATCTACAATCGAGACGGATCTGGAAAAATCCAGAGTGCGAAACAAAAAACGGTAGATCAGAACAGAAAAGGATTGGAACAACAGAGCAGCACAATTTTTTCAGAGACCTGAAGCTTCAACTCCGCCGCCCTTCCGCCGCGCAAGCGCTATCCCACCAAGGTTCCGCGGTCCCTCTGCCACGTCAGCGCGCGATTTTTGCACTGTTTGCTCCCCTTTTCCCTTTTCTGTCAATCCCCATATATCTTTTGTCAAATATTCTGCAGGATTCTTTGCGCTTAAAAAAAATCTTCCCTTCCAAATAACAAATCTTGTACAGGATTCTTTGCGCCGCGCTAAAAATAAAAATTGATTGCAAGAAATCTTTTCTGTTTTGCATACTTTTAATCTTTTTGCAAAAATTTCCAAATAAAGAGAAAAAGGAAAAACGAAAAAATCTTTTTATAAAAAGACTTGCAACTTTTGTCACTAAGAAATCCTTGCACCACCCACCTTATTTCTCTTCTCTTTCTTACATCATGGGTACCCTTTATAATAAATCTCTTGCCGAACTTTGGTATCCCGAACCTAACTTTGCTTCGTATGTTAATTGTTTCGGTCAATTTAAGAAAGATCCCTCCATGCCCAAAATTTCTTTAAAAGATCAAATAGAAGCGTCTAGGAGAAACAGTTCGACTTTGCAACCCACTTTGTGTCAACCATGTCAACCTTCACCACCTTCGTACGTTGATACCACTTTTTCGAGTCCTATTGTAACTCCTAAGCCGATGTCTATTGCTGAGCACATTGCCCAATCTCGTAGCCGATCTTTCACTCCTCTCCATAAATCCAGTTCTAGGGATCAACAAGTCTGTTTACCCCAATCAGAGCAAAGCTCTGTTCAAATTCTGAGGCGGGAGATAAAGCAACGCTTCATCTTCCCCCAATCAGAGCAAAGCTCCGCTTGGAAAATTTAAACTTTAATAAATGAAGCAACGCTTCAGATTCTTTGCGCTGCGCGCAACTCGCCACGTGTCAGGCGCAGATGCATCAGCGCAGCGCCCAAGGCAGCGCACCCAATCAGAGAAGAGCTCTGTTTTAAACAAAATTAAATGAAGAAACGCTTCAGCTGCGCAAGCACTGCGCTGCGCGACACGTGTCAGCGCAGATGCGATAGCGCAGATGCGCTGCGCTGTGCACTGCGCGACACGTGTCAGCGCAAATGCGCTAGCGTAGATGCGCTACTCTGTGCGCTGCGTGACACGCGTCACGCGCTGGGGCATCTGCGCCAAACAGAATAAAGATTTTAAAGAAATCTTTCTGTTCTTGTTAAAACAAGAAGATTTTCTTCTGTAAAACAGAAGCCCTTGGATCAAAGATCCAACGGTGGGGAAAATCCCCCAAATCACTCAGGGAAAGATCTCTTTAACAAAATTAACTAATTTATGGGCACTATAAAAAGGACCCTAGGCCTCAATTCAAAGGCATCAACATTTTCTGAGAGAAAAAAAGAGAACTCTGAAGAATTCCTCAAGAACAAAAAAGGTAAAAAACCTTAGAAAAAGAGAAAATTCTCTCATGAACAGATCATTGATCTGAGAACAAGATCAAGAACCTCTAAGGAAAAGGAAAATAAACAAATAAAAAACAGTGCCTTGCACTTCTTTTTATGAACCATTGGTTCTGAATCTAAAAGATTCTCAAGATAACAGTGCCTCGCATATTTTACCAGAAATTGATCCAAAAGAATAACAATAGTGCCCAGCACTTGCCAGAAATGCACTATTGCGCAAGCCGCGCCACGTGTCAGCAGTGCAACAGCGCAGCGCACTGACGCAGCGCACTGCGCTGTTGCGCTTGCGCTCACCAGAGTATGACACGTGTCACCACCATATGAGTTTGCGCTCATTACTTGGCGCAAAGCGCCTGACAAGCCACGTGGGGCACTGTCAGAGTATTTAATGCTCTACATTATTAAAGAAAAGGGACAGAGCCCAATTAAAAGGCCTAACAGGCCTAATAAAAAAGTGCTATGCATTTTAAAAAGGGCAGATCCCAAATAAAATAGATGCTCTGCATCATTTATAAAAGGGCAGAGCCCAACCAAAATAAGAATAATGCAGTGCATTACTAAAAAGGGGCAAAGCCCTAGCACAGGCCAAAGACAAAAGATATTGAAACTGGACTTAGCCCAATCATGGCCGTAAGTCCTCAAAGAAAATTGACTGAGCATAGCTGCTTTCCTAAATCAATTTACATACGGTTCGAGGGTACATCTCTGAACTCCTCTGACACCCATCGTTGTAATCCTTCAACGACGTCAGAGAGGTGACGGGTCCCGACGACTAAACATTCAAATGGACTGCGGGGTCCTTAAACTCGTGGACCGAGACGTCCTTAAACTAATGTTGGACCGAAACGTCCTTAAACTAATATTGGACCGAAACGTCCTAAAACTAATATCGGACCGAAACGTCCTTAAACTAATAATAGACCACCACGTCCCTAAACTGGAATATGGACCGAAACGTCCTTAAACTAATATTGGACCGAAACGTACTTAAACTAATATCGGACCGAAACGTCCTTAAACTAATAATAGACCGAAACGTCCCTAAACTGGAATATAGAACACCACATCCTTAAACTGGAATATAGACCACCACGTCCCTAAATTGGAATATGGACCGAAACGTCCTTAAACTAATAGTGGACCTTCACGTCTCTAAACTGGAACATGGACCACCGCGTCCCTAAACAGGGACAATAGAGCCTCCAAATGCTCTTTTACCGGATCTAAACGGTCCCGTTTAAGTTGATCTTAGCCCCAAATACGGCTAACGTATCCTTAAACATTCAAATGGACTATAAAATTCCAAATCAACTCTGGTTCAAGGGTACATCTCCGAGCTCCTCTGACACCTGCCATTGTAATCCGTCAACGACGTCAGAGAGGTGATGAGTCTTGACGGCCATATATTAAACGAATCACTACGTTAAGTTGATCTTAGTCTCAAACAAGACTAACGTATCCTTAACGAACGTTTAAGTTGATCTTAGCCTAAATACGGCTAACGCATCCTTAAACCAAAACACCAAACCCAAATCTAAGTAAGTACGGATTTGGACTAATCCACGTCCTACGGGCGACGACATTACTCAGTCTCCGTATACAATCCACAGGCAACCACAAACAAAACAAACATACACGACACGAAGTGAAATTCTGGAGAAGGTGAAAGTGGTTACCGCGATGCGGTAGCGTAATTAACTGCAGGGTTGCGTCTGCAGGGAAGAGCGTCCCCACAATCAAAAACCCCTCTAGGGAGGGGGAATCTGACGAAGTCTGCTACATCGGCCGCATCTGTCTAAACCCCCGATACACGGTGCCATAAATCAACTTGGTATCTTCGGAGAGGTAGACGGATAAAACCAAATAGCATCTGGCCCGAACCTCAGGCCCAGACGTCCTTGCGTCGTGGCCGCCGTTCGGAGGGGAACAGATTCTGGCACGCCCGGTGGGACCTTTTCCTCTTTCCACTCCACACTTCGTGTGTCGTGATTCGCGAACCAATCGCGGTTCGCTAATGGTTGCCCTTGGGTTTCGAAGAACTAAGATTTGGTGTTTCGTTTGCTGCAGAAAGAAAAATAATCAACGGCCTCCACTTGTGCGACATGCTCGGACTGCAATTGCAACCAATGCTCTGCCTCGCCAGGAGGTATAGCCTATGGACCCCAAGCTGCTTCGCTATTCACAATGCCCGTGGAACAGGTCACTCTAGCCACCACAGGATTGTTTTTTGGGACCATGCTCCCACCGGCAAGCTTCACCGCTCCGGTGCTGACAACGGAAGCTCCCAAGAAGTCGGTATTTGATCGTCTTACCCCTGCCGCGTCCTCTCTCAACGGGTCGCCCAACACCAGTGCCTCGGTCTTCTCCAGACTGGGCCAGAGCTCCTGTGGAACCGCAATGGGGCCTGCAATCCCAGAGAAGGCTGCTCCTAAGAAGATAACCAGCCCTGCTCCTGAAGTCGACAAGGCGGCTTCCTCTGCCAAAAAGTCAGTCTTTACAAGATTGATGGATCCAGCTCACGCTCCTGCTACCCAAAGGACATCGGTCTTTAACAGGCTGACACCAGCAGCGACCCCCCACCTACACAGGTGACAAGATGAGACTATCGCCCTCACCAAACCGGTTCCATCAGCACGACGCGCTTGACGTCGTTAATGGCGCCGAATGAGGAAGGCCGGAGGCAACTCCCCTTCTGGGCTAACTCTTCCAGCCCCGATGGCAGAAGTTAATGCTGCTGTTCCAACTGGGAACAGCTTTGAGATGCTAAATAAGGTGCGTAGGAATTCTCCTACCGCGGCGCTAAAGAAGTCTCCCCATCTGTTGGAAAGGGCTATAGAAGTAAAGCCAGAACAACCCCAATCTCCTCAACGGCTGTCCTTCCAAATCTATAAAGTCTGGCGGCAGGCCCGAGACTCGATGATCGATCCAAATTTCTCCCGCCAGCACAAGACGCTGAAAATCCAACAGGAAGCCAGTCACCAGGCTAAGCCATGAAAAGCTGTCTGGGCGCCCACCTCAACGGCCCCCTCAACTTCCACTGCTCATAAAAAGAGGAGGCCGGAGAAGATCCCCGGGCCCGCAACGAGAGCTAAAAGCGCTGAACCCAGACGCCCTAAGGCTGGGGGCAGGATGGTCCACACTGTATACATGGCGTCGGGGAAGGAAGACAGCCGTGCGTCTACAGGTCATAGACCGCTTACACGGTCAGTAACCAAAGCTCCAGGAAATGATGATTGCAATGGCCGCGCTTACTGGGCCGAAAGAAAGCCCCGAGGCGTCCTCGGATCAGCAACAAGAACAGGAAACCGACGCCGAATTCCTCCGGAGGATACTGGAAAAGAAAGAAAAAGAGGCTGCGGAACAAGCGGCCAACATAAAGAAAATAGCCCACTTGTTCCAGGACATGGTGGAATGATGATCCAACAAGACCCACCTGCTGAGGATCCTCCGATCGTCCTTGAAGACGACAGGGGAGAAACGTCAAATCCACCACCGGCTCTCTCAACGGCCAAGGAGGAGACAATCTCTAAGGCTGACTTGGACGACTATATAGCCCAGAAAATCCGGTTTCATCATGCGACTGAGGCAGTTGGTCAAGTCGTAAAAACGGGGCGACCGTATCCAAGCTGGTACGACCAAATCAAATATCCGTCGGGCTACACAATACCAAAATTCCACGTCTATAAGGGGACAGGCAATCCCCATCAGCATGTGGCCCAGTTCAGGGCGCTTTGTGGTAACACTGGTGGCGACGATAAACTGTTGCTTCGCCAATTCGTGGGCAGCTTATCAGAAACGGCGTTCGAATGGTATTCGGAACTCCCGAACGATTCTATCAAGACGTTCGCTGAAATGGAGTTTCTATTTACTCAGCGATTCGCAAGCGCCAGCGAACGCACTCCAATAACGGCATTGATCAATGCCAGGGTAAAACCAGGCGAAACGTGGGTCCAGTATGCTATACGCTGGCGAAATTTGTGGTCGAAATGCGAGCAACGCATTGAGGAAGCGCCCGTGGTGGGCATGTTCGTGGGAACCCTAGACCCTCACGCAACTATCTCCCAGTTTATGATGTTCTTTAAGCCAACCACATTCCAGGCTCTAATCGACAAGTTGGCCCAGATGGACCAGATGGGTCATAGACCGTCTCCCCCGAAGCCCGAGCCTCGAAGTGACAAGGGTAAAGGAAAGGCGACCTTCGCCGCGAATGCTCAGCAGCAACCTAGTGCCCCAAAGCTGGCGGATTAACTGGAAGAAAGACGCCGGTATTATAATGAGAAGATGAAGCGTCCCTACTCGTTCCCACGGGACAAGACGAAACGGTTATTCGAGCTGGCAGTACGCAACAGACTTATAAACTTGCCAAATCCAAGGCGACCGCTACAACCCACTGAGGTGAATAACCCTAACTATTGCCCTTACCATCAAACGGTAAGCCATCCGATTGAGGATTGCTTCATTTTCAAAGGATGGATTGAAGATCAATACCTCCAGGGGAAGTTCGCACTATCCGAAAAGTGGAAGGTGAATTCGCCACAGCCGCATACTCCTAAGAGAGCAGACACACCAGGGGCAACCTGTTCTTTCATCGAGGAAGCTCCATAGGAAGTCGTGCTATCGGCTAAAACCAGAAAAATGCTGAGTGATCTTCATGCGTGCCCAGCAGTCGAATGGAAGAACCCGCTTGAACCTCAAATCATCGATGGGATGTTGAAGCCGCGCCCAACTACAAAGATTCGTGGTGATGGCCCGAGTACTCACACCCAACCGTCAAAATCTTCGAAGAAAAAGAAGAAGAAATCTAAGAAGCCCGTGGAGCCTGGAGACAAGCGCACGGATTTACAGAAACAGATTGACGCGCTGGAGAAGTACAATCAAAAGGCGCGGACTCCCGTCATGCTACAAGAGTTCCTCAACCACGTCTTTCAAGAGGAAGATGATGGAGAGAGCTCATCGGATGAATCCGAGGGATATGTGGGGAGTTGTCATGTGATTTCCCACACGGAAGATGAGAAAGCTCCTGGCACTGAGGAACTGGGGGTACAGCCTGAGCCAGAACTTGTATGGCCAACAGAGGGAATGATCGACGCCTTTCTAGACGAGATTCGTTTGAAGAGTAAAGCCGATCACGAGCGTGAGATGGCTGCATCGGAAGGAGCCAAGCGCAGGCGACTAAATGAAAGAATCGAAGCACTCCCGCCAGATCAAAAGACATCCGATGCGAATAAAAACGTGTTCAAAACGAGGAAAAGATTTGCCAAAGCCATGTCAATGGGAATGAAGCTACCACCCTCAGAAGAAAACGCGCTCAATGGAGCGGAAAGGCACCCTAATTATTGCGCATATCATCGGAAGATTTTGCACCCTACGGAGGAGTGCGACGCCTTTAGGATATGGTGGCAAGGATATGTTGCTCACCGGCAACATTTTAAGCGCATGAAACACAAGACTCGTCGGGAACGAAGAAGTACTACCGACGGGCACAAAAGAACTACCGGCAGCTGTTACATGGTCGACGCCGGAGGGTCACAAGTTCTCACCTTCGGGAGCGATTCTGATGAGGAGCTGGAACTTTCCCCTCTCTTTAAAGAATCCACTTCGGGAAAAGAAGAAGAGCTGAAGGTCTGCGAAAATATCCGGCTGCGGAATCGGACGCTGCCTGAAAACAACCTCGGACCCTTAAACAGAAAAAATAAAAGAAAAGAAAAGGTCCCTGAAGATATCGTCTTAGATGACCAAATGGTGGAAGAGCTAGCCGCCAAGGACCCGCCAAAGAAGAATAAGGTGGATTACAACGTCTTAGCGCATCTGAGGATGCTACCCTCACAGCTCAGCATTCTTGACGCTCTTTTGCTATCAAAGGAGGCGAGAGATTCGTTAATTAAGGCACTCCAAGAGCCGGAACAATTCCAAGCATGCCTGGCCGAGGAAAAGATGAAGGATGAATTGGAGGAAGTGCACACGGCCGATGTCACTTTCGGCGACGAGGATCTTCTCCTTGGGACGTGCGAGCATAATCGTCCCCTTTATGTCTCAGGATACTGCCACGATATAAAGATACGTACCGGATTTTGAAGATACGGAGAGGTGTCACAAGCCGGAGAACAAAGCTAACGCCACCATCCCTGTCTTCAGCAGTGATACTGAGGAGGAAGAGGAGATAGTGTATTCGGGTCCGCCCCAACACAACAAGCCAGGACCGTCCGCTCCTACGTTGATCTTTGGCAGCGACTCGGATGAGATCCATGCTGTATTCTCTGCTCGACCTTCAATACGAAAGTCCGCTGACGAAGAACAAAGTCTACAAGTCGCCATGGTGCCGCTTAAACACCATAAAGAACTGGACGCACTTAATATTCACAATGTAGAAGAGCGACAAATGTTCTATATCCCTCCCAGGCGAGAGAGCGAGAAAGCAATTCTGTTCTACCGCTCTGAAGAAACCAAGGTGGAGAAAGAAATCTGGCATGGCGCGGATCCTACGCTCGACAGGCTTCAGCCTATCCGTCTTCCCAGATATTATACGGAGGGTTTGAAAAAGCTGCTGAAACGCCAGGGGATATCCTTCAAGAAAACCGTTCGAAAAGCCAAGTTCTATGACAAAGTCTGGAACATTCCCGGGACTCAACGCAAACCGCCTAATGGGAGAATGGAGACAAAAGGACTTGGATGCATCCTATCAAAGAAACGAGAGCTACTAAACAGTTGCTATGTCATGTATGACTTCGATGAAGAAGCGGATGCTCAATGGGAGGACGCTAATCCTGAGACAGTGAAAGTTCGAGATGCAAAAGTACCTAATCCGCCGTTCGAAGAACGAATGGACAAATTTATAAGGGAAGCTGGTCAAAAAGTCCGAGACGACCATAACCGCGAAATGGCCAACTACGAGAAAGCCAGAACGCAACGCCTTCTCCAACAGTCCGTGAAGGATGAAAATGCCGCTCCTTGTCAACCTGTTATAAAGAAGGCTCGACGCAAAAGCAGAAATAAGTCGAAAGGCCAAAAAGGCGCTCAACAGCAACAAAGCGTGGCTAAGATGCCACGCAAACGGGAGTCGAGCGTTATTGATCTATCCCTTATGAAGAAAATGGGTCGAGCATACTCGTTTCCGCGGGACAAGATGAAGAAGATACTTGACCTCGCTTTGAAACATCGGATGCTTGCACTGCCTGAGTCTAAACACCCTGAACAAGCGGGCGAGGTCTCACACCTGGACTATTGCTCTTACCATCGGGTAATAGGGCATCCTCTTGAAGATTGCTTCACTTTCAAGAATTGGGTCGAAGATCAGTATCAGCTTAGCAAGTTCGCTCTGTCCGACAACTGGAGGGTAGCACCGCCACAAAAGCACGAGCCCAAGGCCACGGAAGAAAAACCAGTTCCACATTGGGATTGGAAGCGAATTCGCACCTGTCACATGATTACAATATTAAAAGAAGAGCCCGAGGACATAGATGAGCTCCCTTGGTGCTTCGAAAACAGCAGCGACGAGATAATCTCAGAATTCCCACCAGCGCCAAAAGAACTGGAAGATGGAATCCATACCACTGCAGATAACCTCAAGAAAATTGAGTTGGGGACGGCAAACGATCCACGACCGACATTCATCAGCGAGCTGCTATCTGAAGAAAGGGTGGCTGCGTTAAAGGACGTGCTTCTACAGCATAGAGATTGCTTCGCGTGGAACTATTCCGAAATGCCGGGACTAGATCCAGAAATTGCTGTGCACGTATTGGCGATATCCCCGGACATCAAGCCAATCAAACAGGCACCGAGGAGAATGCGGCTCGAGCTTGAGATGAGCATCAATGCTGAGGTCAAAAAATTAATCGACTCTGGCTTCATCCAGGAAGTTCAATACCCTGAATGGATCGCTAACATCGTCCCGGTGATGAAGAAAAATGGGACAGTGCGCATATGCGTGGACTTCCGGGATCTCAATAAAGCCTGCCCGAAAGACGATTTCACAGTGCCAGTCACCGAACTGATGATAGACAACACGTCCACTCATGAGGTTTTCTACTTCATGGATGGCTCATCAGGGTATAATCAGATAAAGATGCATCCCGAAGACCAGAAGCACACTGCCTTCCGGACTCCTTTGGGTATATTCTGCTACAAGGTGATGCCCTTTGGTCTAAAGAATGCCGGTGTCACCTACCAAAGGGCCATGACGAAGATATTCGATGACCTTATACACGAAATCGTCGAATGCTATATCGAAGATCTCGTGGTTAAAAGCAAATCATACGAGGAACATCTCGAGCATTTGAAGACTGTATTTCAACGCCTTCGACAATATAACTTGAAAATGAACCCGCTCAAGTGTGCATTCGGAGTTTCCTCAGGAAAATTCCTGGGATTCATCGTTCGACACCGAGGTATTGAAATAGATCCGTCAAAGATCAAAGCGATCATGGAAATGCCTTCGCCGAGAACCCTCAAACAGCTGCGGTCTCTCCAAGGGAAGCTCGCATATATACGGCGATTTATAGCCAACGTTTCAGGAAAGTGCCGTCCCTACAGCCACCTGATGAAGAAGGGAACCCCGTTCTTCTGGGACCAAAAATGCCAAAGCGCCCTAGACAAGATCAAACAATACCTGCAGAACCCGCCGGTGTTGGCTGCTCCGGTCAAGGGAAAGCCCCTCATTCTTTATACAACCGCGCTCGAAGGTTCCTTAGGCGCATTATGGGCACAAGAGGACGATCAAGGGAAAGAAAGAGCGCTATATTACTTAAGTCGAGTTCTGCTGGGGGCAGAAAGCAACTACTCTCCCATTGAAAAACATTGCCTGGCGTTGATTTTTGCGATAACAAAGCTTAGACACTATGCGTTGGCGCATGAAGTCCATCTTATTTCAATGGTGGACCCCCTTAAATACTTGATGTCGAAGGCCATGTTGACGGGACGACTCGCTAAATGGGTCCTGCTCTTGATGAAGTTCTCGATAACATATCAACCTCTCAAGGCAGTGAAAGGCCAGGCCATCGCCGACTTCCTCGCTGAGCACCCGATACCTGCCGACTCTCCTTTAAACTGCGATCTTCCAGACGAACATGCGTTTGATGCGATCGAAGGTGATAATACCCGATGGGAGCTTTATTCCGACGGAGCATCTTCTGTGAAGAAGCGCAAACAAAGTACCCCTAAAATCAAATCGGGGCTAGGACTCATCTTTGTAACTCCACAAGGAGGGATAATGCGCTTTGCTTTCTCCCTGACGGAGCCGAGGACAAACAACGAAGCCGAATACGAAGCTCTGATAGCAGGCCTCGAGATCGCCATTGACATGGGAATTGAAAACCTCCTCATATACGGGGATTCTCAACTGGTCGTTAGTCAAGTAAACGGCGACTACCAAACGTGCAAACCGGAGTTGGTGAAGTACGGTGAAAAGGTGCAACAATTGTTGACCCAAATTCCCTCCTATACTTTAGAGAACATACCGCGTGCGGAAAACAGCAAAGCGGACGCACTGGCCAAACTTGCTAAAGAACTGGCTGACGAGAACCTCGATGACGTTAGAATCGTGGTACAAAGCCGTCGAGTGCTTGCCCCAGCAGAAATATCTCCGGAATTATCCGAAGAAAAGGGAGCGAGCGAGCAGACAACCCTGCAAGTAAAAGATTGGGAAAATACCGAGGATTGGAGAGAAGTCTTCATAGATTACTTCAAGTCCCACCGAATGCCTGAAGAAGCGTCCACAAGACATCAGCTCATGAAACGAGCTCTTTCTTTCACCTTCGTCAATGATACCCTGTACAAGAGGTCATTTGATTCTCTGTGGCTGAGATGCTTAGGACCTGACGAAGCAAAAAGGGTCATCCAGGAAGTTCATGATGGACTCTGCGGTTCTCACCAAGCGGGCCCAAAAATGAAGTTGAAGATAAAACGGATGGGCTACTACTGGCCCACGATGATTCAGGACTGCCTCGAATATGCGAAGCAGTGTCACTCATGTCAAATTATTGGGGATTTTATCCATCAGCATCCAAATCCATTACATCCAACGGTGGCTAGCTGGCCGTTCGATATGTGGGGAACTGACATAACCGGCCCTATCGACCAGCATCGTCTAGGGGACATCGTTTCATCCTGGCGACGACTGACAACTTCTCTAAATGGGCAGAAGCAGTACCATTAAGAGAAGTTAAGACGGAGAATATCCTCCATTTGTTCAAGACGCATGTCATATATCGGTTTGGAACTCCGCGTCGGACCATCTCCGATAACGGGCCAGCCTACAGAAGCCACAAGATCAGTCGCTTTGCACAGCAGCACAATATAGACTGGAGATATTCCTCAGTTTATAATCCGCGAGCTAACGGTCTAGCTGAGGCCTTCAACAAGACCTTGACGAAGATCATGAAGAAAACGGTGTCACGAAATAAGAAAGACTGGCACGAAAGACTGCAAGAAGCTCTCTGGGCGTATCGAACTACCTTTAAAACGGCCACGAACGCAACACCATATGCGTTGATATTCGGTACAGAAGCAGTACTCCCTCTCGAGATAGAATTACCCTCTCTACGAGTGGCAGTCCACTTCGAGCTGACGGACGAAGAAAATGCTCACCTTCGGCTTGAGGAGCTTGACGCCCTTGATGAAACCCGACTCATAGCACAGCAAAATCTGGAAGCTTATAAAACAAAGATGACGCGCTCATATGAAAGATTGACCCGACCGAGGACATTCCGCCAAGGCGAACTCGTGCTAGTGGTCAAAAGGCCTATGATCCCCAATTGCGCCAAGCGGGGAAAATTCGAGCCAAACTATGAAGGCCCGTACATCATAGATAAGGTCTACCAGGGTGGGGCCTATCTACTCATGGATATGCACGGTGAAAGGCCTTTCAGACCGATAAACGGTCGCTTCTTAAAGAGATACTACGCTTAATGAGCCACAGCCTAGGTCAATGATAGATGACGACGACTATGTCCGCTCGCTATCTTCCTAAGCTCAAACTCTATCAGCAGTAACCAGCCTTCTCAAAATCGGACCGAAATGTCCTTAAACTAATAGCAGACCGAAACGTCTTTAAACTACTACCGCAGCATCTTTAGGCTAACGAGATATAAAAAAAACATATATAAAAAAAAAGGTATGTACATAAGCAAAAAGGGCACGGATGAAAACCCGAAAGGGCTCCGTGAGTAAAAACAGCAGGGCTATCGGCGAATGTTCGTGAAAACCCGAAAGGGCGCGACCTCGTAAAAAAAAAAGAGAAGAAGAAAATAAAAAAATAATAATAAAATAAAAAAATGGTATGTCCATAAGCAAAATGTGCACGGATGAAAACCCGAAAGGGCTCCGTGAGTAAAAACAGCGGGACTACCGGCGAGTGTTTGTGAAAACCCGAAAGGGCGCAACCTCGTTAAAAGACACTTATAAGGTCCTCTCGACCTTGTAAGGAGAAACCACAGTCGTAAGATCCTTACGACTCACAAGGGAGCAGCACACTTAGGGATCCCCACGATTCCTAAGGATAAAATACACTTGCGAGATCCTTACGACCCGTATGGAGAACTCTCATATGGGACCCTCACGGCTCATAAGATTTGAAAGTCTTAAGTTACAGAGACCTAAACCTGTGCTTAAGCAACCCCTACAACTTCTGAGATTGCCCTACAAGTGGTCCAATACTGACCCTTTTATACAATCCACGGGCACGAATAAACATTTCCCTAACCAAGTCTCATCCGTGACCGGGGATATGTTCGCATGGTAAATAACCCTTGTAAATCCTCTCGATTTATGAGGAGAAAACCCTCCTGTAGGATCCTTACGACTTACAGAGGAAATGAACACTTAGGAATCCTCACGATTCCTAAGGAGAAAATACACCTACAAGATCCTCACGACTTGTAGGGAGAAATAACTTCGTGAGACCCTTACGGCTCATGAAGTCAAAAGCCTTAATCGACAGGACCCTAACCCTGGTCGCTAAGCCACCTTTGTTCGACATCGACAGAGGCAGATGATGATTCGCTCCTGGAAATATCTCAGTTGTAGCGGTGCTGATGCCGAAATCAGTTTACAGCGAAAAGCCAATAGGCCGCACATGCATACGAAATAGCCGAAATGATAGGGCAACTTGCAATAAAAAGCAGCAAGTAAAAATGTATGCACGCAAAATAGCCGAAATGATTGGGCAACTCGCAATAAAAAGCAGCGAGTAAAAACAAAATAAACAGCCGAAATGATTGGGCACCGCGAAAAATAGCTGAAATGATTGGGCAATCGCGACCTTCGCGATATAAAAGCTGAAATGATAGAGCATCGCCGAAATAAAATAAAAAAAAATGATGATGAAACTTTGGCCCTACAGTTTGGATCACATCGATCCCTGTATACAATCCAAGGGCGTAAACAAACAAGAGGGAACCATACTTTCCCAACAAGCTCCGCCAGAAGACGAGGCCAAATATCGACGGTTCAGTCCAACTCCGAAGAGACCAGTGTCTTCAGCAAATTCCTCGACTCACGGATACAAACACTCCTTGACGAGAGCCTCCTGATCCGCGTCGACTCGCAGAGCCACCAGTGCCTCCGTGGGAAATTCTCGACTCGTTTCAAACCCCAAGGAAATAAATAATCCTTGGCGCTAGGGAAACAAATAATCCTTAGCAAATTCCTCGACTCACGGATACAAACACTCCTTGACGAGAGCCTCCTGATCCGTGTCGACTCGCAGAGCCACCAGTGTCTCCGTGGGAAATTCTCAACTCGTTTCAAACCCCAAGGATACAAATAATCCTTGGCGCTAGGGAAACAAATAATCCTTAGCAAATTCCTCGACTCACGGATACAAACACTTCTTGACGAGAGCCTCCTGATCCGCATCGAATCGCAGAGCCACCAGTGTCTCCGTGGGAAATTCTCGACTCGTTTCAAACCCCAAAGAAACAAATAATCCTTGGCGCTAGGGAAACAAATAATCCTTAGCAAATTCCTCGACTCACGGATACAAACACTCCTTGACGAGAGCCTCCTGATCCGCGTCGACTCGCAGAGCCACCAGTGCCTCCGTGAGAAATTCTCGACTCGTTTCAAACCCCAAGGAAACAAAAAATCCTTGGCGCTAGGGAAACAAATAATCCTTAGCAAATTCCTCGACTCACGGATACAAACACTTCTTGACGAGAGCCTCCTGATCCGCGTCGACTCGCAGAGCCACCAGCGCCTCCGTTGGAAATTCTTGACTCATTTCAAACCCCAAGGAAACAAATAATCCTTGGCGCTAGGGAAAAAAATAATCCCTAGAAAATTCCTCGACTCACGGATACAAACACTCCTTGACGAGAGCCTCCTGATTCGCGTTGGCTCGCAGAGAAACCAGTGTCTCCGCGGGAAATTCCCGATTCGTCTCAACTTGCAAGATGAAGCCTCAGGCAGAAGGGACTAAAAAACTTGCTTCATGAACAATGGGACCCTGCAAGTCGATCTAAACGGTCTCTTGTATACTATTCACGGGTCTCACTCTCCGAAGTCGAGTTTCGACAAAGAGGGAAACAACCGCTTACGAGTCCTCTCGACTCGTAAGAGGGAAAATTTTTCTTACAGGATCGTTACGACCTATAAGAGAAAACATACTTAGGAATCCTCACGACTCCTAAGGAGAAAAACCCACCTACGAGATCCTCTTGATCCGTAGGGAGAAAAGTCTCTATGACACCCTCACGGCTAATAGAGTTGAAAAGTTTTAGGCAGTAGATCTGAACCTGCGGCCTAAGCCATCGCTGTTTCTTGAGAGGGTCGGGATACTCGCTCTAATCATCCGTCAACCATGGTTATTAAGACAGCCTGCTAACAATGAAAGAAACAAGAAAATGACAGAAAGAACATCCGATTTACATTGGATCAAGAGTTCGAGACGCACTCATTTATGCATGGGCAGAAGACTCAGGATGAGAAATAAGACAAGCTGAAATAAAAAAAAGGGGGTTTCCATTCATATTGCTAAAAATTCTTACAATTATAAAAGCAATGAATAAGAAACATTATTCAAATTATTACAACGGTATAACCTCAGATCCGGGGCACGAATAAACAGGAACCCAAGATCTTGTATTAGGTTATGTCTCATTTCATTAATAAAATTCAGAATTCTTTTGGAGAGCATCGGTGCCTCTTTCCATTTCATCTATTCAGATCAGACAAGTCTTGTGTAAATGTTTGGAGAGAGCCATCAAGTAAGTAGTTTTATTTAATTGCCCTAGTAAGATCTTTAATTTCTTGCCCTAGTTAGATAGATAGAATGTTCTTCAATTCCCTAATGAGCGAGTAGTCTCCTCGCTTGTTAGGGTTAGCTTTGGGGAAGGCTTTTGAGAGATGAAGATCTCTCATCCCTTTCTTGCCCATCACATATAATTAATAGGACTCCATGCATACATGCACACACCGCTCCCTACGGCACCCTATCCCACGAGGTAGCGGTGATACCGTAGTATAAAGACCCGTTTGAGCGTGTTTTCCATGGAGGTTAGGGTAAGGATTAATAAAAGAAGGACAAGAACCTAGAGGAAGAAACACCTTCCCGAATGGTTCTAATCCCCTTTATTAATAATTACCATAACACCTCATAGATCTTAATTTGGGTACAGAAAGCGGTGAGATTTATTTACATTTTCAAACCTACCCTAAACCTAACCCTGACAAGATTTAGATCTAGATAGATTTAGTTTTTAGATTTAATCAATAAGATCCGTTCACTCCGTTCGGAATTAACTCATAAGAACAATTAGGAAATTCACAACATCCCTGTGGACCGACCCGTACTCACCGGCTAGCTACCAAGCGACGCCGTTTTTGATTGCTGTTACTAAATATTTTTTTGACATATCAATCAGGTGCCAGACTATGAACAGGAGGCAAGTAGATATCTTGCTCTGCTAACAGTGGATGCACCGACACCTTCTCGACTTTGAAGGAGGAACTATCGACGACGGTATTTATGATTTGTGATTTGGTGATTCGATTGTCACGTATGCGCCACTTTGGATTTCGTTATTTTGGGCGATCTATTCACATGATTTAGTCTTGTTGACTGAGTTTTATGACATTTGTTTTCGTGCACCATGGTTGCACCTACTGGGTATTCATATTTTGTGCATAGCTATTACCCTTGAGATATGCTTTATACACCATTGTTTTTATTTGATTTGTGCAAGCTGATGCACATGGTTATGAGATTATATACCGCAGTATTCCTGATTTGGATTGAGCTGTATTGTATACCGTCGATTTTGATTCTGATATTGATGTTGATTTTGTGGACTCTATGCATTTGATTTGGATTCTTGCGCATACTTGGCGCGCTTAGATTGGATTTTGCGCATGTACGGCACTTGATATTGGATTTCTTGCATGTTGGATGCACATGATTTAGATGCGATTTTGGTGCACACCAGATGCACTAAATCGGGATTCTTCGTGCATATCAGATGCACCGGAGTTTGCTGTCCGGCACACACATTTTCTCTGACAGGTGTTTTGTGCACACCCGTTGCACTTAGATGTTATTTCTGTGCACATATATGAAACATATATGGATTTTGATTTCCGTGCTCACCAGACGCACGTAACATTCTTATGCACATTTTGGGATTGATTTCTTATGGAGCAGTACGTTTTTAGGATATTTGCTACTTATTTTCGTACTGAGCAGGACTAGTCAGAGGATAGTACCTGGATATATTTTGCATGGATTGATAGTTATCGAAGGAATTTCTAAAAAGGGAGCTATAGTCTCAGTATTTATCTACGTGTCTGATATGACATGAAACGTCTAAAACAAGGAAACCCTTCTAAATTGTTTTCAAAACGGCGGAACGTACATATTGAACAAAAGATATATACATATATGGTTATTTTCTTACAATAGACGTCCGCCACTGTGCAGTGTTACGCGCATCGCACAGCAACATGAAAAGTTTGGCATGCATTTCTTTCAAATGTTTACATGTACAGATTTGATGGCTACATGTATAGTTTGATGTATATTATATTGGTTTCGTTTTGGATTTGACATTTGTGTCTTCAACATGACTCCGATGATTGCGAGATGCTTGACGGAGTTTTGATTTATCAAAGTTTGGGGGGGGTTCCTCTATATGCTTCTCTCTATATCAGACTTGAAGTCTTGGGGCCTTTTTATAGGGAAAGCTGATTTCTTCAATCAGTTAAGGAGATCTTTTCTCCAATTGATTTGGGGATTTCCCCACCGTTGGATCTTTGATCCAAGGGCTTCTAATTTACAGAAGGCAATCTTCTTATTTTTAACAATATTGGGAAATCTTTTCTATACAGAATTTACTCTGCATTTTGGTGACTTTAATCACCATTGGATCATTGATCCAACGGTGCTCTGATTTACAGAGCACAATCTTGTTATTTGGAAAGATTTTGAGGATTCTTTCCTTAACAGAATTTAATCCTGATTAATTAATGATTTATCATTATTATTGAATCGTTGATCTGACAGTGGGGAGATTTTAGTTCCAGTGCTAGCGCACCCGTGCCTTACACGTAGTGCGCTGCTTAGGGTGCAGCGTACTTGGCGCTAGCGCACCCGTGCTTTGCACGTGGTGCGTTGCTTAGAGTGCAGCGTACTTGGCGCTAGAGCACCCGTTCTTTGCACGTGGTGCGCTGCTTCATGCAGAAGGTTTCTTTTCACCTTCCTTCCGAGTCAAACTTTCCCTTTCCCAGATCTTAGAAATAGTTCCATTATGCACAGCATTTTCTGTGCCTAGACTTAAATGTTCTTCATTTATAATCTGAAGCAGTGCTTCTCTTCTCTCTTACTTTTTTAGAGAATCATTCTTGTTAAAGAAGAGTTATGGCCTGTAATCGTCCCCATGCTCGCTGGCAGCCGTGAGAGGTGCCTATTAAGGACTTTGTTCCTCGTTTCGCTGTGCGCTTGGTGAATCCTACTTTAAGGGATGACCAATGTGACGTAGTGCTGCACGAGCTCTTGACTCGTGTAGGGTCTCCTCTCCCCGTCGGTTCTATCTAGCTCCGGATGATCCTCTTGTCCGTGCTCGATGATATCCCCCCTCCTCCGGTGGAGATGACCTCGGCAATGCTCAGCGCCGCAGAATACAAGATCGAGCGTTTCTACGAGGCGCATTTGATCACCAAAGCTCTGAGGGATTGCTCTGTTCAGTTGCTGAGACAAATACGGACTCATCGGGCCGTCATTTCTACTTTCGCTGGTGAATGTGGTGCTAACCGATGGGTAGCTACTCCTTGCGAAGATTGTCGCTTTGACATGGTGGAAAAGACAGAGAGGGAACTAGATAATTTTATCAATATGTTTGCAAATCCCTGCACTTTCGATCCCATGTTTGACGATCTATTTCGTGTAGAATAAATGTTTAATTAAATGCTTTCTGCTTTTTGTCATTAACCGCCAAGTGCTCCCTTTTAATTCTTATTCTTTTCTTAATGTATGCATGTACGCTGTTAAAACTTAAACTGGTATAAAATAAGCGCATGTAGCTTTTGTGAGAATGAGATGCTCTCGGCGCTAGCGCTCACATGCTTCGCACGTGGTGCACTGGTCAGAGTCTTTAACCCTTAGCGCTGGCACATTTAGCGTTAACGCTGTTTATGAAGCACGGCTTCATTTTAAATTTCAAAATTTGAACAAAGCTTTGCTCTGATTGGGGGAAACAACCATCATGTCAATAAGTGGGCATGAGCCATCATTGATCAAGTGGGCATGAGCCATCATGAGGCATCAAGTTGCAAACACCGACATGGTGTCATGAAAGTGGCTGTGTTATAAGTGGGGATAAAAAGAATTGATGTGAGGTGTGAACACAATACCACTTGATCACTTCTCTCCCTGTTCATTTCTCCAGATTGCATCCAAGTTGGAATTAAAGTAAATTGCAATTACAAAGAGATGCTTTTGATGATAGAAGACTATTGTACCAAGGTGGGCCCAGACTCCAAAATTGGGCCGCAAATATATTCATCTTGGCCGCAATTTGCAGCCAAGTCATAACCATCTTGGCTCGTGATTCTTCTGTGGGTCCCTTATGGTCTTGTCAGCCCATTGTCATATGCAATTTTTGATATTTAGTTGCCTATATATAGTAGGTCTCAAATTAAGTTCTGGGTTGGATTTTTGAGTGAGAATAGTGTGTAACTCTTGATAGCTTTTTCTTCTTCCCTCTTTGAGCTCTCACTTGAGTGCTCCATTAAAGAGGTTGAAGTTTCTATCTACCTTATAGCTCGAGCCCACCATTTTTGTGAATAAAGAACTTACACTTTCTTTTTGTTTAACTTCATGTTCTTGTTCTTGTGTTTTATGTTTTTCTTATCTTGTGTTTTATTTTCTATTTTGTGATGTTTGAGTAATCATCTTTGTGGTTGTGATGATGGTGAGGATGTGAGATGAATGGCTTTGCCTTTCTCCTCCTCTTAGGAATTTTTAATGTGCTTAAATAGGATTGTAATTGTAGGGTGTTTTTCGTCACCCCATTAAGATGGAAAATACGCTTGTTAGGTGTATACAGATTCCCCCTACCTAGGGTAGGCTGGGGTTTATTTATTGTGGGGATCCCAGTCTCTGGCAGTTGCGGACTAAGCTACCGTTAATTACCCCTTGCTTTTGAAGCGAAGTAACCTCCTATTGACGGGTCAAACTAGTTATGCGAACTCCATGTGCAATGTGTGTATGTGTATGTCTTGAAGGGTTTTGGGTATATCAGGGGTGCCCTCGCAGAGTTTATGGGGATCCCTCAATTTGGAGTGTACGAAAAAAAAGAAAGAAGAGAAAGAAAAAAATGGTAGGTAACGTCCTAAGGACGTGGGGACGCCGGGCGCCGGCGCCTCAAGTACCCGGCACGTGGGTGCTAGGCGCGGTGTCAGCGTCTCAGGTGCCTGGCACGTGGGCGCTGGGCGCCAGCGCCTCATGCGCCCGGCATGTGGGCGCTGGGCGGATGCAGAAAGAAGGGGCTTAGCCCCGGAATGAGGAGTTGGACTCCCGAACAGGATTTTTATGTATGGAGTTAAAATCTAAAAGATTTTGAGTGGAGTTAACCTCCCAAAAAGGATTTTTATTTCCAAAATATTTTGAGTGGAGTTAAACACCCAAAAAGAATTTTTATTTATGGAGTTAAACTCCTAAAAAGGGTTTTATTTATGGAGTTAAACTCCAGAAGATCTTGATAAATGAAGTTGAACTCCTAGAAATCTTTGGAGATGATCAAAGGGGACCCCTTTCTTCTCCCCTTTAGCCCTGTATTTTCTTTTGAGCCTTGGATCTTCCCGAAGTGGGTGTTTTTTGGAGATGGGTCTCCTACTTCCTCCTCTCTGTTGGCTGGATCTTGGAGAAAAGGGGGCGAGAGTTAAAAATCTCCACCTTTGGTGATTTGATGGAAAATCCGAGCTACCCTTCAAGCGTTTTATGGTGAAAAACTTTTTTTTTTTGAAAAAAAGAGTTAAAATCTTGATTTAATTCAAAAAAAGGAAGAAGGTTTAGAACCTTGAGGAAGGAGGAGGCATAGAACCCTAATTTTTGAGAGAGTGAAAAAGTTGTTGATTTTTTCATCATGTTTGCTTTTATAGGCTACACACTTTACATATAGCTCTTTGGGCTTTGACAAATAGCACTTGTGCAACGCCATGCCTTATGTGCTTATTTCTTTTTACACATAAGCCATTGGGTTTACAAAATTTTGTTTTTCTGCATATTTTTCAAACATTTATTTCTAAAAAACTGCATTGAACTAATTTATTGCTTCATTCTTGGCCAGGAGCCGGACCCTTCCATTCTTGGTCTTGACTTGGGCTTGGCCCACTTCGCTTGAGATTGGGCCCGCTTGGCTAGGGGTTGACCGACTTTGACTTAGTCAACCGGGGTGTAATTTTTGACCCCAAAAAAGTGCCCCCATCAATAAATGCACACAACATATATGGGTCGTGTGCATGAAATTGATGGATCTTCTTTCGCATGGAGGTTGACTTGATTTGGTTCCTATTTTGATGATGTGGAGGTTGATGCCGCCCTTTTCGCATCGTGGACGGTCGATGCTGCCCTTTTTGCAACGTGGACGGTCGGTGCTGCCATTTTTGCGATGTGGACGGTCGGTGATTCCCTTTTAGCAACGTGGAAGGTCGGTGCTGCCATTTTTATGAATTAGACAATCGGTGCTGCCCTTTTACCGACGTGGACAGTCGGTGCTGCCCTTTTAGCGACGTGGACGGTCGGTGCTGCCCTTTTAGCGACTTGGATGGTTGGTGCTGCCGTTTCTGCGACTTGGATGGTCGGTGCTGCCTTTTTAGTGACGTGAATAGTTGGTGCTGCCTTTTTAGCGATGTGGACGGTCGATGCTGCTATTTTTACGACTTGGACGGTTGGTGCTGCCATTTTAGCGACATCGAAGGTCGGTGCTGCCTTTTTTGTGTTGTGGACGGTCGGTATTTGATGACTTTCTCCGCTTCTTGCGGTGTCAGAGTTAAAGTTGACTTGCTCCGCTTCTTGCGGTGTCGGGATTTGATTTGACTTGCTCCATTTTCTGCGGTGTCGAGGTTGAAGTTGACTTACTTCGCTTTTTGCGGTGTCAGGATTGATTTGTTTCCAAGGTGGAGCTTGATTCCACCGATGAGGTGATTGGTTGACTTATTTGTTTTGATTTGTTTTGGGGGTTCTCTGCCAGTCCAGTGAGACTTTTGAGCTTAGGAGTGCTTCCGGGTGGAACATTGATTTGATCCGTTTGATTTTTTTTCTTATTCGGCGGGACTTTTGAATTTGAGAGGACTTTGGAATTTGGATTTTGTTTAGCATCAGTATTGCTGCACTGGAATAATACCAGGAGAAACTCATCATCCGCCCTGGGAGGACTTAGGATTTGGTTTTGGGTTAGCATCAGCACCGCTAACCCTGAAGTGTAATGCCAGGAGTGACTCATCATTTGCCGTTGGAGGTTTTTGGGATTTTGGAATCAGTATCACTACACTGGAATGTGGTACCAGGAGCGAATCATCATTTGCCATGCCCGTTAGGGAACGATGGCTTAGGAGACAGGTTTAGGCCCTTGTCACCTAAAGCTTTTCAATTTTATGAGCCGTAAGGGTCTCATAAAGCATTTTCTCCCTATGAGCCGAGAGGATCTCATAGGTGCATTTTCTCCTTAGGCGTCATGAGGACCCCTAAGTGTGTTTTTCCCTTATGAGTCGTAAATATCCCCATAAAGGTATTTTCTTACGAATCGAGAGGATCTCGTAAGCTCTGTTCTCCTCATGTATTATGAGGACACATGCGTAGGTCTTCCTAAATGGAATATAATTCCGATGGTGGAAACCGGCCGCGGGGTTGGTGATTGCCGTAGGACATGGGTGTGATTATGCTTGTTTATATCCGTAGATTGTATATGGTAGTCCAGTTAAGGACTGGACATAAGGCTGAGAGAATTTAGGGGATTTGGTTTTTGGTTGGCGTCTACATCGCTGCACCGGAATATGGTACCAGGAGTGACTCATCATTCGCCGTTTGAGACTTAGGGTTTGAGTTTTGGTTGGCGTCTGCATCGTTGCATTGGAATATGGTACCAGGAGTGACACATCATTCGCCGTTTGGGAAATCGGGGTTTGAGTTTTGGGTCGGCAGCAGCACCACTAACACTGAAGCGTAATGCCAAGAGCGACTCATCATTTGCCATTCCCCGTTAGGGAACGATGGCTTAGGAGACAGGTTTAGATCCCTATCACCTAAGACTTTTCAATTTTATAAACCGTGAAGGTCTCATAAAAGTATTTTCTCCGCATAAGTCGAGAGGATCTTGTAGGTGTATTTTCTCTCTAGGAATCATGGTGATTCCTGAGTGTGTTGCTCCTTTATAAGTCGCAAGGATCTCACACGGGGATTTTCTCCTCACAATGTTGAGAAGACTTTTTGAGTGTATTTCATCTCTTTTCATGAGTTTGCGCCCTTTCGGGGTTTTACAAACTCAATGGCAGTACTGCTGTTTTTACTCACGGAGCCCTTTCGGGTTTTCATCCGTGCCCGTATTGCTTGTGGACATACCTTTTTTTTTATCGCTGGTAGGACTTCAAATGTAGTCTCGCCGGCAGGACTTGGGAGAGATAGGGGTCATTTGCGCCCATGGATTGTATACGATTTTACAAGATGTATGATCCAGACCGTAGGGCTTGTGTGTTCAATTCGTCTGCGACTTGGGGCATTCACGCGTAGTATTTCTTGAGATATCGGCCATTGATGGGTGGCATGGACCTTTCTCCCTCAGCATTTATCAGCTCGTAGGATCCTCCATCAAACACTTTCTTGATGATGTATGGACTTTCGATAAGGGATGATCGGTCTTTTGAGGACTAACAACAATTTGTCTTTCTTAAAAGCACGGAGACAGGTCAACATGTCATAGGCCCATGATATTTGGGCTCGGTACAACTCCAGATTTTGTTGTATGCAAGCCTCTTTTCTTCGAGGCCGTCGATCTCTTTGAGCCGAAGGAGGACGTTTTCTTCCTACGTTAACTCGTGCTGGATGACCATTCTTAGGCTCGGAAATTCGACTTCGAGGGGGAGGATTTCCTCCACTCCAAAGGGTAATGAGTATGGAGTAGACTGAGTTGGAGTGTGGTGTGTGGTGTGTGGTACGATATGCCTACAATGCCTCGTGGAGCTTGATATTCCAGGCTCTCTTGTTGGCTAGAGCATTTTTCCTCTGGAGCTTGCATAGAGTTTTATTAAAGGCTTCAGCTAATTCATTGGCTCTTGGATTATAGATGGAGGAATATCTCCAGTATATCTTGTGCTAAGCAACGAACCTTGAGACTTTGAAGCTCTTGAAAGATGGCCCATTGTCAGATATGATTCTTCTCGGTATACCAAAGCGGTATAGAATATTATGTCGAAAGAATATCAGAATATTTTCTGTCCTGATTTCTTTTAGCTAGAAAGCTTCAGCCCATCTGGAGAAGTAGTCGGTTGCGGCCAATATGAACCGGTGGCTTTTGGATGACGGAGGATCAATCGGGCCAACTATGTTGGTGCCCCAAACTTTGAAGGGCCATGATCCCAACTTAGGATGCAACGGATTGGGGTGCTTGTGAATGAAGTCACCGTGAATTTGGCAGAGTTGCCATTTCTTTGTATATACTTCGCAATCCTTTTTCATGGTAGGCCAGTAATATCCAAGCCGTTTAATTTGAAGCCGCATTTTGGGGATGGACAGGTGAGCTCCGCAGACGCCTGAGTGAACTTCTTTCATGACTTTTTAGGCTTCGACCGATGACAGACACCTGAGCCAGAGTTGGCCATATGATCTGCGGTATAACGTATTATTTACAAAAACGTATTGGAGAGATCTCTTCTTCAGCTGAATCCTCGCAGATTTTTCTCCGGGCAGCTTATCGTATCGGAGGTACTCTATGAAGGGTTCTCTCCAATCGGGCTCGTCTTGAATGATCAGAGCTTATTCGACAGGATTGTTCTCTTGTTCTATACTTCCTTCTTCATGCAAAGAGACTGGAGGTAGAATTTGCTGGCTTCTGACTATTATCAAAATCTCATCCATATCGGGATCAGCCAGCTCCTTAGCTAAGCGAGTAAGTACGTCGGCTTTTCCATTCAACGCCCTAGGAACTCTCATTAGTTCAATGTGGGTGAACTGTTTCATGAGCTCCACCACCCGGCTTCTGTACTAAGCTAACTTGGGTTTGTATATCTTATAGTCGCCTCTTACTTGGTTGATGACAAGCTGGGAATCACCGTAGACCCGTAGCCGAAGGATTTCCATTCCTATGGTGAGCTCCAGAACAGCTACCAGAGCTTCGTACTCAGCATCGTTGTTTGTGTGTGGGAGCAAAAGAACGTCATAGGGTTTACATCGATGGCATGATGAACACTAATCCTATCCTTGCTTTTATCTGCGGGATGCTTGATTTGCTGGAGATCCTTATTGATGAGGCTCCATCGAAGTAGAGCTCCCAGCATGGTTCGTTATCTTTGAGATGCAACACCTATTATTTGGGTAACTCGCAATTGAGTGGCGACCTTTTTGGTATGGGATGAGCAATGAGTAAGTCGATGAGGGCTTGCCTTTTTACTGCTTTCTGAGAAGTATAGATTTTGTCAAATTCAAGCAGCATGACAGCCCATCTTGCCATCCTACCGGCTAGGCTTGCCTTGGTCATTAAGTGTTTAAGCGGGTCGACCATTGAGATCATCATAACCCAATGAGCGAGAAGATAGCGTCTTAGCTTCGTCACGGAAAATATCAGGGTCTGGCACTGCTTTTTATCGGGGAATAGTTATGTTCCGCCCCGACTAATGTTTGACTGAGGTAGTAGAGGGAATTCTCTTTCCCATTCTCATTGTTCTAGGCGAGGAGTGCACCAAGTGACTCGTCTAGCACGGCAGTATAGAGAATCAACGGTTTATTTTGAATGGGAGCAGCAAGCAATGGAGGATGCAATAGATACTGTTTGATACTTTCGAACGCTTCTTGGCATTCGAAATCCCAAACAAAGGGAGCTCCCTTCTTCCCGAGCTTTGAGAAAAGCCGACATCTCCCTGATAGGTTCAAGATGAACCTTCGTATGTAAGCATGTTTGCATTGAAAAGATCTTAGCCGCGTCAGATTCTTTGGAGGTGGCATCTCCATAATGGCCTTTATTTTTTATGGGTCAATTTCGATCCCCCAATGTTGGACTATGAAGCCCAAGAATTTTCCCGATGACACAACAAAAGCGTAGTTTAAAGAATTCATCTTCAGATCGTGTTCCCTCAGTCGGGTGAAAACGGTCCTGAGATCTCGGATGTGATCGTATTTAGCTTTAGTCTTGACGACCAAATCATCAATATAGAATTCGATGACTTTATGGATTAAGTCATCAAAGATGTTGTTCATTGCCCTTTAATATGTTGCACCCGCATTCTTCAGTCTAAATGGCATCACCTTTTAGCAGTATAACCCGATCGGGGTTCGAAATTCTGTATGTTTCTCATCCTCAGGCGACATCTTGATTTGATTATATCCAGAAAAGCCATCTATGAAGGTGAACAGCTCGTAATTTGAGCTATCGTCGCCCATCATTTCCATGACAGGTAGCGGGAAGTCGTCTTTTAGGAATTCTTTGTTCAGGTCCCTGAAGTTCACACAGACCCAGATTTGCCCATTCTTCCTTTTCACTGGGACGATGCATGCGATACAATCCACATATTTCTCTTCTCTAATGAATCCGGCATCGATGAGTTTCTTGGTTTTCTCGATGACCTTTTCTTCCAGCTTCCTTCTTATTCTTCAAGGGGCTTGTTTAACTGGCTTGATATCAGGAGAAATAGCCAACTTATGCACGGCCACTTCAGGGGAGAGACCAGGAATTTCCTTGTACATCCATGCGAAGCAGTCCGCGAACTCATGCAGCAGGGAGATTATCAACTCTTTCATTTCCTCTGACAAGAGTGAGCTGATGTAGGTCGACCTTGGATTATCGGGTGCTCCCAAATCAAACTCGGTTAGCTCGTCAAAGGTTTCTTGTCCGCCATCTTTGAGCTCTTGAGGAGCTTCTTCTGGCTCGGCTAGCTCGTTGCCATCATTTGACCTTTCGCTGGCTTCACCAACATGGATCATGCAGCATGCTTTGGCATCAGGTTGAATGAAACCTATGCCTCGTTTATATGGGATTCATCCATCGATAAGTGCTCGGACCTGAGACGGATGCCATAGGCCCTCATAAAACTTTTCTTCGGACTCCGTTTAATATAACCGATATTCACACTTTTTGAATTATTCCTACATCTCGGGCGCATAGTATCTGGGATTGAGGACGGATCTTATGCCTCTCTTATTGGGAAAGCACGTGGCAGACAAATCGTCCGGATTCACAAACGGATTTGACCTATAAAACAGAATGCCCATCTGTCCACTTTTCCTTCCGGGAATATAGAAAGTTTGCAGTGGTTCACGGTAAAGACCGACAAAGCATCTAGCTCCTTACACATCTGTTCCAGCACACTTGTGGTGGCTAAGGATCATTTTGTAATCTCGAAGGTTTCTCTTAGCTTCGCTTTTTGCATGAGGGCCTAATCTGCATAGCTGTTCAAAGGCGGGTCCTCTCCCTCCGACTCTTTAGTGTCGCTGCCGAAATGAGGGCAAATTTTGCTGCCGGATTGGACTTCAGCATCAGACTCATCCGTATCGCTACCAAAATAAAGGCGCGTTTTACGAAAGGTTGGACTTCCAGCGTCGGACTCATAAGTGTCACTACCGAAACGCGGATGCACTTGGAGGTTTTTTGCTTTTGAAAGTGATAGCCAGGTCAGATTTTCTTTTGAGTTTCGGGGTCGTTCTGTCTTTGGTCAGCTGTGGCTCGGCACTTTGGAGGTTCATAAATTATCAAGAATCTTCATATCGACTTCATGCATATCGAATGGCTGGATGTCTCCGTCAATGCGTCTTTTTCGCCATTTTTAGTATACTTCATGCGTTGATGGAGAGTTGATGGAACAATGCCGTAATCGTGGAGCCACGGCCGTCCTAAGAAATTTTATATGACGTGTCAGCGTCGATCACGTATATTTTAGCTTCGGTTTGTAGGTCCCCGAACCTAATCGGCAGAGCTATGGATCCCAGAACTTGCTGGCAATTTTGATTGAAGTCTTGAATGACAATCCTTTCCCTTGACAGGTGTCGGATGTCCATTGACAAACTCCTCAGAGTCTGCAAGTTCATGATGTTCACTGAGGATCCCGGATCAATCAATATGCGATTAATCCGATCTCCATCGCTGTACCCGGTCATGTAAAGCGGCCTGTTATGCTCAGTTGTTCCCAGTAGCAGGTCTTCGTCCTTAAACGTGACCACGGCGGTATGCAGAGTGTGCCGGGCTTCTTTCATATTAATTTCCACAAAGCGAGCCTTATACCATTCAGGGTTTTATAGAGCGTGAGTGAGAACATCTCTAAGCTCCCTAGGTAGGACCAAGGCATCGTAGATGCTCAGGAGAGATGGAAGCGTCCGGAGATGGGCCAAGACATTATAGTCCGCTAAGGAAGGACTCAAGTTTTCTTGGGCCGACTCTCTGTCATCTTCTTCATTAGCGACTTGTTTTTTCTTTCCTTTTGGGGCGTTGCCCTAATTTGGCGGTAGAGCCCTGCCACTTCTGAGATGAATTTGGTTGTCCTTTATGGCGAACTCTTAGTCCTCTTCGGAAAAACAGAGCTCCTCTTCAGAGTCGTTGCTAAGATGAATAGCGTAGCAGGTCACTATAGGGATCTCTTCATTGGAGTCTTCTTCTAGCTCCTCCAAAATCTCAGCCGCTTCTACAGGGAAGAACTCCTTCAATTGAATCAAAGTTCTTTCCTTTTATTCAAAGTATTTGAGGTAATTGATGTACTTTTGAATGGTCGATCTCCCCGCAGACTCTTTTTCGCGTTGAGCCGCACTTTTCTTCTTCTTGAGCTTTTTGGATTTTGGGCCTGATTGAACCGAATTGGCAGCTAGAATGGTGGGCTTCTTCTACCCTTCCCATTCTATTCTGGGCTCTTTCTGAAGTAGCTTTAGCATCTTCTTCGTCTTATTAGAGATGTGCATACTCCATGGAGGCTGCGGCGAGTCGGATTCATTTCTCAGGACAGCGGATTCAACCCTTTGCTCCCAGAAGGCTTCAGCTTCGTTCTGTATAAAATTGGTGGTTGTAGCTTGATTGTTCACCATCACACTCTTGGACAGCTCGATCTCTCCGGTCTAGTATTACTTTTCGACCCAGTCTTTGATACAACAATCCTCGATAGCATGGCTCGCTACTTTATGGTACATGCAATACATGGGATTGTCGGTCATTGTTGCTTCGTGAGGTCTTTTCGACTTCGGCAATTATAGAACGTTATTCAAGGCATCTTTGAATATCTTTCGGACCTTCTCCCTCCTGAAAGAGTAAACCTTGTTTTTTTTCTCCTCTAGGGAAAGCCCTTCTCCTCCCAGCACTAGCTTTCGAGACCGGTTGGTTTTGGATTCGCCTGCCTTTCGCTTTTCTTCATTATCGGACGCATTGAAGACATTGGTATTGTTAGAGCTCCCATTTTTACGGTTGTCATATTTTCTGCTCTTCCAAGAATTCTCACCCTGAGAGTTTACGGTTGACTCTTTCTTCGAGCGTTCCAATATTTGTACTCTCTTAGTCAGCTCTTGAAATGTCTTGAGGCCCGCTGTACATAAATATGGGACCATCCAATTGCTGAGGTTCCCAATGAAGAGGCCGATGGACAAGTCTTGCTCTAGTGGCGGTTCACACTTGACAGTGTGGTTGCGCCAACGGGCAATAAAGTCCGTTTTGCTTTCGTTTTTCCCTGGCTTGGTTCTCACGAAGTCAGCGATAGAGATTTTTTCAGTAACACTCATGAATCTTTGCCAAAATAGAAACTCCATTTGGGCGAAAGTAGTGACAGACCCGTCTAGTATACATGCGTACCAGTCGAAAGCGACACCAGTCAAGTTGTTGACAAACTGACGAAGAAGGAGCACATCATTGCCCCTGTATTTCCGCATGACGCTTTAAAGAAGGCGACGTGCTGATTTTCGTTTCCCATCTCGTCAAATCTTCCGAACTAAGGAATATCGTAGCCGTCCGGGAACTCGATCAGATCATACTGTGCGGGATATGGCCGCCCACTACTACCAATTTCTTTCTGAGTTTCGGCTTCGGCCACCAATGTTTTAACCTTACCGGTGACCAAATCCATTATCCGATCTTGTGTTAGCGGGATAGTGCTATCTGGGGCCAAGGCGTCACCAGAAGCGGAATGCGTCTGTCTTTCATGCAGCTCACCCAATCTTGGACCCAAAAGGATAGGCATCGGTTGCTTCGGGTTGTCATCATCGGGCTCATGAGTAGAGACATGTGCTTGATTGGAAGGCGCTCAAGAAATTTGAGCCGTGAGCTGCATCACAACATTCGTCAGGTCATCAATTTTTGAGTAGAGCTTGGTCATCAATTTGAGGCATGAGCTGTTTTCAAAGCTCTTAAAGCAGCTCTTGCTTTGCAGTCCTGGGGCGAAAATTCGGCTCTTCCTTACTGTCCGAGCTTGACTTCATATAGACTGAGGGGTCTTTCTGCCTATCGGCCTCATCGAAAGGGTTTTCTTCATCTCGCAGAGGCGGCTGATCTTGGGAAGCGGAAATCACATTCAAGCCAGATTGGGCTTGAGATGTGGTGGCTCCATCCTTACTTTTGCTGTGAAGGTTGTCACTGGGACGCATACCATCCATGTAGACCGTGCGGATAACATATCCAACCATCTTTCATTATTGGTAGCTGATTTCATGGATCGCTGTTGTGGCCTTCCTGTTTCGGTAACGGGCAATCTACTGAAGGCGGCTGGCCTGACCAGGTTCTTGAACGGTGCTGGCGCTTCCTTTTTGGCTTTGCCCTACCATTTTCGTACGGCACAGAGCGCCTGATAGACTCTTGATGAAACGGTGTCATGCTTTCTCTGTTGGGGATGGGACACGTCTCTTTGTATTATCGTTCGGACTGCTGTCTTCTTGATTCTGGCGGTCATGGTGTTTTTCTGAACCAACTTCAGGGGTTTGAATAAGTTACTAACTTTTACGGCCGACTCATCTGTCGATGCGGGGTAACCTTGCTCTAAGAACTTTACAAGGTTCAACTTGGACGGAACCCTAGCCCTTTTGTTGGCTCTATATATGTGTCGCTTCTGCCTCAATTTTTCCGTTTTGAGCACTTGGAAAGTTTTGGCCCTTCGGGAAGACACCGTAGATTGATTGATAGAGATTCCAGAAAATACGTATGCTCACGCGATTGTCAAGGGTACCGTTTGAGCTTGGTGGAGATGCTTTGTAGCTCCATTGGTGTTGATGGCCTTGCCTCCAGTCGGGACAGTGGAGAGCCGTTCGAATACGGATTTGCATTTGGGGTAGGATTCTTTGGCGAACACAACATTTGGCTTCCTGTTCCTTGAGGTCGGTCTGGCCGCTTAGTTTGTCGGACTTCCGTCAGATAAGCGCTTCCGACAGGGTAGATGATGATGGAACCAAATTGGTAGGGTGACTCCTCCCATTGTCGTCTGAGACTTGCAAGGAGAACCATACGGGCATTGATCTTGACCATGTAGGGAATCGAAGTCACGTCAGAAACGAAGCTCATCTTGGGAGTCATGATTACTGAGTTCGAGATTATGACTGAAAGCTGTTAACCTATACACAAAAAAATGACTTCAGTACAGGAAATCAATATATATGTTGATTGAGTTCACATGAACGTTTAACCCGATATATGGGAGGAGAGAAAAAGTCCCACCGGGGGTGCCAGAATTTGTAGGGTGTTTTTCGTCACCCCATTGAGATGGAAAATATGCGTCTCTTGTCAGGCGTATACAGATTCCCCCTGCCTAGGGTAGGCTGGGGTTTGTTGATTGTGGGGATCCGAATCTCTAATAGTCGCGGACTAAGCTGTCGTTAATTACCCCTCGCTTTTGAAGCGAAGGAATCTTCGATTGACTGGTCAAACTAGTTATGCGAACTCAATGTACATTGTGCGTATGTGTGTGTCTTGAAGGGTTTTGGGTATATCGGAAGGGGCCCTCATAAAGTTTACGGGGGTCCCGCTATCCGGATGGTAGGCTGGGGGTAAAGGGGGCTAGCAGCCCCATTGCGAGGTGCGGGGCAACGCCCTATTAGAAATTTTTTTCTAGCGGGTGACATGTTTTGAGTGTGGAGTGTGAAAAAAAGAGAAAGAATATAATGAAAAAAAACGGTGGGTAACCTTCTAAGGACGTGTGGGCGCTGGGCGCCAGTGCCCCACGTGGGCGGCACGTGGGCGCTGGGTGTTGGGCGCTGGGCGCTCGGCACTGGGTGTCAGCGCCTCACGCACCTAGCACGTGGGTGCCAGCGCCTCACGTGCCCGGCACATGGGTGCTGGGCACCTGCTGAAAGAAGGGGCTTAGCCCCGGAATGAGGAGTTGAACTACCGAACAGGATTTTTATCTATGGAGTTAAATTCCAATAGATTTTGAGTGGAGTTACACTCCCAAAAAGGATTTTTATTTATAGAGTTAAACTCCAAAAGATATTGAATGGAGTTAAACTCCTAAAAAGGGTTTTATTTATGGAGTTAAACTCCAAAAGATCTTGAAAAATGGAGTTGAACTCCCAGAAATCTTTGGAGATGATCAAAAGGGACCCCTTTCTTCTCCCCTTTAGCTCTGGATCTTCTTTTGAGCCTTGAATCTTCCCGAAGTAGGGATTTTTTGGAGATGGGTATCCTTCCTCCTCCTCTCTGTTGGCTGGATCTTGGAGAAAAGGGGGTAAGACTTAAAAATCTCCCATTTCGTGGATTTGATAGGAGATCTGACCTCCCGTTCAAGGCTTTTATGGTGAAAAATTGTTTCTTTTTGGAAAAAGAACAGTTAAACTCTCGATTTAATTTATAAAAAAAAGGAAGAAGGTTTAGAACCTGGAGAAAGGAGAAGGAGGCATAGAACCCTAATTTTTAAGTTAGTGAAAAAGTTGTTGATTTTTTCATCATGTTTTCCTTTATAGTCTACACACTTTACATATAGCCCCTTAGGCTTTACCAAATGACACTTGTGCCACCCCATGCCTTATGTGCTAATTTCTTTTTGCACATAAACCATGTGGTTTACAAAATTTTGGCTTTTTGCCTATTTTTCATACATTTATTTCTAAAAAACTGCATTGAACTAATTTATTGCTTCATTCTTGGCATAGAGCCGGGCCCTTCCATCCTTGGTCTTGACTTGGGCTTGGGCCCACATCGCTTGAGCTTGGGCTAGCTTGGCTGGAGGTTGACTGATTTTGACTTGGTCAACCGGGGTGTAATTTTTTACACCAACAGTAACTTGAAGATTGTTCAATGGAAATGTTTGATATGGTATGATGATTTTGATGGTTACTTATAACCTTTATCATCTACACTATTCTCTCAATATCTCCATTCGCAATGTTAAGGTTAGAATCAAATTTGTGTTATGCTTGCTAGGTAGTTTAGATATGGTATTTTTCTTATGATGCTTGACACACCTCATCAAGCATATACTATTACAATCACCTACCTACATAGCAAAAGTAATGCAACCCTTTACTTCTTATTTTCAAATTGCTGGGTGTTGATATTGTATGCTTGCTAACCCTTATGCTTAGTGTTGATACATCATGTGCAGATATAAAAATGGTAAATAAGAAAGTAACAGAACCGTTTCATTCTTCGCGTTGTACTTTGACATCTTGATGTCTTGTGCTTCGCGAATGCCTTGACAAGCCATGCTTCACATCGAAATCAACACATGGACGGAACAACTCATGATAAAGAGGGAGTCGAAGAATTCGCCATGATTCAACCATCCGAACTGGAGCCGTGGCTGTTTTCTTAACCTTGCGCTATATTTTCATATTTTTTCTTAATTTCATGACAAACCCAAATTCTTTCTCTTTGAACCATTAACGATAACTCCTAATCACCAATTATCTGTGGATCGACCTGTACTTGCCGGCTTACTACAACGCGCCGTGCACTTGCGGTTTATAAATTTTAAAACGAAACCGAGCTCGCGTGCGCACTATTTCTAAAAACCATTTCTTTCAAAACCTCAAAAGTGCGCGCGTGTGACGTCCCAACAAGTTTTTGGCGCCATTGCCGGGATGCGGCAGTCATTAGGGATTGTTATTTCTGGCTCAACTGTATATACAAACTAACAGACTAATTTTAACTAAAAAATTTCAAAAGAAAAAACAAACAAAACTAACTTTTGTAATTTTTGTTCTCTGTCTTTTTTATCTGCTGTCCCTTTGATATTAATTGTAATATTTTGCATATAAAATTGGGACACTAAAAGGACAAGAAGCACACAGTATAAAATTGGAGCACCAACTCAAAAAGTTGGCCGCTAAAAAATTCCTAATGGCCATAATTTGCAGCATATTTGCCTCCCATTGCTCCTATTTTTTGTTGTTTGTTGCTTTGCCCCATTTTTGATCTATTAGTATATGCTAAATTTCCTAATTGTGTATTGGTAGCATATTGGATATGTTGCACTAAATATCATATTTTCCAATATTTTTAGATTTCAACGGAATTACGAGTAGCAATTGTGTGGAGCAAGGTTCATTTTCAATAACAAGCAGTTAACGAAGTATAGTGTCAAAGTTCCGGGAAGTTTGTCATGCACAAGCGAACATTCAAGTACTCATGGATCGACTCAACAAGGGTTTCTTAACACAAATCATATCAGTACGTATTTTGTAACACTTTCTCTCAAATCCGACGCATTCTACTATTATATCTGCTGCAGGATTTTTCGTACAATTTGCTGCCAATAGAACAGATAACTAACCCGTATTTGTTGCAGCGCTTAAACATAAAACGAAAAAGATTTTCTTTCTTAAATTCTTTTTATTGATTTGCACATTTGCATCCTAATACGGATATTAAGGGCACGAGAACCAAACAAGATACGGTAAAGGATTTCATCACCTTTTTCCATGGCCCACAAATTACAAAACTGCATTCTTGCATACCCACAGTAATTTTAAAATCAATTAGAACTCTGACTTTAAGGATTCGTGCTCAATAGGGCAAGTTAATTGTGTCTAGAACACCGGTTAATATTATATTGTTCACGAGGTGTCTAGGCTAGTGTTCACGGCGCAACCGCCAAAATAGAAATGGTTATTTTAATTAAAGAATTTTGCGAAAGCATTGGACAACCTCATCTTATCTTTGCACTTATTTGGCTTCGTGATCCGTATATCTTAAACCTATTTCTTGACACAATTTTTCTTCGACAATTAGGTTCTTGAGCTGGTCTATTTGACTTAGCATAATTTAGACTGCTAGGATTGTGATATTCTTTATTTTTATGATTTTGTGAATGCTTGTTTATATGTGTGATACATAGTTTAATTCAAATTTTCACGATCCATATTTTTTGTTTATACACATACCTAATTCTTTTGTTTAAATTTCCAAGATTCTTCCCACATTTTTGAAAACTGTCCTTTCTTAGGGGTGGCCAACTGTCCCAGAATTTTGATATCGGTCACCTACCTAACACTCTTGGACCCAATCCCACTTCAATCATAGATCAAATAATTGAAAACTTAGAGAAAGTGGTCGACAAGATAATTGTTTTAGCATCACTACCATCATAACCCCCCCTCTTTAAATAGTTAACACACAAATAGGGTATGATAGTGAGATGGATGCTAGGTTGATCGCTTTAGAGAAAGGTTTAGAAGTGATAATTGCATTCGAGAATCAAACAGTTTCGATGCTAGCCTTGCTCATACAACAATTTGATCAATTGTTTCACGCTGAATCTCAATCTTTGGATAAAATCGATGAATAAGTGAAATATTTAGCTGTGAAGATTCTGGGAGTGAACACAGTCAATTTGAACCCAATAATGTCAGTATCTGTCATTTAGGAAGCCAGCTGAGTGAGATAAAAAATCAAACAAATTTTAATGATTTCATAGATGATGATGATGTGATTAAGTTGACTGAGTGTTATCAGGAGAAACAAGAAAACCCTCCGAGTCAGTCCAACACTAGCCTTTAGGAACCAAATTGGCCTCTTATCAGTTGTGATCTTGAGTATAATTTAACTTATATACTACTTGAAGATGAGATTCTTGGACCGATTGATTATATTGAAGAAATTTTAGAGGAGAAAACTTATGAATTTGACGAGTATGGTTGGGACATAGCTATAGGAAATCAAGGATATGGAGCCCACGACTTTAGTTTTACCAATTAAAGAAGTGTTTGACGAAACTTTAGAGTGGGAATCTACATTTTTAGATGACATGGATCCACCTATATGTGAATGTGATGAGGGAGAACTTGTATCGGGAGATATGAGCTGTAGCGACGAGAATATAATTGTGGAGAAGTATAGGGAAGAAGACAACCTTGAGAAACATTCTTTCATGCCAAATTTTGAAGAGATATTTGCGGATGAACTTGATACGCTTTGTGAGTTTGAATCAGGATCACTTTGGGAATATCCTACGGACCTTTCTTTTGCTGAACTTTTTGAGGATGAACTCCAGTTTTTAAACAAGCCTGACCTCAAAGCTCAACACATGCTTCTTGAATATACAATTCATTCGGGCAACAATTCTTTGACTCCTTCAAAACTTCGTCTTTACATTCAATGTTTTTTGATCCCTACATTCACACACCCAGGCCCATTACTAACATTTGACCAAACCACTAACATTTACATTTTCTTTTTCATATACTTTTTATTTTACCAGCCCTGACCTTATATCGAAAAAATTTTGTATGGCCGGTACTAATTTCCGGACTAACGCAATCTCTTAACTTTTAAATACTGTAATTAGCTCTTAGATTTTTCTTTTTGTGAATAAAATCTCATCCTGATGTCTAAGTCTAGCTACCGAAGACGGGGGCAACGATGAGGACATCGTAAATCTCATGTTTGAGGGTGAGCATTCCGTTTACTCTTTGTTGCATCATGTGTAAATTATGCATTGCATATATATTAAAAACCATAAAAAATTTCAAAACATAAAAAAATTGTCGTCAAGTTAGCTAGCGGAGAAACTTAGACTCGAAGTCTGACGGTTTAGTTTGATAAGATAAAAACAACTAAATCCTTATTGAGAGATTGAAAACCCAAAAGATAACCTTCCTTTGAGTTTAACCATAGCTAATATACATCTTTTGCATCACATTACACGTGTCGTGAATTTTGAAAATTAGTCAATAAGTCTGAGATGTCTTAAAACTTTTGAAAAACCGTTAAACATCTTTAGGATCAAATATGTTTGTTCTGAAATAAGTAATATCAAGAATAGTTCATAAAGTGAAGTGGATATGAAGGATATTATTGAAAGTGTTAATAGAGGCTATAAGTCTGAAAAATAACCCATCTGTTGGAGTGATTACATACCTTATCCACACGAACACGTCTTTGGGATGAAAAAGAAAAAAACTGGAAATATCATCATTCACACTGCTTTCAGAATATTTTTAAACGCAACAAAATAATTCTTTTGTTTTGTGGCCTTGGTAACTTGGGCAATTAAGTCTTAGGGGTGTCTCCACACCAAATGCCCTAAAACCATCTGGTTTGGAAGTCATCGACTCAAAGCTCGCTAAGTCTCCAATAGCCAAGTAAAACAAGCTAAGAAAGTGTTCTCTCCGACTTAAAAATCCTCACGGTTTTTTGTGGGAGAATAATCTTGGCAGGGATGATTTTTCTATTATAAACAGTTTTTTAGTGGAGATATGAAAGTTTTATTTATAAATATTATAAGAGTTTTTGCACGATCACGAAAGGTGTGTATGAACAAAGACAGGTGAAGGGTAGGAGTGAAAAATAAAACTTAGTTCTGTTAAAAATGATATAATTTCTGACTTGAAATTTAACTGGAGAATAAAAATTGAGAAAATCTTAAAGACTATTCAAACTCATGTGATCCTTTAGAAGTCTTTCCTAGTTCGTATTTGTGACATAATGACCCTAATCGAAGTTCTTAAAACTTAACGACACTATTTGCACAATCACGTAACGACATATATGAATTTATGTTAAATGAGATGTGAGGAGTGAAAAATAAGGGTTGGACATTTCTGACTAAGCTAATAGAACTTCTAGCTTTGATGCTTAAGCTTAAGATTAGAATCAACATTTTCCTCTCGAAACTAGCTTGACGGGATTTTGTGAATACCATCCGCTGAAAATCCTTAGGAGACAAAACTCCTCCTACTAGGGACACCTAGAAATTTAACGACTTGTTGCATGGGCTCAGTGCAATCGCGTTTCCTGCGAAAGTGAGGTTAGGATTTTGTTTTGCTCGGGATGAGCAAAATATAAGTTGTTCGGCACGATTTATTACATTTTAATACCGCTCATTTTCTATCATTTTTTCAATAAACAGTGCTATTTAATGTCTGCTCATTAGTACAGACTACAGGTACACAGGCAGAACACTGAAGACGATACGCAACATGAACAGAAACAATAGTTTTTAGCCGGAACTGCAAACTGGACAGATAACGAATCAAGTTATTAAGTTTTGCAAATAAATTAAGTTGGGTACAATAATATTTGATTTTTTGTCCAATATGATCAAGTATGAACCATCATGTCAACAAGTGGGCATGAGCTATCATGGATCAAGTGGGCATGAGCCATCATGAGTCAAGGTGTCTAACGGGCCGGACCGACCGCGGCCCGGCTCGGCCCTGCCCATGCGCCATGTGGCGGGTTCGAGCCGGCCTGGCCAAGGCCAAGGCCCGGTCCCAGGCCGGGTCGGGCCAGCCGTTGTCGGCCCGACGGCCCGGCCAAATTCAAATTGAATTTGGACTTGGGGGGTTTGGGATGGCCAGTCAAATTCCTGGGATGGTTTTTTTTTTTGAATGGGGGTGGGTTATTTAATAAAAGGGGGGAAATTTGAATTAAAGTGGGCTATGCAAAATTATCTAAAACCTCCTAATTCAAAATTATACATTTCTATACCCCTAATCCAAAACTTTAAAAATACCTATCTACACTTCTCATTCTTCTCACGGTCCACAATAACAAAATTTTCAATCTCACAATCACTCTCTTTAATTTTCGAGAGTTTACTGTTAAAATTGGAATCACGCAATCTTCATTTTCGCAGTCTCAATCTTCATTTCAGTTTCACTAATTTGATTCTGCTATTTGGAATCAGGGTTTTTATATTGATTATATATTTATGTCGTATATTTTTTATCATTTCTCTTTCTCTTTTACTAATATTTTTAATTAAAAATGTCTAGCTCATCTTCACAAGGTAACAGGGATGCTTCATCTTCATGGAGAAGTTCATTTCAAATCGATATGGATTCACAAGAGAGACAGAGATTAACCAATATGCTGCATACTAATTTTGATTCTTATTCTCCTAACTATGAATTTTCTAATTATGAGATCCATGCTGCTTCACAAAGTAATGTCCCTGAAGAAGTTCCTGCTCCTACTGTTCTTGAAGCAAGAGCTTCGGCCCCTAAAGATAAAAGAGCTAAAACTTCTGATATTTGGAAACATTTAGTTGTACAAACAGTTGCAGGTAAAGGCGAGCGGGCAGTTTGCACTCATTGCCAAGCAGAATTTATTTGTGCCAGTTCAGATGGAACTACCCATCAAAAAAGATATTTAATCAAACATGAAAAAGCTGATTCTCGGCAGGCGATTCTAAGTATATTCTCTAACTCTTTAACTAGTTTTTCTTATTCGCAAGATACTAATAGAAGAAAACTTGCAAGATATGTCATACATGTTGAACAACCATTTGGTTTTGCAGAAAACAAAAAAATTGATATATTGGTAAAAAGTGCATATAATCCATCATTTCAAAGAGTACCCAGAACAACACTTAGAAGTGATGTTTTAAAAAAATTTCATGATGGTAAAACCAATTTGATTGATATTTTTGCAAATCTTAAGAGTAAAATTGTATTAAGTTCTGATCTTTGGACTACAAAATAGGGTATGAGTTATATTTGTGTTACTGCACATTTCATTTATAATGATTGGTTTTTACATAAAAGAATTATTGGTTTTTCAAAAATGGAGTATCCAAATAGTAGAAATAATATAAGTAATTGTATTTTGACTACTGTACTTGAATATAATATTCAAAATAAAATATTTTCTTTTAGTTTTAATAATGCTACTAATAATAATTCTGCTATCGCAATTTTAAAAAATAATTTAAATCTTGTTTTGAATGGAGAATCATTTCATCAAAGATGTGCATGCCATGTGTTAAATTTAATTGTACATGATAGTCTTACTATAATCGATTCTCATTTAGCGAAACTTAAAAATGCAATGATATTTATTGAAACCTCTAGACCCGAAAATAGATTTTTAAGCAAACTTGTACCCAATTAAATTTAAAATTTAGATCTTTCAAATTCAACATTCCAACTTGGTAGAATTCCACTTATGAGATGTTAAATTTTTTTTTAAAATATCGGGAGTCCATTACTTATTTTATGAGGAACAAATGCCCAATAATAATTTAGAGGATTATGATTGGTTTGTCTGTGAATATGTTTTGAAATTTTTAGAGATATTTTACAATGCAACTAAATGTTTATTTGGTGTTTATTATCCTACTACATATTCAGCAGTAGAACGGTTATTTTTTGTTAGTGATATTATTAAATGCAACTAAATGTTTAGCATGTAATTGATCCTGAAAGTGCATTTCTGGAATGTTACATATCATGCTTATAAAATTGAATAAATATTGGCGAAAAGTTCCTGCATTGTTTTGTTTTGCATCTGTTTTTGATTCTAGACTTAAAAAAGATAATATTTTTATTAGATGGATACCATGAAAACTTAGGTACTGATATTGGAGATTATAAAAATGTTTTAGATTCTTATTTGCATTAATTATATGCCATATATGATGCACAATACGGTCAAAACAGAACTTCTTTTTTTATCTTCCTCTTCACAGCAAACTACCAAAAAAGAAATATTTTAGTTTTTGTAGCAGAAAAAACAAAGAACAACCGTTTCTACTTCTTCTACTTATAATGAGCTTACAATGCATTTGCAAACTGATTTCAATAATTTTCTTACCGTGGATCAAATAGATAATCTTGATATTTTGCATTGGTGGAAAACACGTGGACACATATATCCTGTGCTTTCTGCAATGGTTCGTAATTTACTAACAACTCCGGTGTCCACAATAGCTTTGGAGCCTGTTTTTAGTGCAGGTAAGAGAGTTCTGAGCAACAAGAGAGAGAGAGACTGTCGGATGACACATTGGAGATTGCATTGTGACAAAAATATTGGTTCGATGCTGAAGCTAGATAACAACACGTTAAGAGCATTGAAGACTCCGACACCGATAAAGAGTAAAGACCGATAGAAGCTAACTAGTTAGTTTTTTTTATTAAATTGTATTTTTAATTTTTTTGGCAATTTTATGAGGGGTAAGATTTGCCAACTTATGTCTCTCCCTCAAAATATTTTTTAATTAATAAAATATCTAGGTCTGTCCTGGGACCAACACGAAATTCGAGTTAAAAAAATTTCCAATTTTTTTATAAAAATAAAAATTTACTTTAATTTTTTTTAAATCGATATTTTTAAACGGACCGACCCATTTTGGCCGGCCCGACCCAAGCAGGGCCACGGGACGGGCTGGGTTTGGGTTAAGGGGATTCGGGCAGGGCTTAAGCCCGGCCCGAAGCCCGGTTAACCCGGGCCAGGCCCGACCCGAAGACGGCCTGGCCCGGTGGGCTCTGTGCCGGGCCGGCCTTGTAGACACCATGAATCATGAGGCATCAAGTTGCAAACACCATCATGGTGTCATGCAAGTGGGCATACAAGTGGTTGTGTTATAAGTGGGGATAAAAAGAATTGTTGTGAGGTATGAACACAATACCACTTGATCACTTCTCTCACTGTTCATTGCTCCAGATTGCATCCAAATTAGAATTAAAATAAATTGTAATTACAGAGAGATGCTCTAGATGATAGAAGACTATGTACCAAGGTGGGCCCCAAACTCCAAAATTAGGCCGGAAATATATTCATCATGGCCACAATTTGCGGCCAAGTCGTAGACATTTTGGCTCGTGCTTCTTCTGTGGGTCCCTGGTGGTCTTGTCAATCCATTGTCATATGAAATTTTTGATATTTAGTTGCCTATATATAACAGGTCTGAAATTAAGTTCTGGGTTGGATTTTTGAGTGAGAATAGTGTGCAACTCTTGATAGCTTCGTTTTTTCCCTCTTTGAGCTCTCACTTGAGTGCTCCATTAAGAAGGTTGAAATTTCTATCTACCTTGTAGCTCATGCCTTCCACTTTTGTGAATAAAGAACTTCTACTTTCTTTTTGTTTAACTTTTCATTCTTGTTCTTGTGTTTTATGTTTTTCTTATCTTATGTTTTATTTTCTGTTTTGTAATGTTTGAGTAATCATCTTTGTGGTTGTGTCAATGGTGAGGATGCGAGATGAATGGCTTTGCCTTTCTCCTCCTCTTGTGAATGTTTAATGTGCTTAAATGGAAGTATAACTTGAAGATTCCTCAATGTAAATGTTTGATATGGTATGATGATTTTGATGGTTACTTATAACCTTTATCATATACCCCATTCTCTCATTATCACCATTTGCAATGTCTAGCTTAGAATCAAATTTGTGTTATGCTTGTTAGGTAGTTTAGATATGGTATTTTGCTTATGATTCTTGACACACCTCATCAAGCATATACCATATACTATCACCCACCTACATGGCAAAAGTAATGCAACCCTTTACTTCTTGCAAATTGATGGGTGTTGATGTTGTATGCTTGCTAACCCTTGTGCTTAGTGTTGATACATCATGCGCGGACATAAAAATAGTAAGTAAGAACGTAACGGAACCGTTTCATTCTTCGTGTTGTACTTTGACATCTTGATGACTTGTGCTTCGTGAATGTCTTGACAACCTATGCTTCATGTCGAAATCAACACATGGACTGAACAACTCATGATCAAGAGGGCGTTGAAGGATTCGCCACGATTCAACCATTTGAACCGGAGCCATGGATGTTTTCTTAACCTTGTGCTATATTTTCGTATTTTTTCTTAATTTCGTGACAAACTCAAATTCTTTCTCTTTGAACCTTTAAAGATAACTCCTAATCACCAATTTCCTGTGGATCGACCCGTACTTGCTGGCTCGCTACAACGCGCCGTGCACTTGCAGTTTATAAATTTTAAAACAATACCAAGCTCGTGTGCGCACTATTTTTAAAAACCATTTCTTTCAAAACAACAAAAGTGCGTGTGTGTACTGTCATAACATTATACCTAAAGACTCGTGTTCTTCATTCTTCTATCCTCTTCCTTGGCTCCTCAAGGCTGCTGATCAAGCCTGGAAGCTAGTCCTCTTTTTTTCGAAGATGATCCACCCGAAAGATATGGTTCAAGGCTCTAACTTCACACAAATGAACAAGTGAAGCAACTAAAGACCTTAGGCTGCTAATCTAGAGTGCTTAGAGAAGTTGTGATGTGTTATATTATTTTTCTATCACTTTCTCACTTTGATTCTCAACTCATAAGAGTGTAAGTGAGAGAAAGAAGAAGGATGGGCTAAGTGATGAGAGAGAAATCAAATGGTGAAATGAATTATATCTCTCACAAAATGAAAATGGCTAGCATGGTTTTGTTCAAAGTATTTTCCAATTAAAAAATAGCAACCATGCTTGAATAGTGCGTACAAATGCAATAAACAAATACAAAACCATTTCCATCTCCATTCTTTCACCATGCCTCACCTTTACACCTCATTTCTATTTTTAACAAAAATGGAAAATCAATTATGAGGTGCCCATCTTCTAGATGTGTTTTGTATAAATACAAAATATATTCCCCGTATATACATACCCGTATTCCTATCAAAATACGAATACTCAAAAAGATAGAATAATACAATGAACATAAAATTAGAATATACATATCGAAATATATATATATATATATATATGTAAATTATTAAATCAATACTTGATTTAATAATTCGGCTTAATTCTAAACCGGCTAGTATTATCATCCGTCCAATTGAAATCCATGTAGCTAGCATACGTATTTAATCGAAACCTTGCACGTATCAAAATACGGCCACTACATCATTTTGCCTGAACTAGGGAAACCCTATGTGTGGGATTCAAAAAACTCGACAGTACTCCGACAGTGTGTTAGTGGATAAATCCATAAGCACAAGCTGGTCGGCGACACTAGATATATGTAACGGCTACCTAGGTATCTGTCGAAAGGAAGGCTGATAAACAAGCTCATCCGAACCCCTACTGAGCCTATCTATGAAAATCTCCGTATAGTCTGGTCTTTTCGTCTAAGAGTATCCCATACCGGGTCTAGGTGGTAAACTTTAGACCCTAATAACCAAATAATTCATGCCGATATGGCTCAGGACCAACCACGAAACTACCGACCAACCTGTCATTAAATCTCACATGCCTTAGCCAATCGAACACAGCGCGACATCGACTCCCAATACCAGGAGAGATGAATCCCTATCAATCGCCCACTACCTCAATGTGGCTTGGAACTGTACCCAACTAAAACCTGTTTTCACGACTCAGTAGAGCCGTTGTAGGGTAGTAATCTAAGTTCAGTGGGAACTCACACGAGACAAATGACAATCTCAAGTCTAAAGACTAACCCGTACTCATGTCACCTGAGAACTACTATCTGACGATATGTATAATACCATCTAGAAGTTCCTAGCGAGTCCGTCCAGTGTACTCATCCTCAGTGAGCACCTGTATACGATCTTAGGTGCCAAATACCAATAGCTGTGGGACCTACCATCGCTTCTCGTCGGGGTCTAGAAACACATACACCGGTCTACTCCAGAATATCGATTCTTAGTCTTGATACTCCCAAGACTAGGGACATTTAAGGATGTGCTTATGGACTACCCAGGCCCTACATGTATGATCGCTATCATAACACCGGTAGTCAATCAATAATCTTACGAGATTTATCAACATGTATTAGCGATATGTAATAGCAAGTAAAACATATACACATATTAAGTTAATGACATACCAAATAGCATACTATCATATTGAGCAAGATTGTCTTGTACATACATATGTCCAAGCATCCACTATAGACACACAATAATGGCTTCTAGGACATATATCCAACAGTAGATTGTGATGAAACTTTTATTTCAGTGTCTGTGCTAAAGTCATTACGAATATGACTTGCCACTTTTGCTATTCAAGACTATGATACCTGGCAAGTGGATGACTATAACGTTTGTGCTAAAGTCCATACGAATATGACATGGCACTGCTGCTATTCATGACTATGATATCTGGAAGGTGAATGACTATAACATTTTTTTAAATGGGAATTTGGAAGTGCACGTATATATGACTCTGCCAGAAGGTTATCATAGTCGGTGGGAGCAGCGGAAGGTGTGCAAGTTGCTTATGTCTATTCGTAGAATACAACATTCTTAGTAGAGATGGATCATCTATTTTGATATAAAAAATCAAGGTGATTGACTTCATCAAAACAACATATGAACTTTGTAAGAAGGATGTAGGGAGTTATGTCCTGGGATTTGGATGACATACTCCTGATGGGAAGTGATGTTCTTGTACTAAAATCGGTCAAACTTTGGTTGTCACAGGTGTTTCTCCACATAGAATATGGATAAGATATCAGGATTTCTAGCGACTAGATCTAGATTTTGGAAATTTCCCAATCCGGATACTTAGACACTATTCTAAAAGTGGTTTAGAATGGACGACTCCTGGTATGGTAGTATACACGCAGGTGATGGAGCCACTCTTTCTAAAGAGATTTCTTCTAGACTGATGAGGAGTGGGACTTGCATGAATGACATATCACTTGCTTAGACAATTGAGTCAATCATGTGATATCATGTACCAAACCGAATGTTTCTTTTACACTTGCTGAGATATCAGGGATTCTGATGACTAAATATTTATCTATAGATATAGATTTGGGAAGTATCCCAATCTGGGTACTTAGACACCATTCTAAAAGTAGTTTAGAATGGATGACTCCTAGTGTGGTAATCTACCCACAGGTAATGGAGTCATCCTCTCTAAAGTGATTTCTTTCAGACTAATAAGGAGAGGGACTCACATGAATGACATATCATTTGCTTAGGCAATTGAGTCAATCACGCAATGTATTGTACCAAACCAGATGTTGCTACTGCACTTTCCGTATTAAGTTGATATTAATCCAATCCTGGAGAAAAAAGGAAGCAGTTAAGAACATAAAAGGATGTTCATGGTATATGGTAATGGAAGCCTCCTCTAGGAGGCGGTTATCGGTTCAAGATTCCAAGATGACGTGGATGACAGAGGTACTGTTAGAGTCTTGAGTTTACCCTCTTCTGTGGATCAATATATTGGATAGGGTTCCAATAGGGATACTGAGGCAGGCATGGTGCAGGATGCTGGTTATGATTTAACAGAGGATACATCCCAAGAAGTTTGCTAGATGAATTTGTTCGTTTGTGAACTTGATCCCATCATGTATCCAAACAAATTCTTGAGGCAGGGTATCGCTTAGTTCGGAAGATTGTTGATATCCATGAAGTTGAGACATAGAGAGTGGAAGTTGGAACATTGTAATGGATCCACTCATTAAGGTTATTTCTCGAACATAGATGTTTCACAAACACGGATTGCGAAACTGATTAGTTGAGAGATTGGGTATTCAGTAGCATAAAGGATGTCGGTATATGATACTGCAATAATTATCCTTAATTGCAAGTGGGAGATTGTTGGATATAGTACCCTCAAGGCAATTATTGTAATTGCATGTAAGCTATTATGATAATTGAGGGGGGACCTATACAGGTAGAATAGTCTTACTCGAAATGATAGTATACTATCTGGTTTGTCTTTATCATTGATATGTATACGTTTTACTTGTTATTACGTGTCGCTAATATATAATGATGAAGCCCGTAGGATTCACTCTTGACTATCAACATTATGATAGCGATTATATACGTGGGAGCTGGGTAGTCCATATGCGCATCCTTAAATATCTCTAGTCGAGAGAGCATCGAGACTAGGCATCGATATCCTGGAGTAGAGTAGTGTATATATTTCTAGACCCCGATGAGGGGCGGTGACCGATCTCAAAAGCCATTGGTGTTGTGTCACCTAAGATAGTATACAGGTGTTCACTGGATGTGATTACACTTGATGGACTCGCCAAGAACTTCTAGATGATATTATACCTATAATCAAATAGCAGTTCTCTAGTGGCATGAGTACATGTTAGTCTTTTGACCTAAGATCATCATTTGTCATGTGTGAGTTCCTACTGTACTTAGATTACTACCCTACTATGGCTCAAAGGAGTCGTGCAAACATGTTTTACTTGGGTACAATCCCAGGCCACATAGAGGCAGTGAGCGACTGTCAGAGATTCTTCTCTCCTGGTATTAAGAGTCGATATCGCGTTGGGTTCAGTTGGCCATAACCCTAAATCTATGGCCATGGTGGATGAGATTTACTTATAGGAGTTCAGTAGTTTCTCGGTTGTTGATGAGCTTGACTCCGACACGACTTATCAGGTTATTAGGGGTCTGACGTTATCCACCCTCTAGATCTGGTATGCGATACTCTTAGACAAAAATAATAGACTGTACGTAGATTGTCACATTCATGCTCAGTAGGGTATGGAAGGACTTGATTGTCGACCTCCTTTTCAGAAGATACCTGAGTAGCTGTTACGTACAGCTTATAAGTCTACGGTAGCGCCCCGGCCGTCGATCCGAGGCCAAATGCGGAAACAAAAACTTTTTAGGAAACCGGCGCGATCGTAGTCTTTCACCCGGATCGAACCATTAACGCTAAACTAGCTAACTACTAAGAAGTGAGAGTGGATATACCGATCGATCCATGTCCTTCGGTCTTTGGCCACCATCCCAAGCTCCTCGTGGCATCTCCGATCGCCGGTCCCCTCGTCGGAAGGGCACCACATCAATGAGTCTTTTTACGGGCTCCCGCTTCATCCGAAGCAACTCGGACACGAAGTTTGCTAGCCGACGTGTCCAAGGTGAAGTAGAGAATGTGTGTGATAACTTTGTCTCTTGACACTCTAGGATTCTCAACACATGAGATGTTTAGAATGGAGGCAGAAGATGATGCCATAGTGGATGTTGTGAGCTAGAGGAAGAAGAAGAACAAGAGAGGCTTTTGTTGTTGTGTTGCAATGAGTTGTGTGAGAGAGAGAATAATCTCAAGAGTTAACCCAAGACCCTAGTGGATGTCCACTCTCTCTCTCCCTCTCATTTTAACACAACAATCAATCAAATAAATTGACATAGCACAAGAAAAGAGACAATGAGTCACCAATGAAGCACATGTCTCATTTAATGCACTAAATCTTCACTTCCACTCACAATTTCCACCATGCAAACATTAATCCAAATGTTTGGTCCAATAAAAAGATACGGCAACACCTAAAGTAAACTTGTGACGGATAACAAGGATACCCCTCACCTGTATATACATACCTGCATCCGCATTCCGACTGAATGCAAATGCGATGAGACTAAAGTAATCCAACAAATCTAATACTAGGATCCGGCTTAAACCAAAGCCCACTAGTATGATCCGTCCGATCATGATCCGTGCACGACTGCACGTATATAATCGAACCCTTCCATAATACCATAAGGCCTCTACAACGTTTCTCCCGAAACTTGAGAAACTGTTTGTGGGGGACTCTAAAGAATCGTCAATACTTTGGCTGTGGATTTAACCACTAGCACGTCTGTGGTACTAGCTGTACGTAACGGGCTACCAGGTATTGACCAAAAGGGAGGTCGATGAGCGAACTCATCCTGACACCCTACTGAGCCTGTCAGAGACAATATCCGTACAGTCCATTCCGTTCGTCTATGAGTATCGCATGTCAGGCCTAGGGGGTTGGTAAAAGTTAGACCCCCAAAAGCGATACAAGTCGTGTCGGAGTGTAGCCCAGAACACCATGAGATACTACTAGAATGCCTACTAGTAAATCTCCTTTTCTTGGCCAAGGACTTCGTGTAATGATTCTCCTAGACACATCGCAATCTCACCCCTTATACTGGGAGAGAAAAAACCCCTGCCGATCCGCTCACTGCCTCCATGTGGCTCGGAACTGTACCCAACTAAAAACTGTTTGCTCGACTCCTTTGAGCCGTGGTAAGGTAGTAATCAAAGCACAGTGGGAACTCACACAAGACAAATGGCGATCTCAGGTCGATGAACTAACCTGTACACATGTCACCAGGGAACTGCTATCTGACGTCAGGTATAATACCAACTAGCATGTTCCCGGCGAGTCCTGTCCGGTGTACTCATAACCCAATGAGCACCTGTATACATCTTAGGTGATCCAACCGACACCAATGGCTTGTAAGACCGGCCACCGCCCCTCGTCGGGGTCTCGACTGTATACACTAGTCTACTAATGGAGTATCGATGCCCAGTCTCGTAGCTCCCACGACTAAGGACCACTTTAAGGATGTGCTTATAGACCACCCAACTCTCACGTATATGATCATCATCATACTGCTGGTGGTCAAGCAAGAATCCTAAGGACTCTATCAACGTGTAATAGTGATCTGTAATATCACCTAAAGCATGTACACGATGATAAATGTTAGGCCACGGCAGCGCCCCGGCCGTCTGTTCGATGCCAAAATGCGGAAACAAAAATTTTTCTTAACTTTAAACCGGCGCTACCGCGGACTAAAAATCCGGATCGGACCATTAACCTACTACTAGCTAAAAGAAGAAAGGGGTAGAGAGATATACCGAGCGATCCGTGTCCTTCGGTCTTCTCCCCGTCGTCCCGATCTCCCTACGGAATCTCCGGTCTTCAACTCCTCGTCGGAAGGGCACCACATCGCCGGATTCTTTTACGGGCTCCCACCTCTGGACCGAGGCAACTCGGGCACGAAGTTGGCGAGTCGACGTGTCCAAGAATGCTGTAGGATAGTGTAGAACTATATGTCTCTATTGGGGTTGAAGTTTCCATGGTTTTTGGTGGAGGAAAGAGATGCAAGTTTTTTTTTGGATGAACAAAGAGATTTTGTGCAAAACAAAATGAGAACCATCCCTCACAAAATAAATCTCTCACCCCCCAAGAAGTGAACGGCCTTGCCTTGTGAAGAATGAGGGAGAGCCAAAAAAACTCAAGGAGGGTGAGAAGCAATAATACTAGAGAGAGAGAAAAAGTTATCATGATAAATCATGATCACAAACCAAGTCTCACACCAAATCAACCATCTCATCAAGAAAAGTCAAGCAATGATGACCTAAAGGATCAAGGTCAAACTAGAGCCATCATGAAGAAACTATTAACAAAGAGCACCCTCCATAATACTAATTTGCACATTTGCAAATAAGCCCTCCTCCACCAATTTTCAGCGAAGGAAAGATAGAAAGGAAAATGGCCGAAACGGAAAGCAAACTGGCAACATCAGAAAACTGATCCCGTAATAAATTACAGGAAAACCCCGCGACTGTATATACATACCTGCATTTGTATTCCGACCGAATACAAATGCAATGAGACAAAATCTACACTGTACAATACTAGAATCCGGCTTAAACAAAAGCCCGCTAGCATTATCCGTCCGATCATGGTCCGTGCAATACCGCACGTACCTGATCGAACCCTGCCATATCTCCATACGGCCTCTACAGCGTTTCGCACGAAACTTGAGAAACGGTCTGTGGGGGACTCTAAAGACTCGTCAATACTTTGTTTGTGGATTTAACTACTAGCACGTCAGAGGTATTAGCCATACGTAACGGGCTACCAGGTATTGACCAAAAGGGACGTCGATGAGCGAACTCATCCTGACACCCTACTGAGCCTGTCAGTGACAATATTCGTACAGTCCGGTCCGTTCGTCTATGAGTATCGCATGGCGGGCCTAGGGGGTTGGTAAAAGTCAGACCCCCAAAAGCAGTACAAGTCGTGTCGGAGTGTAGCCCAGAACACCCTGAGATACTACTGGAATACCTACTAGTAAATCTCCTGTCTCGGCCGAGGGCTTTGTGTAATGGCTCTCCTAGACACAGCGCGACCTCACCCCCAATACCGGGAGAGACGAACCCCTGCAGATCCACTCACTGCCTCCATGTGGCTCGGGACTGTACCCAACTAAAAACCTGTTTGCACGACTCCTTTGAGCCGTGGTAGGGTATTAATCAAAGTACAGTGGGAACTCACACGAGACAAATGACGATCTCAGGTCGATGAACTAACCTGTACACATGTCACCAGGGAACTGCTATCTGACGTCAGGTATAAGACCAACTAGCATGTTCCCGGCGAGTCCTGTCCAGTGTACTCATAACCCAATGAGCACATGTATACATCTTAGGTGAACCAACTGACACCAGTGGCTTGTGAGACCAGCCACCGCCCCTCGTCGGGGTCTCGACTGTATACACTAGTCTACTCTGGAGTATCGATGCCCTGTCTCGAAACTCCGACGACTATGGACCTTTTAAGGATGTGCTTATAGACCCCAGCTCCCACGTATATGATCGCCATCATACTGCTGGCCATCAAGCAAGAATCCTAAGGGCTTTATCAACGCGCAGTAGTGACCTGTAAGGTCACCTAATGCAGTACACGATGATAAAGATAAACCAGATAGCATACTATCAACTTGAGTAAGACTATCCTACCGTTATAGGTCATCCCTCAATCATTGCAATCACATGCCTGTGATCCAATAATTGACTCTGAGGGAACTATCTCCAACAATCTCCCACTTTCATTCAAGGCTAATTATTGCGATGTCGCATACTCACAGCCCATGTGATACCGAACACCCAACTCCTCAACTATTCAGTCTTACAAATCTCGTTTGCGAAACTATTGTGTTCGAGGAATAGCCTCAGTGAGTGGATCTGCCCTAATATTTCTTTCTATGTCTCTCTTTATCTCAAGTTCGCGGAGAAACCCATCTCCCGAAATGAGCAATACCTGTCTTAGAATATGTCCGGATGTCTGATGGGACCTAGCTCATAAATTAACTCCAAATCCAAACTTCTTAGACTGTATCGTCAATTGAACTTAATCAGTATCCTGCGCCATGCCCCCCTCAGTATCTGCCTGGACCACCTGTCCAAAAGACTGCCCCTCGTCAGAGGGAAAACTATAACTCTGACAACCTCTCTGTCGTCCATGTCACCTTGGAAGCCTGGAATGATAACCGTCTCCTGAATGAGGCTGATGTTATCATGTCCCTAGAACATCCACTTATGTTCTAAAACTGCTTCCGACCGTTTCTCCAGGATTGGATCAATATCAACTTATTGCATCTACTGCAAAAACAACATCTGGTGTGGTACTTGACATCTCATGATTGACTCAATTGCCTAAGCAAGTGATCTGCCAATCATGCACATCCCTCTCCCTTTTAGTCTATAAAACACCTTTAGAGTGGGTGACTCCATCACCTGTAGGTACACTACCGTGCCTGGAGTCATCCATTCTAAATACTTTTAGAATGTTGTCTAAGTACCCTGATTGGGAAACTACCCAAATCTAGATCTAAAACCATAGATCCCGTAACTAGAATATCTTGATATTATATCCAAGTCCCATGTGGAGAAACAACTGTGTGACAACCAAAGTATAACCGATCGTAGTATAGGAATTTCACTTCCTACTCTGTGTATGTCATCCAAATACCAGGACATCACACCCTACTACCTTCTTTACAGATCCATCCCTTATTTTGATGAAGTCAGACCTATGACTGTCACATCAGAAATAGATGATCTATCTCCGCTATTTCTGCTTTAGTCCATAGACATAAGCTACTTGTCCACCAATGCTTTCGATGTTCCCACTGACTACGACAACCTTCTGGCAGAGTCATATACACGTGCAATTCTAAAGCTAGTTTAGAACGACGCTATACTTATCCTCCTGCCGGGTCTCATAGCCTGGAACAACAGTAGTGTCAAGTCTGGGTAAACAAGAACCTCCCTGTCACTGTCTTTGAGCATACCGAAGTACCTCTCGAGCGCCTGAGGTTACCCACCATATCTGCGGAGTGGCCAATGAAATGTCAAATCAGATTGAATCTTTAGGTTCTCATCAAATTTTCCGTAATCGTTTGTGGTTCTGGAATCACTTCCAGTTCTACCATACTCCCACTTCCGTTTTCTGAAAAATTCCATTTTTGTCAAAACTGTGGCGAGTCAAGAACAATATCACTATTGATCTTCCAGATTGTAGAAAGTCAACCCTCGTCATAGCGCGGGCCGACCCACAAACAGCCATTACAGAAACGTGCCTTGAGTAGTCCGGAGTCTGGTTTTAAGCATAAGCCGGACGACTCCCCGTACCTTAACATCGTTAAGATATGAAATGTTCCATATCCAATATGGAAACAGAGGCACTGATTTAATTGAACCAGATTCAAATCATACAGCTGTCTCCAGTGCATGTCAACAAAATGGAGAGAGGCCGATCAGATTACTCAACTTAGGAGTACTTCCAATTATGAGTAACCTGAAAGAGAAGCAAGTTCTCTTAATCATTACTACCAACTGAATACCATACACAAGTATCCACATCTTCGATCACCTTGAAGAATCCTGATACTTGCAACACTTGGTTCTCTACTTTATTCATATACCTATAACTTCTCAAAACTTAGACCTTGTGTCTCTACGAAACACTTGTTTAAGAACTACAGAAGTCATAAGTAAACCGAATATAGTACGAGGACCAACCCCTCTTTTCTAATGGTCACTGGACAATATACAATACTCTGTATAAGTGTCTTGAGTCTAATAACTCATTCCCTGTGTGTTGTAGGTTGAAAACTGTACTTATGGTTAAGAAGAATTACACTGCTGTTTAATGCTCCTTACCTAATCAACCACTGATATAGGTAAATGTCATGGACATAATTTCAAAATGTTACATCTCACTCTATAAAAATAGACGTACAGATATATAAATTTGAAATTGGTGCATTACAACGGATATTCAAAACCAAATACTTGCCGTCTGGCAAATAACCCAGGTGATTTCCTCAAATATCACCAATTACAACGAATTCCGATATAATGAGGATGATCACCTAATTCCCAATAACTTACTCCTACTCATCATCTATAAAACCATACAGATGTGAGAATCATACCTGGTAAATACATACCCTGGAGCAAGGGCTAATTGGGAAATCAGTTTTCTTTTAACAGTACACAGTGAAACTGAAATATTGAAATGTTTCGTAGGGGTATCCCGGTATTCCTAGTAATGCCTCTTCCATTATCCATATTCACAACTGTAACCGTATATTTCTTTGCCATCTCTCAAAATCCCTTCATATGTCTTTAGTCATTACCTTCTGTACACCCTCTTAGGCTAAATGGTTTTCTTCCTTCCCTACCGTTAGGCACCAGTCTATGGTTTGGAAGAAGACTATCCAATAAGCATAATGGGTGTACTGTCCTACTCCTAGGAGCACTCGCAACCTGAGAGAAGGTGAGGATAAAAGACAACTGAATAAAACCGTATTCCTATTTCTCCTGAACCAGAATCCATCCCCGAACTGGAACAAGTTCCTTTCGAGTTCGTATATAACCATACGATGGAGTATCCAAATAACTGTGGATCTTCGTAGTGATACGGAGTGTTCTGGAGAAATACAAAGGTGAAGTGGGAGTGGTAATGAAATACTTGGTTTGGTCATGAATAGCAGTCGCAATTTACTTTGCCCTCTTACTAATCCCTTTATTTGTCTTTACTTAATACCTTCTGTACACCATCGTTAGGCTAATTGGTTTTCCTCATTCCCCACCGTTCGGCACCTGCCTAAGGTTTGGAAGAAGACTATCCAATTAGCGTAATAGGTGTACTATCCCCTAAACCAATAAGTACTCACAACCTAAGAGAAGGTAAAAGGAAAAGACAACTGAATAGTCCTATCCGTTTTCTCCAGAACCGGAAACCATCCTCGAATAAATTCCTTCGAGTTCGTATATAACCATACGATGGTTTTATCCAATGGAAGTGGACGTTCGTAATAATACGGGGTGTCCTGGAGAAAAGGGTAAAAGTAGGAGTGACAATGAGGTATGCAACTCTGACAATCCAAAAGCCAGTGTTTAAGAAGGTTCGGTTAATTTGGTCACTGAGTCATAGTCAAGGGTCGGGTCATGGTCGCTGCCAAAGAGAGAGAGAAAAGAAACACTCAGCGTGCACTCTAACCTAGATCAGAATGGTTACCAATTTGTCTAATCAGGAAACCTCCCACTGTAACGTCAAATTCTCCTCCAAACCTGAAATAAGAATTAGTCGGGATCACCCGAGGAGTAAACCAACTCATCAGCTCGAATCAGGATCCAACTATCATCGCATGATAATGTGATGGAATCCACTCACATTATCTCACTCCAGAAGGTATGCGCATATCTGGCAAGTTTCAGTTTCTTTAGAAACTCCCGATGTATGTTTTTACCCCAAGCGGCTTATGACCTTGACTAGGTCAACAAACCATAAACCGCTAGTCAAGTTCAACCCGTCATTATTCTGGACTGCATTAAACCCACCCGTACGTGCCCTTGACTAGGTCAACAAGGCCGCACGACTGTCCTAACCAATCCCATTTATGCAACAAACAAGCACCGCTTAGCTACCGAACACTACGTCTTGACTAGGTCAACAAACGCAGTACGAATACTAAATAATACCCGTAAGAAATGACGCAGGGCTACGGCTGGTTTTTGGCGAAAAACCTTTAACGTAATGAACTTGATATCGTTGATGGAACATCATAACTTTTTATAAAAAATATAGTGACGAAAACCTTTGCTACAGAGGTCACTCCCGGTGAAGGGATCTCGGCTCTTTCCGCGTAGAAAGAGGTGCAGGATATTCCAACTGAATACCACGATGCAAAGAAAAAGTAATCGGCTATAGTGAAGTTATTACCCTGACGCAAACTTCTGTCCAAGGGGTCACTCCCGGTGAAGGGATCTCGGCCCTTGCCTCGTCGACTGAGGTGCTGGATATTCATAACCGAATACCACTGTGCAAAACAAAAGTGAACGTCCTTGCAATAACTGCTTTTTAAAAAATTGTTCCAACAACATCAGAATAGGTTTGTTTAGCTTGCATTGATCCGAATCAATGCAGTCCCATCAATTGATCACACCAATAAAGAACAAAAATAATGATATACGTATATGCCATCCGCATTCGCCACTGGGTCCCGTCATCACCCGTTAGGTTTCTTAACTAACAACAGAGCGGGGACTGGACTAGCGCGGATGCAAAACATATACAACATCTACTAATATATATATCAATATATAATATTCGCTAAAGGCATGATAAAATGCAACATCACAGAAATGTAATAAGCATCATAGAACAATACAGATATCTGGGATCCCCGGATTTCATAGAGCCGCTACTGATTCCCGACGTTCCCCTGGTCGTGTGGATAGCATGTGCAATGAAATCCTAGACCCCTACGGGCGCGGCAAGTTACCCGCCAAAACCTGAAGCGAGGCAGCCCCCTTCAACAACGTGAATGGACCACCCATCACTTCACGGAATCCGGTAACTTGAGCACCCCTCCTGGGTCAACCTATACCCCCTACGAGTGCGGCGAATAGCCCGCCAATTCTAGAGTGAAGCCCCCTCCGTCTCAACGCCATGAGATGCGGGCCCGTTTCCCTCTAGAACCCGGCTATCCGTGTACTCCACCGCGGGTTAATCCTAGTACAGAAAGTAAAAAATATACATACAACGGGTACATCGACCTCAGCCCGGTCGTGCCCCAAAAGAATAATATACAAACAGGCAGTGACGGGAGTCCACATGTCGGACGCTCGCCCCGCAATATCAAATGTACATAAACAACCAAACTGTACTAACATTGCATCCAGGCTATCCACCACGACAATCCGCAACATCACAGCACAACACAGGACATCAACGTGAATGTCACGTTCGCAAATCCATCTAAAAGGGCTATAGCAGTTAGACAGGATTTACCGATCAAATGACATTCACGGTCGCAGATATAATGTAAATACTGTGAACTAACATGTTTAAAATTTTCGATCGACTAAATTTCCCGAAGAGGGCCCCAAGCACAACTGTAGCACTCAAAAACAACTGGGCCCAAAAGGAATATACCAGAAACCCTATTTCCATGTCAGAAGCCCACTGTAAAAATTTGGTGCAGTTTGGACACAAAACGACGACGGATCCGTAGCCCAAACATGGTTTTGGCCGCTGATCCGCCGCGCTACAGTAATATCAGCCGACCAAATTTTCACAGAATTCTCAAAAAACCCTGCTTGTAATTTTCCAATGTACCAAATAATTTTTAGAGCAAGGAAAAATTCGACAGAAAGTGCAACATAGAAATGCGGTTTTTGGAAAATCCGATCGATCGAACTTGTAAACACGTTAGTGCAAGTTAGACTAGGTTAATGGCCTGGCTCTAATACCATGTTAGGCCACGGCAGCGCCCCGGCCGTCTGTCCGAGGCCAAAATGCGGAAACAAAATTTTTTCTTAACTTTAAACCGGCGCTACCGCGGACTAAAAACCCGGATCGGACCATTAACCTACTACTAGCTAAAAGAAGAAAGGGGTAGAGAGATATACCGAGCGATCCATGTCCTTCGGTCTTCTCGTCATCGTCCCGATCACCCCGCGGAATCTCCGGTCTTCAACTCCTCGTCGGAAGGGTACCACATCGCCGGGTTCTTTTACGGGCTCCCACCTCTGGACCGAGGAAACTCGGGCATGAAGTTGGCGAGTCGACGTGTCCAAGAATACTGTAGGATAGTATAGAACTATATGTCTCTATTGGGGTTGAAGTTGCCATGGTTTTTGGTGGAGGAATGAGATGCAAGTTTTTTTTGGATGAACAAAGGGATTTTGTGCAAAACAAAATGAGAACCATCCCTCACAAAATAAATCCCTCACCCCCCAAGAAGTGGCCGATCTTGCCTTGTGAATAATGAGGGAGAGCCAAAAAACTCAAGGAGGGTGAGAAGCAATAATACTAGAGAGAGAGAGAAAGTTATCATGATAAATCATGATCACAAACCAAGTCTCACTCCAAATCAACCATCTCATCAAGCAAAGTCAAGCAATGATGACCCAAAGGATCAAGGTCAAACTAGAGCCATCATGAAGCAACTATTAACAAAGACCACCCTCCACAATGCTAATTTGCACATTTGCAAATAAGCCATCCTCCACCAATTTTCAGCCAAGGAAAGATAGAAAGGAAAATGGCCGAAACGGAAAGCAAACTGGCAACATCAGAAAACTGATCCCGTAATAAATTACAGGAAAACCCCGCGACTGTATATACATACCCGTATTTGTATTCCGACCGAATACAAATCCAATGAGACAAAATCTACACTGTACAATACTAGGATCCGGTTTAAACCAAAGCCCGCTAGTATAATTCGTCCGATCATGGTCCGTGCAATACCACACGTACCTGATCAAACTCTGCAATATCTCCATACGTCCTCTACAGCGTTTCACCCGAAACTTGAGAAACGGTCTGTGGGGGACTCTAAAGACTCGTCAATATTTTGGTTGTGGATTTAACCACTAGCACGTCAGAGGTATTAGCCATACGTAACGGGCTACCAGGTATTGACCAAAAGGGACGTCGATGAGAGAACTCATCCTGACACCCTACTGAGCCTGTCAGTGACAATATCCGTACAGTCCGTTCCGTTCGTCTATGAGTATCGCATGGCGGGCCTAGGGGGTTGGCAAAAGTCAGACCCCCAAAAGCGGTAAAAGTCGTGTCGGAGTGTAGTCCTGAACACCCTGAGATACTACTGGAATACCTACCAGTAAATCTCCTGCCTCGCCCGAAGGCTTTGTGTAATGGCTCTCCTAGACACAGCGCGACCTCACCCTTAATACCGGGAGAGACGAACCCCTGCAGATCCGCTCACTGCCTCCATGTGGCTCGGGACTGTACCCAACTAAAAACCTGTTTGCACGACTCCTTTGAGCCGTGGTAGGATAGTAATCAAAGTACAGTGGGAACTCACACAAGACAAATGACGATCTCAGGTCGATGAACTAACCTGTACACATGTCACCAGGGAACTGCTATCTGACGTCAGGTATAAGACCAACTAGCATGTTCTCGGTGAGTCCTGTCCAGTGTACTCATAACCCAATGAGCACCTGTATACTTCTTAGGTGAACCAACTGACACCAGTGGCTTGTGAGACCAGCCACCGCCCCTCGTCGGGGTCTCGACTGTATATACTAGTCTACTCTGGAGTATCGATGCCCTGTCTCGAAACTCCCACGACTAGGGACCTTTTAAGGATGTGCTTATAGACCCCAGCTCCCACGTATATGATCGCCATCATACTGCTGGCCGTCAAGCAAGAATCCTAAGGGCTTTATCAACGCACAATAATTACCTGTAAGGTCACCTAAAGCAGTACACGATGATAAAGATAAACCTGATAGCATACTATCATCTTGAGTAAGACTGTCCTACCGGTATAGGTCCTCCCTCAATCATTGCAATCACATGCCTGTGATCCAATAATTGACTCTGAGGGCACTATCTCCAGCAATAAAGATAAACCAGATAGCATACTATCATCTTGAGTAAGACTGTCCTTCCGGCATAGGTCCTCCCTCAATCATTGCAATCACGTTCCTGCGATCCAATAATTGACTTTGAGGGCACTATATCCAACAATCTCCCACTTGCATTCAAGGCTAATTATTGCGGTGTCACATAGTCACAGCCCGTGTGATACCGAACACCCAACTGCTCTACTAAACAGTTTCACAAAGCACGTTTGTAAAACTATCGTGTTCGAGAAATTTCCTTAGTGAGTGGATCCGGTCTGATGTTTCTTTCTATGTCTCTCTTTATCTCAAGCTCGCGGAGAAAGCCATCTCCCGAAATGAGCAATACCTGTCTTAGAATATGTCTGGATATCTGATGGGACCTAGTTTATAAATGAACTCAAAATCCAAACTTCTTAGACTGTATCGTCAATTGAACTTAATCAGTATCCTGTGCCATGCCTCTCTCAGTATGCGCTTGGACCTCCTGTCCAAACTACTACCCCTCGTCAGAGGGAAAACTATAACTCTGACAGTCACTCTGTCATCTAGGTCACCTTGGAAGCCTGGAATGATAGCCGTCTCCCGAAGGAGGCTGCCGTTATCAGATCCCTAGAACATCCACTTATGTTCTAAAACTTCTTCCGAACGTTTCTCTAGGATTGGATTAATATCAACTTATTGCATTTCTTGCAAAAACAACATCTGGTGTGGTACTTGACATCTCATGATTGACTCAATTGCCTAAGCAAGTGATATGTCAATCATGCACATCCCTCTCTCCTTTAGTCTGTAAGACACCTTTAGAGAGGGTGACTCCATCACCTGCAGGTATACTACCATGGCAAGAGTCGTCCATTCTAAAACACCTTTAGAATGCTTTCTAAGTACCCAGATTGGGAAACTAACCAAATCTAGATCTAAAACCATAGACCCAGTAACCAGAATGTCAGATATAATATCCAAGCCCTATGTGGGGAAACCACTATGTGCCAACCACAGTATAACCGATCGTGGTGCAGGAATTTTACTCCTACTCTGCGTATGTCATTCAAATACCAGGACATCACACCCTACTACCTTCTTAACAGATTCATCCCCTATTTTGATGAAGTCAAACCCATGACTGTTACATCAAAAATAGATGATCTATCTTCGTTATATCTGTTTTAGTCTATAAATAGACGTAAGCTACTTGACCACTATACTTCTGTTGCTCCTACTGACTACGACAACCCTCTGGCAGAATAATATACACATGCACTTCTAAAGCCAGTTCAGAACGACGCTATACTCATCCTCCTGCGGGGTCTTATAACCTGGAACAACAGTAGTGTCAAGTTTGAGTAAACAAGAACCTCCCTGACACCGTCTTTGAGCATACCGAAGTACCTCTCGAGTGCCTGAGGTTACCCACCTTATCTGCGGAGTGGCCAATGGAATGTCAAACCAGATTGAATCTTTAGGTTCTTATCAAATTTTCGGTAATCGTTTGCGGTTTTGGAATCACTTTCAGTTCTACCATACTCCCACTACTGTTTTCTGCAAAAATCCATTTTTATTAAAACTGTGGCGAGTCAAGAACAATATCATTATTGATCTTCCAGATGGTAGAATGTCAACCCTCGTTATAGCCCGGGTCAACCCACAAACTGCCATTTCAGAAACGTGCCTTGAGTTATCCAGAGTCTGGTTTTAAACATAAGCCGGACAACACCCCGTACATTAACATTGTTAAGATATGAACTATTCTATATCCAATATAGAAACAGGGGCACTGATTTAATTGGAATCAGATTCAAATCATGCAGCTGTCTCCAATGCATGTCAACTAAATGGAGAGGGGCCGATCAGCATTACTCAACTTAGGAGTACATCCAGATATAAGTAACCTGAAAGAGAAGCAAGTTCTCATAATCATTACTATCAACTGAATACCATGCACAAGTATCTACATCTTCGATCACCTTGAAGAATCCTGATACTTGCAATACCCAGTTCTCTACTTTATTCATATATCTATAACTTCTCAAAACTTAGATCTTGCATTTCTACGAAACACTTGTCTAAAACTAGAGAAGTCAAAAGTAAACATAATATAGTACGAGTACTAACCCCTCTATCCTAATGGACACTGGACAACGGACAACATACAACACTCTGTATAAGTCCCCTGAGTCTAATAACTCATTCTCTGTGTGTCGTCGGTTGAAAACTGTACTATGGTTATGAAGAATTACAACGCTGTTGAATGCTCCTTACCTAACCATCAACTGATATAGGTAAATGTCATGGACATAATTTCAAAATGTTATATCTCACTTTATAAAAATAAACGTACAGATATATCAATTTGAAATTGGTGCATAACAACGGATATTCAAAACCAAATATTTGCCGTCCGGCAAACAACCCAGGCGATTTCCTCAAATATCACCAATTACAACGAATCCCGATATAATGAGGATGATCACCCAAGTCCCAATAACTTACTCCCACTCATCATCTGTAAAACCATCACTACTACAAATAAGGGTTGCCCCTACGGAGATGTGCGTAGGGGCGAAAAAAGACCCCATAGGTGCAAAGGCCGCAGGTGCAAGTTGAAGCCCTGAACTTGCCCCTACGGGCAAAATCTTGCCTCTACAGATTTCTGTGTAGGTCCTGTTGCACCTACGGAGTAGGCTGTAGGGTAAAAAAAGGTATATTATTTACGGTTTTTTTAAATATATTAATTGTACCTACGGACATAACCGTAGGGCAAAAAAAGGTATATTATTTATGATTTTTTTAAATATATCAATTGTACCTACGGACATAACCGTAGGGCCAAGTACTAACCCCTACGGATACCTACGTAGGTACCTATCCGTAGGGGCAAATTATCAGAAATCCTGATATTTTGCCCATACGGATAACTCCGTAGGGGCGAAGCAATGGCCCCTACGGATATGTCCGTAGGGGCACTCCCAACCCCCTGGTACTGAGATCAAGAGGGAAATATCAGTTACTTCTGATATTTTTCCCCTACGGATATAGCCGTAGGGGCAACATGTCCGTAGGTACACATTATCTGTATTTTTTAAAAAAAAAGGGCTTCCTGATTTTTTTCCCGCCTTGTGCACAATAATATATACATTAATCAAATATAAAATTAATCATCACACAACATATATCGCAGTATTCATAATCACATCTCACGCATATAATATACAAAAGAAACCCAAAAACAGAATATGATATAAATATAAACCAATATCAATATCGTTTCAAAATGTAGTACAATGTGTATGATATAAATAAATACATGTTTCAAAAAATAAGAACCAAAAAGCTACCCTAGCTCGGTCCAGCTCCACCTCTGAATAACGATAGAATAACGCGCGCCTGCTCCTCTGTCAATAAACTCTGCAATTCGGCACGAGCGGGAGTCTGAGCGGCCTGTGGAGCTGGCGATGTGGTCTGCGCAGCCGCCGTCGAGATAGTCGCTTGCGGAGCCGTGGCTGCGGGAATCTGAGCAGGCGGTGGAGCTATAGGAGCTGTCTGCGGAACCGCGGCCGATGTAGTAGCTTGCGGAGCCGCAGCCGAAGGAGATGCATGTGGAGGCTCGGTCGATGTACCCTGTCGCGTCTGGACCTAACATGGGTAATAAGCGTGTACGAACTGTGTATTATTCGAATTTGTATCATTATCAAGTTATTTCGAAACCCCATTTGGATATCTAGTTTGGAAAACCGTAGTTCATTTTAATTAGATATGTATGTATGATTAATCAAACCTAAGTCTACAACCAAATAAGCTCAGGCTACATACTAATTATGGATATGTTGATATCTATAATATGACATGATATTTTACTATAAAGTAGTATACATACCATCATCTCCTTCAACTCCTGAACGGTGGCCCTCAAGCTCTCCAGTTCCTGATGGACACGTCGGTCACCGGAGACGGAGGAAGTAACCGCCGGGGTGGAGTCCAACCTCATATGGACCCTGCTAGGGCCCAGTCCCCAGCCTCTCTCCCAACCTCCGTGGTGCCCTCCGTGTGCGGCGTCCCAAACTGGTGTCAGCAGCCTCGGATCGCTCTGTCCCGTAAAATCGATCCCCGAGGCCTGGGCCTGCTCAACCACCCGCTCCTACACCCACATTAAGCAGTAAAGTATAAGTATAAAATTTAAACTTGAACCTTTCAAAACTAAAATTTCAAATTTGGGTAGAAAAAATATTAAGACTTACGCAATACTCCTGGGTAGCGACGTCAGGATATCGAAGCTCGCCCATGGCGGGATCTGTCGAGGTGCCGTGGACGGCAAGATATGCGGACAGCACGCTCGGTGTACCACCTGACGCCACGGTCCGAGATGTCTGCAATATTAGAAAGCAACTCTTAATATTAGAAATATTAGAAAATAACTCTTAATATTGCAGAATATCACAAAGGTCGGTCTATTGTAATTTACCGATAACTCCATGGCTCGAGTAATGTTCCTCGAGCCACCTGTGTAAGTAGGGCGACCCCTCTTCGCCGACTTCCTATTCTCTGTATTCTGAGCGGACTGTTTCTGCACAACGCATTAACATTTAGTTTTCTAATTAAGGAACACAAAAAAAAAATTATATCCTAAACAATGAATTACATTTAAAATACATACCTGTTTGCGCTGGGAGTCGAAATATTCGCACAATAGAGGCCATGTCTCTACGTCGACTCTCGCAAACGCCGGAGTAGATAGGAGGGCCACTCTCTCTGCCTCGGGGGTCGCCATCCACAGGGAGTAGCAGTCGGACTTCAGCTCATTCCTGTTTTATCGGACCTTGGCCTGCATGTTCTTCATCAGGCCATTGTACAGAGCATGAAGGTCGAGCACCCTCCCCGGATGATCAGGGTCGACTACAGGCTGAAAATCGTAATCCAACTGAAAATATAAAAAAAAAATCGTTATTAGATTGCAAGTGTTAATAATAAATATGATAAGTGGATATATCAACTGAAAATATATATTAATACGTACCCGAGCCTGATCAAAGAAGAGGGCGAATGAGCGCTGGTGCGGCTCGCCCCACTCAACGTGAAGTGGATAGTTCTTCACGAGCCGGCTCTCGTCCCCCATATACCGGCCGAACCTCTTGGCATGAGGACCGGTATAGCGATAGTCAAGGGTAAAAAAAAGGGGGAATGCTGCCTCCCCCTAGCTCTGTCAGGCCTCAGCCTATGGGACTGATTCGGCCCTCGAGTCCCCCTCTGGGGATGGGGAGGCCCTGCGTCTGCACGAAATATCAAGACAATCAATATTAAGACAAAGTTGTATTAAGAAATCAAAGTTAAACGAAAATTCAAGTGTGATATATACCTCCGGTGACTATCGCACGAGCCTGGGCCCGGGCAGCAGCACGAACGGGACGATAGTTCCTCCGGTGAGGAACAACCGGGGTCCCGGATGCGGACGCATCCCCTCCAACTAGAAAATAAACATCGACGCTAAATTACCATGAAGTTCATATTTATTCTATAGAGCATATGTAAAATGAATAAATATTTTAAATTTATTCATACTAACCTGCAGACGATGCGGATGGTATGGAAGCGGCAGGAGTGGCCCCTGGGGAAGATGTGGACGCACCACCTATAATTAGACAATTAAAAATAGATTATATAAGTAATTGCAAAAAGAATGTGTAGATCAATAATATAACGTTCTAAATCAATATGCATGCACTATTGGATATATAAACATACCCGCAGGTGCGGTGGTGTCACCACCTACAGCTAGACAATAATAAAAATTGCTAAGTAAGAGCAAAAGAAATGTGTGTATTTATGATATAGCATTCTAAATCAATATACATGCACTATATGATATATAAACATACCTGGAGGAGCGAAAGTGGCCTTTGTCCCAGATGTGGACGCATCACCAACAACTAGACAATCAAACATTGACAATATAAGTAATTTTGACATAAACAGGCATGAATATCTGTAATATTACATTCAAAATGGATATGCATGCAGTATACCTGGATGTGTGGAAAAATCCACACGGAAGGAGGAATCCGAACGGGTCTCCGATCTGGGTGCAAGACCGGCCCTCTGAAGCTCCCTACGGTGCTCTCCGGGCGGCAGAACCGCTCTGCCTCTGCCTCTGCCGCGGCTGGAGCTCCTGCCGCCCCTCGCTGCTCCCGACATCGTCATCAAATCTAGATAAATGGTTCATGGACGCATTAGACAATCATTAAAAGTATTGACTATATATGTATAGAGCGTAAAATGTGAAGTAATAATATAACATTACTGATAACCTTTTTCGTTTCGTGGGAGCATTATACATATCTACTTGGATTTCATCGTCGAAGTCATTTCTAACTCACGTAACTTCATGATCGGTCGAAGACAACCCGTCCTTCGAAACAGACGGTCGGAGCACTTTAAGCCTTCTTTCTTCTTCGTCCTCATCGCTGTCCTCGAATTCTGGGACATCGTAGACATCACTGGGTTTCCATCGGCATACATCACTCCATCCCGGATGCTTCAAACACTGTGAGTAGTATACTTGGAACGCTTGGTTCGGAAAGATAAACGGATCGTCCTGACCGTAAAATTGAAGTGTGTTCACACTGGTCAATCCATATTCATCTTTCCAAGTCCCAAGATTGCTTCTCCACCTGTCCGTATCGGTTCGCGGATCGTACCAAGTACACTAGAATATATAAAAGGGTTCTGATCGTCCGGGATAGTGGATGCCGAGTATACAATTTAAGTACCCATAGTAAATCACACCGTCCGATCCTACCGTCGCATTCCCACTATTCTGAGTGGTTCTAGATGTTTCTATGTCCTTAACTTCGAATTTGTATCCAAGGACACCAAATCCTTTGTAATATGCAACCTCCATACTAGGAAATTGAGCTAAACATCTTGAATCACTCTCAAATGATGCAGACAAGTTCGGATCGTGGATCTAACAAAACAAATTTTATGACAAATACATAACGATACAAGTTTAGATTAAAACTGATAGCAATAAAATGTTATTCGAATAACATACATGATCTGTGACCCAATCATAAAAATTATCCTGATGGTATTTTTCCAAACGTTCTTCGTTCCAATCAGGATGCCCCTCACGTACCTCGTTAAAATGAATTCTGTTTTCGACAAATAATTGTGACATTAATATTATATCATTTCATACACACACAAACACAGATATAACAATTAATCCAAAAGAACTTACTCTCTAATTTGTTCAAGACATGCGCAATTAAGCAAGATAAACCGATATATCTTATTGATAAACATAGTGTCTACCCTCTTATACTCGGCTTTACCATATGGCCCATCTTGAATTCTTCGTGGTCGGTTAAGCCTTGTCTCAATGTTCTCGTCCAGATAGCGGGAACAAAATGTGGTTGCTTCATCAAGAAGATAACCTTGCATGATAGAACCCTCTGGTTTATTTTTATTGCGTATATACTTCTTAAGAGTGTAGAGGTACCTAATGAGAATATGTTGAATAAATAAATACGGGCATACAGGACAACAATAAATTTATAAATTACGCGAAACGAAAAATTACACGCACCTCTCGACGGGATACATCTATCGATATTGTACCGGTCCGGCTAACTTCGCCTCAGTTGCAAGATGAACCGTCAAGTGTATTATGATATCGAAGAATGACGGTGGGAAAATACGCTCAAACTTGCAAAGTATCAACGCAATAGAATTTTCTAGTTTATCCAGCGTCGCAACCTCCAGTGTTTTAGCACACAACTTCCTGAAAAAACAACATAGGTCGTTGATTACTAGACCAACCGAGTCGGGGAGAGAAGTCCTGAGGGCTATTGGAAGAAGGTGCTCCATGATAACATGGTGATCATGACTTTTCAGCCCATCGATCTTGCCCTTCACAATTTTTATTTTCTTGCTGAATGATCCTGAGAAACCTGTGGGGACTTTCAAATCATGCAACACCTGCAGGAATCTTTTCTTCTCCAGCTGTGACATATGATAAGCGGCATTGGGAAGTACAAACTTGCTCGGTTTACCCGCTACCAGTCTAGGGTGCAATTCACTTCTTATTCCCCACTCTTGTAGATCCATCCGAGCATTCATGTTGTCTTTCGACTTCCCGTCTTTACAAAGAAGAGTATGTGCTCTGATACTCCCTTCTCTATATGCATGACGTCCAGACAATGACGCACTGAATTTGTAGACCAGTATGGAAGCTCGAAGAAAATGCTTAACTTGTTCCAATATTGTGGTTTGACCTGTTTCGTCGGATCCATCCCGAAGGTCACGTTATTGTAATCATCCCATTTAGCAGTCATGTCCTCTCCGGACAATGGGGATGGAGGTCCAAGAAGCTCCTGATGACCATCAAAGTGAACCGTGTCTAACCTATAGGGGTGGTCTGGAGGCAGGAAACGTCGATGGACGCAATAACAAACCTTCCTGCTAAAATTCAAGAATTTTGATGTTGTGTGTTCATGGCAATGAGGACATGCTTTGTGACCATGTACGGACCAACCAGATAGCATTCCATACGCAGGAAAGTCATTAATTGTCCACATTAAAGCCGCACGCAGTATGAAGGTTGTATTTGTGTTTGAATCATATGTCTCTACACCATCAATGAACAAAGATTTCAACTCCTCGATCAGAGGTCGGAGATAGACGTCGATATTGTTCCCCGGTGAGTTTGGTCCGTCGATAAGAAGAAGCATCATAAAGTATGATTGGTCCATAGCCAACCAAGGCGACAGATTATAAATTATCATTACAACGAGCTATGTGCTGTGACTCCCAGCCATATAGTTAGATGGACAGAAGCCATCAGTAGCCAGTCCGAGCCGGACATTGCGAGGATCGCTACTGAATATTGCGTGCCTCCTATCGAAATCCTTCCATGCCGGTGAATCTCTTGGATGGCTCATTTTTCCATCTTCGCTTGGAGGAGCACGGTGATGCCAAATCATTGCCTCGGCTATTTTCTTGCACCTGAATAGCCTCTGTAGCCTCTGTGTTATGGGAAAGTATCGTGCTATCTTCACAGGTATATCAGGCTTCTTATCAGAATCTTTCGGCTTATACCTGGCCTCTCCGCATGTTGGATACTCTTTCAAATCTGAATTCTCTTTCCGGTACAACACGCAATTTTTAGGACATGCTTGAATCTTCTCGCACTTTAGACCCAAATCAGACATCATCTTCTGGGCTTCGTACCAGCTGTCGGGCACATTATTTTCCGGAGGTATAGAATCTTTCAAGAACGAAAGAAGCATTGTGAATTACTTGTTACTCCATCCATTTAGGCACTTAATCTGGAAAAGTTGGACGAACCATGAGAGGGTGGAATACTTCGCATTCTAATAAATTGGTTTCCTAGCATCATTCATGAAATTTTCATATTTATCCGCACACGGTCCTTGACAGAAAGGATGTCATCTTCGGTACGAATAGATTCACCTAGGGCAGCCTCTACCATATCCTCCATTTCTTCTGATGGAAATAAATTTCCGTCTCTTGCCGCATTACCGAATTCTTCTTCTTCTCCTGCCGCATTATCGTGTTCTCCTTCTTCTTCTGCCGCAGTACTGCATTCTTCTCCTTCCCCGTGATATTTCCAAGTTGTATAAAGTCTAGTAAACCCATGTTTTACAATATGAAGCTCTGCCAATTCTACCTTCTGCCAGTACTTATTGCCACATCTATCGCACGGATAGAGAATCTTCTCTATTATGATCTTATTATGTGCGCATGCAAATTCAAGGAAAGCAGCAACTCCTGCGACAAACTTAGGTTGCATACATTGTTTCCAATCCACATACATCCAGTCCTTAACTCTGACGTACTCATTGGCCATATTAGACTGTATAACATATAAATTGTAGGTTATGCTGATATATTGAGAAATATAAGAACGGGATAGTTATTGACAAAGGAGAAAATCCATGTATATGCTTTGTGTGTGCGTTTGTCGTTGAAAAGAATAAATTATCGCACATATGTTAACCGATAGACGGAGACTAAGTGGCGCTTTTAGTTTCATATATGAGTATCGATGGGAATATGAAGGTTTCATATTATCATATATTGGTTTTAACCCGAACATCTCGAATCGCTCTCTAATTATGTGTTTGTTGTGTATTCTTGTTGTATGTGCGTGTTCCGGCTGTCGGGGGTAGGCTTCTATCCCATTAAGAATGTATAGAGCGAACACCCATCACTTGTGCTTTCAACCGTTTCGAGTAAATTTCGGCAGCACCTCCCCGCTGTTCTCCGAGTACACTGTAATAGAATAGATAATCATTTCAAATCCGTGAAACAACGTTGAAATGAACATCTAATCTATCTTTGTACACGGAGAACCAGCGGAAAGGTACCGACAAAATATCTCGAAATGGATGAAAACACAAGTGAATGAAGGCGTTTGCTTTATACATTCTTAACTTGTCCACACGGGACAAATCTATGGTTTACCATACGATTGAATTTTCTCGTCGCGTAGACTATACGATGGTTGTTAGTATCGAGCTATACTGTCCGATATTTAACAAACTTCGTATAGTTCTAGGGCACGACGAGCATCGCACGTATGTTAACCGATAGACGGGGACTAAGTGGCGCTTTTAGTTTCATATATGAGTATCGATGAGAATATGAAGGTTTCATATTATCATATATTGGTTTTAACCCGAACATCTCGAATCGCTCTCTAATGATGCGTTTGTTGTGTATTCTTGTTGTATGTGTGTGTTCCGGCTGTCGGGGGTAGGCTTCTATCCCATTAAGAATGTATAGAGCGTACACCCATCACTTGTGCTTTCAACCGTTTCGAGTAAATTTCGGCAGCACCTCCCCATGTTTTTCGAGTACACTGTAATAGAATAGATAATCATTTCAAAGCTGTGAAACAACGTTGAAATGAACATCTAATCTATCTTTGTACACGAAGAACCAGCAGAAAGGTACCGAAGAAATATCTCGAAACGGATGAAAACACAAGTGAATGAAGGCGTTTGCTTTATACATTCTTAACTTGTCCACACGGGACAAATCTATGGGTTACCATACAATTGAATTTTCTCGTCGCATAGACTATATGACGGTTGTTAGTATCGAGCTATAATGTCCGATATTTAACAACCTTCGTATAGTTCTAGGTCACGACGAGCATCGCACGTATGTTAACCGATAGACGGGGACTAAGTGGCGCTTTTAGTTTCGTATATGAGTATCGATGAGAATATGAAGGTTTCATATTATCATATTTTGGTTTTAACCCGAACATCTCGAATCGTTCTCTAATGATGCGTTTGTTGTGTATTCTTGTTGTATGTGTGTGTTCCGGCTGTCGGGGGTAGGCTTCTATCCCATTAAGAATGTATAGAGCGAACACCCATCACTTGTAAAGTTGTACGTTTACGTTATCATCGAGTATTCTACTGCAATGAACTATTGTATCCTACTAAATAAACTAGTGCACCATAAACCAAAATAACCCAAATTAACCTAATTAACCACAATTAACCATAATCGTTACCTTAACACAAATTATCTCTAATTAACCCAAACTTAACCCAATTTACCCAAATTAACCGTAATCAACCCAAACTTAACCAAATTAAACCTAATCAACACCATAACCCTTTCAAATTATCACTAATTAACCCAAATTAACCCTACCCTTTAATTAGCCCAAATTAACCCTAGCCTCTAACACTAAACCCAAATTAACCCTGGCCTTTAATTAGAGTTGTTTTCAAGAATAAACAACCCTAATCCCAACCCTAACCCCAATTCCTAACCCTAACCCCAATTCCGAACCCCAACCCTAATCCCAACCCCAACCCCAATTCCTAACCCTAACCCTAACCCCAATTCCGAACCCTAACCCAATCCCCAACCCCAACCCCAACCCCAACCCTAAACCCAACCCCAACCGCAACAGAACCCTAACCCCAACCCCAACCGACCCCTAACCCTAACCCTAAACTGACCCGATGCCTAACCCTCACCCTCACCCGTACCCAAACCCTGACCTGAACCTAACATCATCAAAAGAGGGAAATAAAAGCATTATATTAGAAGTAAAAATTGGAGATTTACTAACCTTTTTCGCGGTGGAAGAGACGACGGAGGAGGCGACGAGGAAGTCGACGAAGCTCGGGATCGAGGCGCTGGAGGAAGTCGACGAGGATGTATGAGGAGACGACGGAGGAGGCGACGACGAAGTCGACGAGGCGCGGGGGGAAATCGATCGTGAGGCGCGGGAGAAGATGAAAAAGATTTTTGGGAACGGAGGGATTTTCTGTGCCATTTTTTTTATTAATTAACCAATATACATGTCCCTACGGACTAACCCGTAGGTCCTTTGTTTGCGGCTCCGTAGGGCCAAACATCAAATTACGATTAAATATTTTTAAATTAAAACGTAGAGAACCGTAGGGCCAAGTATATGGACCTACGGTTAAATCCGTAGGGGCAATAAATAGTTGCCCCTATGGATTCCTTTATCCGTAGGGGCAACCCCATATTGTAGTAGAGCATACAGATGTGAGAATCATACCTGGTAAATACATACCCTGGAGCAAGGGTCTAATTGGGAAATCAGTTTTTCTATTAACAACGCATAGTAAAACTGAAACATGAAAATGTTTCGAAAGGGTATCCGGGTATTCCTAGTAATGCCTCTTCCATTATCAGATTCACAACTGTAACCGTATATTTCTTTGCCATCTCTCTAAATCCCTTTATATGTCTTTGGTCATTACCTTCTGTACACCACCTTTAGGCCAAATGGTTTTCTTGCTTCCCTACCGTTCGGCACCATCCTATGGTTTGGAAGAATAGTATCCAATTAGCATAATGGGTGTACTCTCCTAATCCTAGGAGCACTCGCAACGCGAGAGAAGGTAAAGATAAAAGACAATTGAATAAAACTTATTCCTATTTCTCCTGAACCAGAATCCATCCCCGAACTGGAACAAGTTCCTTCGAGTTCGTATATAACCATACGATGGATTATCCAATAAACTGTGGATCTCCGTAGTGATACAGAGTGTTATGGAGAAATACAAAGGTGAAATAGGAGTGGCGATGAAATACTTGGTTTGGTCGTGAATAGCAGTCGCAATTTTCTTTGCCCTCTTTCTGATCCCTTTATTTGTCTTTACTTAATACCTTCTGTACACCTTTTAGGCTAAATGGTTTTCTTCATTTACTACCCTTCGACACCTTCCTATAGTTTGGATGAAGACTATCCAATTAGCGTAATAGGTGTACCGTCCTAATCCAAGGAGCTCTCGAAACCTGAGAGAAGGTAAAAGGAAAAGGCAACTGAATAGTCCTATTCATTTTCTCCAGATCCGGAACCATCCTCGAATCTGGAACAAGTTCTTTCGAGTTCGTATATAACCATACAATGGTTTTATCCAATGGAAGTGGATGTTCATAGTAATACGGGGTGTTCTGGAGAAAAGGGTAAAAGTGGGAGTGGCAATGAGGTATGCAACTCTGACAATCCAAAAGCCAGTGTTTAAGAAGGTTCGGTTAACTTGGTCACTGAGTCATAGTCTAGGGTCGGGCCACGGTCGCTGCCAAAGAGAGAGAGAAAAGAAACACTCTGCGTGCACTCTAGCCTAGATCAGAATGGTTATCACTTTATCTAATCAGGAAACCTCCCATTGTATCCTCAAATTCTTCTCCAAACCTGAAAGAAGAATTAGTCGGGATCACCCGAGGAGTAAACCAACTCATCAGTAGGAATCGGGATCCAACTATCATCGCATGATAACGTGATGGAATCCACTCACGTTATCACACTCCAGATGGTATGCGCATATCTAGCAAGTTTCAGTTTCTTTAGAAACTCCCGATGTGATTTTTACCCCATGCTCTTATGACCTTGACGAAGGTCAACAAATCATAAGTCACATGCCAAGTTCTACCCGTCATTGTCCAGGTTAATTTGAACCCACCTGTACAAGCCCTTGATGAAGGTCAACAAGGCTGTACGACTGTCCCAAACCAACGCATCTATCTATGCAGCAGAAAAGTAACAAGCAGCTACCATTCACTATGCCTTGACGAAGGTCAACAAACATAGCATGAATACTAAGTGCTACCCGTATGAAATGATGGAGGGCTACGAATGGTTTTTGGCGAAAAACCTTTAACGTAATGAATTTGATATCGTTTAAGGAACGAGATAGATTTTATAAAAATATTGTGGCGAAAAGCTTTGCTAAAGAGGTCACTCCCGGAGAAGGGATCTCGGCTCTTTCCCCGTAGAATGAGATGCAGGATATTCCAATTGAATACCGCGATGCAAAGCAAAATGTAATCGACTATAGTGAAGTTATTACCCTGACGCAAACTTCTGTCCAAGGGGTCACTACCGGTTAAGGGATCTCGGCCCTTGCCTCGTCGACTGAGGTGCTGGATATTCATAACTGAATACCACTGTGCAAAACAAAAGAGAACGTTCTTATAATAACAGCTTTTTGAAAAATGTTCCAACAACATAAAACAGGTTTGTTTAGCTTGCATTGATCCGAATCAACGCAGTCTCATCAATTGATCACACCAATAAAGAATGAAAATACGATGTACATATATGCCATCCGCATTCGCCACTGGATCCCGTCATCACCCGTTAGGTTACTTAACTAACGACAGAGCGGTGACTGGACTAGCACGGATGTAAAACATATACAACATCTACTAGTATATATATCAATATATAATAATCGCTCAAGGTGTGATAAAATGCAACATCACAGAAAAGTAATAAGCATCACAGAACAATACAGATAATCTGGGATCCCCGGGTTTCCTTTGAGCCGTAAGTGAAACCCGACGTTCCCCTGGTCGTGTGGATAGCCTGTGCAATGAAATCCTAGACCCCTACGGGCGCGGAAAGTTACCCGCCAAAAGCTGAAGCGAGGCAGCCCCCTTCAACAAAGTGAAAGGACCACCCAGCACTTTACGGAATCCGGTAACTTGAGCACCCCACCTTGGGTCAACTTATACCCCCTACGAGTGCGGCGAATAGCCCGACAATTCTAGAGTGAAGCCCCCTCCGTCTCAAAGCCATGAGATGTGGACCTGTTTCCCTTTAGAACCCAACTATCCGTGCACTCCACCGCAGGGTAATCCTAGTACAGAAAGTAAAATATATACAACGTGTACATCGACCTCAGCCCGGTCGTGCCCCAAAAGAATAATATACAAACAGGCAGTGACGGAAGTCCACATGTCGGACGCTCGCCCCGCAATATCAAATGTACAAATATAACCAAACTGTACTACCATTGCATCCTGGCTATCCACCACGACAGATCCGCAACATCACAACACAACACAGAACATTAACGTGAATGTCACGTTCGCAAATCCGTCTAAAAGAGCTATAGCAATTAGACAAGATTTACCGATCAAATAACATTCACGGTCACAGATAGTAATGTAAGTTCTGTGAACTAACTTATTTAAAATTTCGATCGACAAAATTTCCCGAAGTGGGCCCCAAGTACAATTCCAGCACTCAAAATAATCTGGGCCAAAACTAAAAATTCCAGAAACCACATTTTCATACAAAAGACCAGCACAAGAAAAATGGTGCACTGAAGCTACATAACAGCGACGGAACCGCGGCCATAACGTGGTTATTGCCACGGTTCCGCGGCGTTACTGTGGATTAACGATACCAAATTTCTACAGATGTCTTAAAAAACCTGCCTGATTTTCTGACATACCCAAAATAATTTTTCGACCATAAAAAAATTTCGACAGAAACTAAGAAAATGAAAATGCGGTTTCGGAAATTTGGATCGATCGATATTTTAAACACGTTAGAACAAGCCAGTAAAGGTTAATGGCGTGGCTCTGATACCATGTAAGTCTACGGTAGCGCCCCGGCCGTCGATCCGAGGCCCAATGCGGAAACAAAAAATTTTTAGGAAACCGGCGCTATCGTAGTCTTTCACCCGGATTGAACAATTAACGCTAAACTAGCTAACTGCTAAGAAGTGAGAGTGGCTATACCGATCGATCCGTTTCCTTCGGTCTTTGGCCACCATCCCAAGCTCCTCGTGGCATCTCCGATCTCTGGTCTCCTCGTCGGAAGGGCACCACATCATTGAGTCTTTTTACGGGCTCCCGCTTCATCCGAAGCAACTCGGACACGACGTTTGCTAGCCGACGTGTCCAAGGTGAAGTAGAGAATGTGTGTGATAACTTTTCCTCTTGACACTCCAGGATTCTCAACACATGAGATGGTTAGAGTATAGGTAGAAGATGATGCCATGGTGGATGTTGTGAGCTAGAGGAAGAAGAAGAACAAGAGAGGCTTTTGTTGTTGTGTTGCAATGAGTTGTGTGTGAGAGAGAATAATCTTAAGAGTTAACCCAAGCCCCTAGTGGTTGTCCACTCTCTCTCTCCCTCTCATTTCAACACAACAATCAATCAAATAAATTGACATAGCACAAGAAAAGAGACCATGAGTCACCAATGAAGCACATGTCTCATTTAATGCACTAAATCATCACTTCCACTCATAATTTCCACCATCCAAACATTAATCCAAATGTTTGGTCCAATAAAAAGATACGGCAACACCTAAAGTAAACTCGTGACGGATCATAAGGATACCCCTCACCTGTATATATACCTGCATCCGCATTCCGACTGAATGCAAATGCGATGAGACTAAAGTAATCCAACAAATCTAATACTAGGATCCGGCTTAAACCAAAGCCCACTAGTATGATCCGTCCGATCATGATCCGTGCACGATTGCACGTATATGATCGAACCCTGCCATAATACCATATGGCCTCTACAACGTTTCGCCCGAAACTTGAGAAACTTTCTGTGGGGGACTCTAAAGACTCGTCAATATTTTGGCTGTGGATTTAACCACTAGCACGTCAGTGGTACTAGCTGTACGAAACGGGCTACCAGGTATTGACCAAAAGGGAGGTCGATGAGCGAACTCATCCTGACACCCTACTGAGCCTGTCAGTGATAATATCCGTACAGTCCGGTCCGTTCGTCTATGAGTATCGCATTTCGGGCCTAGGGGGTTGGTAAAAGTCAGACCCCCAAAAGCGGTACAAGTCGTGTCGGAGTGTTGCCCAGAACACCCTGAGATACTACTGGACTACCTACCAGTAAATATCCTTTGCCTTGGCCAAGGACTTCGTGTGACGACTCTCCTAGACACAACGCGATCTCACCACCAATACCGGGAGAGACAAAACCCCTGCCGATCCGCTCACTGCCTCCATGTGGCTCGGGACTGTACCCAACTAAAACCTGTTTGCACGACTTCTTTGAGCCGTGGTAGGGTAGTAATCAAAGCACAGTGGGAACTCACATGAGAAAAATGACGATCTTAGGTCGATGAACTAACCTGTACACATGTCACCAGGGAACTGCTATCTGACGTCAGGTATAATACCAACTTGCATGTTCCCGGCGAGTCCTGTCCGGTGTACTCATAACCCAATGAGCACCTGTATACATCTTAGGTGATCCAACTGACACCAATGGCTTGTGAGACCGGCCACCGCCCCTCGTCGGGGTCTCGACTGTATACACTAGTCAACTAATGGATTATCGATATCCAGTCTCGAAACACCCACGACTAGGGACCACTTTAAGGATGTGCTTATAGACCACCCAACTCTCACGTATATGATCGCCATCATACTGCTGGTGGTCAAGCAAGAATCCTAAGGGCTCTATCAACGTGTAATAGTGATCTGTAATATCACCTAAATCATGTACACGATGATAAAGAAAAACCAGATAGCATACTATCATCTTGGGTAAGACTGTCATTTCGGCATAGGTCCTACCTCAATCATTGCAATCACGTGCCTGCGATCCAATAATTGACTTTGAGGGCACTATATCCAACACAGCTAGTGCCGCTGATGTGCTTTTGGTTTTGGATTTATCTAGTAAATCACTACCAGCGTATTGTCGAGTCTTTAGATTCCCACATAGAGGGTTTTTCCAGTTCAGGAGATATGATGTAGAGGTCGTATATTGATACATGTAGGGATCTGATTAAATACGTGTACTTGCTACACGGACTTTAATTGGACGGTCGATAATACTAGCTAGCATAGGCTTAAGCCAGATTATTAAATCAAATATTGATTTAATAATATATATATATATATATATATATATATACTGAAAAACTGCGAAAGCTAACACAAATTATTCCTTGAGGGGGGATGAATAGGAATAAGCTACGATATACTCATATTAAAAAATCTACACTTGCAAATAGAAATCACAATTTTAAACTTAAACAAATGATATAACAATAGAGAAATAGCTAAGCAATACTACAATTGTGAAACAAGAACATATGGCAAGTAAAAGCAATATCAAGTATAACCAACGAGCATAAAGAGTAAGTATGGAACAAGCATGAAAATTTTAAACTAATAGCAAATAAGAGATACAAAATCGCAATCGTAAACACGAGTCTTTTACAGTGGTTTGGGAGATCCTCAGTCCACTTTTTTAGGCGTAAGAGCCCGTTCCACTAATTAACATCTTTCTTTTGGAGACAAACACGTTGCCCACAAGCAACACACAACCCTACTTCCAGTAGAGGCTAAACCAAATACATCTCCTCAAAAGACCACACGTTGTTCGCCACTACGAATAACACTTCCCTTGCAAAGCTTTTGACCATTTTCTCTACAAATCCACGTGCTCACACTTGAGCACATCTTCTCTCCACAAGCTCTTCTCTTCAAAATGGAACGCTTGCACTCAAGAGTCCTTACAATTGAAGCACAATACTCTTAAATATAGTTTCTCTCAAGCTCACTTCTAATACTCTACAAACTATGGATAATCAATTTGAAGATCTTGATTTTGTGTGTGAGAGTGAATGGATAAACAAAATGAAAAACTCTTTTGAATTCTCACAAAAATGAGATTTTTGGCTCTTGATCACTTAAGAATAACAACAACTGAAATATTGAGTGATTAGAGCTAAAAAAACAACCCAAAACTCTTTTATAACCCCACACAAAAAACTATCCGTTATAAATCAAATCAGCATTTTTCCAGTAAGAACAGATGTCTGAAGAACAATCGGACAGACGTCTGAAGCTTGAACAAAATAAATCCCAACGGCTATATTTTCAAAAAATACTACTGCAAACGTCTGTCGAATATAGGTTCAGACGTCTACCATGGGTTTTCAAAGACGGCCAAAAAAATACAAAGAATAAACAGAAGTCTGAAGAAGAAATGATTTTGAACTGCGGATGTATATTGCGTATATCATCGGAAGTTTTTTCCTTAAAAGAAATTCATTCTAAATAAGGCACAGAGAACGAGCAGACGTCTGATGAAGCAATAGATAGACGTCTGTATCTCATAAAAATGTCCATATGAAAACACAGAGAAAAGATAGACGTCTGAACAAGCAAGGGACCGACGTTTGAAGCACAAAACATATGAAAATTGATATTTCTGTTATTTGGGGATTTTTTCAAAACACGGAAAGACAACAGATGTTTGAAGCATATGAGTAGAGACATCTGAAGTGTAAAAACTCAGAAACTTCTGTTTTGTGATGAAAATCAATTTTAAATCGTAAACCCCAAAGTTCATGCAATGTAAAACGTTTGTGCAAGGGTGTGTGAGTGTTTAAGAGCTCTAATTGATATAAACCATATTCTATAGAGTACTTACAAAGATTCCTACATCGGTATCATAAATTCTTCGAATTCTTGAATCTTTTTCGTTTCGAGCTCTCAAATTTTGACGTGGGATTGAACTTGGCTTCATAGCATCAAACTTGGACACGTCACTCATAAGAGTTGGTCGATGAATTTACAATTTGAATTCGACTCATAACGCTTCAGACTAGGACTTGGCTTCTTGGTGCAACCCTCATTTGAGATACACGATTTCAGGGCTCTAAACGATGGAATTTCGTGAATCCGAGAGAAATCAATGAAATGCTTGCGGAATATCCATTGATCCAGATGATTTTGTGAGATCTTCGATTTGGCTGGTGAAACGCATGAATCGGACAAGATTTTGCAGTTCGGGCTGCATCACCTCTTACCTATTCGTGCTTGATCTTGAAAAATTGAGAAGCATTCGTCCGTATCCTCTAACCTCCATTAGATATGTTGTTTATGCTCAATTTCCTCCTTCCTCCATTATAGAGCTTCATTTAGAGTTATCCGATAACCTGAAATGCAATCTTAAAGATCAAACTCATCATATACAATGTTATGAAATAAGCAAGTTAATAAACATAAGTATATGAACATTCATTTTTTTTGATATCACAATCATGAATAGTAAGATATAACTCAAACTCAAAGCATGAGATATTGATATGTTGAATATATATACATGGTATAAGAGAAGTAAGATATATATCATATGTATATACAAAATTATATTGTGAATTACTAAAACAATGAACGAGAGTAATATATCGATATCAAGAATATAACACAAGTATAGCAAGAGATATTCATATAGTACTCGGTATACACAAAATAAAAGATAAGCAACCTAAACAACAAGTGTATATGAGTTTAGTGTTGATAGGATAAAGTAAGATAAACAAGTGGTACTAAACGAACTATTCATGTTTAAGATATCATCAAAACTAAATAAATGGATCAATATATATATATATATATATATATATATATATATATATTCTAGTATTATTGTTCACTATTCATTTTCTCTCTCTTGGCTATTCGTATTTTTATACGGATACATATATATGTATTTTGATACGTATAATAGGTTGTATTCCGTATTAATACGGAATACATCTAGAAGGAGGACACCTCATTATTGATTTTCTTTTTAGAAAATCAATTGGATATGAGGTGGAGGGATTTGGGTATGGTTGTGGACATGTAGAGAGGGATAGGCTTCATTTGATTATTGGAAAATTGTTGTGATATTTTTATTTTGATGGTTGTAAAATTATATGAAGCCATTCTCTCATGCATCCATGACTAACTCATTTTTTTTGATGGCTATCCTCTTCATCCTCCTCATCCTTCTTCTTCATTTGCTCTCTTGAGTTTTGAGTTAGATAGAAAATGATAATGGAAAATTCATACATTCCCGCTCTCCATTTCTAGCAAGCTTGGAGTGTCAGTTGCTTCATTAAGTGAAGCTGAAGCTTGGATCGGTTCCTTCGGGTTGATCATCTTCATTAAGGGCGGTCGCTTCTCAAGCTTGTTCTTGACGGCCTATGAGGAGCTTGGAGGGGTCTTCCACGATTTGTTGGACACGTAATAAAGGTTGTAGTCTCTATAAACCTTGTATGCTTAGTTTTCTAGTTTAGTGTTAGGATCGATCACTAGGGATAAGTTTCTAATGCTCCCCGTAAATTTTTGTTTTTCGATTCCGCATCGGCCGTAGTTGTTCCGGTAACGGCACTAGGAACTTTCGGATGGGTCCCACGTTAACCAAGTCTTTGGCGAAGACTCCCAAAGGCCTCCACACTCCTCCAAACACATAGCACCACCCTCCGATGGGTCCCACGTCAACAAAGTCTCTGGTAGAGACCCCTCAATGGGCCCCGCATCCTCCAAATCACTGGCAGAACCCTTCAATGGGCCCCGCATCCTTTAAGTCCTCGGCGGAGACCCCTAGAAGCCTTCGCATCCTCGAAATCCATGGTGGCAACCATAATAGCCTCTATAATATTACCAAAATCCATGATGAAAAGTCAAATACCCCAAATTACTGCAGGGTCCGAGATGACATTGAACTTCTGCTTGGTCCGGAATGACTTTAAACTAATACTACGTCTGAAACGACTCCAAACTACTGTGTGGTTTGAGATAGAAGCCATTTTTCGTGACCTAGAAGTCGATCAAACGCTGTTATACTGACATCATCACATCTGCCCTCTTCTACATAAAACCATATAACCCTGCCTGGTCCAAGATAACCTTAAACTACTGCTAGTCCGGAATGACCTTAAACTAAACTGGTCCGAAATGACCTTAAACTACTGCTTGGTCCGAAATGATCTTAAACTACTGCTTGGTCCGGAATGAACTTAAAGTAATACTACGTCCGAAACGACTCTAAACTACTGCCTGGTCCAAGATGCTAAACTAAAAGTGGATCCTCAAGTCCCTAAACTGGATCCATGAAAAACTATGTCCATAAATTAGAGTCCCGCCCTATGACAAGAAAAATAACTTGTCATATACAATCCACGGGAAAATATCGTGGCATAGAAGCCAACTGTCCTTTTTTGTCCTACCAGGTGTGCACCCTGCGACATGCACCTTTCTCACCAAGTCCCCATCGGACATGCTGGTCAACCATCACCGTCTTTTAAACAACCATCGTGATATAAAAGTCAATGTCCTACTACTACCTATGTCCGAGACGACTTTAAACTACTACCTATGTCTTAGACGGCTTTACATAACTACCTATGTCCGAGATGAATTTAAACTACTACCTATGTCAGAGATGACTTTAAACTACTGCTATGTCTGAGACGACTCCAAACTACTGCTATGTCCGAAACGACTCCAAATTACTGCTACGTCCGAAATGACTCCAAACTACTGCTACGTCTGAAACGACTCCAAACTACTACTACGACCAAGATGACTTTAAATACTACTATGTCTGAGACGACCCCACACTACTACTTATTTTCGAGATGACTTTAAACTACTACCTATGTCCGAGACGACATTAAACTACTATCCATATCCGATACGACTCTAAACTACTGCTACGTCCGAGACGACTCCAAACTAATTCTACGTCTGAAATGACTCCAAACTACTACCTATGTCCGAGACACTTTAACCTACTACGTATGTCCGAGACGATTTTAAACTACTACTGCCCTACGGTCTGGATGATACATCCTATAAAGCCATATACAATCCAGAAGCTTAAACAACAGCGAGATGCATGCCTACTCAATGGTGAAAGCGTACACAGCAAGAAATTCAATTTTGTAGTGCACATAAACAATGCGACCGAATATGTATAAAATGAGCCATATCTTTACTTCCACTGTTAATATGAAATATATACTATGATTTTTGCTCCTACTTTATAATTTGTGTTGATACTACCATTTAATGCCTGTTAGAAATATACCTCTCATAGAAAGTTCACTCCGTTTAGTGTGGAGGGGTAATTAACTACAGGAGTTTGCGTCTGTAGGAAATATAGTCCCCCCAATAAAAAAAACCCTTTCCGAAGGGTGAATCTGAGAAGTTACGCTCCATCGATCGCATCCGTCTGGCCCCTCAGCCATACACCACAAACACACACCCTCCCCGGGCGTCGTGGTAATGCGGCACATTTCTGAAGAGACAGGCGGATCCGTATTGATCTGACCACGTAAGCCATCCCGAGAGTCCGTGAGATACATGGGGCCCCTTACGGAGATGAAAAAATTCTGGCACGTCCGGTGTGACAAATTTCTGTTTCCTTGTGGTTTATTTCTATTCTTAAAAAAGCATTTTAACATATGTTTCTCCGAGCAGAACATGGCAATGAAAAACAACACTGGTGCTGGAATTGGAACGACCACTACCTCTCCTTACTTCATGACAATCCCGCCGGGGTCTATGATCCAACTGCTACATGGCCACATCGAAGTCAGAGGATCGGGCTCAACTATTCAGTTTGGCACATTTTCGGCCGTCCCCTTCGCTCAATGTGCCGTGGTTCCCGAGGCTCCTGCTACTGAGCTTGTGAACTCTGAGGTGAAGAAACACGTTGCGAATGTTACAACTCAGGACAGCCCTGCCAAATTTCCAAGCAGGGGGCGCCGGCCAAATGTGGTTGCTCCCAGCATCTCTTATGCGGACGGCGACAAAGGCACCCAATATATTCGGGGGCCACCGATGGATACGACCACGACGGCTAGACAGCCATTCTTCTCCAGGCTACCCTCCTCCAACTCAACTGATCGATCAGCTCGGCCTTCAAACCAAGGACGGTCCATCAACAACGCGCGCCAGGGGCAGATGTCCTTAAACACCACTTTAGCTACCGTCAACCGTCATGCCAACAACAGTGTGCACCGGGGGCAAGCAGCATCACATACCTCCGTAGACACTGTTTAGTCGAAAATAATGCACATTTGATGGAACATTTTCCCTAATTTTTTTATGTGCTTAAAGGTGTTTATTGCAAATATAGAACATATGTGGGTTTATCTGTAAAGTATTCTTTATCATATGTTTCTACGTTATAATTAACCTTATGAGGGAAAATATATCCATATAATATTTATATAATATTTTAGTAATTAAAATATGCATATCATATCAAATAATCCTAATCAATATTCTTAAATATTTAATATCATATAAAATGGTTAGGATAATATCTCAAATATAAAAAAATATTACTAATACTATAAAGTGAGATATTGTGCAGATATTAGCTTAGGTCTGGAGATCGAGAGATCCGAGATGTCAGGAATAAAATATGCCAGTAAAGTTGAATCAAATCATAAAATCATAAAAGGCAGAGACTCAAAGGAAGATTTGAAGAATCCAGACATCACAATGGTCTCAAAGTGTCAACACCAAACAGTAAAAGAATTTTGAAGCCCTGATCTCACATAATAGCCGCCTAACCGCGGCCAAACCCCATGATATGCGGCGGATCCACGGCCTCCTTGTGGCCGTAGGATTTAGGATTTTTTAGGTGTGATCACAACAGAAAATTATCACACATAGGATCTAGGTTTTCTAATTTCTGTGACTATAAATAAGACCGAGAGCTTTATATGAAAAATCATCACTGAATAGATCACCGACAAGATCTAGAGATTCAAGATGATCCACGAATCGACGTGATCAATCAACTCAACATCTACGTCCCAACGAGATACGATTGAGAGCAAATAGGCTTCTTTGTATTCTACTCTCAAAAAGGATTTGTAAATGATAAGTTGATTAATAAAGGTAGATCATTAGTTTAATTATTTCGCATTTACTTTCTGCATTTAATTTCTGCCTTACTTTCTGCATTTACATTATGATCTCTTTCTTCATCTTCTCTTCTATCTCAACCATGAGCGAGTAATTCCTAACTTGCTAGGGTTCCTAGGTTAGAGCAGATCAATGAATGATAAAATATTTTAACTTCTTTTATACATTTTAAAGTTTATAAACTTTAACAAAATAAACGTTAACATCCTTATCGGGCGCGCTACGCATTTATTGATAGTCTCGACCACGATTTAAGATTAGATTAACACTTGTTTTTGTAAAAGCTAGACATGAATAAAGATCAATGCTAGGACAAGGGTTAAGAGCGGGGAAACCCTAGTTTCTTCCAAAAGAACCCTAATCTACATTCATCACTATCGATCTAGTTTTAAACTATTAAAAGATAAAAGAAATCATTTTTAATTATTCATCCATTACTACTAAGTCATATAAACCCTACAAACCTCTTATTCATAAAATCTACATCCGTATTAAAATAAATCTACAACCAATCATCCATCTTTCAATCAACTCGTCTAAAGCAAGAAAAAGGTTCATGTTTCCCTACGGACGACCCGTACTCATCGCGGCTAGCCACTAGCGACACCGTATTGATTGTGGTTACTTTATTTACGAACACATTCTTTTCAGCATCACATCGATCAAATGGCGCCGTTGCTGGGAAAACGGCTGTAATTTTTTTCTTGTTATTCGGGTTGATTTCTTATAAAATCCAGCGAACATATTATAAATGAGAACCAAAACCGCGTCTTGTGTATTTAATGATTATTGTGCGAGTTTTGCAAGGGATTCTGGACTAAATGGAGTAAGCCAATAGAGAGTTAGATAATCTAAACATATCCTAGAGGTGTAAGTCCATGTCACGCACCACACGAACTTGCGGGGAGGCGGAATATATGAAAAATAATTATCAAAGCTTCGTAACACGGACTTGAGTGCAAGAATCGTATCTAAACCGTTACTAGCAAACTACGAGAGCTTTAACTACTAGGATTCGAAATTATATCTCACGTTACTTGTCCTTCGGGTCTTCATTGCTGTCCTCCACTCCTCGTAGGCTCCTTGGAACAACGGCACCTCAATGGCCTCCTCGAGTCAAAGACGATCCATCCGAGATCTCCTACGCCAAGCTTGATCTCTAACTTGAGATAACTAGGTTGCTCAAAGTGCTAATCTAAGCTACCTAGGGGATATAGAGTGAGGTTATGGTTGTATTCGTCTATCTAATCCTTGATCTCAACACATGAGAGAGGAGGATTAGGGTTTCAAGAGAGAGCTTCAGGAGAGAGAAGGTGAGCATAAGTTGTGAATGAAAAAGCTTCTCACTTCTAATATATTATGAAGCATAAGAAAATCAAAAAGAATAAATAAAAATGCATTATCATCATGCTTCATTAAACATATGCAATGAATCATCAAGTGAGTCATTAAGCAATAAATGCTTCATTCACTCACATGAATGATTCATCTAAGTGAGTCACAATTTCATTAAATGTTAATGCCACCTTACCCTCCATGTCATTATCCATTTAGAAGCTTCTCGACAAATTACGAGAACGCCCCTCCTTTCCGTGAAAACACGGAAAAACTTTAGACTGTATAAATCCAATAACCTGATACTAGAATCTGGCTTAAACCAAAGCCGACTAGTAAAAACTGTCCGAACATCGTACGTGCGTAAAAACACGTATGCGTCCGAACCCTGTCGTAAAACCATACGACCTCTATATCGTTTCTCCTGGAGTAGGGAAACCTCTCTGTGTGGGACTCTAAAGACTCGACACTACGCTGGCAGTGGGTTTAACCACAGACCGCAAGCGGCACTAGCTGTACGTAACGGTCCCCAGGTAGATGTCGATAAGAAGGCCGATGAGGAAACCCATCCGAAATCCTACTGAGCCTGATGTGACAATCTCCGTACAGTCCGGTCTGTTCGTCTAAGACTATCACATATCGAGCCTAGGGGGCGGCAAGCGTCAGTCCCCTAATAGCGGTATAAGTCGTGTCGGAGCGTAGCCCATTACACCCTGAGAAACTACTGGAACCTACCAGTAAATCTCGCTTTCCCTGGCCAGGGACTTTGCGTAATGGCTCTCTGACACAGCGCGATATCAACTCCCAATACTTGGAGAGACGAATCCTGTCTAACCGCCACTGCCTCCAAGTGCTCGGGACTGTACCCAACTGCTACCTGTTTGCACGACTCTTTTGAGCCGTGGTAGGGTAGCAATCTAAGAACAGTGGGACACACTCAAGGCGAAGTAGCAGTGTCAAGTCTGCGGACTATACTGTACTCATGTCACCTGGGAACTGTTAACTGACGATTGGTATAATACCAACCAACAGTTCCCCTGCGAGTCATGTCCGGTGTACCCGTAACCTAACGAGCACCTGTATACTATCTCCAGTACTACGTACTGATGGCTGTGGGACAGACCATCTCCCCAACTGGGATGAGAAGCGTACACACTAGTCTACTCTGGAGTATCGATGCCCTGTCTCGATAATCCTATGACTAGGGAGATGTATAGGATGTTGCTTATAGACTACCCAGCCCCCACTAGTGTGACTGCCATCACAACGCTGGTAATCAAGCAAAGATCCTATGGGCTCTACTAATATGTATAAGTGATACGTTACAAGAAACATATGCACATATTAAAGTAGACACATACCAAATAGCATACTACCATTTTTAGCAAGACTGTATATACAACTGTGAATATCCCAAGCTTCCATTAAGTAATATACATACAAGTATGATACAATAATGGCCCCTAGGGCATATACACTAACAAGAGGAGCATAGGGGTACTCTGAAGAAAACTCAGCAAGAGAACCCTCCATAGTGTGGCGGAACCGCGGTGAAAAAAAGCATTTTGCAGTGGAACCGAGGCGGAGTGGTGGAATTAAAATGCCAAAATCCTCTGGTAATTTTCTAATATCTTTCTCTCTCCTCTAAAAACCAATATTCTGATTTTTCCTACAGGATTCTTTGCAAATATCTCCGCTTAAAAATCCTTTTGTGTGTTTTGATATCGGTTTGTTTGTGCATATCTTAACCGGACATTAAGGGGCAATAACCCAAATCTAGATTAGGTGGAGATTTCATCACCCTTCCTCGGCCCTACATATCACAAAACGAGCATACTTTCACCCTACATTAATTAAAAAATATCAAGACCAAGGCTCTAAGGACCGTTGCGCTCAATTAGAACAGAGGTGGGTCGTGGATAATCTATCGCTTATCCGTATTTCTCTTGTGGTGTCCAGGCAAGTGTGACTAAGGAAAGTGGTTACTTAACTAGGCCCGCTATTTTCGGTGATAGGTATAGCGGATACCTCCCACTTACCTGGCACTTACCTGAACACAAGAGAGATAAAGAGGTGGTAGAGGATTGATCCTGCGACTTGTCCTTTGGAAGTCTAGGAGAGGTCTAGTCAGTTGCTAGGTGATCCTAGCTATATAGTTTGATTTTGAATTTTGTGATTTGTTGAGTCAAGCCTTAAATCTGACTTTTTTCAAAACAAACCTTTTTAAATCGTTCTCACACACGCTGCCATGTGCACTAAACCCACTTAGTGCATGATCGGCTGGACACGGGATTCTAGTGCCCGTCTTGTCCGCGTCTTTGCTATTGACTCCGAAGTCGGTACTTCTTCATCTTCTATTTCCCTTCCATCCACCACATCGACCGAGATGGACGGTTCTCCATTAGAATTTCACGATACCACCTTGCCACCACCCATAGGTGTGCAGAATCCACCACACATCTCTCTCTAAGAAAGATGCTACCCTATCATGGACCCCTTCCTACTTGTATGTCTCTTCCATCGGCCAATAGGGATAATTTCCAAATTAAACCTTACTTCATCAACTGTTGCCCAAATTTCACAGGCTTGAATCTGAAGACGAATACGTTTTTATCACCAAATTTGAAAACGTATGCGCAATGATGGACACAGCCCAACTTTCAGGGAATGCTATGCGATTACGTCTTCTCCCTTTTACCTTGTGTGACCATGCAGAAAAATGGATTTAAAGCACTGCCACACATTCTATCGCCAAATGAGACGAATTCGTTATAGCATTCCTTAAGAAATTTTATCCCAATCACAAAACTGACTGTATTCGAAGCGAGATTAACCAGTTTACCTAACTTCCCAACAAACCATTCTAAAAATGCTTTGAACGGTTTAAAGATCTTCTTCTACAATGCCCCCATCACGGAATTGATAGTTGGAAACTTTGCCGAATTATATATGTGGGTGTTAATCCTGCCACGAAACAGATGGTTGAAACCATTTGTCAATACCATTTCATGTCAAAAGACGATGGTGAAGCTTGGAAATTCCTGGAAGATCTCACCGAACAAACCTTACAATGGGAAAGCGTTAGACCAACTTCATCTAGGGTAGGTATTCATCAGCTCGATGTTTCCATCACAGTAAAAGCCGAAATTACCGCGATGCAAAAGAAACTTGAAGCTATGGAAAACAAATTCTTATCAGCCTCCCTAAACCAAGTTACGCTCCCAAAAATCGTGTGTGGTTGCTATTCTGACCTATCATATTTAACGGAAGAATGTCCTTTAAATCCTCCGTTTCAAGGTCAAGAACAAACTAATGCTGCTTTTCAGCAACGATCTAAAAACGATCTTTATTCTTCAACCTACAATCAGGGATGGAGGAATCATTCTAATTTTGCTTGGAACCAAAACCAAACTCAAAATCAAAACCAGTTCCCAAGCAACTATCAAAGGCCTCCCCCATAACAACAACAGCCACCACAAAAAAATCAACACCTCTTTCTACCGCAATCTTTTCAAAACCTAGCCAACAACTTTGATCCTTTTAGTAATATTTCAACGGCCGGTACCGATAAAATCTCTACGCTCAAACATAACTTAGAAACGTTCATTAAATAATCCACGTAAACGACAGCTAATTTAACGTCTTCTATCTAAAGTTTAGTGCAACATACTGCTTCCCATAATGAAAGCATAAAATCGATATAAGCATAACTTGCACAGTTAAATGCCGTGATGAGCGAGAGAGAGAAGGGGAGACTTCCATCTTAACCTCTACCAAATCCCAGCTACTCACAAAGCGTGAATATCATCCTTCAAAATCATAATGTGAGTGCCGTAACCACGTAGAGATCGGGAAGAATGCTGAATAACAATTTTGGTAAACAAGTTGTTGAGGATGAATCAGATGAAACCCCGGCTACTACTTCTAATCCTACTTCGTCTAGTCCACCATCTTCTTCTGAGCCTATTCTCCATTTTCCACTAGGCTCGAACCCTCATCCCACTTCTTTGAAGGAATTACCATCTGCGACCATCTCGAATCCATTTTTTGGATCCATTCCATCCCCATAAACTTCTCCTCAAAAGTTGGACTCAACCCTTATCGATAAAGCACCATTTCCACATAGGTTGAGGGCCAACAAACCAAGTCCCCAAATGTAGAAAATTTTAGACATTTTAAAGCAAGTTAACATAAATATCCCTCTCCTAGATGCTATCAAACAAGTTCCGTCATATGTGAAAATTTTAATGGACTTGTACACTAAGAAGAGGAAAACTCAAGTACCTAAAAGGGTTTTCTTAGGAAGTAATATGAGCAATTCTCTTACCCAATTTATGCCCACGAAACGTAAGGACCACGGTTGCCCTACAATATCTATAACTATTAGGGGTAAAAATATCAATCGTGCTCTACTCGATTTAGGCGTTGGTGTTAACTTACTTCCATATTCTTTTTATAAGCAATTAAGGATAGGAGAGTTGAAACCTAAGCATTGCACTCTCCAGATGGCCGATCGATCTATCACCCAATCTCAGGGTGAGCTAGAGGACATGTTAATCAAAGTCAGGAAATTTATATTTCCTGTGGACTTTATAGTTATAGATACACAACCTGTAGCGAACCTACGGAACCAAATTTCGGTGATGCTAGATCGACCTTTCTTAGCAACGTCAAACGTAATAATCAATTGTCATAACGGTTCTATGAACCTATCCTTCGGGAAGATGACAATTCAGCTTAACATCTACAAGCTGCTCATATGTGCTCTATAGAAAAGATAGCTTCCAATAGTTGCGAATTCGAGGACCTTCACGATACCGATCCTACTATTTATTATACACGTGAAGACCCTTCTGTCAACAAGTCCACACCTAAGTCTGAACCCTTTGACTTGTTGAATGATTTAGTCAATCTATCCGAGCATCATGACTTCCTTTCCGATTAGACTATCATTCGGAATCTCGATGGAAGTTTTGAAGACATTTTTGCTGATGAACTCGCAAGAAGACTTGGGAGTTGTGGTGAATCAACCCCTACCTAAAGAAGTTGAGCCGCCGCTATTTCTTCTTATCAAGAACGAGAATGCAAGTAGTGCACCATCACCGTTTCTTCTCTACCATCTGAGACGTAAACCCGATCGATTCCTCCTCCTATCTCCCTACTTCTGCACATCTATGATCTTCCACCAACTATGTTGTTACATCGATAAAATCTTTGAATGGTTGGTGTTGACTTTTGGTCTTTGTAAAGTTTTACATGGACCAATAACTTTATCCCCCTTTTATAATTTTAAATGCTTAAACTTTTTTACTCAAGTTTAGGGGGGAGAAATATTTTGGCTCCTGAAAGAAAATATTTTTTTTACAAAATTGTGAGCCAAAAATAGGTTTGGGAGAGGTTTTCACTGTCATTAATTCTTGTCCCCGTTATTAACATTTTCTCCCAAGTCTACAGGTTTTAAGCTTAACAGATGACATCGGTGAGGACACTGCTGCAAATAGGTTTAGGGGAGGTTTGTGCTTATTCACAGATCATTTTCTGCATTATACTAAATAAAAACATAATTTTTTTTTGATAATTAAATTTAGAAAGTGAAAAATACATATGATAGGAAGGAAAAGTTTAAGAAAAGCAAGAAAAATAGATGTTTTATAACGAAACTAGTAATAGGTAATCATGAGCTTTTGTCCCAAGGGTTAGTAAGATGAAGGGAATCACTAATCTGAGGTTAGAAATACGTCTTAAAAATAGTCCCTATTCTTGAGTCTAAACATCTGAACGTTGATACCCTACTATACGCACTTGCACACATCTTGAAACTTGGGATAGTAGAGGATACATTGAAATGCTCTTGTTTAAAAGCTTTAGTATGAAGGAAAATATATAAATCAACAAAAATATAAATAACAAAAAAAATGGTGAAGAAAAATGAACACTGGTTTTGTAATTAGTTAACGCAACATAAAAAAAATATAGTGTGGGTGCTTTATCACCTAGCGCCTTAGACCAACTGGTTTGAGAGCCACTGCTAAGCCTTAGGTATTGCAAGACGAGGAAATTGCTAATTACGCTTAAATGAGTAAGCATATTTGGTAATCGGTCGGTTAGTACCTTAATAAGTATTAACGGTCGCATGAAGAATGTGTGAGCAATTCCATCTAAAATATTCATCGACTAAAAAGTACTAAATAAGATAGACAAGAGTATGATAGTTTGAATTGAATTCTATAAATGTAGGGATGTCGTTTACACACACGTGGGGGGTATATGATCAATATTTGGAAGAAAGATAGGAAGGGAGACTAAAGATATTGTTTTATTGAGGGATGATGCGATTTCTGACATCTTTTCACGACCATTAAGATAGGGCTCATGGTAACTGAAAAGATAGTGTAGTTTGAAACTCTTATTTTCAAGTTCTTTCTTTTATAAATCCTTATCATTGTATGTAACTTTCATCTTGTCTCTTTTATTATGGGATTTTGTGGGTGTAATCCGCTGAAAACTCTCAGGAGACAACACTCCTCCTACCAGGGACAACTATAGGTTTAAAGGCTCGTTGCACGTGCTAAGTGCAATCGTTGCCTACGAAAATGAGCTAGGATTTTCTTTTCTTCCTTCTTTCTTTAATAACTAGTTTGCTTGGGACGATCAAACTTAAGTTTGGGGGAATTTGTTTAGTCGAAAATATTGCACATTTGATGGAACATTTTCCCTACTTTTGTTAAGTGCTTAAAGGTGTTTATTGCAAATATAGAACCTATGTGGGTTTATCTGTAAAATATTCTTTTCTACATTATAATTAACATTATGAGGGAAAATATATGCATATAATATTTATATAATATTTTAGTAATTAAAATATGCATATCATATCAAATAATCCTAATCAATATTCTTAAAGATTTAATATCATATAAAATGGTTAGGATTATATCTCAAATATAAAAAAATATTACTAATATTATAAAGTGAGATATTGTGCAGATATTAGCTCAGGTCTGGAGAACGAGAGATCCGAGATGTCGGGAATAAAATCTGCCGATAAAGTTGAATCAATCATAAAATCATAAACGACAGAGACTCGGAGAAAGATTTGAAGAATACAGATATCACTATGATCTCCAAGTGTCAATACCAAACAGCACAAGAATTTTGAAGCCCTGATCTCACTAAATAGCCATCCAACCACGGCCATACCCTATGATATGTGGCGGATCCGCGGCCTCCTCATGGCCGTAGGATTTAGGATTTTTTAGGTGTGATCACAACAGCAAATCATCATACATAGGATCTAGGATTTTTAATTTCTGTGACTATAAATAGGACCGAGAGCTTCATATGAAAAATCATAACCGAATAGATCACCGAAAAGATCAAGAGATCTAAGACGATCTACGAATCAACATGATCAATCAACTCAACATCTACGTCCCAACGAGATAAAATCGAGAGCAAACAGGCTTCTTTGTATTCTACTCTCAAAAATGATTTGTAAATGATAAGTTGATTAATAAAGGTAGATCATTAGTTTAATTATTTCGCATTTACCTTCTGTATTTAATTTCTGTATTACTTTCTGCATTTACATTATGATCTCTTTCTTCATCTTCTCTTCTATCTCAAACATGAGCGAGTAATTCCTAGCTTTCTAGGGTTCGTAGGCTAGAGTAGATCAATGGATGATAAAATATTTTAACTTCTTTTATACATTTTAAAGTTTATAAACTTTAGCAAAATAAATGTTAACATCCTTATTGGGCGCGCTACCAATTTATTGATAGTCTCGACCACGATTTGAAATTAGATTAACACTTATTTTGGTAAAGGTTAGACATGAATAGAGATTAATGCAAGGACAAGGGTTAAGATTGGGAAACCCTAGTTCTTCCAAAAGAACCCTAATCTACTTTCATCACTGTCGATCTAGTTTTAAACTATTAAAAAATAAAATGAGTCATTTTTAATTATTCATCCATTACTACTAAGTCATATGAACTCTATAAGCCTCTTCTTCATAAAATCTACATTCGTATTAAAATAGATCTACAACCAATCATCCATCTTTCAATCAACCCGTCTAAAGCAAGAAAAAGTTTCACGTTTCCTTGCGGATGACCCGTACTCATCGCGGCTAGCTACTAGCGACACCGTCTTGATTGCGGTTACTTTATTTACGAACACATTATTTTCAGCATCACAATAATCAGACACCATTGCTCCTCAGTCCAACAAAGATGTAGGCTGGGGGCAACCAGCACCCTATATCTCCATTGACACCATTGCTCGTCGAACCAGCAATGACGTGCGCCAGGGGCGAGCATACTCCAATACCCCTGTAGACGCCATCACTCGTCAAATCAGAAATAGTGTGCGCCGGGGGGAGGTATCATTAGACGTTACCGTTGACGCTATTGCCTCGAGATTGGGAAGAAAAGCCCATCAAAGAAGAAACTGTAGATTGATGGCCGCTACACCGCAGACTCGTAATAATAGGGTCTGGGGCCAAGATAAAAGAGCCTATACCACCAACGTCAACCTCATCAACTGTTTCAAAGTATTGAAGATGGTTCACAAGAACGCCTCTAGGGCAGCCCTCAGGCATCCGCTTCCATTAAGCAGAAGGGATGAAGAGCGCAAACCGCGCTGTCATCATATAACCATCTCTTCTCGGGTGTATCAAGCTTTGAAGACTGTAAAAAAACTGACAATATAAAAGAAGCCCTTGAATGTACCAAGGGGAAAGAAGCCAATCCAACTCTAAACCAACCCAAGTCTGGAGGAGGAAAGAATACAAACTATTCTCTGGTGACTCAAATCAAGTTTGATCATCCGTTTTTGACCACGTATAAAAGAGCAATAGTACCCCTACCAGAAGGATGGCTTCCTCCATAATCGTTGATGAAAGAGGAAATGAACGGTCTGCTTCGCCATAAGTCTATTTCAAAAGGTGTAGTGATACTCAAAACCATAAAGTCTCTGTGATTGGTGAAGTGCCTCTGCCTAAACTGTCTGCCAGAGCCGATCGGCAAGCCAGAAGAAACAATAAACAAGTGCGGCCGAGTCATCACACCTGCCCACAGGAGACGGCGAGGGAGATGAAAATGATCCATTCCGGGTTGCTGATAATCCCACTTTCAAGGAAAGGTAAAAAGATGATGAGATCGCCACCCTGAAACAACAGGTCGATGACCTTGCTGGAATGGTCAGGAGCCTAACCGAAGTAGTGGCGGCCCAATCCACCAAGCCAACCGGGACAACCCCACCTAAACAACCACAAGCTGCCGGGCCACCCGAAGAGACTCATCCTCCACCCAGAAAGCCAACAGAGAGATCACGTATTGTCCTTCCCCCAGCACCAATCGTTCCCCAGTGATGATAATCAATGAATGAGCCGATACAAGTATCAGATCTGCTCAACAAAGGGTAACTCAAACCAGGAGTGGTAAAGCCATGACCAAGATCCAGATCAATGATCTGATCGCTGACCAAGTAAAAAGAATGATGGCATCGGAGATCTCTCAGAAAATGATCGGAAAATGAAGGCCGTACCACTCTGAGTACGATCAAATTCAGTACCCGATGGGATATACTATCACGACCCAAAGTTCGACCCGTGACCGGCACTTAACCACGTAACGTCTACACGCGTAACGCGACTAAGTAAGCCGAAACCCAGAAATCAAAACTATTGAAAGTAGTGAGTGTTGAAAACATTGGTTTAAAAATATTTAGAAAACTCGAGTAAAAATCATTAAAGTTTGTTATTTTCTTAAAAATTTCGGCAGCACCTCCTTTGTAAAAACTATCCCCGAAAACGGGTACAAGACATGATATAAGTAAAAATGACATATAATAAGAATAAAGCATCACCAAACGGGAGCAATTACGCCCAACGGCGGAAACAACCACCACAATAATAATATACGACGCCGTAGCAAAGAAATGGACAATATAAAATAAAATAGCATAAAAGATAAAACTGCATAAATAAAGCCGGCTCACACGAACTCGACACCCAGAATACAAAATCATATACAATTTCGTCCTTACAACCGGTCTCTAAGCCAATACATAACTAGTAGATGGAGAGTACTAGATACAATGAAAAGTACAATGAAATGTAAACAGATAACCGCGACCCACCTATAGCAAAATAGCTCGCACGCCAACTGTAGCGGTATCCGCAACAAAAAGATACATGAATGTAACCCTGCCGTGACAACTATGAGGGTCTACCTACAAGCACTGTGGCACAACGGGATGAGTTGCCAACTCATGAATAATAAATAACATATAAAGGTGATCGCAGGTATGCACGTACTGCGATACTCTAACATGTGCAACTGATAACATCGATATGGTAATCTGGGTATACGTAATCATGCGAGGTACTCTATCAGGTATTACAGGTGCATGATGCAATGCAAGTAAATGAGTGCTGAGCATGGGAAAATAAATCATCTACACGAGTCATCATCGTAGAAAAACCCCGGGTGTCTACCAAAAATACCCCAAAATCCCGATAACTCAGGCGCCGTCACTCAATCCGGCCCTCATATCCTGTAAATCTCATGGAACAGGAGTGCCCAACATCGGCACCCAAATATCATGAAATACTCGTGTCCATCATCGACACGCAAATCCTCATCTCTCAGGTGCCGCATACAAGATCGGCCCTCAGTATGTATCTCATGTCATAACCCTAGACGGTATCCTCCGGATATCCGTCGGGTCTCCAAACTGTCACCGACAGGTAGTAGTCCCTCCGCTGGGCTCACCGTCTAACTATACGAGTCGTCTTGCCCCAGGGTACCATACCGGGTCCACCATGTACCCGCAGACGGTGCCTACCACTCTTCGAATCGAGTATACTCACACAAGCTCTCAGAACCGAGAAAACTCATGGTGGCCGCACTAAAATATCATATCAAGAGAAACCGGGTTGTTAAAATAAAGCATACTTTCCTGAAATAATACTACGGTTCTCAAATCCAGAAATCACATGAAATTCAAACTCAATGTGTAAATCCATGCGATGTGATGTATGCATCATAAGGTCGTAATATGAGTAAAAGGGGAAAAAACCGCTCTTTAAATGAATTCAGTTTTAAAATATCTAATGTGGTCCTTAATTTTACCAAAAACCAGCTTACCTAGGTAGGTACAATGTGTATATGTGTAAGTATGGATGTACCAAGGTATGTATGCACCAATACGAATATACAACGTGTATGTGCACAAGTGTGGAGGTATCAATGAGTATGTGCACCAATATGGATATGCAAATGAGTATGTGCATAAGTAACATAATCATGTCGAATCATATATAAGATGAACTACAATATATTGTTCATGGCAATTCTATAGTATGAGTGTCATGGCAATTACTAACGGTGTATGTGTAACATGCAGATTAGTGCTCGTGCAACATGAACCGTTAGTAACAGTACGGTGTCCTATTAATTCTAAGTCCATATATAGCAGGGAATACAGTATGCAACAAATGGTATCCATGCGCAATCAATGTATATGAATGCAAATATGCCGCTACAATATCCTATCAAGCCATGGCGCATAACGCCATACGGACGATTTCCCCGTAGATGTTAAATCTACTCACCGTGGTCTCGATCTACGTGTATCCGACCACCTGCTTCCCCTTCTGTGCGGCGTCCGAAGTTCCCGCCTGCGAACCTAGAATTTACACCAAGTAATACACATAAGCTAAAATCTTGCAAAAACGCGATATCAATCTTATACAAGAAACTAGCGTCGCACACTAAACGCGTGTGTATACGTAACGTGTGCGCGTATGTCAAAAACCATCGCGACACGCTGTGGCACACAGCAACACGATGTGACACACGGCAACACCAAACCCACTCATAGCGCACGTATCACGCAAGCCCCGCTACATAAATTATAGGTAATTTGGTCCCAGATTTTATCTGGAGTATAAACAAGAAAAATAAACAAGACCAAATCTCTTATAATACCTACAGACAGCTACCTGCAAAGTTTCAACAAGTTCCAGAAAAATTAGGCCGGCCACCATAGGGTTGATATCGGCCAAGGTTAGGTGAAACTGGTCCAGGTTTTTACATTACATCCCTAGCACAAATTATAGTCTAGTGTATATGTTTGCTAGTCAAGAAAATAACCCCAAAAGAAAGAAAAAATCATTTGTGAATTTAAAATTAAAATTTTTGGAAACTAATAATTTTGTTAATTACATTCACCAATTAGTAAGATCGTTAAACTCCCATGACCACATAAACATGGTTTAACCCAAAATTGTGCCCTAATTTACATGCACATGTGTGTGCAAGCCAAATTAAATTCTAATTAAAAATTCATTAATTTTTATAAAATATTTGAAAATTATTTTGGTAAACTTTTTACTAAAAACCACACATTATAGTATAATTAGCCACTAATCATATTCTAAGGCGTTACATATACCATACCTAAGTTCAACCAATTTAACAGGACCAGAAGCTCTGGGCAACAAGTCGCGCAATTCAAAGCGACGTGTGACAAAAGTAGGGGCAATGATGCCTTGCTCCTTAGGAAGTTCGTCAACAGTCTCAACAGTATCTCTTTCAAATGGTATTTAGAGTTGCCAAATGACTCCATCAAATCCTTCATGCGGCTCAAGACTCAATTTATGCAGCGGTTCTCCAGTGCAAGTGAGAATATCACTATTGCCCATTATAGCCGACAAGCCTAAGAAGGATGAGAAAACAACCGAGTACATCATAAGATGGCGTAATCTGAGTATGAAATGTGATCAATAGCTTGAAGAATCTCAGGTCGTCGGGTTTATAATGGGAAAAATTGGCAGTTGGATCGTCTCGTTCCTGCTCTCAGCCAAGATCACCACCTTCCCGGACCTTATTGATAAAGCAACAGGTCTTGAGAGTCTTGAGCCAGCACAACAACTATATCATCCTAAAAAGGAATATAAAAAGGATGTCCATAAATTAGCATTTGTTGCTAAAGTCCAGCTAGCTAGGGGCTAGTCCGTACCAGTCCTTAGGGGTGACTCTAAACCGATCAGTTCAGGACTCGAAAAAGGGGCCATCCTTGCAAGAGAAGACGGGTAAAAAGTATCAGTTCTTGAGAGACAAGATGAATAAAATCTTTGACCACGCATTAGGAGATAAGTTGCTGCAGCTCCCAGAAAGTAAGCTCCCGGATCAAGCGAATAAGTTAGATGATCCGAAATTCTGCCCTTATCACCGGATACTAAGTCATCCTATCGAAGATTGTTATGTCTTCAAGAATTGGGTCGAACGATAGTACAAAGAAGGTGTTCTAACTTTTCCAAGAACATCTTGGCTGATACTCCTACAGAACATACAAATATGGTTGAACTCGACCCATTTCGGAAAGGGAATGGGCTTGATGGAGGAAATAAGAAACGTTCATATCCCCTAAGATGAAGAAAATGCTAAAGAGGCTTCATGGAACTCCTGGTGTCACCTGGAAAGGTCCTCTGCACCATCAAGTAGAATCATAGGAAACTGAATTCTGTATATCAGCTAACTCACCTTCTACCTTAATTCAAAAGCACAAGTACCTTCAACTTCTAAAAGTAAGAAGAAGGCCGAAAAGCTAGTAAAGCCAAAAAATAGCAAAGAGATTAGGTCGGAAATTCAGCGGTACTTAGACCCTTTGGAGGAGTATGAACATGGGGAATCTCCCCCATCACCTTGGAAGACTACATGTGACACATGTTCAGAGACGAATACTCCAACTTCGAGTCAGATGATGAGGTATCGCCAATGGAAATCTGCGATTTTATAAATGTGTGGTCTGACTAAGAGCCTACAGGGCAGCCCCCTGGCAAATGCTCCACCCTCGCTTTCAAGGGATGAGGTGAATGATATGATTGCAAGCGCGTTGATAGACAAAGATATAGAAATCATGGACCTCAGAAGAGAGATGCGACAAAGAACGGCCTTGCTGAACATGTGTATTCATGCATTGAAAAATAACCTGACGAACATGACCGATATTCAAATGGAGGCTATACAGCATAACCAGGAGCGGATTTATGATTTGGCCGAAATGCTTGAAGAGTGTACAATGGCTTTCATCGCCCGAATGAAAGATGATAAAGGCAAAGCACTGGAACATACCTCTGCGTCAGAGCCGAATGAAGCCTCCGCCTCAACCTTGAGACAAAGAAGGTCAGGGAAAAGAAAGACTATGATCAGGAAAGCTAGAAAGGAGTATCGGGAGGTGAATAAGATGGAGGCGGTCCCTGAAGAAAATGACGAATCAATTGAACTTCCAGTGGGAGTCTGTAAAGTGATATATAATGTTTATTATTCTGACAGGGAATCAGAAGATTGGCCCGAAGGGCCGTTTCTTCACAACTCTGCCCTATTTAGCGACAATTACAAACCCGAAGATAATGATGGCTTCGCTCACAATGACGAATATATCGCTGATAAAAGCGATGACTTCTACTCCGCTAAAGAAAATCTACTACACAAAAGATCCATGGCCAGAAATGCAAGAAGGGGCATGAGAAGATCAAGAAAAAAGAAAGTATCCTCTAGCAAAAGAAATTTGGAAACAGAGGTTCCATATCTGTACTCCATGGCCCACGGCTTTGTTAATTCTTTGAGGGCACGCAAGGAAGAAGCCATCGCCCTAAGAACCGAAGTCCGAAGAGTCGACGACCTACAAGATAAGGCTATGGACGAAGTCTGAAAGAAAATATCAGATCAAGTATTCCTGCTCGATCGACTAGAAACAAACATCCTGTGGTGTCCCGGTTATGAGCTAAGGAGCCAAATAGAAAGCTATGCATATGAACATGCGAGAGCCGAAATGGAGGCGTTGCAAAATGTCGCAGAATGGGAAAATAATGCTATCACTGCAGAAAGTAACGAAATTCCGGTGTCAAACACGGAAAGAAAAATCCGTGCAAAATGCTATTATAAAAGGTAGGGTTCAGCCAAAACGAAAGGGATGAATGAAATTATGTGTCCTCTCATAATAAATGAACCAAAAGCAGCTAAAGAAATTATGAAGTGGGATAACCCCGCTTCCACTTTGGAAAACAATCGAGCCTCGACGTCGGGCACAAGAAAGAAAGACAGGATGAAGAAGAAGTCTGCTAAAAGCAAAGAGGTGTGTAGATCCATCGCTGAATAGCCCTGCGACACGAATGGATCCGACTCTGACTCCGAAGATGAAAACGAAAGGAGTCCCAAGCCTTTGGCGGCAGCCACTGAACTGAGAGGGGGAAACCAGCTTCCCCCTCCCATCTACAACTCAAAAAATAAAGACAAGCAAGAAAATAAAAAGAAACAACCCTCCGATCAAGACATCGAAATTGAAGAGGGGGTCATGCCTAAACCGTAACATTTCAGAGAAATTTTAAATGTTATTTTAGAATTTTGAATAATGATAATAGGGTTTTCTTAGGATTACGCTATTTATTTATAGAAAATAATTATTGCAAAAGGTTTTTAATCGTGTAAAGAGAGTGTTTTGGTTTATAATAGGTTTATGTTAAACCTTCACACACATCACACTATCTCATACATTATCTAAGCAACACCGCCTCCTTACTCTACACCTCCTCCTTTATCTCCTAATTCATATGATAATATCTCTTCCAAACTGAACAAAAAAAAACTTCTCTCAACCCTCACCTCAAACCTTAACTCCCTTCACAAAAAGAAGACCATGAATCTTGCATCAAGTTCTTCATGAATATGGTTCAAAACTTCAAGCTAAATCAATACAACTTCATAAAGCCTTAAGTAAAGATCTCAAGAACTTGAACTTCCTTTGTGCTCAATCCATATAGGTAAAGATCTATCTTTTCAAGTTTTACAAGTGTTAAAGTTTCAAATTTCTTTGTTAAGATGTCAGAAAAATAGGTTTTTTGTAAGGTTTTTGGTGCTTAAATGAATTCTGGGATGAACTGAGATCTTTATAAAATATTCAGAGTGTAGATTGGACCTAGTATGATCACCATAAGACACCCACTGAAGCATGAGACCAAACAGACATGTCCTGGCTGCAAATTACTGTTTTTTATAATATTTTGACGGCCTAATTGTTGAATTCGGGTCTAGGTTTTGGTCTAGTGCATGTTCTTTTAATAAATAAGCCTCTTTTATACTTTGTTTTTCCCCAGAATCTCTAAGTCAAAATCTGGGAGTGTTTTAGTGCATTTTGGGAAAAGTTTTAAGGTTTTTAAATTTGCGTATTCGTATTTATAAATTTTGGTTTTGGTTGATTTGGTTTAACGGCGATGCCGGGAGAGTAATTCCTTTTTGTTAGCATTCGCCTAACTCTTATTGGTCATAGGTTCTAACCTATGAACCATTACATGATATATCGGTTCCGATATGATTTCTTATGTGTGTTATGTGATGATATGACTGTTAGGTTCTTTTGCGGAGATCCCCAGGTGGTAAGGATGCACAAGGCGGTTGTAGGATACAACTAGCACTATCGCACACAGTGAGTTGATTTATATCTATGGAGAAAGTTGGGTGGTTGGCATATAGCACCCCTGCAACCAATTAACTAGAATACTTATACTATATACCTAGGCTATAGTGTTATGTTAGATTATTTAGTCTATAACTAAGTTAGTATATAGTTTATATCTAGTAGTGTATATATATATGATTATTGTTATATGCGTATGCGGCTATAGATCCGTACGATATTGATTGGATATTTGATGATATCGAGGATAGTTTGCCGAATACGGACAAAATTCATTTAGACTCGTGGAGTCATGCGTTTATCCTGATTGGGACATTTTGATTGCTTGAGCTATACTCTTTTAAAAACTAACGATTCATTTTCCACTTTTAAATGATAAATGGAAAGGATGAGCTGCTAATTTTAAACGGGTATCTATTTTAAATATGTTGTTGCTTCTTTATTTGAAAAATAACATTTTGTTCTACATTAAACTATAATGGTATAGCTCATAATAGTGAGTCATGTTTAAGGATTGTTCACGTTACGATTAGGTTACTTTTTATTCGCTCACGATTCGATTACCTATTATATATACTAGTTGGCGTTGTTATTCTTATATGAACACACTAATAGAATATTGCATCACTACCAAAGATTGCTATGTTGCACAAATCACAGACGCACATGTTACACTACACCTCATTGATACTGCCATGACACTGTAGAATTGCCACACTTGATAGTGCTGATGTTATTATAGATATGCAATGATTGACATATTCATGTGATTAATCATCAACTAAAAATGATGCATGATGCATTGTTGATGACTATGATAGCGATGTTCGAACACCTTTGGCAGAACACTTGCACAAGTACCAATGATTGCCGTGTGACACAAGTACAGACGCATATGCTACACTTCACATCATTAGTATCGCTATGACACAGTTGTAACATTTCAGAAAATATAAAATATTACTTTTGGAATTTAAATAATAAAATAAAAAAATTTATGAAAATTATACAAGTATAGAAATTAGTTTTAATGGAATGGTATAATTATATACATATAATTTGGAAAATAATTGGAATTTTAAAATGAATTATTAGCAATTGATTGATTTGGGCATTTTATAAATAAGCATACAATTATTTATATATAAGTTTATGTTAAGCTTGATTAGTAGATTACTAATTATGCATTAAACCAAATCCATTTTTGTTAACCATGTTTAATGTGCCATGACACATTGTATTATGTATTTTTGCATGGTTTTGTGTTTCTTTTGTTTTTAAAAAAAATGAGAAAAGAAATGAAAAATAAAAGAATAGAATAATGTGAGAGAGGGGACAAGGAGGTATGGGGTGAGAGAGGGAGAAAGAGAGAATGAACCGTGGTTACAAATGTTTACTAGTTCCCTCATTATTTCCCTTCATCTCTTATTTTCTTCATCTCCTCCATCTTCCTCATGCTTCATCACTTCCAAAACCCTCACTACCATCCCACAAACACCCTCAAAATCTCATTAAAACCCCATTTTCCCTTCACAAAAATTATTCCTAAGCTCACTACAAGCATCATGGTGGGATCAATTTCTAGACTTGAGCTCATTTGGCCATCTTAGAATTTTCTTGAGTTTCTTTTTTAGGTAAAACAATCACGTTTCACCAAGTTCTTATGTTTCCTAACATCACAAAGTAGTTTAGAGCTTAAAAGTGTATGTTTAGTGAACTTGGAAAATTCTACGGTGATCTTTGGCTGGCCTCTAGCAATGGCCCGATCATCTGGTGCAGATCCCGAACGCTCGTCTCAAATGAGAAATCCTAATAAAACAATAAATCAATACGTCCGTACGTCACCGGAAGGATATCATGGTCAGTCCTCATTCGTGGCGAGCTCGCTCTGACTACATCTCTAGCCACAGCTCTCTGTGCTCTCGTAGCCATGGTGAGAGGAATCACAATCAAACATCGATGATGATAGATTATAGGAACGGATAAAATAACGGAGATCAAGAAATATACATCCTAAGGTCACTTAAGTGGAGCAGCGTATCGTAAGTATTCCGCGGAACATACACACTGTACGCCACTGATTGATGTAAAAAGAGTGTTTGTAGTAACCGCAATCAATAACGTGTTTGTAGAGTCCTCCCAGATTCCATTTGTGATAGAATCTCTAGTCTAAGTGAGTTTACGAGTCCCAAATACGAACTTAGAATTTTCCGATATCAGTTTTTCATTGACTTTTGATGTTCAAATGGAATCTGAGAGGACTCTAGAACACTGAAATTTTTTTAGCAGTTACAGTGAGATGTGCAGGCACATAGGAAGCTACCCCAGAAAGCCAAGCCTAAACCCTTAAGTTTTGGCCACCAATTTATTGACTTTGGCCATAATTTTCCGCCCAATTTTGGAGTTAGGGTCAGAAACTTGGTCTGTAGCTCATCCATTAGATAACTAGACCTACCCTATATGCAAAAAAGTTTAATTTTATCATAGGTAGAATTTGGAGTTATTCTACTTGTTTTCTATAGATGTTTTCAGACTTTTGAAACTTGTTTTTTTTTATATTTGAGTTTGACTCGGTCGTTTGATGTTCCTACGTCAACGTCGGAGGTTGTTTTGTTGTTCTAGCACGAGTGGACCATAGTTTCTAACCTATGTACACTTCTCTTGCCGTATCGGTTTTCAAGAGTTAATTTTGATTTCGACACGATGTATTTTGACTTTTAGGTACATTTGCGTGAACTTCTAGGGCGAAGAAAGAGAGTAGGGCGTTCATCGACTTCGGCTAGAGCGAGAATAGTAGGTGAGTAGAGGTATATCTATAAGGGAAGTCGGGTGGATGGCGTATAGCACCCCCGCAACCGTAGTATTAAGGTACTTATTTATAGTTATGTATATATAAATATTAGATATTTATACTTAGCTAATAAGGTTCTAGGAGATTATAGGCGATACTAAGCGTACTTGTAGGGAGGAATATCCTTAGTTCTTATTTTCTTAGCCTTGGGCGATTGGTATATATATTGTTACACACGCACACAGATATATGTATGTATGTGTGTATATATATACATGTAAGTTTGAGGATAACTTCGATATAACATCACGAGATGAGGATATGGAATGTTATAATGATAAGAGTCGATATGATCAGACATGATGTCACGAGGCTATGTTACATGATATGAGATGAAATGGAAGGATACGATACGATATATTATATTATATAAAGATTAGGCTATATATATGTTCATAATACGATACGAGATGATATAACATGTGACAATATGTGACTAGATGAGATGATAAGATGTACGTAAACATAGATTTGTACCCTTGATTTGATGATATCGTATGATGGATTATACCATACATGATATGATGTGCATGATGATTGATCCGCACAATTGACTTGATGATATTGTAGGATGGATTATACTGTACGTGATATGATGTACATTATGATTGTTCCTCACTCTTGACTTGATGGTGTCGTACGATGGATTATATCACGTGATACTATGAGGCTGGATCGCCGACTTATGGATGTATCGACTCAGAAAATTATTGTTTTCTAATCACTTAAGTAGATATTAGGATATAATTAGAGTCATACCTATTTTAAAAACTAACGAATCATTATGCATTTTTAAATAATAACCTCAAGGGACGCTATGGATTTTCAAATGGTATCTTTTTCTCAAAAACACTGTAGCCCCTATTTTTCTAAAAACAATGATTCGTACTATTTTCAACTATAACTGTATGTCTCATATGCAGCTACATATTTTATACTGGTGCATTTACAATTTCCTTTTTCTTCTATGCTCGTATTATTCTCATTTTGCGGTATACATACCACTGTTGGGAATTCACCCGCGCGCGCAAACGCGTATGTTTTTAAAATATGATCGTTTTAAGGAAACAGAATGCACACGCGAGATCGTTCTCATTTTAGTATTTATAACCGCAGGTGCACGGCGCGTTGTAGCGAGCCGGCAAGCATGGGTCGATCCACAGGGAATTGTGTATTAGGTATTGTGATTTAAGGTTCAACAAATTAATGAATGGTTGGTTTTGTCACAAAAAATATAAAAAGAATACGAAAAACAAAGAAAGCAGGAAAACAAGTAAGAAAACATGGTTGTGTCTTTGGCTTGGAAGATTGAATCGCGACAATTCCCTCGACGTTCCCTTAGTCATGAGTTGTTCGTTTTGTTCATTTACCGTTGTATGTCCGAGCTTGGGGTAACAACACTAAGCACAAGGGATAGCAAGCTTACCACAACATTAAAAACACAATTAGTGAGTGAGAGCAAATAGTTTTAGTGTTAACTTTGCTGAGAATTTGTGATGGTATACGGTATATGAAAACGAGGGTTTGTCAAGCACTCGGACACAAAATACCGTATCCAAACTTAGCAAACTTAACACCAAATTGGTTTTAACTTCAATATTGAAATGGGGAAAGAGAATGAATATGGTATATGAGGAGGTTACAAAGTAACCATGTTTCAAAATACCACATCATCTCAATACATAAACAATATTTAAGTTAGAATCATAAATTTAAGCACAAGAAACATAAACAAAAGGTGGAGGAGGAAAAAGTCATTCATCTCACTTCTTCACCAATACCACAACCAATGAAGATTAGTTACACATGATAAAAAGAAAGCAAGTAAAGAAACAAAGCAAAGAAAGCAAAAACAAAGCAATATATATAAATACTTGATGAAGAGTTACATGATTTTGGTTACTTATTCAATCTCCTTAATGAAGCTATCCAAATAAAGCTTCAAGAGGGAAGAAGAAGAAGAAACCAATAATGAAGCCCACTCATTCTCAAGCTAAACCAAAAATAAAGAAACTAACAAAACTATAGAAGTATGTGAGAATGAGAGAGAGCCTTCCCTTGCTCACCGGTTCTGCTTTTATTGGCACCAAAGAAAAATAAACAAACAATAAAAATGAGGTGACTAGGCAGTAAGGGAGGGCCTACAGAAATTTGGTGCATATTGGGGACAGGGAGGTCGGCATGCTCGGCCAAATGGGCAATGTGGCTGGTCCTGTTAAGAGGTTAGGGGCTCAGGTTTGCATAGTGGGTTTGTGTGCACTCCACAATCATAATGATGTTGTTTGTTTCGTCTAAAATAACCTGGTTTGTATGCAAAGAATTGGAGGGAAACATGAGGCAATACATCACATCCAAACTTTATGCATTTATTGCCTAATCAATGCACATCACACCATATATGCACAATTTGTGCCAAGGGCAGCCCCACATGGCCTAGTGCCAAAGAGTATGTGTGCACTTGCATTGTGTTGGACCAAAATATTATGCACACATATTATTTGCAAAAACTCTTTGAATATCGGTCGGTTTCCAGTTCCGGGTGTAGTGTCGGCTCACAGACGATATATCCGTGGTTTTGAATGTGTTTCCGGTATTTTATCACGAATACCTGTAAACTGTAATTACAGAGTAGACACTGATTAATAGCACCGATATATAACAAAAAAGATAATGAATGAGCGGTGTTAAATGCAGTTTTTTGTGATGAACAAATCCCCCAAACTTATCTATTGCTCGTCCCGAGCAATACAAAAAATCCTAGCCTCACTTTCATAAGGAACGCGATTGCACTGAGCATGTGCAAAAAGCGGTTAAACCTTTAGGTTTCCCTACTAGGAGGAGTGTTTTCTCCTGGGGGTTTTCAGCGGATTACACCCACAAAATCCAGTCAAGTTAGTTTCATAAGTTAACGTCGATTCTACTCCTACAGTTTAGTATCTAAGTTAGAAATTCTATCATCCTAAAAATAGATGTCTTTCACAAAAGAGACCATAGCATCTCATCATAAAAGGGGGGAGAAAAGAACTTAATTTTCCTTGGATCACAGATCCACAAAGACAAGATCTTTCATAAAAACAGAAGAGATTGTAAAATCTCCTATTAAAATAAAAACTTTGTTCTTAAACCCACGAGACAAAATCTCTTATAAACGATAATTTAATTCTCAGAGCGTGGAACTTATCAAAGTTGCCTAAAAAGAGCCTTAGCGCTCTAAATTAAAAAGAAGCACCTCAGCCCTCCAAGACTGGCACCAAGCGCACCATGTGCTCCTCACGTGTGTGTTATTTCACAAGAAGCGCTCTGCACTCATTTACTGGAGCTCAGCGCCAAGCGCACCATGTGCTCCCCACGTGTGCGCTCTGCACTGATTAACTGGCGCTCAGCGCCAAGCACGCCGCGTGCTCCTCACGTGTCCGCTATCTCACAGGAAGCGTCTTAGCGCTCTAAACCTGGCGCTCAGCGCCAAGCGCGCCACGTGCTCCTCACATGTGCGGTGAGGGAATACAAAGTGTTATTTAAATAAAAGCCCCAGAACTATGATGAGTACTCAACACTCAATAAAAGACAAAAAGGGTTGTTAGAATCTAAACCAATGCTCAGCATCGTTAAATGTTCAACATTTTAACTGAGTGGGACGAGCCCAAGTTAGCCATAGACCCCCAATTTAGATTAATTGAGCCCATATGCTCATAAATCTTTTTAACAGATCTTAGTCTCAAACTTGACTACAGATCTCCCAACCAATATTGGTTCATAGGTACATCTCTTCGTACCTCTGATATATATCGTTGTAATTCTTCAACGCCTTCAGAGAGGCGGAGGGTCCTAATAACTAATAACTTTTGGTGCATCTCCAAACGGTTAAACCAAAACCAGACTATGATGTTGTTAAACCTTACAGACTACGATGTCTTTAAACTAGACTACGATGTCTTTAAACATTACAGAATATGATGTCTTTAAACTCCATGGACTATAATGTCCTTAAACTTATGGACCGCAATGTCCCTAAACTAAAACAATAGAGTCCAAATGCTCTTTTGTTGAATTTAAATGATCCTGTTAAGTAGATATTAGTCTAAAATTAGACTAACGTATCCTTACAAACGTTTAAGTTGATCTTAGTCTCAAATGAGATTAACAATCCTTAAACCCAACCCAAAACCAAATCTAAGAAAATATGGATTTGGACTAATCCACGCCCTATGGGCGACAACATAAATTAGTCTCCGTATACAATCCACGGGCAACCAAAAATAAAACAAACACACATGACACGAAGTGACCATCTAGAGAAAGAGAAAGTGGTTACCGCGATGCGGTAGCGTAATTAACTGCAGGGGCTTGCACTTGCAGGGAAGAGCTTCCCCACAATCAAAAACCCCTCAAATGAGGGGGAATCTGATGAAGTCTGCTATAACGGCCGCATCCGTCTAAACCTCCGATACACGGTGCCATAAATCAATTTGGAATTTTCGGAGAGGTGGACGGATAAAACCCAAATAGCATCTGCCCCTAAAATTTAGGCCTGACGTCCCAACGTCCCGGTCGCGTCATTCGGTGGATAACATATCCTGGCACGCCGGGTGTGACCTTTTCCTCTTTCCACTCCACACTTTGTGTGTCGTGTTTCGCGAACGAATCGCGGTTTGCTATTGTTTCCCCTGGATTCGAGGTACTAAGATTTGGTGTCTTGCTCCGTGTAGAAAACAGAAGATCAATGGCTTTCAACAGCACTAACTGCAACAATTGCAACAACTCCCACTCCGTCCTTCCTGGAGGAGTGACCTATGGGCCACAAGCGGACTCCCTTTTTACGATGCCAGTGGAACAGGTGACTCAGGCCACCACTGGACAGTTCTTTGGGACCATGCTCCCACCCATGAGCTTCAACATCCCACTGCCGTCGCAAGAAGCTCCGAAAAAGTCGGTCTTTGATCGGCTTACAACTACCGCGGCCCCTCTCAATGGGTCGCCCAAATCCAACGCCTCAGTCTTTAACAGACTGAGCCAAAGCTCAAGTGGGACCGTAAAGAAGCCCGCAATACCTGAAGAGGTTATTCCGAAATGGATAGCAATCCCTGCTTCAGTAAACAAAATCATCAGAGAGACTTCTCCTGCCAAGGGATCAGTCTTCGCTAGAATGTCCGCTCCAACTCCCGCTTCAGGTGAAGTCACCAAGGCTGCTTCCCCTACTCGAAAGTCTGCCTTCGACAGGTTGGCCATCCCCACTCAACGGACATCAGTTTTCATTAGGCTGGCACCAACGGCAACCCTCCAACGGAGCAGGGGAGCATGATGAAGCACCCCCATAGCTAAGCCAGTACCGTCTGCTCGACATGCTCGATGTCGCCACTGGCGCCGAGTGATGAAAGCTGGGGGCAATTCCCTATCTGGATTTTCCCCGCTGGTTCCGACGGTGGAAGTCGACGCTGTTGTTCTAACTGGGAACAATTTTGAACCACTCAGGAGGGTCCATAAGAACTCTTCGACGGCCGTGCTGAAAAGATCTCCTACACCTGTGGAGAATGCTGCAAAGACAAGGCTGGAGCAGCCCTCTCAGCGGCTGTCCTTTAAAATTCATAAGGTCTGGCGACAGGTCCAAGACTCGATGATCAATCAAGACTACTCCCGCCGACCGAAGAAGATGAAAGTTCGGCAAGAGAAGGACTACCATTTCATACAACATAAGGTGTCTTCTACTTGGGTGCCCGCTACCACGGCCCCCTCAACTTCGACCGCCCATAAAAGGAGAAGGCCAGAGACAATTCCTACGGCTGTGATGAATCTAAAGGGTGCTGAACCTAAACGCCCTAAGTCTGGGAACATGGTGGTGCATACTGTTTATATGGTTTCTGGAAAAGCGGAAAGCCGTGCTTCTATGGGTCACCGATCGCTCACCCGATCAGTAACAAAGGCTCAGGAGCAACAACAGCAAAAGCTCCAAGAGATGCTAACGAAAATGGTCGCACTCACTGGGCTAAAAGAAAGCCCAGAAATATCGTCGGAGCAGCGTCAAGAACAGGAAACTGATGCCGAATTCCTCCGAAGAATGCTCGAGAGGAAAGACAAATAGGCCGTGGAACAAGCGGCCAACATAAAACAAATGGCGCTTTTATTCCAAGATATGGTCGGGATGATGATACAACTGGATCCTCCAGCTGAAGACCTCCCGATTATCCTTGAAGACGACATAGGGGAGACATCGAACCCTCTTTCGGCTCTATCAGCAGCCAAAGAGGAGACCATCTCCAAAGCCGTCCTGGATGACTATATCGCTCAACAGATACAAACTCATCAGGAGAGCGAAGTGTCCAGTCAAAATTTTAAGACTGGACGACCCTATCCGGGTTGGTACGACCAAATAAAGTACCCGCTGGGATATACGATCCCTAAATTCCATATATATAAGAGGACGGGGAATCCACACCAGCACGTTGCTCGATTCAGAGCCTTGTGCGGTAATACTGGGGGTGATGACAAACTGCTGCTTCGCCAGTTTGTTGGCAGCTTGTCGGAGACAGCGTTCGAATGGTATTCCGAGCTCCTAAATGACTCCGTCAAGACATTTACAGAAATGGAGCTACTATTTACATAGAGATTCGCAAGCGCTAGCGACCGCACCCCGATCACCGCACTAATTAACGCCAAGGCGAGGCTAGGAGAAACACGGGTTCAGTACGGGATACGGTGGCGGAATCTATGGTCAAAATGCGAACATCGCATAGAGGAAGCTCCTGCAGTGGGCATGTTTGTGGGAACTCTTGATCCGCAGGCGACCATATCCCAGTTCATGATATTTTTCAAGATGACTATCTTCCAGGTCTTGATTGACAAACTGGCCCAAATGGATCAGATGGGCCACAGGCCCTCCTCTTCGAAGTCGGAGTCGCGGAGTGAAAAAGGGAAAGGGAAAGCGACCTTCGTCGCCAACGCTCAACAACAACCGAGTGGCCCAAAGCTGGTTGCTCACCAAGACAATAAACAAAGATCCCTTGGAGAAAAGATGAGACGCCCTTACTCGTTCCCTCGGGATAAGACGAAGAGGTTATTCGAGCTAGCGCTGCACAACAGGCTCATCACTCTGCCAGAGCCAAGACGCCCAACGCAACCGGGCGACGTTAACAATCCTAATTACTGCCTTTACCACCGAATATTTGGTCATCCAATCGAAGATTATTACATCTTCAAAAGTTGGATCGAAGATCGGTACCAACAGGGCAAGTTCGCGTTATCCGAAAATTGGAGGGTGAACCCGCCACAACCTCACGCTCCTAAAAAGGTGGACACGTTAGGGGAATCATGCTCACTTATAGAGGAAGCCCCATGGGAGGTGGCCATTTCAGCTAAGACGAAAAGAATGCTGAAGGACCTTCAAACATGTCCGGCGATCAGGTGGAAGAGCCTGTTGGAGCCCGAGATTATTGAGGGGGTGCTGAAGCCGCGCCCAACGCTGAAAGTTGGTGATGTTGGACAACATTCAAGTCAAGCCTCCAAAATCTTTAAAGAAAAAGAAGAAGTCCAAGAAGCCCGTCAAACCAGACGATAGCTGTACAGGTCTGTAAAAATATATCGATGCACTGGAAGAATATAACCATAAGGAACGGACCCCAATCACGTGGGACGAATTCTTTAATCATGAAGACGATGACGCTGATGAAGGAGACGATTTTTCAGAAGGGCCTGAAGACTATGTGGCGAGCTGCCACATGATCTTTCACTCGATAAATGGCAAAGAAGCTCCTGATGCAGAGAAACTGGGGACAGATCCCGAACCAGAACTCCTAAAACCGTCAGACGAGATGATTGACGTATTCCTGAACGAGGCGCTTCAGAAAAGAAAAGCTGACCACGAGCGTGAAATCACCATATACGAAAAAGCCAAACGTCGGCGACTGAATGAAAGGATTGAAATACCCCAACCGGATAGAAGCACTTCTGCCGCCAGCAAAAGCAGGTTTAAGATAAGGAAGCAATTCACTAAAGCCCTATCGATGGGAATGAAGTTGCCACTTTTCAAAGAAAACACTTTAGAAAATACGTTCCCTGACGAACTAGATGCACATCCAAACTACTGCTTATACCATCGAAGGACCATACACCCTACCGAGAAATGTATGGCCTTTAAAAATTGGTGGCAGGGATACGTTGCTCATCGACAACATTTCAAGCGGATGAAGCGCAAAACTCGTCGATAGCAGAGAAGTACGACATATGAGCGTAGAAGAACTGCTGGCGACTGTCACATGGTTAATTCCGGGGGATCGCAAGTTTTCACCTTCGGGAGCGATTCTGATGAAGAAATAGCCCTCGACCCTCTCTTCAAGGAATCTATCTATGAAACAGAAGAGACGAAGACCTGTGAGAACATTCAGCTACGTAACCGTACGTTACCCGAAAAGAATCTTGGACCAACAAGCAAGGGAGCGAACAAATAAGATAAGGGGAAGGAAAAAGTCCATGATGATATCACCCTCGATGATCGAGTCGTCGAAGAGTTAGCAGCCAAGGACCTGCCAAAGAATAATAAGGTAGATTACAACATTCTGGCACATCTGAGGAAGATACCCTCACAACTGAGCATTCTCGATGCCCTTCTGCTATCTCAAGAGGTGAGAGATTCTTTAATCAAGGCACTACAAGAGCCCGAGCAGTTCCTAGCTTTCCTTGCTGAAGAAAAGATGAAGGATGAGCTGGAAGAAGTGCATACAGCTAACGTCACTTTAGGTGACGAAGATCTCCTCCTCGGAACATGCGAGCACAACCGTCCTTTGTACGTCACCGGATATTTCCATGACATCAAGATAGGGAAGATCCTAGTTGATAACGGGTCCTCTGTCAACCTCCTAAATGTGAGAGTGCTAAAAGAAATCTGCATCAGCGTTCAATACCTCGCTCGGGATAAAATCACCATCTCCGGGTTCGACTCTTAGTCATCACGGACGCTCGGGTCTGTGATATTGACATTACGCTTTGGGCTGCTCGTCACCGACATCAAATTTCATGTCATTGACGCCAAGACTTGCTACAACGCTTTGCTCGGCAGGCCTTCGTTACACGAATACAACATCATCCCTTCTACACAACATCAGTGTATGAAGTATTTCAAGGATGGTCTTGAGTACACCATAACGGGGGAGCTAAACCCATTCTCTATGAATGAAGTCCGCAAATACGAGGACGCAAAGTAATTTCTGCCAGACTTTGAAAACACGGAAAGATGCCATATGCCGGAGAATAAGCAAAAAGCTATAACCACTATTCCGGTCTTTGGGAGTGATACCGAAGAGGAGGAAGAGATAGTTTATTCAAGACCGCCCCAATGCAATAAGCCGGGACCATCCACCCATATTCTGGTCTTTGGCAGGGACTCTGAAGATGAGATTAATGCAGTATTTTCTGTTCGGTCATCGATACAGACCCTCACTGGAGAAGATAAAAGCTTGCAAATTGCTATGGTTCCGCGAAAGCATTACAAAGAGCTCGACGCACTTGATACCTATAGTGTGTAAGAACTGCAGACATTCTATGTCCCTCCCAGGTGAAAAGATGAAAAGGCGATCCTCTCTTATCGATCCACGGAAACTAAAATGGAGAAAGAAATCTGTCAAGGTGCCGATTCTACGCTTGACAGGCTCCAGCCTATCCGTCTGCCCAGATACTACACAGAAGGATTGAAAAGGTTGTTGAGACGCCAAGGCCTACCCTTCAAACAGACGACTCAACAAGCTCAGTTCTACAACATGATCTAGAACGTCCCTGGAACTTAGCGAAAATTACCCAACGGGAGAATGGAAACGATCGGGCTTGGATATGTTCAATCCAAGAAATGGGAACGATTCCATAGCTGCTACGTTATACATGACTTTGATGAAGAAGGAGATGCTCTGTTAGAAGACGCTAACCCTGAACCAAAACGAGGTCCCGCCATGAAAGTGCCAAGTTCGTCGTTTGAAGAATAGATGGACAAGCTAATAAGGGAAGCGGGTCAAAAGGTCCGGGAGGACCATAGCCGCGAAAGGGCCATTTACGAGAAAGCCAGGACGCAATGCCTCCTTCAGCAGGCTGCGGAGAATGATGATGCTCTTCATCGCCAGCCCGTCATACAAAAGACCCGACGCAGAGGTAGAAACAAGCTAAAGAACGGAAAAAACGTTCGACGGCGGCAAAGCGGGTTCAAGAAGACACACGATCGAGAATTGAGCAGCTGGGATCCATCTCTTATAAAGAAGATGGGTCGAGCATATTCTTTTCCCCAAGACAAGACATGGAAGATATTCGATCTTGTCATGAAACATCAAATGATTACGCTCCCGGAGTCTAAACACCCCGAACAAGCAGACGAGATCACTCACCCGGATTATTGATCCTATCACCGAGCGATAGGATATCCTCTCGAAGACTGCTTCACATTCAAAAACTGGGTAGAAGACCAGTATCAGCAAGGCAGGTTCACTCTCTCCAGCAGTTGGAGGGTAACCCCACCTCAGAAGCATGAACCGAAAGCAACGTATATGGAAAGAGTATAACTAGATAAACATCGGTCTTGGAAATGATCTCGTACCTGTCACACGATAACGCTGTCAGGAGAAGGAGTACGCGAGGAGATGGCTGACCTCCCCTGGTGCTTCGAAAACAATGAAGACAAAGTGATTTCAGAGTTTTCACCGAGGCCAAAAGAGCTGGAAGATGGGATACATACTACTACAGATAACCTCAGAAAAATCGACTTGGGGATGGCAAACGACCCACGGCCGACGTTCTTTAGTGAGCAGTTGTCTGAAGAAAAGGTGGCTACGCTCAAAGACGTGCTTATGCAGTATAAACACTGCTTCGCATGGAATTACTCCAAGATGCCGGGACTAAATCCTGAAATCGCCGTGCATAAATTGGCGATATCTCCGGACGTCAAGCCGATCAAACAAGCGCCGAGAAGAATGCGGCTCAAACTTGAAATGAGCATCAATGCCGAGATCAAGAAGCTAATCGACTCCGGCTTCATCCAAGAGGTTCAGTACCCTGACTGGATTGCCAACATTGTCTCAGTGATGAAGAAAACTAGGACAGTGCGCATCTGCGTGGACTTTCGAGACCTCAACAAAGCTTGCCCAAAGGATGATTTTCCTGTACCGGTTACCGAGCTGATGATAGACAACACGGCCACTCACGAAGTCTTCTCCTTCATAGACGGCTCATCAGGGTACAATCAAATAAAGATGCATCCCGAAGACCAGAAGCATGCCGCTTTCCGGACACTTCTGGGCATATTCTGCTAAAAAGTAATGCCTTTCGGTCTGAGGAACGCCGACGCCACCTATCATAGGGCTATGACGAAGATTTTCGATGACCTCCTACATGAAATCGTCGAACTCTATATCGACGACCTCGTGGTTAAATGCAAATTGTACGAGGAACATTGGGAGCATCTGAAGATAGTGTTCTAGTGTCTTCGGAAATACAATCTGAAGATGAACCCTCTCAAATGCGCATTTAGAGTTTCCTCAGGCAAATTCGTGGGATTCATCATCCTACACCGGGGCATCGAAATAGATCCATCAAAGATCAAGGAGATTATGGAAATACCTCCGCCAAGAACTTACAAGCAACTGTGGTCTCTCCAAGGAAAGCTCGCATATATCCGATGGTTCATAGCCAACCTCTCCGGCAAATGCCGCCCTTACAGTCATGTAATGAAGAAGGGGACCCCTTTCGTCTGGGATCGTAAATTCTAGAGTGCACTAGAAAAAATCAAGCAGTACCTACAGAATCCTCCGGTGCTGACCGCTCCAATCTAAGGGAAGCCTCACATCCTGTACACAATAGCCCTTGAAGGTTCCTTAGGCGCGCTATGGGCACAGGAAAACGACCAAGGGAAGGAGAGAGCTCTCTACTATTTGAGCCGAGTTCTCCTGGGGGCAGAAAACAATCTCCCCTATCAAAAAAACATTGCCTGGCGTTAATTTTCGCTATAACGAAGCTTCGGCATTATGCTTTGGCGCATGAGGTCCATCTCATATCAAAGGTGGATCCTCTCAAATATTTGATGTCAAGAGCCATGCTAACGGGATGGTTCACTAAATGGGCCATCCTCTTAATGGAGTTCTCGATAATCTATCGACCCCTCAAAGCAGTGAAAGGCCAGGCCATCGCCGACTTCCCCGCCGAGCATCCAATACCTGCGGATTCACCTCTAAATTGCGAATTGACAGACGAGCACGCGTTTGACACGATCGACAGGGACAGAGGAGAAAGTGATACCCAATGGAAACTCTACTTTGATGTGGCATCTTCCATGAAGAAGCGAAAGCACGGCACCCCTATAATCAAATCTGGAGTAGGCCTTATCTTCGTGACTCCACAAGGAGGGATAATGCGCTTTGCTTTTTCCCTAACAGAGCCGAGGGAAAATAATGAAGCAGAATATGAAGCTTTGATAGAAGGTCTTAAGATCGCTGTCGACATAGGAATCGAAAACCTCCTTATATATAGAGACTCCCAGTTGGTCGTTAGTCAAGTAAACGGCGACTATCAAACGTGCAAACCAGAGGTAAAGTACGGTGAATGAGTGCAACAATCGCTGACTCAAATCCCTTCTTACGCCCTGGAAAGCATACCGCTAGCGGAGAATAGCAAAGCAGATGCGTTAGCCAAACTCGCTAAAGAACTGGCTGACGAAAACCTCGAAGACGTAAGGATCGTGGTACAAAGCCGTCGGGTTCTTGCACCGACAGAAATATCTCCGGAGTCGTCTGAAGAAAAGGAAGTGACCAAGCAAATGACCCTACAAATAAAAGACCAGGAAAATTCTAGGGATTGGAGAGAAGTCTTTATAGACTACTTGAAATATCGTCGGACACCCGAAGATTCATCCTCAAGGCATCAGCTCATGAAAAGAGCTCTGTCTTTCGCCTTCGTCAATGATACGCTGTATAAGAGGTCGTTTGACTCTCTGTGGCTAAGATGCCTAGGACCGGAAGAAGCAAAGAAAGTCGTCCAAGAAATTCATGACGGACTCTGCGGTTCTCATCAAGTCGGGCCAAAGATGAAGCTGAAGATCAAAAGGATGGGCTACTATTGGCCCACGATGATTCAGGACCGTCTCGAATGCGTAAAGCAGTGCCACTCGTGTCAAATTCATGGAGACTTCATCCACCAGCATCCAAACCCGCTACATCCAACGGAGGCTAGCTGGCCATTCGAAATGTGGGGAACCGACATAATTGGGCCCATCAAACCAGCACCATCTAGAGGACATCGGTTCATATTGGCGACAACCGATTACTTCTCTAAGTGGGAAGAAGCAGTACCGCTAAGAGAAGTGAAGACAGAGAATACCCTTTATTTCTTCAAAACACACGTCATATATCGATTCGGCACTCCGTGACGGATTATCTCCGATAACGGGCCAGCCTACAGAAGTCGCAAAATCAGCCGCTTTGCACTGCGGCATAATATAGACTGGAGATACTCTTCGGTCTATAATCCCCGAGCTAATGGTCTAGCTGAGGCTTTCAACAAGACCTTGATGAAGAACATAAAGAAGACTGTGTCTTGAAATAAGAAGGACTGGCACGAGAGACTGCATGAAGCCCTCTGGGCGTATCGGACCACGTTGAAAACGGCTGTGAATACAACACCGTATGCATTGGTATTCGGCGCTGAAGCAGTACTTCCCTTGGAGATAGAGCTACCCTCTCTACGAGTGGGGGTCCATTATGAGCTAACAGACGAAGAGAATACTCATCTTCGGCCTGAGGAGCTCGATGCTCTCGATGAAACTCGTCTTATGGCGCAGCAAAACTTGGAGGCTTACAAAGCAAAGATGACACGCTCATACGAGAGATTGACTAGGCCGAGAACATTCCACCAAGGCGAACTCGTGCTAGTGGTCAAGAGACCTATGATCCCCAATCGTGCCAAACGGGAGAAATTCGAGCCGAATTATGAGGGCCCGTACATCATAGATAAGGTCTACCAAGGTGGGGCTTACTTGCTCATGGATATGCATGGCAAAAGACACTTCAGGACAATAAACAGCCGGTTCTTGAAAAAATACTACGCCTGACGAGTCATGGCCTAGGTCAACGATAGATGACGACGCTTATGTCCGTTCGCTATCTTCACAAGCCCAAACTCTATAAGTAGTATCCGACGAAACCTCACCTCGAAAACGTGCGACGAACCGTAACGTCCTTAAACTAACAACGGACCGTAATGTCCTTAAACCAGCAATGGACCGAAATGTCCTAAAATTAACATCTGACCGAAACGTCTGTAAACTACTACGAACCGCAGCATCCTAAAGCTCACGCAAAAAAAGGGTACGTCCACAAGAAAAAAGAGCACGGATGAAAACCTGAAAGGGCTCCGTAAGTAAATACAGCAGGGCAACCGGAGAGTTTGTGAAAACCCGATAGAGCGCAATCTCGCTAAAAGACACATGCAAGTCCTCTCGACCTTGTAAGGAGAAAACTACCTTTGTGAGATCCTTATGACTCCCAAAGGAGCAACACACTTAGGGATCCACACGATTCCTAAAGAGAAATTACACTTACGAGATCCTCACGACTCGTAAGGAGAACCCTCTTATGAGACCCTCACGGCTCATAAGATTCAAAAGCCTTAAGCTACAGGGATCTGAACATGTTCTTAATCTATCACCTTTCCCAGATTGCCCTACAAACGGTTCAATGCTGACCTTTGTATATAATCCACGGGCACGAATAAAAATTTCCCCAATAGAGTCCCACCAGCGACAAGGGATATCCTCACATGGTAAACGACCCTTGTAAGTCCTATCGACTTATAAGGAGAAAACACTCTTATAAGATCCTTACGACATATAAGGGAACGCGCACTTGAGGATCCTCACAATTCTTAAGGAGAAAACGCACATACAACATCCTCACGACTCGTAGGGATAAATACCTTTATGAGGCCCTTACGACTCATGAAATCAAAAGCCTTAGTTGACAGGATCTTAATCCTGTTTGCTAAGCCACCTTTGTTCGAACCGACAAAGGCAAATGATTATTCGCTCCCGGCAATGTCCCAGTGATAGCGATGTTGATGCCTAAATCGGTATCAAATTCCAAGTCCTTTCACGGCAAATGATGATTCGCTCCTGGCAATATTCCAGTCGCAGCGATGTTGTTGCTAAGATTGGCATCAGGTTCCAAGTTCCATACTTGCAAAAAAATCAGCAGGTAAAAGAAATGCATACGAAATAGCTGAAATGATAGGGCAACTTGCAACAAAATCAGCAAGTAAAAGATATGCATACAGAAATAGCCGAAATGATGGGGCAACTTGCAACAAAATCAGCAAGTAAAAGATATGCATACAAATATAGCCGAAATGATTGGGCAACTCGCAATAAAAAGTAGCGAGTAAAAACAAAAACAGCCGAAATGATTGGGAAACTCACAATAAAAAGTAGCAAGTAAACAGAAAAATAGCCGAAATGATTAGGCACCGCGAAAAATAGCCAAAATGATTGGGCGATCGCGACTTTCGCGATATAAAAAGCTGAAATGATAGAGCATCGTGGAAAGAAATAATAAAAATGATGAAAGAATGAAACTTTTACCATACATGCAAGTCCATACTGACCCCTGTATACAATCCATGAAAATAAACGAAAAGGGAACCACATGTCCCCCACCAGATTCTGTCAAAAGAGAAAATCAGATCTCAACAGCAACATCTGCATCCCAGAAGACCAACAACGACGTTCCTCCTCCTGCCAGCAGAGAACGGACACGACATCACCAATCGGAGCCATGGAGAAGTCCCCGGTTCGAAGACTCTATGGTTCACAGACAACCTAGAGTCAGCCCCGACACCGCAGAAAACGGAAAACGTCAGCAAATGACCCCGTCGCGGAAATACGTCAGAAAATGACCCCGTCACGGAAATACGTCAGCAAATGACCCCGTCAGCCAATGACCCCATCTTGGAAAGACGTCAGCAAATGACCCCATCACGGAAATACATCAGCAAATGACCCAGTTGCGGAGATCCGTCAGCCAATGACTCCGTCTCGGAAAGACGTCAGCAAATGACCCCAGCGCAAAAACACGTCAGCACATGACCCCACCGCGGAAACACGTCAGCAAATGACCCCGCCGTGGAAACACGTCAGACAAATGACCCCGTCGCAGAAATACGTCAGCAAATGACCCCGTCGCGGAACACGTCAACAAATGACCCCGTTTCGAAAATACGTTAGCACATGACCCCGTCACGGAAACACGTCAGCAAATGACCCCGTCGCGGAAATACGTCAGCAAATGACCCCGTTACGGAAATACGTCATCCAATGACCCCGTCATGGAAATACGTCATCCAATGAGCCCGTCGCGGAAACACGTCATCAAATGACCCCGTCGCGGAAATACGTTATCCAATGACCCCGTCGTGGAAATAGGTCAGCCAATGACCCCGTCGCGGAAATATGTGTAACGTTTTAGAAATCGTTTTGCGAATTTTCACGTTTTAGGGCAAAATCGTCGGTTTTTCCCGCTTTAACCCGATTTCGATCAAACGACCGTATAAGCTTACCGACACCTAATTTGGCCAAAATAAAGCTTGTGCGCGAACTTTGGGAGTATTTGGGAGATTTTGGTTCAGATAGATTTTTTCCCGAATAAAATATTATTTTAAGCGGTGTTTTGTGCACATAAATCGGGAAAATTTTATTTTGTGAATAAATTAATTTTTTTCACTAGAATTATTTTAGAAGGTTCTTTTTAAATATCTAGATTTTTTTTGGTGACTAATGGTTCCTTTTTAAAATTAAAAGAAAAGGGTGTAATGGTGGTAAAATGCATTAATTAGCATTAATTACTCTTTTTCCTTACTTTTTCTTCACAAAATATTACACAACCCCCCTCCCCTCTCATCTTGGCCGACCCTCATCCCCCCATTTCTGTCCTAAACATTTCCAAACTCATTTCTCTCTCATTTTCTTTCAAAAACACAAAAAGAAATCCAAAAATAAATCCAAAAACTCCTATATAAATATTAAACCATTTTTCCTTCACTAATCCTTCATGGATCTTCATCAAAGCTTGATTTTTGGAGGCTAAAGTGATGGATCTAATTTCTTTTTGGTGTTCTTGAGGAGGTATAATTTCTTGCCTTAATCCATAATTAATTGCTTTAATCTTTAACTAGCTAATTTAGTTAACTATTTAAGTGCTTAGTTTAGCATTTAATTCATGATTAATTCATTATATTTGGTTTAAGAAATTCATGTTAGGGTTACATTTTGATTAAGTGATTAGTGTTTAATTCAAGTGTTTAATTGTGTTTTGGAAAAGAATAATCTAGTAGAAAGTGTTAAAATTTGCTAATAAGCATTTTGTTTAATTAAGCAAAATTGCCTACTAGATTTTTGCTAAAACATAATTAGCGAGTGTTAAAAATATAGGATTGGTTTAGATAGCTTAGTTAAGCTATTTTAAGGTATTTGTAATTGTTAGATTTGTGTTATCTTGAATCTATTGCGATAGATTGCTTACTAGATTTCGGGGTTTTCCGACGTAGGGTTCGTTTGGTAGTTGCGAGGTTATATCCAGTGTATTCCTCGTAATTTTTGTGTTGTGTTGCGCGATCAGGACGATCGGGGTCCAGAATTGGTGTTTTGTAGTTTAGCGACCCCAATTAGGGTTTTGGCCGGTATCGTGCGCGATAGATGCGCTAAGCGCGCAGTGTAATTTTCCGGGCGTTTTCGTCGTGTTTCGTTGTCTTTTCGTCATTTTAGGATATTTAGCTTATGTGTTGTATTTATGAAATTTTAGGTTCGCAAGCAGGGACTTCGGGTGCTGCGGACAAGGGGAAGCAGGTGGTCGGATTTTCATAGCTCGAGACTATACGTGAGTAGATTTAACATCTACGGGGAAATCGCCCGTATGGCGTTATGCGTCGGGGCGAATATGATATGATAGCTGTATGTATTTGCATATTAGTTACTTTCATATGAATGTCATTGCATTGCATTATCTGTTTGTCACGACCCGAAAGTACGGAACGTGACTGGCACTTAGATTACGAGACGTCTAAAGGCGTACCGTAACCTAAGTCAGCCAAAGCCCAGAAATCTAACCCAAAATCAAAAGAGAGTGAAGGAAAACCTTAAATGAAAACGGTTTTGAAATCCATTAAGTTGCAAAGAATCCCTTTTTAAAACATCAAAAATTTCTGAAAATTTCGGCAGAGTTTCCCCTGTATTTTCTATCCCCAAAAATGGGTACAACAAGATAATACATACGAAATCATATAAATGGCATCCCCAAGCGGGAGCTAGCTCTTCGCCCAAGGCGGATCACAACCACATGCAATATAATAGTGATATCAAGAAAAAGAGCATAAAGAAACGCAAAATACCAGAAAACACACGTCGGCTCAAGTGAGCTCGACCCAAAAGAAACCACAAATATACATATCTCTCATTCTCATCACTAGGTCGCATATACAATACAAGTGGTAGATGGAGAATACTAGATACAATGATAAAGCAAAAAGAAATAAAGTATACTCGCAACCCACCTACGGGCGATGTCACGAGTCTGAGCAAAAGGGACTGATGATAAGATAGCCCGCCGCTACAAGACTGACGGGTCCGACCTGCAAGACACTGTGGCACAACGGGGGTGAGTTGCCAGCTCGTGAGTAAATATAACATCTAATAAGGCAATCGTAAGAATGCACGCAATGCGGAACAACATGTATGTCCATATGTGATATAATAACTCTAGTATGCATGCACATGTATGCAATATCTTTTCTAACTCTTTAAGTGTTTTAAATGTTAATGTTACTGCATTCTTAACTTTTAGAAAACGAATGTCTGCATAAAAGCTAAGTATCATCAAGAAATCCTCAGAAAAACCCGTGTCAAGCATCGACACCAAATAGGAATCATATCTGTCTCAATGTCGGGCTCCGTCAGTCCGGATCGGCCCATATCATAAATCTCACGACAACGGTCGGTATCCTCCGGATATCCGCCGCGCCAGACATCACCGGTAGGTAGTCTTCCCCTGCCAGGCTCATCGTCTACAACTCGATCTTCTTGCCCCGGGGTACCATACCGGGCCCACCATGTACCCGAGACGGTTCATCCACTCCTCGAATCGGGTCTCGAAATCCAACAGAAAACATGAAAACTCATGGTGGACGACACATACGTCACGAGAAAACCGCAACTTTGTTTTGAAAAAGATAAATATAAGGTTTTGTTAAATTCTTGCGGTTTTCCCCCAAAATCCAGAAATCGCAGCAAACTGAAATCCTCAAGAAATCATAATGTCCACATGTTATGTATGATCAGTGTCTATGATATCAATGTATATGATGTGAGAGTTTGGCTAGAAATCTATGTAAATATGATAGTAATGCGAGGTATATGCGTACGATACAATCTCAAATATCATGCATGAATGCAATGGCGTTACTAGCTAAACAGGTTTTTATAGTGCACGTGGCATGGCAAATACCAAAGGCGTGTGTGTCACATGAATAGTGCGCGTGCAATAGATGCCAATGGTAAGGTGTTCGTGTCCTACGAAATGATATCGCATATGTATATATGAATGTCATATGAATGTCCATGCAATCTAGTATAGGGTTAGCTGTAAGGGTATGCAATGTGCGTAAATGGATAAGCTAGCTAACAATATAATTATTGCATAAAGTAGAGTAATCCTAACTAGGGAGGGGGCGCCTCGCGCCATCCAGACGATTCCCCCGTAGATGAATATATCTACTCACCAGAAATCCCCGCTAATCTGATCCGGCCACCGCTTTGCCTTTTCGCGCCGTATCCGAAGTTTCCCCGACCGATCCTAGAATTGCATAACACAAAATATAAGGTTACAGATTTCTGAAATGATGCAAGTCACATTATACAAATATCGACGCTCTCGGATTAATCACAACGTGCACTCGGTACGCGGAAAAATACACGAAAATCGCTAATTTTTAGCTAAAATCGCCATTTCGGGGAAATCGATTAAACTACAACCCGACTAGACGAAACCCCGCGTTCGCGCATTCTAATAATCCTATACGAAGCTAATAATATTGCTAACCTAACACAATTTGAACGCATACTATTTTTCTTAAAAATCTAGTAAGCGATTTTCAAACCAAATCGATATAAACGTTGAAATTTGTCGTTTTAGCGAGCATACCAAAACACAATTTACCACTCCAATCACCTAAACAACCATCCCTAACATAATCCAAGCATCATGCTACAAGCCCTAATTTCTAAAATCAAAACCTTCACTTGATTTTTCCAAATCAAACATTTACTACTAAACTAATATTTGGAATAGAAATTCTAGCACAATTAAACCTCAAGTAAGCAACTAGTTTAGGATTTTTCACCTCTCAATCTTGAACCCTAACTTTAATACATCAACCATGCTTCAAACCCTAATCCAAAATCAAATCCCTTTCTTGAATTTCCTAACCAAGAATTTATAAGCAAATCACACACTAAAACTACTAAATCTAGCAACTTAAACAACAATTAACAACTAGATTTGGATTTATACCTCCCAAGTGTGAACCCTAGTTTGCTCAAGTCTCCAAGAAGCCTCCTTTCTCCAAGTTTTGAACTAATTTGGCTTGAGGAGAGAGTGGATTAGGATTTAGATTTGAATAGAGATGGAAATTTGTTGATTTTTTATGAATTTTTGCAAGAAAATAAAGCAAAATCAAGTGAGGAAGTGGGGAAAACTGCAGGTATAGGGTTCGGCCAGCAGGTGAGGAAGGGGTTTGTGGAAAATTTGGAGAAGTTTCTAGGCCTAAAACACCCCCATGTTCTCATTTAATGCATATCACATCAACTTTTTACAAAAAAACCCCTTTTTAAGCCATTTTTTTGATAATTTTCCCACTAAAAATCTAAAAGTTTGCAAGACATGTTATAATTTTATTAACACCATATTTTAGCTTATAAAGACTCCTAATTAAGAAATTTACCTAATTAAATTTGTATTTATCCCTAATTAAATGTATTTAAAAAGGCTTAAAATAATAAAAAAAATAATTAATTACGAAAAAATTTTATTTAACTAGAAAATTATAAATGACATTTTAGTGACAAAATTATAGTAATATCTTATCTAAATTTTGTATAATTAGGTCTACAAAGAAAAATACCTATTTTGACTTTTTACGGAAAAAGCCGAAAATTTTGCCGATTACCGAAAAACTGCCTAAACGATTTTCGAAGGGTTACAATCTTCCCCCCTTAAAGAAATTCGGTCCCCGAATTTAGAATTTAACTACGCGTACCTTCAAAAAGATGGGGATATCTCTTCCTCATCTCGACCTCGGTCTCCCAGGTGACCTCCTCGCTGTTCGGGCCACGCCAAAGGACTTTGACAGACGGTATGACCTTCGACCTCAATTTCTTCACCTGCCGATCCAAGATGACCACCGGCTGCTCGGTGAAAGAAAGATCACGCTCTAACTGGATCGTCTGGTGCTGAATCGCCTGGGAAGGATCATGAAGGTACTTGCGGAGCATCGAGACATGGAATACGGGGTGAACATCGGGGAAACTGGGCGGAAGGGCTAACCGATAAGCGACTGGACCAACGCGCTCTAGGATCTCGAAAGGACCAACATATCTAGGACTCAGTTTTCCTTTCCGCCCAAATCTCATCACACCCTTCATCGGAGATACCTTCAGGAAAACATGATCGCCAGCAGCGAACTCGAGTCGGCGACGACGCCTGTCAGCATAAGATTTCTGCCTGCTCTGTGCCGCTCTCATCCTGTCCTGAATCAGCTGTATCTTCTCGGTCGTCTCCTGTACGATCTGAGGCCCCAAAATACAGCTCTCCCTGAGCTCTGTCCAACATACAGGCGATCGACATCTCCTCCCATATAAAGCCTCAAAAGGTGCCATCTGAATTGTCTCCTGGAAGCTATTATTGTAAGAAAACTCGATCAAAGGCAAATGACGATCCCAGCTACCACCGAAATCTAAAACACAAGCTCTGAGCATGTCCTCAAGAGTCTGAATCGTACGCTCCGACTGACCGTCAGTCTGAGGATGAAAGGCTGTGCTAAAACTCAATCGGGTGCCCAAAGCTTCCTGGAGTTTCTGCCACAATCGGCTAGTAAACTGGGTGCCACGGTCGGACACGATGCAAGTCGGAACACCATGCAGTCGCACAATCTCATCAATATAAACCTGGGCGTACTGAGAAAATCCAAAAGTGGTCTTCACTGGCAGAAAGTGAGCCGCTTTCGTCAGTCGATCAACAATCACCCAGATAGAGTCATACCCTCGACTGGTCCTGGGTAGACCCACAACGAAGTCCATAGAGACCTGCTCCCACTTCCACTCAGGAATGGGCAAAGGCTGTAACTCGCCGGCTGGCCTCTGGTGCTCTGCCTTGACTTGCTGACAAGTCAGGCATCTCGACACAAAGTCTGTAATATCCTTCTTCATCCCGTCCCACCAGTAAACCTCTCTCAAATCACGGTACATCTTGGTGGAACCTGGATGCACACTGTATACTGATCTATGGGCCTCCTCGAGAATATCACGCCTCAGTCCCTCTGAATCTGGCACACACAGTCGAGTCCCAAATCGGAGTATCCCCTGATCATCAATCACGAACTCAGAAACTCTGCCCTGCCGAATCTGCTCAATAATCTCTAATGTACGGGCATCGCCGGACTGTGCCTCGTGGATACGGTCAAATAACTGTGGGCGTGCTCTGAAATGGGCCAGCTGTCCCCCTGTAGGAGTAAACTCGAACTGCACTCTGCTATCACATAAAACCTGCCAATCCGCCGTCGACTGCATTTGTACTGCGCTCAAACAAGATAAGCTACCTCCGGGCCTCCTACTCAAAGCATCTGCCACCACATTCGCCTTGCCCGGATGGTATAGAATCTCGCAGTCATAATCTTTCACCAACTCCATCCAACGGCGCTGTCTCAGGTTCAGGTCTCGCTGCTGGAAGATATACTTCAAACTCTTGTGGTCAGTGAATATCTGGCACGACTCACCGTATAGGTAATGTCTCCAGATCTTGAGTGCAAATACTACTGCAGCCATCTCTAAATCATGGGTGGGGTAGTTCTGCTCGTGTTTCCTCAACTGCCGAGAAGCATACGCGATAACTCTGTCGTGCTGCATCAACACGCATCCCAGCCCCACTCTAGAAGCATCACAATATACTACGAACCCGCCTGATCCTGAAGGCAATGCTAACACTGGAGCAGTAGTCAGACGAGTCTTCAACTGCTGGAAGCTATCCTCACATGCCTGGGTCCAATCAAAAGGAACCCCCTTCCGGGTCAACCCGGTCAACGGTGCAGCAATGCGGGAGAAATCCTGGACGAAACGTCGATAATAGCCGGCCAGACCTAGAAAGCTGCGAACCTCTGTAACTGATACTGGTCTAGGCCAACGCTGAACTGCCTCGATCTTCTTCGGGTCCACGCAAATACCATCTCTCGTCACCACATGACCCAAGAAATCGACACTGTCTAACCAAAATGCGCACTTGGAAAATTTGGCGAACAGCTGATGCTCCCTCAAAGTCTGCAATGTGATACGTAAGTGCTGCTCATGCTCCTCCCGGCTCCGAGAATAAACCAAGATGTCGTCAATGAACACAATGATGAACTGATCGAGATACGGCCTGAATACGCGGTTCATCAAATCCATAAAAGCTGCCGGGGCATTGGTGAGCCCGAACGACATCACCAAGAACTCATAATGACCATATCGAGTACGGAAAGCTGTCTTCGGAATATCCTCCTTCCGAACCCGCAACTGGTGATAACCTGACCGTAAATCAACCTTCGAGAAAAACCCTGCACCCTGGAGCTGATCAAATAAGTCATCAATGCGGGGTAGGGGATACCTGTTCCGCACAGTAACCCGGTTCAGCTGACGATAATCAATGCATAAACGCATACTTCCGTCCTTCTTCTTAACAAACAGGACGGGAGCACCCCAAGGTGACACACTCGGTCGGATAAGCCCTTTGTCCAGCAAGTCCTGTAACTGATCCTTTAGCTCTCTCAGCTCTGCGGGGGCCATCCGATAAGGAGGTATAGAAATAGGCCCCGTGCCAGGGATCAAGTCAATACAGAACTCAATCTCGCGCTCTGGTGGCAGACCAGGCAGCTCGTCAGGGAATACATCAGGAAACTCTCTAACAACAGGGACCTGGTCCATCGGAACCTCTGTGGAGCTAGTATCACAAATATAGGCTAAGAATCCCTGACACCCTTTCCTTAAGAGCTGACCAGCGCGAAGAGAAGAAATTAAGCTGGGAAAGGTAGCACTACGATCTCCCTGAATAATAAGAACCGGCTCACCAGGAAAACTGAATCTGACTGCTTTTTCACGGCAGTCCACGGATGCATAACAGGTGGCCAACCAGTCCATACCAAGAAGAACGTCAAAGTCGAGCATATCGAGGAGAATCAAATCTACTGAAGAATCTCTCTCCCCGATACGAACGGAACAAGATCGGTACACAAAACGGGCAACAAAAGACTCGCCTACCGGGGTAATAACGACAAGCGGCTGATCTAACGGAGAAGACTCTCGGCCCAACCTCGGTGCAAAATACGTGGAAACATAGGAGTGTGTGGAGCCTGGATCAAATAATACCCGTGCATCAAAAGAACAAACTGGCAGAGTACCTGTCACGACGGCATTGGATGCCTGTGCATCCTGAGGAGTCAATGCGAACACTCGGGCCTGTCCACCACTGATAGCTGGCTGTCCTCTGCCTCTACCTCGGCCTCTGCCTCTGCCTCTGTCGCCTCGTCCTCTCTGAACCGGACCGCCTCGCCCACGGCCTCTAGAAGCATCTGTCTGGCGTGAAGCATCATCAGGCGTAGGAAGTAAAGCTCTCTGCGAAGGTGGTGAGGGTGGTAAAGTCACATGCGGGACTGTCGCTGCGCCCGAACGCCCCATGGTACAGTCTCTGATACGGTGGTACTGACTCCCACACCGAAAACATCCCGGAGACGACTGCTGGGTCTGTGGATATGAACCAAATAACTGACCTCGTTTCAATCCTCTGCCTCCGCCATCCCCCGGAAATAATCTATCACGATGTCTGCCCATCTGCCGCTGAGCTGGCGTATCAGTACGGATCCTCTTCGGCCCAGAAGCGACCGGAGTCTCAGAAATACGCTCCTCCAAAAGTAAGGCTGCATCCATCGCGGCTGCGTATGTATCAAAGTGCTGGGTGCCGATGGCAAGGAATAGCTGTGTATCAAGCCCTCGCACAAACCTCTTTATCCTCTTCTCTTCTGTGTCGACTAGGTACGGTGCATATCGAGACAACTGGGTAAACTGTATATCATACTCCGACACTGTCATCCCAGGAGTCTTGCGCAGAGACTCAAAACTACGGGCTCGAGCATCTCGGACACTCTCCGGAAGAAAACGGGCAAGAAATGCAGCTGTAAACTCATCCCAGGTCATAGAAGGCAGACCTGCAGCTCGGCCTCTCTCTACTGAGTCGTACCATGTCTGGGCAAGACCCTCCAGACGAAAACTCGCAAACTCCACCAATCTATCATCAGAACACCTCAACGAACGGCCAATCCGTGCCATCCTATCGAGAAATGTCTGTGGGTCCTCTGTCGCATCTGTACCGGTAAAAGCTGGGGGTCTCAATCTCATGAACTCTTGTAGTGAAACAGGGATAGTCTCCGTAGTAGCAGCAGGAGTGACCATCTGTGCAGCAGGTACGATCGTGGTCTGTGCGGTGGAAGGAACGTCCTCGGATCTCTGTGCCCGGCTAGACTCAACTAAAGATCCCATCATCTGCCGCAACTCTTGCATGCCGGCCTCTAATCTGGCAATACGGTCAGGATAAGGCGGATCAGTGGGACCCTGAGGGGTAGGAGTATCCTCCCGCTCGATCCTCGCCTCAGACGGGCCCGCCCGAATCTCATCCCTAGCGGCAGCCCGCTGAGCTCTCGTAGTCTTTGGCGGCATCGAAGCTGGAATAAGAAAAAGGACTGATAAGATCATTGCAATTGAATCAAGGAATGCAAGGAATCAAGAAAGGAAATACAAGCAATTATGTCCTAAGGTCACTTAGGCGGAGTACCGTATCGTAAGTATGCCGCGGACCATACTCACGCTACGCCACTCTGCTTAAGTCACCTACTCCATCTACCAAGGTCGTCCTACACTCAGAAAGGTAAAACCTACGCTCTGATACCAACTTTGTCACGACCCGAAAGTACGGAACGTGACTGGCACTTAGATTACGAGACGTCTAAAGGCGTACCGTAACCTAAGTCAGCCAAAGCCCAGAAATCTAACCCAAAATCAAAAGAGAGTGAAGGAAAACCTTAAATGAAAACGGTTTTGAAATCCATTAAGTTGCAAAGAATCCCTTTTTAAAACATCAAAAATTTCTGAAAATTTCGGCAGAGTTTCCCCTGTATTTTCTATCCCCAAAAATGGGTACAACAAGATAATACATACGAAATCATATAAATGGCATCCCCAAGCGGGAGCTAGCTCTTCGCCCAAGGCGGATCACAACCACATGCAATATAATAGTGATATCAAGAAAAAGAGCATAAAGAAACGCAAAATACCAGAAAACACACGTCGGCTCAAGTGAGCTCGACCCAAAAGAAACCACAAATATACATATCTCTCATTCTCATCACTAGGTCGCATATACAATACAAGTGGTAGATGGAGAATACTAGATACAATGATAAAGCAAAAAGAAATAAAGTATACTCGCAACCCACCTACGGGCGATGTCACGAGTCTGAGCAAAAGGGACTGATGATAAGATAGCCCGCCGCTACAAGACTGACGGGTCCGACCTGCAAGACACTGTGGCACAACGGGGGTGAGTTGCCAGCTCGTGAGTAAATATAACATCTAATAAGGCAATCGTAAGAATGCACGCAATGCGGAACAACATGTATGTCCATATGTGATATAATAACTCTAGTATGCATGCACATGTATGCAATATCTTTTCTAACTCTTTAAGTGTTTTAAATGTTAATGTTACTGCATTCTTAACTTTTAGAAAACGAATGTCTGCATAAAAGCTAAGTATCATCAAGAAATCCTCAGAAAAACCCGTGTCAAGCATCGACACCAAATAGGAATCATATCTGTCTCAATGTCGGGCTCCGTCAGTCCGGATCGGCCCATATCATAAATCTCACGACAACGGTCGGTATCCTCCGGATATCCGCCGCGCCAGACATCACCGGTAGGTAGTCTTCCCCTGCCAGGCTCATCGTCTACAACTCGATCTTCTTGCCCCGGGGTACCATACCGGGCCCACCATGTACCCGAGACGGTTCATCCACTCCTCGAATCGGGTCTCGAAATCCAACAGAAAACATGAAAACTCATGGTGGACGACACATACGTCACGAGAAAACCGCAACTTTGTTTTGAAAAAGATAAATATAAGGTTTTGTTAAATTCTTGCGGTTTTCCCCCAAAATCCAGAAATCGCAGCAAACTGAAATCCTCAAGAAATCATAATGTCCACATGTTATGTATGATCAGTGTCTATGATATCAATGTATATGATGTGAGAGTTTGGCTAGAAATCTATGTAAATATGATAGTAATGCGAGGTATATGCGTACGATACAATCTCAAATATCATGCATGAATGCAATGGCGTTACTAGCTAAACAGGTTTTTATAGTGCACGTGGCATGGCAAATACCAAAGGCGTGTGTGTCACATGAATAGTGCGCGTGCAATAGATGCCAATGGTAAGGTGTTCTTGTCCTACGAAATGATATCGCATATGTATATTTGTGGTTTCTTTTGGGTCGAGCTCACTTGAGCCGACGTGTGTTTTCTGGTATTTTGCGTTTCTTTATGCTCTTTTTCTTGATATCACTATTATATTGCATGTGGTTGTGATCCGCCTTGGGCGAAGAGCTAGCTCCCGCTTGGGGATGCCATTTATATGATTTCGTATGTATTATCTTGTTGTACCCATTTTTGGGGATAGAAAATACAGGGGAAACTCTGCCGAAATTTTCAGAAATTTTTGATGTTTTAAAAAGGGATTCTTTGCAACTTAATGGATTTCAAAACCGTTTTCATTTAAGGTTTTCCTTCACTCTCTTTTGATTTTGGGTTAGATTTCTGGGCTTTGGCTGACTTAGGTTACGGTACGCCTTTAGACGTCTCGTAATCTAAGTGCCAGTCACGTTCCGTACTTTCGGGTCGTGACACTGTTGTACTTGACTCGTACCTTTAGATATAACACATTACTGACGGTTCATGTTGCACAAGCACTAAATTGTATGCTACACCCACACCGTCTGTAATTGCCATGACACGCACAAACACCTACATATGTGATATGATAGTGGATAGGAATGATTGGAGTAGTAACTCTTATTCTATTATGCATATGAAATACTGTGGGCACATACATACGTGATATTGCATTGGGCAGGAATAGTTAAGGTAGTGAACCTTATTCCACTTCACTTATATCTTACTATAATTACCTATACATCATGCATACCTATTGACATGTACACCCTCGTACTTGATTACATGTAGATACTTAAACCCTGCTACACTTACATGTACGCTTCATATGATACTGCATTTATTTTCGAAGGAATTGGGAACAGCATGATATGTTTTTAAAGCTAGATTCAATTTAAAGAGCGGTTTTCCCTTTATATGCTCATATTGATGTTTTATGTTGCATATATCAGTTTTATATGGATTTTACGCATTGAGATATGGATTTCATATGGTTTATGGATTTGAGAACCGTGGGGGATATTTTCAAGAAAACTTTGTATTGTTTGAAAACCCGGTTTCTCTTGATATGATATTTGATGCGACCACCATGTGATTTCTCGATTCTGAGATTTGGCTTGTGATACCCGATTCGAGGAGCGGGATGCACCGTCTGCGGGTACATGGTGGACCCGGTATGGTACCCCGGGGTGAGTGGTGATTTCATGGTGTAGACGATAAACCTGACGGTGGGACCACTACCTACCGGTGATTGTATTTGGACTCGACGGTTATCATGGAGATACCGACCGGAGTGAGGTATGACATATCGTCAGGGCTAGTCATGGTGAAAGCGCCTGAGTTATGAGGATTTACGTGTCGATGCTAGATACGGGTTTCATGATGTTTCGAGTGTCGGTGTTGGACAATCAGGTTTTCGTGAGACGCACAGGATTTGAGGGCCGATCTGAGGATGCGGTGCCTGAGAATTTGGGATTTGATGTGTCAGAGAGGGACACTGGTGTTTTTCCATGCTGATGATTTTTGCATGAGATTCTATATTATATCATCCTACACTCAGGATTATGTTGATATGCATCGTTTCATGTAGTTGTAGTACCCTGATGATGTACCTTTACATGATTGTTGCATATTCATCTATCATACTTATGCTATCTGATTACTTGTGATAGATAGATCGCTGTTCGTGCATACTTGCGATTACTGTATGATGTTATTTACTATTCACGATTTAACAACTCACCCCCGTTGTGCCACAGTGTTGTGCAGGACTTACCCTCTGAATAGTCGCGGCAGGGCATCTTTTCATCTCTACTTTTGCGGATACCGCTACGGTTGGCTGTGAAGCCTTGCTTTTAGGTGGGTTGCGGTTATCTGTTTGTACTTTGTATATATTTTGTTGGATCTAGTATTCTCCATCTACCACTATGTTGTATATGACTTAGAGACGACTTGTGAGGATTCAGTGTTATTTTGTGGTGACTTTGGGAGCCGTGCTCGTGGGAGCCGGTTTTGTTGAAAAGTTTTACTTCTTTATGCAGTTTCCTTTTATATTTCTTCGCTTCGGCGTCGTATATATGTTGTGGTGGTTGTCTCCGCCGTTGGGCGTGATTTGCTTCCGTTTGGGATGCTTTTATTATTATCTATGTTGTACCTGTTTTCGGGGTTAGTTTTTACAAAGGAGGTGTTGCCGAAATTTTTAAGAACGAAAACTAAACTTAAAGATTTTTACTTGAAAAATTCCGAATGTTTAAAACAATGTTTTTCTCCGTTGATCCAGTTTTGGGTGGTTTAGATTTCTGGGTTTCGGCTTACTTAAGTTGCTTACGCCTTTAGACGTTACGTAGTTTAAGTGCCGGTTACGGGCCAAATTTGGGTCGTGACAAAGTTGGTATCAGAGTGCTAGGTTTTTACCTTTCAGAGTGTGGGATGACCTTGGTATGATGGAGTAGGTAGCTTGAGCAGAGTGACGTAGCGTGTGTATGTTCCGCGGCATACTTACGACACGGTACTCCGCCTAAGTGACCTTAGGACTTATTGATTGAAATTCCCTCCGTGATTGATATACATCTTTGTGATTCGATTTCCGTTTCCTTATCGAATCTTGTTTCAATTTCCAGCCTATATGCCGCCGAAGACTACGAGGGCGCAGAGAGCGGCAGCGAGGGCCGAGGCCAGAGTCGACTCGTCTGAGGCGAGGGTTGACCAGGGCGATACACCTGTGGTACCGGAGCACATTGCTATGATTGGGGCTGGTATGCAGGATCTGCGCCAGATTGTGGGGACTTTAGTAGAGGCCATTCGAGCGCAGGGGCAGGCTGTTGTTCCACCCGTTGTAGGGACCACGATGGTACCTACTGATCCGGCAGTCGTAGTTGTAGCTCTAAAGGTTATTACCGTGTCACTGACGGAGTTCATAAGGCTGAGGCCTCCGGTGTTTACTGGCACTGATGTTACTGAGGATCCGCAGTCGTTCATCGACCGGATGGCCAGGATTTGTCGCTCACTCCGATGCTCCGACGAGATATGGGCAGAGTTTGCGAGTTTCCGGCTGGAGGGTATGGCCCAGAAGTGGTGTGAGTCGTTGGAGAGGGACAGAGCCACTGGTCTTGCTCCTATGACCTGGGCTGAGTTTGTGACGTCGTTTCTTGCCCGTTTTCTTCCACCGAGCGTCAGGGATGCGCGAGCGCGCGGATTTGAGTCGTTACGTCAGACGCCGGGGATGACGGTGTCGGAGTATGATGTATTGTTTACTGAGCTGTCGGTGTATGCTCCGTACCTGGTGGCGACTGATGAGATGAGGGTGAAGAGGTTTGTTCGAGGCCTGCTTACCCAGTTGTTCCTAGCCATCAGCATTCAGTATTGCGACACGTATGCGACAGCTGTCGATGCAGCCCTTTTGGTGGAGGAGCGTCTAGTTGAGTCATCGGTTGTTCCAGAACCGAAGAGGACTCGTACGGATGAGCCAGCACGGGGACCGAGGTTTGTCCGCAGAGGCAGAGTTCCTTAAGACTCGGGGAGTAGCAGAGACGTGGGACGTGGCCAGTTATTCAGTTCTTATTCCCAGGAGGGCCAGCGGCCGTCTTATGGATGCTTCGGTTGTGGCAGTTTGCAGCATCTTGTTCGGAATTGTACTGTGGTGCGTCAAAGAGGGCCAGCAGTACCGCAGGTTACCTTACCACCTTCTCCGCCTCAGAGAGCGTTGCCTCTTATTACTGTTGTTGCGCCGCGTCAGACTCCTACTCAGAGAAGTCGTGGTCGCGGTGGTTTTGTGCCGAGAGGACGAGGTGGCAGAGGCAGAGGACAGCCAGTAGCCGGTAGAGGGCAGGCACGGGTTTTTGCCTTGACTCACCAGGACGCTCAGGCGTCCAATGCTGTGGTTTCAGGTACCCTTTCCTTATATTATTTTGATGCACATGTTCTTTTCGATCCGGGATCTACGCATTCGTATGTTTCTACGCACTTCGCGCCGAAGTTAGGACGAGAGTCGTGTTTGCTGGATGAGCCGCTAGTAGTGACTACTCCTGTGGGAGAGTCGTTTGCTGCGCGGCATGTGTTCCGATTATGTGTTGTCCGCTTAGGAGATAGAGATCTGTCCGTCGACTTGATCCTTCTTGAGATGTTGGACTTCGACGTTCTGTTGGGCATGGATTGGCTAGCTACTTGCTATGCGTCCGTGGACTGCCGCGAGAAGACAGTTAGATTTTGTTTTTCCGGCGAGCCAGTGTTTGTTGTGCAGGGAGACCGTGGTGTCGCCCCTCACAGTTTGGTTTCTTTTCTGTGCGCTAGTCGGCTTTTGAGGAGGGGATGTCAGGGATTCTTGGCTTTCATTCATGATACTGGAGTTACGGTGGAGTCGTTAGACCAGGTTTCTACCGTGAGAGAATTTCCCGATGAGTTACCTGGGTTGCCGCCAGAGCTCGATATTGAGTTTTGCATTGATCTGATTCCTGGCACGGGGCCTATTTCTATACCGCCTTATCGGATGGCTCCGGCAGAGCTTAGAGAGCTTAAAGATCAGTTGCAAGAGTTGCTTGTTTTGGGACTTGTGCGTCCGAGTGTTTCTCCGTGGGGAGCTCCTGTTCTGTTCGTCAAGAAGAAGGACGGCAGTTTGAGGCTATGTATGGATTATCGTCAGTTGAACCGAGTTACGGTGCGGAACAGGTATCCTTTACCCCGTATTGACGATTTATTTGATCAGCTCCACGGTGCGAAACATTTTTCGAAGATTGATTTGCGCTCGGGTTATCATCAGTTGCCGGTTCGGAATGATGACATTCAGAAGAGTGCTTTTCGTACGCGCTATGGGCATTATGAGTTTTTGGTGATGTCGTTCGGACTCACCAATGCGCCAGCAGCGTTCATGGATCTGATAAACCGGATTTTCAGGCCGTTCCTTGACCAGTTCATTTTAGTGTTTATTGATGACATATTGGTCTACTCTAGGAGTCACGGGGAGCATGAGCAGCACTTGAGGATTACTTTGCAGATATTGAGAGAGCACCGGCTGTATGTTAAATTCTCAAAGTGCGCATTTTGGCTTGATAGAGTTGACTTCCTGGGTCATGTGGTGACTGGTGATGGTATTCTTGTGGACCCGAGGAAGATCGAGGCTGTACAGCTTTGGCCCAGACCTGTATCGGTGACGGAGGTCCGCAGCTTTTTAGGATTGACTGGTTATTATCGCCGTTTTGTGCAAGATTTCTTGAGTATCGCTGCACCGCTGACTGGACTGACCCGGAAGGGGATTCCTTTTCTTTGGACTGATGCGTGCGAGCAGAGTTTTCAACAGTTGAAGACTCGGTTGACGACAGCACCAGTTCTTTCTTTACCTTCTCGATCGGGCGGCTATGTTGTTTATTGTGATGCTTCTCGAGTAGGGCTCGGCTGTGTTTTGATGCAGCATGATAGGGTGATTGCATATGCTTCTAGGCAGCTGAAGAAGCACGAGCAGAATTACCCCACTCACGATCTTGAGATGGCAGCGGTAGTCTTTCCGTTGAAGATTTGGAGACACTACTTGTACGGAGAGTCGTGTCAAATCTTCACGGATCACAAGAGTTTGAAGTATATCTTCCAGCAGCGAGATCTGAACCTGAGACAGCGCCGATGGATGGAGCTAGTGAAGGATTATGATTGTGAGATCCTTTATCACCCGGGCAAGGCGAATGTAGTAGCTGATGCTTTGAGTCGTAGGCCCATGGATAGTTTGTCCCCGTTGAGCGCAGTTCGGTGTCAGTCTTATGCAGATTGGCAGCTCTTGTGTGATAGTAGAGTGCAGTTTGAGTTCACTTCCGCTGGGGAACAGCTTGCTCATGTCTGCGTCCGTCCACTTCTTTTTGATCGTATCAGTGAGGCGCAGCCCAGCGATGCCCGTTTGATTGAGATTCTTGAGCTTGTTCGGCAGGGAAGAGTTTCGGAGTTCATGATTGATGACCAGGGTGTACTACGATGCGGGACTCGCTTGTGTGTACCAGATGTTGATGGGTTGAGACGCGAGATCCTAGAGCAGGCACATCAGTCAGCCTTTAGCGTTCATCCAGGTTCCACCAAGATGTACCGTGACTTGAGGGACTTCTACTGGTGGGAAGGGATGAAGCGTGATATATCGGACTTCGTTTCGAGGTGCCTGATTTGTCAGCAAGTCAAGGCTGAGCATCAGAGACCGGCTGGAGAATTGCAGCCTTTACCCGTTCCGGAGTGGAAATGGGAGCAGATTTCCATGGACTTCATTGTGGGTCTACCCAGGACCAGTCGAGGGTATGACTCCATTTGGGTTATTGTAGACCGGTTGACGAAAGCGGCTCAATTTCTTCCAGTGAAGACTACTTTCGGTTATGCTCAGTATGCTCAGTTATACATAGATGAGATTGTGCATTTGCACGGTGTTCCCACATGCATAGTATCCGACAGAGGCACCTAGTTTACTAGCCGTCTTTGGCAGAAGCTTCAAGAAGCTTTGGGTACCCGGCTGAGTTTTAGTACCGCTTTTCATCCACAGACCGATGGCCAGTCGGAGCGGACTATACAGAGTCTGGAAGATATGCTTCGTGCATGTGTGCTTGATTTTGGTGGCAGTTGGGATCGTCACTTGCCGTTGATTGAGTTCTCCTACAACAACAGCTTTCAGGAGACTATTCAGATGGCACCTTTTGAGGCTTTATATGGAAGGAAGTGTCGATCGCCAGTCTGTTGGATCGAGCTTAGTGAGAGTTTGGTTTTGGGACCCCAGCTAGTTCAGGAAACCACGAAGAAGATCCAGCTGATTCAGGATAGGATGAGAGCAGCCCAGTGCAGGCAGAAGTCTTATGCCGACCGTAGTCGTCGCAGACTTGAGTTCGCAGTGGGGGATCATGTATTCCTGAGGATTTCTCCGATGAAGGGCGTTATGCGATTTGGGAAGAGAGGGAAGCTCAGTCCCAGATTTGTAGGTCCTTTCGAGATCCTTGAGCGAGTGGGTTCTGTTGCTTATCGTTTGGCGCTCCCGCCCAGTTTTCCGGATGTTCACCCTGTTTTTCATGTGTCGATGCTTCGTAGATACCTTCATGATCCTTCTCACACGATTCAGCACGAGACCGTTCAGCTTGAGCGCGATCTTTCGTTCACCGAGCAGCCGGTAGTTATTTTGGATCGGCAGGTGAAGAAATTTCGGTCAAAGGTCTTGCCATCTGTGAAGGTTCTTTGGCGTAACCCGACTAGTGAGGAGATCACTTAGGAGGTCGAGAGCGAGATGCGGAAGAAATTTCCTCATCTTTTTGAAGGTACGCTTAGTATGAAATTTTAATTCGGGGACCGAATTTCTCTAAGGAGGGGAGATTGTAACGTTTTAGAAATCGTTTTGCGAATTTTCCCGTTTTAGGGCAAAATTGTCGGTTTTTCCCGCTTTAACCCGATTTCGATCAAACGACCGTATAAGCTTACCGACAGCTAATTTGGCCAAAATAAAGCTTGTGCGCGAACTTTGGGAGTATTTAGGAGGTTTTTGGTTCAGATAGATTTTTTCCCGAATAAAATATTATTTTAAGCGGTGTTTTCTGCACGTAAATCGGGAAAATTTTTATTTTGTGAATAAATTAATTTTTGTCACTAGAATTATTTTAGAAGGTTCTTTTTAAATATCTAGATTTTTTTGGTGACTAATGGTTCCTTTTTAAAATTAAAAGAAAAGGGTGTAATGGTGGCAAAATGCATTAATTAGCATTAATTACTCTTTTTCCTTACTTTTTCTTCACAAAATATTACACAAACCCTCCCCCCCCCTCTCACCTTGGCCGACCCTCATCCCCCCATTTCTGTCCTAAACATTTCCAAACTCATTTCTCTCTCATTTTATTTCAAAAACACAAAAAGAAATCCAAAAATAAATCCAAAAATTCCTATATAAATATTAAACCATTTTTCCTTCACTAATCCTTCATGGATCTTCATCAAAGCTTGATTTTTGGAGGCTAAAGTGATGGATCTAATTTCTTTTTGGTGTTCTTGAGGAAGTATAATTTCTTGCCTTAATCCATAATTAATTGCTTTAATCTTTAACTAGCTAATTTAGTTAACTATTTAAGTGCTTACTTTAGCATTTAATTCATGATTAATTCACTATATTTGATTTAAGAAATTCATGTTAGGGTTAAATTTTGATTAAGTGATTAGTGTTTAATTCAAGTGTTAAATTGTGTTTTGGAAAAGAATAATCTAGTAGAAAGTGTTAAAATTTGCTAATAAGCATTTTGTTTAATTAAGCAAAATTGCTTACTAGATTTTTGCTAAAACATAATTAGCGAGTGTTAAAAATATAGGATTGGTTTAGATAGCTTAGTTAAGCTATTTTAAGGTATTTGTAATTGTTAGATTTGTGTTATCTTGAATCTAGTGCGATATATTGCGATAGGTTGCTTACTAGATTTCGGGGTTTTCCGACGTAGGGTTCGTTTGGTAGTTGCGAGGTTATATCCAGTGTATTCCTCGTAATTTTTGTGTTGTGTTGCGCGATCGGGACGATCAGGGTCCAGAATTGGTATTTTGTAGTTTAGCGACCCCAATTAGGGTTTTGGCCGGTATCGTGCGCGATAGATGCGCTAAGCGCGCAGTGTAATTTTCCGGGAGTTTTCGTCGTGTTTCGTTGTCTTTTCGTCATTTTAGGATATTTAGCTTATGTGTTGTATTTATGAAATTTTAGGTTCGCAAGCAGGGACTTCGGGTGCTGCGGACAAGGGGAAGCAGGTGGTCGGATTTTCATAGCTCGAGACTATACGTGAGTAGATTTAACATCTATGGGGAAATCGCCCGTATGGCGTTATGCGTCGGGGCGAATATGATATGATAGCTGCATGTATTTGCATATTAGTTACTTTCATATGAATGTCATTGCATAGCATTATCTGTTGTACTTGACTCGTACCTTTAGATATAACACATTACTGACGGTTCATGTTGCACGAGCACTAAATTGTATGCTACACCCACACCGTCTGTAATTGCCATGACATGCACAAACACCTACATATGTGATATGATAGTGGATAGGAATGATTGGAGTAGTAACTCTTATTCTATTATGCATATAAAATACTGTGGGCATATACATACGTGATATTGCATTGGGCAGGAATAGTTAAGGTAGTGAACCTTATTCCACTTCACTTATATCTTGCTATAATTACCTATACATCATGCATACCTATTGACATATACACCCTCGTACTTGATTACATGTAGATACTTAAACCCTGCTACACTTACATGTACACTTCATATGATACTGCATTTATTTTCGAAGGAATTGGGAACAGCATGATATGTTTTTAAAGCTAGATTCAATTTAAAGAGCGGTTTTCCCTTTATATGCTCATATTGATGTTTTATGTTGCATATATCAGTTTTATATGGATTTCACGCATTGAGATATGGATTTCATATGATTTATGGATTTGAGAACCGTGGGGGATATTTTCAAGAAAACTTTGTATTGTTTGAAAACCCGGTTTCTCTTGATATGATATTTGATACGTCCACCATGTGATTTCTCGGTTCTGAGATTTGGCTTGTGATACCCGATTCGAGGAGCGGGATGCACCGTCTGGGGGTACATGGTGGACCCGATATGGTACCCCGGGGTGAGTGGTGATTTCGTGGTGTAGACGATAAACCTGACGGTGGACCACTACCTACCGGTGATTGTATTTGGACTCGGCGGTTATCATGGAGATACCGACCGGAGTGAGGTATGACATATCGTCAGGGCTAGTCATGGTGACAGCGCCTGAGTTAAGAGGATTTACGTGTCGATGCTAGATACGGGTTTCATGATGTTTCGAGTGTCGGTGTTGGACACTCAGGTTTTAGTGAGACATACAGGATTTGAGGGCCGATCTGAGGATGCGGTGCCTGAGGATTTGGGATTTGATGTGTCAGTGAGGGACACTGGTGTTTTTCCATGCTGATGATTTTTGCATGAGATTCTATATTATATCATCCCACACTCAGGATTATGTTGATATGCATCGTTTCATGTAGTTGTAGTACCCTGATGATATACCTTTACATGATTGTTGCATATTCACCTATCATACTTTTGCTATCGGATTACTTGTGATAGATAGATCGCTGTTCGTGCATACTTGCGATTACTGTATGATATTATTTACTATTCACGAGTTGGCAACTCACCCCCGTTGTGCCACAGTGTTGTGCAGGACTTACCCTCTGAGTAGTCGCGGCAGGGCATCTTTTCATCTCTACTTTTGCGGATACCGCTACGGTTGGCTGTGAAGCCTTGCTTTTAGGTGGGTTGCGGTTATCTGTCTATACTTTGTATATATTTTGTTGGATCTAGTATTCTCCATCTACCACTATGTTGTATATGACTTAGAGACGACTTGTGAGGATTCAGTGTTATTTTGTGGTGACTTTGGGAGCCGTGCTCGTGGGAGCCGGTTTTGTTGAAAAGTTTTACTTCTTTATGCAGTTTCCTTTTATATTTCTTCGCTTCGGCGTCGTATATATGTTGTGGTGGTTGTCTCCGCCGTTGGGCGTGATTTGCTCCCGTTTGGGATGCTTTTATTATTATCTATGTTGTACCCATTTTCGGGGTTAGTTTTTACATAGGAGGTGCTGCCGAAATTTTTAAGAACGAAAACTAAACTTAAAGATTTTTACTTGAAACATTCCGAATGTTTAAAACAATGTTTTTCTCCGTTGATCCAGTTTTGGGTGGTTTAGATTTCTGGGTTTCGGCTTACTTAAGTTGCTTACGCCTTTATACGTTACGTAGTTTAAGTGCCGGTTACGGGCCAAATTTGGGTTGTGACAATATGTCAGCAAATGACCCTGTCGCGGAAATACGTCAACCAAATGACCTCCTCGTCGGAGCAATGCTTTGACTCGGAAAAAAAGCCAACTCATCGATCACTTACAAGTCCTCTCGACTTGTAAGGGAGAAAATTCTCTTGTGAAATCCTTACGACTCTCAAGGGAAAGCACCCTTAGGAGTCCTCATGACTCCTAAGGAGAAAATACACCTACGAGATCCTCACGACTCGTAGGGAGAAAAATCTTTATGAGACCCTCATGGCTCATAAAATTGAAAAGTCTTAGGCGGCAGATCTGAACCTGTTTCGTAAGCCATCACTACCCTACAAAGAGTTCAAGATGAACAATTATCTATCATCTATAGGCCAAATTTTCTAAAATCACACGACAGCTAAGAAGAGAAGGCGATAATACAAGATAGAAAAGAAATGTGTTTTTTATTCATAAATTCAATTGGATACGAGGTACATCATATAAAAATGGATGGAATAAAAGAATAAAAAAATGAATGAATACATGTTATTCATGAATTACAAATTTCCGTCAATACAAAAAATTCCAAAGACAGGTACTAAGGAGAAGGCCTCCTCAACAAGTCGGCAAGCCGCTCGTGCATTCCTTTCAGCACCTTCTCACAGTCAGCCACCGCTGCCAGCTCCGCTTTAATTCGAGCCCGTTGCTGCAAGCAGGATGAAAGCTTCGTATCGATTTCATGCTTAGCAGCTTCACAACTTTGCGCAACCCGCTCGGTGGAGTCAAGCTTCTGCCTTAGCGCTAACCCGTCTGAGATACACCGTTGGAGACTATCGAAAATAGCCTTCAGCTATGCAGCATTTGCGTCGACCTCGGCGTGCAACCGAGCAAACTCGTTAGAAGCCGCCTCATGTTCCTTCTGCCGCAGGGTCGTCTATTGTTCAAAATGGCGAAGGAAAGGAACACTCTGCTCCATCCATGCAACCCGCTGGGAAGTTGAAGCTAAAACCTCAGGAGCAATATGCTTGAGCTCGATTTCGTGCAAGCAATCCTCGATCTGTCTGTAGTAGTCAACCCACGACCCAACGACGTCCTCAGCATGGAAGTTCACGAGTGTCGCCGGCATCGGATTAACCTGTATAGCAAAATTTATAGCGGAAGTGAGGGCTTCAACATCAAGATCCTCGACGAACTCGCTCAACATCCGTCGGCTGTTCTCGGTGCCTTTAGAAGATGTGAGTTTAACAAGAGGCCCTGTCGGCATCATAATACGAGTCTCGAAGGAAGCTGGAGCCGGTGCGATTGCTGTAGAATGAGTTACGGTTAAATGCGAACTCAGGAAATAAAGAAAACGCATAAGGGGTAAAGCCTATCATACCAGCTATAACAGGAGGTAGGACGGGGAGTGCAGAGAGCTCGGTTATTCTCTTGACCCGCGACGCTATATCCAATATGAAGAAGAGTTAGAAATATGGCTATCCGTAAGAGAAAGGAAAAGACGTATGTTATAGACTATACTCACCGACACCAGCAGGTAGGGCAATCTCTGGCTGGAATGAGAAATGCGGGTTTAGCACCTGATACAGGTGATCAAAAAGGACTCGTGCAAAGTTATGATGACATACTGTCAGTACAAAGAGAGTGATACCCATAAATGAAGCAACTTCTCTCCGGGTCATGATCCTTGATCAGTGCAAAAACTTCTCGGTCTACGGGCACGTCGTCGAAAGCGCTCTCTGGACGAATGAATGGGAAAAAGTGTCGTAAGAAATAATACCTGCACGGGAAGAACGGGGGTTAGCCGTCAATGCTACAGCCTAAAGCCTAGTACTTGGTACTTTAAATTCATACCGCACTCAATGCAGTGGAAAGGGACCAAGGGAAACCCACACAATCTAGATGATGGCTCATCATTAATAAAACAGTCTCATCATTTGATGAGACAGTCATTAAACGAGGAAATCCTAAAAGGATTCTCATTTAATGAGCGCCCCTTGGGCCAAGGAGTAAATCTCCCTTGAAAGCAGTGCTCTGCAACAGATATGAGATCTGTCATAATTAATCATGAAAGGAATAAAATTCCCCCAAAAATTTCTAAAGAGCAATGCTCTGTGAAGAAGATGGAGTAATCCATCAAAACCCTAAAAAGCAAAGCTTTTTACAAAGTAAAAATTCCGAGATCATTAAGATCTACAAAATGAACTCTAAGAGTTATTCATTAAAGGGTTAAGAAAGCCTAAGAAAGAATGGTTTTTTCTGATCTATGATCAAAGAAGAGCAAAGATCTGGTTTTTAATTAACGGGTTAAGAAACATTAAGAATCTTTAGGATCTGTGAATCTAAGTAGAGAAAAGCTCTGTTAATGGGTTCAAATCTTACCAAATGTTTGGACAGAATTTTAACTCTTAAGGAATTTCCTTTGGGCAGAGAGTTGTGCTCTGAGGGAGAATTAAATTCTCAGAAAAATAAGAAGGGAAGAAGTTGAACAAAAATCATCTCAAGGGCCAAAGGCACTATTTATAGGCGTTGGAAGTCGAGCCCACTTCCAAGTTGATCCGACGGTGATAAAGCTTCCACCGCTGCACTCAAGTTTGAGCAGCGTGAGCGCAACGGTAGGGGGCATTTGTTTCCCCAATTGAGAGCAAAGCTCTATTCAAAATTTGAACTGAGGCAGCGCCTCACATGCAAAGCACGAGATCGCTCGCACCAGGAGAGCCGGCGCTGAAGAGTTAAAGACTCTGAGGCAGCGCCTCACGCGCAAAGCACGAGAGCACTGGCGCCAGGAGCACCAGCACTGACGAGTCAAAGACTCTGAGGCAACGCCTCACGTGCAAAGCACGAGAGCGTTCACGCCAGGTGTGCCTGCGCTGAATAGTCAAAGACTCTGAGACAGCGCCTCACGTGCAAAACACGAGAGCGCTAGCTCCCGGATCGCCAGCGCTGAAGAGTCAAAGACTCTGAGGCAGCGCCTCACGTGCAAAGCACGAGAGCGCTCGCACCAGGAGCGCCAGCGCTAAGAGTCAAAGACTCTGAGATAGCGCCTCACGTGCAAAGCACGAGAGCGCCAAGCGTTAGAACTGAATGTTCTCCACCGTTGGATCAAAGATCCAACTAAGATGAATAAATCATGAAATTATAGGATAAAATTCTGTTGAGGAAATACTCCTCAAATCTTTCCAAACAGGAAAGATTGTGCTCTGTAAATTAGAGCACCGTTGGACCAAAGATCCAATGTTGATTAAAAATCACCAAGATACAGAATAAGTTTTGTATGAGAAAAGATTTTCCCAATCTTGTTAAAAACAAGAAGATTGCTTTCTGTAAAATAGAAGCCCTTGGATCAAAAGATCCAACAGTGGGAAACATTCCCAAATCAATTAGAGAAAAGATCTCTTCAACTGATTCAAAGAATCAGCCTCCCCTATATAAAGGACTCAAGACTTCAAGTCTTATAGAGAGGAACCCCCCATAAATTTTGAGAAATTTCAAAAAAAAAGAGTAAGCTCTCGGAAGAAGAATTTCTTCAAGGGAAATAAAACAGAGAGAAAAAATCATCTCGTAAAAAGAAGAAGAACCTAATTAAGCTCCAAGATCATAGATCTATAAGACAGATGTCTTTCACAAAAGAGATCATAGAATCTCACTCTAAAAGGGAAGGAGAAAAGAACTTAATTTTCCTTGGATCACAGTTCCACAAAGACAAGGTCTTTCACAAAAACAAAAGAGATTGTAAAATCTCCTATTAAAATAAGAACTTTGTTCTTAAACCCACAAGACAAAGTCTCTTATAAACGAAAATTTAATTCTCAGAGCGCAGAACTGATCAAAGTTGCCTAAAAAGAGCCATAGCGCTCTAAATTAAAAAGAAGCATCTCAGCGCTCTAAGACTGGCGCTCAGCGCCTAGCGCACCACGTGATCCTCACGTATGTGCTATTTCATAAGGAGCGCTCTGCACTCATTTACTGGCGCTCAGTACCAAGCGCACCACGTTCTCCTCATGTGTGCGCTATTCCACAAGGAGCGCTCTACACTCATTAACTGGCGCTCGGCACGAAGCGCGCCACGTGCTCCTCACGTGTGCGCTATCTCACAGGAAGCGTCTTAGCGCTCTAAACCTGGCGCTCAGCGCCAAGCGCGCCACATGCTTCTCACGTATGTGCCGAGAGAACACAAAGTGTTCTTTAAAAAAAAGCCTCAGAGGTATGATGAGTACTCAACACTCAATAAAAGACAAAAAAGGGTTGTCAGAACCTAAATCAATGCTCAGCATTTTTAAATGTTCAACATTTTAATTGAGTGGGCCGAGCCCAAGTTGGCCACAGACCCCCAATTTAGATTAATTGAGCCCATATGCTCATAAATCTTTTTAACAAATCTTAGTCCCAAACTTGACTACAGATCTCCCAACCAATATTGGTTCAAGAGTACATCTCTTCATACCTCTGATATATGTAGTTGTAATTCTTCAACGTCTTCAGAGAAGCGAAGGGTCCCAATAACCAATAATTTTTAGTGCATCTCCAAAAGGTTAAACCAAAACCAGACTATGATGTCATTAAACCTTACAGACTACGATGTCTTTAAACCAGACTATGATATCTTTAAATTTTACAGACTATGATGTCTCTAAACTCCATGGACTATGATGTCCTTAAATTTATGGACCGCAATGTCCCTAAACAAAAGCAATAAAGTCCAAATGCTCTTTTGTTGGATCTAAATGATCTTGTTAAGTAGATCTTAGTCTAAAATTAGACTAACGTATCCTTAACAAATGTTTAAGTTGATCTTAGTCTCAAATGAGATTAACGATCCTTAAACCCAACCCAAAACCAAATCTAAGAAAATACGGATTTGGAGTAATCCACGCCCTACGGATGATAACATAAATTAGTCTCCGTATACAATCCACAGGCAACCAAAAATAAAACAAACATACACGACACGAAATGAACATCTGGAGAAGGAGAAAGTGGCTAGATCGATGCGGTAGCGTAATTAACTGCAGGGGCTTACGCCTGCAGGGAAGAGTGTCCCCACAATCAGAAACCCCTCAAATGAGGGGGAATCTGACGAAGTCTGCTACCACGGCCATATCCGTCTAAACCTCCGATACACGGTGCCATAAATCAACTTGGCATTTTCGGAGAGGAGGACGGATAAAACCCAAATAGCTTCTGCCCCCAAAATTCAGGCCTGACGTCCCAGCGTCCCAGTCGCGTCTTTCGGCGGAGAACAGTGTCCAGTAAACGGAGTTTTGGTCATCATACCTTTGAGGTTTGACTCGCAAGTTTCATAAGATGTAAATTCGAACGGATTCAAATATCCATTTTTATGCAACTTAGCTAGTCTTGTCGCATTGATATGACCAAGTCTACAATGCTACAAGAAGGATTCGTTTATTTCTGAACTTTTCCTCTTGTGTGTGTTCTGTATATTCAGAACTATAGTTTAATTTAGAACGTATATACCATTATACAACGTACCAAACCCAATCAACAATTAATTTAAGAAAATGTTCATAACATTTTTCTCTAATACAAAGTTATATACTTCTTTATCTAATAAAGAAATTAGTATTATGTTGCACATCATTTTCGGTACGAAATAACAGTCGTTCAAAATCAATGTATTATTGATTGATCAATCTTCGTGTGTATGTAAAATGTTTCACAACCAAAGAAATTTATACCGCAATCAATTGACGGTGTCTATTGTAGTTTCATCAATGAGAACGGGTCGTCTATTGAGAAAGTGTGAATTTGTTCGAAATCATTTTAGTTGAGTTAAAAATAAAAGATAAAAGAAAATGGTTTAAGATTTGTGAAATTTAGTTTCAAGAAACATAAAGAAATTAGATCTAGAATCAAGAATTGATAAAGATCAAGAAAATGTCCAAACCAATTGAATTCTCAAGATTTGCAAAGTAGCTTGTAGGAATCGATCAAATTGATAGTGATGATGAATACTAATGATTACAAGTTCTTATCTATTGAGGATTTGTTGCTAGATCGATGACGATCAACGAGGTTTAGGGATCTATTAAAGAAACTAGGATTTCTCCTTCATCATCCCTTGTCCTTTCATTGATTATCTTTCAAATTCTAGTCTCGAGCAAATTAAATCACCGATCGTTGATCTCTAATTTGGAGTAAAAATATTCAAGAAAGCAATCTCGCTCAAATTAGGTCTTCGATAATTCATTTTCCTAAAGTTTACAAAACTCATAAGACTTCAGAACCATTCAAGAATTTAATCATCATCATCTACCTATTCTCTCGATTCCATTAAAAGCGGATATTTCACTCAAACATCAAGAAAAAGGAAAGAATCAAGAATCAGTAACTTTTCATAATTCAAGAATGTAAAGAAAAGCAAGATTTATAATTTTCACCTTTATTAATCGATGATTAGGTACAATTCACTCAAGTCGAGATTACAAGATTTGAGGAGGTAACTAAATCGTCGAAATTAGCTTCGCATCGATCTTCTTGAGTCTCGGATCTTCGTGGATCTCTTGCTCGGATGAAGATTGGCGTTGCTTCAAAGGCTCGTTAAAGACTTGCTTGAGTCGCTTCTCGACGGATCTTGATTTGGCTTTTGAATTTGATTTGGGTTAGTGTTTTGATTACAATTTGTGTCACTCAACTTGTGTGTAGATTTATTGAACAACTAATCAACAACTACTGAACAACCCTTGTAATGAAGCCCTAGGTCCCCTTTTATAGTTTTCCTCTATCTTCTCTTAGAAGCTTGGTTGTTATAAGGCTTGCATTGGAAGCTTGGTAGGTATCAAACTTGCACAAGAAGCTTGGCTGTTAGAAGGGAAGCTTCTGGAGAAATCTACACAATTCGAAGCGTCTTAGAGAAGTTTGGCCGTTAAAAGAAAACCACTGGAAAAAGTTCCCACCGCCGACGAGTCAGAACGGCCGCGGATCCGCGGCGGATCAGCCTGACTCGGCCGCGGATCCGCGGCCATATAGTGGACTCAGTGCATGAAAATCTCTGTATTGTTTAGTGTTGGTCTTGAGGTCTTCTTTTGATGTCTGGAATCTTATAATTCTTACTTGGTTACTGCCAGATTTCAAGTCTTTGACTTGATATGTTTTATCAGCACTTTTGTGATTCCGGCTCTTTAACCTGGAGAATTTCCTGCACAATCTCGAGACAAGTGTTGATATACAAAGATCATGCATGTAGCAATAAACACACAATTTCCCTCATAATGTCGGCTATAATGTATAACGCATGTTATTTGATATTTCACAAACGAATTGCTAATATGTGCTATATTTATACCAAACACATTTAGATGATTAGAAAGAGTAAGGAAATTGATGTGTTAAAAATGCAATATTTTCGACTGATCAAATTCCCCCAAACTTAATTTTGGTCGTCTCGAGCAAACATCTTTTATTTTTAAGAGAAGGAGAAAATAGAAAGAAAGATAAAAACTAACTAGCACACTTTCGTAGGCAACACGATTGTACTGAGCACGTGTAACAAGCCTTTAAACCTCTAGGAGTCCCTAGTAGGAGAAGTTTTGTCTCCTGAGGGTTTTCAGCGGATTGCACCCACAAAATCCAATAATAAAAAGAAGACCGTGAAAGTTACATGTAAAGATAAGAATTGTAAAAGAAAAACTTTGAAAATTAGAGTTTCCAACTATACTAGCTTTTCGGTTGTCATGAGCCCTATCTTAATAGTCATGAAAAGATGTTAGAAATCATATCATCGCTCAATAAAACATCGCCTTTATTCTTCATTCCTACTGTTCTTCCAAACATCGATCATATACCCCTATGTGTGTGTAAGAGACATCCCTACACTCGGAGAATTCAATTCAAGTTATCATACTCTTGTCCATCTACCTCAGTACTTTTTAATCGATGAATATTTAGATGGAATTGCTCACACATTTTTCATGCGACCGTTAATACTTCTTGAGGTACTAACCGACCGATTACTCATGTGCTTGCTTATTAAGTGTATTAGTATTTTGCTTGTCTTGCAACACCTAAGGCTTAGCAGAGACTCTCAAACCAGTTGGTCTAAGGCACTAGGTGATGAAGCACCCTCGCTATATTTTTTTATTGCTGCCTTGGTGATTACGAAACCAGTGTTTATTTTTCTACACCATTTTATCTTTTATTTTTCGTTTATTATTTACTTCATACTTTGGCTTTTAGACAAGAGCATTTCAAGGTATTCTCTACTATCCCGAGCTTCAAGACCTGTGTAAGTGCGTATAATAGGGTATCAACATTCAAATGTTTTGCTTCCAGAATATGAACTATTTTTCAGACTAATTTATCCTCAGATTAGTGACTTCTTTCATCTTACTAACCCTTGGGACAACGGCTCATAACTATTTATTACTAGTTTCGTTTAAGAAAACTTCTGACTTTCTTGGTTTTCTTAAATTATTCCAATCTTTTGGATGTAATTTTTTATTATCTAATCTTTTATTATCTTATTTATGTACAATTTTTTTTATTTTATTATTATTATTATATGTTTTTTGCTTATGCAAAGTATGATGCAAAGTGATGCATAAATAAGCACAAACCTTCCCCAAACTTGTTTTCAACAGCGTCCTCACTGTTGTCATCTGTTAAATCTCAGAAACCTGTATGCTTGGGAGAAAAATTTATTAGCGGGGTCAATAAATATGGACATGAAAATTTCCCCCAAACTTATTTTTGGCTCACAATTTTGAGTAATTTGTTTTTTAAAGAGCCAGATTATACCCCCCAAACTTGAGTTAAACAATGTTAATCTTTGAAAATCACAAGAGGGGGTCAAAATTACTGGTCAATACCAAGCTTTGCAATGACCAAAGGTCAACACCAACCATTCGAAGATTTTATCAGTGTAATGCACTGGTTGGTGGAAGAACATGATGTATAGAGTAAGGAGGAAGTGGGGAAGAAATAAGTGTTGTGATAGAAAGGGTTTGCGTCTCAATTTGGAGAGATAACACAGTGATTGTGATGATGGATTACTCACATTTTTGTGATTGTCAAGCATAAGGGGTGGAGGTTCAATTTCTTTTAGGAGTTGATTCATCTCAACAACCGTGTTTGCTAAAAATGCGAGCTCATCAGCGAAAATTTCCTCAAAGCTCTCATCGATATCCCGAAGAATAATGTCATCAGAAAAAGCGGGGTGATCTTCAGACTCCATGAAAAATTCAGAATAAGCGTTAGATGTTGACCTGGACAACTTAAAAGAAGGGTCCGTATGTATATGATACATATCCGGGTCAAACAACTGCGTCTGAAAAAAGTCTAGATCAGTATCATGAAGCTGATCAAATTTGCTGCTGTTGACATGCATTAATTCGACAGAACATACTCGAGCATGAGGTTCGGAAGCGGGGTGATCTTTAGACTCGAGACCGTGATATTTTGGTAAAAGATTGATCTATTGTGGTTTGATTTCGAAGTTGTCCCCATTGGCTAGTGGAATAGCGAGACAGGTCGAAAGAGGACCTCGCATAGGGTAACATCTCTCTTGGAGAGAGACGTGGAGCGGATTCTGCGCACCTGCGGACGGTGGCAGAGTAGTGTTAAAGAAGTTCGATAGAGAACCGTCCATCGAAGTGGGTGTGGTAGTGGGTGAAGAAAAAGTAGATGTAGAATTACCGACTTCGGAGTCGATAGGAGGAACGCGAACAAGACGAGCACTAGAATCTCATGTCCAGCCGAGCATGCACTAAATGGTTTAGCACAAGTGGCGGCGTAAGTGATAATAAGAGAAAATGTTGATTGGTGTTTGTTTTGGAAAATTACGGATTTTTGAAAAATCACACAAACAATGCACAAGCAACCCTAAATCTAATGGTCACCTAGGTCAAGTCTCTAGACCGCTCTTAGACTTCCAGAAGACAAGTCGTAAGATAGATCCTCTATCGCCTCTTTGCCCCTTCTGTGGCCAGGTAAGTGCCAGGTAAGTGGGAGGTTCTCCACTACGTAAGTAATGGGTCTAATTAAGTAACCACTTGACTTAGACACACTTGCCTTAGACACCATAAAAAAAACGCGGTTAAGCAATAGATTACCCACGACCTCCTTCTGTCCTAATTGAGCGCGACGGTCCTTAGAGTCTTGTCTCGATATTTTTTAGTTAATGAGGGTGATGCGGATGCAAGTTTGTGTTTTTTGGGGCTTAGGAAGGGTAATGAACTCCCTACCTAATTTGAATTTGGTCTTTTCCCCTTAATTTCCCTATTAAAAATGCAAACAACCAAGATCAAACACGCACAATTTTTTTTTGGCGGCGCTGCGAATTTTTGCAAAGAATTCTGCAGAAATTGGTTAATGGACAAGAGCAGGGAGGAGATAAGAAAGACAAAAGTATACCTGAGAAGTTTGAAGCAGTGAAGCTCCTGAAACATCGCGGTTCCGCCGCAAGAAGCTACCTAATGCCGCGGATCCGCTACAGCTTAATATGATCCCTGCACAAAAATTGGTGCAGAAGCTCCTGTACCTTCACTGAGCTCTCTGAGATGACGTGAAGATTTTTGCCTTCGCTCCAGAGATTCCAGATTTCCTTGCAACAATTCACAACAAATCGTTAAGCAGTTGATGCGAATTTTGATCTAAAAATTCTGATGTAATAATAAAATTTTTCAACTCAAATTGCAAATCCCGAAAAAATTAGCACACGATCCCCGGCAACGGCGCCATTTGATTGATCAATCTTCGTATGTATGTAAAATGTTTCACAACCAAAGAAATTTATACCGCAATCAATTGACGGTGTCTATTATAGTTTCGTCAATGAGAATGGATCGTCCACTGAGAAAGTGTGAATTGTTCGAAATCATTTTAGTTGAGTTGAAAATAAAAGATAAAAGAAAATGATTTAATATTTGTGAAATTTAGTTTCAAGAAACATAAAGAAATTAGATCTAGAATCAAGAATTGATAAAGATCATGAAAATGTCCAAACCAATTGAATTCTCAAGATTTGGAAAGTAGCTTGTAGGAATCGATCAAATTGATAGTGATGATGAATACTAATGATTACAAATTCTTATCTATTGAGAATTTTGGTTCCACAATCAGAGCAAAGCTCTGTTCAAATTCCGAGATTTGAAATGAAGTGACACTTCTGTTTCCCCCAATCAGAGCAAAGCACTGTTTTGAAATTTAAAATTCAAAAATTGAAGCAACGCTTCAGATTCAGCGCTAGGCGCGCTGCGCACCACGTGTCAAACACAGATGCGCTAGCGCCAGGTGCGCTGCGCCCTAGGCAGTACACCCCCAATCAGAGCAAAGCTCTGTTGTAAAATTCAAAATTTAAAAATTAAAGCAACGCTTCAGATCTAGCGTTCTGCGTTGTGCGCTACGTGTCAAATATAGGTGCGCTAGCGCAGGCTGCGATGTGCGTCACGTGTCAAACGTAGGTGCGCTAGCGCAAGGTGCGTTGCGCCGTGCGTGCCACGTGTCAAACGTAGGTGCGCCAACGCTGGAATTAAGAATTCCCTACTGTTAGATCAAAAGATCTAATAATAAATTATTAATTAATCAGAATTAAAATTCTGTTATGAAAAGATCTTTCCAATCTTGTTAAAAACAAGAAGATTATCTTCTGCAAAACAGAACCCCTAGGATCAAAGATCCAACGGTAGGAAATATTCCCAAATCAATCAGAGAAATATCTCTTTAACTGATTTATCAAATCAATTTGCCATATATAAAGGCCCTAAGGCTTATATAGAGAAACCCCCCTACAAATTTTGAGAAAACTCAAAAAAAGAAAAACAAGCTTTTAGCAAAAGAAGATCATTTCTTCAAGGTAAATAACATGATTCTTGAACACAGAGATGAAATCATCTCATGAAAAGAAGAACTATCTTCTAAATAAGATCATAGATCTACAAAAGACCAAGGTCTTTGATAAAAAAGAGATCAAAAGATCTCATCATGAAAACAAAACGAACTATTTACTTCATTCACAGATCATTGATCTACAAAGGCAGCGCCTTTTTATAAATAAGAACTTTTGTTCTCGAATCTTGAGGCAAAACCTCGTTTAAAAAGAACATAAACTTGTGCTCTGATCATAAATGCACTTTGCGCTATTGAAAAGTGCCTTGCACTCATGAACTGCGCTTTTGCGCTCCTTGGACCGGCGCTCAGCACCAAAACGTGTCGCGTGTCAACCACGTATACAACTTGCGCTTTTGCGCTTCTGAAACAGCGCACTGCGCTCATGGGCTGGCGCTCAGCGCCAAGCGCGCCACATGTCACTCACTGGTGCGCCAACAAACTAGCGTAAAGTGCTCATAAACTGCAAGCGCAATGCGCTTATAAACTGGTGCTTAGCGCTAAGCGCGACACGTGTCTATTTCGCGTACGCTACTTGGCAGAAGCGCAATGCGCTCTTTAATTGGCGCAAAGCACCTGGCGCGCCACGTGGCGCACTGCCAGAACACACATTGTTCTGATGAATAATATGCATTTAATGCAAGAAAATAATTGTCAGGACCTAGTTAAAAGGGCCAAGCCCAAGTAAAGGCTCAACAGCCCAGAACAACAAAATGTTAAACATTTTAATCTTATTGGACTTAGCCCAATTCTGGCCATAAGTTCTCAACTTATATTTTATTGAGCTCGTCTACTCATGAATATTCAACAGATCTCGGTCCCAAACTGGGCTACGGATCTTTCAACCAAATCACACCGGTTCGAGGGTAAATCTCTTTACTCCTCTTATATCTGTCGTTGTAATCCTTCAACGTCTTCAGAGAGGTAACGGGTCCCAACAACCACATATTTCTATGGAATGTGGGGTACTTAAACACATAGACTACAATGTTTTTAAACTATAGACTGTGGGGTCCTTAAACTCATAGACTACGATGTCTTTAACTCGGACTGTGGCGTCCTTTAAAACCCATGGACTATGATGTCCTTATCTGGACCGAGACGTCCTTAAACTAACATTGGACCATAATGTCCTTAAACTAACGATGGACCGTAATGTCCTTAAACTAATCGACCGCAATGTCCCTAAACTAAACAATAGAGTCCAAATGCTCTATTGATTGGATCTAAACGATCCCGTTAAGTTGATCTTAGTCTAAAATTAGACTAACGCATCCTTAACCAACGTATAAGTTGATCTTAGTCCCAAATGAGGCTAACGTATCCATAAAACCAACCCCCAAACCCAAATCTAAGAAGATACGGATTTGGACTAATCCACGCCCTACGGGCGACAACATAAATTAGTCTCCGTATACAATCCATGGGCAACCAAAAATAAAACAAACACCCACGACACGAAGTGACCATCTGGAGAAGGAGAAAGTTGTTACCGCGATGCGGTAGCGTAATTAACTGCAGGGGCTTGCGCCTGTAGGGAAGAGCGTACCCACAATCAAAAACCCTTCAAACGAGGGGGAATCTGACGGAGTCTTCTACATCGGCCGCATCCATTTAAACCTTCGATACATGGTGCCATAAATCAACTTGGCATCTTCGGAGAGGTGGACGGATAGCACCAATTAGCATCTGCCCTGAATTTCAGGCAAGACGGACCTGCGCGGTCGCGTCTCCGTGTTCGGTGGGGAACATATTTTGGAACGCCCGGTAGGAACTTTTCCTCTTTCCACTCCACACTTCGTGTGTCGCGTTCGCGAACGGATCGCAGTTTGTTAATGGTTGCCCTTGGTTTCGAGGTACTAAGATTTGGTGTCTTGCTGGGTGCAGAAAACAATGGCGTCTACTTGCATGAAGTGTTCCAGCTTCAATTGCAACTCACGTTCCGCCTCATCTGGAGGCATAGCTTACGGGCCCCAAGCGGCCTCCCTGTTCACGATGCCGGTGGAACAGGTCACTCAGGCCACCACTGGATTGTTTTTCGGGACCATGTTCCTGCCAATGAGCTTCAGCGCTCCTATACCAACACAAGAAGCTCCTAAGAAGTCGGTCTTTGATCGGCTTGCAACTACAGCGGCCCCTCTCAACGGGTCGTCCAGCTCTAGCGCCTCAGTCTTCGCCAGATTAGGCCAAAGTTTATGCGGGCCGATGATGAAGCCTGCAATTCCAGAATAGGTTATTCCGAAGAGGATAGACATCCCTGCTCCCGAAATCGTCAAGGCGGCTTCTCCTGCCAAAGGGTCGGTCTTCACAAGACTGACTGTTCCAGCTCCCGTTCCTGCTCAAAAGTTTGTCTTTCACAGATTGGATACCGCTACTCAACGGACGTAGGTCTTCAAGAGGCTGGTACGGGCAGCGCCTCAACTGAATAGGGAGAAAGACGAAGTCGCCCCTCAAGCTGAAACCATCCCAACAGCTCGACACGCTCGACGTCGCCACCGGCGCCGAGTAAGGAAGGCTGGGGGCAACTCCCCCTCTGGGCTAACTCCACCAGCCCCAACGGTGGAAGTCAATGCTGCTGTTCCAACCGGGAACAGCTTTGAACTGCTGAACAAGATGCGCAAGAACTCTCCTACCGCCGTACTAAAAAGATCTCCTCCACCGATGGAGAATGTTACAGAAATAATGCCGGATCAGCCCCCTCAACGGCTATCCTCCAAAGTTTACAAAGTCTGGAGACGGGTCCAAGAGTTGGTGATTGATCAAGACTATCCCCGTCGATAGAAGAAGCTGAAGGTTCAGCAGAAAGAGAACCGTCCTGGCAAGCCACAAAGGACGAAAACAACCTGGGTGCCCGCTGCAATGGCCCCCTCAACGTCAACTGCTCAAAAGAGAAGGAGGCCAGAGAAAGCCCCTGTGACTACGGCAGATCGCAAAGACGCTAAGCCCAAACGCCCTAAGTCTGGGGGGATAACGGTCCATACTATATACATGGCTTCCAGAAAAGAGGAAAGCCGCGCTTCGACGGGTCACCGACCGCTCACCCGATCCGTGACCAAAGCCTAGGAGCAACGACAAAAGCTTCAGGAAATGCTGACAAAAATGGCTGCACTCACCGGGCCAAAGGAAAGCCCGGAAGCATCATCAGAACAGCATCACGAACAAGAAACCGATGCTGACTTCCTACGCAGAGTCCTCGAAAAGAAGGCAGAGAAGCTGCAGAGCAAGTTTCCAACATAAAACGAATGGCGCTTCTCTTCCAAGACATGGTCGGGATGATGTTACAGCCGGATCCTCCAGCTGAAGAGCCTCCGATCATTATTGAAGACGACAAAGGCGAGACATCGAACCCTCCTCCGGCTCTTTCAACAGCCAAAGAGGAAACTATTTCCAAGGCCGCTCTAGATGACTATATTGCTCAGCAAATACGAGCTCACCAGGAGAATGAAGCAGCCAGCCAAGTCGTTATAACAGGATGACCATACCCGGGCTAGTATGATCAAATAAAGTATCCGCCGGGATATACGATCCCCAAATTCCATGTGTACAATGGGATAGGCAATCCCCATCAACATGTCGCCCAGTTCAGGGCTCTTTGCGGCAACACTGGGGGTGATGATAAACTTTTGGTCCGTCGGTTTGTTGGCAGCTTGTCGGAGATGGCGTTCGAATGGTACTCTGAACTCCTGAACGACACCGTCAAGACTTTTGCGGAAATGGAGCTATTATTCACCCAGCGATTCGCGAGTGCTAGTGAACGCACCTCAATAACGGCATTGATCAATGCCATGGTGAATCCAGGCGAGACGTGGGTTCAATACGCAATCCGATAGCGGAATCTGTGGTCAAAATGCGAATAGCGGATCGAAGAAGCACCGGCGGTGGGCATGTTCGTGGGCACCCTAGACCCTCATGCAACTATTTCACAATTCATGATGTTCTTTAAGCCGACCACATTCCAAGCCTTGATCGACAAGCTGGCCTAAATGGACCAGATGGGTCATAGACGTCTCCTCCAAAGCCGGACTCTCGAAATGAGAAGGGAAAGAGGAAAGCAATCGTCATCGCCAATGCTCAACAGCAGCCTGGAGGCCCGAGACCAGTTGATCGCCAAAATAACAGAACTCTATCTCTCGAAGATAAAATGAAGCGCCCTTCCTCGTTCCCTCGAGACAAGACAAAGAGGTTATTCGAGCTATCACTGCGCAACAGGCTCATCACTCTGCCAGAGACAAGACGTCCAGCGCAACCAGGAGACACTAGCAATCCTAACTATTGCCCTTACCTCCGAATGTTGGGCTATCCGATCGAGGATTGTTACATCTTCAAAACCTGGATAGAAAATCAATACCAGCAGGGCAAATTCGTATTATCTGAGAATTGGAAGGTGAACCCGCCTCGACCACACACTCCCAAGAAGACGGATACACCGGGGGCATCATGCTCTTTCGTTGAAGAAGCTCCATAGGAGGTCGCTCTTTCAGCCAAGACGAAAAGAATGCTGAATGATCTCCAAACATGCCCGGCGATTAGGTGGAAGAATCCACTGGAACCAGAGATCATTGAGGGGATGTTGAAGCCGCGCCCAACTCCAAAGATTGGTGGTGATAACCAAAGCACTCATATCCAGACGTCAAAGTCTTTGAAAAAGAAGAAGAAGACCAAAAAGCTCGTGAAGCCTGGCGACAAGCGCACGGATCTACAAAAACAGATTGACGTACTGGAAGAGTATAATCAGAAGGTGCAGACTCCAATCACACTCTAAGAGTTTCTCAGCCACGTCCTTAAGGACGGAGATGATGGAGTCGTCGGAGAAATCTGAAAATTACGTAGCAAGTTGCCATGTGATCTCTCACGCATCGATAGACAATGAAGAAGCTCCTTGCACCGAGAAACTGGGGGCAAACCCTGAACCGGAACTTCTAGGACCATCGGACGAAATAATCGATGCATTCCTAAACGAGGCTCTTTTGAAAAGTAAAGCTGATCGGGAGCGCGAGATGGCCATATTTGAAAAGGCCAAACGCCAACGACTGGACGAAAGGGTTGAAACACTCTCGCCAGATCAAAGTGCCTCCGTTGCAAATAAAAACAGGTTCAAGACGAGGAAGAGGTTCGCTAAAGCCATATCAATGGGAATGAAGCTGCCACCCTCCGAAGGAAACGTTCTTGGTGAAGCGAAAATTCATCCTAACTACTGCTTATATCATCGGAAGACTGCGGACCCCACCGAAGAGTGCAACGCTTTTAAAAGATGGTGGCAAGGATATGTCGCTCACCGGCAAAATTTCAAGCAGATGAAACGCAAAACTCGTCGGGAGCAAAAAAATACGACCGAGGAGCGTAAAAGAACTACCGGCAACTGTCGCATGGTCAACATCGGGGGATCGCAAATTCTCACCTTTGGGAGCGACTCTGATGAAGAAATGACTCTTGGCCCTCTCTTTAAAGTGTCCACCTTGGGAAAAGAGGAATAACCGAAGACCTGTGAAAATATTCAGCTGCGCAATCGTACGCTGCCCGAAAAGAATCTTGGGCCCTCGAACAGTGGGTCAAATAGAAAAGATAAGGGAAAAGAAAAAGTCCCTGAGGATATCATCCTTGATGACCAAGCCGTCGAAAAGCTGACAGCTAAGGACCCGCCAAAGAAAAGTAAGGTGGACTACAATATTCTGGCACACTTGAGAAAGCTACCTTCGCGGTTAAGCATTCTCAACGCCCTTCTATTATCCAAAGAAGCGAGAGATTCGCTGATCAAAGCACTACAAGAGCCCGAACAATTCCAAGCTTTCCTCGCTGAAGAAAAGATGAAGGACGAGTTGGAAGAAGTGCACACGGCCGATATCACCTTCGGCGATGAAGATCTTCTCCTCGGGACGTGCGAGCACAACCGTCCCCTATATGTCTCCGGATACTATCATGACATCAAGATAGGTAAAATTCTGGTCGACAACGGGTCTTCCGTCAATCTTCTTAACTTAAGGGTGCTAAAGGAAATCTGCATGAGCGTTCAACACCTCGCTCGTGATAAAATCACCATCTCCGGGTTCGATTCCTAGTCGTCACGGACGCTCGGGTCCGTAATACTAACGATACGCTTTGGGCTGCTTGTTACGGACATTAAGTTCCACGTCATTGATGCCAAGACATGCTATAACGCTTTGCTCGGCCGGCCCTGGTTACACGAGTACAACATCATTCCTTCTACACAACATCAATGTATGAAGTATTTCAAAAATGGTCTCGAGTATACTGTGACAGGGGAACTAAACCCGTTCTCCGTGAACGAAGTACGGAAATACGAAGATGCAAAATACTTCTTGCCAGATTTCGAGGACACGGAAAGATGTCGCAAACCGAAGAACAAAGCTATCACTATTATTCCGGTCTTCGGGAGTGATACCGACTAGGAAGAAGAAATAGTTTTCTCAGGTCCGTCCCAGTGCAACAAGCCGGGACCATCCACTCCTATGTTGATCTTCGGCAGCGACTCGGAAGATGAAGTCAACGTCGTATTCTCTGCTCAGCCGTCCATACAAACCTTCGCTGACGAAGAGCAAAGTTTGCAAGTTGCCATGGTTCCACTCAAGCATCATAAGGAACTAGACGCGCTTGTTACCTATAGTGTGGAAGAACTTCAGACATTCTATGTCCCTCCCATGCGAGAAGGTGAAAAGGCGATCATATTCTACCGATCCGAGAAACCAAAGTGGAGAAAGAAATCTGGCATGGGGCAGATTCTACACTTGACAGGCTCCAGCCCATCCGTTTGCCAAGATATTACACAGATAGACTAAAGAGACTCTTCAGATGCCAAGGTGTACCCCTTAAGCAAATTACGAGACAAGCACGATTCTATAACAAGATCTGGAACGTTGTCGGAACTCAAAGAAAGTTGCCCAACGGGAGAATGGAAACGACCGAACTTGGGTATGTTCGATCCAAGAAACGGGAGCTATTCCGCGACTGCTACGGCATACATGACTTTGATGAAGAAGAAGATGCTCTATGGGAAGATGCTAACCATGAACCAGAAAGAGCCCCCACCATGAAAATGCCAAGCCCGTCGTTCGAAGAAAAAATGGACAAGCTTATAAGGAAAGCAGGTCAAAAGGTTCGAGATGACCATAATCGCGAAATGTCCATCTACGAGAAAGCCTGGACGCAACGCCTCCTTCGACAGGCTGCGAAAAATGAAAATGCTCCTCCTTGTCAACCCGTTGTACAAAAAGCCCGACGCAGAGGTAAAAATAAACCAAAGAACGGGAAAGGCGTTCGACAGCAACAAAGCGGGTCCAAGAAGCCACGCGATCAGGAATCGAGCAGCCCGGATTCATCTCTTATAAAAAAAAATGAGTCGGGAATACTCTTTTCCTCAAGACAAGACAAGGAAGATATTCGTTCTTGTCATGAAACACCAGATGATGGCACTCCCGGAGTCCAAGCACCCCGAGCAAGCAGGCGAAGTCTCTCACCCGGACTATTGCTCCTATCAAAGGGCAATAGGACATCCTCTTGAAGACTTCTTCACATTTAAAGACTAGGTAGAAGACCAGTATCAGCAAGACAGGTTCGCTCTATCCAGCAGCTGGAGGATAGCCCCGCCGCAGAAGCATGATCCCAAAGCCGCAAGAGTAGAACCAAATCAACATCGGTCTTGGAAGCGAGCTCGTACCTGTCATGTGATAACACTGTCAGAAGAAGAGCCCGAGAATATGGATGAGCTCTCCCGGTGCTTCGAAAATGATGATGACGAGGTAATTTCAGAGTTTCCACCAGCGCCAAAAGAGCTGGAGGATGGGATACATACTGCTGCAGATAACCACAAGAAAATTGATTTGGGGATGGCATGTGACCCACGGCCGATGTACGTCAGTGAGCTGTTGTCTGAAGAAAGGGTGGCTACGCTAAAGAACGTGCTCATGCAAAATAAAGATTGCTTCGCATGGAACTATTCCGAGATGCCAAGATTAGATCCGGAGATTGCTGTGCACAAATTGGCAATATCTCCGGACATCAAGCCGATTAAACAAGCGTCGAGAAGAATGTGGCTCGAGCTTGAGATGAGCATCAACGCCGAAGTCAAGAATTTAATCGACTCCGGCTTCATTCAAGAGGTTCAATATCCTGACTGGATCGCCAACATCGTCCCAGTGATGAAGAAAAATGGGACGGTGCGCATCTGCGTGGACTTTCGGGACCTCAATAAAGCTTGCCCGAAGGATGATTTTCCCATACCAGTCACTGAGCTGATGATAGATAACACGTCCACTCACGAAGTTTTCTCCTTCATGGACGGCTCATCAGGATACAATCAGATAAAGATCCACCCTGAGGACTAGAAACAAACCGCTTTTCAGACCCCCTTTAGGCATATTCTGCTACAAGATGATGCCTTTTGGTCTAAAGAACACCGGTGCCACCTATCAGAGGGCCATGACGAAGATCTTCGATGACCTCATACATGAAATCGTCGAATGCTATATCGACGACCTCGTAGTAAAAAGCAAATCATACGAGGAACATTTAGAACATCTGAAGATCGTGTTTCAGCGCCTTCGGCAATACAACTTGAAGATGAACCCTCTCAAATGCGCGTTTGGAGTTTCCTTGGGCAAATTCCTAGGATTCATCGTCCGACACCGAGGCATCGAGATAGATCCGTCGAAGATCAAGGAGATTATGGAAATGCCTCCGCCAAGGACCCTCAAACAATTGCGGTCTCTCCAAGGGAAGCTCGCGTATATCCGGCGATTTATAGCCAATCTCTCAGGCAAGTGCCGCCCTTACAGTCACCTGATGAGGAAGGGAACCCCATTTGTCTGGGATCACAAATGCCAAAGCACGCTGGACGAAATCAAGCAGTACCTGCAGAATCCGCCAGTGTTGGCTGCTCCGGTCAAAGGAAAGCCACTCATTCTTTATACAACAGCCCTCGAAGGTTCTTTAGGCGTGCTATGGGCACAAGAGAACGACCAGGGGAAGGAGAGAGCCCTCTACTATTTGAGTCGATTTCTCCTGGGGGCAGAAAGCAATTACTCTCCTATTGAAAAACACTGCCTGGCATTGATCTTCGCGATAACGAAGCTTAGACACTGTGCATTGGCGCATGAGATCTATCTCATATCAAAGGTGGATCCCCTCAAATATTTGATGTCAAAAGCCATATTAACAGGACGACTCGCTAAATGGGCCTTGCTCTTGATGGAGTTCTCGATAACTTATCGGCCTCTTAAGGCTGTGAAAGGCCAGGCCATCGCCGACTTCCTCGCTGAGCATCCGATACCTGCCGATTCTTTTTTGAATTGTGAACTGCCAGACGAACATGCGTTTGACACGATCGAACGGGGTGATACCCGGTGGGAACTTTATTTTGATGGAGCGTCTTCCATGAAAAAGCTTAAACAAAGCACCCCCATAATCAAATCAGGGGTAGGCCTCATCATCGTAACTCTACAAGGAGGGATAACGCGCTTTGCTTTCTCCTTAACATAGCCGAGGAAGAATAATGAAGCTGTCATGCCCCGCTTCCCAGTGTACGGCGAAGTGGACGCGACGAGGCCCGCTACGTATATACTCAGAAGTACATACGCTAAGCGTAACTAAGAAATATAAAGTAAATCACAAGAGACAAATGATATAGAAATAACAGCAACTTTTATTAATAACGTTCTTTTTACAATGCAGGAAAAGAAAATACAACTGGAATGAAAAGCAATGCCTAAATAGTGGCATAACAGGAAATGAAATAAACTGGAAAGAACAAGGTACAGTATCTAGAGCTCTGGATCTTCCTGGAACTGCTCCAAATCTTCACCGGTGGGCTCGATCTCAGCTTGGTCCAACGCACCTGACGACATTCAAAGAGGAAAGAATAGAATGTCGTCAGCGAACAGGTCGCTCGGTAAGTCCCAAAGAATAAGAAGAATGAGAATAACAGAGTAACAGTATTTTCTAACTATTATATTATGGAATCTTATGGAACATTGTGTAACGTTGTTGTTTGTAGCTTGGTATAGAAAGATGCCAGTGTATACGAGGGGGATCTCTATATGCTAGAGATCAGGGCAAAAGGAAAGTACAAGGAACCGTTATGCCACAGTACAACAGCAATAGGATTCAGATTAGGTGTCTTAATCTGACCACCTCGTGCCACCTTTAACACCTTCCGTACCAATCTACCCCTTAAACCCCGTAGTGTTTTAACAGTAATGTGGTATTGGAATATGTAAGTTGAGTGACTGACCAAAACCATGATATCAGTAAACATGTTGCAACTGTGTAATCAGGTAAATGGAATATCAGGATAATGGATGAATATCCATGGTTTGATTCAGTCAAAATGAATATATTGTTAACTGGATTCATGGATTCATGTATTCAAATTGTATTGGAATATAAAAGAATATAGATTGACTTGAATCATATTCAAGTCAGAAATAGTCAGACTCTAACCAGAGTCAGACTAAAAGAAGATAATTTGAAGTTCAATAATAGCTAGGGGCCTTATGGTAATTTGTAAAACTTGAGGGGGTTTTATGTAAAAAGTACTTTTGTATAGTTTTCAAAATACACCTCAAGTATTTAATAATCGTCTTTATTGTTATAATGAATGTGAATTTTATTTGTGTTATTCTAGTGAATATATCCTAATAAAAGTATTAATTGTTTTATCTGAAATTCATGGTATTTTAGTGTAACTTTTAATCTTGTAATTTTTTTAGGAAAATGTGGAAATTTCATATTATAATAAAATAGGTGTTTAAATGATAATTATATATATATTAACACATGAATAATTTTTAAATGAATATTTTATTTTCAAAAATCTCATTTTCCTTAAATATAGTATTTTAAACCTTTCGAGACCGAATGCTCCTTGCGGAGGTCTGAATCTCGCACTACTAGCCTGCAGGTGCACGATGAACCGTACTATCCCTAACAGGTTCCCCAAAAGTGGGTTCTAGCGGCGCTTTGCTTAGGTTTAACAAATACTTTTCATTTGAGAAAACAGTTTTATAAATATGGGGTATTTAATTGCAAAAAGTATAGTTTTCCGTATTTTAGTTGTTAGGGTTTCCTAAGCCAACTAGCCTACTTCTAAGGTCTAAACGATGAGTCATTAGAAGACTCAAATCGCTTCTTCGCCGTCAATTGCGGCCAGGTAAGTGCCAGGTAAGTGGGAAGGAACCACAGTCGTGGGCCTAATTAAAAACCACTAGCCTCAGACACACTTGCCTAGTCACCACAAGACAGTTTAGATAAACGATCGATGTCCATGACCAATCGTGTTTTCTTTTTATTAAAAGATTTTACTTAGAAATGTTTACAACTTAAAGCTTTCAATAAAGGTTATAAAGATTAGGGTATTTTAGTGAAAAGTCCTGTAATTTCGTATTCTGTATTTTTTATATTTATCAATTAGGGTTATATTGAGTGTGTGTAGGGGTAGGTCATTACCCCGTGACTTATATTAAGTTTTGGTGAAGTTTAAAGGTAAAACATGCTATATTAAACTTAAAGGTATTATAGCGCAAGAATACGGTATTCGAAAATGTTATCATTTTATGTGTGAAATTTCATTCAAAGTGGGTTCTACAAGTTTAGTGATCAAGATAAACCTATTTAGGAGTGAGGGAAATAATTAAACTAAGAAAAATGAACTTCATGGTATTTTTATGAAAAGAGTACGGTTTTGCAAAGAACTTATCATTTCATGTGAAAAAGTTTGATTAAATTGGTTTATGGGTGATTAATAGTCAACATGAATATGGGTAGATAGTATGTATTAGGTGACAAGTGGAAATTTATAGAAAAACCGAATCGGAAATCGGTTTGTCCGATTTCCGTCGGGTTCCAAAAAGTCGTATTTTTATACTTATAGAAAAGAGAGATAGAGGGGATGGGACTTACGGTTTGGAAAAGCTAAGGAAGCTAATGGACGTGGTGGTTGTCGATTCGTCGAAAACGTCGCGAAGGTTCTGATCCGGTCGCCGGAATCCGTCGTCGATTTCAGCAGCGCTTCGCTTCTCGCTCTTCGTACCGAGTTCTCGAGAATTTGGAAGAGTGGACTTAGAGTTGTGAGGGGAAAAGGTAGAGGGTAGGGGTCTTTATATAGGGCTAGGCTAGGGTTAGGGTTTGGATTAAAAAATATTTTAAAAAATGTAAAAATCATTAAAAATTCATTAAATTTGGTCTTAAAAGAGATTTAATTGAAAATTGGTAACTGTACTGGAAAATTGAAGTATGCAGGTGAAGAGACCAAGTCAACACGAAATTTTTTCGTGTTGACGACTCGGCCGACCGGCCGAGTCCGGCCGGCGGCGCCGGCCGATTCGGCCGAGTCATGGCCGAGTCGGGTGTCGATGGGTCGGGCTCGGTCTGGGGGAGGTTTTGGTATACTTTAATTTTTTTAATTCGCAATAAATTGTGAGTTATGGCTGTTTGACCGTTTGACTTCTAAAAAAATTTAAAACAAAAGGATATAAAAATTATGTGGGGCATGGGATTCGAACTCTGATGGCTTGGTTCAGCAGTGCAAGGTGTTACCAATGAGCTACAAGCTCCTTCTTGTAATTATTGTAAGGAATTAGATGCTTAAATTGTTTCCAGCAACATCAATACTCTAAGTATACACTATATTTAAAACAAATTTTTGGTATACAAAATTGGAGTTGTTACAATCTACCCTCCTTACAAAAATTTCGTCCTTGAAATTTACAACTTTTATTTTGAGGACTAGTTTACAAAAAGGTGCGGATATCTTGCACGCATCTCATCCTCCCTTTCCCACGTGGATTCTCCTGGAGTGTCTCTCCTCCACATTACCCGGACCAAATTAACTTCTTTGTTCCGAAGTGTCTTCACTTTCCTGTCTAGGATCTCCACAGGTTGTTGCTCACAAGACAAATCGGGCTGTATCGTGAGCTCGGAATGATCAAGTACATGGCTGGGGTCACTCACATACCTTCTGAGTTGGGATATGTGGAACACGTTATGCACTCCTTCCAATGATGGTGGGAGCGCTAATCGGTATGCCACTTCTCCGACTCGTTCGAGTATGTCGAACGGTCTAATGTATCTTGGACTCAACTTCCCCCGTCTTCCAAATCTGATCACTCCGCGGTTCGGCGAGATTTTCAGGAATATATGATCTCCTGGCTGGAACTCCAAGTGTTGTCTCTTCGCATCAGCCCAGTGTTTCTGTCTATCTTGGGCTATGCGCATTCTTTCCCTGATAGTACGAACCACATCAACGGTCGCTACTATTATCTCTGGTCCAAGGAGTTCTCTATCTCCGATGTCGTCCCAACTTAATGGCGATCGACACTTCCTTCCATATAATGCTGCAAAAGGTGCCATTCCTATACTTGCTTGGTAGCTGTTGTTGTACGCAAACTCTACAAGATGCAGGTGATCTTCCCATGATCCCTTGAAGTCGAGCATACATGCTCTGAGCATATCCTCCAAGATCTGAATAGTTCGTTTAGACTGACCATCTGTTTGTGGATCATAAGCCGTGCTGAAGTTCAGACTTGTTCCCAAGCTAGCTTGCAGACTTTGCCAGAATTACGATCGGAACCTGGTGTCACGATCGGAGACAATGCAGACCGGTACTCCATGAAGCCTCACAATTTCCTGTATGAGTTCATGGGTATCAGAGATAGTACATTATGAAGAGTTTAAATCTTAAATTAGATTATTATCTCCATGTACTTCTTCGCTAATGTCTCAGTTGATTGGCCAACTCGAAATGGGATGAAGTGAGCCGACTTTGTGAGTCGATCCATAATGACCCAAATCGCATCGTTACCCTTTGTGCTGCGAGGAAGAGCAGTTACAAAGTCCATCGTGATGTGCTGCCACTTCCATTCTGGGATTGGTAACGGTTGAAGTAGTCCCGCTGTCCTGTGATGTTCAGCCTTTACTTGCTGACACACTAAACATTTTGCGACGCTTCTGGCTACTTCACGCTTCATTCCATGCCACCAATAATTCTGACGTAGATCTTTGTACATTTTGGTACCTCCAGGATGTACTGAATAGGGAGAGTTATGATCTTCTTTCATTAACTCTTCCCGAACAGGACCCTTTGGTACACACAATCTGCTGCCGTATCTCAAAGATCCGTCTTCATGGATGATGAAATCTGTTCTGAGTCCATTCTCTACTTGTTCTCTGATCTTTTGCAACTTAGCATCGCTGGCTTGAGCTGCCTTGATCTGGTTGACAATAGTTGATTGGACTTATAGATTCATCAAATTTGAAACATCACCTGGCATGACTAGTTCAATCTCCATCTGATGTAGGTCCTCTGAAGCTTCCACTGGGCGGTGAGATTCATTGCTAATGGTTGGCGACTAAGAGCATCAGGTACTACGTTCACCTTTCCTGGATGATATTGCAAGTTGATATCAAAGTCCGCCATAAGTTCTAACCATCTTCTCTGCCGCATATTCAACTCCTTCTGAGTAAACACATATTTCAGACTCTTGTGATCTGTGTAGATGTTCACTCGTTCACCAAGTAAGTAGTGGCGCCAAATTTTGAGAGCAAAGATGACGGCTGCCAACTCCAGATCATGCGTCGGATAATTGCGCTCATGAGTCTTCAGTTGTCTTGAAGCATAAGCCACAACCTTACCGTGCTGATGTAGAACAAATCCTAGTCCCTTACCGGATGCATCACAATGTACTTCGAATCCTCCAGTTTGATCTGGTATGACGAGAATAGGTGCAGATGTCAGTCTTGACTTGAGTTCTACGAAAGCTTGCTCGCATGCTTCTAACCACACAAATTCTTCATCTTTTCGTGTGATCTTGGTCAGGGGTGTTGCTATCTTCGAAAAGCCTTCAATGAATCTTCTGTAATATCCAGCTAAGCCCAAGAAACTCCGAATATCCTTCACTGATTTTGGTGTAGGCCATTCGCTGACTGCTGAAACCTTTGCTGGATCTACAGAAATCCCTTCTCCTGGTACGATGTGTCCAAGAAAACCAACCTGTTTTAGCCAAAACTCGCACTTGCTGTATTTGGCATAAAGCTTATGTTGTCGAAGAGTTTCTAGGACAATTCGTAAGTGCTCCGCATGCTCTTTCCGATTCTTAGAATATACCAGGATGTCGTCGATGAAGATGACAACGAACCTGTCTAAATACTCCCGGAAGACTTGGTTCATAAGGTTCATGAAGATTGCTGGTGCATTGGTCACTCCAAATGGCATTACTAGAAATTCGTAATGTCCATAGCGAGTTCTGAAAGCTGTTTTGTGAATATCAGCTTCCTTGACCTTCACATGATGATAACCTGAACGAAGATCTAGTTTAGAGAAGACACAAGATCTACTTAGCTGATCGAATAAATAGTCGATGCGCGGGAGTGGATACTTGTTTTTTATAGTAACTCCGTTCAAGGCCCTATAGTCGATGCACATTCTGTATGAACCTTCCTTCTTCTTCACCAATAGTACAGGTGCTCCCCAACTTGATGTGCTGGGACGAATCCATCCTTTCGCCAGTAATTCGTCCAACTGTGTTCGAACTTCTTTCAATCCTTCCGGACTTAGTCTATACGGTGCTTTGATGACTGGTTGTGCTCCTGGTACTAAGTCAATACTGAATTCAAGAGCTCGATCGGGAGGCAAACCTGATATATCGTCAGGGAATACATCGTCGAACTCTCGAACTACCTCCGGTCTTGATTCTTCCTCTGGATGAGCTGCTGCAACTACTGCTTTCCTTGGCTTCGCTTTGTAAGTACTTGGCTCCAGGGTGAGATCTCCACTCTTGAAATAGAAGACCGGATGATCTGGAATCTCAAATACTACCCTCCTTTGACGACAGTCGATGGTAGCATAAAAGGTTCCAAGCCAGTCCATTCCTAGAACCACATCGAAGTTTGGTATGTCCAGTACCTTGAAGTCAGCGTAAAACTCTCGACTGCAGACGATGACTGGACACATGCTGTATCCCATAGTTGCCTTTAGAACACCATTTCCAGAACTGACGTTCCAGCTGGATACAAGCGGTGAGACTGGAATCGCATGGGTTCGGACAAACCGTTGCGACATAAAGCAGTGGGATGCTCCAGTATCAAACAGTACAAGTGCAGGTAGTGAAGCTACTAGGATTGTACCTAAGGTATATGGGATAGGTTCAGGTATAGGGAAAGTGTGTAGGTAAACAACACTGAAGATAAGTTTGAGAAAGTAGGTTTACCAGTAATGACTTGGCCAGTGGCCTAATCTTCTTCCACAGACATCATGAAAGCCTGGCGCTTCGGCACATTCCTCCTGGCCTGAGGAGCATTCCTCTGAACGTTTCTTTGAGCTTGATGGAACTGTCGAGGAGGTCGTGCAGCTTGTGGTCCCCTGGATGGTGCAGGTAGTGCAAGTCTGGGAGCAGGTGCCTGAAGAGCTGGTCGCTGCTGATAAGTATTTGCTGGCCTGGGTGCAGCAACTGGGTTCTGCCTTTGGGGACAAGATCCAATATCATGAGTGGCTGAACCGCAGAATAAGCAGAGGCAGTTGGCTCGACGGCAATCCTTCATCATATGTCCAGTTCTCTTGCAGTAGGTGCAAAAGGCTGGGCTAGGACGACGAGTTGGTACCCCGGGTCGCCTCGGCACGAAAGATGGTCTGGACGTGGCTCCACCTGCCATCTGGTTGGCAGGGCGCTTGACTCCTGCAGATTGAGGTCTTCCCCTCTCTTTTATGACTGCCTCATAACTGCGGGCATCTTCTAGGGCTTCCTCATGAGTCAAAAACTTTCCTGTGGCTAGAGCAGCCTTGATCTCTGTGTCCAAACCTTGCGGAAAACGACGGGCTCTGATCTCGTCCGTCGGTATCAGGTGTGCCACGAATCTGTTTAAAGATTGTGTTAGCTGTGTAGTATGTGATATTTTAAAAATTGAACTATTGTGACATATCTTACCTGCTCAACATAGTGAACTCAACATCGTATTCATCTACCGATTTCTCCCACATTGATCCTTGCTATAGATGAATAAACTGCTGCTCCATAGCGAACCTGGCAGTCACAGGGAAATATTTCGCGTCAAACTTCTCGCGAAATGTCTTCCATTCAATCGGCTGCGCTAGACGGGTTTCTTCCGCCTTCCACCAATTGTGAGCATTATCCGTGAGCTGTAGCTTCGCTACACGGACCCAAGCGTGGTCAGGCACTTGAGCTGCTGCCAGATTGTCTTCGATACTTTGTGCCCATTCTTCGGCTTCGAGAGGGCTTCCTTTACCCAAAAATTGCTTTGGGTGCAAAGCCCTGAATTTCTTTACTCCCGGTGCAGAAGTTGTTGTTGTCCCTCGAGGAGACTGCGGATCGCATCGAATAGCATCGTTTGCTCAGTGGGTGGTGCCGGAACAACTGGTGTGAGAGGTAGTGCTGGAGGGGTGTTGTTGACGTTAGTGTTGGTGTTGTTCGTGGAATCCATGATCCTGAAGAAAATTTTTGGATTAGGACAGATTCAAATACATGAAATGATAAGATTCAAGGAATAGAGATTTGCAAGTTTCAAAGAACATGAATTGTAAAGAATGTTTTAGTTGCTGGTTCTTGTGTTATATTGCTTAGGTTGTTCACGCAGACCAGAACTGCATGACAGGGATTCATACAGCTCTGACCTGCATGGGCCACCAACAAAACCTATCATGCCCTGCTTCCCAGTATACGGCGAAGTAGACGCGACGATGCCCGCTACGTATATACTCAGAAGTACATACGCTAAGCGTAACTAAGCAATATAAAGTAAATCACAAGAGACAAATGATATAGAAATAACAGCAACTTTTATTAATAACATTCTTTTTACAATGCAGGAAAAGAAAATACAACTGGAATGAAAAGCAATGCCTAAACAGTGGCATACCAGGAAATGAAATAAATTGGAAAGAACAAGGTACAATATCTAGAGCTCTGGATCTTCCTGGAACTGCTCCAAATCTTCACCGGTGGGCTCGATCTCAGCTTGGTCCAACGCACCTGACGACATTCAAAGAAGAAAGAATAGAATGTCGTCAGCGAACAGGTCGCTCGGTAAGTCCCAAAGATTAAGAAGAATGAGAATGACAGAGTAACAGTATTTTCTAACTATTATATTATGGAATCTTATGGAACATTGTGTAACGCTGTTGTTTGTAGCTTGGTACAGAAGGATGCCAGTGTATACGAGGGGGATCTCTATATGCTAGAGATCAGGGCAAAAGGAAAGTACAAGGAACCGTTATGCCACGGTACAACAGCAACAGGATTCAGGTTAGGTGTCTTAATCTGACCACCTCGTGCCACCTTTAACACCTTCCGTACCAATCTACCCCTTAAACCCCGTAGTGTTTTAACAGTAATGTGGTATTGGAATATGTAAGTTGAGTGACTGACCAAAACCATGATATCAGTAAACATGTTGCAACTGTGTAATCAGGTAAATGGAATATCAGGATAATGGATGAATATCCATGGTTTGATTCAGTCAAAATGAATATATTATTAACCGAATTCATGGATTCATGTATTCAAATTGTATTGGAATATAAAAGAATATAGATTAACTTGAATCATATTCAAGTCAGAAATAGTCAGACTCTAACCCGAGTCAGACTAAAAGAAGATAATTTGAAGTTCAATAATAGCTAGGGGCCTTATGGTAATTTGTAAAACTTGATGGGGTTTTATGTAAAAAGTACTTTTGTATAGTTTTCAAAATACACCTCAAGTATTTAATAATCGTCTTTATTGTTATAATGAATGTGAATTTTATTTGTGTTATTCTAGTGAATATATCCTAATAAAAGTTTTAATTGTTTTATCTGAAATTCATGGTATTTCAGTGTAACTTTTAATCATGTAATTTTTTAAGGAAAATGTGGAAATTTCATATTATAATAAAATAGGTGTTTAAATGATAATTATATATATATTAACACATGAATAATTTGTAAATGAATATTTTATTTTCAAAAATCTCATTTTCCTTAAATATCTTATTTTAAACCTTTCGAGACCGAATGCTCCTTGCGGAGGTTTGAATCACGCACTACTAGCCTGCGGGTGCACGATGAACCGTACTATCCCTAACAGGTTCCCCAAAAGTGGGTTGTAGCGGCGCTTTGCTTAGGTTTAACAAATACTTTTCATTTGGGAAAACGGTTTTATAAATATGGGGTATTTAATTGCAAAAAGTATAGTTTTCCGTATTTTAGTTGTTAGGGTTTCCTAAGCCAACTAGCCTACTTCTAAGGTCTAAACGATGAGTCATTAGAAGTATCAAATCGCCTCTTCACCATCAATTGCGGCCAGGTAAGTGCCAGGTAAGTGGGAAGGAACCACAGTCGTGGGCCTAATTAAAAACCACTAGCCTTAGACACACTTGCCTAGTCACCACAAGACAGTTTAGATAAACGATCGATGTCCATGACCAATCGTGTTTTCATTTTATTAAAAGATTTTACTTAGAAATGTTTACAACTTAAAGCTTTCAATAAAGGTTATAAAGATTAGGGTATTTTTGTGAAAAGTCCTGTAATTTCGTATTCTGTATTTTTGATATTTATCAATTAGGGTTATATTGAGTGTGTGTAGGGGTAGGTCATTACCCCGTGACTTATATTAAGTTTTGGTGAAGTTTAAAGGTAAAACATGCTATGTTAAACTTAAAGGTATTATAGCGCAAGAATACGGTATTCGAAAACGTTATCATTTTATATGTGAAATTTCATTCAAGTGGGTTCTACAAGTTTAGTGATCAAGATAAACCTATTTAGGAGTGAGGTAAATAATTAAACTAAGAAAAATGAACTTCATGGTATTTTTATGAAAAGAGTACGGTTTTGCAAAGAACTTATCATTTCATGTGAAAAAGTTTGATTAAATTGGTTTATGGGTGATTAATAGTCAACATGAAAATGGGTAGACAGTATGTATTAGGTGACAAGTGGAAATTTATAGAAAAACCGAATCGGAAATCGGTTTGTCCGATTTCCGTCGGGTTCCAAAAAGTCGTATTTTTATACTTATAGAAAAGAGAGATATAGGGGATGGGACTTACGGTTTGGACAAGCTAAGGAAGCTAATGGACGTAGTGGTTGTCGATTCGTCGAAAACATCGCGAAGGTTCTGATCCGGTCGCCGGAATCCGTCGTCGATTTCGCCAGCGCTTCGCTTCTCGCTCTTCGTACCGAGTTCCCCAGAATTTGGGAGAGTGGACTTAGAGTTTTGAGGGGAAAAGGTAGAGGGTAGGGGTCTTTATATAGGGCTAGGCTAGGGTTAGGGTTTGGATTAAAAAATATTTTAAAAAAATGTTAAAATTCATTAAATTTGGTCTTAAAAGAGATTTAATTGAAAATTGGTAACAGTACTGGAAAATTGATGTATGCAGGTGAAGAGACCAAGTCAACACGAAAATTTTTCGTGTTGACGACTCGGCCGACCGGCCGAGTCCGGCCGGCGGCGCCGGCCGATTCGGCCGAGTCATGGCCGAGTCGGGTGTCAATGGGTCGGGCTCGGTCTGGGAGAGGTTTTGGTATACTTTAATTTTTTTAATTCCCAATAAATTGTGAGTTATGGCTGTTTGACCGTTTGACCTCTAAAAAAATTAAAACAAAAAGATATAAAAATTATGTTGGGCATGGGATTCGAACTCTGATAGCTTGGTTCAGCAGAGCAAGGTGTTCCCAATGAGCTACAAGCTCCTTCTTGTAATTATTGTAAGGAATTAGATATTTAAATTGTTTCCAGCAACATCAATACTCCAAGTATACACTATATTTAAAGCAAATTTTTGGTATACAAAATTAGAGTTGTTACAGAAGCCGAGTGTGAAGCTTTGATAGCAGGTCTCGTGATCGCCATTGACGTGGGAATTGAAAACCTCCTCATATACGGAGACTCCCAACTGATCGTCAGTCAAGTAAATGGCGACTATCAGACGTGCAAACCTGAGTTGGTAAGATACGGCGAGAGAGTACAGCGACTGCTGACCCAAATTCCTTCCTACACCTTGGAAAGCATACCGCGTGCGGAAAATAGCAAGGCGGATGCATTATCCAAGCTTCCTAAAGAACTGGCCGACGAGAACCTCGATGACGTGAGGATCGTTGTGCAAAGCCGTCGGGTGCTTTCTCCCGCAGAAGTATCTCCGGAGTCATCCGAAGAAAAGGGAACAACCGAGCAAGAAACCCTACAAATAAAAGACCAGGGAAAGGCTAAGGATTGGAGGGAAGTCTTTATAGACTACTTCAAATCCCGTCGAACGCCTGAAGATGCGTCGTCGAAACATCAGCTTATGAAACGAGCTCTGTCTTTCGCGTTCGTCAATGATACTCTGTATAAAAGGTCATTTGATTCTCTGTGGCTAAGATGCCTGTGACCTGAAGAGGCAAAGAGAGTCGTCCAAGAAACTCACGACGGACTCTGTGGTTCTCACCAAGCCGGGCCGAAGATGAAGCTGAAGATTAAAATGATGGGATACTATTGGCCCACGATGATTCAGGACTGCCTCGTATATGCGAAGCAGTGCCACTCGTGCCAGATTCACGGACACTTCATCCATCAGCACCCAAATCCACTGCATCCAACAGTGGCTAGCTGGCCGTTCGAAATGTGGGGAACTGACATAAACTGACATCGATTCATCTTGGCGACAACTGATTACTTCTCCAAATGGGCAAAAGCAGTACCACTGAGGGAAGTGAAGACGGAGAATATCCTCCATTTCTTCAAGACACACGTCATTTATCGGTTTGGAACTCCATGACGGATCATCTCCGATAACGGGCCAGCCTACAGAAGCTACAAGATCAGCCGCTTCGCACAACAGCATAACATAGACTGGAGATACTTTTCAGTCTATAATCCCCGAGCTAACGGTCTAGCTGAGGCTTTTAACAAGACCTTCATGAAGATCGTGAAAAAGACGGTATCTCGAAATAAGAAGGACTGGCACGAGAGACTGCATGAAGCTCTCTGGACGTATCGAACTACGTTCAAAACGGCCACTAACACAACACCGTATGCGTTAGTATTTGGTACGAAGGCGGTACTCCCCCTCGAAATAGAGCTACCCTCTCTACGAGTAGCAGTTCATTATGAGCTAACGGACGAAGAGAATGCTCACCTTCGGCTTGAGGAGCTCGATGCCCTTGATGAAACACGGCTCATGGCGCAACAAAGTCTGGAGGCTTATAAAGCAAAGATGATGCGCTCATACGAAAGATTGACTAGGCCAAGAACATTCCGCCAAAGCGAACTCGTGCTAGTGGTCAAAAGACCTATGATCCCCAATCTTGCTAAACGGGGGAAATTCGAGCCGAACTATGAAATCCTATATATCATAGACAAGGTCTACCAGGGTGGGGCCTATCTACTCATAGACATGCATGGTGAAAGACCCTTCAGGCCAATAAATGGTCGCTTCCTAAAGAATTACTACGCCTGACGAGTCACGGTAGGTCAATGATAGATGACGACGATTATGTCCGCTCGCTATCTTCCTAAGCCCAAAATCTATAAGTGGTAGCTGGCAACGGACCGAAACGTTCTTAAACTAACAGCGGACCGAAACGTCCTTAAACTAACAGCGGACCGAAACGTCCTTAAACTAACAATGGACCACTATGTCCTAAAACTGGCTGTTGACCAAAACGTCGATAAACTACTGTGGGTTATAGCATCCCAAAGCTGATACAAAAAAAAAGAAAGCATAAAAAAAGGGTATGTCCATAAGCAAAATAGGCATGGAAGAAAACCCGAAAGGGCTCCGTGAGTAAAAACATCAGGGCTACCCGCGAGTTTTGTGAAAACCCGAAAAGGCGCAAGCTCGTTAGAATAAAAAAAAGAGAGAGAAGAGAAAAAAGAAAACGGTATGTCCATAAGCAAAATGGGCACGGATGAAAACCCGAAAGGGCTCCGTGAGTAAAAACAGCAGGGCTACCGGCGAGTTCTGTGAAAACCCGAAAGGACGCAATCTCGTTAAAAAACACTTGCAAGGTCCTCTCGACCTTGTGAGGAGAAACCACCTGCGTGAGATCCTTACGACTCACAAGGGAGCAACACACTTAGGAGTCCTCACGATTCCTAAGGAGAAATTACACGTGCGAGATCCTCACGACTCGTAAGGAGAACCCTTTTCTGAGACCCTCACGGCTCATAAGATTTGAAAGTCTTAAGCTACAGGGATCTAAACCTGTTCTTAAGCAGCCACAACAACCTCCAACACTGCCCTACAAGAGGTTTAGTATTGACCCTTGTATACAATCCACGGGCGCGAATAAACATTTCCCTAACAAAGTCCCATCCGTGACTAGGGATGTGTTTGCACGGTGAACAGCCCTTATAAGTCCTCTCGACTTAAAAGGAGAAAATACTCTTGTAAGATCCTTATGACTTATAAAAGACCATGCACATAGGATTCCTCATGATTCCTAAGGAGAAAACACACCTACGAGATCCTCACGACTCGCAGGGAGAAAAATCTTTATGAGACCCTTACGGCTCATGAAGTCAAAAGCCTTAGTCGACAGGATCCTAACCCTTTTCGCTAAGCCACCTTTGTTCGACATCGACAGAGGCAAATGATGATTCGCTCATGGAAATATTCCAGTTGTAGCGGTGCTGATGCCGAAATCGGCGTCTAATTCCAAATTGCAGCAAAAAGCCAGCGAAACACACATGCATACGAAATAGCAAAAATGATGGGGCAACTTGCAACAAAATCAGCAAGTAAAAATATATGCATGAAAAATAGCCGAAATGATTGGGCAACTCGCAATAAAAAGCAGCGAGTAAAAATAAAATAAACAGCCTAAATGATTGGGCACCGCGAAAAATAGCCGAAATGATTGGGCAATCGCGACCTTCGCGATATAAAAGCTGAAATGATAGAGCATCACGGAAAGAAAAATATAAAATGAAACCTTTTTCCCTACAGGTGATATCACATCAATCCCTGTATACAATCCAGGGCCACAAACAAAGAAAAAGCCAAATCTTAATGGTTCACAAACGACCTGGAGACCACTTTGATATGTGTCTCATTACAACAGACGCAACGTCATCAACATGACCCCGTTTCGGAAATACGTCATCCATATGACTCCGTCACGGAAATACGTCATCCAAATGACCACGTCTCGGAAATACGTCATCCATATAAACCCGTCGTGGAAATACGTCATCAACATGACCCTGTCGCGGAAATCCATCATCCACATGACCCCGTCTCGGAAATACGTCATCCACATGACCCCGTTCGGAAACACGTCATCAACATGACCCCGTCTTGGAAATACGTCATCAACATGACCCCGTCTCGGAAATACGTCATCAACATGACCCTGTCTCGGAAATACATCATCAACATGACCCCTTTTCGGAAATACGTCATCCACATTACCCCGTTCGGAAATACGTCATCCACATGACCCCATTTCGGAAATACGTCATCCACATGACCCCGTTCGGAAATACGTCATCCACATGACCCCGTTCCGAAATACGTCATCCACATGACCCCGCTCGGAAATACGTCATCCACATGACCCCGTTCGGAAATACGTCAACCACATGACCCCGTTCGCAAATACGTCATCCACATGACCCCGTTCGGAAATACGTCATCCACATGACCCCATTCGGAAATATGTCATGAACATGACCCCGTCTCGGAAATATGTCATCAACATGACCCAGTCACGGAAATACATCATCCATAAGACCCCGTTCGGAAATACGTCATCAACATGACCCTGTCTCGGAAATACGTCATCAATATGACCCCGTCTCGGAAATACGTCATCCACATGACCCCGTTTCAGAAATACGTCATCTACATGTCAATCCCACTAAACACTTATGGGTCCTCTCGATTCGTAAGGAAGAAAACTCTCTTATGAGATCCTTACGACATATAAGGGAAAACACACTTAGGAATCCTCACGATTCATAAGGAGAAAAGACACCTACGAGATCCTCACGACTCGTAGGGAGAAAAGTCTTTATGAGACCCTCACGGCTCATAAAATTGAAAAGTCTTAGGTGACAGATCACAACACTGTTTCCTAAGCCATCACCACCCTACAAAGAGTCCAAGATGGACAGCTATATACTATCTACAGGCCATACTTGCTAAAATCACATGGCAACAACACAGAAAAAAGAAGAAAGCGACAAGGAGAACATTTGATTTGTATTTGATTAAGCGTTCGAAGCATACCCATTAATGCATGTGCAAAAGATTTAGTACATAAAATAAAACACGCTGAAATGAGGAATTTGCCATTCATACTTCGAAAAGTTCTTACAATCATGAAAGCAGTAAACGAAAACATCATCAAAATCATCACAATGGTAAAACCTCAGATCCAGGTCATGGATTGAGGAATTCAAAAGTGAGGCCGTCTAGAATCTTTCTGGCCTTTCTGACCATTCTCGTGTGCATCCTCTCGCGCTCACGAGTGTCAAGATCCTCGGCAATGTCCCCTTCCCTTTGATAAGAACCTATTGTCGTCGTCTGTTGAAAAGTTTGATGCAGAATATCAATGAGGTTATCTCGCCGCTTCTTCGAGATCAGCCCCGACAGGTACACTGAATGCACCTTGTCTTCGACATCATCTAGCGCATTAAGCGGCATGGCCTCGTGAAACCCCGGAAGTGCTCTCCAAATTGCTCCCACTACGATTTTCAAGAGAGCAGAATGACGAGGAAGAAGCCAACCGACGCGTGCATACAGACGACCCATAATCTCCACACATTGGGTATCTGTAAACTCTTGATTTTGGCAACGGCCCTGTGCACGGATATCCTTATAAGTAATGAACTCGTTCAGACTGTATAAATGAACAACCACAGTGCCTGAAAAGAAACATCATTAAGAGATTAGTAATGAGGAAAAAAACAGGCACAGGGATTTAAATGACTCTTGATATTCCCATGGAGAAAACAAATTATAATTATGACACCTAACAAATTTGAATTTGTGAGAGATTCTAAAAGAAGAGAATCTCATTTAATAAACGACCCCTCGGGTCAAGGAGAAAATCTCCCTTTGAGAGCAAAGCTCTATGACAGAGTGACACTTGTCAAACTCTGATCATGAAGGAATAGAATTCCTTAAGAGCCTGGCTCTGTAATGATGATGGAAAAATACATCAAGAAAATTAAAATCAATTATTTTTTATGAATTAAAAATTCTGGGATCTTCAAGATCCATGAACAAACTCTTAAGAGTTCTTCATCAAAGACTAACAAATCAACATGATTCAAGAGAGCAAAGCTCTATAATTAAATCCCTAAAAGGATTTTCCTTAGATCAAAGATCCATGGAGAGCAAGGCTCTGTTAACGGGTAAAACCCTAATTTATTGAAAGTTTAAACTTTACCTAAGTTCTAACAGAGTTTTGGCTCTTAAAAAAGTCCTTAAACAAGAGAGCTATGCTCTGTGGGAGAATCTCAGAAAACAAGAAGGAGATGAACAATGGTCATCGCAGAGGGACAAATGCCCTATTTATAGCTATTGAGAGCCGTTTCAACTTCCAAAAGTTGATCCAACGGCTGAGATGCTACCACCGCCGCACTCACGTATGGGCCGCGTAAGTTCAACGGTTGGGGGCATTTGTTTTCCCAATCAGAGTAAAGCTCTGTTCAAATTACAAGATTTGAAATGAAGCGACGCTTCTGTTTCCCCCAATCAGAGAAAAGCTCTGTTTTGAAATTTAAAATTCAAAAATTAAAGCAACGCTTCAGATTCAGCGCTAGGCGCGCTGAGCACCACGTGTCAAACACAGATTCGCTAGCGCCAGGTGCGCTGCGCCCTAGGCAGTGCACCCCAAATCAGAGCAAAGTTCTGTTGTAAAATTCAAAATTTAAAAATTGAAGCAACGCTTCAGATCGAGCGCTCTGCGCTGCGCGCCACGTGTCAAACACAGGTGCGCTAGCGCAGGCTGCGCTGCGCTCTGCGCTGCGTGCTACGTGTCAAACGTAGGTGCGCTGCGCGCCACGTGTTAAACGTAGGTGCGCCAGTGCTGGAATTAAGAATTCCCCACTGTTAGATCAAAAGATCTAATAATAAATTATTAATTAATCATAATTAAAATTCTATTATGGAAAGATCTTTCCAATCTTATTAAAAACAAGAAGATTATCTTCCGCAAAACAGAAGCCCTAGAATCAAAGATCCAACGGTGGGAAATATTCCCAAATCAATCAGAAAAAGATCTCTTTAACTGATTTATCAAATCAATTTGCCCTATATAAAGGCCCCAAGACTTCAAGTCTGATATAGAGAAACCCCCCTACAAATTTTGAGAAAACTCAAAGAAAGAAAAGCAAGCTTTTAGCAAAAGAAGATCATTTCTTCAAGGTAAAGAACATGATTCTTGAACACAGAGATGAAATCATCTCATGAAAACAAAAACTATCTTCTAAATAAGATCATAAATCTACAAAAGACCAAGGTCTTTAATAAAAAAGAGATCAAAAGATCTCATCATAAAAACAAAACGAAGTATTTACTTCATTCACAGATCATTGATCTACAAAGGCAGCGCCTTTTAATAAATAAGAACTTTTGTTCTTGAATCTTGAGGCAAAGCCTCCTTTAAAAAGAACATAAACTTGTTCTCTGATCATAAATGCACTTTGCGCTATTGAAAAGTGCCACTCATGAACTGCGCTTTTGCGCTCCTTGGACCGGCGCTCACCGCCAAAACATGCCACGTGTCAACCACGTATACAACTTGCGCTTTGCGCTGCTGAAATCGCGCACTGCGCCCATGGGCTGGCGCTCAGCGCCAAGCACGCCATGTGTCACTCACTAGTGCGCCAACAAACTAGCGCAAAGCGCTCATAAACTGGAAGCGCAATGCGCTTATAAACTGGCGCTTAGCGCTAAGCGTGACACGTATCCATTTCGCGTGCGCTACTTGGCAGAAGCGCAATGCGCTCCTTAATTGGCGCAATGCGCTCCTTAATTGGCGCAAAGCGCCTGGCGCGCCACTTGGCGCACTGTCAGAACACACATTGTTCTGATGAATGCTATGCATTCAATGCAAGACAAAAATTGTCAGGACCTAATTAAAATGGCCAAGCCCAAGTAAAGGCTCAACCCAGAACAACAAAATGTTAAACATTTTAATCTTATTGGACTTAGCCCAATTCTGGCCATAAGTCCTCAACTTATATTTAATTGAGCCCATTTGCTCATGAATATTCAACAGATCTCGGTCCCAAACTGGGGTACGGATCTTTCAACCAAATCATACTGGTTCGAGGGTACATCTCTTTACTCCTCTGATATCTGTCGTTGTAATCTTTCAACGTCTTAAGAGAGGTGACGGGTCCCAACAACCACATATTTCCATGGACTGTGGGGTCCTTAAACTCATAGACTGCAATGTCTTTAACCTCGGACTATGGGGTCCTTTAAAACCCATGGACTATGATTTCCTTAACCTGGACCGAGACGTCCTTAAACTAACATTGGACCGTAATGTCCTTAAACTAACGATGGACCGTAATGTCCTTAAACTAATCGACCGCAATATCCCTAAACTAAACAATAGAGTCCAAATGCTCTGTTGATTGGATCTAAACGATCCCGTTAAGTTGATCTTAGTCTAAAATTAGACTAACGTATCATGAACCAACGTTTAAGTTGATCTTAGTCCCAAATGAGGCTAACGTATCCTTAAAACCAACCCCCAAACCCAAATCTAAGAAGATACGGATTTGGACTAATCCACGCTCTACGGGCGACAACATAAATTAGTCTCCGTATACAATCCACGGGCAACCACAAATAAAACAAACACCCATGACACGAAGTGACCATCAGGAGAAGGAGAAAGTTGTTATCGCGATGCGGTAGAGTAATTAACTGCAGGGCTTGCGCCTGCAGGGAAGAGCGTCCCCACAATCAAAAACCCCTCAAACGAGGGGGAATCTGACGAAGTCTGCTGCGTCGGCCGCATCCGTTTAAACCTTCGATACATGGTGCCTTAAATCAACTTGGCATCTTCGGAAAGGTGGACGGATAGCACCAATTAGCATCTGTCCCAAATTTCAGGCAAGACGGACCTGCGCGGTCGCGTCTCCGTGTTCGGCGGGGAACAGATTTGTTGCTAGATCGATGACGATCAACGAGGTTTATGGATCTATTGAAGAAACCAGGGTTGCTCCTTCATCGTCCCTTGTCCTTTCATTGATTATGACTCAAATTCTAGCCTCTAGCAAATTAAATCACCGATCGTTGATCTTTAATTTGGAGCGAAAACATTCAAGAAAGCGATCTTGCTCAAATTAGGTCTTCGATGATTCAGTTTCCTAAAGTTTACAAAACTTATAAGACTTCAGAACTGTTCAAGAATTTAATCATCATCATCTACCTATTCTCTCAATTCCGTTACAAGCGGAGATTTCACTCAAACATCATGAAAAAGGAAAAAATCAAGAACCGGTAACTTTTCATAATGTAAGAATGTAAAGAAAAGCAAGATTTATAATTTTCACCTTTATTAATCGATGATTAGGTACAATTCACTCAAGTCGAGGTTACAAGATTTGAGGAGGTAACCAAATCGTCGAAATTAGCTTCGCATCGATCTTCTTGAGTCGCGGATCTTCGTGGACCTCTTGCTCGGATAAAGATTGGCGTTGCTTCAAAGGCTCGTTAAAGGTCCACGAATGTAATCAAAACCCTAACTCAAATCAAAACCTTTATAATTGATTTGAGTTAATCAAAGGCTTCGTGGACCTCTTGCTCGGATCTTCTTGAGTCGCTTCTCGACGGATCTTAATTTGGCTTTTGAATTTGATTTGAGTTAGGGTTTTGATTACAAATTGTGTCACTCAACTTGTGTGTAGATTTATTGAACAACTAATCAACAAGTACCGAACAACCCTTATAATGAAGCCCTGGGTCCCCTTTTATAGTTTTCCTCTATCTTCTCTTAGAAGCTTGGTTGTTATAAGGCTTGCATAAGAAGCTTGGTAGGTATCAAACTTGCACAAGAAGCTTGGCTGTTAGAAGGGAATCTTCTGGACAAATCTACACAATTCGAAGCGTCTTGGAGAAGTTTGGCCGTTAAAAGAAGACCTCTGGAAAAAGTTCCCACCGCCGACGAGTCAGAAAGGCCGCGGATCCACGGCGGATCGTCCTGACTCGGCCGCGGATCCATGGCCATATAGTGGACTCAGTGCATGAAAATCTCTGTATTGTTCGGTGTTGGTCTTGAGGTCTTCTTTTGATGCCTGGAATCTTATAATTCTTCTTGGTTACTGCCAGATTTCAAGTTTTTGACTTGATGCGTTTTATCGGCACTTTAATGATTCCGGCTCTTTAACCTGGAGAATTTCCTGCACACAATCTCAAGAAAAGTGTTGATATACAAAGATCATGCATGTAGTAATAAACACACAATTTCCCTCATAATACAGGTTATAATGTATAACACATGTTATTTGATATTTCACAGACGAATTGCTATTATGTGCTATATTTATACCAAACACCTTTAGATGATTAGAATGAGTAGGGAAATTGATGTGTTAAAAATTCAATATTTTCGACTGATCAATTATCATTTGATAATACAAGATGATATTTGCCAACTGTTTTGGCTGCAACAATTGTACCATTCCCTACTACAAGAGACTTATCACCCTTTCCCAGTTCTCTACTTCTTCTTAACCCATGTAACATATTACAAATATGGGATCCTGATCCGGTATGCAATACCCAGGATGTAGAGCATACTGAAAAACAGTTCTCGGTAACGAACACACCCGAAGAAGATGCATCATCATGCTCTTTCTTCGTTCGGGTTGAGTGGGAATCCTGATATTCCCATATTCCTTGCTCAGACTTATGACAGTCATAAGATAGAGCGGAACCAACGTTCTCCAGTTCAATATCATAAGCGGGTTCAGTCAATACATCCATATTATTATCTTGATTAAGGCATGTCATGGTCGCTACCTGGAGAGAGAGAGAGAGAAGAAAACACTTTAGCATGCACTCTTGCAAGATTAGATTGGTTATTATCTTATCTAATCAGGATGGCTCCCACTTTTTTTTATCAAATCTTCCTTCAAACCCTAAAAGGTAAGATTAGCCGGGATTAATTACACCCTACAAGTTCGCCAATCGGTCATCCAGGAAGGTATTAGTACTCCAAGGGAGTCTCCCCATGCTTTCGTATGGAACTAAATAAATAACCTCGTTTCCGCAGGGGCATAACCCCGTTAACACCTTTCTTAGACATCTACGAGATTAGATAATTGTAAAGCGCAAACTCTAACAGTGGATATTAGGATCCAACTATCTGATAGAAGGTATGCAATCTTATTGCAAATTTCAACACTTGAAATTCCCAATATTTGTTTTTATCCTTAACGTCCTATGACCTTGACGGAGGCCAACAAACCATAGGCCGCTAGTCAAGTTCAACCCGTTCATTTCGTGATTGAATTAAACCCATCCGCACAACCCTTGACGGAGGCCAATAAGGTCGTACGACTATCCTAATCCAATCGCATCATATACTGCAGATAAGCACTAATTAGCTACCGCACACTACGCCTTGACGGAGGCCAACAAACATAGCACGAATACTAAATAGTCCTTATCTGAAATGACGGAGGGTAACGACAGTTTTTAAGAAAACCTTTAGCGTAATGAACATGATATCGTTGTAGAATTTAGTGATTTGAAAAGGAGTTGTTTAAGCTCCGCTTTTAAAATCGAGTAGTTTTTCGAAAATAAACTGAGTGGGTTGTCGTATTTGCTAGATTTTGCCAAAGAGGTCACTCCCGGTGATAGGATCTAGGCTATTTCCTCATCGAATGAGGTGCTGGATATTCATCAAGGAATACCACTATGCAAAACAAGAACTAGAACTACCCTTTTGAAAATTTTGATTCTACAACATCTTTATGTTTCTTTTCTTTTCATTAATCTCATTAATGAAATCCCATCATTTATGTTTCCTAAACATCACATAAGAAACGAAAATAGAACGTACGATTATAGTATCCGCATTTGCCATGGGGCCCCGTCATACACCGTTAGGTTACTTAACTAACGGCAGAGCGGGGGCAGAACTAACGCGGGTGCAAAACAAAAGCAACGTTTATTATTATTATTATTATTATTATTATATATATATATATATAGTATTCGTTTCACGCAGTTATATGATCACATCATAGAATACAGGCAGCAAAAACAAACATATGAAATATAGGATATACTAGGAGGTCCGTGTTTTAAATTAAGCCAGTGGTGAAAAACAAGGATTCGTGATGAATAGCCAAACCCACATCCCTAGACCCCTACGAGAGCGGCAAGTGACCCTGCCAATTCTAGAGTTAGGAGACCCGGTCTCGACTCTTCGAGATAGTCTCCCACTGGACTCTAGAACCCGGTCATTTGTGCTCCTCGCCTTGGGTCTATCCTAATGCGGAAAAGTAAATAATATACATCAATAGTGACATCATCCTCAACCCGGAAGTGTCCCAATAAAAGAATATTACATATAATTTATTACATGAAGAAAATAGAAAAACTCTCATCTCACGTAAAACCCCTGGATATTCAATAACGATGATGCAATATAACATATCACAGCAACACATAACATTATATGTCATCAATGTAAGTAAATATGCGTATTCCTAATGTCGTTGTCGTATAACAACGATATCTGGGATACCCCATATATTGCACTTACGGTCGCAGAAAAGAAATGAAAGATACAAAAATTATAATCCATATCAAACCTTAGACATCATAAAACCAGAATATCTCATATCTCGTATTTCATGCCTAACACTATAAACCTTGCATTTAAGTCTCGAATTGAAAATACTTTTCAATAACAAGTCGAGTAATTCAACAAGATTTCCGATAAGATGATCGAATACTCGTCGGGAACTCTAGTAGATTGCTGTACCCCCGATGCCGTCAACAAAGTGCACTTGGGCGAAACACTGCGTCTGCGAGCACCCGAGTGGATGCTTTTGGCTACGGTGTTCTCCTATAGTCACTTGGTCGGCGCAATGTGGCGTGGCTATCTAGTAGTGTCTTCCGGCAAGTGTTCACGTAATATACGTGATTGCGACGGATTTTTGATCCGAATCGAAACTCCGTGGAAATCGACCAAAAGAGACTAAAATGCGAGATTTACAAAACACAAACTAGTTTTCACAAAACTAATTAATGTGGATTCTAAATATTATATCGCATATCATATATATCTAGAAAATGTTAAACTTTTCGATCGATATATCAAACACCCACAAATCATAGAGACCTCAACAACTTGAGCCTCACTAAAAATACCCAGAAATTGCCAAATATCACTATGGAGCAGCACAAGAAAATGGAGTCCCAAACTCACAAAACTTGTGGCGGAACCGAGGCCAAACCCTAGGTTTTGCCGTGGTTACGCGGCCATTTGCTTGAGTTGGGCCCTCGTATTTCTTGGGGCTCCAATAAATACCATGCACAATTTTCTGCATATTTTTAATCTGAAATTATCGACTTTTGAAAAATTTGACAGAAACTTGTGATTTTCCAGGTTTCGAAATTCGATCGAACACTTTAACGTCGTTTAGACCAAACCTAATCCTCTAGTTTAGCTCTGATACCATGAAAGTGTGTCTTAGCACCTCTACTAGGTTTCTATATGCATCAAGTATACAATTTAAAAAAATCTAGAGGTCTAAGCTATACTAACCAAGAATCGAACTAGAGAATTAGGGTTTGTAAACATGTAAACAAGGTTTACACTAAGTGAATAGAGAATACAACTTTTGTAGACCAGTACTTCACTTTTAAAGCTCTAAGTAGTAGTCCCTTAGCTCCAAGTAATGGTCTCTTGAACTCTTCTTAGGCTCCACTTTGTGAAAGGAACGGGCTTGCTTCGTCGTCTTCGAGGCCAAAGATGATCAACCTTGAAGTTACTCTAACTCAAGCTACCTCTTCACTAATGAAAGAACTAGCGAAGCAAAAAACCTAATCTAATGGATTAGATGAGATTAGGTTGATGAAGTAGGAATTTTGTTCACTTTAGAAATCTCTTTTTCTTTTCTTTCTTCAACTCAAGTAAACCTAGAGAGGAAGAAGATGAACTTGGGTGAAGAAAATATCATATGTTCAAGTGAGAGAGTGAACCATGGTTTAGAGATAAGAATTAGGGTGAGAAAATATCTACAGTAAAACAAAATTAGTGGAATGGGTCATGGCTTCTACATGCTTCTACAAGCATCTAAGACATGCTCATTTCCACCTCATTTTGATTTCACTCTAAATAATTAATTACCGTAATTATCTTAAGCCTTGGTGTGAGACTCATACACCCATGTTCAATGTATCATCCACCATGACACAATAGAGTTTTATATATAAACATATATATATATATATATATATATATATCATTATATATAATCAAGAAGAAGAAAATCTTTAGTGAGCAGAATATTATTTAATATAAATTAATATATCAAATATAAAAATATATATCAAATTATTAAATCAACATTTGATTCAATAATCCAGTCATATCATATATAACCGATTAATTTCATTTATATGTATATCAATTTATCAAATCAACACTTGATTTAATAACTCGGTCATATCACATATAACCAACAACTAATATATACATATAACATATTATTGAATCAACACTTGATTCAACAATCCGGTTATATAACATATAACCTAACCGATATCAAATATCGCGAGATTAGAATATAGTATCACATACTCATATTTAATCATGCTCCCGCACATAACACCATATGTACCCTACTTCGTTTTGTTTAAGCTAGGAAACCTTTATGTGGGACTCTAAAGACTCATCAATACGCCAGCAGTAGGTAATGATCACATCAGTCACCCACAAGCCGTCAGCGGTATTAGTTGGACACAATAACTATCCAGGTATTGAGCGAATTGAAGATCAACAAGTAATCTTTTCCAAACTCCTGAAAAGCTTATAAGCAACACTTCCCATACAGTCCGGTCTCTTCATCTGATATGTCACATATTAAGTCTAGGGGTGGAATCGTCATACCCCGGTAACTTGATAAATCATGCCGATGTGTGGCCTATAACCATTCAAAAAACTACTGATAACACTTATAGTAAATCTCATCAGCCCTGGCCAGAGACTTACTGTTATAGCTAATCAATCCTAGCGCAACATCAACTCCCTATACCGGGAGAGACGAAACCCCTCCTATCGCTCAATGCCTCCATGTGACTCGGGACTATACCCAAAATCCACCTGTTTGCATGACTCCTTTGAGCCGTGGTAGGGAGGAAATCAAAGCACAGTGGGAACTACACAAGACTCTATGACGATCTCGGGTCTACAGACTAACCTGATCCAGTGTCACCAGAGAACTGCTATCTGACGTTAGGTATGGTACTATCTAGGAGTTCTCGGCAAGTCCTGTTCAATGTACCCATTCTCTAATGAGCACCTGTGTACAATCTTTGATGTCAAACACCAATGGTTGTGGGATCAACTATCACCCCCATACATGGTCAAGAAACGTACACACTAGTCTACTCTGGAATATCGATGCCCTGTCTCAATACTCCCTCGACTAGGAACGGTTAAAGGATGTGCTTGCGGACTACACAAGCCCCACTAATATAATCTGCATCATAGTCCTGGTAGTCAAGCTAACATCCTAAGGGGTTTATCAACATGTATAAGAGAGACAGAATAATATAAGTGTACATGTTAAGATAAAGAGCAACCAGATAGCATACTATCATGTCAAGCAAGAAAGTCCTATATGTGTGTGTGTGTGTGTATCCAAGCATCCATTATAATATACAATAATGGCCTCTAGGGCATATATATGACTAACAATCCTAGCATCGCACAAAACCATAACGCATGAAGTTAATAAATTTTTCGATAAGACACGGACAAACACACTAAGCTAACGGACAAACTCCCACAAGCCATCAAGTGTTAGCTTAGCGAGCTAATTGTGTGCAGTGACATCCTAGACCACCCCTATGGCTGCTAATCGCTCGAAACGCCTAAACAAGAGTCGGGTAAATCTGCAACGCACTATATTGAAACACTTAAACGATGGCAAATCAGTCCCTGATTTTCCTACAAAAGAAATGAGGGAAAGTTGCACATGCCACAAGCCTAGTTATAGGCCTAGAGAACGCACGACAAAGAATCACACCCAACTTCCTCTACCTGGCCGCAATTTGCAGCCAGAACGAATAAAATTGCGGCCTCGAAGTGAGGGAAAAGGCTCAGGTTTTGGGGGTAAGTCCTAGACCTCTAGACTCTCTCTATGTAGTGGTAATTTCACAAAATGGTCTCGGGTTTGATAGCAAATTCAAACAGAACACTAAGTCTTAACAAAATACGATATTAACCACTAAACCACAACATTAAGATATTTTAGTGAAACTAGATAACATAGAACTTGCCTTAGAGCCTAATTAAGGGTTTTAGATCATTACATCACCAAAACTTGGATGAAACCCTAGTCATGGAAGCTCCAAGACTTCAAAATAGGTTAAATATGCTTAAGGAAGGGTTTAGTGAGGTTTTGGTGTTGGTTTAGACTAAAGGTTAGTAGGAAAAATCTCCAAGAGAAAGATTTGTATAAGAGAAAGAAGAAAAAGAAAAGGAAGAGAATGAGAGGAAGAGAGAATGAGAGATGAGGGATGGCTCTTAAGAGCCATGCTCTCTCTCTCTCTCTTCATTTAATGCACACCTCACTCCCATGTCTCCCCCATGCCCCCATTCTTTATCTTTTTCTTTAAAATACCTTTTTACTTATATATATATATATATATATATATATATATATATATATATATATATATATATATAACCTAAGGATATGGTTGATATGCCATGGCAAGAAAAACATAGTTAGCACATCCTTAATACTAGATTAGCATGCATATATGTGTGCATAACTACAACAAGTACATAAATAATTAAATAAAATATTTATTAATTATAATAAAATATGTGAAATATAATTATTAGTTAAATTTATTTTAAAACCCAACTTATGTAGCTTAATTAACTCAAATCGCATTTTAAGGTGTTACAATTTTCCCCCTTTAAAGAAATTCGGTCTCCGAATTTAAAATCTTACTATGCGTACCTTGGAAGAGATGAGGGAATTTCTTCCGCATCTCGCTCTCGGCTTCCCATTTGACCTCTTCGCTATCCGGGCCACACCATAGAACCTTCACTGACGGTAAGACCTCTGGCCGTAGTTTCTTCACCTGTCGGTCCAGAATAACTACCGGCTGCTCGGTGAAAGAAGGATCGCGCTCCAGCTGGATCTTCTGGTGCTAAATCGCATGAGAAGGGTCATGAAGGTACTTACGAAGTATTGATATATGAAATACGGGGTGTACATCCGGAAAACTAGGCGGAAGTGCCAAACAATAGGAAACGGTACCGACTTGCTCAAGGATCTCGAAAGGACCCACATATCTGGGACTAAGCTTCCCTTTCTTTTTTAACCTCATCACACCCTTCAACGGCGAGATCCGTAAGAAAACATGATCGCCCACTACGAACTCAATTCTGCGACAACGACGGTCGGCATAACTCTTTTTCCTGCACTGGGCTGCTCTCATCCTGTCCTGGATCAACTGGATCTTCTCCGTAGTCTCCAGAACTAGCTGCGGTCCCAAAATCCTGCTCTCGCTGAGTTCGGTCCAACAGACCGGTGATTGACACTTTCTCCTATACAAGGCCTCCAAAGGTTCCATCTGAATCGTCTCCTGAAAATTGTTATTGTAGAACTCTATCAAAGGCAAGTGACGATCCCAACTGCCACAAAAATCTAGTATGCATGCTCGGAGCATATCCTCGGGAGTCTGTATAGTCCGCTCTGACTGACCATCGGTCTGCGGATGGAAAGCAGTGCTGAAACTCAAACGGGTACCCAATGCTTCTTGAAGTTTCTGCCATAGACGGATGGTAAACTGGGTGCCTCTGTCGGATACATTGCATGTTGGAATGCCGTGCAACCGCACAATCTCATCAATGTACAGCTGAGCATACTGAGCAAATCCGAAAGTAGTCTTCACTGGGAGGAAGTGAGCCGGTTTCGTCAACCGGTCAACAATCACCCAAATAGAGTCATACCCTCGACTGGACCTAGATAGACCTACAAGGAAATCCATGGAGATCTACTCCCATTTCTACTCCGGTATGGGCAAAGGCTACAACTCTCCCGCCGGTCTCTGATACTCAGTTTTGACTTACTGGAAAGTTAGGCATCTCAAAACAAAATCAGAAACATCTCTCTTCATCCCTTTCCACCAGTAGATATCTTTCAAATCACGATACATCTTGGTGGAACCTAGATGAACACTGTATGCTGATGGATGTGTCTGCTCTAGGATCTCGCGTCTCAACCCCTCAGAATCAAGTATCCATAGATGAGTCCCAAATCGTAACACTCCCTGGTCATCAATCATAAACTCCGAATCTCTTCCCTGCCGAACATGCTCCATAATCTCAGACAAACGAGCATCGTCGGACTGTACCTATCGGATGCGATCGAGTAGAAGTGGACAGGCGCGGAGATGAGCAAGCTACCCTCCGGTGGAAGTGAACTTGAATTTTACTCTGTTGTTGCACAAAATCTGCCAATCTGCAGAAGATTGTCTCTCAACTGCGCTCAAATGGAACAAGCTACCTCCGGGCCTACAACTCAGAGCATCAGCTACCACATTCGTCTTGCCCGGGTGATAAAGGATTTCACAATCATAGTCATTCACAAGCTCCATCTAACAACGCTGTCTCAAATTCAGATCCCGCTACTAGAAGATGTACTTTAAACTCTTGTGTTCCATAAAGATCTGACATAACTCTCCGTACAAGTAATGTCTCCAAATCTTGAATGCAAAGACCACTGCGGCCATCTCTAAATCGTGAGTGGGATAGTTCTGCTCGTGCTTCTTAAACTGCCAAGAAGCAAAAGTGATAACTCTGCCATGCTGTATCAACACACAACCTAGCTCCACTCGAGAAGTATCACAATAAACAACATAGCCGCCTGATCTTGAAGGCAAAGATAGAATTGGTGCAGTCGTCAGACGAGTCTTCAGCTACTGGAAACTCTGCTCACAAGCCTCAGTCCAAAGAAAAGGAACTCCCTTCCGGGTTAGTCCGGTCAGCGGTGCAGCGATACTAGAGAAATTCTGCACGAAGCGGCGATAATAACCGGCTAAGCCCAAAGAAGCTGCGGACCTCTATCACTGATATAGGTCTGAGCCAATGTTGTACGCCCTCGATCTTCTTTGGGTCCACAAGTATACCATCTCTCGTAATCACATGACCCAAGAAATCAATTTTGTCAAGCCAAAAAGCACATTTCGAGAATTTAGCAAACAACTGGTGCTCTCTCAATGTCTGCAAAGTAATCCTCAAATGATGCTCATGCTCCTCTCAACTCCTGGAGTAGACCAGAATGTCGTCAATGAATATAATAATAAACTGATCAAGGAATGGCCTGAATATCCGGATCATCAAATCTATGAACGTTGCCAGGGCATTGAAGAGTCCGAACGACATCACCAAGAACTCGTAATGCCCGTAGCGCATCCGAAAAGCAGTTTTCGGAATGTCATCATTCCAGACCCACAACTGATGATAACCTGACCTCAAATCAATCTTGGAAAAATGTCCCGCACCCTAGAGCTGATCAAACAAATCGTCAATGCGAGGTAAAGGATACCTATTTCCGCAATAAGCGTTTCAAGTATACTACTCACAGTGCTTGAAGTATCCGGGATGGAATGTCGTATGCCGTTGGAAACCCAGGGTTGTTTATGACGTCCCAAAATTCAAGTATCGTATGGAGGACAGCGATGGGAATGAAGAAGAGAGAAGATTTAGAGTGCTCCGACCGTTTGTTTCCAAAGACGGGTTGTCTTCGGCTGATCGTGAAGTTACGTGGGTTAGGAATGATATCGATGATGAAATCCAAGTAGATATGTCTAATGCGTCTACGAAACGAAAAAGGTTATCGGTAAAATTATATTATTACTTTATATTTCTACAATCTATACATATATTGCATGTATATGTAATGACTGTACTCTTATCTAGGTATGATGACGACGACGGGAGCAGAAAAGGGCGGCAATAGCACCAGCCGCGGCAGAGGCAGAGCGGTTCTGCCGTCCAGGGAGCTGTGTAGGGAGCTCCAGAGGGCCGGTCTTGCACCCCGATCCGTATTCCCTTCGGATGACTCCTTCCGTGTGGACTTTGCCACACCTCCAGGTATATTGCACGCATATTCATTTCGGATGTAATATTATAGATATACACACATATTTATTTTAAAATTACTTATATAGTCAATGTTTAATTGTCTAGCTGTAGGTGGTGCGTCCACATCAGAGGCAGAGGCCACTACCGCACCTGTAGATATGTTTATATATATCCTATAGTGTATGCATATTGATTTAGAATGTTATATTATAAATATACACACATTCTTTTTTCTCTTACTTATATAATCAATTTTTGATTGTCTAGCTGTAGGTGGTGCATCCACATCCCGGGCAGCGACCACTACCGTACTTGCAGGTATGTTTATATATCCTATATTGCTTGCATATTGATTTAGAATGTTATATTATAAATATACACATAATCTTTTTGCAATTACTTTTATAATCTATTTTTAATTGTCTTATTGTAGTTGGTGCATCCACATGTGGCGTAGAGGTCACTCCAGCCACTTCCGTACCCTCCGCGGACTCTGTAGTTTAGTATTCTTAAATATAATATATTTTTCATTTTACATATCCTTTAAGAATAACCATGAACTTCATGTAATTTTATTTTCAATGTTTATTTTCTAGTTGGAAGGGATGCGTCCACATCCAGGTAACCGGCTGTTCCTTACTGGAGGAACTATCGTCTTGTTTGTGCAGCTGCTTGGACCCAGGCTCGTGCTGCTGTCGCCGGAGGTATATATCGCACTTCAATTTTCGTTAATTCTTGATTTCTTAATACCGTTTTTTCTTTATATTGCTTGTCTTGATATTTCTTGTAGATTCAGGGCAGCCCCACCCCGAGAGGGGGACTCGAGAGCCGAATCAGACCCACAGGATGATGCCCGATAGCGTTAGGGGGAAGCACCATTTCTCCCTTTTTTACCCCCGATTATCGCTATACCGACGATTATTCTGATAGATTCGGCCGGTATATGGAGGATGGGAGCTGTATCCAAAACAAGTATCCACTTCACATTGAGTGGGGTGATCAACATCGGCGCTCATTTGCCCTGAGATCAGACTCGGATATTAATTTATATTTTCATTTGAATTATCAAATAAATTAAATATTATATAACACTTGTTATTTATAATATATTATTTTCTTGTATTTTTAGTTGGATTACAACTTTCAGCCTGTACCCGACCCTGATCACCCTGACAGAGTGCTCGATCTTTACGCTCTTTACCTGGGCCTTATGAAGAACATGAAATCTAAGGTCCGATATAATAGGAACGAGTTGAAGATCGATTTCTATTTGGTATGGCTGCGACCCCCGAGGCGAAGAAAGAGACTCTCTTACATTCTCCGTCCTTTGCCAGAGTCGACGTAGATATATTGCCTCTCTTGTGCCAATATTATGACTCTGAGCGCAAATAGATTTGTAATTAAAATTTAATTCATTGTTTAGTATATAATTTATTTTTTTGTGTTGCTTAATTAGAAAACTAAATCTGATTGTGTTGTGCAGAAATATGTCAATCAAAATAAAGAGAATAGGAAGTCGGTGAAGAGGGGTCGCCCCACTTACACAAGTGGCTCGAGAAACATTACTCGTGCGATAGAGGCATCAGTAAATTATAATAAATCTATTTTGATATAATGAAATATTAAGAGTTATTTTATCATATATGTAAATTTTTGGCGAATTGCAGAGAGCTCGAACCTTGGCGTAGAGTGGTACACCGGGCGTGTTGACCGCGTATCTTTCCGTCCACGGCACCTCGACAGATCCCGCCACGGACGAGCTTCGATTCCCCGACACTGCTAGCCAGGAGTATTGCGTAAGTGTTAATATTTATTCTAATTCGAATGAAATTTTTGTTTTGATAAGTTTAAATTTAAATGATATAATTATATTTTAATGGTTAATATAGGTGTAGGAGCGGGTGGTGGAGCAGATGAAGGCATCAGGGATCGATTTTAGTGGACAGACCGACCCGATCCTACTAACCCCAGTTCTATATGCCGCACCACTCCAGCGGTTACATCCCCTACCCCCCGTAAGCGACGTCTGGAGTATGATGTTGCCGCCTTGAAGACCACCGTCGAGAAGTTGAAGGAGATGTTGGTACATATATTACATATTAGTAAAATATTATATCACATTATAAATAGTAACATATGCAATATTAGTTGCTTGAGATTATTTGGATTTAGACTTAGGTTTAATTAATCAGATTTACATAAAACTATCTAAATAAACTGAACTCTATAATCATAACCATACCACATCTTTCTTCATTTTGGAGTTTAAAAAATTATGATTATTCAAATTCAAAACTTGAGAAGAAGACATTTCTTTGTAAATTAGATAACTCCAGAACTAAGCATCCAATCAAAACTAAACAATTAAGGAGAGATACGGGCTTACAAGTAAGAGTAAAAATCAGTTCTACCTCCATTTAAAATAAACTACAGTTTTCCAAACTAAATATCCAAACTAGGCCTAAGTCCCTAAGTATTTTTAGATTGAGGTATAAAAGCATAGCCCTGAATGAGTGGAATTTCAATATATATAAATTCTCATACATAACATATGAATTTCAACAGAACGTGTGGAATTTTAACAAAGTATATATAAATTCGCGCTTTCGCAATAATCTGATAATGATACGAATTCGACTAAAATCTAATACACCGTTCTTACTTGTTTATTACACAAACAAAAAATTTTACAGATTCGACAGGCTATTTCGGTTGCTGCTCCATATGCATCTCCTTCGGCTATGGCTCCGCAAGCCACTACCTCGGCTGCGGTTGCGTAGACCACTCCTATAGCTCCACAGTCCGCTCAGACTCCCGCACAATCCGCTCCTTCATTGGTCGAGTTTTTGACGACTTAGGGTTGCACCGAGAAGCAGATGTGCCGAATTACGGCGATTATCAGAGGTGGAGAAGCTGGACCGAGGTAGGGTTGCTTTATTTATATTTTTGAGAATGTATGTACTTATTTGATAAATATTATATGTTTTAGACGATATTGGTGGTTGTTTGTATGTTTATGATGATTTTATATTGATTTGGTATTCTTTTTGTTTATTTCTTTTATATATTATGCATGAGACATTATTTTTATGAATATTTCTGTATTTGGCTATATGATATATATATATATATATATATATATATATATGAAATTTCCTCCTATGGCGTCGAAAACATATCCCCTCGCTCATTTTTTTTTCGACGATCGGCACCCACCAACTTCATCGTTATCATCTAAAATGTGGGTACATCAAATTTCATGTGATTCTACAACTTTTTCACCGTTGATTTAGCAATGTAAAATGTTCTATTGTCGGTAAACCGTTAATTTTGAACCCACTAAATCAACGGTGAAAAAGTAGTAGAATCACATGAAATTTTGTGTACACACATCTTAGATGATAACGATGAAAATGGTGGATGCCGATCGTCAAAAAAATGAGAGAGGAGGTATTTTTTCGACACCATAGGAGGAAATTCCCTCCTATGGCATCTTTCCTCCATTATTCTCTCTCTCTGCGTGCGCGCGCGTGCCGGGAAAGAAAGGGAAGCCGTTTTTAAAAAAAAGGATATAATGTCCCTTCGGATTAATCCGTAGGGGTATAAATTTTTCCGTAAGAACAAAATATGAATATCTGATATTTTATCCCTATGTAGTCAGTAATTGGGGCAAAACGTGCCCCTACGGATTAATCCGTAGGGACATATAGAAGGCTCTATGGATTACTCCGTAGGAGCAACTATTTTATTTTATAAACTTATAAATTATATAAAGATTATGTCCCTACGGAATAATCCGTAGGAATACTGACCCTATGCTCCTACGTCTTAAGACGTAGGGATAAATATTATCCCGTAAAGGTTTGATCAGGACGAAGACTTGCACTTGCGGCTTTTGGGCCTACATAGACATTTTATATCCTTACGGATGTATCCGTAGAGGTAGCTCTTTACCCCTACGGTTAAATCCGTAGGGGCAATCTGAAACATAAAAAGATGATCAAAGGAACAAGAAAATTAAAACGTGAGAGTATTGATAATATTCTTATCTTTTATTTTGAAAAATGTACGAGAGGAGACTCATTCTCTACCTTTGCCTTGTGTCTAAACCCTGAAGTCACAACTTTAAACAAATGGTTGAAGGTAACCTTTGTATAATAAAATTCCAACTTAATTAAACTCAAGTTAAACCAGTTATTGTTATATTCAAAGGTAACTAATTAGCTCAATAATACAATGGTTCTTTTTAAGCTTACAAGCTTAGGTTTGTTATAGGGATATATTTCTAATTAATAAGGCCTACTGTACAAAATTATACTAAATTACTAATACTAATACTAATTTATTTATTTTTTTGATAAAAATACAAATAATAATTTATGGTCCCCCAGGATCTTTAATGTCTTGATTGGAAAGGGAAGAGCTAATTAAGCAATCTTTTAATTAGTTCCACAGGAAGGACCCAGGCTCCCGGCTACTTATAAAAGTTATTTTAAAAGCTATGTCCCAACCAATAAAATCTATGTACCCTACCTTAAGGCGTTTCTCATTGGAAAATTTCTCATTGGAAAAAGACTATGACATTATATGAGCGAGCAATACTTTTCCAATCCGCAATTTGTCAATCCAAAAATTTGTCCAAGAGACAAATTGGTAGGGATCCACAACACCTAACTAATAGTGTCAAGCAAGTGAGCTCATGGTGTTTGTCTCTTGGATAAATTTTTGGATAGACAAATTGCGGTAGAAAAAATATTTTTATATATCCGTTACTTTTGTGTGGGGGGGGGGGGGTTGGGTTTGGGGGGGGGGGGGGAGGGGGAGAGCGGGCTAATTAATCGAACCAAGCTAGCTAAGGTTCGGATTGCTAAGAGCTCATTTAAATTCGTTGATAATTGAAGCGAGCTTGAACTGAAAGATTAAGCTCGTTAAGTTAACGAGTTGAACTTGCCGATGGTGGGATGCACATAAGAGTGTGTGGAAAAGAGCGAGGATACAGATCAGGGAGAGCTTGCCGGCTGTGGGATATACACGTCTTGGACCTCGGAATGTGGGGGACAATCGGAAGATGCGGAAGGAGGAGATGTAGACATACGCTTGACTAACGCAGGGATGGAGATTTCGAGCAACTTTGACAGATTTAGCTACCCTAGTCCTTATTTTTTTAATGTCATGTGTTGTGGTGGTTCATTTGACTTTATATGGGACTTGTTACCCGGATTCTCAGACTTGGTTTGTATGTGGGTTGTTCCCCAACCCTTTGCTTGTTTTCCTTGCTCTTCTTATAACTTCTTATAGTTTTATTAAAACTCTTTAATGAAAAGTGATGATGCTCGATATCGGTGACTCCCCAGATCATGGCACGTGGAAGATGACGTATCCCGGAGCTTACAAGAAAGGACCAAGAATGGTACGTTGGAAGCATACCCGAGCCTGCGACCCGAGGATGTTACTGACCTTCGGTGGCCTTCCAGACCACCCCCAGCTCGCCTCCGAGCTATCACAGAACCAAGATGCCTCGGCCTCCCGCTCGTTCCCGAGCCTCCCTCCGAGCTTATCTTCCTCGGTCTCACCGACCGACCCACAGCACCGATCACAGGCGCCTCCGCCACGGCTCCGCGAATCTCCCCAGGCGCGAGATATCTGTTGCCCATGATTCCGCGTTCTACGCCATCACGATCTCCCATTAACGAGCATGTCTCGTCATTAATGGGGAATCCTGTCTATCACGTGGGCGTAACGGCCGGCGCGAATATCACGCCCGCCTGCCCATTGCCGCCACTTTATAAACCCCTCTCCCAAACGACTCAGGTAAGCAAACTGGACCCCAATAGGCCGTTACTCTACCAAAATACCCCGTCTAACTTGACCGTCGGAGGGTCCTCGGTGGCACAACCACCCCGGGACTTCCTTGCAGGTACCTCTGTCTCAACCACATAAAACCCATTGAGATCCACACGCTTCAGGAGATAACCCTCCAACTCAATCTCAGCCATCCATCAGTGCTCACTGCAGATCAAAGGAAGGTAACATCTAAAGGAGATCAAGAGATCCATCAGTTGGCGCCGTCTGTGGGAACGTTACTTTCACTCAACTAAAGTTCACCTTCCAATCTCAACTTCATAGTGAGAGATCACTGTGACGATCCAAGCGCTAGCCGCCGCCTTCCCCACAATGGAGGCGCGGATGAATCTCCTCCCCCGAACGCCATTCACGCCCTATCCGCTCGGATAGATTGGCTCGCGTCCGTCGTGGATGCACTCGTTCGTGTCCAAACGGCCGGGCAAGCTCCCCAGGTCGCCACTCCCCAACCTTGGGACCGGGACCCTTACAGAGAGAGAGAAGACTATGCCCGTGTCGGCGCGACCAGGCACCTCATCGCTGTCTCCAGCAACCGCAGATCCCCCGGGCCGACGTATTCAATGACCCTGTTTCCCTAATCAGAGAGCAAACCTCTGTTCAAAATTTGAAATTTGAACTGAGGCAATGCCTCACTGCAAAGAACGAGAACACTCGGGCCAAGAACGCCAGCGCTAAAAGTCAAAGACTCTGAGGCAGCGCCTCACGTTCAAAGCACGAGAGTGCTAGCGCCAAGAGCGCCAAGCGCTAAGAGCCAAAGACTCTGAGGCAGCGCCTCACGTGCAAAGCACGAGAGCGTCAAGCGCAAAGAGTCAAAGACTCTGAAGCAGTGACTCACGTGCAAAGCACGAGAGCGCCAACGCCAACGCCAAGAGTCAAAGACTCTGAGGCAGCTCTCACGTGCAAAGCACGAGAGCGCCAGCGCTAGAACTAAGTGTTCTCCACCCTTGCATCAAAGATCCAACGAAGATAATAAATTATCAAATTACAGAATTAAATTCTGTTGAGGAAATACTCCTCAAATCTTTCCAAACAAGAAAGATTGTACTCTGTAAATCAGAGCACCGTTGGATCAAAGATCCAAGGGTGATTAAAAATCACCAAGATACTGAATAAGTTCTGTATGGGAATATATTTTCCCAATCTTGCTAAAAAAAGAAAGATGTCTTCTGTAAAACAGAAGTTTTTGGATCAAAGATCCAATGGTGGGAAACATCCCCAAATCAATCAGAGATCTCTCAATAAGATATTTTCTTAACTGATTTAACAAATCAGCCTCCCCTATATAAAAGACCCAAGACTTCAAGTCTTATACAGAGGAACCTCCCCATAAGTTTCAAATTAAAAGAAGAAACAGAGAAGAACTCCCCCATAAACATCAGAGATCAAGGCGAGAACTACCACTCTTCAAGGTAAAGAAAAACAAAAGAGATCATAGCATCTCTTCATAAAAGAAGAACTTAGTTGTTAGATCCATGAGACAAATTCTCTCATAAAGAAAAACAAAAGAGATCATGGCATCTCCTCATAAAGAAGAACTTAGTTCTTAGATCCATAAGACAAAGTCTCTTATAAACGAGAATTTAATTCTCAAAGCACAGAATTGATCGGAACTGCCAAAAACAGTGCCCAACACTTAGCGCCGAGCGCTCCACGTGCTCCTCACGTGGGCGCTATCTTAAGAGAAGCGCTTTAACACTCCAAGTCTGGCGCTTAGCGCCAAGCGCTCCACGTGCTCCTCACATGGGCGCTCTTTTATAAGAAGCGCTTTAGCGCTCTAAGTCTGGCACTCAGCGTCAAGCGCTCCATGTGCTCCTCACGTGGACGCTATTCTATAAGAAGCGCTTTCGCATCCCAAGTCTGGCACTCAGCGCCAAGCTCTCCATGTGCTCCTCATGTGGGCGCTGAGGAAACACAAAGTGCTCTATAAATAAAGCCTCAGTGCCATAAAGAGTGTTCAACACTCAATAAAAAAAAAAGAAAGAGTGGTGTCAAAACCCAAATCAATGCTCAGCATTGTTGAATAAAAAGGGACTGAGCCCAAACAAATGTTCAACATTTTATTCAAAACTGAGTGGACTGAGCCCAAGTTGACCACAAGTCCTTAATTCAGATCAACCAAGTCCATGTGCTCACAATTTCTCTGATTGGTCTTAGTCCCAAACCTGACTATAGATCTCCCAACCAATATTGGTTCAAGGATACATCTTTTCACACTTCTGATACACGTCGTTGTAATTCTTCAACGTCTTCAGGGAGGTGGCTGATCCCAACAACCAGAAACTCCACATACTATGATGTCTTTAAACACAGACTATGATGTCTTTAAACCTTACAGACCATGATGTCTTTAAACCCAGACTATGATGTCTTTAAACCCTACAGACTATGATGTCTTTAAATGTGGACTATGAGGTCCTTAAACTCATGGACTATGATGTCCTTAAACCCAATAGACCATAACGTCCCTAAACTAAACTCTATGGACTATGATGTCCTTAAACTCCACGGACTATGATGTCCTTAAACCCGATGGACCGCAATATCCCTAAACTAAGACGATAGAGCCCAAATACTCTTTCGTTAGATCTAAATGATCCTAAAACCTTATTGAGTAGATCTTAGTCTAAAATTAGACTAACGTATCATTAACAAACATTTAAGTTGATCATAATCTCAAATGAGATTAACGAGCCTTAAATCCACTAGACCCAAATCTAAGAAAATACGGATTTGGACTAATCCCCACCCAACGGGCGACATCATAAATTAGTCTCCGTATACAATCCACAGGCAACCACAAATAAAACAAACAAACATGACACGAAGTAAACATCTGGAGAAGGAGAAAGTGGTTATCGCTACGTGGTAACGTAATTAACTGCAGGGGTTTGCGCCTGCAGGAAAAAGCGCCCCTCACAATGAGGGGGAATCTGATGAATTCTGCTATAATGGTTGCATCCGTCTAAACCTCCGATGCACGGTGCCATAAATCAACTTGGCATCTTCGGAGAGATGGACGGATAAAACCAAATAGAATCTGCCACCAAATTCAGGCAAGACGACCTACGCGGTTTCGTCTCTGTTTTCGGCGGTAAACAGATTCTAGCACGCCCGGTGGGACCTTTTCCTCTTTCCACTCCACACTTCGTGTGTCGTGTTTCGCGAACAAATTGCGGTTTGCTATGGTTGCCTGTGAATTCGAGGTACTAAGATTTGGTGTCTTGCTCCCGTGCAGAGAAAAGAAGATCAATGGCTTCCAGCTGCACCAACTGCAACAACAACTCCCACTCCGCCCCGTCCGGAGGAGTAACTTATGGGCCTCAAGCGGCCTCTATTTTCGCAATACCGGTGGAACAGGTGACGCAGGCTACCATTGGGTTGTTCTTTGGGACTATGATCCCGCTGACCAGCTTCAACGCCCCGATGCCGTCACAAGAAACTCCGAATAAGTCGGTCTTTGATCGGCTTGCAACTACCGCGGACTCTCTCAACGGTGTTAGTGTATATGCCCTAGGGGCCATTATTGTATCATACTATGTTGTATATTACTTAATGGAAGCTTGTGTTATTCACAGTTGTATATAACAGCCTTACTAAAAATGGCAGTATGCTACTTGGTTTATGTCTACTTTAATATGTGCATATGTTTCTTGTGACGTATCACTTATACATATTAGTAGAGCCCATAGGATCTTTGCTTGATTATCAGCGACGTGATGGCAGTCACACTAGTGGGGGCTGGGTAGTCTGTAAGCAACATCCTATACAGGTCCCTGGTCATTGGATTATCGAGATAGGGCATCGATATTCCGGAGTAGACTAAGCGTATACGCTTCTCATCCTAGTTGGGGAGATGGTTTGTCCCACAACCATCAGTACGTCGTACTGGAGATAGTATATAGGTACTCGTTAGGTTACGGGTACACCAGACAGGACTCACCGGGGAACTGATTGGTTGGTATTATACCCATCGTCAGTTAACAGTTCCCAGGTGACATGAGTACAGCATAGTCCACAGACTTGACACTGCTACTTCGCCTCGAGTGTGTCCCTCTGTTCTTAGATTGCTACCCTACCACGGCTCAAAGGAGTCGTGCAAACAGGTAGCAGTCGGGTGCAGTCCCGAGCACTTGGAGGCAGTAGCGGTTAGACAGGATTCGTCTCTCCCAGTATTGGGAGTTGATATCGCACTATGTTAGAGAGCCATTACGCAAAGTCCCTGGCCAGGGCAAGCGAGATTTACTGGTAGGTTCCAGTAGTTTCTCAGGGTGTAATGGGCTTCGCTCCAACACGAGTTATACAGCTATTAGGGGACTGACGCTTGCCGCCCCTAGGCTCGATATGCGATCGTCTTAGACGAACAGACCGGACTGTACGGAGATTGTCACATCAGGCTCAGTAGGAGTTCAGATGGTTTTCCTCATCGGCCTTCTTATCGACATCTACCTGGGGACCGTTACGTACAGCTAGTGCCGCTTGCGGTCTGTGGTTAAACCCACTGCCAGCGTAGCCTCGAGTTTTTAGAGTCCCACACAGAGAGTTTTCCTACTCCAGGCGAAACGATATAGAGGTCGTATGGTTTTACGACAAGGGTTCGGACGCATACGTGTGTTTACGCACGTACGACGTTCGGACAGTTTTTACTAGTCGGCTTTGGTTTAAGCCAGTTTGTAGTATCAGTTTATTGGGTTTATACAGTCTAAAGTTTTTCCGTGTTTTCACAGATTGGAGGGGCGTTCTCGTAATTTTCCGGGAAGCTTCTAGAAGCATGGTGACTTGGAGGGTAAGGTGGCATTAGCATTAATTGGTTTTGTGACTCATGAGATGAATCATTCAAGTGAGTTAATGAAGCATTTATTGCTTAATGACTCACTTAATGATTCATTGAACATATTCAATGAAGCATGATGATAATACATTTGATCTATCCATTTGATAATTCTTTATGCTTCATAATATATAACACGTGAGAAAAAATTTCAATTCATTCTAATCATCACCTTCTCTCCCCCCATGCTCTCTCATTCTTGAAACCCTAACCCTAACCTCTCATGTGTTGAGATCAAGGGTTAGCTAGACTAATTCTTCCATAACCTCACTCTATATCCCCTAGGTAGCTTAGATTAGCACTTTGAGCAACCTAGTTATCTCAAGTTAGAGATAAAGCTTGGCGTAGGAGCTCTCGGGTGGATCATCTTTGATTCGAGGAGGCCGTTGAGGTGCCGATATTTCAAGGAGCCTACGAGGAGTGGAGGACCGCGATGAAGACCCGAAGGACAAGTTTCGTGAGGTATAACTTCGTATCCGAGTAGTTAAACCTTCGTAGTTTTCTAGTAACGGTTTAGATACGATTCATGCACTCAAGTCCGTGTTACGAAGATTTGATAATCGTTTTTCATATATTCCGCCTCCCCGCAAGTTCGTGGGGTGCGTGACATGGACTTACAGTGGTATCAGAGCCAACTAAACCATTACTAGCTTGTTAGAAACTAGTTAGAAGTTCGATCGATGGAAAACACGAAAACGAAACACCCCGTACCCTAAGTTTCTGTTAATTTTAAAAGTGTCTGAAAAAATATTTGACATACCTTAAAATTCACAGCAGGGTTTTTAAAGAATACTGGGAAAATACGAGCCAGTAACTTGGTATAACGGCCGCGGATCCGCGGCAATAGAGTGCTTGTGCCGCGGATCCGCCGCCGAGTTAACTCCGGGTTGACTCGGATTTGCTCTGTAATTCTTATTTTTGGGTGTTTTGGTTCTCTGTTTGTTCTGTTTATACCCAGGTTACTTCAGTGCTGCTTTGCTTTCAGGGTAGACACGGAACATGGTTATCGATCGATATTCTAAGATACTTGCTAATTGGATTTTTATCTGTAATGTTTAATGTGTTCGTAAACCTCCCCTAACTGGTAGTATGTCGGTTGGCAGGGGGTTGCACATTTCTGTAATGTTTACTGTTTGTGTATATGGACTTGATTGGAATGTTGTGATGATTAGCCGGGGTTTGAGATGGGTTTAATATTCATTCATTCGATGTAAATTTAATATGATGTAATATTCTTTTGCGGGGCGCATCCAGGTTGCGGTTGTAGCCACCGTTGTATTATTTCTTTTTACTGTTTTTGCTCCTAGGATAGACCCAAGGCGGGGTAAACAAACTACCAGGTACTTTGAAGTGTTTAGTGGCCTACTCACTTTGTTGAGGGAGACCGCTTCACTTCGGGTACTTGGCGGGTAGTTTTTCGTACCCGTAGGGGTCTAGGGTGGGGTAATGGCTATTCATCACAACTGTGTAATCCGTCTTTTATTGCAGGCTCAAAGCAAAATGTAGATTGCTAGTAAATCCAATAAAGTTCATCTGTGATCTGGAATGCTTATTATTGCGTCTGACGAATGTACAATATCTATATATGATAGCTATTAGACATCACTTATGTTTTACACCCGCGCTAGCCCAGCCCCCGCTCTGTCGTTAGTTAAGTAACCTAACGGGTGATGACGGGACCCCGTGGCAAATGCGGATGGCATAAGAGGACGTGGTATTTTCGTTGTTTTCTGCAATGATAAGATAAAGATGGGACGCATTATTATAATGCAAAGAAAATAAACCATAGTTTAATCGTTGGAATAAATTTAAAAGAAACCACTCGGTTATTTTAAAAAAGGATCAGAATTTTTAATTGCGGAACTTTAACCACTCCTTTTAAAAAGTATCAGGTTCCTTCGATTATATCAAGTTCACCACATTCACGGTTTTGCCAAAACCATTCGCAGCCCTCCGTCATTACATTTGGGTATTCAGTAGTATTCAAGCTATGTATATTTGGCCCTTAGTCAAAACATAGTGTTTGGTAGCTGCTGGGGTATTCATTTGTTGCATAGATAGATGCGTTGGTTTGGGACAGTCGTATTACTTTTCTTGGCCCTTAGTCTAGAGTATATACGGTTGGGTTCAAATTAACCTGGATAATGACGGCTAGAACTTGACATGTGACTTATGACATATTTGGCCCTTAGTCAAAGTCATAAGAGCATGGGGCAAAAATCCATATCGGGAATTTCTAAAGAAACTGAAATTTGCAGAGAGATGCATACCATTTTGGAGTTTGATGAATGTTGGTAGGATTCCTTCAACATTATCATACGATGATATTTTGGATCCCGATCCTACTGTGAGTATATACTACTTATCAGGAGATTCGTCACTTAACGATCAATGCTATAAACCGAGTAGGTGCCTAGAAAGGTGTCAGCGGGGTTACGCCACCAGAGAAAAGAGGTTATTTAATTAAGGAACTTCGCGAAGGCATTGGAAAACCTCTCTCGAAGTATCGACACTGACCTGGCTGAACGGTTAAGCAAGAATTGTATGGTGAGAATAGTCCTGGCTAATTCTTCTTTTATGGTTTGAGGAGGGATTCGAGAAACAGTGGGAGCCATCCTGTTTAGATAAATTAAAAACCAATCTAAACTTGCAAGAGCATCATGCTAATAGTATTTTCTTCTCTCTCTTAAATTGCAGCGACTTTGTGACCACACATAGGTTACATCTAGATAACAAATTGATTGAATCTGACTTATATGACTGGCAAAAGTCTGTCCAGATGTCCATTGCCTATGACAAGCTGGACCTCACCATTACTATTCAAGATCCCGCCGTCCCAGGTCCAGTTTCCACTGTCGCGGATATGAATATTCGTCAGACAAGGGAAAAAGATAAAGCGAAAGCTAAGTGCCTCATGTTAGCTTCAGTTGATGGTGTATACCAGAAGCAGCATGAGAAGATAGACTTAGTTTCCATCTTTCTCCATAACAAAGATTTATATGGAGAGCAATTTCATATCGCAAGATATGAGACCTCGAACGAATTAATTCAAGAGAGGTTGGCTGACGGGTCATCTGTAGGGGACAACGTCCTTACAATGACAAGCTGTATTGATGAGCTCCAGGACCTGGAGACCGCGTTGGGAACCAGGTCAGATACTGACTTGATTCTATAATCTCTGCCTCCTACCTTGAAGGAAACCAGGGAAGTAGAAGGAAAGAGAAGGGCAAAAGTTTCGGGACTGGATATAGTAAAAGAGGGACGTTCCTATTGTTACAGGAATGAACATTGGCAAAAAGATTGCAGGGCTTTTGAAGCCAGTAACCAGGATACGAAGCATGTTATGGTTTCAGCCTCAAGTGTGTTTGTAATTGAAGACTGTATGTCAATAAACTCTACTTCCTGGGTACTAGATACCGGAGCAGGATCTCATATCTGTAATTCATTACATGCTTTGAGAAACAGTAGAGTTATAAAGGTCGGTGATTGGTCTCTCAGAGTTGCAAACAGAATGACAGTGAACGCTGAATCCGTGGGAGAATATCGCCTAGGTTTGACATGTGGGCATATATTGATTTTACGTAACTGTTTATATGTACCTAGTATGACTTGTAATATCATATCAGTATCCTCACTTTCGAGAGAGGGATATGATTTTACATTCATAGGCGATGTAGTTAACATCCACCTAAATCATGTTCTGATTGGGTCCGGTACATTAGATAACGGTATATACGTAATAAGTCAAGCTCAGGTTTTCAATGTACAGAACACTCTTAAAAGAAAGTCTTCAGAGATAAATCAGGCTTTCTTATGGCATTGTAGACTGGGTCACATCAATGAGAGAAGGCTGACTAAGTTACATAGAGAAGGATATTTGAATCCGTTCGAATATCAATCTTATGCTATTTGTGAATCTTGTCTCAAAGGAAAGATGACAAAGACTCCGTTCACTGGACACGGAGTGAGAGCAAGCGAGCTCTTAGGACTCGTACACAGTGACGTGTGCGGTCCAATGTCTACACATGCGCGAGGTGGTTATTCCTACTTCATTACTTTTATGGATGATTTCTCTAGGTATGGATATGTCTTCTTAATGAAGCATAAATCCGAGGCTTTTGAGAAATTCCAAGAATACAAGAATGAAGTGGAAAAACAAACAGGCAAGAGTATAAATACACTGAGATCTAATCGAGGTGGAGAATACTTAAGTGCAGAGTTCCTGGGTTACTTAAAAGAGAATGGAATTCTCTCTCAGCTTACTCCTCTATACACGCCACAACATAACGGTGTATCAGAAAGGAGGAATCTAACCCTATTGGATATGGTTCGTTCCATGATGAGTAACGCTGAGTTACCGCGATCATTCTGGGGATATGCACTAGAATCAGCTGCATATCTTTTGAACCAGGTTCCTACCAAGACTGTGCCTACCACACCATATCAGATGTGGAGTGGGAAGAAACTCTATCTTCAGTATTTAAAGATTTGAGGATGTCCGGCTTATGTTAAAAAGCAGCATGCGGACAAACTCGAGGCACGATCAGTACTATGTAAGTTTGTGGGATATCCAAAGAACTCCAGGGGATATCTATTCTATTACGCAGAGGAACAAAAGGTTTTTGTTTCTCGTAATACCCATTTTCTAGAATATCAGTTTTTAGAAAAGGAAACTAGTGGGAGCGAAATAGAACTGGAAGAAATTCCAGAAGCACAAACTACTACTGAAAGTTTGGTAGAACCAGAAGTTCAAGAAGAACAGGACATCCCGACGCCACTCTGCAGGAGTAGTAGGCAATCTCATCCACCCGAGAGATACTACGGTTTTCTCATAGACGGGGATAGAGAGGATTGCACTATTGACTATGATGAGCCTACTAGCTTCCAGCAAGCCATTCAGAGCGGTGACTCAGTAAAATGGCTGGATGCAATGCGGACCGAAATGGAGTCCATATACACTAACAAAGTATGGACTTTGGACGTTGCTCTAGATGGGGTAAAACCCGTAGGATACAAATGGATCTTCAAAAAGAAGATTGGTATAGATAGACAGGTTGAAACCTATAAGGCTAGACTTGTTGCAAAGGGTTTCCGTCAAAGACCTGGTTTGGAATATGACGAAACCTTTTCTCCAGTGGCTATGCTTAAATCTATTCGGGTCCTTCTTGCTATTGCTGCCTTCCACGATTATGAAATCTGGCAGATGGACGTAAAGACGGCCTTTCTAAATGGTAATTTGGAAGAGTGCGTCTATATGGATCAGCCAGAGGGATTCATTCAGAGTGAGAGCAGCGGTAAAGTATGCAAGCTGCTTAAGTCCATTTATGGACCAAAGCAGGCATCGCGGAGTTGGAACATCTGTTTTGATGATGCTGTCAAAGATCTGACTTTATCAAAAATCCAGAAGAACCTTGAATATACAGTAAGATTGTAGGGAGAGCTGTAGTATTCCTTGTCTTGTACGTGGATGACATTCTCCTAATAGGAAATGATATTCCTATGTTACAGTCAGTCAAAAGATTCTTGTCACATAAATTCTCCATGAAAGACCTGGGTGATGCCACCTACATTTTGGGAATCTGGATCTATCATGATGGATCAAAGAGGATGTTGGGACTTTCACAGTCCAGGTACATAGACACCATAGTGAAGAGATTCAGTATGGATGATTCTAAGCGTGGTAACCTACCGGCTTGTCACGGAATCACCCTCTCCAAAGAGATGTCTCCCAAGACTGATTTGGAAAGGGATCGCATGTCGATTATACCCTACGCTTCTGCGGTAGGCTCTATAATGTATGCGATGTTATGTACCAGACTAGATGTAGCATACGCATTAAGCGTTGTAAGCCGGTATTAAGCAAACCCAGGGGAGAAGCACTGGATAGCCGTAAAGAACATTCTCAAGTACTTGAGGAGGACTAATGATATGTTCTTGGTGTATGGCGGAAAAGACCTCCAGATTGAGGCCTTTACCGACTCCAGCTTCCAGAGTGACAAAGATGACTCCAAGTCCATGTCGGGTTATGTCTTTACCCTCAATGGAGGGGCGGTCTGTTGGAAGAGTTCCAAGCAGGAGACCGTTGCTGACTTAACAATGGAAGCGGAGTACATAGCTGCTTGCGACGCCGCAAAAGAAGCTGTCTGGATGAAGAAGTTCCTCACAGAAATTGGTGGTTCCTACCAGTGTTGATCCAATACCTCTGTATTGTGACAACAACGGCGCTATAGCTTTAGCGAAGGAACCCAGGTCCCATCAGAAGTCCAGACACATCTTAAGGCGGTACCACCTGATCAGGGAGATCGTAGATCGCCGGGAGAACGAGGTGAAGAGAGTAGAGACGGAGAATAACATTTCTGATCCATTCACAAAGGCCCTTCCTCAGACGCAGTTCGAGAGGCTATTCGAGATGATAGGTCTACGGTATGCCAGCTCATGGCCCTAGTGCAAGTGGGAGATTGTTAGTGTATATGCCCTAGGGGCCATTATTGTATCATACTAGGTTGTATATTACTTAATGGAAGCTTGGGATATTCACAATTGTATATAACAGTCTTGCTAAAAATGGTAGTATGCTACTTGGTTTATGTCTACTTTAATATGTGCATATGTTTCTTGTGACGTATCACTTATACATATTAGTAGAGCCCATAGGATCTTTGCTTGATTTCCAGCGTCGTGATGGCAGTCACGCTAGTGGGGGCTGGGTAGTCTGTAAGCAACATCCTATACAGGTCCCTGGTTGTTGGATTATCGAGATAGGGCATCGATATTCCAGAGTAGACTAAGTGTATACGCTTCTCATCCCAGTTGGGGAGATGGTTTGTCCCACAGCCATCAGTACGTCGTACTGGAGATAGTATACAGGTGCTCGTTAGGTTACGGGTACACCGGACAGGACTCGCCGGGGAACTAATTGGTTGGTATTATACCCATCGTCAGTTAACAGTTCCCAGGTGACATGAGTACAGCATAGTCCGCAGACTTGAAACTGCTACTTCGCCTCGACTGTGTCCCACTGTTCTTAGATTGCTATCCTACCACGGCTCAAAGGAGTCGTGCAAACAGGTAGCAGTTGGGTGCAGTCCCGAGCACTTGGAGGCAGTAGCAGTTAGACAGGATTCGTCTCTCCCGGTATTGGGAGTTGATATCGCACTGTGTCAGAGAGCCATTACGCAAAGTCCCTGGACAGGGCAAGCGAGATTTACTGGTAGGTTCCAGTAGTTTCTCAAGGTGTAATGGGCTTCGCTCCAACACGACTTATACAGCTATTAGGGGACTGACGCTTGCCGCCCCTAGGCTCGATATGCGATAGTCTTAGACGAACAGACCGGACTGTACGGAGATTGTCACATCAGGCTCAGTAGGTGTTCAGATGGTTTTCCTCATCGGCCTTCTTATCGACATCTATCTGGGGACCGTTACGTACAGCTAGTGCCGCTTGCGGTCTATGGTTAAACCCACTGCTAGCGTAGTGTCGAGTCTTTAGAGTCGCACACAGAGAGTTTCCCTGCTCCAGGCGAAACGATATAGAGGTCGTATGGTTTTACGACAAGGGTTCGGACGCATACGTGTGTTTACGCACGTACGACGTTTAGACAGTTTTTACTAGCCGGCTTTAGTTTAAGCCACTTTCTAGTATCAGGTTATTGGATTTATACAGTCTAAAGTTTTTCCGTGTTTTCACGGATTGGAGGGGCGTTCTCATAATTTTCCGGGAAGCTTCTAGAAGCATGGTGACTTGGAGGGTAAGGTGGCATTAGCATTAATTGGTTTTGTGACTCATAAGATGAATCATTCAAGTGAGTTAATGAAGCATTTATTGCTTAATGACTCACTTGATGATTCATTGCACATATTCAATGAAGCATGATGATAATACATTTGATTTTTTCATTTGATAATTCTTTATGCTTCATAATATATAACAAGTGAGAAACAATTTCAATTCATTCTAATCATCACCTTCTCTTTCCTCAAGCTCTCTCATTCTTGAAACCCTAATGTTCATACCAGAATACTGCATTTTATACCGCCCATTCTTACGCTCATGTGTTTATAGGTAGGTGCTTTTTATCCGTGTTTGTTACATATTTGCAGGATACAGGTTCTCGGTTCTAAAATGGTGAAATTCATGGAAAACACGACAAAATCCGGGTTCCTGCCAACCACTGATAAAACACGGTCTCCGCTCTTCATCTGTATGCTGCCAGATACCAGTTTAGGAAGACAAAATGTCAAATCAATGTCATCCTCATGCACAAGGATCAATGGTAGCACAAAATCCAAGAGATCTACGCGGAGCTCGAGGAAAGCATGGGCAAAAGATTCACTTTCAATCACCTCCTTGATCAGCAGAATTCTGGGAAAAATCGTGGAGCCAAATTGAGAAAATATATGTACCAGAATAATGTAGATATCATATCAGGCCACCACAAAAAAGCACATGGCCCAACTCCACCAATGGGCCGCGGAACCGCGGCCAAAGGGGGGTATTGGCCGCGGATCCGCGGCCATGTGGGCCGCACTCTCTGACGAACTTCAGGGTTATTTTTGGTACTTCATGTGTGGTCTGCTGGTTGCCCTAGAACCCCATTTCCCTGCCTATAAATACAGCAGAACTTGCCAAAGCCAAGGGTCATTCTTTTGGTTCATTTTTGTAGCCTCTTTTGTAGTGTTTTGTATAGTTCTCCTTCTTCTTCTTCATTCCTCTTCCATTAAAATGTAGTGAGAGCTTTTGAGTGGGAGATTAATAAAGATGGGGGCTTTGTATCATTCTCTTGTGTTTCTTCTTCCCCTTGAGATTTTTGCTTTCTCTTGCTCATTCAACCTCTTCATTGAGCTTGAATGGGTAAGAGTTAGTTATTGATGTCAAGGGTCGTATTTTACCATGGACTAGCACTTCATTTCACATGCGGTTTCTACCCTTCCCTTGATCTTGCAACCTCTTCATTGAGCTTGTAAGTTTAAGGGTTGGCTATTGATCACATGCTTGTCTTGAGTCCTAGTTCCGTATTCTTTTTATCGCTTTTTATTATTCGCAATTTATTACCTTGTCTTTTATTACTTGCAATTTACTTACTTGCAATTTTATTTCATGCACTTAAATTCCATGTACTTTAATTACTTGTATCTTCTCTTTTCTTTGCTCTTTTCTTTTTGTTTTCTTTTTGTTCATATTGTGAATGTTGTAATTATTGTTCTTGTTAAGAATTAATACGTTTTTATAAGTTAACATTTCTTTGCCAATTCCTTTTCCCGTTATTTTCCATTTGAACTTCGCCCAAACCATACGCAAGCGCTCCGTTAGGCACCGTACCCTGACAAGGTAATGGTGATTCCTAACCACGACCGGTTGCGTTCGGTTTGGCCGAAGGCAAAAGCAAGAGACAAGAACGGAAGGACAAGGGTAAACAAGCCGGATTCCACGAATACCGCGCTTAGATCCCCTAATCCACGTTGTTGCCAATTGCCTAGCTTCAATTGGTCAAGACTCGGCTTAAGGGTTTTTGAGTAAGGATTTCTTAGCTTACAATCTCGTATTTTTCTTAACAATCTTATACTTGCAGATAAACACATAGGTTAGTCCAAACACATACAAGATTCTTTATTGACCCGTCTAAGACAAGAAGGTAAGATAACACCATCTCCCTGTGGACCGACCCGTGCTCACCGGCTAGCTGCATAGCGACACCATCCTGATCGCGGTTACACTTAAATTCTTTGAACATCCGATACGCCGAACGCGTGCGATCAAATGGCGCCGTTGCCGGGGAGACGGTAGCGTATTTTCTTTCTTGTTATTCGGGTTAATATTCTTTTTGTATATATATAAAAAAAAATATTCTTTTTGTTTTTTTGGACAATATTTTTATGGGCAAGTGTGCAGATTTTTGCAGATTTGCAAATTGCGATTGTGGGAGCAAAGTGTACATTCAAAGTTAAGGTGATTACGGAGTACAGTGCCAAAGATCCGGGTAGTTTGACCCGCGCAAGCGAACCTTTCAAGCTTACCGGACTCGATTCAATGGGGGTTTCTTAACCCAAAACTTAAACGGTACGTACTTTACTAACACCTTCTTCTCAAAATCCGACGCTTCCAATATACTATTCTTTTGCAGGATTCTTTGCAAGTTCGCTAGCAAACGCCAAAATTGACTAACCCGTATTTGTTGCAGCGCCGCGCTTAAAATAAAAAACGATTGTTTGATTCTTTAAAGAATTTTTGAATTGCGCATTGCATACATTAATACGGACTTAAGGGCAAGCGAACTCCACAACATACGGTAAAGGATTTCATCACCTTTTCCGTGGCCCACAATTCACGAACTTGCGCATAACGTTTACCCGCACAAATTTAAAAGAAACTAGACTTTAAGCCTTAAGGATTTCGCGCTCACTAGGAGAAGTTAACTGTATTTAGAAGCTTGCTTAACGGTATATTGTTTACGGGGTGTCTAGGAAAGTGTTAACGGCGAAACCGCCAAAAGAGAAAGGGTTATTTAATTAAGGAACTTCGCGAAAGCGTTGGAAAACCTCCCCTTATCTCTGCACTTACCTGGCCTCGTGAGCAGTGTATCTTGAGTCTGTTTCTCGACACAGTTTAACTTCGACAATCAAGTTCTTGAGCAGGTCTAGTTGACCTAGGTGAACCCTAGAACGATTAAGTGTGTGGTATTTTTGTGTCGTGATTGTTTTTGTCCATATTCTTTTTGTGTATACTTCATTCTTTTGTTAATTTTAAATAAAAAAAAATCATTCATTTTTCCCCTCCTTTTCTCTACCTTGCTTTCCTTCTCTCTTCATATCATGGGTACTCCTCCTCGCAAAACTCTTGCCGAACTTTGGTACCCACAACCAGACATAACTTCCTACGGTTCTTGTTTTGGCCGAACTTCGAACGATCCATCCATGCCAAAAATTTCTCTGAAAGATCGCATAGCAGCGTCTAGGACAAACACTTGCACTCCTCATTCCACATCGTATCAACCGTTTCAAACATTCACTCCCGCTTATGTTGATACCCCTTCTGCAAGTCGTCCTTTGTCCATCGCTGAACGTATTGAACAATCCCGCAGCCGATCTTTTACTCCTTTCACCACTTCAAATTCTTGGGATCAACAATTCCATTCTCCGTCTTATCCACCTGTTGATCCCACTCCTGTCCAGCCATTCAATTCCTACCAATCCTACCCTACTTTTGCACCTTCCCTAGACATTGCTTCAGAACAGCCGTTTGGGAGTTTTCAGTATCCAAATAACTTTGAATCTTTTACTGAAACCCCATCACAATCTATGTCTAGTCTGGAACAGTCCTTGGAAAATTTTAGGGTAGCGTCAAGCCAACAGATGATGGAGTTGAATGCGTCCATGGCCGCCCTCATGCAACCTAGTGACCCGGTAGCTAGTTTTCAACTAGCTCCATATTATCCAATGTATGATGAGGCGGCGGAACAGGCTGTGAATTTGAGTGGAGAGAGTGAGATATACCCCCTTCCAAATCAAACCTACCCGTCCCAAATTGAATCCCACAACTCCTGTTTTGAAAGTCTATCCAGTATCCCACATGATTTATCAATTGAAGATAGAATGATGAATGAGTTGTGCGACTTCGTAGTGTTTGATTTGCCCGATTGTGAAGGGTCTCTTCCAAGTGAAACCGATCCTAAACCTTTTGACCTTTACACCTCCACTTTAGAACCTGAATCAATTGATATCCATGCTTTTATTGAGGTATCAGAGAATTTTGATTTTCACTTGATCGAGAATATTGACGCAGGGAACATTTTGGATGATGAACCCGTAGATTTGGCTGAGTTTGTCTCTTCAAATCATCATCCCGAGTCATTAAATATTTTTCCCGAACCCCATATGCGTCTGGACTTTGAAGAAAAATGCATGGATGAGATAAATTTTGAGGAGAATTTTGAGGATAGTTTTGAGGATGAAACAGTTTTAATTGATGAGTCGGATTTTCCAATTCATCCTGTTCCTTTCATTGACTGTGTACACCCTCCTGAAACCCTAACCGATGCCCCTCCTCGATCACATCCCTCCATCCTTTCCATCGTTCCGACCTTGCAAGAACCCGTCTCACTTACATTTCATATGTCTGGTTTACCAAGTTCGGCGTACCCATAGTTTCTTACGAATCTTGAGGGATTCGACCCAATTTCTCGACGAGTAAATATATTAGCACAATCACTTTTCACACATCGCTCATCACAAATTGTGCTAATCTATTTACTCCATTTGCACCCTTAAGTTCGTCTTCCACTTCTTTGTCCCTTCCGCCATTCTTCTTCCTCTCATCTACCGAGACCGCATTCCACTTCTCTCCACACGCGGTCTCGCGTATTTTCCATCTCTTTCCTCTTCACCTTCTTTCACCAACCACTGCTTTACCATGATAAAATCTTTGAATGGTTGGTGTTAACTTTTGGCCTGTGTAAGGCCTTGTATAGATGGATACTTCTTTTTCCCCCCTAATCCTGAACTTCATCGCTTAACAGTGGAAACACTGTTTTACTTAAGTTTGGGGGGGACACATTTTTTTGTATATATATTTTTTTGTTTTTGTATATAATTTGTTTTTAGGGGGAGCGCCGACAATTTTGACCCTCTTGGTATAGCCTGACAGTGAGGGCACTGTCAAGTTTAAGTTTGGGGGTGTGCTCGGTAAGCTTTCTTCCTTCGCATTCATTTGTATATTTTGCATTTGCATACCTTATTCGAAAAACCCATAAAAATCAAAAAATTTCCAAAAAATATAAAAACTTTGTCGTCAAGTTAGCTAATAAGGTAACTTAGATTTTTATTCCGAAAGATTAGTTGATATGATAGAAATAACTAAATTCTAGGGTTAGGAATTGAAAACCCTAAAAATAACCCTCATTCTGTTTATACTTGGTAAGTATACGTCCTTACAATTTTTTTGAGAAATAGGTAATCTTGAGTTCAGTTTTTTGAGTTAAGTCAAGAAGAAGGGAAAGTATTGAAGCTTTACCGGAGAATAAGTCTGAAAAATAGTTTGTTTTTCTTGAGTTCAAATTTAGAGAGTATATACTCTACAAACTGCACATACACGCACCTTGAAACTTGGGATAGTAGAGGATACCTAGAAGTACTCTTGCCTGAAAGCCTAGTATGAAAGAAAAAACGATATTTAAAGCTAAACACCAAAAGAGCATGTTGAAAAATATATCCGGTCTTGAAAAAGAAAAAAAAAAGAAAAAAAGAAAAAAATAGAATAAAGTCAAGACCTGGAACTGCTATTTACGCTTTAAGCTCACACATTCAGTAATCGGTCATTAGTGTCTCAAGAAGCATTAATAGTCGCATGAAAGGTGTGTGAACAAATCCGTCCATCCTTAATGAAAATAAGTAGTATTAGGTATTAGGGCAAGGGTATTATAACTTGAATTGAATTCTTGAATGTAGGGGTGCAAATATACACACACGTAGGGGTATACAATCGATGTTTGAATAAAAGATTGAAACGAAGAATAAGACTTGTGTTTTCTGTAAAGTTGATAAAAATCCCTGATTTGAGGCCGCGCTTTAGAAGTAAAACTCAGGTGAACCGACATCTTTCTAAACTTTTTTGGAACGTATATGATCTAAAGTTAAATAGATAGGAGGTGTGAAAAATAAGGGTTGGATATTTCTAACTTAGGATGATAGAGTTTCTAATGTAAATACTAAATTGTAGGAGTAGAATCTATGTTAACTTATGAAACTAGCTTGACGGGATTTTGTGGGTAGTATCCGCTGAAAACCCTCAGGAGACAACACTCCTCCTACTAGGGACACCTAGAGGTTTAACGGCTTGTTGCACGCGCTCAGTGCAATCGCGTTCCCTGCGAAAGTGCGGTTATCATTTTATTTTTGTGAATAATTGGTTTTGCTCGGGACGAGCAAAAGTTAAGTTTGGGGGTATTTGTTCATACCAGAATACTGCATTTTATACCGCCCATTCTTACGCTCATGTATTTATAGGTAGGTGCTTTTTATCCGTGTTTGTTACATATTTGCAGGATACAGGTTCTCGGTTCTAAAACGGTGAAATTCATGGAAAACACGACAAAATCCGGGTTCCTGCCAACCACTGATAAAACACGGTCTCCGCTCTTCATCTGTATGCTGCCAGATACCAGTTTAGGAAGACAAAATGTCAAATCAATGTCATCCTCATGCACAAGGCTCAATGGTAGCACAAAATCCAAGAGATCTACGCGGAGCTCGAGGAAAGCATGGGCAAAAGATTCACTTTCAATCACCTCCTTGATCAGCAGAATTCTGGGAAAAATCGTGGAGCCAAATTGAGAAAATATATGTACCAGAATAATGTAGATATCATATCAGGCCACCACAAAAAAGCACATGGCCCAACTCCACCAATGGGCCGCGGAACCGCGGCCAAAGGGGGGTATTGGCCGCGGATCCGCGGCCATGTGGGCCCCACTCTCTGGCGAACTTCAGGGTTATTTTTGGTACTTCATGTGTGGTCTGCTGGTTGCCGTAGAACCCCATTTCCCTGCCTATAAATACAGCAGAACTTGCCAAAGCCAAGGGTCATTCTTTTGGTTCATTTTTGTAGCCTCTTTTGTAGTGTTTTGTATAGTTCTCCTTCTTCTTATTCATTCCTCTTCCATTAAAATGTAGTGAGAGCTTTTGAGTGGGAGATTAATAAAGATGAGTGCTTTGTATCATTCTCTTGTGTTTCTTCTTCCCCTTGAGATTTTTGCTTTCTCTTGCTCATTCAACCTCTTCATTGAGCTTGAATGGGTAAGAGTTAGTTATTGATCTCAAGGGTCGTATTTTACCACGGACTAGCACTTCATTTCACATGCGGTTTCTACCCTTCCCTTGATCTTGCAACCTCTTCATTGAGCTTGCAAGTTTAAGGGTTGGCTATTGATCACATGCTTGTCTTGAGTCCTAGTTCCGTATTCTTTTTATCGCTTTTTATTATTCGCAATTTATTACCTTATCTTTTATTACTTGCAATTTACTTACTTGCAATTTTATTTCATGCACTTAAATTCCATGTACTTTAATTACTTGTATCTTCTCTTTTCTTTGCTCTTTTCTTTTTGTTTTCTTTTTGTTCATATTGTGAATGTTGTAATTATTGTTCTTGTTAAGAATTAATACGTTTTTATAAGTTAACATTTCTTTGCCAATTCCTTTTCCCGTTATTTTCCATTTGAACTTCGCCCAAACCATACGCAAGCGCTCCGTTAGGCACCGTACCCTGACAAGGTAACGGTGATTCCTAACCACGACCGGTTGCGTTCGGTTTGGCCGAAGGCAAAAGCAAGAGACAAGAACGGAAGGACAAGGGTAAACAAGCCGGATTCCACGAATACCGCGCTTAAATCCCCTAATCCACGTTGTTGCCAATTGCCTAGCTTCAATTGGTCAAGACTCGGCTCAAGGGTTTTTGAGTAAGGATTTCTTAGCTTACAATCTCGTATTTTTCTTAACAATCTTATACTTGCAGATAAACACATAGGTTAGTCCAAACACATACAAGATTCTTTATTGACTCGTCTAAGACAAGAAGGTAAGATAACACCATCTCCCTGTGGACCGACCCGTGCTAACCGGCTAGCTGCATAGCGACACCGTCCTGATCGCGGTTACACTTAAATTCTTTGAACATCCGACACGCCGAACGCGTGCGATCACCTAACCCTAACCTCTCATGTGTTGAGATCAAGGGTTAGCTAGACTAATACTTTCATAACCTCACTCTATATCCCCTAGGTAGCTTAGATTAGCACTTTGAGCAACCTAGTTATCTCAAGTTAGAGATAAAGCTTGGCGTAGGAGCTATCGGGTGGATCATCTTTGATTCGAGGAGGCCGTTGAGGTGCCGATGTTCCAAGGAGCCTACAAGAAGTGGAGGACCGCGATGAAGACCCGAAGGACAAGTTTCATGAGGTATAACTTCATATCCGAGTAGTTAAACCTTTCATAGTTTGCTAGTAACGGTTTAGATACGATTCATGCGCTCAAGTTCGTGCTACGAAGCTTTGATAATCGTTTTTCATATATTCCGCCTCCCCGCAAGTTCGTGGGGTGCATGACATGGACTTACAAACGGGTCGTCCAAATCCAGCACCTCAGTCTTCGACAGACTAAGCCGAAGCTCAAGTGGGCCCACGAAGAACCTGATCTGAAGGGGTCATCCCGAAGCGGATAGCCATTCCAGCCCCGGTGGATGAAATCATCAAAGCAGCTTCTCCCTTTAAAGGGTCGGTCTTCACAAGACTGTCCATTCTAACTCCCGCTTCAGGCGAAGTCACCAAGTTTGCTTCCCCTGCCCAAAAGTCAGTCTTCGACAGGTTGGACGTTTCTTCTCAGCGAACGTCAGTCTTCGATAGGCTGGCACCAACAAAAACCCTTCACCGGGACAGGGGGCATGATGAAGCCACCCCCATAACTGAGCAGGTACCATCTGCAAGACATGCTCGACGCCGCCACTGGCGCCGAGTGTGAAAAGCTGGGGGTAGTTCCCCGTCTGGACTAACTCCATCATCTCCGATGGTGGAAATTGATGCTGCTGTTCCAACTGGGAACAGTTTTGAGCCGCTCAGGAGGGTGCGCTAGAACTTTCCAACCGCCGTGTTGATAAAGTCTCCTCCACCCGCTGAAAATGTTGTTAAGGCAAAGCCGGAGCAGCCTCCTTAGCGGCTATCCTCCAAAATCCACAGGGTGTGGCGAAGAGTCCAAGACTCTGTAATCGACAAAGACTAATCCCGCCGACAGAAGAAAATGAAGGTTCGGCAAGAGGAGGAACATCTCACAGCCTTCGTACAACGGAAAGCATCGGCTGCAACAGCCCCATCAACATCGACCGCCCATAAAAAGAGAAGGCCGGAGAAGATCCCTGTGTCTATGACAAATCTCAAGGGCACTGAATCCAAACGCCCCAAGTCTGGGGGCATGGTAGTGTACACCATTTACATGGCATCCAGAAAAGAGTATAGCCATACCTCCACGGGTCATCGACCACTAACACGATCAGTAACTAAGGCTCAAAAGCAATAACAGCAAAAGCTCCAGGAGATGCTGACAAAGACGGCCGCACTCACTGGGCCAAAAGAAATCCCGGAGTCATCGTCAGAGCGGCGCCACGAGCAGGAAACCGATGCCTAATTCCTCCGAAGAATGCTCGAGAATAAAAAAAAAGGCCGCGGAACAAGTGGCTAACATAAAGCAAATGGCGCTTCTGTTTCAAGATATGGTCGGGATGATGATACAGCCAGATCCCCCAGCTGAAGACCCTCCGATTATTCTTGAAGACGACCGAGGGGAGACATCAAACCCTCTTCCTGCTTTTTTAGCAGCCAAAGAGGAGGCGATCTCGAAAGATGCCCTTGACGACTATATAGCCAACAGATACGAGCTCATCAGGCGAGCGAAGCGGCTGGCCAAATCGTCAAAACTGGATGACCATATCGGGGTTGGTATGATCAAATAAAGTACCTGTCGGGATATATGATCCCTAAATTCCACGTGTATAAGTGGACGGGTAATCCACACCAGCACGTTGCCCAATTCAGAGCCTTGTGCGGTAATACTAGGGGTGACGATAAACTGCTGCTTCGCCAGTTTGTTGGCAGCTTGTCGAAGACAGCATTCGAATGGTACTCCGAGCTCCCGAATGACTCTGTCAAGACATTTGCAGAAATAGAACTACTGTTTACACAAAGGTTCGCAAGCGCCAGCGAACGTACCCCGATCATGGCATTGATCAACGCCAGAGTGAAGCTGGGAGAAACCTGGGTTCAATATGCCATTCGGTGGCGGAACCTATGGTCAAGGTGTGAACAGCGCATAGAGGAAGCTCCTGCCGTGGGCATGTTTGTGGGAACCCTCGATCCTCAGGCGACCATATCTCCATTTATGATGTTCTTCAAGACGACCACCTTCCAGGCCTTGATTGACAAGCTGGCCTAGATGGATCAGATGGGCCATAGGCCGTCCTTTTCAAAAGCGGATTTTCGGAATGAAAAGGGGAAAGGGAAAGCGACCTTCACCGCCAACGCTCAGCAACAGCCGAGTGACCCGAAACCGGTTGCTCGCCAAGGCAACAAACTGTGATTCCTCTACGAAAAGTTGAAGCGTCCTTACTCATTTCCCCGGGATAAAACGAGGAGACTGTTCGAACTAGTGGTGCACAACAGGCTCATCATCCTGCCGGATCCGAAACGCCCACTGCAGCCTGGTGACGTCAACAGTCCCATCTATTTCCCCTACCACCGAATATTGGGCCATCCAATCGAAGATTGCTTTGTCTTCAAACACTGGATTGAAGACCAGTACCATCAAGGCAAATTCGCGCTGTCTGAAAACTGGAGGGTAAACCCGCCACAACCACATGCTTCGAAAAAGATGGACACGCCGGGGACATCATGCTCATTCATAGAGGAAGCTCCATGGGAAGTTGTTCTTTCGGAAAAAACTAAAAGAATGCTGAAAGATTTCCAAGCATGCCCGACAATCAGGTGGAAAAGCCCGTTAGAGCCTGAGATCAGTGAAGGGATGCTGAAACCGCGCCCAACACCGAGAATTGGTAACGAGGGGCAAAGCACCCAGGCCCAGCCATCAAAGTCTTCGAAGAAAAAGAAGAAGACCAACAAGCCCGCGCAGCCTGATGACAAGCGCATGGAGCTGCAAAAGAATATTGACGCGCTGAAAGAATATAACCTGAAGGCACGAACCCCGGTCACACTCTAAGAGTTTCTCAACCACATCCTTGAGGTCGGAAATGACGACAATGATGGGGAGAAGACCCGTCAGAAGAACCTGAGAATTTTGTGGCAAGTTGTCACATGATCTCTCATTCACCAATAAACGACGAAGAAGCTCACTCTGCATCAGAAGATAATATAGAGACGCTGGGGGAAGGATCGGTGCCAAAATCCTTGGAACCGTCAGACGAGGTGATTGACATGCTGCTGAATGAAGCCCGTCAGAGGAGCAAAGCTGATCAAGACCGTGAAATGGCCATATTCGAAAAAGCCATACGTTGGCGATTGGATGAAAGGGTTGAAGCACTCCAACCAGATCGAAGCACGCCTGCGGCAGAAAAAAGATGGCTTAAAATGATGAAACGGTTCGCTAAAGCCCTGCCAATGGGAATGAAGCTGCCACCCTTCAAAGGAGATACTCCTGGCTGTATGTACCTTGACAAAGTGGACATTCATCCTAACTACTACTTATACCATCAGAAGATTGCACACCCTACCGAAGTGTGCATGGACTTTAAAAAGTGGTGGCAGGGATACGTTGCTCATCGACAACATTTCAAGCGGATGAAGCGCAAAACTCGTCGGGAGCAGAGAAATATGACGGATGAGAACAAAAGAACTGCCGGCAACTGTCACATGGTTGATACCAGGAGATCGCAATTTTGCACCTTCGGAAGCGATTCCGATGAAGAAGCAGCCCTCGGCCCTCTTTTCAAAGAATCCACCGTAGGAAATGAGGAAGAGACGAAGTACTGTGGGAATATTCAGCTGTGCAACCGTAAGTTGCCCGAAAAGAATCTCGGACCTACAAATAAGGGATTGAACAAAAAAGATAAAAGGAAGGAAAAAGTCCCTGAGGATATCGTCCTCGATGATCGAGTCGTCGAAGAGCTGGGAGTCAAGGACCCACCTAAGAAAAACAAGGTGGATTACAATGTCCTGGCACATCTGAGGCAGATACCCTCGCAATTGAGTACCTTGGATTCCCTTCTCCTGTCTAAAGAAGCACGAGATTCCCTGATTAAGGCATTATAAGAGCCCGAGCAGTTCCAAGCTTTCCTTGCCGAAGAAAAGATGAAGGACGAGCTGGAAGAAGTGCATGCAGCTGACATCACTTTCGGCGGTGAAGATCTCCTCCTCGGAATGTGCGAGCACAACCGTCCCCTGTATGTCACCGGATACTGCCATGACATCAAGATAGGGAAGATCTTAGTTGACAACGGGTCCTCTGTCAATCTCCTGAATGTGAGGGTGTTAAAAGAAATATGTATGAGCGTTCAACACCTCGCTCGGGATAAAATCACTATCTCCGGGTTTGACTCCAAGTCATCATGGACGCTCGGGTCTGTGATACTGACGTTACGCTTTGGGCTGCTCGTCACTGACATCAAATTTCATATCATTGACGCCAAGACTTGTTAAATGCATTGCTCAGCAGGCCTTGATTATACGAGTACAACACATCCCTTCTACACAGCATCAGTGTATGAAGTACTTCAAAGATGGTCTCGAGTATACCATGACAGGGGAACTAAACTCATTCTCCATGAATGAAGTCCGAAAGTACGAAGATGCAAAGTATTTCCTACCAGACTTTGAAGACACGAAAAGATGCCATAAACCGGAAAACAAGAAAAAAACTATCACCACTATTCCGGTCTTCGGGAGCGATTCCGGGGAGGAAGAAGAGATAGTCTATTCGGGGACGCCCCAATACAACAGGCCGGGACCATCTACACCTCTTCTGGTCTTTAGCAGTGACTCTGAAGATGAAGTCAATGCAGTGTTCTCGGTCCGAACATCAATGCAATCCTTTTCTGGAGATGATCAGAGTTTGCAAATTGCCATGGTTCCATAGCAGCACTACAGAGAGCTTGATGCGCTTGAGACGTATAGTGTGCAAGAGCTGCAGACATTCTACGTCCCTCTTAGGTGAAGAGGTGAGGAGGCGATCCTATTTTATCGATTCACAGAGACTAAAGTCGAAAGAGAAGTCTGGCATGGTACCGATTTTGCGCTCGACAGGCTCCAACCTATCCGTCTTCCCAGATACTACGCAGAAGGATTGAAGAGGTTATTAAGATGCCAAGGCGTATCTTTCAAACAGACTGCGTGACCGGCCCAATTCTACAACAGGATCTGGAATGTCCCTGGAACTCAGCGAAAATTGATCAACGAAAAAATGTAAACGATTGGGCTTAGATATGTCCAGTCCAAGAAACGGGAGCAGTTCCATGGCTGCTATGTCATAAAGGACGTTGATGAAGAAGAGAAGGCTCTTCTAAAAGAAGCTAACGCTGAACAAGAACGCGGTCCTGCCATAAAAATGCTGAGTCTGCTGTTTGAAGAACAGATGGACAAGCTAGTGAGGGAAGCGAGTCAAAGGGTTCGGAACGACCACAGCCGCGAAATGGCCATTTACGAGAAAGCCAAGACGCAACGCCTTCTTCAGCAGGCTACGGAGGATGACAATGCCCTTCACCGTCAGCCCGCCATGCATTCCCAAGACAAGAAAAAGGCCCGATGCAGAGGCAAAACCATGTTGAAGAACGGAAAAAACGTTCGACAACAGCAAAACGGGTCCAAAAGGCCACGCGATCAAGAAAAGGTCAGCCAGAATCCGTCTCTTATGAAAAAGACGAGTCAAGCATATTCGTTCCCTCAAGAAAAGACAAGGAGAATCTTCGACCTTGTCATGAAAAACCAGATGATGACACTCCCGGAGTCTCGGCACCCCGATCAAGCAAATGAGGTTCATCCCCTAGATTATTGCTCCTATCATCGAGTGATCGGACATCCTCTTGAAGACTGCTTCACCTTCAAAAACTAGGTCGAAGACCAATATCAGCTCGACAGGTTCGCTCTATCCAACAGTTGGAGGGTAGCCCCACCACAAAGGCATGTGCCGAAAGCAACGTATATAGCAGGAGTAGAACCAGATCAACATCGGTCTTGGAAACGATCTCGTACCTGTCACGTGATAACACTGTTAGAAGAAGGAGTGCTCGAGAATATGGATGACCTCTCCTGGTGCTTCGAAAATGAGGATGAAGATGAGTTGATCTCAGAGTTTCCATCGGCACTAGAAGAGTTGGAAGATGGAATACATACTACTGCGGACAACTTAAGGAAAATTGACTTGGGGACGGCAAACGACCCACGACCAACGTTCGTCAGTGAGCTGCTGTCTAAAGAATAGGTGGCTACGCTAAAATACGTGCTCATGTAGTATAAGGACTGCTTCGCATGGAACTATTCCGAGATGCCGGGGCTAGATCCAGAAATAGCTGTGCATAAATTGGCGATATCTCCGGACGTCAAGACGGTCAAATAAGCACCAAGAAGGATGCGACTCGAGATTGAGATGAGTATCAATGCCGAAGTCAAGAAACTAATCGACTCTGGCTTCATCCAAGATGTTCAATACCCCGAATGGATTGCCAACATAGTTCCGGTGATGTAGAAAAATGGGACGGTGCGCATCTGCGTAGACTTTCGGGACCTCAACAAAGCCTGTCCGAAGGATGATTTCCCTGTACCGGTTACCGAGTTGATGACAGATAACACGTCCACTCATGAAGTCTTCTCCTTCATGGATGGATCATCGGGGTACAATCAAATAAAGATGCATCCCGAAGACCGGAAGCATACCGCTTTCCGGACTCCTACTGGGCATATTCTGCTACAAAGTGATGCCCTTCGGTCTAAAGAACGCCGGCGCTACCTACCAGTGGCCATGACGAAGATTTTCGATGACCTCATACACGAGATTGTCGAATATTATATTTACGACCTCGTGGTGAAAAGCAAATCGTACGAGTAACATTGGGAGCATCTGAAAATTGTGTTTCAGCGCTTTCGGAAATACAACCTGAAGATGAACCCTCTGAAATGCAAGTTCGAAGTTTCCTCAGGCAAATTCCTAGGATTCATCGTACGACATCGAGGCATTAAAATAGACCCGTCAAAGATCAAAGCGATTATGGAAATGCCTCCGCCAAAAACTCTCAACCAATTGCAGTCTCTCCAAGGGAAGCTCGCGTATATTCGACGATTCATAGCCAACCTCTCCGGAAAATATCGTCCCTATAGTCACCTGATGAAGAAGGGAACCCCATTCGTTTGGGATCGCAAATACCAAAGCGCACTGGATGAAATCAAGCAATACCTGCAGAATCCACCGGTACTGACCGCTTCGGTCAAGGGAAAGCCCCCCATCCTGTACACAACCGCCCTTGAAGGTTCTTTAGGCGCGTTATGGGCAAAGGAGAATGACCAAGGGAATGAGAGAGCCCTCTACTATTTGAGTCTGGCGATAATCATCGCGATATCGAAGCTTCGGCATTATGCATTGGCGCATAAGGTTCATTTTATATCAAAAGTGGATCCTCTCAAATATTTGATGTCAAGGCCCATACTAACGGGACGGCTCGCTAAATGGGCCCTACTCTTAATGGAATTTTTGATAACATACCGACCTCTCAAGGCAGTGAAAGGCCAGGCCATCGCCGACTTCCTCGCTGAGCATTCGATACCTGCCGATTCACTCTTAAATTGCGAATTTCCAGACGAGCACGCGTTTGACACGATCTGTTAGTGTTTATGCCCTAGAGGCCATTACTGTATCATACTAGATTGTATATTACTTAATGGAAGCTTGGGATATTCACAGTTTTAGTGACATTCTTGCTAAAAATGGTAGTATGCTACTTGGTTTGTGTTTATTTTAATATGTGCATATGTTTCTTTTAACATATCGCTTATACATATTAGTAGAGCCCTTAGGATCTTTGCTTGATTACCAGTGTTGTGATGGCAGTCACACTTGTGGGGGCTGGGTAGTCTATAAGCACATCCTATACAGGTCCCTGGTCGTAGGATTATCGAGACGGGGCATCGATACTCCGGAGTAAACTGGTGTACTATACGCTTCTCATCCCAGCATGGGGAGATGGTCTGTCTCACAGCCATCAGTACTTCATACTGGAGATAGTATGCAGGTGCTCGTTAGGTTACGGGTACACCGGACAGGACACGCCGGGAACTGCAGGTTGGTATTATACCCATCGTCAGATAGAAGTCCCAGGTGACATGAGTATAGCTTAGTCCGTCGACTTGACACTGCTACTTCGCCTCGGGTGTGTTCCCACTGTTTTTAGATTACTACCCTACCACGGCTCAAAGGAGTCGTGCAAACAGGTAGTAGTTGGGTGCAGTCCCAAAGCACTTGGAGGAAGTGGCGGTTAGACAGGTTTCATCTCTCCCAGTACTGGGGGTTGATATCTCACTGTGTATGGAGAGCCATTACGCAAAGTCCCTGGCAAGGGCAAGCGGGATTTACTGGTAGGTTCCAGTAGTTTCTCAAGGTGTAATGGGCTACACTCCGACACGACTTATACCGCTATTAGGGGTCTGACGTTTACCGCCCCTAGGCCTGATATGCGACAGTCCTAGATGAACAGACCGAACTGTACGGAGATTGTCACATTAGGCTCAGTAGGAGTTCAGATGGGTTTCCTCATCGGCCTTCTTATCGACATCTACCTGGGGACCGTTACGTACAGCTAGTACCGCTTGCGGCCTGTGGTTAAACCCACTGCCAGCGTAGTGTCGAGTCTTTAGAGTCCCACACAGAGAGTTTCCCTGCACCGGGCAAAAGGTGTAGAGGCCGTATGGTTTTACGGCAGGGCCACGATCACTTACGTACATATGTTCACGTACTGTGACCGGGCAGGTAATACTAGCGGGCTTTGGTTTAAGCCAGATTCTAGTATTGTACAGATGGATTTATTCAGTCAAAGATTATCCGTGTTTTTCAGAAATACGGATGGGATGGGCAGTTTCGTAATTTCTCAGGAAGCTTCTAGAAGGAGGTGACTCATTTGTGTTTATTTCTTTTGTGATTTAAACTAAATGAGGTGGAGGATGAGGTGTAAGTTTCATTAAATAATCCATGACTCATTAGATGACTCATTGGATGATTCATCTAGTGAATTAAATGAAGCTTGATGAATATTAGCTAGATATTTATTTTGATGATATTATTATGCTTCATGACATTCACAAATGAGAATAGATCATTCATTATTCCAAAACACTTCTCTCTCCTCAAGTCTTCATCTTTTTCATCAAACCCTAAAAGCTCTCATGAGTTGAGAATCCTAGCTTTTAAGTGACTAATTAATCTATCTAAATACTCTACACCCTCTAGGACTTCTAGACTTGCAAGCTAGAAGCCGTAGTTATCTCAGATTTGATATTGGAGCTCGGACTATAGACTCTCGGGTGGATCGTCTTTGACTCGAGGAGCCCGTTGAGGTACCCATGTTCTATAGAGCCTACAAGATGTGGAGTACAGCGATGAAGACCCGAAGGACTTGTAACATGAGGTATAACTTCGAATCCGAGTAGTAAAACCTCAAGTAGTTTGCTAGCTACGGTTTGTGTTCGATCCTTGGTTTGAGTTGATGTTGCGAAGCTTGTAAAAATCATTTTTTGCTAATTCCGCCTCCCCGCGGACACGTGGGGTGCGTGACATCGACTTACAGTGGTATCAAAGCCATTCACAAACCTTAGATAGCTTGTAGAGATGTTAGAATTCCGCCGTTTTTGTCGCCGGTAAACTGTCGACAAATTAAGTTTTGAAAAGTGAGGTTTTGGGTTGTTTGCACACCCCGCGGGCTCACGGTTTGAACCGAGAAGCTGCGGGGTGAAGCGTGCGTATCCCGGGGACACCCCGGGGGGGGACCAACTGCCGGGAACACCCCCCAAGACCACCAATTGGTGTCCTTGGGGTTTGCTGACGTGAGAGACCAGCAACTGGTCTCTCAGGTCTGTCCTCCTTTGGAGGCCACCTCATGGTGGCCCCCAGGGGTAGGCACCCCCCGAGGCCCCCACTCGGCGTATTATCATGTATCTTCGCCTCCGCGGATATTCGGATGGGTTTCGAGTTCGTTTCGACTCCCGTATTGGCTCAAAACTTTCAGTTTTTAAAATTTAGCTTACTGGATTTTCGGGTTTTGGAAAATTGGATGTGTTTGCTAATTGCGTGCGGGATTCTAATATCGTTGTTACTTTACAAGCATGGTGATGTTTATATGTGTTCGTAAACCTCCGCTAATTGCTAGTATGTCGGTTAGTTGGGGGTTGCACATTTCTGTAATGGATTTATTGGTTTATGTATATGAACTTCATTGGATCGTTGTGGATGAATAGCCGGGGATGTGAGATGAGAGTTTTCATCTTTCATTCGATGTGAATTGTAATATGTTGTAATATTCTTTTGCGGGGCACATCTGGGTTGAGGTTGTAGCCACCGTTGTATTATTTCATTTACTGTTTTTTGCTCCTAGGATAGTCCCAAGGTGGGGTCCACAAACTACCGGGTACTTTGAAGTGCTTAGTGGCCTACTCACGTCGTTGAGGAAGACCGCTTCACTTCGGATACTTGACAGGTAGTTTGCCGTACCCATAGGGGTCTAGGGTAGGGTTTGTCTATTCATCACAACCGTGTAATCCGTCTTTTGTTGCAGGCTCAAACGAAACGCGGATTCCTAGTATATCCAATATGTTCATCTGTGATCTGGAATGCCTATTATTGCGTCTGACGAATGTACAATATCTATATATGATATCTAGTAGGTGTTGCTTATGTTTTGCATCCGCGCTAGCCCGGCCCCCGCTCTGTCGTTAGTTAAGTAACCAACAGGTGAATGACGGGACCCAGTGGCGAATGCAGATGGCATAAGCGGACGTTGTATTTTCGTTGTTTTCTGCAATGATAGGATAAATGATGGGACGCATTATATTAATGCAAAGAAAATAAACCAAAGTTGAATCGTTGGAACAAATTTAAAAGAAACCACTCGGTTATTTTAAAAGAGCAGAATTTTTAATTGCGGAGCTTTAACCACTCCTTTTAAAAAAGCTATCAGGTTCCTTCGATTATATCAAGTTCACTACGTTCACGGTTTCGCCAAAACCAGTCATAGCCCTCCGTCATTTCATATGGATGGTCAGTAGTATTCAAACTATGTTTGTTGGGCTTCATCAATGCATAGTGTTTGATAGCTGCTGGGGTATTCATATGTTGCATAGATAGATGAGTTGGTTTGGGACAATCGTACTGCCATTTGGCCAACGTCAGGGGGTATGTACGGGTGGGTTCAAAGTAACAAGATAATGATGGGTAGAACTTGACATGTGACTTATGATTTATTGGCCTTCGTCAAGGTCATAAGAGTATGGGGCAAAAATCCACATCGGGAGTTTCTAAAGAAACTGAAACTTGCTAGTGTTGCATACCATTTGGAGTTTGATAATGTTGGTAGGATTCCTTCATCATTATCACACGATGATATCTGGATCCCGATCCTATTGTGAGTATATGCTACTCATCAGGAGATTCGTCACTTAACGATCAATGCTATAAACCAAGTAGGTGTCTAGAACAGTGTCAGCGGGGCTACGCCTCCAGAGAAAAGAGGTTATTTAATTAAGGAACTTTGCGAAAGCGTCGTAAAACCTCCCTCGAAGTACCGACACTAGCCTGGCTGAACGGTTAAGCAAGTATTGTACGGTGAGATCAGTCCTGACTAATTCTTCTTTTATGGTTTGAGGAAGGATTCGAGAAACAGTGCGAGCCATCCAGTTTAGATAAACTAAAAACCAATTTAAACTTGCAAAAGCATCATGCTAAAGTGTTTTCTTCTCTCTCTCAACTGCAGCGACCATGTGACCATGACTAGGTTACATATAGATAACAAGATGACTGAATCTGACTTTTATGACTGGCAAAGGTCTGTCCAGATGTTCATTGCCTATGACAAGCTGGACCACCCTATTACTACTCAGGCCCCGCTGTCCCAGGTCCAGTTTCCACAGTCGTGGATATGGATATCCGTCAGACTAGGGAAAAGGACAGTACGAAAGCCAAGTTCCTCGTGTTGGCTTTAATTGATGGTGTATACCAGAAGCATTATGAGAAGATGGACTTAGTGTCCATCTTCCTCCATAACAAAGATTTATATGGAGAGCAATCTCGTATCGCAAGATATGAAACCTCGAACGAATTGCTTCAAGCGAGGTTGGCTGTCGGGTTATCTTTAAGGACGACGTCCTTACGATGACTAGCTATATTGATGAGCTCACGGACCTGGAGACCATGTTGTGAAATAGGTCATATGCTGACTTACTTCCACAGTCCCTACCCTCTACTTACACCCTGAAAGAACCCAGGGAGACACCCGCTCTGCTTAATGGGGGAGCTTCATCTTCTGCATCCAGGGCGAAAGCAAAAGGTGAAAAGAAGAAGACCTCCACAAAGCCGATATACGGTGTCAGTGAAGTAGAAGGAAAGGGAAGAGCAAAAGTTTCGGGCTTGGTGTAGGGAAGGAGGGATGTTCCTATTGTTATGGGAACGGGCATTGGCAGAAGGATTGCACGGCTTTGGAAGCAAGTAGCCAGGATTCGAAGCATGTTGTGGCTTCGGCCTCGAGTGTGTTTGTAATTGAGAAATGTTTGTCAATTAACTCTACTTCTTGGGTACTAGATACCAGAGCAGGATCTCATATCTGTAATTCATTACATGCTTTAAGAAACTGTAGAGTTATTTGGGTAGGTGATTTATCTCTCAGAGTTGCGAATGGAATGAGCGTGAACGCTGAATCCGTGGGAGAATATTGCCTAGGTATGACAAGTGGGCAGATATTGATTCTACATAACTGTTTGTATGTACCTAGTTTGACTTGTAATATCATATCAGTGTCCTCACTTTCGAGAGAGGGATATGATTTTACATTCGTAAGCGATGTGGTTCACATCCACCTAAATCAAGTTCTGATTGGGTCCGGTACATTAGATGACGGTATATACGTATTGAATCAAGCTCAGGTTTTCAATGTCCAGAACACACTTAAAAGAAAGTCTCCAGAAATAAATCAGGCTTTCTTATGGCATTGTAGACTAGGTCACATCAATGAAATACGGTTGACTAAGTTACATAGAGAAGGATATTTGAATCCGTTCGAATATCAATCTTATACTACTTGTGAATCTTTTCTCATGGGAAAGATGACAAAGACCCTGTTTACTGGACACGGAGTAAGAGCGAGCGAGCTCTTGGGACTCATACACAGCGATGTGTGTGGTCCAATGTCTACACATGCACGAGGTGGTTATTCCTACTTCATTACTTTTACGGATGATTTCTCTAGGTATGGACATATCTTCTTGATGAAGCATAAATCCGAGGCCTTCGAGAAATTCTGGGAATATAAGAATGAAGTGGAAAACCAAACAGGCAAAAGTATTATGACACTGAGATCTGATCGAGGTGGTGAATACTTAAGTGCCGAGTTCTTGGGTTACTTAAAAGAGAATGGAATTCTCTCTCAGCTTACTCCTCCATACACACCACAACACAATGGTGTATTGGAAAGGTGGAATTGAACCCTATTGGATATGGTTTGTTCCATGATGAGTAAGGCTGAGTTACCGCGATCTTTCTGGGGGTATGCACTAGAATCAGCTGCATATCTTTTGAAAAAGGTTCCAACCAAGACTGTGCCTACCACACCATATCAAATGTGGAGTGGGAAGAAACCCTATCTTCATTACCTGAAGACATGGGGATGTCTAGCTTTTGGTAAAAAGTAGGATGCGGACAAGCTCGAGGCAGGCTCAGTACAGTGTATGTTCATGGGATATCCAAAGAACTCCTAGGGGTATTGTTTCTATTACGCAGAGGAACAAAAGGTTTTTGTTTCTCCTCATGCCCACTTCTTGGAAGCTGAATCTTTAGAAAATCAAAAGAGTGGGAGCGCAATAGAACTGGAAGAAATTCCAGAACCACAAGCTGTTATTGAAAGTATGGTAGAACCAGAAGTTTCAAAAGAAAGGGACATCCCAACGCCTATCCGCATAAGTAGTAGGCAGTCTCATCCGTCCGAGAGATACTACAGTTTTCTCATAGACGGGGATCGAGAGGATTGCATCATTGACAATGATGACCCTACTAGCTTCCAGCAAGCCATTCAGAGCGGCGACTCAGTAAGATGGCTGGATGCAATGAGGACCGAAATGGAGTCCATGTACACCAACAAAGTATGGACTTTGGACATTGCTCTAGATGGGGTAAAACCCGTAGGATGCAAATGGATCTTCAGAAAGAAGATTGGTGTAGATGGACATGTTGAAACCTATAAGGCTAGACTTGTTGCAAAGGGTTTTCGTCAAAGACCTGGTTTGGACTATGACAAAACCTTTTCTCCAGTGGCTATGTTCAAATCCATGCGGGTCCTTCTTGCTATTGCTGCCTTCCACGATTATGAGATCTGGCAGATGGACGTAAAGACGGCTTTTCTAAATGGTAATTTGGAAGAGTGCGTCTATATTGATCAGCCAGAGGGATTCATTCAGAGTGGGAGCAGCGGTAAAGTGTGCAAGTTTCTTAAGTCCATTTATGGACTAAATTAGGCATCGCGGAGTTGGAACATCTGTTTTGATGATACTGTTAAAAAATTCGACTTTATCAAGAATCCAGATGAACCATGCATATACAGTAAGATTGTAGGGAGAGCTGTAGTATTCCTCGTCTTGTACGTGGATGACATTCTCCTAATAGGAAATGATATTCCTATGCTACATTCAGTCAAAGGATTCTTGCCACAGAAGTTCTCCATGAAGGACCTGGGTGATGCCACCTACATTCTGGGGATCCATATCTATCATGATAGATCAAAGAGAATGTTGGGACTTTCGCAGTCCAGGTACATAAATACCATATTGAAAAGATTCAGTATGGAAGATTCTAAGCGTGGTAAGCTACCGGCTTGTCACAGAATCACCCTCTCCAAAAAGATGTCTCCCAAGACTGATTTGGAAAGGGTTCGCATGTCGATTATACCCAACGCTTCTGCGGTAGGCTTTATAATGTATGCGATGTTATGTACCAGACCAGATGTAGCATACGCATTGAGCATTGTAAGCCGGTATCAGGAAAACCCATGGGAGAAGCACTGGATAGCAATAAAGAACATTCTCAAGTACATGAGGAGGACTAAGGAGATGTTCTTGGTGTATGGCAGAAAGGACCTCCAGATCAAGGCCTTTGCTGACTCCCGCTTCCAGAGTGACAAAGATGACTCCAAGTCCATGTCGGGTTACGTCTTTACCCTCAATGGAGGGATGTTCCAATGGAAGAGTTCCAAGCAGGACACTGTTGCTGACTCAACGATGGAAGCGGAGTACATAGCTGCTTGCGATGCCGCAAAAGAAGTTGTCTGGATGAAGAAGTTCCTCACAGAACTTCAGGTGGTTCCTACCAGTGTTGATCCAATACCTCTGTATTGCGACAACAACGGAGCTATATCTTTAGCGAAGGAACCTAGGTCCCATCAGAAGTCCAGACACATCTTAAGGCGGTATCACCTGATCAGGGAGATTGTAGATCGCCGGGAGATCGAGGTGAAGAGAGTAGATACGGAGAATAACACTGTTGATCCATTTACAAAGGCCATTCCTCAGACGCTGTTGGAGAGGCTATTCGAGATGATAGGTCTACGATATGCCAGTACATGGCCCTAGTGCAAGTGGGAGATTGTTAGTGTTTATGCCCTAGGGGCCATTACTGTATCATACTAGATTGTATATTACTTAATGGAAGCTTGGGATATTCACAATTGTATTGACAGTCTTGCTAAAGATGGTAGTATGCTACTTGGTTTGTGTCTACTTTAATATGTGCATATGTTTCTTTTAACATATCGCTTATACATATTAGTAGAGTCCTTAGGATCTTTGCTTGATTACCAGCGTTGTGATGGCATTCACACTAGTGGGGGCTGGGTAGTCTATAAGCACATCTTATACAGGTCCTTGGTCGTAGGATTATCGAGACGGGGTATCGATACTCCGGAGTAGACTGGTGTATACGCTTCTCATCCCAGCATGGGGAGATGGTTTGTCCCACAGCCATTAGTACGTCGTACTGGAGATAGTATGCAGGTGCTCGTTAGGTTACGGGTACACCGGACAAGATTCGTCGGGAAGTGCAGGTTGGTATTATACCCATCATCAGATAGCAGTCCCAGGTGACATGAGTACAGCTTAGTCCGTCGACTTGACACTGCTACTTCGCCTTGAGTGTGTTCCCACTGTTCTTAGATTACTACCCTACCACAGCTCAAAAGAGTCGTGCAAACAGGTAGTAGTTGGGTGCAGTCCCGAAGCACTTGGAGGCAGTGGCGGTTAGACAGGATTCGTCTCTCCCGGTATTGGGGGTTGATATCGCACTGTGTATGGAGAGCCATTACGCAAAGTCCCTGGCCAGGGCAAGCGAGATTTACTGGTAGGTTCCAGTAGTTTCTCAAGGTGTAATAGGCTACATTCCGACACGACTTATATCGGTATTAGGGGTCTGACGTTTACCGCCCCCTAGGCCCGATATGCGATAGTCCTAGACGAATAGACCGGACTGTACGGAGATTGTCACATCAGGCTCAGTAGGAGTTCAGATGGGTTTCCTCATCGACCTTCTTATCGACATCTCCCTAGGGACCGTTACGTACAGCTACTACCGCTTACGGCCTGTCGTTAAACCCACTGCTAGCGTAGTGTCGAGTCTTTAGAGTCCCACACAAAGAGTTTCCCTGCACCGGGAAAAAGGTGTAGAAGCCGTATGGTTTTACAGCAGGGCCACGATCACTTACGTACACTTGTGCGCGTGCTGTGACCGGGCAGATAATACTAGCGGGCTTTGGTTTTAGCCAGATTCTAGTATTGTATAGATGGATTTATTCATTCAAAGATTATCCGTGTTTTTCGGAAATACGGATGGGAGGGGCAGTCTCGTAATTTCTCGGGAAGCTTCTAGAAGGAGGTGACTCATTTGTGTTTATTTCTTTTGTGATTTAAACTAAATGAGGTGGAGGATGAGGTGTAAGTTTCATTAAATGATCCATGACTCATTAGATAATTCATCTAGTGAATTAAATGAAGCATGATGAATATTAGCTAGATATTTATTTTGATGATATTATTATGCTTCATGACATTCCCAAATGAGAATAGATCATTCATTATTACAAAACACTTCTCTCTCCTCAAGTCTTCATCTTCTTCCTCAAACCCTAAAATCTCTCATGTGTTGAGAATCCTAGGGTTTAAGTGACTAATTAATCCATCTAAATACTCTACACCCTCTAGGACTTCTAGACTAGCAAGCTAGAAGCCGTAGTTATCTCAGATTTGAGATTGGAGCTCGGACTATAGACTCTCGGGTGGGTCGTCTTTTACTCATGGAGGCCGTTGAGGTACCCATGTTCCATAGAGCCTACGAGATATGGAGTAAAACGATGAAGACCCGAAGGAATTGTAACGTGAGGTATAACTTCGAATCCGAGTAGTTAAACCTCAAGTAGTTTGCTAGCTACGGTTTGTGTTCGATCCTTTGTTTGAGTCGATGTTGCGAAGCTCGTAATAATCATTTTTTGCTAATTTCGCCTACCCGCGGACACATGGGGTGGCTTGACATCGACTTACACGATCGACAGGGAGAGAGAAGGGAATGATACCCGATGGGAACTCTACTTCGATGGGGCATCGTCCATGAAGAATAGAAAGCACATCGCCCCCATAATCAAATCTGGGGTAGGCCTCATCTTCGTGACTCCACAAGGAGGGATAATGCGCTTTGCCTTTTCCTTATCTGAGCCGAGGACAAACAATGAAGCGGAATATGAGGCTTTGATTGCAGGCCTTGAGATTGTTGTTGACCTGGGAATCGAAAACCTCCTCATATACGGAGACTCCCTGCTGGTCGTTAGTCAAGTAAACGGCGACTATCAAACATGCAAACCAGAGTTGGTAAAGTACGACGAGAGAATGCAACAATTGCTGACTCAAATCCCTTCCTACGCCCTGGAAAGCATACCGCGTGTTAAAAATAGTAAAGCGGATGCATTAGCTAAGCTCGCTAAAGGACTAGCTGACAAAAACCTCGATGACGTAAGGATCGTTGTGCAAAGCCGTCGGGTTCTTGCACCAGCAGAAATATCTTCGGAGTTGTCTAAAGAATAGGAAGCGACCAAGAAAACGTCCCTACAAATATAGGATCAAGAAAGAGCTAAGGATTGGAGGGAAGTCTTTACAGACTACTTTAAATCCCGTCGAACACCTGAAAATGCGGCCTCAAGGCACCAGCTCATGAAACGAACTCTGTCTTTCGCCTTCGTCAATGATACTCTATATAAGAGATCGTTCGACTCTCTGTGGCTAAGATGCTTGGGACCAGAAGAATCAAGGAAAGTCGTCCAAGAAACTCATGACGGACTCTACGGTTCTCATCAAGCCGTGCCGAAGATGAAGCTGAAGATCAAAAGGATGGGCTACTATTGGCCCACGATGATTCATGACTGCCTTGAATACGCAAAGCAGTGTCACTCCTGCAAAATTCATGGAGACTTCATCCACCAGCATCCAAACCTGCTACACCCGACAGTGGCTAGCCGGCCGTTCGAAATGTGGAGAACCGACATAATTGGGCCCATCGAACCGGCATCGTCTAAAGGACATGGGTTCATATTGGCGACAACCGATTACTTCTCTAAGTGGGCAGAAGACATACTGCTAAGAGAAATGAAGACAGAGAATATCCTCCATTTCTTCAAGATGTACGTCATCTATCGGTTCGGCACTCCGCGATGGATTATTTCCGATAACGGGCCAGCCTACAGAAGTCACAGAATCAGCCGCTTCGCACAGCAGCATAACATAGACTGGAGATACTCTTCGGTCTATAATCTCCGAGCTAATGGTCTATCTGAGGCTTTCAACAAAACCTTGACGAAGATCATAAAGAAGACGGTGTCCAAAAATAAAAAGGACTGGCACGAGAGACTGCATGAAGCTTTCTAGGCGTATCGAACTACATTCAATACAGCTAAGAATACAACGCCGTATGCATTAGGATTTGGCACGGAAGCAGTACTCCCCTTGGAGATAGAGCTACCCTCTCTACGAGTGGCAGTTCATTATGAGCTAACAGATGAAAAGAATGCTCATCTTCGGCTTGAGGAACTCGACGCCCTTGATGAAACTCGTCTCATGGCGCAGCAAAAACCTAGAAGCTTACAAAGCAAGGATGACGCGCTCGTACGAAAGGTTGACTAGGCCGAGAACATTCCTCCAAGGCGAACTCGTGCTAATTGTCAAAAGATCTATGATCCCTAACCGTGCCAAATGGGGGAAATTCGATCCAAACTACGAGGGCCCGTACATTATAGAAAAATTCTACCAAGGTGGAGCTTACTTGCTCATGGATATGCATGGTGAAAGATCCTTCCGGCCAATAAACGACCGATTCCTTAAGAAGTACTACGCCTGATGAGTCACGAACCGGGTTAATGATAGATGACGACGCCTATGTCCGCTCGCTATCTTCTTGAGTTAAGACTCTAAAAGTAATATCCAACGATACCCTATCCTAAACATGGAAAACATCGGACTGAAACGTCCCTAAACTAACAATGGCCTGAAACGTCCCTAAACTAACAATGGACCGAAACGTCCTGAAACTAGCTATGGACCGAAACGTCCTCAAACTAATAATGGACCGCAATGTCCTGAAACTAGCTACAGACCGAGACGTCCTGAAACTACTACAAACTGCAGTATCGTTGGGCCGACGCAAAAAAAACAAAACGGCACGTCCGTAAGCGAAATGGGCACGGATAAAAACTCAAAAGGGCTCCGTGAGTAAATACAATAGGGCTACCGGCGAGTTTGTGAAAACCCGAAAGGGCGCAGACTCGTAAAAAAAATTCATGCACACTTGCAAGGTCCTCTCGACCTTGTAAGGAGAAAATACCTGTGTGAGATCCTTCGACTCACAAAGGAGCAATACACTTAGGGATCCACACGATTCCTTTGGAGAAATTACACTTACGAGATCCTCACGACTCGTAAGGAGAACCCTCTTATGAGACCCTCACAGCTCATAAGATTCAAAAGCCTTAAGCTATATGGATCTGAACCTGTTCTTAAGCCATCATATCCCTCGATTTGCCCTACAGGCGGTCAATATTGGCTCTTGTATACAATCTACGGGTAAAAATAAACGTCTCCCCACCAAGTTACACCAATGGCGCGAAATGTCCTTTCATGGTGAATGACACTTGTAAGTCCTCTCGACTTATAAGGAGAAAACGCTCTTGTAAGATTCTTACGACTTATAAGAGAACATACACTTTGGAATCCTCACGATTCTTAAGGAGAAAATACACCTATGAGATCCTCACGACTCGTAGATAGAAACATCTTTATGAGATCCTTACGACACATGAAGTCAAATGCCTTAGTCGACAGGATCCTAACCCTGTTTGCTAAGCCATCTTTGTTCGAATCGACAAAGGCAAATGATGATTCGCTCCTGGCAATATCCCAGTTGTAGCGATGCTGATGCTAAATCGGTAGCAAATTTCAAGTCCTTTCACGGCAAGTGATGATATGCTCCTGGCAATATTCCAATCGTAACGATGCTGATGCTAAGATTGGTATCTTAGGTCCATACTCGCAAGAAAATTAGCAAGCCAAAAATAAAAAAATATATATATAGCCGAAATGATTGGGCAACTCGAAATAAAAAGCAGGGAGTAAAAAGAAAAATAGCCGAAATGATTGGGCACCGAGAAAAATAGCCGAAATGATTGGGCAATTGCGACTTTCACGATATATAAAGCTGAAATGATAGAGTATCGCGGAAGAAAATAAAAAAAATGAAAGAAGGAAACTTTTGCCCTGCAGGTAAGTCCATAGTGACCCCTATATACAATCCATGGGCATAAGAGAAAAGAAAACTACATTTCCCCACCGGGCTGCGTCAAAAGGGAGTCAGATCTCGACGACCACATCTACAGCATAAAGATCAATAACGGCATTTCTTCTCACTCTAACCAGATGCAGACGTGATGACAACAACCGACCACAGAGTCGCAACGAAGTGGAGCAATGGAAAAGTCCCTAGATCCAAATCTCGACGGCCACATCTACAGCCTGGAGACCAACAGCGGCGTTCCTCCTCATTCCAGCAGGATACGGACGCGACGTCATCAGTCGGAGCCACGGCAAAGTCTCTAGTTCCAAGACTCTACGGTTCACAGATAACCTAGAGTCAACCCTTACACCGTCAAGAGCGGAGCAAGTCAACCCTTACACTGTCAAGAGCGGAACAAGTCAACCCTGACACCATCAAAAGCAGAGCAAGTCAACCCCGACACCGTCTAAAGCGGAGAAAGTCAACCCCGACACCGTAGAAAGCGGAGCAAGTCAACCCCGACACCGCAGAAAGCGGAGCAAGTCAACCCCGACACCGTTGAAAGCGGAGCAAGTCAACCCTGACACCGTCAAAAGCGGAGCAATTCAACCCCGACACCGCAGAAAGCGAAGAAAGTCAACCCATGACCTCCCCGTCCTAAAGCAACGCTTCGACTCGGAAATACGTCAACCCATGACGTCCCCGTCGTAAAGCAACGCATCAACTCCGAAATACGTCAACCCTTGACCTCCCCGTCGTAAAGCAACGCTTCAACTCGGAAATACGTCAACCCTTGACCTCCCCATTATAAAGCAACGCTTCGACTCGAAAATACGTTAACCTATGACCTCCCCGTCGTAAAGCAATGCTTCGACTCGGAAATACGTCAACCCTTTACCTCCCCGTCATAAAGCAACGCTTCGACTCCGAAATACGTCAACCCTTGACCTCCCCGTCGTAAAGCAACGCTTCGACTCGGAAATACGTCAACCCTTGACCTCCCCGTCAGAGCAATGCTTCGATTCGGAAATAAGTCAACTCACCAACCACTTACGAGTCCTCTCGACTTCTAAGGGAGAAAATTCTCTTGTGAGATCCTTACGACTCTCAAGATAAAACGCACTTAGGAATCCTCACGACTCCTAAGGAGAAAATACACCTACGGGATCCTCACGACTCGTAGGGAGAAAAGTCTTTATGAGACCCTCACGGCTCATAAAGTTGAAAAGTCTAAGGCAGCAGACCTGAACCTGTTTCCTAAGACATCGATACCCTACAAAGAAATTAAGATGGACTGCTATCTACTATTTACAGACCACATTTACTAGAGTAGCATGCCAATGACATAGCAAAGAGAAGAAAACAATAGTACAAGATTAAAAAATGTGTCTTTTATTCATGAATTTAATTGAGTACAAGATACATCATAAAAAATAATTTTAAAAAAATGATGAATGAAAGCATGTTATTCATAAATTACAAATTTTCAATAATACAAAGATGGCTACTAAAAAGGAGGCGTTTTCAACAAATCAGCCAACTGCTCGCGCGCTCCCCTCAATCCTTTCTCGCAATCGGCCGCCATAGCCAACTCCGCTTCGACTCGGGCCCGCTTTCACAGACAAGACGAAAGTTTTTCATCAGTGTCCAGCATGGCAGCGTCGCAGTCCTGCATGACCCGCTCCGTAGAGTCAAGCGCCCGTCTCAGCGTCGCTGTATATTGTCAAAGACAACTTTCAACTGCGCAGCATTCTCTTCGACCTCGGCGCGCAACCCTGCAGATTCGCTTGAAGCTACTTCGTGTTCCTTTCGCCACAGGGTCATCTCTTGTTCAAAATGGCGAAGGAAAGGAACACTCTACTCAACCCAAGTAGCCCGCTGGCAGTTCAAAGCTGATACTTCGGGAGCAGGACGCTTGAGCTCAATCTCATGCAGGCAGGCCTCGATCTTCCTGCAGTAATTAACCTAAGACTCGACGACGCCTTCATCAAGAAAGTTCACGAGCATCGCCAGTATGGGATTAACCTCAGCAGAAAAATCTGCAGTGATTGTGAGTGCCTCGGCGTCAAGATCCTCGACGAATTCGCTCAACATTCGCAGGCTAGTCGCAGCGCCCCTGGAAGATGGGCATTTAGCAAAGGGCCCTGCCGGCATTGGGATGCGAGTCTCGAAAGGATTTGGAGCCGGTGCGATTGCTGCAAAAATAAATTGTGGTCAAATATTGACTCGGCAGATAAAGAAATACACGAGTAATAGAGTCTACTATACCGGCTGTGGTGGATGGCAAAATTAGGAGTGCCGGAGGAGTGGCTATTCTCTCGCCCCCTCCTCCAATCCGTGACTCTGCGATCAATACAAGGAAGACTCGGTGACAATATGGCTATTTATAAAAAAGGGGGAAAACAATAGTTGAAGGATATACTAACCGATACCAGCAGGCGGAACGACTTCCGACTGGAAGGAGAAATACGGGTTCAGCACCTGATACAAATGGTCAAAAAGGACTCCTGCAGAATTGTGACAATACACGGTCAGCATAAGGAAGACGGTGTTCATAGTTAAACTAGATAAGTCGCAAACCAATACCTTCTAGCATTTCGGAGGACATAGGAGAAGGCGAGGGAATAACAACCGTCATGGCGGCGACCGGGGGTGCTTCAGATGGAACAATTTCTACGTTCACTGAACCTACAAACAAAACATTGTCAGAAGAAGCTGAACAGAATTTTGAAATAAAAAGAACGGTGATTCAAGACTTACCTGACGGTTCACCAACCTAAGCCGCGACGGAAGCATCACCAGGCGTAACGACGTTTTCGCTCTCCCTTAGAGGAGTAGTTTTTGCGCCCATAGTTTCATCCCCTGATTCGACGAGGGCCATCGTGACGCTTGCAACGCCCGTCGATACCGGGGAACCGTAGGGAGAAAGGGCAGTAGTCTGGACAGTCCCAGATTCCATAGAGAGGGTAGCAAGTTAGGGCATGGTGACCGCCAGAGTTTCACCCGTCATCCCATCGCCGAGACTCGGACTTGCAGAAAATGCATATGTCAAAACATGAAGATTTCTAATAAAAAAACTCTCATCGTTATGTTACCTTGGAGCAGCTTTTCGGTTTCTTCCCGAGCTGCACACGCTACTTGTCTACGGGCGGTATACAACGCAGGGAGAACATCTGCCGAAGGAGTATCAAGAATCGCAATGAAGCTTGAGCCTGCACTTATACCCAAAGCGGCATTACGTTCCTTCGCTGCAAGCTTCCTGCGTTTCTTTTCGATCTGAGCGGTGAGAAGCGATCTCCTCAAGACCTCTGTCAAAGGGACGTCATCGTCTGAACCAAGCTCTGCCTCTGGAGCCGTTACGGCGTCTGTCATCTGTTGCTTGAGTGAAGCCTTTTGCGATAATACTGAGGGAGCTGGGGCCTCAACAGCTGGCTCTGGAAGCGTCGTCGTTTCATCACTCAGGATTGACACCGCACACGGGATAACCCGAGTCAAGGTAGTCCCTACGATAAAGTAAAGGAGACGGTCAGACCACAGATAAAGAAAAAGGGAATGAAGGCACAATGGGACGAATTATACCAAGACCCAAAGAAGCATGGAGCATTTCTTCCTCTTCGAAAGTCTTGATGGAAGCCGCAAGAGCCTCTTCGGTAGAAATACCTGTTGTAGAAAAGGGAATTAGTAAAGCATAATAATAAGGAAGGAATAGAAAGGGAGAAAATAAAACTGAAGTATCCCTGACTTCGCGATGGTGAGTAGCACCGCTTCTTCGCGAGCCAGTCACTCAGAGGCCAGAAGGGAAGCCTGGAGATCGGTGTCGGTCGCAGTCATGTCAAACTAACCCTCATTAATGTTGTACTCACATAAGCCTTTGTTGTAGGGAGCATAGGGCTCCTGGCTGAGTACAACGTCAGCAAAAAAGAGCGACTTCTTCTTCTTCTGTGAACGAATATCGACGGCCGATAACACGAGCTTGTGCTTGGTGGGCAATTTTGGACGACGGGTCCCGATCTACGTACCCACGCCAGACTCAGGAGACGCTGTAGCTGTCGTTTCCACAGGAACACGGGGGAGAGGCTTCTCAGGAAGAGCGCACGGGAGCGCAACCGCAACAACTTCTCTTAGGTTAGGACGAACAATGGTCCGTCTCTTTAGGTGAACAACTAGATTACCAGCAGGGGCTGCACCCATGCGATCAAGCAGCAGCCGCTTTTCTTCCCTAATGACAGCACCCGTCGCGTGCTGGTACCACGCCATGTATGCGTTCCTGGCTTTCGGAACACAGCTCTGCTCACTGATCAAAAAGTTGGAATCGGTGTTTAGTCATATGAAATGGTGCAACGCTCTCTGGATACCCTCTTCAGTAGCAACCGGTTCTGCCAGGAAGGCCTTGAGAGGAACACCCGTGTTGTAACCCGACTATTGGGCAAAACGGTGTGGGTTATACCTCATGAAAAGCGCCGAGTGCTTTTTCCTGAACACTAAGAAGCACGGTCTGATCGAGCACAGATGCAAGATCTCCCGAGCCTTCAATATAGGAGCCCCATCTTTAAAGGTGTCACGCAGCGGTTGCACCACCGTAGTGGACTCCTTGCCGATAGTCAGGAACCTATTAACAAAGGTCATGCCATCCCTGACCATACGTGGGCGAAGGACCAGGCCCCGAGCCTATCGCTGTAACAGATCTAAAGCAGAAGTGTCAACGAGGGACATGACCCGAGGAAAATTATAGCTGTCGTAGAAACGAGGCTGCTTGTGGACTCCGAAAGCACCGAGTACATGAAGCTCGATCCACGACGTGAAATAATGCAGCGGGAAGTTTACGGGCTGCACCCCCGGCTGAGTGGTGTCTTCCGCTGAGATGAGACCATGATACAAATGAGCCAGCCCGGCGACCCCGACGGCAACGCTTGTCTCTTCAACCATTCGGTGAACCGAGTAGAAAACGGACGGCCTCATATAGAAAGGGTGCATCGGAAGCACGAACCAGTTGAACCACAAGCCAATAAACCCCAGGAAGAACGTCTCTTCATCGACGTCTGAAGCAGCAAGCTATAAGAAAGGAACGATC